>CM034151.1:730566577-731865327 GCA_019776745.2 Taxus chinensis | reverse complement strand
GTGAACACTGCCTCATCAGGTTTTGACTATGTGGAGGTTTTCGCTGAGCCTGCTGCTTGGCTATGAGTTGACTCGTATGTGAATTCTGAAACTTTGAGCCCTTTCTCTGATTTTATCTTGTTGAGGTATGATCTCTTGTGACGCCGTTAGCATCCTTCGCGGACCTTTCCCCGTCATTTTTGGATCTGAATTGTGGGTTCGCATGATTGAACCAGCTATTAGAGTTTCTTTTGTATGGGGTTGTGTTTGATAAATTTTTCTGAGGGGGGAAAAATTGGGATAACATGAATCTTCTTATCTCATGGTAGTTATTTTATTCCTCACAAAAATGTATAGATTTTATTGAAAAGTTAGTAACTTTCCTTTCAAAACTTATTAAAAACCTTGTTAAAATTGGTTGTGAGAATGGTTAAATCTTGTAGTTGAAAGAGAAAAGAAATAGTATATTCCATTGTGTTAATTTAAAAACATACAAAAGAAGAAGTTAGACTATCTTGTTCATTCCCTTAGATTGTTGAAAGAAAGTTTCTTAAATAAAATGGAAATGATTATTGTAGATGTTGTTGTTATTATCAAAATAGGAAATGTTTACATTTTGTAAATTGTTACCATAGAAATGAGTAAATGAATTTAAACCTTGTAAATGAATAACTTAGACATGTAAAATCAAGTTTAGAATGTATTTTTAAGCATATTAGTGACTTTAGTTTTTTGAGAAAACTTAAGATTTTAGGTTCTGTTTCTAAGAAATAGGACCGCCACCTTGTGTAGAGTGGCATCTCGTAACCAACGCTCAGGCAAGGTGGCGGTTCATAATTTTTCACCCAGGTAGGGCGGTGGTCCAAGGACCACCGACCTACTCTAGGTGGTGGTTTTGTCACTTTCGACGAAAATCCCCAAATCTGCGACTATGTAAATTTGAACTTGGCCTAATTAAAATTCTAATCTTGTAAAAACCACAAGGAAACCACCAACAACCAAATAATGGTTATATATTATTTTTTAAAGAAAATAAATCTAATTTTGGTAACTTCAAAATATTATTTCTCATTTATATTGATGGGGGTAGGGTTTGCCCCAAATAGAGTACCCCAAATACAAATAGTTTTGAAATAAAACTAGTTTGGAAAGGAAAAACCTGTTAGGAATAATATTAGATATTGTGAACATTATTATGAGTGTGGAAATAAATAATATAGTGTAATGTAATACAACTATTTATGAGTTGTTAACTCATGTAAATAGTTGTAACTAGATAAAGTTTGTGTGAGAGAATAATGGGATTGAGACTTTGAGTGATATATTGTGGGGATTATGAGAGATATGTGGGATGAGTGTTGACTCCTAGAATCAAGGAGATCAAACTCTATATATGTAATATTCCTCTATGTATTTGAGGTCCCGAATTAATTGAATTATGTGTTTTTTATATGGCTTATTTGTTTACAATATGGGCAAAATATAATAAAACCCCCTTCAATCCTTGAATGAAATAAATTACAATGATTAATCCATAAAAAAAACTCCCCTACGATTGAACTTTAAGAAAATCCTCCATAGTTCTTCCTCTCTTGCTCCCATGGCTTCCTTCTCTCCAACCTACAATTTAAAAAAAGGAAAAGTTACCAAATGAGGACACTTGGGTAAAGAAAGAGATTAAATAAAAATTCATAAGGATAATTAGGGTTAGTTTGGAACCCTAGGATTTAGTGGCCACAATTGAATTGATCTAAGGGTGGAGGATCAACCCTAATTTTGTTTAGTAGGAATATATTATATTAATGTTTGAATTAAATCCTTAAGGGTATGTGTAGATGGGTGAATGGGGTATTTTAATTGCCTTAGGATGCAAAGACTTTATTAGTTCTTAGTATGTTCCAATATATTAATTAAAAGACTTTAAGCTATTAGGATAATGAAACTAAGTTAATTAAGCATGAGGTTAACCATATTAGGATTGATCATTAATTAAAGAGGAGAAAACATTAAAACAAGTAAATTAAATTAGGGCACCTTACTAAATGACTTTTAGTTAATCAACCTTAGGAATACAGTAAATTAAATATTTAATCATTTAACTAGACCTAGCCTATCAATTGTAAAGTTGAGATTGTTGGTGTAAATAGATTAAATGTACCCTAAGGGTTAACACCACTGTAACCTTTTATCTTTTATATTATAACAAAAAAATTAGTTTACAATTTTTGAGATAAGTGTCAGGTTTTAACGTGTTCCTAGAAGGTCATTTTTGTGGGAGTTAAAAAAAGGGTGAAGGGTTCCCAGAGGGAATAGGGGCACATGGTCGCTTATGTCTTGGCTTGGTGCTAGGGTCTGAATCCATAACAACTAAATCAATAAAATTTCAATTGGGTTTGTAGGGTGTCTAAGACCAAATAGAAAACAAAAGTAAAAGTAAAGAGGCCCAAAGGTAGTTGTCAATTGCTAGTTTTTCTTGCCTATGAATCATGTAAATGCTAATATCCTTTTAGGACCGAGAAATGTACTGAAGTGCATGATTTTGTGTCTTCATACATTAATAATTCTATTTTTTTATTTTTTTATTGATAAATCTTGGATTTTAAAGGAAACTAAAAACCTGATACATAAATAAAAAGATATTCAAACAAAAACCAAATACATCAAAACCAAAACTAAAAAAGAGTCAATGAAATTTGACCCAATAAACAAAACCCAAACCCACACGTACCTAAATATTTTTTTTGCCCTTTCTTATGTATTTCTAGTTGTGCAGGAGATTCCATCCATCAACATGATTAAATCTATGACAAATCTTGTTACTATATGACTTCACTTCTCAAGAGCAAAACATATTACAAATGATCTCTTTGTAGTGTCCAGTCCTCTTTGACATTATTTCATTTTGATGTTGTTATTGTTATATTGATACTTAGACATTTGAGTATTATATTTTTATCAGTAGATGATGGTCTATGCAGATATTCAAACTATTTACATTATATGGTTTACATTTTTATTACGATGCACTGGAAGGTGATGATAGACAACTATACATGTTGATTTGTGATATTCTGATTTTTATACTAACATGTCATAATTCAGATGCATGGAATATATTGGATGTTTTGAATAGAAATATGAATTTTTTATGAATTTCAAAATGAAATTAATTGTATGATGTTAGATGATAGAATTGATTATGTCAAATGATGATTATTTATTTTATAAGTATATTGTCTCGATGTCATTAATATGGCCGAAAGGCTAGAGAGGTATCTTGTTGTGTTGTAGGACATTTTATCACTTACATAGAAGGGGATAAGGGATCAACCACAAAAGGATATCGGTTGTTGAGAAACGTGGCCAAAATTTGACAACTTGTTTAATGTTATGTGGTGTTTTTGTTACATGCCTAGTTTGGAGGTTTCCCATTAGAGGGTGACCTCACATGTGTGGCCATGAGGTGAAATGTTTTCAGTTTTATTTTAATTTTTAATGTGCTTTAATTGTGTTTTATGTATTTTAATTTTTGAAATTGTTGTCACTTTATTAGCATGTAATAATGTGTCTTAATTAATCTAACCCTTCTTATGTGGTTAACTAGAATACAAATGTGACTAATGGGTAATTATGAGGTTAGATGGTCCTTGTTGTAAGTAAGATTTATGTTAATTTGTGTGTGTTTTAATCCACCCCAACTTCAAAATTTGGATTTTAACTTGGGGGGAATTTTTAGAGGCTTGTGGGACAAGCTAAGCTTGTCCCATTTCTCTTAAATTATTCCAACAACCCTACCTATGGGTTGGGGAGTTTACTTTTGACTTATTTATCCTTTTTGGAGTGTAAAAAGGTGAAAATAATTTCACCTTCTTCTTGTCACAGTAAATTTTTTCCTTAGAAGACATGGTGTGGAATTTTGTGTGCCATGTGGGTTTGTCATAGTTCTTACATGCTCATTTATATTCTTGGAAATGGTGTTTAACTTGAGTGTGGGAATGGAGGAATGATTAAGTGGAACCATACATGGAGCAACCTTATCATCCTCACATTCCATTTCTATTTATTGTTGGATTTTTATGGAATGGGGGAAACTTGCTCATTTTTTTCCTTTGTCAGTTTTGGAAATTAGGAGCTTGTTGGAGTGCTTTTGAGAAATTTTCTTGGCTTTGAGGTGTGAAAGACTTTTTAAGTGAAGTCTTCTTGGAGCCTGATGGATAGATAGGATCTCCACCATTTCATTTTTGTTTATTATGTTTTTTTATGTGGAAATATTGTGGTCTTTATGTTTGTTTAAGTTTTATGAATGTGCATGTGTGTGGTTGGGTAGTATGGATTATATTTGATGTAGGTGAAGGACTTATGGGACCATTGGGGAGGGAAAAGGGAATTTTGTAAGGAATGCATTTTGTGGGAGTGTGATTGGGAGTTTCACCTATGGGGAGTGAAAAATAAGTCATGGTTATATTGTTGCATACTTGCAACAGAGAGATAAGGATTTTTTGTTGTTTGTTTTGTGCAGTTAGAGGCTTAGGGTGAAACTCCTACTTAAACTATGAGGAAAAAAGAGGCGGTTTCCCATATTCAATGCTTCATATGGTTTGATTTCAAACCTTTGTTTTGTTTGAGAAGTTGTAATACTTTTGAATATTTCATTTTAGTTGTGTAGAATATTTTTGAAATGCATGTTGTTTGTTGAAGCCATGTAGTTGTAAAGTTGTGAAATGATTCTCAAGATCCCTCATGGTTCCTTGGATGGGCCTTGGGGGCCATTAAGGGGATGGCTTGTCCTCCTAATCGATTAAATGTTGGGCGGAGAGTGTTGTCTACTCCTCCATCCATTGTAGTGTGACCCTTTTTCATGAAGGTTTGAAGAGTGTAAGATTTGGAGCTACCTTTGGAGAAGACATGCAAATAAAAGACTTATATATTGGTATTTTGGATAACATTCATGTTGTAAATTGCTCATGTTGATATTCCCACTTTGAGTGGATGATTGTAAAATTTTATGCTTCTAAGAAAGTTTTATTTTACTTGGAAATTCCTTTATTTTTTAAACTCTTTTAAGAGTGTTTGTTTAAGAGACTTATATTTTAAAATATGTTAGTTTTGTGAATGGAAACTACAAAATTTGTGTCATTAGTTAAATAAAATAGAAAATTTCCAATTAGTGGAAATCAAAATGCATCTCTTCCTATAAAGTTTGTTTAACTTCCTCCAAAGTGTGATTCTTTTCATTTTATAATCATTGAAAGTCTTGTGAAATTTCACTTGTTGTTGGAAATGATTTTAAATTTATTCATGGTGAATAAAAGTAGATGGGTATTTGTTTTATTGAAATAAAAACAATTTGAAAATGGTAAAATTTATAGTTATATTCATTGTTAAGTTCAATGCAGGAAAATATATCGGTAAATGTTTAACTTGTAGCTACCTTTCTTGTTTGAAGAGAAAATAGTAGTTAAAATTCCTAGAACATAGTAATTTCTCTCCTTCACTAACTATAGTAGGTTAGAATGAATTGTTTTTAGTAGTAGTGACTACTCCTTAATTTGAAATAAGAGGGAACATTATATTTAAATTCTTGTCTTGCCCTTCTCTAAAAAACTGATAACCTTTGAATTTCAAAAAAAAATTCAACTTTTAAGAATATATACACCTCTATAGTTAAAATAATATTTAATTATAGGAAATTATTATTAAAATTATATATATTAATGATATTTATTAAAAATAAACCATTGAAATTATATTATATAATATAAAACTTAATATGTAACACACACACACACACACACACACACACACACACACACACACACACACACACACACACACACACACACACACACACACACACACACATATATCAAATAAAACAAATGTGAATCGGCCAAGTTTGTATTAGGTAATAAGTATTATGGTGGATTGACCTACCTTATGCCATGGATAGTTGGTTGTGGGAGGGGGGCCCATCCCCACCTAACCCATATTAATATGGGTTAGGGCGGGGGAGGTGCCCCCTCCCCCAACCTACAAAAATTAATACATATTATAGCCATTGGGTTGTGGCCGAGCCCCCACCAAACTAATCGATTTTTCTTTTAAATCTTTAATGGCCGCCACTGTTTTGTTCTTTTTATAATCGAATCATACTTAAATCCAGAATGTGTTTTTCTATCCATGGATTTTATTATGTGGTACACACACACATCTATTTATTTGTATATATTGATTTTTTAAAATTAATCTATTTCGGGTTTATATTTTTATAAGGAATTTGTATATATATATGTATGTATATATATACACATATATATACTTATATTCATAGATTTGGAGATATACATAAGTATATATACTCAAAAGAAAATGAGTGTATATATTACAAAACAAAACTAGATCTATTAGGGAAATGCCATATAGCAAAATGGGTATTTTCATTGAATCAAATTTATAAAAAATAATCGAATGTATAACCAAACCCTAGAATAGGGTAGAATAGACTAACAAACAAACAAATGAAATAAGATTGGAGTTGTGTGTATCCATCCCCAAGCTCCATCTTCCTCTTCCATGGATTTCTTCTCTTCCTCCTTCCCTAAACCTACAAAACAAAAATTAGAAAATGAGTGAAATGAATGAGTAAAAGAATCCATAGATATGTTTAGGGTTATTGGGAATCCATAGATACAATGGCTTAGATTGAACCCCTCCAATGGCTAGGAATGTTACCTACAAAATTTAGGTGAGGGGTAGGTGAAAATAATTGAAAGGAAATGCATGGATCTTTTTGAATGGGGCGACTTAAGTGGTGTAGAAGTGACTTTATTATGTTATCCTTATGTTTAATTAAAGTAAGTTCTTACCTAGTATTTAGACAATGTTTATAATTATGGATTTATTTTAATAGTATTGTTTATTAAAGAATGGAGAGTTAAATCTAGTCCTTCAAAGGTAAATTATTAATTGGTCTTTAAACAAAACTGAAAATAGAGTAATATAATTTTAATTATTAATTAAAATGATAGTTGGTCGACAGAGGAATATTCTAAACGTTGTAACTGACTTTGTTTCAAAAATAAATTATTCTGTATTTTTTTCTAACTTAACCTTTGTTTCATTTTGGATTTCATGTGAGTAAATTTTGTGGGCGTTACTCTCTGTATCAGAGCCATGTGTTCAACTCTTTGACCCGGGGCACACTTGAAAACACGAAACATAAACAAATAAACCTAGTGCAACTCTAAACCTAGAGCACACAACATTACATGATATTTTGTTTAATGCAGAAAACTTAGAAAACTAAGAAAAAATATTAAATGATGATAACTAACTCTCACCTTGGTCTGTGCAGGAGGCACATACCAAATGAGGGGTTCCTACATGTGGACCTAGATCTACCACCCTTAGATCAGGTAATAGAATCTATTTTGCCTCAAATATTACAGACACTACACGATGTTAATACTAAGATATGCAGAGAATCTTTAGGAGGGTGACATAGCAGAAGAGACAGAGAGCCGTCAGTGGAGGCTCATGCACCTTCATGTCATAGTTTTGAGGATAGGGAAAACAAATCCCATGTGGAGTTGATTAGACATGGGTCACCTCATAGGGAGCATAAAGATAGAGCTACATAACATAGAGACATGTCAAGGAGTCCTTGGCCGAGAGATGATCATGCAAAGAGACATAGGGGTTGACATTCAAGAACAATGGATCACATTAGAGAGATAATGAAGTTACAACCACCTCATTTTACTGGTGACACAAGAAGATTTTAGGTAGAGGCATGTTTGGTTAGCTTGAGTGGATGTTGTTATCCCGATTTCACCCATCGGGTAAAATCAGTCAAACACAACCCCACACAGAAGAAAACCTAGGACTCAGCTTTGTCTCGAGAACTCACATTCAAATCCAACAATCAGGTAAAAACGGGACTCTACAATGGAGGAGCACGGTTTGTGAAGGATAAAACAACATCAAAAGAAACCCAGAGCTCGATAGGAAATAAAATGGGAAAGGCTCGAGCTTTTTAGACCTAGCCGCATATGAGTCGACTTGGGGAAAAATAACAGACTCACAGAAGGTGCCATGTGTCATCTCAGCACAATTCCAAAGGACAAATCCAAAGATCAGCTCCCAAATGAGCGTGGGCTCACCATGTGGTCAAAGTAAAAAACGGGATAGAGCGGGCCTAAAATGACTAAGTATAAAGGTGTCAGCGGAAGTAGCCACGTGTCAACTCGAGGCTAATTCAAAGGAAAATCTGAAGGTAGTTCCCAAATGAGCACGGGATCACCACTTGTCCTAGAGCCCGAAAAGGTAGAGGCAGGCTAGCAGAAAGAGCCAAGTGTCATCCTGGCATTATTTCAAAGGTAATATTCAGAGTGGGTTCTCAAATGTGCACTAAGTGTCCACATGTTCAGGGTCAGACTTATGGCCCCACCAAGCAAAAGGGACTTAGTCAAAACATGAAGAAATAGGGTAGAGCTGTGGAAAGATCTACGTGTCTCTTTAGTGAAAATTTAAAGGTACAACCCAAAAGGAAGTTTCTAAACAAGCGCCAACCCACCAGGTGTCCTAATTCCTAAAAGGAGATGGTCGGCTCGTTGAAAAGTCCCAAACCCTATAGAAGCCTCCACATGTCTTGACCATGCAACGTCAAAGGTAAAAATTGGGGGCATTTTGTAAACAAGTGCAAAGCCTCCACGTGTCTCAGGATAGGCAAAACAGGAGGAACTAAGGGAAAAATATAAAGGAAACTGTGGAGCCTACGGAAGATGTCATGTGTCATTCTGACATGATTTCAAGAGAAAAAGGAAGCAATTGAATCTTCAAGATGTGCAAGGCTACCATGTGGACTTGGTATGGACATATTCTTTAAAATATTGCACACCCCACGACCCTGATCTTAAGATAGCCATATCTTTCAACTGGAAACATGGATTTGGGTAGGAGAGAATTTTTTCAAAAGATCTCGGTTCTGGATTCTCACCTACCTCCATTAATGCCTCAGATCACTAATTTTAGGGGTTGTCAAGTCTCTCACCTACCACCAAGATGAAGAATGGGGTTCTTTCTTGTTCAGTAAGGGACAACGATGGAGACATGATTCTAGCAATAAATCTCTTCATTGTGGCAGGTGGAATTCAATGCATATCTTAAGGTGGTTGAAGCAGGATTCAGATTTTCCCCCCTTTCTCCTTCTCTCTTTTGTTGGTGGATTCAATACATTACAGGGGTGGTTGGAATAGAGTTTCAGTTTTCCCTCTCTCTTTCTCTCTCATTCTTTCTATATATTGTAAAGGAGAGGCATATTCAAACGGTTGTTCATCTTTTCTCTCCTGCCCCCCCTCTCTCTTTCTTCCTTAGGGTAGAAACCAGATTCGAAGCCTTCTTTCATGTCTCTATAACGATGTACCGTGTAACTTTTGGAGCAATAGAATCTTTTTGTTAATGCATCTATCCATCCTTGGCTCATTTTATTGTCTCTTCTTACCTCTCATCATTGCATGGGTATACTGTGCATATTCTGATGTTTATTGTGGGTTTTGGGAGTTGTGCTTAATTGGTTTTGAAGTGGTGTTCCACGTGAAATCTATCTCTGGTCCATTGTGCATCTTGTCCACCCTCTCCTCTGATCATCTCTCTCCTCTTTAGGTAGTTTGGGTCTGTGATCAGCCCTTTCCTTTTTGGGTGTATCACCACTTAGTGTAGGCTCTCTTTCGCCATCTCTCTCTCTACATGTCTCCTTGGAAAAGTTAGATTAGGACTAGTTAGATTCTTTCTGCATTGGAGTAGGTTGTGGTAGGTATATTAGGAAGAAAGAACTGACTTTCTATGGAGGTCCATCTCAAGTTTTGCAAGTCCCACATCTTGGGAGATGGTCCAATGTTTTGCAATCACACCAAATGCCCCACTTCACACTCAGGCCATTCGGGGGTATTGTGATTCTGCACTAACAGTTTTTGCATGTCCGGTGGGACAGATCTGAAGAAACTTACCACTTCATCTTAGCAGGTTGATGCATTCCTGTTAGGATTCAACCTTTTGAGGAACATAAAAATCACATCTGGTGACTCCATCTAGTCAATAACCCATCCTCTGAGTTATAGATGTCCTTCCCATCCATTCTCTTTCCATATCTTTCAATTTCTCCTATTCCATGAAGTTGTGTAAACATGACTTCATTCCCTTCATGGAATTCACACCTACAACAATGTAGTTCACCTCTAATGTTTTACCCAACTCATCTAGATCAGCATTATGATCAAATTCAGAACCACTATGCTTACCCATACAAGCGGCATCAAATTCAATTTGGCTATGGATCTCATCGAGAACAAGGGGATGTATACAATGGTGACAGCTACATGGAAAATTTTGATCTACTAGAGAATATTCAAAGAATGGAGGCTAGCATGGTGTAATCCAAGGCTATAGCACAGATGAAGGCATTCGTGATTGGTTTCAGGGAACCTTGTCCACGGGAATGCCCTTTTTTAAGACATTACAGCCCTCAGGATAAGCTTGAATTCATGGTTGAAGTGTTTCCTCAACTTACATGGTGGATTAAGGATATTGAGGTATGTGAGCAAAGTGTGAGACAACCTTGTCAATGGGTAAGTCAATCACCATCTCCCTATCTTTCATTTTCTCTTTCTCAAACTTTATCATTTCAGCATGGTCAAGAGTCAAACCCCTCATCTGCTGCCACAAGTGTTGATTTCCCTTCCCCGTCTTCTAGTATTCCATCTTATCTTGATTCTTCTTCCCTTTTCCCTTCCAAATAGTCATCCTCTTCAAACAAATAAGAATTTCCACCTCCCTCCCCACCACAAAAAATTATAAAGCTGGTTGAACCCCAAGTTGTCACTTCTCTTGCTTTCCCATGTCCATGTTGGGAAGAGAATCAAGAATCCAGTCAAGGAAAACAATAAGAATGGGAGCCCAACAGAGAAGAAACGACAAAAAATATCAACAATTGGGCTGTCAGATTTGAGTTTGCAAAGATCCCTTTGATGGTTAAGCCAACAGAGGATGTTAGAGTTGAAGAGCCAGTGGTGGCTAAGGTTGACTTTGTAGTGGAAGAATAACAAGAACAAAAAGAAGAAGATCAGCAATCAGGCTGCTTTGAATGTAGTTTCCATGATGGCACTCTGTCTGAAGAGGATGCTGATCTAACCCAAACTACACAACTAGTTAAGGAGGAGGAAAAACCAGTTCCAAGCCCCATTGAAGAGAAGTAGATGGGAGAGATCAAATAAGAGTTGAAGTTGTTCAATGAAGAAAACATCATTGAATATTTTTTGCTTTCATTTCAAGGGCCTAATTTGATTGATGAACCCATTATGGAGGAGGATCATATAGTTTTAGAGGCTCCAAGTGTGGAGAAAGCCACAGAAGAACCTTCAGTTCTTCCTCCCACTTTATCCCCTTCAATCTCTGATGTTGAAGAGGATTTTGAGCTTTCAAACTTCATGTTTGAGGATGAAGGGAACCATGGTGAGAAAGTTGCAGACAAGGAGGACACCATGGAGGAGGTAGAGCACATGTAACAGGACAACAAAGAGGTAGACTATCTGTCAGACTTGGAAGATTGCTTTGATGGAGAGGATCCTGAGGATATCACATCATTTTCTCCTCCATCATTCACCTTCTAAGCACATGATCCTACTGGCATGAAGGAGAACATTCAATTACAATAACCCACACTTCATAGCAGCCCTCAGGGACCAAGGTTGGAAGACATGAGTCTTCCTTGTTCTTCACAGGAGAAGGAAGGGAAGGGGCAAGAGGATGTCATCATCTCTCTCACACCATCCACCCAGGAAGGTCAGCAAGAAGACTCCATTCTTGGAGTTGAAATTTAGAGCAAGGGGAAAATTAAAAGGACCAAAGCTTGCCCAATTACATACTTGGATTCATTAGAACTAAGATATTTTCCACCAATCATGCTCATTTTTAGAGCATGAGGGTTGAGCTACAAAGCACTAAAGGGTCAGCAACAACACCTCCCAAAACCCAAGCATAGAACAACTCCAAGAGGTGTGCATTCTGTATGTTGATAATTTGAGGAGGGTGAGACACCATATGCAAGGTGGTTTTTTTCCTCTCATTTTCCAACCATGTCCAGCACCAAATCAACTACATGGTCCCAATTTTTGAGAAAGGGAAACTATATCTCCCTGCCTGTGGCAGGATTTTTTTATCTTTTCTTTGTTAGGGTTAGTATAGGAGTAGGAGTAGATTTTGTTTTCAGTAGAAGAATTTCTTGTGCACACTTTGCATGTCTCATTTGAGGCATGTATATTTTTTTATTTATACATACGTGTTGTTTGGAATTTTCTCTGGAGGTACAGAGGCCAGGCCCTTTAGTATTCCCTATAGAGAGACCCATAGTTACCTATAAAAGTTTCTAGTTTTAAATAAAACACAAATACAGAGCAACTAAAATTGGATTCAGGACAATCCATTCTCAGCAAAAGGTAAATCCCAAGTGTGCGCGAGTTGAGGGTTAGCAGGATGCATGAAATTGAGAAGATGTTTCAAAGAAAAAAGGATCAATATCAGGCTATCATTCTTGACTCCATGCATAATGGATACTTCCAGGCTACTAGTCCCCTTTAGCTAGCAGGTAGATGTCCCCATGAGTCACCAAATTGTTATCCCAATTTTTCCCCTCAGGGTAAAATCGATCAAACACAAATCCACACAGAAGAAAACCTAGGAGTCAGCTCTTTCCTGAGAACGCACATTAAAATCCAACAATCAGGTAACAACGAGACTCTACAAAGGAGGAACAGGGTCTATGAAGGATCAAATGATGCAAAAAAAAACCCAGAGCTCAACAAGAAAGAAAATGGGAAAGGCTTGAGGTTTTCAAACATAGCCACATATGGGTCGACTCGGGGCCAAACAGACAACTCGTGGAAGGCATTGTTGGTGCTCAAATTAGTCTCACCTCATTTGTCATTGAAATTCCTTAGTTTGCGGCCTCTTTGATGTTTTCTATCTCCCTGTATTGATGCTTGAAGACTCTTTCCTCCATTTGGTTGCCATGATTAGTTCCTTCCTTGGTCGAGGATCACTTAAAGGTCTAAATTTTTTTTTTGTTCCTCTTTCCATCTGAAAGAGTTTGTAACTTGGGGCGTAAAACTCAGGTTTTTTCCTTTCCTTCCATTTTCCACAGTCATGTTTTTGTGTCCCTATAATTTTTGTCAAAAATATCTATGGAAAAATGATTGGATACGGCTTGGAGGATCACATTTGGGCCTTATATAATTTTCAAACTCTCTGTCCTTGAAGAAAGATTCATGTCCAGGCTCAAATGGTGATTTTTCTTGCATTTTATGGTTTGATTGGGTGTATTTTTCCTGGTCAAATTCATATCTCGGCATCAGTGGGAATGTGGCCCTTTTTGGTAGGGATGTGGGTTAGTGGGGAACTTTAAAAAATCTAAGGCTTCCTTCAAACTCAAATCTTGTCCACGTGGAGGGTCAGCGCTCATTTGAAAATTCAGCTTTTGGTTTGGCCTTAGAGTTGTGTCGGGGAGACACGTGGAGATTTCCGCTGCCTTGCCCAGACTTAGACATTTTTTTTCATGTAGTCGGTAGAGTTTTGGTGGATGATGGACATGTGGAGGGCTGGCACTCATTTGAGGATCCTCCTTAGGCTCCCACCTTAAAAATTGCGATAGGGAGACATGTGGAGGCTTTCTCCGGATCTGCTTTGTACTTAAACTTTTCAAAGCAATTTATAAAGGCCTGTGACATGTGGAGGGATCGTGTTTATTTGGGGACCGACCCCTAAGTTTTATTTTTAAGAAGCACCAAGAAGACACTTGGAGGCTTCCGCTCACTCTGCCCTTTGCTTGGAATTTTCAATGGCCAAAGAAAATGTCTCAGCCCTTAAACACATGGCGCCTTCCACTGAACCTTTAACTTTTTTAACAAACTCTATCAGACTGAGACATGTGTTGAGCCCACACTTGTTTATGGTATCTTCTTCTGAGGACCATCTCAAAATGCGCCATTGAGACACGTGGAGGCTTCCGATGGCTCGGTTTTACACTAAGACTTTTCAAAGGCCAAAAGGTGTTTTTCTTGGGCCCAATGCACGTGGAAGGCCCACACTTGTTTGGGAACTACCTCTGTTCTTCTCCTTTCTAGTTGTGCACCAAGTAAACACATGGACGGTTATAAAATAAATTAGAAAAGGGGTAGAATCAACAATTGTTGTGCATTTCACTAGTTTTTCTGCCATTTTTTCTTCAATACTCTTAGAGATGTAAATACACATTGTTTTTTCATCATTTTTTTGATGAAATTCCTTTTCATCTTTGTCTGTAAAGTGCCATTTAATGGATTCGGAACTTGATCTGTGAGTATAACGATTTTTAAGATCGATATTGTGAAGTTGAAAGTACTCGAGCACTTGCAAAAATGGGAATTATCAAAGAAGATGGATTGCGGGGAAGAATTGCAGAGGAAAGAAATGGAAAAAAATGAAATGATGAAAGTTGTAGGCGCAAAAGATTAAAAATTGTGTTGCCCTCGAGAGCAAAACGGATTTCCTGTTGGATCTAGTTGTGCAGAGCCTCCGAAAAAATGATTAAAAAGGGAATTTATCACATGACATAATCAGAATGATTAGAAGGATTTCTAAAAAATTGTGGCATGGCATCCTAGTCATTAGTTGAGGGCCCAAGAAATGTGATTAGTTCACAATTGGCCCACCTCGTAGCTTTCAGATCTGAATTTGTTAAACGTCGTTGTGTGAAACAAATTGGTAACAAGAAAAGGTACCTCGAATATTCTTCTCTTTTGGGAGGAAAATTTGAGTGAGAAAAATGTATAAATCTAATGAGAATACTCTTATAAATGGTTGGAGGTTGAATTCTTAAGAGAAAATTTGAGAAAGTTCATCTTCCTAAGAGACAAAGCTGAGATAACCTCTTATTTTCTTCTGTGTTAGATTTTCTATCGTGGAAAGTTGGTTGGAGATGTACAACCATTGATGAGTAATGAGATTTCACTGGAAGCTTTCCCCTACTAATAAATCTAAGCAATTTTGAAACTAATTTGTGTCAATCTTGAAGCAATTAGTGTCTGCTTTGTTTCAAAATGTATGCAAGTAGTTTTACTTGTTCCTATTGCAATGTTACTTTGAAATATTTTTGAAATAACACAGGATCTTGTCCCCTATGACATTTTAGTGGAATTTGTAATTTCATTTCAAGAAGAGCCTTCATCTCATGATGAGATACACAAATTTAAAATAAATTCACTGTCATTTGTTGAAAAAGATTGTCTGTAAGTCTTTGGGTGTACCTTAGGCATGATTGATAAGAGATTTTGGTGTTTAATTTACTCTTCTAATTTGATCCTTCGTGCTAATCTGGGCCTCCATTGAAGCACACACCTTCTGGTTGAAGGAACATCTTAACTGTTATGAAGCTTTCTATTGTTGAGTTTTCCATTTTTGTGAAGTTTATCAGAGATCAGGAATAATCAACTTTATCCTTCTTTATCTCCCACCAAAATCATTCAAAAACCATGAATCCATCATGAACTACCCCTGTTTGCCCCTGTATATCAACAAAGGAACAAAATCTACTTACTAAAATATGTAGAACAATCAAGATTTCTTAATGTCTTCAGTAACCTTAACCTTCTGTTGAAAGTATCTCCATATTTTAGAAGTGACAACTCTTAAGAGTTAAATTATGGAGTATTGACCATATTTTCCCAAGGTTTTCTTCATAAATTTTTTCTAAAAGAAGGATATCTCCATCTCCTTCATCAAATAGAGGTTACACTAAGGGTCCTCTCACCCTAGTCAAAGAGGCATGACCTAAAGTAGAGAGGATAGGTTAAATCCTCTTAAAGGTGTTATCAATCTCTCCAAAAATTTGAGTGATAAAGGACCAGTTACATCTCATCCCCATCTAAAAAATGACACACACTATGATCTATCTATATCTAAGCTCCATGTCCAATTTGTGTTGCTTCTCAGCTTGAAAGGAATAACAAATTTGGATACCAACACTTGTGGTGCTATTGTCGAGGACTCTTTGAAGTATTTGAAAAATGGTGTACATGTACAGACCCTGGTAATGCTTTTTTACCAATTTTAAAGTGCAAATACATTGTTGAAACGTCATTATCTGTTTAGATCTGTAAGAATTGTTCAAAGTTGTGAGTTCTAAGTGCAATATTTACAACTTATATAGTTATTGCACTAAAGTTTGTATCATCATTGATAAATTTCAGTAAAAAAAGAGTAGATCTTGTAAGATTTATATGATTCTGGTATTAATAGACATTTGATAGGTATTTCATAATGCATTTGAAAAAACTAAGGCGAAAATCCTTAGTGGTGACTCTGTGCTCTTGCAATTCTTAATAAATACCAGTGTCTTAATATATATCAAGTAAGATTTGTCACTAATATCTACAAAGCTGGAAGGAAGAAGATCTATCTTTGCCAGGGACCCTAGTATAATTTTGTTTCAAGAGTCTGGGAAAGTCTAATTTAGAGGGAAGAAGAATTTGGAAGGTTGTTGGAGATCAAGCATCAAGAAAAGATATCTCCATTGGTGAAACTGATCATCCTGTGATTGAAGATTGTAGTACTTCCTCCAGTGCTTCTGAATTAGGTAGTCTCTTTATTGAACTGAGTTCTCCATCTGGAGAGGGTCTTTCTTTTGTATTTGAAACGTTTTCTTCTCAATTAGCCTCATTTTTTTCCAAATGTGATATAGTTTTCCAATAAATAGAGCCTTTAGATGGAAATCATTCTGAAAATTGTATCCCTATACCACACAGACCCCTAACTCCTCATCATTTTGTTTCTCTTGTAAGATCACCTCCTCAGAATAATATGGCTCAACCTTCACCCAGACCTCCATTTGTTGTTAATAATTTTGGTCCCATTAGTTTTAGAGGTATGCATGGCTGTCCAAATGCTGTGCCACAAGATGTTAGAAACAAATTGCCTAAGTTTCAAGGAAATAATGCAATCACTAGTGATCAGCACTTGAAACTCTTTTTCAATATGATGGAGGATGTCGAAATATAATTTGAGGATGTATACATTAATTTTTTTATCCATACTCTAGAAGAATATGCAAGGGAATGGTATAAATATCTACTAGATAATTCCATTGACTCCTAGACAGTGATGAAGAATGCTTTTAGAATGCAGTGTGCTAATAAAAAAGACCCTAGGTTTCTTTTCTCAGAGTTTGTAAATATAAAAAATAATCCTAACTAATCATTGCATGATTTCGATTCTAGATTTAAAAAAAACATTGAGAAGACTACCTGTTAATTTAAGACCATGTGATGAATCAAGTTTGATAAAGTATTCAAATGCATTTGATAAGAAAGTTTCTTACTATTTGAAGAATAAGAACCCTTGGACTTTAAGGTAGGCCTTTACCATGGCTTTGAAAATTGAGAACAACATTAAAGAAGTTGAGAAACCTCCTAAAAGGGAGGGTGTTAAACTGATAAACCATGAGAAGCCTCAATCAAGTAAGGTTATGGATCTTGAGGAAGTTGTAAAGAATTTGGCTAGAGTTGTCAAAGAAATATCTTACAAGCTGGCCAAGGTAGAGAAAGGAATTGGAAGAGGTTCTCAAGGTCAGCATAGGCAATAAGGACAAGACAGATTTACAAATCATCCTAGAAATGATCAGAAGTCTGATGACAAAGGTAAAGGACCCATGGGAGCTAGACAATCCCAAGCTAGGGAAAATAGAGTAGTTCCTGATCCTCTAAATGTAAGAGTTGTTGTTAAAGAGACAAATCAAATGGATTGGTGTGAAAAATGCTTCTTACCCCACTTGCCATGTGAAATAGATCAGAAAGTTGAAGAAGCTGATGATGATGATAATACTGATGATGATGCATGCATGGTGGACTTCTCTACAAACTCGCAACAAGGAACAACTTCAACTAAGGTAATAAGTGCAAGAACTGTTACAAGTTTTTGGGACTGGATTCACCAAGTACCTCTTCTTCCTCCCTCTCATGCTTTAGAAATAGATATTGTACAAGCATTTGAACTTCCTAATAATGATTTTGAGTACCTAAGAGCTATAATGATTAAGAAGTACGATGGAGGAATCCCATCAGAAGAGGATAGACAACTATTATTGAATGTTGTTGTGGCCCAATAAAAAGAGTATAACACAAGAAGTAAAGATGTCAAAGGGGTAGGGCCTCAAGACAAACCATAGACCCCAATTCTCAGCAATGTCCCAAAAGAGGCTCCAAAGAAAGATGCATCTGGTAAAGGCCTTATTGTCTCAAGTAGAACTGGTGTTCCCACCCATGCCCAAAATGTGAAAAATATTGTGCCATCTGATGAGTTTGTCAATATTTCTCCAAATGTTGTTTTTCGCAAGTATTGATTCAAATCAAGATTTCTATCCCAATTTTGGAATTGCTTAGGATTCCTAAGCACAAGAAGAGGGATTTTGAGTATTTGGGATCGGAGCAAGATAAGAGTGCCCAAGGCAGAAATATAAATAATGTAAATACTCCTCCTTCAACCATTACAGACCTAAAAATACCACCATCATTAAAGGAGATAGGTGAATCCCCTGAAGTTTACTTGGGGACATCTTTAGTTGAGTCTCGGTTAAATCTCGATCCATTTTTTACAACACTAATTATTAAGGAAAGACTGCTGCACAATTATATGTTTGATTCTAGAGCATCATGCAATGTTATGCCTCTGGAAGTCATGAATAAATTGAACATTAAAGTGACAGCAACTTATGGTAATTGTATTACAATGGATTTTAGAGAAGTGCATGTTGTAGGATGTGTAAAAGGTTTGATGGTACAACTTGCAACTTATCCAGGTAAGAACTTGAAACTTGATATTGTTATTGTTGATTGCCTTGCCAAATGGGGCGTGTTGTTATCAAGGAAGTGGGCTTCAAGTTTTGGTGGAAGTGCTCTGATGGATATGTATTTTGCCACCATTCCAATTGAAGGCAACCTTGTAAATATCTATGGAGAGAAGAATATGTTGCACCTTATTGAAGATCCCAATAATTCTTCTTATGAAGTGTTGTATGCTGATGTAGATGCGGATAAATTTGTGGGGTTTGCTGATGGCAAAGAACATAAGATTGATCAATGTAAACATCTTGAACAAGTAGGTTTACCTTGGACCTTGTTATTTGATGGAGTCTGTTCCAAGTTTGGAAATGGTCCTGGCATTGACCTGATTTCTCCAGGACAAGAAGAGTTTGTCTTTTCTTTCAAACTTAACTTCAAATTTGCTAACAACATTGTTGAATATGAAGCAATGTTATTAGGCTTGAGAATTGCATGGAAATATGGTATAAAAGATATCATTGTCAAAAGGGATTCAAAATTGATTATCAAGCAAATTAGAAACTTGTATGCTACTAAAAATCAGAGAATGAAACAATACAAGCATGCAGTCTGGGATTTGATTGAAATGTTTGACTCTTTTAATATTGTGCACCATGATAGAAAATATAATGTTGTTGCAGACAAGTTAGTAGTGCTAGGATTCAGATTTGGGAGTTGTGCAGTGTCTCAATTTTTTGAGTATGATGTTGAAATACTAACAAGGCCATCTGTCCCTAATAACATTAAAAATTGGAAATTGTTTGATGATGACACCCAGGTGAGTTTGCTGACCAAAATATAGATTGGGAACCAATGGTGTGTGTTGCTAAAGGAAAGGAAACATTATTTGGAAAAGACATCATCCAACTGAAGACAAACACGATTCCCAAAGGTTTGGTGGAACTTGAGTCAAAATTTGATAATGTTGATTGGATTATTAAAAGGAGTATGTCAGTTTCAAGAGATGTGGAAGAGCACGACCTAGGTACAAACGAAAAACAACATAAAATCTGGTGAGGAAGCAATATTAACAAGCAAGATAAGTCGTCCTATGTTTAATTGCTGAAGAAATATCAAGACTTCCTAGCTTGGTCTTACTCTGAGTTAAAGGCATACATGGAAGATTTGTTCCAGCATGAAATTCCTCTTAAATCTAACATCAATCCTTTCAGGAAAAAATAGAGGCCCATGAATCCGTTCCTTTCTTTGAAGATGCAAGAAGAACTGAACAAGTTGAGGGATGGAGGGATCTTTCAGCCCACAAGGTACTCAACTTGGGTTGCAAACCTAGTGCTTGTCAGGAAAAATAATGGTGATATAAGGCTATGTGTAGACTTCAGAAACCTGAATAAAGAATCATTGAAAGATAATTACCCTCTACCAAACATGGAGAATATGCTATAGTTGGTAACTGGTTCTGAATTGTTATTCACTCTGGATGGTTTATCTAGCTATAATCAAGCTGTTGTGAAGGAGTCAGAAAGAATAAAGACTACCTTTACCACTCCTTAGGGAACTTATGTCTAGGTTAGGATGCGTTTTGGCTTAATGAATTCTGGAGCAACTTTCCAAAGAGCAATGGATGTAGCATTTTCTGGTTCTATTAATGAATTAATTGTTGTTTATCAAGATGATGTAACTATGTTTTCCAGGAAAAGAGATGATAACTTGCAACACTTGGAGAGAATTCAGATAAGGTGTAGAGAGTATGGCATATCATTGAATCCCAAGAAGTGCCACTTTGGAGTGCAAAAGGTGAAGTTGCTTGGTCACAATGTATCAAAGGAAGGGATCATGATTGATCTCGACAGAGTGGAATCCATCAACAAGGTTCCAAATCCAATAACTAAGAAAGGAATTCAATCCTTCTTTGGACAAATAAACTTTATCAGAAGATTTGTTTCTAACTTCACTGAGCTGACCATTCCCATTACTAGCATCCTGAAGAAGGACCAACTTATCAAATGGGAAGAAGTTTCCATTCAAGATTTCAATGGGATCAAAGAAGCATTAAATCATTCCCCTATTTTGGCAGCCCCAAATTACAATAAGCCTTTTGAAGTGTTTTCTTTTGCTTCAGAAAACACCATTGCATTTTTTTTGTTGTAGAAGGATGATGAAGGGGCTGAGAGACCAATTTCCTTTCTCAGTAGGCATTGCAGGGAGTTGAGTTGAAGTACACTATCATGGAGAAGTAATCATTTGCCTTGGTGAAAGAAACAAAGGTTTTCAGACCCTACATTTTCATCTCTAAAGTTATTGCTTAAGTTCCCCACACAATGGTGAAAGACGTCTTATCAGAGATGGAGGTCTCAAGAAAAAGATATAGATGGGTGAACAAGTTGCAGGAATATGATATGGATATCCAAACCACAAAATTGGTAAGAGGTTTGGGCCTAGCTAAACTTATCTAGCTAAGATAAACTTGTAAACTATTGAGGTGAATGAAGTAGAAGGAAAAAGGGTGGATGTAATTGAAAAGATGGTAAGTTCTGAATGCTATAAGGATATAATATTTTATCTCAGACATCTATGCTTCCCTGAATATTTGAGTAAAAATTAGAAAAGAGCTTTTAAGTTAGCCTCTCAAAAGTATGTCATTAATGATTTTGGGTTAGCTTGGAAGAAGCCCGAGGGAGTGCTCTTGAGATGCATTACTGAAGACCAGGCCCCAAAAATAATTGTTGATCTCTATGGAGGATTTTGTGGGGGACATTTTGTTGGAAGATTTACAACCCATAAAATCCTGAGGGATGGTTATTGGCGGCCAACTCTCTTCGAAGATACAAATCTATTGGTTAGGAAATGTGAAAGTTGCAAGCGTTTTTCTTGAAGAATGAAAGCTTCAGGCTCCCTTTCTTTGCAGCTTGTGTCAGCTGAAGCCCCATTTAAGCAATGTGGAATGGATTTCATTGGTGAAATTTTTGATCCTTCCAGTGTTGGTCATAAAGGGATTCTTGTAGCCAATGATTATTTCACTAAGTGGGTGGAAGTAATCCCCACCAAGAAAGCAACACACCAAGTTATCATGGACTTCATGTTGAATCAAATCATAAGCAGATTTGGAGTGCCAACTAAAATTGTTGTTGATAATGCCATGAGATTCAGAGCCAAACCTTTGGTGGCAATATGTAAATATTATGGGATCAATTTGACATATGCTTCTAACTACAATCCCCAAGGAAATGAAAAATCTGAGTCCAACAATAAAAACTTGTTGAATATCATTAGTAGAACCTTGGAGCTGAAAAAAAGGAAGTGGGGTGAGCAATTGAATTTTGTTGTTTGGGATAACAGAATCACTATAAAAAAAGCTACTGGTAAGAGCCCATTTGAGTTGGTATATGGAACTCAAGATTTTCTTCCCCTTCATTTGCAATTGTCTTCATTTCAGTTTGTTCAACAAATTGAAGATAGAGAATTTAGTCCATATGATGCATGAATCAATCAGATTATTGATAGATGAAGAAAGAAGGGCATCCCATCAGCGGCATGTGAAGTTCAAAGAAAATTTGAAGAAGTTATTTGACATAAAGGTAACTCCCAGAGATTTCAGCATTGGGGATCTTGTGCTTTTATAGGATAGAAGACATGAAGATAAGGGAAATTATGGTAAATTTGTTGCATTGTGGATGGGTCCTTATTCAATTGATATTTGAATTGGTGAAAATACCTTCTTCCTAAAACAATTAGACAAGGAACTACTTGAATTACCTATTAATGGTAGGAATTTGAAACATTTCCTTGATTGATTTCTTAGAATCAAGGTATACTCCATTGTATAGTGTATAGTTCTTTGTTTTCATTCTACTTTTGTGTTTTTGTTCGTTCTAGTCCTTGGTGACCTAGTTTTGTTGGTTTCTCAGTTTGTTTTTTGGAAGACAGTTATAGTTTCTCTGCTCTGCAAGCTTATTCTTTAACTTCATTACCCAATGGATTTTTTTGGCACTTGGTTTTCTATATGTTCTTATGGAACTCACAGGGAGTGCCCATCCCCGAGTCGGAGCCGATGTTGGTGCTTAAATTAGTCTCACCTCATTTGTCATTGAAATACCTTAGTTTGTGGCCTCTGTCATGTTTTCTATCTACCCATATTGATGCTTGAAGACTCTGTGCTCCATTTGGTTTCCATGATCAGTCCCTTCCTTAGTCGAGGATCACTTAAAGGTCCAAAATTTGTTTTTTGTTCCTCTGTCCATCTGAAAGAGTCTATAACTTGGGCGTAAAACTAAGGTTTTTCTGTTCCTTCCATTTTCTAGAGTCATGTTTTATTGTCCTTGTCATTTGTGTCCCAGATATTAGTGGAAACATGATTGGATGTAGTTTAGAGAATCACATTTGGGCGTTATATCATTTCTAAACTCTTTGTCATTGAAGAAAGATTCATTTCCGGGTTCAAATGGTGATTTTTTTTGCATTTTACGGTTTGAAGGGTGTATATTTCTAGGTCAAATTCATATCTCAACATCAGTGGGAATGTGGCCCTTTCTAGTTGGATGCAGCTTGCCAAGGAACTTTAAAAACTCTAAGGCTCACTTCATTTGAAAATTCACCTTTTGGTTTGGCCTTGGAGTTGAGTCGGGGAGACACATGGAGATTTCCGCTGCCTTTCCTAAACTTAGAAAAAAATTTCATGCCGCTAATACAATTTTGGTAGACCATGGACATGTGGAGGGCTGACACTCATTTAAGGATCCACCTCAAGGTCCCACCTTAACAATTATGACAGGCAAACATGTGGAGGCTTTCACCCGCTCTGCTTTGTACTTAAAATTTTCAAAGCAATTTTGAAAGGCCCGGGACACGTGGAGGGACCGCGCCTAAGTTTTATTTTGAAGTAGCACCATGAGGACACTTGGAGTCTTCCACTCACTCTACCCCTTGGTTGGACTTTTCAAGGGCTAAAGAAAATGTCTCAGACCCTAGACACATGGCGCCTTCCGTTGAACCTTCAAATTTTTTAACAAACTCTGCCAGACTGAGACACATGTTGAGCCTGTGCTTTTTTGGGGTCTTTTCTTCTAGGGACCATCTCAAAATGCGCCATTGAGACACGTGGAAGCTTCTGTTGGCTCCTTTTTACACTGAGACTTTTCAAAGGCCAAAAGGTGTTTTTTTTGGGCCCAGGGCACATGGAAGGCCCGCGCTTGTTTGGGAGTTGCCTCTGTGCTTCTCCTTTGTAGTTACACCAAGGAAACCCATAGATGGTTATAAAATAAAGTGGAAAAGGTGTAGAATCAATGGCTGTTGTGAATTTCACCTGTTTTTCCACCATTTTTGCTCCAAGACTCTTGGAGATGCAAATACGAACTATTTTTCATGATTTTTTGATGAAATTCATTGTCATCTCTATCTATAAAGTGCCATTTGATGGATTTTGAACTTAATTTGTGAGTCCAAGGATTTTTAAGATTGATATTTTGAAGTTGGAAGTTCTCAGGCACTTATAAAAATGGGAATTACTAGAGAAGATGGATGCGGGGTAGAATTACAGAGGAAAGAGATGGAAAAGAATGAAATGAAAAAGATGAAAAAGGTGTTACCTCGAGAGCAAAAAGGATTACCTGTCGGATCCAACTGTGCAGAGCCTATGAAAAAGGATTAAAAAGGGGATTTCTTGCATGATAGAATCAAAATGATTAGAAGGATTGCGCAAGAAACATGATCACTTCATAATTGGTCCAAATGGAAGCTTTCGGATCTGAATTTGTTAAACGTCGTTGTCTGAAACAAATTGGTAACAAGAAAAGGTCCCTCAAATATTATTATCTTTTGGGTGGAAAAATTGAGTGAGCAAAATGTATAAATGTAATCAGAATACTCTTGCAAATGATCGGTGGTTGAATTCTTAAGAGAAAATTTGAGAAATCCGTCTTCCTGAGAGACCAAGCTAAGATAACGTATTATTTTCATTTGTGTGACATTTTCTATCATGTCAAGTTGGTTGCAGATGTATAGCCATTAACGAGCACTGAGATTACTTTGGAACCTTACCCCTGTTGATGAATCTAAGTAATTTTGAAATTAATTTGTGTCAATATTGGAGTAATTAGTGTCTGCTTTGTTTGAGAATGTCTGTAAGTAGTTTTACTCATTCATATTGCAATCTTACTTTAAAATGTTTGTGAAATCACATAGGATCTCATCCCTATGATAGTTTAGTGGTATCTACAATTTCATTTCAAGAAGAGCCTTCATCTTGTGATGAGATAAATAAATTTAAAATCAATTCATTGTTATTTGTTGATAAATAATGTCTATAAGTCTTTGGGTGTACCTTAGGCATGATTGATCAAAGATTTTGGTGTTTAAGTAACTCTTCTAATTCGAGCCTTCATGCTAGATTCTCAAAGATTGTGTGAAAACATGTTGATCTGGGCCTCCATTGAAGCACAACTTCTGGTTGAAGGAACATCTTAAATTTTCTGAAGCTTTCTATTGTTGAGTTGTCCATTTTTGTGAAGTTTATTAGAGCTCAGGTATAATTAACTTTATCCTTCTTCATCTCCCACAAAAATCATTCAAAAACCAGGAATCCATCTGGAACTACCCATGTTTTCCCTGTATATCAACAAAGGAACAAAATCTACTTACTAAAATATGCAAAACAATAAGGATTTCTCAATGACTTAAGTACACATACCCTTGTGTTGAAAGTATCTCCATATTTTAGAAGTGACAACTCTTGAGAGTTAAATTATGGAGTATTGACCATATTTCCCCAAGATTTTCTTCATAAAATTGATCCAAAAGAAGGATATCTCCATCTCCTTCATCAAATAGAGGTTACACTAAGGGTCCTCTCACCTTGGTTGAAGAGGCATGACCTAAAGTAGTGAGGATATGTCAAATCCTCTTGACGGTGTTATCCATCTCTCCAAAAATTTGAGTGACAAAGGGCCAGTTAGATCTCATCCCTGACTACTAAACAACACACACTATGATCTATATGTCTCTAAGCTCCATGTCCAATCTATGTTGTGCTCAGCTTGAAAGGGAGAACAAATTTGGATAGCAACAAGTGCCACGTGTCAGCTCGGTGCAATTCCAAAGGACACATCCAAAGAGAAGATCCAAAATGAGCACGAGCTCTCCACGTGGTCAAAGTCAAAAAGGGGAGAGAGCAGGCCTAAAATGACTAAGTATAAAGCTATCCAAAGAAGGATCCATGTGTCAACTCAACGCTACTTCAAAGGAAAATTTGGAGGTAGTTCCCAAATGAGCGCAGGCTTGCCATGTATCCTAGAGTCTGAAGAGGCAGAGGCAAGCTAGTGGAAAGAGCCAAGTATCAGCACGACACTATTTCAAAGGAAAAATTCAGAGTGGCTTCTTAAATGTACGCTGAGCCTCCACATGTCCAGGGTCAGACTTATGGCCCTGCCAAGCAAAAGGGACTTAGTTAAAACATGAAGAAATATGGTAGAGCCGCGGAAAGAGCCATATGCCTCTTTGGCACAAATTCAAATGCGTGACCCAAAAGGCAGTTTCCAAATGAGTGCCAACCTGCCACATGTCCCAAGTCCCAAAAGGAGACGGTTGGCCGTTGCAAAGTCCAAAAGGCTACAGAAGCCTCCACGTATCTTCACCATGCAACTTCAAAGGTAAAAACTGGAGGAATTTTATATACAACTGTGAAGCCTCCATGTGTCTCGGGTCAGGAAACATGTCTCTGCCAAACAGGAAAAACTAAGGGTAGAATATAAAGGAAACTGTGGATCCTGTGGAAGCCACCACGTGTCAGTTTGGAGTGATTTCAAGAGAAAAATGAAGGATCTAAATCTTTAAGATGTGCAAGGCTGCCATGTGGATCAGGTATGGATAGAATCTTTAAAATAATTCACACCCGCGACTCTGATCTTCAGGCATCCATATCTTTCAACTGGAAACTTGTATTTGGGCAGGAGAGGATTTTTTGGAAAGATCTCGATGTCAGTTTTGACCTGCCTCCATTAATGCCTTGGCCTGCTAATTTTGACGGCTATCAAGTCTCTCACCTACTGCCATGATGAAGATTGGGGCTCTTTCTTATCCAATAAGGTACATCAATGAAGGAATGAGCCTTGCAGTAAATTTCTTCATTGTGGCAGGTGGAATTCAATGCATATCTTAAGGTGGTTGAAGCAAGATTCAGATTTCCCCCCTTTCTCCATCTCTTTGTTACAGGTGGATTCAATGCATTGCAGGAGTGGTTGGAACAAAGTTTCAGTTTTCCATCTCTTTCTCTCTCATTCTTTCTATATATTGTAAAGGAGGGGCATATTCAAATGGTTGTTCATCTTTTCTATCAAGCCCCCATCTCTCTTTCTTCCTTAGGGTTGAAAAAAGAGTCTAAGCCTTCTTTCATGGCTCTGTAAAGGAATTTCCTTTTCCCTTACCCACTATCAATTTACCATGTAACTTTTGTAGCAATAAAATCTATTTCGTGATGCATCTTTCCATCCTTGTCTCATTTTATTGTCTCTTCTTACATCTCATGTTTGCATGGGTATATTGTGCATATTTTGATGTTTATTGTAGGTTCTGGAAGCTGTTCTTAATGGGTTTTGAAGTGGTGTTCCATGTGAAATCTATCTCTGGTCCATGGTGCATCTTGTCCACCCTCTCCTCTTCTCACCTCTCTCCACTTCATGTAGTTTGGGTATGTGATCAGACACTTCCTTCTCTATTGTATCACCTCTTAGTGTAGGCTCTCTTTCACCCTCTCTCTCTCTCTCCCTATCTCGTTGGAAAGGATAGATTAGGATTAGTTAGATTCTACCTACACTGGAGTAGATTGTGGTAGGTAGATTATGAAGCAAGAATCGGATTTCTCTTGAGGTCCATCTCAAGTTTTGCAAGTCCCACAGCTTGGGAGATGGTCCAATGTTGTGAAATCACACTACATGCCCCACTTCAAACTCAAGCCATTTGGGGGTTTTGAGATTCTGCACTAACAGATGCTTTGTGTTGTGATTCTTCACTAACAGATGCTTTAATCTATGTCCTTGTTCTAGCAACATGAAATCTCATGTTTCCATCCACCTTTTGAGAGATGGAGTTGGAGTTTGATGGAGGACTAAGGAGTAGAAGCTCCATGTGGATTCAGAGACAATTACTTAGGATATCTTCAAGGAACATTTCAGGAGTAGATACATATCTAGGAGATTCATCCAGCAATATATAGATGAGTTCCATGATCTGCAACAGGATTCAATGATAGTGGAAGAGTACTAGGGACAGTTTTTAGACCTACTTTAGTATGTGGATTACATGCCAGACAAATAGGTCAGCATTCATAGGTTCATAAAGGGCTTGAACTTAGACATGGGTGGGGCAGTGCACATTTACTGTCCACAAACACTTTTAGAGGCTGTGGAGAAGGCCTTTATTCTAGAGGAAACTAGGGGGAAGACTCAACAGGCTCGTGACAGAGTGAGGAGCCACATACAATAGTTACAGGATAGTAGATTGAGGGGATAAACTCCCCCTCCTCGCGGAAGACACACTTCAACATAGTCTTCCTTTCATCCTCCTCCACGTCCTCAGTAGAAGCAATAGTTGTCTTGACTGCCTTTTAGACCTCCTCAGCACCATGATGCACAAAGAGGGCATAGTATGGGACCTTGAGTTAGGGGGCCCAATAGGAAACAAGCTCCACATAGAGCATAGTCGGCACGAGTACATCCACCGCAGCACCCACAAATATCTATAATGAGATCAGAAGGCTCTTCAGCACGTACTACTAGGCCACTTGGAGCACTATTTTCTCAGTAAAGAGGACCAGGTACTTGTTATGGATGTGGTGTGCATGGACATCATTGGAGAGAGTGCCTTGATAACCCGGTTAATCAAGGTAAGGCACATTTTTCAAATCCTATGGTTGGTGACATGGCTAGGAACCATAAAATACATGCAATGGTCGACAACCGCTAGGAAAAGCACCAGAGCATGGTGATAAAGACTACAGGTAGCATTAGTGGTATATCCACCCCTATTTTATTTAACTCAGGCTCTTCATATTCTTTCATTTCTCCATCTTTAGTAGAGTGTTGCAGGATGGTGGCAGTTAGGCAAGGCCTTGGTTGGGACATTGAGATGGCTTTTGGAGCCAAGATCTTAATAGACTCCTTATTCAAGGAGTACATAGTGGACCTCAGACCCTTTACCACTACTATGGATATTCGTATTCTTCCCTTGGGTTCGTATGGAGTTATCTTGGGCATGGATTGGTTGTATGTGCACAACGCTACAATTGACTTCCAAAATAAGATTATATCCTATGCATATGATTTAGGAGTGGAGTCATTGATTGTTTGAGTCAGGAGACCCATCTGTATTCACACTTTTTCCGCTATGTAGCTAAAGTAGTGTGCATGATGGGGTTGTCAGTTATATGCTATTACAATTAGTGATAGGTCGAAGGATGGAGCTAGTGGACCTTCACTTGATGATCACCCCATTTTGTAGGATTTTTCTGATTTATTTCCTAGTGAGATGTCAAGGATGCCTCCCCCGCATGAGATATATTTTCAAATTGATTTGGTTCCAGGAACGAAACCTATCTCACATGCTCCATATAGGATGACAACACCTGAGATTTCTGAGCTCAAGTTGTAGCTAGAGGGCCTTCTTGAGAAATTCCTAATCCATCCTAGTGTATTCCCTTGGGCTGCAGTGGTGATTTTTGTGAGGAAAAAGGACAAGTCCTTATGGTTGTGTGTGCACTATTGTCAGATAAACAAATTAATAATCAAGTATCGTTTCCCCCTTCGTCGCATCAAATATATATTTGATCAGATGAAGGGAGCCACCATGTTTTCTAAGATTGATCTTAAGTCAGGGTACCATCAGCAGAGGATTACAGAGGCATATATTCATAAGATAGCTTTTTGTACATGATATGGACACTATGAGTAATGGTTGTGCCATTCGGTCTGATCAATGCCCCTACATTGTTCATGAGTTTTATGAATGGGTGTTCAGAAACCATTTAGACCTCTTTGTCCTCGTGTTCCATGATGACCTTTTGATCTTCTCTCGTATGCATGAGGAGCACGAGGAGGACCTTCATCAGTTTCTTTAGTGTCTGCGTGAGAAGCATATTTATGGGAACCTGGAGAAGTGTGCATTATTTCAGTAAGAGGTGTAGTATTTGGATCACATCATTTCTGAGGAAGGTATCGTAGTTGAACTTTCCAAGATTAGACCCATTAAGAATTAGCCAGCACTTAATAGTGTGACCAAGGTGCGTAATTTCCTGGGTTGGCAGGTTACTATAGGATATTTTTTCTAGACTTTTCTTGGGTTACACACCCAATCACTTCCATTCAGCGGAAAGGGAAGAAGTTCCTTTGGTTAGATAGATGTGAGTAGGCCTTCAGGACACTAAAGGAATGCCTTACGACAACACCCATTCTTGTAGTGCTAGATCCACAGGGAGAGTTCTTCATATGCATAGATTCTTCTTTGGCAAGATTAGGAGGTGTATTGATGCAGGAAGGCCGTGTTGTAGCCTTTGAGTCTCGTAAACTCAATGATTATGAGATCAATTATTTGACTCATGACCTTGAGCTTGCAATAGTTGTGCATGCTTTTGTTTGATGGAGATATTTCATTCATGGCAAGAGATTCATTCTCCAGACTAATCATTTGATTCTTCGTCACATCTTCACAAAACCCACTCTTAACACTCGTCAGCAGCGTTAGATGGAGTTTCTTTGTGAGTATGACATGGAGATAGAGCATGTGAAGGGGAAGGAGAATGTGGTTTCAGGTGCTCTCAGTAGACGGAGACATTTGGTTATGACTACTTCACTGGGTATTTTATTTTTGGAGTAGGATTTTACGGCAGCTTACCCATGAAAGCTTCTACCTTGTAGCTAGATCAGATATTGAATCTTAGAGACCCCTTAATAGGAAGTTTGATGGAATTTCACTTAAGGCTGATGGTCTTCTTAGACACAAAGGCCAAATATATGTACCTAGAGATGGAGGTTTGAGATAGGATATCTTGGAAGAGGCTCATCATGCACCTTATTTATCTTATCTAGGGGTGAAGAAGATGCATACCACCTTGAGAAAGCTATACCATTGGAGAGGTTTATGAAGATATGTATCTTAGTTTGTTTTGCATTATTTAGAGTCTTAGAGGGTGGAGGCCAAGCATCAACATCCAGTTGGCCTTCTCTACCTAGATGTCATACAAGAGTGGAAATGAGACACCATATCCATAGATTTCATGGTAGGGCTACTAACGTCGAGCTACCACCACAATACCATCATGGTCACGATGGATATATTGATGAATGTGGCTCATTTTTCTCCATTGAGACCACTTATACAACTAGTGTAGTGGCACGAGTATACTTAAATGAGGTCGTCAGACTGCATGAGATTCCATAGAAGATTATTTTTGAACGTGATCCCTTATACATATCTCATTTCTGGACTACCATGCAATGTGCCGTTGGGATGAGTATCAACTTTAGTATAACTTATAACCCAGAGACAGATGGATAAACAGAGTGGGTGAATCAGATCTTGGAGGATATGTTGCAGATGTATGTCATGGATCATCAGTCTAGGTGGGAGGAGTACTTGTATTTAGTGTATTTTTCCTAGAATAACAATTTTCAGATTTCAATTGGTATGGATCCATTTCAAGCACTATATGGCAGGTAGTACAAGACACTGTTGAGTTGGGAAATATTGGAGGAAAGGGTTTCTCTTCGGCTAACATTATTACAGGATATAAAACAATATGTTGTCATGATTCGACAGAGGTTATAGGAGGAAAAAGTTAGGAAAAATAAATATGTAGATCAGAGGAGGAAAAATTGTAGTTTTTAGGTGGGCATGAAGGTGTTTCTTCGTGTCAGTTCTCATAAGATTCCTATCTATTATGGAATAGGCTCTAAGTTAGCTACTCCGTTTGTGGGTCCCTTCAAGATCTTGGAGCGTATCGGTCCTTTGGTATAGCTTCTAGCATTGCCACCAAGCTTGTATCACATACATGATGCATTTAACGTTTTTGTACTTAGGAGATACATTCCATATCCCTCTCATATTTTGGATTGGACCACATTGAAGGTGCAAGAGAAGGGGAAGGTGTCAGTCGAGCTTTTGTGCATCATAGAGTGCAGGACCCTGGGCCTTCAAGGATGTGAGATTGATCAGGTCTATGTCCATTGGGATAGATACGCTGAGACTGCAACCACATGGGAGGATGCTACTTTATTGCGAGCCCAGTTTCCTCAACTATTCTAGTGTATTCTAGGAGGAATTCAATTCTAAGGGGAGGGGAACGTAGTGCCCACTATTTTTTAATATTATTTCATTTTGATGTTGTTACTATTGGACTGATACTTAGACATTTGAGTATTATATTTTTATCAGTAGATGATGATCTATGAAAATATTTAAACTATTGGCATTATGTGGTTTATATTTTTATTCTGATGCACTAGATGGTGATGATAGACAGTTATACATGTTCATTAGCAATATTCTGATTTTTATACTAACATGTCATAACTTGGATATATGGCATATAATGGATGTTTCAAATAGAATTATGATTTTTTTATGAATTCCAAAATCAAATTAATTGTATGATTCTAGATGACAGAATTGCTAATGTTGAATTATGATTATTGATTTTATATGTATATTGTCTCTATGTTGTTAATACAACTGAAATGCCAGAGAGGTATCTTGTTGTGTTGCAGGACATTTTATCACATACATCGAAGGGGATAATGGACCAACCACGGAAGGATGTCAGTTGTTGAGTAAAGTGGCCAAAATTTGACAACTTGTGTAATGTTATGTTGTGAATTTGTTGCATGCCTAGTTTGGAGGTTTCCCATTGGAGGGTGTCCTCACTTGTGTGGCCATGGGGTGAAATGTTTTACCTTTTCTTTCAATTTTGTATGTTCTTTAATTGTGTTTTATGTATTTTAATATTTGATATTGATGTCACTCTATCATCATGTAATAATGTGTCTTAATTAAGCTAACTCTTCTTATTTGGTTAACTAGAATAGAGATGTGACAAATGGGTAATTATGAGGTTAGATGGTCCATGTTGTAAGTAAAATTTATGTTAGTTTATGTGTGTTTTACTCCACCCTAACTTTAAAATTCATATTTGCAGGCTTGTGGGACAATCTAAGCTTATCTGTTGCCTCTTAAATTTACCAAACAACCCTAGCTATGGGTTCGGGAGATTTTTTTTTTTACTTATTTATCATTTTTGGAGTGTAAAAGGGTAAAAAAAATTGCCCCTTATTCTTGTCACGATAAATTTTGTCCTTAGAAGGCATGGTGTCCAAGTTTGTCTGCCATGTGGGTTTGTCATAGTTCTTGCATGCTCAATTATTATCTTGGACATGGTGTATGAATTGAGTGTGCGAATGGAGGAATGATGAAGTGGCATCCTACATGGAACCACCTCATCATCCTCATATTCCATTTCTATTTATTTTTGGATTTTTATGGAATGGGGGTTACTTGCTCATTTTCTTCCTTTGTCATTTTTGGAAATTGTGAGCTTATTGCAGTGCTTTTGGGAAATTTGCTTGGCTTGGAGGTGTGAAATTCTTGTGAAGTGAAGTCCTCTTAGAGCTTGATGAAGAGGTAGACTCTCCACCATTTTTGTTTTGTTTATTATTTTTTTTGATGTGGAAATATTTTGGTTGTTAAGTTTGTTTGAGTTTTGTGAATGTGCTTGTGTGTTTTTGGGTAGTATGCCTTAAGTTTGGTGTAGGACAATGACTTATGGGACCATTGGGGAGAAAAAATGGAGTTTCTTGAGGCATGAATTTGGTGGGAGTGTGATGGAGAGTCTCACCTATGGGGAGTGAAAATGAAATCATGGTTATATTGTTGCATACTTGCAAGGGAAAGATTAAGATTTTGTGTTGTTTGTTTTGTGCACTTGAAGGCTTAGGGTGAAATTCCTACTTCACTTCAGAGGAAAAAAGAGGTGGTTTTCCATATTAATTTATCCATATGGTTTCATTTCAAACCTTTGTGTTGTTTGAGAAGTTTAAAACTTGTTGAATATGTCCTTTTAGTTGTGTTGAATATTTTTGAAATGCATGTTGTTGTAAAGTTGTCAAATGTTACTCAAGATCCCTCATGGTTCCTTGGTTGGGACTCGGGGGGCCATTAAGAGGATGGATAATCATCTTAATGGATTAAATGTTGGGAGGAGAGTGTTGCCTACTCCCCCTTTTTTTTGTATTGTGACCCTCTTTTGTGAAATTTTGAAGAGTGCAAGATTTGGAGCTAGCTTTGGAGAAGACATGGAAAAAGAAGACTTGTATCTTGGCATTGTGGATAGCCTTCATGTTGTTATTCCCACTTTGAGTGGATGATTGTAAAATTTTATGCTTGTAAGAAAGTTGTATTTTACATGTAAATCCCTTTTTTTTCTAAACTCTTTTAAGAGTGTTTGTTTAAGAGACTTATATTTTCAACTATGTTAGTTTTTGTGAATGGAAACTACGAAATTTGTTGCACTAGTTAAATAAAATAGAAAACTTGCAATGGGTGGAAATAGCAATGTATCTCTTCCTATAAAGTTTTTTTTTCACTTCCTCCAAAGTGTGATTCTTTTCATTTTACAATCATTGAAAGTCTTATGAAATTTCTCTTGTTGTTGGGAATGGTTTGAAATTTAGTCATGGTGAATAAAAGTAGATGTATATTTGTTTTATTGAAAGAAAGAAAAATTGAAAATACTAAAATTTATAGTTATATTCATTGTTAAGTTGAAGGAAGGAAAATATATGGATAAATGTTTAACTTGAAGATACACTTCTTGTATGAAGAGAACATAGTTGTTAAAATTCGTAGAACATAGCAACGTCTCTCCTTCACTAACTATAATAGGTTGAATGATTTTTTTTGCTTAGTAGTAGTGACTTCTCCTTAATTTGGAATAAGAGGGAAAGTTATATTTAAATGCTTGTCTTACCCTTCTTTAAATAGCTTACCTTTGAATTTTTATTTTTTATTTTTAAAAGAATCAAATTTTAAGAATATATACACCTCTATAATTAAAATTTTATTTAATTATAAGAAATTATTAGTAAAACTTATATATATTAATGATATTATAAATATTTATTTATTAAAAATAAAGTAATGAAATTATATTATATAATATAAAAAATAATACTTTATTATATATATATATATATATATATATATATATATATATATATATATATATATATATGTTTGTGTGTGTGTACCACGTAATAAAAGCCGCAAACATAGGCCAGATTTAATTATGGGTTGACTGTAAAAAGAACAAAACTTCGGTGACGTTTAAAGAGGTTAAAATCAAAATTGATTAGTTTTGTGGGGGACTAATATGTATTACATTTTGTGGGTTGGGGGAGGGGGAACCGTCCGCACCCCAACCCATATTAATATGGGTTGGGGAGGGGCGGTACCCCATCCCTCAACCCACTATCCGTAGCATAAGACAAGCCGATCGTCCATAATAAATTATTAGCTAATTCAAACTTGGCCGATTCACATTTCATTTATTTTATTAATATAAATTAATATATATATATATATATATATATATATATATATATCTTCGGAGACATACACAAGTATATATATATTGATCAAAATAAAAATATTGTATATATTACAAAAAAAAAAAATAGAATTAATTCACAAATGTCATATACTCAAATGGGTATTTTCATTGAATCAGATTTACAACAAATAATGGAATGTATAACCAAACCCTAGAATAGGGTAGAATATAATATCAAGCAAAAAATTAAAATAAGCTTTGAGTTGTTTGTATCCATTCCCAAGCTCCATCTTCCTCTTCGACGGTTTCCTTATCTTTCTCCTTCCCTAAACTTATTAAATGAAAATGAGGAAATGAGTAAAATGAATGAGAAAAAGACTCCATAGATATTTTTAGGGTTATTGGGAATCTTTAGATCCAATGGCTAGAAATGTTCCCTACAAAAGTTAGGTGAGGGGTAGGTGAGAATACTTGAACGAAAATGCATGGGTATTTTTGAATGGAGCCACTTAAGTGGTGTAGATGTGACTTTATTATGTTATCCCTTTTTTTAATGAAAGTAAGTTCTTACCCTAGTATTTACACAATGTTTTTATAATTATGGATTTATTTTAATAGTATTGTTTATTAAAGAAGGGAGAGTTAAATCTAGTCCTTCAAAGGTAAATTATTAATTGGTATTTAAATCAAACTGAAAATAGAGTAATATAATTTTAATTAAACAAATTATTGCATAATGTTTCTAACTCAACCTTTGTTTCATTTCGGGTTTCGTGCAGGTAAAATTTGTTGGTGTTACACTCTTTGTAATTTTTACCTTCCCCGAAATTCCATCACATTGAGGCTATCAATGTAGTAGGAGTTAGAAACATCACCATTCCTAATCTATAAATGCAAAAAGATTTATTTTTCTTATTTGTTAAGAACTTCATCGAAGTTAAGAACAACTTCAAGATTTTAGGAAGGTGAATCCTCTTGAATCCCTTCCTCAATTTCCTCTAAACCCATTTCCACCTTAGACTCACAAGAATGTTCTTCTTTCAAAATATCCTCACCTGAATCTATGCTTCGAAAAAATTCAACCTCCACTGCTTCCATAATGGGAATCTTAAGAATACCAAACAACAACAAACATGCTACACTCGCATCTCAAAACTAAACCTCCTCATGTTTGTGATACTACACTTAAAGTAATGTTAATAATATTATATATAGCTTGAAATTACATATCTAAAAATGATCATATGATTTATGTTTGAAGTGAGATGGATGGCTTGATATTATATGTCACTTCTTTGGTAAAGCTATTGGATAAATGGAAACAAAGAGTTAGTGACATGGATTAAATGGGGTGATAGTTTAATATAGAGTATGAAAAATAGAATTTTATTATCAAATCCTTTCAATGCATTGTTCGATGCTAGAATTTTTTTACTTTCCCATTTGTAGTGATTTGAAGTTTCCATTTATATAAATCTTCCCAATGTTTCAATAGATATCACCTATACATGTACAAGTGATTCATTTCACTTGATCATCAAATGTCGTCAATTTCAATGAAGAAATTTTCATTTACAATTTCACAAAATTGTTAAACATATGTATTTTATTCAATATGTATTAAGATTTTTATGGTAAAATTTTTTGTCTTAATTTTTGGGGGTTCAATAAATACTATGGACCATAACTCTTAACACTCCATATTTACAAATAAAAATGATAGTCGGAATATCATAATCGAGGTTTGTATCTAAGGAAAGGAAAAAAAAATTGAATAAAATAATTTATTTATGTCACATTTTGAAATAATATTAAGATCATATAGTTTATGTAGAATCATACATCTATACTCATACCCACTTGTAAATTTTTTCTGTTATTATTTATGTATTTTCAAATTTTGAAATATGTTTTTGAACTTTTTTTGATGACATCTATACAAACTAAGAGTCGTATATGCCTTTCTATTTATTGAAAGTATCTTTCAAACAATATCATTACATTGATAGGAACTCCCAAATTAGATTAATGTTCCTTATGAATTACATGATATGAAAAAAATTAATAGAATAGGTTTAGAATGTCATTGAGATTTGACTTTAACTTGAGAATATACATAAGCTACTATAGGCGTCATCCAAATTCATCTATGTCTAGATGTTATTGATGGATCCAAGATGGAAAATCTAACATGACCATGACATATAAAAAATATTGTTAATCTAAAATGACCATGACATTTAGGTTTCTACTTTAAATATTCATGAGGAACATGTGACCATAATCGCTATAAAGGTTATATATTCAAAAATGCCAACAATTTATTTGCGGCAAGTCACTGTGGCTTGCTTGACATCCCTAAGACTCCATATTCAAATTGGCCTGCTACAAAATCCCAGCTTGTTGACCTATCATCTCATCTCACACTCACTACCCATATTTTTCACACTGACCCCTATAGTTGGTATACACAGAGTTGACTCTCACAAAAGTTTCCCCCGCCATGAAAATACCTCCATCTTCCTCTGTCACATAACTCTATATTAATAATTGTTATAAAATATTGAATTAATAATATTTATTTATTTATTCAATTGTCACATATCTAATAATTGTTTTTAAATATTATTTATGATTTACGATGCTTCACCATAATCATTGAAGAAATTATAAATCGATAACTTTATACCAATGCAAATAAATTACATTGTAATCCTTTGTTTGAATATCATATGATATATTATTTTAAGAAACCAAGTCCATTAATTAATATTGAAATTAAATTAAATTAAATCATATACTTTTTCTATATGTTCCAACCCCTTTCTCTTAAGTCATAATAATAGTCATTTTTTGGAAAAATTAAAATTTCATAATTAACAGCCATAGGTAACAAGCTAGAAGCCTTTGCAAAATCTGACCAAACTACCTCCCTCAAGTTGCATACTACCTATGCTAGGATTATTTTGGACCTAGACATCTCCCAAGATCTCCCTAAGGGCACAAATCTACAAATTGGCGATATAACCTGGAAAAAAACACTAGACTATGAGAAATTAACTTTACAGTGCCACATGTTTACTGAAATAACACATGTTTTCTATGGATTGTGGTCGCATTAGAAAAAGGAGGGGTAATCATACCTAGTGGGTGGGGTCTCTTTATTCACATTTCACCATTGATCCATCTTATGTCCCTGCCCCTGCTTCTATCTCGAGTCCCCATTGGGTGGGTTTTTACCTCTCGATTATCCCCTCTCAGATGCCTCATTTAAAATCTCCAAATCCCATTCCATAGGCCAATCTTGAGGTGGTTGATACACCCCCCTTCTTCTTATAAATCCCCTCTTTGGTCTATTTAGTTGAAGAAAAATGATGATTTAAAATCTTGTAGAGTGGATAAGGAAAATTCCCCTCCTCCATTTCCTTTTGAAAAACACATACATACTGATCAATGATCTAGATGTTTTTCTTCCAATTGAGAAGGTATCAAAAGGTTAGAAAATGGTTCAAAAATAGAGAAAACTTTATAAGTGTACCAGTTTACCTACCTATATTTTGGGTTTTTTCTACAATTCAGTTGCTCTTCTTCGGCTTGTTTTTCTCACCGGGGGGCAGTTATGCTTCATGTTGTTATGATACTGTTGGGCAGTGTGCTTCTTCTTTCTTATTTTTTTTTCTTATTGCTTTTTCCAAGTTTTGACCCTTTCTTGTTGTACCCAAGTAGGATCCTAGTGAAAAAACCTTTTACCATTAATAAAAAAATTCACAATCAAATTAATTATCTTATAAGTTTTTTACCAAAATTATTTCTTACATCATAAATACTAATACAAGGGATATATCATCCTTAATCCATTGAGTAATTTTTTATCAAATACCCCTTAAATAAAATAAGGATTCTGAGTCGTAGATAACTTCTACATATGGAAGTGATATATTGACTTGGGGGTAGTAATTCATGTATGTAGAGGTAATTTCACAAGACTTATTATATTATGAAACAACATCAAATTAAACGATAATATCGTTAAAGAAAGGATATACTAATCTTAAAACAAATCAATCAATAGATTTTTAAGAGGGTTAGTTCCATTCTAACACAAACCACAAGAAAACAATTCCCATCCTCTAAAAAATATGAGTTTCGAGTACATCAACATTTTTTATAAATAAATATCTCATATATATACTTTTTCTACTCTATAGGCTTTATCGATAGTCTATCAAAATGATATTTAATAAAGAGTCATAATGTGATAGTACCTTCCTTAGCATTGAATAATTTTGTACATGTTATTGTATGAGTGAAAAAATTATCTTGTTTCTCTAAACAAATTAGACTAAGGTATGGATTTTGATCTATGTCATCATGATTACAGTATTCCTCTGTTAGACAAGAGCATGAAACCAAAATCTCACTACATAGCAAAGTACTCTCTCCAGGGCCAAGTTAAGGTTTCAGAGCACCCTAGGAAGTACTTGGACCTTACACCCCACAACCTCCGAAACCACCGACCCACATGCTAGTGCATTTTTTAAACAATTATAATATATATTTCACACATATAATGAAATCTATAAAGGCTTCTTTCTTTCCTTCGCCATAACAAAACTATCCAAAATTAAATATAATTAAATAGAGTTAATCCGATTAAATACAATTAATTATATATTATTTAAATACAATTGTACACTCTAAATTTCAACTCTAGACTCTGGTGATAATCCAAAAACTTAACCCTACTATAAAATATATGGCTCTGCGACTCTCTTCTCCGAACCCTAAAGCTAACCCTCGTCTTGGTGACGGCCATGGCAGATCCCCAACGCATATTACTGGTGGCGATCATTTGGGTGTAGTTTGTGGTGTCGCAAAAGGTGTTGCTGGGCTTGGAGTGATTGGAGCCCCTGATTCTAATCCTATATCTAGCCTTTTGAAGGCTCTTCCCTTCTCTATTGATGTCAATGACTCCGGTTGCAGCTATGACTATATGCCCCTCGGTCCTATTGGTGGATATCTTTTGAGTGGTGGGAAGAATGGTTCTCTTTTCCCAGCTACTGCTAAATCCCTGTTCGGCTCCATGTTAAGAATATGGCAGTTTACCCCTTTGACTTCCTGTGATTTTGGTGGTGGTAATGGTGTGCAGGATACCTCTGGGGAGGATGGATTTTGGGTCTCTCTGAGGAAGTTTGGGGACCATTTTATTATCCCTTACCATATCTTGTTTGGATCCCCTGTTGTGGCCTCTCTTAGCATGGGTGGATCCCTTATCACAGCTACAAATGATAATGCTCATGTTCACTCCCTAGCTCCTTAACCTTCTACAACGTGATCCTATGTTACTATGATGTCCAAACCGAGACCCCTTAAGGAAGCTACTATCACTCTTTTGGTTGCCTTTGGTGCTCAGGTGATTGAAGCTGGAGATATTTTCACCAGAAAAGGTCTTATCTACAAATTTAGTTTACTGTGGCCTAGTCTCCCAGAGCTGCAATCTTGGATGTCTATGTAGTGGATGCCCTTGTTGCAAGGTTGAGTAGTTATTTACCCTTGTGCTTGAGGGTTTTTTATTTTATTTTTTAAGGTTTTGTAGGATTGTCCTACTATTTTCTCTAAGATTTGGGATCTTCGGGGTCATCTTCTGCTTATGAAACCATTGTACCCTTCTATCAATCCTACTACCAAAATTTTTAATGTCAATCCTTATTGGGTGCGCTTGCCCCACTTGCCACTACATTTTTGGGGGGAGGAAAGTCTTTCTTCCATAGGAAATTCTTTAGGGAAGTGCCTTTCCAGATGTACCTAAACTGAACTGTATACTCACATGATCTATGCTCACATTCTGGTGGATTTCGATACTAGTGTTGATCTTCCATCCTCTATGGAGCTTAGGGTTCTGGATATAATCTAGACTCAACATTTAGAGTATGAAGGCTTTCCCTTCAGATGTAATAAATGATTTTCTTTGGGATACTTAGCATCACATTGTACTAGTGTGAAACAAAGAAAGAGTGATAATTTATCTTGGTGGAGAAACTCCCAACCTAGTATGTTGGTGGTGGGAGAGGATTTAGGATCAGAAGGAGGTGATTTACAACATTCAAATGAATCTGTTGTTTATCCTCTTATGTTGGGGGGTGAGGATACAATTTCTCTTCAAATTTTTGGCGATCTCCCACATCATTTAGGGGTGACATCTGGGAACAAAGAGAGTCTTGAAATAGTTCTACCAATCCACAATGATTAAAATAAGGATCCCAATAGGGAAGGGGATTGGATGGTTGTGAAAGGAAAAAAGAAAAGAAAAATTGTAATAGGCCCACTAAAAATGAATTTAAGATCTTGTGATACGAGGTCTAATGGGTAAGATTTTGTATTGTTGTAGTTTTGGTTTGACCACTGTTAGAGGCCTCTTCATTTGATATTCATTTCTATATATTTTCTCCCTTTGTACTCGGGGTTCTTTTTGTCCCCTTAAAATAAACAGTTTTTACCCTAGATCTAAAAAAAATCCAACATTTTTATAGAATCACCATCTCTTGTTAGATTAGTTTACATATCTACTTTACACAGGATGTATTCAAAACTGATAGTTTTAACTTCAATTTTATGTGATTTAGTGCATTTGGGTGGTTATAGTAACCATGTAAAGTGTTTTGTCACCATGCGCATTGCTCATTCCTTGGTATCAATGCTCAGGCTCCGCAGCTTAGCACCTCACATGGACACATAATTTCTATGCTAAGTAGACATCGTGATTGCATCCTCTGACTTATCCTTGGAAGCAGGAATTGGATTTGTATTAAAATCCAAAGATAACGATGAAACCGGGTTTTAGATGCATTGTGTATAGTTAAAACTTGTTCGTATTTTGATTTTTCTCGTTTGCAAGTTGGATTTTACGGCCGGCTATGACTACTTGTATTATAGACTACATTGTTATTTCTATTTTGTAGTTTGTATATATATTATAAGGAAGAGTGGTTATTTTTTTTCTGACTAGTTGAGAGTTGAACCTTCCTGAAAAGACCGACCTATTAAAAAAAATTGTGTCCCTACCCATTAGGCGTCCTAGGAAACTGCTTAGGTTTCCTAGGGCTCGAAACACCCTTGACTCTCTCCTTGAAATTGCCTCACTATCAATCCAAAATACATTTTAACACTATAGTAATAGTGATGATTTTGATTACGATGAATACACGACTAGTTTTAATTTTCCGAAATTACTAGGGAGTTCATCCCATTAGTGGTTATAAAGAAACTTAGCTTCTCTTGTAGGAAAAATTATGGTACCTCATAATTTTACCTAAAAATTCATTTCATGTACGTGTAGAAATATTTCAACTTTTAATTTTTTATTTAGACACTTTTAGGCCCAAAATACTAAAAAACAAAAGAATTTCATTACGATAGAACCATACATTCGGTCATTGGATCATTATAAAGAAGTTAAAGGATGGAGTCCATCGTGAGCGCTTCAGACATATGGATGCTTCTATATCTACAAGCAATGTTGAAGGATATAATGGGAATGCATCCATTTGGTTCCATTATATTGTAGAGACATTGTGGGTACTAACGTGGATTATGGAATGTTTTGTGTTCCGGTAGGCACCATGATCATTCTCAATTTTTTTAAAATTTTACACTAACTGTACAATATTTGTGTGAATGCTTATCATGAATATACCATGATATTTGTATACTAATTTATTTTCTATTTTCATTACATTTACATATAATAGCTCAATTCTCATGTTATCAAAAAATATAATAATGTACTTATAGTAATCCCAAAACGTTACAAATCCACTAAAACATAAGGCTTCTTAAGTTATTTTATATTAAAAGAGCTTTAATATTCAATGAACATTACATTAAACAAAATAATCATTTACATTAATTATTAATACATAAGTTTGTAATGGTGTAGTTACATATTGATTTTAATGTAAATATTAGTCTAAAAATAACCCAATAATGGCTCATTGGAATAAAAAACAACATGAATGCAATATCTATCCGGAAAGTGAAGAAATGACGTTTTTTTAAGTCTATTAAAATCTAGACGTGATTTATTTCTATGTTTTTCATTTTTTTATTAGTATATACTTTCATGTTTTATTGGATGGTTTTTGGTTGTTGAATCTCATGTGTACATCTAAGTGGCTTTTAAAATAATTTATTTTCTCAAGTTTATTGTAAGATCAGTAATGTGATAGAGTGATGGCAATAATTGAGTCGAGTTCTGGCTCATTCTATGATTTCATTAATATTTTTATTATTGGTTTGTTGGCACATACATTAATTTATTATCAATGTATCTCTGCATATTTGATTTGTTAATGCATTCTTATTTGATGTTTTTAAATAAATATTACTTTTTCATAAAATTTGAAAGATTTTATGTTAAATAAAAATAAAATTTGTTATCTTATAAATTTTGAAGATTGCATTTTTATTTTTAAGTGTACACATCTATAACCAATGTCACAATTCTTGATATGTTTACATATATGAATGTTTTCCATTAAGAATGATGTGCTTATATAGTGTTCGAGAGATGGTGGAGGGCAATTTTTGGTGTTGGGGATTTCAATTAGATTAATAATCTCCTTTAGTTTTTCCTGTTGTCTCCTATTCGAATACGTTATTGTTTAATACTTTTTTCTTTTTTCTTTTTAGAAGAAAAAATAAAAATGCATAGGACATGCACCATTGATCACAATGTCAAAAACTTTGTTGATGTGTTCTTAATTATATATGCAATCTCGAACTTTTCCTTTTTGTGTTGTAACCATGATATAAACACCATAAATAAAAAGCAGTGTGAAATCCAAAAAACCATGTAAATATTTCTTCTAAATACTCTTATTCTTCCATTTGACACGCTAAATTGTCTCTTAGTTTTAGAGGAAAAATACTCGACCTTCTAAATACTCTTATTCTTCCATTTGACACGCCAAATCGTGTCTTTGTTTTAGAGGAAAAATACTCGACCAGAGAAAGGTGGACAAAGCCACAAGTTTTACTAAGAAACAAGAAAATAATAAAAACAACGCTCGGTCATGTGTTTATTCCATGGTTATCTAATAAATTTAAATTGTAAGTAGCAGCAAAACTTATAACCCATAGTGATTAAGAAAACCTTAGGCATCCATCCCGAAGTCTTCCACTAATTGAACATCCTCATGAAAAATCTATTGAATTCATAACATTATAATAATCGTATTTAAATTGGCTTCTTTCCGGGTTCTTTAATGAAATCTTTGTACAATGCAATAATGATATTCATCAATTGCAAAGTTCATGTTTCCTCAAAACGTTTTTTCTTTCTTCGAAGTTGTAGGTAAAGGTTGGGCTTGTCCATGGTGCAATCGATCAACTTAAATGTATTGTTTATTAAATTGCTGTGAATAGCCTGATCTGCCTTGGTTTTTGTTATCAAATTCATAAATTGTATTGGCCAGGTATGAGATGCCTGCAGACCCCATTACCATGTCCTTATCTCTACAGTTTTCAAATCAGAAGTGAATTCTCCTAAAAATGGCATTCACTCGAAGAATCAACAAAACATAAGCACTGATACTGCAGAAAAACAAATGTTGATATGGAGGGTACTAAATGACAATCCTTTCTAGAATACAATTCCTCGAGGATTTACCGATTGACACCTTACTACTTCCATTATTTCACAAAAATGACAAGTGATCCATATGTTATATAATAATGAATCTTAAACATGTAATTATATGCATCATATTAACCACTGCCAAGATCTCCACCCATTGGTACTTTCACGCCAATAGCCTTTTCACTGTAGGATGCATTCACTTATCGAATGCAGATCGACGGTGGTTAATACTGCTTCGCAGGATGACGATTCCATCATCGTCCTGTCTGATCTGAAACACTGTAGATACTCTGCTATTCGAGAATGTTCGTGTCTCCCTTTAATACAATGGCGTTGTATTCATGAAAACTCTAGAAGGCCCTATTCTGCAGCTGTCAAGAAATTGAAAATCTTCGATAGCCTTTAACTGTATATGTAATTCTTCGTTGTCTGCATTTAACAGAGGCACTAGGGGATGGTCGTTTGTCCTGTTAAACGACGTTTATGGAATTATTTACATGAATGAAGTTAGAGCTATCACTATAGATGTACCCAACTTTCAATGTGGAGCGGTGTGTAACTGTTAGAAGCATGGCGGTTCTCGGTTGCTTAAGCTGACCATACTGCATTAATGTTGGTGAAATGTTTCAAAGTTACCTTCGGGCAGAGGGTTTCTTGTGTGTTGTGCATGAATGAAGCCATAACTTGGCACAGAAAATATTACGAGTATTTTGTCTTATATTATATCGTATGTAATAGACCTCAAAGGTGAAAAACCCTTTCCCCTCGCCATTGTTAAAAATCGGTGATTGAGATGCCTATAACTATTGTATCATTGTGATTCTTTGCCAATAGAGATTCTTTAAAGGAAAACGGTCTTTTCGGCGCAGGAGTCAATCTTTTTGGCTACCAAGTGGAGTATGCTTTCTCTTGCCTGTTATATTTTTCAATTTTCAGCCTGAGAAACGGTTTGCACTCTTCTTGTTGGGTTTGGAATGTTGTTGACTCTTTCAATGGGAACGTATGCTTTTTTGTTTTATCTTTGGTGTATTTTTCATTGGTTAAAAAGTGTTTCCCTGTTTAGTGTTACCGATCGATTTCTAGGAAATATTTTCTAGTGTAAATACTTTTCTGAGTTTTTGCCTCTTGTTGAATTAAACTGACACAAAGTAAGAAAAGGGTACCCATCTATGCTTCCATTTTATAAGCGTTTGCTATCCCTCAAGTGGCTTGTTTGTGGAGAATCAAATCCCTGAAACATAAAATTATTTGTACTTTTTTTATTCCTACTTTATAAAATTTATGCAACTAAGGGAGTAGCAAAAATTGGCAGCCAAATGTGGAAATATTAAAATATTATATAAGATAGGACATGAAATATGCATGGTGGTTTATTAGCTAAGCAATATCCTACCACGTTCATTCATATTGAGATAATCAAAATTGATAAAAGTAAAGACAATATACCAGTAGACATGAGGAGGCGAAAGGATTTAATTTATTAATATTTTTAATTGGGTAGGTTAGAGAGGTGGGCCAAAATATTGGGAGGTTAAATTTTAATATAAATCTAAAACACTTTAACTCTCTTGTTTAAAACTAGATACCTTAAAATTGCAAAAGGAGTATGGTCATAAAGTTACACTGTAATATCTTTTTGAATTGAAATTTGAATTAAGAGATTCTTAACTAAGAAATAAGAAGATGGTAGAAAACGAGGATTGAGTATGCTTTTCAACACAAGTAATATTATTTCACCATCTTACTTATTTCAAGAAGTATTGATAAACGATTAAAGCTTAACATTTATAAGGTAATTGGTAATAGGTATTGAATGTCTTCAAATTCTCTTTGGAGAGAAAATGTGTATTAAGAAAATATTAATTGAGTGAAAATCATGATATATTAGGGTAGAAATAAAAAACGGTTAAATATAATTGTTATGGAAAAATGCGTAAGGAACATGAAAAAAATAGGAAGTATTTTCATTCTAATAATATAATGGTAGGGGGTATTATCAATTGAATTATTAGAGGTAAAACCAGCATTAAGGGTGTTCTTTAATTCCCTTCGACTGAACGTGTTATACAAAACTTTTACTAAGTGAACCCTTAGTGCAAATGTCTTAAATATGTAAAGGTAAGAAAATTGATCATGGAAACCTAATAGATGATAAAACATTGTCCTGTGAGATTTCAACTTACATGTCACACGTGGATTATAGTGTATGAGAATTTAGCTAATTCATTAGGAAAATAGTTGTTTTTTGGAAGAGTTTGAATTTTTTTATGATAACTAGTATGCAATCAAATTATTGTTTTCCTGAATTGAGCAGATCGAAAAATACATCACTTGAGAATTCGTTATTGTTGCTCAAGGAAAATAATTTTCTAAATAAGGTATGGGTGATAGTGTAGGGAAGATCAATGATTGTTAAAATTTTCCATCTTACTATAATTTGGTTTGTGGATTAATTCACACATAGGGAAAGTAACATTTTATATTGAAGATTCCTTATTGGTAAGTTTCTCTTTCTCTATTTTGGTTACTATTTCCTGATGGGAATTGTAGGTCGCATCTATATGTGTATTTCTATTTTTAATGTGTGGCATACATTTAATTAAGTAGTTCTTCATTATTAAATTCATTTGCAAAAATAAATTTCGTGAGTATAAAGAAAAGAATAAATAGTTTATTCTTGAAACTTAAGATTAAATCTTCTATTTATGACTTTAGCAAAAACATAATTAGATCTCATGAAAGAACAAGAAGAATATTAGGGCTATCTATAAACTAAAATCTACAATTATTGGTATTTCAAAGGATAAGCATCATAGCAGGTTGATGTATTTTTTAATATATTTTGGAGAAATGACATTATATATAAAAAATTAACTTAAAAAAATATTATCTCATTTAATATATTTTCAACCCACAATGCATTTCATTGTTCTTTAATTGATTTACATTAAAATAGGGCCTATATTTTATTAGTAACTTGTTCTAGATGTATCTGTCTCAAGTATTAAAATTATTTTATTACATCAAAAAACAAATAAAAAATAATATCACATGTCCAATCTTATTTAGGCTTTAAAAAAATGCAAGGTTAATTTATCGCATCATCTACTTTATTGCTATTTCATTTACCCTTGTTATGCCGAAGGTGTTTTAATAATGAAAAGGGCGTTGCTAACTCTGACAGATGTAGAGATCTGATGGATGTAGTGAAGGCCGAACATCAATGAAAAAATTAATCCTTACCCTCCATGTTGCAGTTGTCGCTTATCTTCAAGGCTCTGTTGATGATGCATCTACAATTTGTGGTTCCACATGAGAAATACAATGAAGAAGTATACAAAATATCAACTTATATGTGTAGGTGCATTTTAGTGGTTTAGGGAAGTGTGCATTCATTGTGCACAGACATTATCAGAGGCCATGGAGAAGGCCTATATTGAAGAGGAAACTAGGGGGAAGACTCAGCAGGAAAATGACAGAGTCGGGAGTCACATACAATAGCTGTAGGATAGTAGATCAAGGGGATCAGCTCCTCCTCCTCGTGGTGGACACACATCAACACGGTCTTACTTCTAGCCTCCTCCACCTCCTCAGTAGTAACAACAGTAGCACACTCAACCTCCCTTTCCACCTCCACAACATCATGATTATCAAATAGGGCATAGTATGGGACCTCTAGCTAGGGGACCCAACATTACACAGGCTCCACCTCAAGCATTGTTGGCAGGATCACATCCACCGCAACAACCACAAAGATCTATAGTAGCATCATCCGGTCCTTCACCACATACTACTGGGCCACCTGAGGAATGTATGCACAGTAGGGAGGACCAAGAACTTGTTATCGTTGTGAGGTACATGGACATCATTGGAGATAATACTCTCATAACCTTGTTAATCAGGGTAAGCCACCTACTTCTGAAACTACTCTTGGTGACATGGATAGGAGCCATAGGATATATGCAGTGGTTGAGAACCACAAGACAGAGCACCATGACATAGTGATAGGGACCACAGGTAGCATTGGTGGTATTTCTATCCCTATTTTATTCGACTCAGGCTCATCAGATTCTTTTATTTCGCCATCTTTAGTAGAGCGTTGCAGGCAGGTGGCACTTAGGCAGGTCCTTAGTTGGGATGTCGAGATGGATTCTTGAGCCAAGATCTCAGTTGACTCCTTAGTCAAGGAGTGCGTAGTGGACCTAGGACCTTTTACCACTACTCTGGATCTTCGCATCCTTCCCTTGGGATCTTATAGTGTTATCTTGGGCATGGATTGGTTGTCTACACATAGATCCAAAGTTGATTGCTATAATAAGATTACATCTTGTGTAGATGATTTGGGTTTGGCTTCAATTATTTTTGGGTTCAAGAGACCCGTTTCTATTCACACTATTTCCACTATGTAGCTGAAGTGGTGTGTGTGATGGGGTTGTCAGTTGTATGCTATTACAATTACTTACAGGTCAGAGGATGAGGTTAGTGGACCTTCATTTGATGATCACACCATTTTGGAGAATTTTTCAGATGTGTTTCCTAGTGAGCTGGCAGGGATGCTACCCCCACGTGATATATACTTCCACATTGACTTGGTTCGAGGAGTGGAACCTATCTCACGCACTCCTTACAAGACGACCACACCTGAGCTATGTGAGCTCAAGTTTCAACTTGAGGGTCTACTTGAGAAAGGCCTAATCCATCCTAGTATATCCCCTTGGGGTACATCGGTGATATTTGTGAAGAAGAAGGATGGATCCCTGTGGTTGTGTGTCGACTATCATCATATGAACAAAATAATGATCAAGAATTGTTACCCCCTTCCTTGCATTGATTATTTGTTTAATCAGATGGAGGGGGCCACTGTATTTTCTAAGATTGATCTTAAGTTAGGATACCATCAGCTTAGGATCCCAGAGACAGATATCCACAAGTCAATTTTCCACATGAGGTATGGCCACTATGAGTTCATAGTTGTGTCATTCAGTCTTACGAATGCTCCTGCAGTGTTCATGAGTTTGATGAACAGGGTATTTAGGAAAATTTTAGATCATTTTGTACTCTTTTTCCTTGATGACTTCTTGATCTTCTCACGTACGCATGAGGAGCATGAGGACCACCTTCATCAAGTTTTGTAGTGTCTTCGTGAGTAGCAACTTTATGGCAACCTAGAAAAGTGTGCATTATTTCAGTCAGATGTGTATTATTTGGATCACATCATTTCTGGAGAAGGTATCATAGTCAATCCTTCCTAGATTAGAGCCATTATGGATTGGCTAGCATCCACTAGTATGACCAAGGTGTACAGTTTCATGGGGTTAGTAGGATGCTATCAGATATTTGTTTAGGACTTCTCTCGGGTTATGCACCCCATCACTTCTCTTCAATGGAAAGGGATGAAGTTGGTCTTATCAGATAATTGTGAGCAGACATTCAGGACAATGAAGGTATGCCTTACAAAAGCACCTATTCTTATTGTGCCAGTCCCCTTAGGGTGAGTTCTTTGTTTTCACAGATGATTATTTTGTAGGCTTACGAGGTGTGTTGATGAAGGAGGGCCATTTTGTAGATTTTAAGTCTCACAAAATCAAGCATTATGAGTTCAATTATCCGACTCATGAACTTGATCTTGAAGTATTTGTGCATGCTTTGGTTTGATGGAGATACTTATTTCTTGGCTAGAGATTTATACTTAGGACTGGTCACTTGAGTCTTCGCCACCTCTTTATGCAACCTAATCCCAATGCTCATCAGTGGTGTTGGATGGAGTTTCTTTGCGAGTACAACATGGAGATAGAGCATGTGAAGGGGAATGAGAATGTTGTTGCAGAAACCCTGAGTAGATGGAGACATGTGACAATGGCTACCTCACTTAGTAAATATTTATAGAGCAAGATCTTGCAGTAGCTTCCTCACGATAGCTTCTACCTTGCAGCTAGATAAGATATTGATTCTCAGAGACCCCTTGAGGGGAATTTTGATGGATTATAATTAGAGGTAGATGGTCTTCTTTGATATATGTTTCTAGAGATGGAGGCTTGAGACAGGATATTTGGTAGAGGCTTATCATGCACCTTATTCAACCCATCTAAAGGTGAAGAAGATGCGTGCCACCTTGAGACAACTTTACCATTAGAGAGGTCTTTGGTGCGTTGTAGTTAATTTTGTGTCACGATTTTTAGAGTGTCAGAGGGTAAAGGCCAAACATTAACATCCAGGTGGCCTTATCTACCCGCATGCCATACCAGAGTGGAAATGGGACACCATTTCCATGGATTTTATCATAGGGCTACCAACATCGAGATACCTCCACGACGCCATCATGGTCACGGTGGATAAATTGACGAAAGTGGCACACTTTTCTCCAGTGAAGACCACCTATATAACTAGTACAATAACGCGAGTATACCTTGATGAGATTGTCAAGTTGCATAGGATTCCATGGAAGATCATTTGTGACCATGATCCCTTGTACACTTCTCACTTATGGACTACCAGGCAATGGGTTCTTTGTACGAGTATCAACTTCAGTACAACCTATCATCCAGAGACATAATGATAGAAAAAGTGGGTAAATCAGATCTCTGAGGATATTTTGCGGATGTATGTCATGGACCAGCATTCTAGGTCAGAGGAGTACTTTTATTTGGTAGAGTTTTCCTACAACAACAGTTTTCAGAGTTCGATTGGCATGGCTCATTTTTAGGAATTGTATGGAAGAGAGTGCAGGACATCCTTGAGTTAGGATAGATTGGAGGACAAGGTTTATCTTGGGCCGGATTTAGTATATTATATGGAGTAGCAGGTTGTTTCGATTCTTCAGAGGCTTCTGAAGGCTCAAGATAGGTAGAAGAAGTATAAATATCTAAGGAGGACATATGATAGTTTGGAGGTGGGTAAGAAGGTATTTCATCATGTGAGGCCTCATAAGAGTCCTATCCATTATGGAAACTTGACTCTAAGTTAGCTCTTAGATTTGTGGGTCCCTTCGAGATCTTGGAGTGTATCAGTCCCTTGGCCTATCATCTAGCATTTCCACCCATCTTGTCTCGTATGCACGATGTATTTCATGTATATGTACTTACGAGATATATTCTAGATCCCTCTCATGTTTTGGATTAAACCACATTACAGGTGTATCAAGCAGGGGAAGGTGTCAGTGGATCCCATGCACACCATAGAGCACAGAACATTGGGCATTTAAGGCCACGAGATTGACCAGGGGCGGGTCCAATGGGATAGGTATGATGAGACTACAACCACTTGGTAGGATTCCACTATTTTGTGCGCTTATTTTCCTCATCAATTCAAGTGACTTCCATGAGGAAGTCGAGTCTAAGGGGAGGGGGATGTAGTGCCTAGTCTTCTTCGACATTTTTTTATCTTGATATTAATACTATTGGAATGATGTTAAGACATTTTATTATGATACATTTATCAGTAGATGATAGATTATACTGATATGTGAATTATTGACACTAACATGTTTATGTTTTATTATGATGCACTAGATAGTGATGTTAGATAGTTGGATGTATGTTGATTTTTCATAATGTAGATTTTATACTGACATGTTATGTTTTGAGATGATTGAATGTAATTGTAATCTCATGAATTTTAGGGTTAGATTTTAGTATATTGATGGATAATAGAATCGCTAATGCCAAATGATGAATATTGAGTTATATATACATGATTTCTTGATGTTGTTAATGCATGGCCTACAAGACCAGAGAGGTATTTGTTGTGTGTATGAATTTTATCATAAACATCTAAGGGGATAGGGGACGAACCACGGAAGGATGTCGAGCGTTGAGCAACAAGGCCAAATTTGACAACTTTTGTAATGTTGTTTAGTGTGTGTTTTGCATGTTTGGTTTGAAAGCTTCCCATGGGGGTTGATTTCATATGTGTGGCCATGGGGTGAATTGTGTCCCTTTTCTTTAATCTTTGCATGTGCTTATTTATGATTTTTGTAGTTAAAATTTAGAAAATGCGTCACTTTATTAGCATGTGTAAATGTGTGTTAATTAGACTTAACCATTCTTGTTTTGTTTAACCAAATTAGAGATGTGACAAATATTTATGATGAAATATTGTATTCCTTGTGTAAGTAAAATTTATGTTTGTTTTGGTAGTGTTTTACTCCACCCTAAGTTAAAAATTCGGATTTTGACTTGGGGGGCACTTTTGGATACTTGTGGGACAAGCAAGACTTGTCTCATGGTCTCTTAATTTTACCCAAAAACCTTACCTATGGGTAGGAAAGCTTAATTTTAAATTCTTTGTCCATTTTTTAGTGTAAGACAAGGATAATCATTGCACTTTGTTTCTACCCAAATTTATTATGTCCCTTGAAAGCATGGTGTGCTTGTTTTGAGCCATGTGGATTGTCATAGTCCTTGCTTGTGTATTGATGTTTCTTGGCCTTGGTGTGTTGACTTGAGTGTAGGGATGGGGAATGATGAAGTGGTAACCTACATGGAGCCACCTCATCATCCTCACATTCCATTTCTATTTATTGGTGATTTTTGGTTGGAACGTGGGTTACTTGCTCATTTTGCTTCTTGTGCACTTATGGATTATGGAGCTTTCGGAGTGCTTGGAAATTTCTTGGCTTGGATTTTAAGAGGTTTGTGAAGGTTTTTCTTAGATCTTGAGGGAGAGGTAGGCTCTCCACCTTTTATTCTTATGTTAGTTTGTTTGCTATAAGAAATGTTGTGCTTGTTAAAAGTGTTTTCTTTGTCTTGTGATGGTGTTTGTGTGTGTTGGTTGGGTAATTGGCCTTAGTTGGATTTGTGAGAAGGGCTTATGGGACCATTGGGGACGGGGAAAGGGATTTTATGTGAGGCATGCAATTAGTGGCAGTGTGAATGAGAATCTTACTTATGGGAAGAGAAATGGGATTCATGGATTTGTTGGATGTTGCAAGGGAGAGATAAGGATTTGTGTGATTATTTTGTGCACTTGGAGGCTTGGGTAAGACTCCAACTTCACTTGGGAGGCATAAGGAGTTGGTCTCCCATAACCCTTGGTCTATTTGGTTTGATCCTCAAACCTTTCTGTTGTGAAATTGTAATCTTGTGGATTATGTTGTCATGTTTGATTTCAATGCCTTGTATGTGCTTGTTGTGAAACCACCTTGTCCAAGTTGTCATTGTTTCTCAATTATCCTCATGGTTCCTTGATTGGCGATTTTGTGCCATTAAGGGGATGTATTCTGCCCTGAATGGATTTAAGGTTTGGCAGAGAGCGTTACGTACTCCCCCTTCCTTGTTTTGTGATCCCATTGTAAAGTTTGGAAGAAGGAAAGTTTTGGAGCCACCTTTGTGCTGAAGACATACTTATTAGAAACTTTTAAAATTGTCTTTGTTGATAGTCTTCTTGTAATTTATTATCTATACTTCCCGCTTGAGTGGATGATTGAAAATTGTAAACTTGGGAGAAAGTTGTTACATTTGGAAATCCTTTTTATCTTGTGAACTCTTTATAGAATGCTATGTGAGAAATGTGCATTTTAAATGAATTAGTATTGTGAAAGGAAAACTACCAATTTATCACCTTGCTTTGAAGAAGTAAAAAAGTGAGGAATAAGTAACATGAGAATGTATCTCTCTTTGTTTTAAGTTGTTTCATTATTCCAGAAATGTGATATGGTTTATTTTAGAAGAAATGTGCATCTTGTTCTATTACACTGGATTTGTAAAATAGGTTGCCTTTTAATTGTGGAAAGAGGAAAAGAAATATTACTCTTGTTGCTTTGGATAAAAAGTATATTAGAAGGTTTAAGCCATAGTTGCATTTTAGTTTAGTTTAAAGAAAACAAGTAGTGTGACAAATTGTGTTTAAAATGAGTATGAATCTCTTTTTTAATTTATTTAAGTATATCTAGTTGTGTAAGAAAATCTCAAAAATCTCCCAATTTTAATGTTAGATAAAATAAAACAAAACAAAACAAAAAGAATTCATATAATTATGCAAGTGAATAATTATACACATACTCACTCCTACTTAAATGAAAACTATGACTAAAATGATTATATGGAAATATTTTAAAAATTCCTCTTATGTATATTAAACTAATAATGTAGTTTTCTTTTAAAGAATATTAAATTACAATATTATATTGATAATAATATTTAAATTATAATATTGTTATATATATATATATATATATATATATATATATATATATATATATATATATATATCGATAGTATTATTATTAATTAATAGTAATAACTATTATTATTAATAAAACGCTTTTTTTAAAAAAAAACTAGAATAAGAAAAAGTTTTAATAAAATTAAAAAAATATCGTTTGTGTTAATGAAATTTGTGTTTTCATAGTAATTTTTTCAAGTGGGGAGGATGGAAGTTGGATTCGGCACTACCTCGTTCTTACCACCAAAACCCTGTTGCTTCATACTGCAAATCCCCTGCAGCCTCCACTTTCTGAGCTGGCCTGCTCATTTCCTAGTCCAAGTACCTCCTACACATGCCCTCTACTTTGAATAGTTGGATTTGTTTGGTTGGTAACATGATGAAGGATTAACGCGAGAGTTCAAGTGGAGTGGGATCATATGTGAAGAAAATTGCAAGAGGACAATAAGTATGTTGATCATAACTTGTATTGGTTTATTTTTTATTTTAGCATTGAATTCCATGAATCAAATAGTGAAATTCAATTTTCTTGTTAGATAATATATTTCTAATCTATTTTAATATAGGTATCAGTGAATATTTTAAACCAAATACATTTGTCATTTTTGCTACAATTCTATTAAAAATCCCAAATGTAGTGTGTTCTCAAATTTACATTACAATGTACCCAATAAAAATGTCAACCCCCTCATGGAGGAACCATGGGCTTTCGAAGATGCAGGAGGCATAACATACATGTTTTCATTAGGAACTAGTATTTCTCTTTGTTGATGTTTTATAAAACAATCAATTTTTTTATATTTCATGTTTATTTTGCTTTGTTAATGGATGCTAATGGAATTTATTTTGTCGAATGTGTTGTAGTAAGAACGTAATTTTGGATTATCATTCCTCAATTCTGTTACTAGAATAATAAATATGTCTCTATAACAGAGAGCAGAGGAAGTTCTGAATGCTACCCGACATGTAAAGAAGAGGTAATTAATAATAGCCAGCAAAAAAATGTTTGGGATTTTAGAGCTTCATTCTCAAAAAACCTGTAGATCACAATATTAATTGAAATTGAGTTGTGTTTTAGTTGTAGTTTTAGAAATAAGTTTGATTTATGTTTTAGATTAGGAAATTTGAGTTGTATTCAGTAGTTCCTTTGTGTCATGAATGGTTCTCCCAATACCTACTCTCCCAAGATTGTGTTTAGTGCCACTATTTAATGTAATGTATCACATGGGTAGTAGGCTACATTTTTAGGGTTCATGTTTAAAGGATTTGTTGGGGGTCTACTTTTAATATTTGGAGCATACTGTTGAAAGGAATGTTTCATAATGGGCCAGCTTACAGTCAGTCAAATCTTCCGAGCTATAGTAGTTTGATTTTGATTTTTGAGAGAGTCTTTTCCTGGAATTGGGTTTACTTGGGGTATATTCTTTAGAAATCACACTCTTTAATATTTTAAGACTTTGTGTTAGTTGTTCTATGATTAGTGGCAAGTGGAAAAAAATCAAAGCCAATCTCATCCCCTTCAAATATCTTGAGCCAAAGAATAGGTGAAAAATGGGCTGGGAATATTTTTCACATCCCAGAAGTAGTTGGGACAAATATTGAGGCCACTCTTTTTGGTTATTGTCAGTGGTTATAATTATCTCATGCAGAGATCACCATGCAGTGAAGAAGCAATAACTCATTACCCCTTCTTGTGTTGTGTACAACTATAGCATACTTTCCTCCTGATGTGATTAGAAGATGAGTCTAATGGAAATTTCTTTGAGTCTAATGCAATCTATAGTTTATGGCCACCTCCCAGATTTTGGTAATGCCCAGTTGTAGAGATGATATTTTAGTGTTAAAAGAAAGATTTCTAGAGATGGTTTCCCTCGTAAAGTAAAACCTGATATATGTTTTTTAGTTTCCAAGTTTTTTGTTTAAGGGATTTCCCATTCCATATTTTTATAGGAGTTAACAGTTTTCTAGAGACCCTTGTTGACGATTCAAGGATCTTTGTTGAAGTTATTGATATTTTTTCTTCAAACATATAAAATATCATAATATACAATGTTAGGTTATATTATTAGTTCTTTAAGTTGTGTGGTATTTTATTCTTTTAATCTAAACTTATAAAAATTATTGATTTTTTCTTACATTTTTAAAATTTCTTACACAGTATGCTACTCAATTTTTTGGTGGATTTTTTTGGAGTTGTTTATTTTTTACAAAAATATTTTTACTACAATTTCATTATTGTTCTAAAAGATATTCAGATTCATCTCAGGCACATAATTATTTGATGGAGAATTTGCACACAATCCTAGATGAAATAATGCCAACATTCAAGGTTAAAAACACAAGTACAACTATGCCCACCATTTAGTCTATCAGAGTTATTGATAAAAAATTTAGGGAAAATATCATCGCATAAAAACCCTCACTGCTACAAAACAAAATAATACCAAGCTTGCATGACAAATAAAATCTATTTTATGCTATTTGAAAACCTTGAGGAAATTAAATAAAAGATAGACCATAACTTGATTACAATAAAAAAAATTCTTGACAGTTGTGCTTTGACATATTTGTCATGTCATTTTTGTACGATATAATTTTAAATTGTTTCCCCTCTCCATTTTTGCAACCTTTTCACTTCCCCGCCCTCTAACCCTTGCTTCTTGAGCCATATTCCTACGATATTATTTCTCTCCCTCAAATTTGACTCTTTCATAAGATCCCCTTTGGTGTTTCCATCGTACACTTCATGTAAGATTTCTAGTAATTTATTTCAATCACTCTTTTTCATTGTAATTTCGTATAAACCTTTTTGGTAACATTTCTTCTCCAACTAGAATTAATTTCCAGACTAATACTCATACAAAATTTCATTCATGAATTTTTTTAATATCTCATGCAAAGAACTAATGAGCTTATACATTTTCTGAGTCTCTCCTTCAAAAATAGAAACATTATTAACACATTTTTTTCAATCATTCATATATCTACTATATTTAAAGTAAAGTTTGACCCTCTTAATGGGGAAATAATTTCCATTGTAGAAAAATTGAACATTGTCATGTTTGACATGCTTTCTTGTAAGATAGTAATTGTATGCATGTATAAAAGGAGGAAAGTAACAACCTATTATATTCTTTATCTTGTTTAAATATCCTTTCATTCTATTTTTCTTCTTCTACATCTTATCTAAAATAATGTAGATAATCCACTATTAGATAATTTCCTCATATGCTTCTCACACAATGGGGTTTCTATTCACAATAAATATTGAAGGCATCATTTCATTGATGTCAAGTAATTTAAAATAATACAGAGCCACCCATGTAATTCTACCACATTCCTTCCACACTATCATAATTTTTTTACCATATTGTTGTAGGGTTTTGTTACAATGTTTTTTTACTATAGATAAAGAAGGGATAAAGGGACCCTATCCCATAAAAATATTCGAGAAAATATGTTTCAATGAATACCAAATGAGGAAGCATATACCAACGACATAGAAAAACAAACGAAAACATTACCACCTCAGAGCCAAGAACACATTCAAACCAACAACAGAAAAAGATCAAACATACAAATATCATCTCTAAGACCAATCTGAGTTGGATCTTAAGTGCATCTTCAAGAGAGAGTTATTCAATTTATTTTTTCAGTCCACAATCATCCAATTCTTTTCAATATTTAGATTAACATTTTCATTATTATGGATTGGAATCATAACTTCCATATTCTCCTTAGAAATTTGGTTCTTTGATGAATCAAGGGGAAGGGAACTTCTTCCCTTTTCCAATTCCATAAAAACCATAGAAATCTGAAGATCTTGTTGTAATGGATCTTCGTAGATAAGAGGAAGGTCCACTTCCTTATCACAATTTAAATCCACGCCTGAATCACTATTTGACGTTTTCTTAACAACTGGGTCGCTAGAATTAGAGTTCTTCCACCAAGAGCTTGTACTTTTAACATGTTTTCTATCCATATGACATTCTAAAGCTAGATTACAAAGAGAGAAACATGTTTGACACCTGAAGGGAAACCCTTTGTAGTCCATATTTTGTGTCCAAATTCTATCTTCAACATTGAGTTCAATAGTGGCTGGAAAATCTATAGAAGTATCCATATCAACCAATACTTAGGAATATGTATTATGCTTATAATATTCAATCTTTGGGTCAATAGAAAATAATTTTCCTAATGTGTTACCTCTAGTAGTTTAACAACTCTCTAAAAAAAATTGGAGGGGTAGAAAAGGCAGATGAACCGAAACCGACTTTACTTGGAAAGAATCAGAAATTGGGTTAAACAATACAAACCTGAGTTTCCTAAGTATCAAATGGGATTTCAAGCCCCAAAATTTTCCAAAAATATAATCCCTATCTAATGTTTCACTAAAAAAATCAATGAAAAATCCTCTTAAAGTAGTGTAAATATCCAACCTACCTTCCATGATAGGTCTCCAATTTCTTGAATTCTTGTCATCAAGAGAGGGTAGACCCGGTAAAATGTTATTGAATATGCATATTAGGTTGTTCTTCATGAAAAAGGATTCAGATTCCACAACCTCTACTCCAAAACTAATGAAGGGAGTTGATTAAGCATAAGCCATAGGCTTAGAACTAGGTTTCTTAACCACATCATAGAAGCTTTTCTTTTGATCGATATTTCCTTTGTTTCTGTCCAATAGAGGAAGAAATCTAGATTTTTTCAAAACCCTAGGGAATAGTACAGTGAGGGGAGAAGAGCCACCATTCTTGTTAGAACCAGATCCTCCATGAGAAGGACTACCTTTGTCAACAGAGGGGCTTAGAGGAAGTAATCAAAAATTACAAAATTTACTTTTCCAAACACATTGATGGATCATTTACAAACCTCGTAAACATGTTTTAGAAAATTGTAATCTATCATGAAACAAAATTTGGATCAATGAATTAGAACATTAAACTATAGAGATAATTTTTTTAACTCTTTCTTCATCCTAATGATCCTAATCTTCTTTTATTTTATGTTATTTTCTCATCCCGCCATTTATTATTTGAAAAAAAATGTGTTAGTAACCTTAAATTTTTCCTTAACATCCATTTAGAATGAAATTGTGTTTTCTTTTATGAAATTATTTGCAATTAACTGGTAACTTAACCAACTCACCCATCTCTCTTAGCACACTGAGATCATCTCAACTCACTCGTCGTGCTCAACTCAACCACCTTAGTTCACATCACCTAGTTCACCAACTCACCCTGCTCATCGAGCTCAACTCACTTGGCTCACTGAGATCACTTAAATCAGCTCACTAAGAGATTCTTATGTATAATGATCCATAATAATGTCTTATCTTGGATTTCAACTGAGCTTCGACTCTTTTCAAATATATTCCTACTGCATAGTGTTCCTGGATTTCACCTATTGTGCCTTGATATACTCTGGTGTGAATCTAGACACAATTGAGATTGGAATGATGCTTTGGGAATCCCTATATTCGTTAATGCTTTCTTCCTTTCTAGATGAAAATGAATGTCGATAACTTGCATTATTCAACCACTTACTATTTTTATTCATGCATTTCCATGAACACATTTTATTTTTATTAATTGAACAACATGATGTCGGATTGCAATGAAAGAGGTCTTGAAATTCTAGGATTTGTTCTAGGATTCCCCACTCAAAATTTTGGATGATTCCTTCATCTAAACAAGCCGGAAAATGAATTTTTCATTAGATGGGGTAGAATAGTAAGAAAAGCGTAGTCCTCTATATCCTAAAAATTGGCAACTTCATCAAGCAAAAACTAGTTTCAATGAAACTAGATTTTTCAAAGACCCTTGTTTTTTATTTTCGGATGATTTCCCATGTCATATCTTCTAGAAATTTTAAATTTATTCGAGGGTAAATTTTTGATAAAAAAATTAGTCCTTTATATTCATAAAAAATAGGGAGTTCATGGAACGAAAAATAGTTTATGTGAAACTAGATTTTTCAGGGATCGTTTCCTCTAATTTTAATGTGATTCCACCTACTGGAACATCGGGAAGTGAATGTTATCCTCACCAAACTTTCATTTCTGCATCATGGAATCCATTAATGTATTCACTACTCTTCAATCATCAACTATAGATTATGTAGTGCCCACTTCCCTTTGACACCTTTTGATACTGATCATGATATTGTCGATTATATTATGGACTTTATTATAGTATTATGTTAGATGTTAGATCATGGATTATTGTTGACTTTGATTCAATTATGATGCATGATGATTATTAGAGACATTTTGGATATTGATGTTGATATACTATTTGACATGGTTAAATTATGGGTATTGTTCGGACATGTGCTATTTAGATATTGTGAGTAGACCTAGAAATGGAAAATATTTTATGATGATAGAGTTTTTGAGTAAAATTTCAAATGATCTTGTTTTTTGTTTGAATGTTGTTGTGATTCATATATCTAGATGATTTTAGAATTTCATTTATATTATTTTGGATGTTCCGATATGGTCATGAGGCCGAAGGAGGTATTTGTGTTTTTTGGGTTAAAATATCACAACAAACATTGGGGGATTGGAGACCAACCACATTGAAATTCTAGATGAATTCAGCAAGGTCACCATGGCAACTTGTATTGTTTCTGTGTGGTTGTTTTGTTAGGGATTACCATGGGGAGATCACCTTTAAATGTGACCAAGGGATTTTATGTTTTTCTTTTATTTGGTCCTTTTTTGTTTAATGTTTGTGTGTGTTTTATGTGGTGCACTTACCGCTTTCCTTATTTATTTAATGTGGTGTTAATATTGTGAGTAATCATGTTGTTAAGTTAATATTAGGTATCCAACTGAATTCGAGAGCTGAAAAAAAGTCCCCGGTTGCTCCCGCCTGCTGCCTCTGTCTACTGTCTCTGGTCCTCTTTCTAATGCCGGACCCCTCTGGTCTGGATCGGGGGCCCCTCCTGTTAGGGTCCCTCTCTCCAAAGAAGACTAACATTTGGTCAAAAGTCGTGGAGGGTTCCACATCGGCTCACAGCTCGGAAAAGCTCTCCCCTTCACTGTTAGATGGGTCCTTTTCCCTGCGCATCCCCTCTCACATCACGGAGGTTGCTGCTACTTCTGGTGACCTGTCCTTGGTGGGTACTCTGATGGGCCCTAGGCCCCCATTGGAGGATATAAAAAAATGGGCTCATTTAAAATGGCAACCATGTGGAGCGCTAGAAATAGCGGCTATGCCTAATGGATTCATCTTATTCTCCTTCAGCTTGAAAGAATACTTCGCTAGAGCGCTGCTTGGTGGTCCGTGGTTTTTTGGCAGGCGGGGTTTCTATGTCAGGAAATGGTCACCTAGTTTCAACCCACACACGGAATCCATGACCCAAGCCCCAATCTGGGTTCGCCTCCCGGGGCTCCCTCTGGAGTTTTGGCACCCGGCAGTTATTGAAGGTATTTCTCTATCAATAGGTTATTTGATAGCAATAGATCAAGCCAGAAAAGCAAAAACTAGATTCATTCATGCTCGTTTCTGTGTTAATGCTGATATTAGTTGTCCCTTGCCAAAGGACATTGAGCTTATCTCGGACTTAGGGAACTGGAAACAACCCATTGACTATGAATACATTCCTCAAGCTTATTCCTTCTACAAAAAACTTGGTCATAGGGCCTTTGGCTGCCCCTCTAAACCTCAACCTAAACCAGTGTCCCAAACCCTTTCCCCAAAATTCAAGAAAAAATCCATTCCTAAATCGTCCTCCATTGATATCCCGATCATCCCCACGTCTAATTCCTTCGCTCTCCTTGAGGATGGAGAAATCAACCCTTCTTCGGATCCTGCTTCTGAGATCCTTCCCTCCTCCTTAGCCCTCCATCCCCTCTCTCCCCTGGATCCTTCGGCTCTTCCCGGCTCTTCGTCTCTTGGTGAGGACCTTCTTTTGGCTGCCTCCTCCCCTCCCCCTTGACCGTTGTCTGCTCCTTTTTCCCTCCCTCCCCTTCCTTCGATCCCCTCTTCCCTCGATCCCCCCACCCTGCCTCCCCTCTGCTCACCTGTTTCGGACTCTGTCCCCTCACCCTCGGATTTCTCCACCGATGATTGCTTCAATCATCGTTTCACTAGAAGCAGCAACAAGAAACCTGATATTGTCTTGGAAAATTTTAGAGGTAGAATTCTGAGCAGTGTTAAGCTTCAGCAAGAAGTAGCTACAAACGTGGCGCAAGGAACCCAAAGCACAATCCCCATGGTGGTGGGGAGTAAACCCAAACAAAAGAAATGAAGATCATTTCTTGGAATATAAGAGGGCTCAATTATCTTCAAAAAAAAAGAATTATCAAAGACATCAAGTTACAGAACTCACCTGATATCATCATGTTATAGGAAACCAAACTAAAAACGGAGGATCAGCTCCATAAACTCTGGCCAGCGGCTGCCTTTGAATCTCAACCTTCAACAGGAAACTTTGGGGGGCTTTGTACCTTGTGGGATCCCAGAAGTCTTAAAGGGGATTTCCTGTTCAAGCACCCCAACTTTATATGTATCCTCTTCCAAGAGGTTGGTGCTGACTCCTCTTGGATTGCTATCAATGTGTATGCCCCAAATTTGGAGACTCATCGTGGAAAACTTTGGAAAGATATCACTAAATTCATCACCACTTGTGGTAAAATTCCAATTCTAATAATGGGTGATTTTAATTTCCCTCTTTATCCTTCGGATAAATAGGAGGGTATGCTTGCTATGCCGTCTAGCATGGAAGCTTTGGTTGACTTCATAAGGGAGAATTCTCTACTGGACATGGATCTCCACAGCTCATCTTACACATGGTCAAACCGCAGATTGGGCAGGAACCACATCCAATACAGATTGGATAGATCTCTTAGCTCTCTGGATTGGATTTCTCTCTTTCCAGACTTTTATCTCAGCTCCCTCCCAAGGGCTAGCTCAGATCATATCCCACTTCTGTTAAGCGCCAATCATAAGGTAAATGCCAAGAATCCTCCCTTCAGATTTGAGCTGGCTTGGCTTGAAAATAACCATCTGACTCCCCTGGTTGCAAGCTGGTGGAACATCGAGATTGAGGGAACTAATATGTTCAGATTTTCCAGAAAACTCAAAGAAATCAAAAAACAACTCAAGATATGGAAGTCGAAGGTCTTCGGTAACATCAAGGTCCGCAAGCAGGAGCTATCTCAGAGCTTGGTTAAAATTTCTGAACAAATTGAGGCTGTTGGAAGATTGGATCATCTTCACCAACAAGAACTCTCTCTCCTTAGTGATTATAACAACACTCTTAAAGAAGAAGAGACCTATTAGAGGCAGCGTTCTCGGGCCCTCTGGCTTGAGCAAGGTGATCGTAATACCAAATTCTTCCACATCACTACTTGTAAACATAAAGCTAGAGATAAGATACGTGAGTTGGTGTCGTCAGCAGGGATCTTGCTAACAGCTGAAACTGATATTTCCAATGAGCTTATATCCTTCTACTCAAATATTCTCCATGCTGATCTGGCCCCTTCGGAACAATCCATGAATGAAATGCTCCAGCACATTCCACATCTGGTTTCTCCTGAGATGAATAACAATCTGACCAAGCCTTTTTCTATGGAGGAAATTCATAAAGCTGTCTTTGCTATGAAGAGAGACAAAGCCCCGGGTCCGGATGGCTTTCCTGCCGCTTTCTTCCAAGTCTTTTGGGAAATCATCAAGAAGGACCTATTCCAAGCAGTAAATGAATTTCAGATGAATGACAAGCTGCTTAAGGAATGGAACACCACTTTCGTGGCCCTTGCCCCAAAAGTACATAATTCCAAGGAGGTTTCCAATTTTCGGCCTATAAGTTTATGCAACAAGTCTTACAAGATCATCACTAAGATGCTAGCCTCCAGACTAAAACCTCTAATGCCGGACCTCATCTCTCACAATCAGAACGGCTTCATAAAAGGTCGTCTTATACAAGGTGGTATAATTATTGTTCATGAGGCCATCCACTCGGCTCTTCTCGCGAAGTCTCCAGGTATGATCTTAAAATTAGATATGCAAAAAGCCTTTGACAGAGTCAGCTGGCCTTTCTTAATCAAGGTCTTGGAAAAATTTGGTTTCGACAAAAAGTGGTGTAGCTGGGTTTTCTCATGTATTTTGACCCCTTGCTTCTCTATTCTTATCAATGGCATTCCTGCGGGCTTCTTCAAAAGCAGCAGGGGTATCAGGCAAGGTGATCCTCTGTCACCCTTTCTCTTTGTTCTAATGGCGGACTCCCTCAATAGAGCTCTGGAAGCAGCTAAAAATCAATCCATCATTTCTGGCATGAAAATCACCTCAAATTGTCCTTCGGCCACTCATAGCCAATTCGCTGACGACACCTTTGGCTTCTGTTATTGAAGCCAGGGCTATTATGGATATCCTCTCTCTTTACTGTCAACTTCATCAAGAGCAGCATGTCCTTCATCAACATGCCCCCCAGAATTTAGAGAAAGATTGCTGATATCTTTGGTTGCTCGATTGTGGACCTTCCCGCCTCTTATCTGGGCATCCCCCTCTTCCATGGAAGGCAATCAAAAAATCTATGGAATCTGGTCATTGAAAGATATCAGAAAAAGCTCACTGCCTGGAAAGGAGCTCTGCTCAGCCAGGCTGGCAAGCTCCAGCTGGTGAAAGCCACTCTTCAAAACCTTCCTACTTACTTCCTGTCTATGCTCAAGATTCCCATTTCTGTGAGGGAGGTTGTGGAAAAAATTCAAAGGAACTTTCTGTGGTCTGGAATTGAAGAAAAGAAAAGGATCCATCTTGTGGCCTGGAAAGAGGTTTGTAAGCCAACTGTTCATGGTGGTCTCAGTCTCCGGAAAATGAATGAGATGAACGGGGCCCTCCTAGCCAAACTTGCTTGGGAAGTGGCTAAAGGTGATTCCTGTTGGGCCCATCTGCTCAGAGCTAAGTATTTAGCAAATAATGAAGACCTTCTCACTTCCATCCCTATTAGAGGCTCAACCATATGGAACTCTATATGTAGCTCACTTCCCATCATTCGTGCTGGCACTAAATGGAGATTCGGGAATGGGCGTCTCATTGATTTCTGGAGGGATACATGGATCAGAGATGAACCCCTTGACCTCAATCCCTCTTGGGACCCTATCAAGAGAAGTATCATCAATATACATGGAAGATTAGCTTCGGGCTATTGGCAGAGGGTGAACTCCATTCCCTCATGGGATATCAAGGAATGGGAGGATATCAACAACCTGCAAAGAAACCTGTTGTCTTTGCTTAGAGCGTTGCTCTCTTCCATATACATCCCTTTCTCCCATAATGAGGACGAGATTATTTGGAATCTCTCTACATCGGGCTCCTTTTCAGTTAAGGCTGCTTATCTCTCGATGCATAGTGCTGACCAAGGCCCCCCTCTTACTAAATTCTGGCCTAAGGAGATCACCCCCAAAATTGGTTTTTTCTCTTGGCTCTCCTCTAAGAATGCTTTCCTCTCTGGGGAGAACCTGAAGAGAAGGGGTTTCTCTCTTCCCACCAAATGTGTTTTATGTGCCAATGAAGCGGAGTCCTCATCACATCTTTTGATCCATTGTTCTTTCTCGCAAGTTATTTGGTAGTGGCTCTTATCGAGATTTGGTGTCTTTTGGATCTTTTCGGATTCCATTCAGGACACCCTCTCTCAATGGAGTTCTCCCTTCACTCATCTGATTCTAAACTTGGTTTGGAAACTCCTCCTCCCGCATGGTTTATGGGGCATATGGAAAGAAAGAAATAGAAGAATCTTCAAAGAAAAAAGTCTCAATCCTGGACAGGTGGCTACTCAGATTGCTCTGGCTCTCCAAGAAAATATCAACCTGACCACGTGGTCCAAATATCAGCAAAAACTATAGTTCTGTCACACCCAGGAGTGGCAGAAGTTTTTATCCATTCCTTGTAAAAGAGCTCATACTGATCGGAATTTGGTCTGCTGGCTTCCCCCTCCAAGGGGCTGGAAAAAACTCAACACGGATGGAGCTTCGAAAGGAAATCCAGGTATGTCCGGAGGAGGGGCCATTCTTCGTTGCTCTTCGGGTTTAATTGTTGCTACTTCTACTCACAATTTCAATTTTGGCTCCAACCATCATGCGGAGGCTTTGGCTATCCTCAAAGGCCTTGAGATGGCTATCAATTTGGGCGATGATCCCCTTCAAGTTGAAAGTGACTCCCTCAACATCATAAACCTCCTTCGATCAAATGACCCTAGTCATTGTTCGATTAGGAACATCATTGCTGATATAAGAAGTATGCAAAGATCTTTCCTTCAAGTCCAGTTCCAGCATGTCCTTCGGGAAGGAAATAAAGTGGTAGATCTTCTTGCTAATATGGGTGTCCTCATCGAAGATCAGAAAAATTGGACTGATAACTTCCCGAATGACCTCTGTCAGATTGTTCAAAATGACATCTCTCACTGCTGACTGGTGGATTAAAGGGCTGACTCAGGTTTCGGCTTGCTCGCCATGGCCTTCTCAAAGGGTGGCAGTGAATATGGCGAAATTAATTGATTTGACACTTAACAAGGGATACTCGATTAAGGTGCCTTGTAATGATGCGGAAAATCCCTGCACGAATGAGCATTATTTACACATTAATCATCTGAGGAGGTGGGGGAAGGTCTTTAATAACTTAGCCGGACTCCTGTTCAAGCTGGTTTTCATCCTCTCCTATTTCCACTTCTGTGACTATTCAAATTCTCATCTCATGGGGGGTCAATTGAAGCGCCTAGATCCCGATAACTGCGAGTCGACTAAGAATGATGGTGAGGTGTGGAGCATATTAGTGGAAAATGGGATTGCCACTTTTCTGGAGAAAATGACAGGTTACTCTGCTCTGGTTTCTTATGCTGTCATGGCTTCGTGGACGAGGGGTTAGGTCCAAATTGGCAGCACTCGCTTCACCATCTCAACGAATGCCATTGCTGACGCCACCGGGCTCCCTGCTGCGGGCGACATTTACTACAGGCATTCCCTTCACGCCGAAATTCAAGATTTTAACGCCCCTGGTGACAGACCAGTGAAATATCTTTCTGGCTATACCCGTGACTCTCTGCCCTCTCCCTGGGATAGAGTGGCGGAATTCATTATGTGGTACTTCACTATCGACGACAGATACCGACTGGTCTTTGGCCCCCATCTGTTCATCCTCTCCCATCTCTGATGGGGGAAAAAAATCAATTTGGCTACCTTTCTTTTTCAGTCTCTGGAGCATTCTGTTATGTTGGCTCGGGAGGGCGAGGGTGTCATCCTCCACTAGGGTTTACTCTATCTGCTTTTATCCGTCGCTGCTTGCCACTCCGAACTACTCCGCTTCCCTCCCAAAATGGGTCGATGCCGCCGCTCCCCCTCCCCTTCTCCTCGCCCCTCCTCCTCCTCCCTCCGCTCCTCTCGGCGTCGTCGCCACCTGCTCCTCTCCTCTGATTCGGATTCCGATGTGGCTATTGTGAGACCCCCCCGTGACGCCTCCATTCCCCCTGCTACCCCCTCTTTTCCTACGCCCATCTCATGTCTTTTCTTGGAGGACACAAATGCCAGTGGCCATGCTCCTTCTCCTGTCTCCAGCCCTGACTACTCTCACGCGGCTGAGCTTTTGGGATTGGCTCAACTGTACCCTGACTCCCTGGAAGCGGAGCAGTGTGATATCAATCAACATGTGGCGGAACCCTTCTCTCAGTCTGCTGGTAATAAGGACCCCTCTGATGTAAAAGACTTTGCTGCTGACACTCCTTAGTCCCCTCCTGTTATGGACTTGAATCCTGCTGATACTGAGTCTGCTGATGCTAAAAAAGACCATAACAGAGCCGAAATCATTTCCTCCATTCTAAGTAAACTGCAGCGTGCCTTCAAGGCTCTGAAAGCTTGGGAGGACTTCATGGATTCCACCAGGGCGGCTATAGCTGACGATTGTTCGGAGCTTCTCAAGCTGGCTGAAATTCTTGCAAACGACTCTGGCTCTTCTAGAGCAAAAAATGCTGTCTCTGAGCTGAAGAAGCTCATCTAATGTATCTTTTCTTTTTCTCGGTTTGGCTTTTTCTTCGTTCTCCTTTTTGGAATCTTCTCGGGTATTTTTGCTTTGCTAATTCTAATGCTAGATCTGGCCTGATGGGCTTTTTGTATAAAGGTTGTGGGACCTTCTAAAACCCTCCTTTTACCCAATATATTCCAAAAATCATGTTGTTAAGTTATTTAATTAAAATATATCATGAGAATGTAATTAATATTGTTGATGGTTATGATTTAAAGTGTTGTAAGAATGAGTAAGTAATATGTAAGTGATGTGTAAGTTAACTTTTGAGTGTGAAACACTCCACCTTCTTGGAAATTCAAAATTTTCCTTGGAGGCTAATTTTGGAGGCTTGTGGGACAAGTTAAATTTGTCGCATACGTCTTAAATTTACTTACCAACCATACCTATGGTTTGGGTATTAAAATTAGACTTTTAAAATGCTTTTGAGAAGACAAATTGTAAGTTTTAATTTCACTTTTCTTACATGGTTTAATTTCTATCATTTGGGGTGTGGGTTGGATTTGAGTATGTAAGTAAACTGTCATATTATTCACCCACCTATTTATTATGCTTTGGAGAATGAAATTGACTTTTGGGTTAAGGGTGATGATGTGTGATGTGGAATCCTACATGGATGCACCTCGTCCTCTTCTCTTCCCTCTTCTATAAAATTTGAATTGCTTTCTTTTTTTTGGGTTGCTTCACTTTTGGAAACTCCTTCTGGGGAAAATTCTTTTGGCTGTTTTAGAGATCTTTCTTTGGAGAAGATTTTGGGAAGATTTTTGCATGCTTGTGCTTGGCTAATTTGGATTGCTTGCATTGAGATAAAGCTTGTTGTTTTGAAATTTGGAACAACTCCATCATGGAGAGGTAGGAGCTTGTCTCTTGAAATGCTTCATTTTTTGTTTATGAAATTGTTTTGTTGTGAATGTTTTGGCATGTTTGTGGGATGTTTGGTTGATGGCCTAGGAGTGGTTTAGGAGAAGACTATGGGGTTTATTTTGTGGGAGGCACAAGTGTTTTGGGGAGGTATAAGTGTGGAGGGAGTTGGGATTTGGGTTCCACCTTACAAAGAAATAGCTTGCATTTATTTACTTGTTATGGGGTGCCATAAGAGGTTGGGGAGGCATAAGGAAATGTGAGGAATAAGGGGTACTTGGGGGAGGCATAAGGGCATGTCAGGGATTTGATATACTATATTTTGGTGGTTTGAAATTAGGTGGTGATACCCATTTCCCTATTGAGAGGCATCAATAGAAACCCCCATATTTTCTTTCTCCTTTGACTTGCACGATGAAACCTCGAGTTTTATTTGCTATGTTTTAATGTGGTTGCAAACTAATCTCTATTTTGGAATGTGTTTTAAATGTAAAATTTACATGTGTGTTTGTGGAAGCCTGTTTTTTCCATGAGTTGAAACACATATTTTATAACATTGTGGTTGGGGCTTCGGGGCCAATGAAGAAGGATGCCTTCTCCTTGTCATTAGATGTCTTAGTTGGGTGGAGAACGTTTCCTTTCCCCAACTCTTATTGTGATTAGAATTGGAAGAATGATAAATATGCATGTTGTTTTTCTGGAGTAAAAGAGAAAGAGAAAAGAAAATAGTTTGATAGTCTCTTGTTGAAAATAAGTCTTCTTGTAACCTTTCCCACTTGGAGTGGATTATCTCGTATATGTTTTGTAATGGGAACATGTTGTATTGAATATGAAATTTTTAATTTTGAAATGTAAAGGAGAGATATACTTTGTTTTTGTTATGAAAGAAAGAGATGTATTTTGTATATGGTATTGTGAAATCAACATAAAGAGAAGTTGTAAAAGAAGGAAATCTTGTCTTTTGAATAAAATTTGCATTCCTTTCCACAATTGGAACTACTGTTGTTTAAAATCTGAGTTTGAAAGGGAGAAATGTGTGCGAGAAAAATATAGAACTCTTTCTTCTGAAATGTGTAAAATTGGAAATCAGAATTGTATTCTAGTTTTGAATAGTTTTATTTGAATCAACAAAATGTGTTAGATTAGAATTGGAACGAATTCTAATACTTGGAAGAAGAAAATGGCAAATAGATCCTTTAAATTTTTATCTTTTTTTCGTACTTTCAAACTGGCAAATACTTTATCCGAAAATACACAGTTCGAACCTGAAACAATGAAATAACAAATTAAATGATTAAATTGAAGTAGTATGCCCTAAATGAATTCAATTAGACAAAAACACTTAAGGAAATTCTTAGAATACTTAGCAAAATCAGGCTCAAACCGTTTGCTATTATTTTTTTGTCAAAGTTGTTTTTTTGTTATTGGGAGTCAATCAAACAAACTTACCTTCCAAATCCATTCTAAATCCATCTAAGAAAAATTCCTCATGTTTAATTGACATGTTGAGAGAGGAAGAAGATCAATTGATTAAAATTTCATAAGTTAAAATTTACCAGTTTGCCTTTTAAAAGCCCGCAGATCATTTTCACAAAGTTTACCGCTTAAACATTATTAAAATGAAAATTTAATGATTCCTGTGAAAAGAGGATGTCAAGAGTTTTCCGAAAAGTCCTTGTTTTCCAAAACCTAAGTTTCCAATCAAAATTTGTTGCCTTTTGAAGTTTTCACTGCGTTTTGGATTCAAAAATATTCTAACTGTCAAATTTAATTAATAAAATATTGTTAGGCGGACCTGCGGGCTGAAACTTACCTATTTCATTTTATTGTCAAAAGTGAAAAAATCATGAAATTTCCTGCTGCCCCCGCTGGACCGAAACCTTCTTTCGGGTGGAAAAATAATCTAAGATAAAAAAGATATATGTATATTTTGGGAAAAATTTCTAAGTTTTCCCCACGTCCCTACCAGCCACAACAAATCATTGACTAACATGTGGCTTAGAGAGGAATTTCTGGAGACATGGACATTTTTTGGCCTTAAATGCTTTAAAAGAAAATTTTAGAAAATTTTCCTAACTTCTACTGCAGGCCCGCCGACCCGCAACCAATGGATGGATGACACATGTCTTCCCAATGCATCGGCGGAGGGGCAGAGTGTCTCGAAGCTTTACGCTTCAAAAGTCAACTTTTCCCTAGATCTCCCTACCGACCTACCAATCTGCAACAAATGAATGTCTCACACGTGGCATCAGGAGGTAATGGCGGTGGCATGGGTCGGTTTTAATCCCATGCACCCTTTTAACCTTTAAGGCTAAAATTCCTATTTGTCCCCGCTAACCCACTTCCCTGCATTAGCTTAGAACATGTCACGTGTCTCTTGTGGTGCAGGGTATTATAACATTTTCAGGCACGAAGTCCCACCACAGACTTGTGGGCGTGTGGGGGTAAAGTGCGCCTTTCACCCCAAGCGCCAAGAATCCAACTTTCCTCCTCAGCTCCGCCGACCCGAAAACCCTTGGGGAAATTTTTCTTCCCACGACCTGTAGGCCTACGCATGGGAAAAATTTCCTCCCACAACCCACAGGCCTACTCACAGAAAAAATTTCCTTCCGCGGCCTGCAGGCCCGTGCATGGAAAATTTTCTCCCCAGGCCCACAGACCCATTCTTGGGATAAAATTTCCCCCCAAGGTCCTTTGGCCCATAACTTCATAAATATGAGGAGTTAGGAGGACTTCTTTATATCACTGGAAAGGTGAGGAAATTTCCTATCTAATGGGATTGTTTTTGGAAAGTTTTGAGTGCACTACTTTTGAGAAAGATCAAGTTGAATATTTAAGCTTGTTAGAGAGTGGTATAGTGAGAAATTATCCTCTTAACCTAATTGATTAATCTAACCCTAGGTTTGGACCTTGTGATCTTTTATAATTATCGTATTGATTAAAATGTAAGCAATTAATAGTATTTGGCTTTAAAGCTTGCTTGTGACAAATGTTGTCTTGTAACCTAGTTGTAGACTCTTTTAAACAACAAAAATAAAAAAATAAAAAATCCATAATTTTTCCTAACTAATCCTAGGTTATTCTTAGGTCTCAAGTGGGTTGTTTTTAGTGAGCGTTACACTTGGTATCAGAGTGGTGGTTCAAAATCTTGGGCCATTGGGCACACTAGAAAACTTGAGACATGAATTTTTAAACCTAGCACACTTTTAAATCTAGAAAACAACTTAGTTTAGAAATTACATATTTTAGTAAACACAGAAACTAAGTAAAACATAAAAGAAGCTCTCATGCAGGAGGCACAGACATGATGTGGAGCATTTTCACATAGACTTAGACATACCACCTCTAGATCATGCTGTAACAGTGATCCTACCACATATTTTACAGATTCTTCAATATGTTAATGTCGCTCTACGCGGAGGGACCATAGGGGCACATTCAGTCGGACATGATAGGGTGACATCCATTGAGGCACGTGCATCTCCTCAGCATAGTGAGGAGCATAGAGGAGAGAACTCCCATGAGGAGTCAACAAGAGAAAATTCACCGCAGAGGGGACAGAAAGACTGAGTTTCAGGACATAGAGATAGGTCTCGGAGCCCTAGGCTTAGGGATGTGCATGAAGAGAGGCCTAGAGGCCATCAGACCACAACTGCAGATCATATCAGGGAGATCCTGAAGCTTTGGCCATCACATTATTCTGGTGACATAGGTGGATTTCAGGCAGAGGCCTGGTTGGTGAGCTTGAGTGGATGCTTCAAGCTCTTTCCTTGTTCTAGCAACACGAAAGCTCGTGTTGTGATCCATCTACTGAGGGATGGAGCTGGTGTCTAGTGGCAGACAGAGGAGTAAGAAGCTCCATGTTGATTCTAAGACAATTACCTGGGAGCTCTTTGAGGAGTGATTCAGGAGCAGATATTTGTCACGGAGGTTCATACAGCAACGGATAGATGAGTTTCATGACCTCCGACAGGCATCTCTTACAGTAGCAGAGTATGAGAGTAGATTTATAGATCTACTCCAGTATGTTGATTACATGCAGGATGAGTAGGTGTAGATCCATAGGTTCATCTGGGCATGAATCTAGACATTGGAGGTGCAGTACAGATCCATTGTCCAATAGACATTAGCTGAGGCCGTTGAGAAGGCCTATATAGTAGAGGAGACTCGGGGAAAGACCCAACAGGCTAGAGACCGAGTCTGGAGCCGCATACAACAGATGCAGGACAACAGATCAAGGGGGTCAGTACCTCTTCCTCATGGTGGATAGGGTTTAGCACAATCATCTTTTAGACCACAACAGCTCAGCAATAGCAGTCCCCCCTCACCTTATAGACCTCCACAGAGGTTTGATGCACAAAGAGGTCAGAGTATGGGGCCTCCTCCTAGGGTCCCATCAGGACACAAGGTGCCCAGAGAGCTCACTCAGCAGGATCTCGCCAGCAGAGACCTCAGTAAACCATATTTGGATCATCAGGATCCACACCATAGACCTCCAGAGTACCGATCGGACCTGCTACTCAAGGGAGAGGATTAGGTGGTTGTTTTGGGTGTGGTGTTACTGGAAATTTTTGGAGAGACTGCCCACAGAACCCTAATAATAAGGGTAAGGCACAAATCGTCAGAGCCTACTATCAGTGATATGGGGCACAGTCATAGGATGTATGCAATGATGAGAACTTCCATGCAGAGCATCAAAGTATAGTTATTGAGACTACAGGTAACATTGGTGGTATTCCTACCTCCATTTTGTTTGATTTTGGTTCTTCTGATTCTTTATTACACCATCTTTAGTAGAGCGATGCAGGCTAGTGGAAGTTAGGTAGGGTAATAGTTGGGATTTTGAGATGGCCTCTGGAGCCAAGATCTCTGTAGACTCCTTAGTTAAGGAGTGTGTGGTAGATGTGGGACCTTTCACCACTACCTCAGATCTTCATATCCTTCCTAGTTGGGCTCCTATGGAGTCATCTTGGGTATGGACTGGTTATCTACACACAGGGCCAGAGTGGATTATTACCACAAGATCATATCTTGTACAGATGATCTAGGAGTTGAGGCAGTGATAGCGGGGGTCAGGAGACCCATTTCTATTCACACCATCTCCACTATGCAGCTTAAGTGGTGTGTGTGATGAGGTTGTCAGATGTTTGTTGTCACAGTTAGTGACCAATCAGAAGATGGGTCTAGTGGACCATCGCTAGATGACCATCCCATTTTGAAAGAGTTTGCAGATGTCTTTCTAGGGGAGCTACCGGGGTTACCACCCCCACGTGAGATTGATTTTCATATAGATCTGGTTCTAGGAGCAGAGCCTATCTCATGAGCACCTTATCAGATGACTACCCCTGAGCTCTGTGAGCTCAAGTTACAGCTTGAGGGCCTTCTAGAGAAGGGCCTAATTTTTCCTATCATATCCCCTTGGGGTGCACTGGTGATCTTTGTAAAGAAGAAGGATGGATCCTTGCGGTTGTGTATTGATTACCACTAGCTAATAAAGTAACGATCAAGAATCGTTATCCCCTTCTGCACATTGATGATTTGTTTGATCAGATGAAGGGAGCCACAAATTTCTCTAAGATAGACCTTAAGTAAGGCTACCATCAGCTGAGGATTTCAGAGGGGACATTCATAAGACTGCCTTCCGTATGAGATATGGCCACTATGAGTTCACAGTGGTACCTTTTGGTTTGACTAATGCCCCCGTAGTATTTATGAGTTTGATGAATGGGGTATTCAGGAAATTCTTAGATCACTTCGTGCTCATCTTCCTTGATGACATTTTGATTTACTCATGTATGCATGAGGAGCATGAGGGACACCTTCACTAGGTTCTTCAGTGTCTTCGGGAGTAGTATCTTTACGGGAACTTGGAGAAGTGTGCTTTCTTTCAGACGGAGGTGCAATATTTGGGTCATATCATTTCTAGGGAAGGTATCACAGTCAATCCTTCCAAGATTAGAGTTATTATGGATTGGCCAGCACCCACTACTATGACAAAGGTGTGAAACTTCATGGGATTAATAGGTTATTAAAGGAGATTTGTTCAGGACTTCTCTCAGATTGTGTACCCCATCACTTCCCCTCAGTGGAAAGGGAAGAAGTTTTTTTATTCAGATAGGGGCAAGTAGGCCTTCAGGACACTGAAGGAATGCCTCACTACAACACCTATTCTTGTAGTGTTGGATCCACATGGTGAGTTTTTCGTATGCATGGATGCTTCTTTGGTAGGACTTGGAGGTGTATTGATGCAGGAGGGAAGAGTAGTGTCTTTTGAGTCTCACAAACTCAAATATTATGAGCTTAATTATCAGACTCAAGATCTTCAGCTTGTGGCAGTTGTGCATGCTTTGGTTTCGAGGGAGGAACTTTCTAGCTAGGTCAGAGATTCACACTCAAGACAGATCACTTGAGTCTTCACCACCTCTTCACGCAACCCAATCTCAATGCTCGTCAGTGGAATTGGATGGAGTTACTTTGTGAGTATGATATGGAGATAGAGCATGTGAAGGGGAAGGAGAATGTGGTGGAAGACAACTCTCAGCAAACGGAGACATGTGATTATGGCCACTTCAATGGGCACATATTTGTGGAGTAGGATTCTTCAGCAAGCTTCCTCTTGACAGCTTCTACATTGCAATTCGAGCATAGATCAAGTCTCAAAGACCCCTTGAGGGGAATTTTGATGGTTTCTCACTAGAGGCAAATGGCCTTCTCAGGCATAGAGGTCATATTTATGTTCCTAGAGATGGAGGCTTGAGGCAGGACATATTGACAAAGGCACATCATGCACCCTATTCAGCCCATCTGGGGGTGAAGAAGATGCACGCTACTTTAGATAGTTGTATCACTGGAGAGGACTTCATAGAGACATGCCTCAGTTTGTGTCACACTTGTTTAGAGTTCCAGAAAGTGAAGGTTGAACATCAGCATCCAGCTGGCCTTCTCTTTCCTCATGCTATACCGGAGTGAAAATGGGACACCATTTCCATGGGCTTCATTGTTGGGCTACTGATGTCGAGATATCACCATGATGCCATCATGGTCACGGTTGATAAATTGACAAAAGTGGCTCACTTTTCTTTGGTGAAGACCACTTATAAAGCTACTACTGTGGCAATGGGTATATCTTGATGAGATTGTTCAGGTTACATGGGATTCTGTGGAAGATCATTATTGACCGCTGATCCTTTGTACACTTCCCATTTTTGGACTACCATGCAGTATGCCCTCGGGAAAAAGATCAATTTCAGCATAACATATCACCCTGAGACAGATGGATAGACTGAGTGCAGGTGAATCATATTTTAGAGGATATGCTCAGGATGTATGTGATGGATCAACAGTCTAGATGGGAGGAGTACCTGTACTTGGTGGAGTTTTCCTACAATAATAGTTTTCAGAGTTCTATAGGCATGGCTCCTTTTCAGGATTTGTATGGCAGAGAGTACATGACACCTCTTAGTTAGCACAAGTTAGAGGACATGGTTTCTCTTGGGCCAGCTTTGTTGCAGGACATGGAGCAGTAGGTGGTTTTGATCAGATAGAGACTACAGGAGGCACAAGATAGGTAGAAGAAGTACGCTAGATCAGTATAGGACCGACCGTAGTTTTGATGTGGGCATGAAGGTGTTCCTTTGTGTTAGGCCACATAAGAGCCCTATCCATTATGGAAAAGGTTCTAAGTTAGCTCCTATATTCATTGGTCCTTTTGAGATCTTGGAGCGTATCGGCCCTTTGGCCTACCGTCTAGCGTTGCCACCTAGCTTGTCTCATGTACATGATGTGTTTCATGTTTCATTTCTTAGGAGATATATTTCAGATCATTCTCATGTGCTGGATTGCACCTCATTGTAGGTGTAAGATTAGGGGCAGGTGATGGTGGAGCCTGTTCGCATTATAGATCGTAGGACCCTGGGCCTTCGAGGTAGAGAGATTGACCATGTCTGAGTGCAGTGGGACAGATATGATGAGACTGGGGCTACATGGGGAGATGCTACATTACTACGAGTTTAGTTTCCACATTTGTTCTAGTGACTTCCAGGAGAAGTCGAGTCTAAGGCGAGGGGGATGTAGTGCCCACTTCCCTTTGAAACCTTTTGATACTGATCATGATACTGCTGATTATATTATGGACATGATTATGGACTTTATTATAGTATGATGTTAGATGTTAGATCATGGATTATTGTTGACTTTGATTCAGTTATGATGCATGATGATTATTAGAGACATTTTGGATATTGATGTTGATATACTGTTTGACATGGTTATATTATGGGTGTTGTTCAGACATGTGATATTTGGATATTGTGAGTAGACCTAGAAATGGAAATTATTTGATGATGATATAGTTTTTGAGTAAAATTGCAAATGATCTTGTTGGTTGGTTGGATGTTGTAGTGATTCATATATCTAGATGATTTTGTAATTTTATTTATATTATTTTGGATGTTTTGATATGGCCATGAGGCCGAAGGAGGTATTTGTGTTTTGCAGGTTAAAATATCACAACAAACATCGGGGGATTGGAGACCAACCACATTGGAATTCTAGATGAATTCAACAAGGTCACCATGGCAACTTGTATTGTTTATGTGTGGTTGTTTTGTTAGGGATTCCCATGGGGGGATCACCTTTAAATGTGACCAAGGGATTTTATGTTTTTATTTTATTTGGTCCCTTTTTGTTTAATGTTTGTCATGTGTTTTATGTGGTGCACTTACCCTTTCATTATTTATTTAATGTGGTGTTAATATTGTGAGTAATCATGTTGTTAAGTTAATTAATTAAAATATATCATGAGAATGTAATTAATATTGTTGTTGGTTATGATTTAAAGTGTTGTAAGAATGAGTAAGTAATAATGTAAGTGATGTGTAAGTTAAATTTTGAGTGTGAAACACTCCACCTTCTTGAAATTCGAAATTGTCCTTGGAGGCTGATTTTGGAGGCTTGTGGGACAAGTTAAACTTGTCCCATACCTCTTAAATTTACTTACCAACCATACCTATGGTTTGGGAATTAAAATTAGACTTTTATAATGCTTTTTGAGAAGACAAATTGTAAGTTTTAATTGCACTTTTCTTACATGGTTTAATTTCATTCCTTTGGGGTGTGGGTTGGATTTGAGTATGTAAGTAAACTGTCATATTATTCACCCAACTATTTATTATGCATTGGAGAATGAAATTGACTTTTGGGTTGAGGTTGATGATGTGTGATGTGGCATCCTACATGGATCCAGCCTCATCCTCTTCTCTTCCCTCTTCTATAAAATTTGAATTGCTTTCCTTGTTTTGGGTTGTTTAACTTTTGGAAACTCCTTTTGGGGTGAATTCTTTTGGTTTTTGGAGCTCTTTCTTTGGAGAAGTTTTTGGGAAGATTGTTGCATGCTTGTGCTTGGCTGATTTGGATTACTTGCAATTAGGATAAAGCTTTTTTTTTATAACTTGGAACAACTCCATCATGGAGAGGTAGGAGCTTGGCTCTTGATAATGCTTCTCTTTTTGTTTATGAATTTATTATTGTTGTGAATGTTTTGGCATGTTTGTGGGATGTTGGGTAGATGGCCTAGGAATGGTGTAGGAGAAGACTATGGGGTTCATTTTTTGGGAGGCACAAGTGTTTTGGGGAGGTATAAGTGTGGAGGGAGTTGGGATTTGGGTTCCACCTTACAAAGAAATAGCTTGCATTTATTTACTTGTTATGGGGTGCCATAAGAGGTTGGGGAGGCATAAGGAAATGTGAGGAATAAGGGGTACTTGGGGGAGGCATAAGGGCATGTCAGGGCTTTGATATACTATATTTTGGCGGTTTGAAATCAGGTGGTGATACCCATTTCCCCTTTGGGAGGCATAAGTAGCATCCCCCATAGTTTCTTGCTCCTTTGGCTTGCTTGATGAAGCCTTAGTGTTGTTTGCTCATGCTTTAATGTAGTTGCAAACTACATTCTGTTTTGTACTATGTTTTAAATGTGAAATTTTCATGTGTGTTTGTGGAAGCCTATTGTTGCCATGAGTTGAAACACATCTTTTATTGCATTGTGGTTGGGGCTCGGGGGCCAATGAAGAAGGATGGCTTCTCCTTGTCATTGGATGTCTTGGTTGGGTGGAGAGCATTTCCTTTCCCCTACTCTTGTTGTGATCAGAATTGGAAGAATGATAAATCTACATGTTACTATTCTGGAGCAAAGGAGAAAAAAAAGAAAATAGTTCGAAAGTCCCTTGTTGAAAAGAAGTTTTATTGTAACCTTTCCCACTTGGAGTGGATGAACTCGTATATGTTTTGTAATGGAAATATGTTGTATTGAATATGAAAGTTGTAATTTTGAAATGTAAAGGATAGATATACTTTTTTTCTATTATGAAAGAAAGAGATGTATTTTGTATATGGTATTGTGAAGTCAATAGAAAAGAGAAGTTGTAAAAGAAGGAATCTTGTCTTTTGAATAAAATTTGCATTCCTTTCCAAATTGGAACTTCTGTTGTTTAAAATATGAGTTTGAAATGTATTTGAAATCTCTGTTTGAAAGGAAGAAATGTGTGTTAGGAAAATACAGAACTCTGTCTTTTGAAATGTGTAAAATTGGAAATCAGAATTGTATTCTGGTTTTGAATAGTTTGATTTGAATCAACTAAATGTATTAGATTAGAATTGGAATGAATTCTAATACTTGGAAGAATAAAATGGTGAATAGATCCTTTAAAATTTGATCTCTATTTTGTATTTCAAACTGGCAAATAATTTATCCAAAAATGCACAGTTCGAACCTGCAACAATGAAATAAAAAATTAAACAATTAAATTGAAGTAGTATTCCCTAAAAAAATTCAATTGGACAAAAACACTTAAGGAATTTCTTAGAATACTTAGAAAAATCAGGCTCAAGTTGTTTGCCATCATTTTTGCTGTCAAAGTTGTATTTTTTTATTGGGAGTCAATCAAACAAACTTACCTTCCAAATCCATCCTAAATCCATCTAAGAACAATTCCCCATGTCTAATTGACATGTTGAGAGAGGAAGAAGATCAATTGATTAAAATTTCATAAGTTAAAATTTACCAGTTTGCCTTTTAAAATCCTGCAGATCATTTTCATGAAATTGACCCCTTAAACATTATTAAAATGAAAACTTAATGATTCCTGTGCAAATAGGACATTGAGATCTTTCTGAAAAGTCCTCGTTTTCAAAAAACCAAGTTTCCAATCAAAATTTATGGCCTTCCAAAGTTTTCACTTCATTTTGGCTTTAAAAATATTCTAACTGTCAAATTTAATCAATAAAATATTGCTAGGCTGGCCCGCGGGCTGAAACTTACCATTTTTAATTTTTTTTTTCCAAAGCGTAAAAATATAAAATTTTGTCCACCCCCTGGAATAAAACCGTAACCTTCTTTTTGGGGCAGAAAAATAAATAAGATTAAAAAAAAACAAAAAAATTGGGAAAAATTTCTAAGTTTTCCCCACATCCCCACCAGCCATAGCCAATCATTGACTGAAAAGTGGCTTAGAGAGGCATTGGCGGAGACACAGACCTTTTTTTTCCTTAGCGTTATTCAAAAGAATTTTTTGGAAAATTTTCCTAACTTCTCCTGCAGGCCCATCGACCCGCAACCAATGGATGGCTGACACATGTCTTCCAACGCGTTGGCAACGGAGGTGCAGAGTGTTCTGAAGATTTACTCTTCAAAATTAAGCTTTTCCCCAAATCTCCCTACTGACCCGCCAATCTACAACATCCAATGAACATCTAACACGTTGCATCCGGAGGCATCAGCGAAGGCACGTGGTGGGTTTTAATCCCATGCACCTTTTTAACCCTTAAGGCTAAAATTCCTATTTTTCCCCGCTAACCTGCTTCCCCTACTTTGGCTTATAATGTGCTACGTGTCCCTTGTGGCCAAGGGTATAATATAACATTTTCAGGCTGCGAAGTCCCACTGTGGACTCGCAGGTTTATGGGGGTAAAGTGCGCTTTCACCCCAAGTGCCAAGAATCCAACTTTCCTCCCCAGCTCCGTTGACCTGAACACCTTAGTGAAATTTGTGTTCTCGTGGTCTGCAAGCCCTACGTATGGGAAAAATTTCTTCTCTCGTGGCCCACAGGCCCACAGACGGGAAAATTTTCTCCCCTAGGCCCACAGACCCGCTACTTGGGAAAAATTTTCCTCCCAAGGTCCGCCGGCCCATAACTTGAGAAATATGAGGAGTTAGGAGGACTTATTTATATCACCAGAAAGGTGAGGAAATTTCCTATCTAATGGAAATGTTGTTTGGGAAGTTTTGAGTGCGTTAATTTTGAGAAAAATTAGTTGAATATTTTAAGCCTGTTAGAGAGTGGTATGGTGAGAAATTACCCTCTTAACCTAATTGATTAATCTAACCCTAGGTTTGGACCTTGTGATCTTTTATAATTGTCATATTTATTAAAATATAAGATATTAATATATTTGGATTTGAAACTTGCTTGCGACAACTGTTGTCTTGTAACCTGGTTGTAGACTCTTTTAAACAACAAAAAAAATTATTCCATAATTTTTCCTAACTAATACTAGGTTATTCTTGCATCTCAAGTGGGTTGTTTTTAGCGGATGTTACAGATTCCACTTACAACTATGTGAAGAAATGGGGTGAGAAGAAGTTGTTTTTCATTTTCTAGTATCAGAGTGGGGGCTCATGCTCTCAATCCTTTGGGACAGATTGGAGTTGTGATGTTTTAATCATGGTGGTGGTGAATATGGGAAGAGTAATGTGATATATGTTGTGATGTGACAAACATTGTAATTGTGATATTATGAATGCACATGTTGTGCATGTCACTTGGTGCATATTTTCTATCATGTTGATGTGCTTTTGATGAGATTATTCATTGTCATTTTCATGATTCAATGAGGAGTTCACGTGTGATGCGTTGCCTTGTTGTGTGTGAAACTAATGTTATTGTGGATTGCAGAGTCTTGGACTGTCCTTGTTATTTTTTGATATGTAGGTATGATTCTGTTTTACATGAAAAAATTGGTGTATAGTGAATTGGATTGTCTCATGATGTTGCCACCATTTTGTGATGAATCGTGAGTGTCACCATGTTGTATTGCAATTGATTTGATTTTGTAATATTATTACATGTGTTCATCATATGCATAATTCATGTAATATATGATGGTTCATGTCATAAATTAGGGGCATATGGTGATCATATAACCCCTATTGTGTAGTACTTGCACCTTGAGTGAATTTTATGGAAACATGATGTATTGTAACCCATTAAAGTAATGATCGTGTTATACCATATATATAGACCATGCATAAGACGTTATGTTTCATGTGCGTGAATCACCATTATGTTACTGAGGTAGTTATGTGTTATGTTGTAGACCTTAAAATAACTGACCCCTAATGGAAGAAATCATTAAGAGTGTGTGTGAACGAAGAGAGGAGGCGTGGACTAGGTTTTAATAATCTTGAGCCAAGTACGAGTTAGGAAGTGGAGTCTCATAGAGAGTTAAACCCCACTTCCTATCTATTTAGTATACTTCGATCTTGCTCAGTATATTGTAGATACATACAAACTTAGGCTCAACTTATGCAAACTAGCGTCCCCTGCTCCTTTTTACGTGGGTTGTCCATCAAATAATCCTATGTGGTTTTGACTATGTTGAGCCCTATGGGAGTATGGAGGGATGATTGAGGTAGAGATAACGATAGTTATATTATTTGATATGTTATTTTGTGAGATGAGGCTCAATATCTGAGTGCTAGCAACTCAATGAGTACCCCTTTGGTAGTCGTATGAGGCCACATAGTGATTGTAATGTGTTATTTCTCTATACATATATTATTCGTAAATTGATCATTATCTATTTTCTTATCAGAACCATAAATTTTCTTGATTGATGTGTTCTTATATTTTGAACATTTTATTTGGTTGTTGCACTAACATACAGATTTTCACACAAACTATAGCTATTTGGCATTCTCTTTTGCTTAGTTTTAAATTTGCATATCAATTTTAAATTTTTTTATAGCCTTTCCCAAGACTTGGCATTTTTTCCAGTTGGAATTTCAAACAGATTGTTATGTTGGTTCTAATGTCGTAATGTGTTGGAATAGGGTCATGGGTTCACCATGGAGTGTATGAACCTATGGACCCACTTCACTATATGGGGGTATGCCCCAAGGAATTATAGATAACTAGCCGGTTGTTGAACAACAAGTTATTGTGTCACTTGGGTTAAGGGTGTCTAGACTCTATGTACCTAGGGCCATAGGGTGACCGACTTCTTTGGTGGAGCTAAAAGAAAAAAATTTATTTTAATTTTATTACTTGAGAGGTCTATGGAGTTGTTTTGTGATCCTTCTGAGGTATATGTAGTTTTTTTTTTATGCTTTGGGAGGTATATAGAGTTTTATTGCGATGCATCGGGACGTATATGGAGCTGTTTTGTGATGCTTGGGAGGTATATGGAGTTTTTTTGTGATGCTTTGGGAGGTATATGGAATTGTTTTGTGATTATTTGGGAGGTATATGGAGTTGTTTTTTGATGCTTTGGGAGGCATATGGAGTTTTTTTGTGATGCTTCAGGAAGTATATGAAGTTGTTTTTTGATGTTTTGAGAGTTGGTGTTATGATTTATGTGTACTCATGTGAGTCTGGTTATGTTTTGTGATGTTGAGGATCAATGCTCCTCATTGAAGGTACAATTTTTATCCCTTTTTAACATTATGTAACTATAGTTATTGTCTCAGGTTGTGTGAAACCTTCATATGTGTACCTTTTGCGAATTCCATGTTGTAGTAGTTTTCTTATTTTATGAGTACTTTTGTGTTAGGGGCATGTGTAATAATTTCCATGTTATGTGGACCATGTATGTTCCCTTTCTATGGTTTAGTTGAGTTCCTGTGGTATGGTGCATTTGCGTAGGTATGTAGTTATATGTCTTGTGGACCATTAGGGATTTGTTTGAGCCTTGTGAGGTATCGTGATGTCAGGTTCTGTTAGGCTCCAAAGAACATAGGTCAGCTGAGATTATAAACAATGAATATGGGAGATTTAGTTTGAGATATACCTTAAAAGAAAAATAATAGCTATGTAACAATGTAAAATGGGAATTCCAACCTTCCTACAACATTAAGAAATTATCAAACCTTTCCTCCTCCATGTGGTTTTGCTCAAGTAATAAGTATCTTCTTCGTTGGTGACATGAGACGTTGATTATTCCTCTTTACTAATGGGTACCACTTCTAAACTTAGATCGTGTTGCATCAAGGATGATGCTTTTGGAAGGGGATGAGAATTTAATGCCCCATTCCGTTGCTCCCAATCGTTGAGGTGCAGGTACCATCTCTGCATCTATCCATCACTATATTCGAGAGTGTAGTTCACATTTTCCTTTAACAAGAAAGAAGGTATCAGATCTCGTTTGTATGTTACGTAAGTCATATGAGATGATTCAAGATCCTTTCAGGGCACAAGGTAGTTCTCGGTTATTGGTGCAACCTGCACAAGGACAATGATACCTATCTGGGTGTCGAATGTCATCCTTAACTTAGGGTAATCTATCTCCCTTAATCATTTTGGTTGGATAGTAATCATACTAACATTCTTATACTTGTATATAATACATAGATTGAGTAGAGTAAGATATTGTTTGAAAATAGTATACTAAAAATAATAATAATCATCATCATCATGATAATAATAATAATGACTGAATATAAAAAGATCTTTTAAAGATAAATGGAGTAAACTAAATAGATGTAAATTATTTTTATTTTTGTTAAATTCAAGTTTTTCTTGAGTTGAGCCATGCACAAATTTATCGAGCTATTTTACAGTCAACTATTGTTGACAGGATCTGCTTAGCTAATACTGTAACTTTCATATTAATTCTGTATAAACTAAAAAGGAGAGTTTAGGGTTTTTGGAGCAATTAACAACATTTTGAAGCAAATAAAAACTTTATTTAATAAGAGCACTGATGCTTTTGATTCTTTTTTGTTTTAAAGAAATTGAAGGTTTTTTGAAAATTGGAGGATCTGATTCGGCATGGAAGAAAGTGCGAGGAAATGACCAATTTCCTCTAAAATTTAGGCATGGTTTTTAATTCCCTTTTTCTGGATTGTTCACCTGAACTAATTGCATGACTAATGTATGGTTTCCTTTATGAATAATTGTAGCTTCTTTATGATTTTATCTAAATAATTAATTTAGTTAAAATGGGTGCTCATTCTAGTGTTTTGTTGACAATTTTTAGGTGAACATTTAGTTCGATTTTCATTTGTGTATTTCTCATTGAAAGGATTTCATATTTATGTGTTATGCCTTCCAGTAAACTGTGTTGTAATATCTGGTAAATCATCTTGGAGTGCTTGATGGCCAATATCAGTAGTGTGGGGTTTGAATCTCTACGGAGAAAAGACCCGAATTAGTATAAATTTGAACAAGGCTCGTAGAGCTCGATACTGCAACAATAATTATTAAATATTACCCAGACATACTCACGCAAGCCCTTGTGATGGGATGTATGCCTGGAAATTGACAAGCTATAGGCCATTTTTTTTAAATTTTAATTGTATATTACATGCTTTTTTTAAAACAGTAGAAAATGTCAGACTGCAAATTTTGAAAACCATAAATTTTTTAAAGTGGTTTATACAAAACATAACACACACACACACACACATATACATATACATATATATACATATGCATGCATACATACATACATACATACATATATATATATATATATATATATATTACTGGAACTAACAGCCACCTGAAAGATCTAAGCCGTCAATGAATTTTGATTTGACAGGAACAAATAATTATAAATTCCAGGCCTGATGGGACGTATTTAACTGTTTAATCTACGGGTTTAAAATATAAGGATTTACTTATTCTGACAATATGCATCCTATTAAATTTAGTTGATAAGATGTAGAATAAGTCGGGGGCCTATTAACTAATTTTTGGGCGAAGTTAAGATTTTATTACTATTAAAGAAAATACCAGGATTTGGGTCTATTAAAAACCAGTAAGATTGGATTCGAAGTAAAGCTAGGATTTTCTTTATTTAAGGAACTGCAGTGGTAATATCTAAGGTATTTCTTTACCTAGATGTGTCTCTGAGTATGTTTGTTTTGCTCCTTCTGTTGAAAACCCATAAAGGGTGTAGTATAAAACTGTATATGCAAGTTCAAGTTTAAGCTGTATTCGAATCCATTAAAGAGATAAAATGGATATAGGTATATTTGTAAATATTCTTAACTTGATGAATTCCTAAATTACAACTGATTGCTTATTTTTCCTTTTCCTGAAATATGGGTAATAATTCAAAAATTTGACATGAGTTATACATCTCTATATGACAAAGATTGAGGCATATTGCTATTGGCTCAAGGAAATAGGACAAAATCATATTTCAGTTTGATTTATAAGCATTTAGGACTTGGAGGCAGATGTATTAAAAAGGGAAACTAAATGAAAAGGTTACATCAAGTCATCATTGTATAAAAATTGTGCCTAACATAGTAAGATTAGTTTGAGATAAATAATATGAATGTTTTTTCCTCCTGTTTGGACAAGGCGTAATTTGGTTATTTGTTGTTTATTTAATGACAAGTGAAGTTGCATTGATCTTGTGATTTAATTCATTATTCCTCAACCTTTCTTTTACATGAAGCGCTTGGCATTATTTTAGTTAGTATAAGAATAGGAAATGTGATTACATTTATTCTTTAATGATTTGTGGGAAACATGAAATGTAATAAATTATTGATTCATGCATTAGGTTTTCAATTATTTCATTTGAACAACTAGAGATGGGGAGTGCAATCCCATCCCAGTTCCTTGGGACTATGTTCTAATCTTGCAGGTGGAAGGATCATAGAGCCGGTAAGAAAAGAGATGGTTGGATTGATTTGAATAGTTGTACTAACAGCATGAATGAAAATATTGTAACCTTAATTGATATAAGGAAAGATAAAATGTATACAAGTTGCATTTGTACTCAAGAAAGACTAATGAAAAAATAAAATGAAAAGAAAAGAAAATATTTTTGTCCATAACAACCACCTTCTTATCCTTGGAAATTTATATTGAAAATGCAAGAATTGTTCAGTTCATATTTAAACATGAAATTAAGGAGATGTTTTATTTTCATATGTGGGGATGCTTGATACGCTTCTTTTGTTAAATCAGCAATGTACCTAGTAATAAAATACAAAATATGTTATTTAACAATTGTTGTGTAGTATATACTAAGGTTGGAACTAAAGTATAAATGTATGTATATTCATATATACTATTCTATTTCAAACAATGATGTAACTATATTATGAGATTGATTGGATGATAAAACAATTATAGTTGCAATATGACCAGAAGTACCATAATGGACATAGTTAATGAAAAATAACACTCATTATATATATAAACATATTCATATGAGTAAAATATTAACAGAGTTATGTACAAGTAGTGATCTTGCTATTTAGAGTCATAAAATTTGTTCTCACCTTAAGAATTTTGTAGTTTCATCTCCTCTTCGACACTTACTATACTATGATTTTGATTATTGTTGAGTAGAGACATGGACATTTTTATTATTATATTTTGATTAACATGTTGAAAGAAAGCATGGATATTTTGATTATCGATATGTTGTGACTCATATTGTGGATTGTATGGACTACTAGAGGCATGAATAAATATTTCAGTACTGATGATGATCTAGTGTTGTTACTTTATATATATTGACACATTTGGATTCTTGATGTATTGATTATGTTTGGATGACCAGACTAGTTCTTGTGATCTCATTGATGTTGGTGAAAAATGGTAGAATCGAAATTATTTAGAAATTGTAAACAATTGATAGAACTGCTTAACCTTGATGATGTTTTAGCTACATGTATATGCTGATGTTAATTAATAGATATGTATGTGCTTATTGTTTGATGTATTTGATATGGCCTTGAGGCCAAAGAGGATATTGTTTTGATTGGTTGTAGGAAATTATATCACAATAAACAAGAAGGGGATATGAGACTAACCATGGAAGAATATCAGAATGTTTGCAACAAAGGTCACCTTGGTAACTTTGTGTTCATGTATATTTTTTTGTTATTGTTGAATTTTGTTAGGAGGTACCCTATGGGGGGGGTGACCTCAAAATGTGACCATGAGTTTATGTGTTGTTTTTTCCTCTTTCATGTTATTTATTTTTTTCAGTATGTGATCTTCTTTAATTGTAATGTATTCTCACTTTATTATTGCTTAAGTAATGTGCTCTTGTTTAGTTAATTGATAATGTGATTAAGTTAAATTGAGATGTGACTATGTGGGCATTTAATTGTTAGTAGATAGTCCTTGTTATATTATTGATTTGAGATGAATTTTTATTGATTTTGGAGTTGTGTACTCACACCTCAATTGTTCAAATCTCGAATTTTAGCTTCATGGAAGCCACTTTTAAAAGCTTGTGGGACAAGTTAAGGATTGTCCCATACCTCTTAAAACTCACCCACCAACCATATCTATGATGTAAAGGGGTCATAATTAGGCCTCATTACGTGTTTTGGAAGGAAAAAGAGGTAACTAATTACAATTTCTTACAAACTCTTTTAATTATGTCCTTGGAAGTATGAAGTAGAGGTATGTTTGTTGAAGGGAAAATTGTCATATCCTCATCCACCCATTTATGAGGCTTAGTCTTTGTGTTTGATATTGGTGAAATGGATTGGACGAGAAGTGATGTGGCATCCTACATGGAGCCACCTCACCCTCCTCTCCTCATTTTCTATTTATGTGAGTTATTTTGGAGTTTTGGGAGTTACTTGGTTTGAGTTGCACATTTGCATATTTTGGTGATTGGCTTTACTTGAGTTCTTGTTTTTGGAGCTTGGGAGATTTATTTTCGATTTTTTCTTAGACTTGGAGGAAGCTTGAAGTTTTTTTCTTGATGGATTGAAGGTTCTTGAAATGGAAAGGTAGGGTCTATACCCTTGTATTTTATTTTTACTTGTTGTGTGTTGTTTGTAAAATGAATGAATGTATGTATTTGTTTTTTAGGATTTGGGGCAGTATGACCTTAAGGATGGCGGTGGGAGAAGAGAAAATGGGGATATTTTGAGGGAGGGATAAGAGTTTTGTATGCGTTATGTTGGAGGGAGTTTGGGTTGGGTGTCCCACCTTGTGAAGATAAGAGAGATTTCTTACTTATCTTTGTATGTTTTACATGAGGGAGTGTTATGAGATTTGAGGGAGTCATAAGAGATGGAGGGAGGGCTACAGAGTCTTTTGTTTGTGTGGATGAATATGTTTGGAGGTTTTAAGGTGGAAACTTAACCCATTGGGAGGTATAAGGGATTCCCCATATTTCTCTAATCCTTGGGCTTATATTTTAAGCCTATGTGTTTAGAAAGATTGTATAGTGTATTACCATATCTTGTTATTTTTTCTTATATGTGTTGCAATATTGTGTTGGCATTGAGTGTATGTATTATTGAAGCCTTTATGAAAGAGTTGCCGATGGTTGCAAACATTCCCTATTTCTCCATTGTTGGGGCTCATGGGGGCTAATGAGAAGGGTGGGTTCACCTTCTCATTGGAATAAAGGTTAGGAGGTGAGTGTTGCCTATGCTCACTTCCTTGTTGTTGTGATTGGGAGATGAAGAAAAGGAGTTAAAGTTGATGACTTGGATGAGAGTATTTGTGTAGAAGACAAATAAAGAGAAATTTTATTTTTTTTGTAAATTTTATCCATGTTGTCCTGCACTTTTGAGTGCGAGGGAAAATGTGTATATGTGTATTGTTAAGAAAGAGGTCCTCGTAAATTTATTTATCAAACTATGTATTATAATGGTTGAATGAAGGAAGTTTGTAAGTTGTATTTTATTGGGAAGTTGTAACTCATTCCAAATTTAGAATTTAATCAAAAAGTTTGCATCTTGTTTTCATTTTCGAAAGTAGCTCCTTCTTAGAAATTGGAAATACTTGAAAACACATGCTTATTTCTCCCTTGAAATGGTTGTCATTCTTGTTTGTAAAAAGAAAAGAAACTTATACTTAGTAAATGGTTAAATTTATATCTGTCTCTTTTCAAAATAGATGCACTATGGTTGGAATGAACTCATTGTAGTCAAATTTTTAAACAATGTTACAAAGGAAAAGTTATACATTTAGTGATGTTTATGAAGAAATAAGTTGTGTATTTTCTATTTGAGTATTATATTTAAAACCAGTAAGTTACAACCTTGTTTATATATACATAAATATATTACATTATATCTCTGTTTATATATATGTATATATATATATATATATATATATATATATAATATATATATATATAGACACACACACACACACATATCCATGTTTTTCCATAGTGACTAGTATCGGTCAGTCAACCGGCATCAGTAGAACATACACTGACATCAGTCTCTAGAACATAGTTACCATTCTATATTTTTAAACTTTTAAAATTAGTTGCATTGATAATAATTTGAAAAAATATAATACAGATTGTAATCTATCTGAATCTTAATGAACATATATATATATAGATGTACAGATAGTATATAAATATGACAATATAAATACTATAAATATAAATGTATATATATATATATATGGGTATGGATATATACATATATATATATTTCACAGTGACTGGTATCATCAGAGTGACCTAGTGTCGGTATCATAGAGATAACCACTACTGGTTAAGGTGACAGACATTGAGTTGCATGTTCTGTGAACATTTTTTTTTAAAAAACACACTCTTCAATCCAAAGCTGTAACTTAAATCAATATTTGTGAACACTATGTGGATCCATCCTCGATATATATGAATATATATATATATACATATATATATATAGATCTAGTCTATAATATATATATATATATATACATGTATATACATGCATGTATATATTTATATAATTGTATTTACACCCTAGATCAACAAAAAGGCATTTACCTAAACGATTCAACTCTAGAAAAAATGAGCAAACAAATACCCACAACCATAAAAAATTTGGCTGGATCCTTGTAAATAAAAAGAAAAGAGAGAAAATACACACTACAACCCTAATGCACAACTAAACTAAAAATGGAGAGTCAAAATGGAGGAAGGGTTTGCTTGCCATTTACAAATCTTGAACTCAAAAAGAAAATTGTCCATAGGTTTCCCCACAATTTTTCATGGCTTCCACCTCCTTCAACCTGCAAAAAAAAAATGAACAAAATGAAGAGATTAGGGAAAAGAAAAGATTAAAAAGGTAACATAAGGAAATCTCAGGGCTTTTAGGGAAAACCCTAAAATCTAAGGGTCCATATTTTGATTCTAATCCTAAGGGTGGAGGATTTAATCCCTACACATTTTAAGTTATTGGCATTTTGGTGGGAATGTTATTTTAAATAAAAGGTATGGGTAACTTAAGTGAATTGGGTCACGTAGTTTTTTTAGACATGGGGCCACCTAGTGGGTTAGAATAAGTGTGCGACCCTTATTTTATCATTGACCTATAAATAAATAAAAGGGCATTTGTTTATATGGATTAAATAATATAATATTGTGCACGGGTGATTTAGATAATGATCTAAAAGGGATTAAATTAATTAAAAGTAAAATGTGATAGTTAAATAATTAACTGATGGGCATGGATGTTAAGTTAATATGTCAGGGAAATTTATTAAAGTCAACTTAGGAAACGAACTCTTATTACATTTAAAGGAAAAATAGGATGATTAAACAATAAAATTAATTTAGAAAATATTTAAATAAAGTACTGGAACTTAGTAGGAGAATATGTAAACCGTAATACATTTTGGGGAATAAATTAATAATATTTAATTCTTAATTTGGTTCTCGATTATCCTTTGGATTATGTTGAACTTATTAAAAAGAAATTAACTGGAACGTCACCACTAATGTTGATTTACCCTTGTAACTCTAAAACAAAAAATATCCCCGTAATTTTCCTAAGTAATTAATGAGGTTTGATATGGTTTTGGTGCATAAAAAATTGTGGCCATTACACTTGGTATTAGAGTTGTCGGTTCAGCACTTGGACCCTTGGAAAACATGAAACACAATAGTAAACTTAGCACAACTCTAAACATAGAACACATAACATTTTTGATAACTTAAAACGTAGGAGCTAGTAAACTGAAAACAAACCTAGATGATGATGATCTAACTCTCGCCTTGGTTTGTGCAGAAGGTGCAGACCAAATGAGGATTTCTTGCATGTTCAATTACATATACCACCCACAGAGTAGGCAAGTCATTGCTATACTAGCGCAGATTTTATAGAACTTATAACAAGTCAATTTCACTATATGTGGAGGTTCAGTTAGGGGATGACCTAGCTAGCATGATAAGGAGCCATCAATGGACGCTCATTCCTATCTTTGATAGTGAGGATAATATGGCAGAGAACTCCCATGTAGAGCTAGTCAAACCTGATTCTACTAAGAGAGGGCATTAAGATACGACTGCAGGATAATAGAAAGATATCTAGGAGCCCTATATAGATAAATTCCCATGAGGAGAGACCGAGAGGCATATAGATGACAGTGGCTAATCATATCCAAGAGATAATGAAGCTTCATCCATCTCAATTCACTTGAGATACAAGAGGATTTCAAGTAGAGACTTTGTTAGTTAGTTTAAGTAGATGCTTCAAGCTAAGTCCATGTTCTAGCAACAACAAGGTTCATGTCACGATTCATCTTCTGAGGGATGGGACAGGAGTTTGGAGGATAACAGAGGAGCAGAAAGCTCCAAGTAGATTCTGAGACTGTGACATGGGATCTCTTTGAGGAGAAATTCCGGAGCCCTATATTTATCTAGACGATTCATTCAGCACAGGATTGATAAGTTCCATGATCTATAATAGTGGTTGAGTATGAGAGTCATTTTTTGGATTTTACTTAAGTATGTCGACTACATGCAGGATGAGCAGATCAGGATTCATAGGTTCATTAAGGGCCTAAATTTAAATTTGGGGTGGGTAGTGTGTGCATGTATTGTCCATAGAATTTAGCTGAGGTCATAGAGAAGGCCTATATTACATAAAAGAATAGGGGGAAAACACATCAGGATAGAGATAGAATGAGAATCCACATTTTAGCATATGTAGGATAGTTTGGTCGAGGTGGAAAACCCCTTCTCCTCATGGTAGACATGGATCCACACAATCCTCCTTCTTACCCAAGTAGTAGTAGCAGCAAAAAACCACCCACCTTTTAGACCTCCATAGAGATAGGATGCTCAAAGAGGGCAGAGTATGGGGCCTCCTCCAATATTACCCATCACAACACAGGCACCAGCTAGAGCTCAGTCAACAGGAGCTCATCCATAGTGGCCACAACACTCTATAGCAGGATCATTTAGGTCTACAACATAGACCACTAGAGAACTAGGTGGAGCCACTTGTCATTGGAGGGAGCCTGGTAGTTGTTATGGATTCATTGTACATGGACATCATTTGTACATATTGCCCACAAAACTATAATAAAAAGGGTAAGGGGGCCTATTTTAGAGATGAAATTTGGTGACATGGAATGGAGCCACATGATTTATGAAATGGTTTGAGAACCCTGAGGAAGAGCATCAGGGAACTGTGAGTGAGACCACATGTAGCATTAGTGGTATTTTTACCTCTATTTTATTTGATTTAGGATCTTCTGATTCTTTTATTTCTCCATCATTAGTAGAGCGATGTAGGTTGGTGACAGTTAGGGAGGGTTGTATTTTGGAGGTTAAACATGGCTTCTAGAGCCAAGTGCACAGTGGAATCCTTAGTCAAGGAGTGTGAATTATACCTAGGAATAGGGGGATGCAACATCTTCCACACGACATATTTTACCTTTCACCTAGAGCAAATATTGAGTCTGAGAGACCCCTTGAGGGGAATTTTGAGGGATTGACACTAGAACCAGATGGACTTTCTACGATATAGAGGTTGGATTTATGTACCTAGAGATGGAGGGTTGCCTTAGGATATCTTAGCAGAGGCTCATCATGCACCTTATTCAACCCATCCAGGGGTAAAAGAAGAGATGCACGCCACATTAAGAAATTTATATCATTAGAAAGGAATTTGGAGGGACATATCCGAGTTTGTGTCTCATTGTTTAGAGTGTCATATGGTGAAGGCCTAGCATCAGTATCCAGCTAGCCTTCTTTACTCGTATAACTATACTGGAGTGAAAATGGGACACCAATTCCATGGATTTCATTGTGGGGCTACCTACATCAAGATACCACCACAGCGCCATCATGGTCAGGGTGGATAGATTGACCAAAGTGGCTCATTTTTCTCTCGTGAAGACCACCTATACAGCTAGTAAAGGGGTTTTAAGTTTGCTTGGATGAGATAGTCAGACTATATAAGATTCCATGGAATATTATCTGAGACCGCAATCCTTTGTACATCTCTCATTTTTTCGACTACCATGGAGGATGCTCTTGGGATGAGGATTAATTTTAGTACAACTTATCACCCAGAGACATATGTCTAGTCCAAGTGGGTGAACCAAATATTAGAGGATATGCTTCGCATGTACATTATGGATCATCAGCCATGATGGGAGGGAGGAGTACCTGTTTCTGGTAGAGTTTTCTTATAACAAAAGTTTTCAGAGTTCCATCGGCATGGCACCATTTTAGGAATTATATGGCAGGGAGTGCAATACTTGTTTGAGTTGGGATTAGGTAAGATGATAGGGCTTCTCTTGGGGGAAGCTGTGTTACAGGATATGGAGCAGTAGGTCAGCTTGATCAGAAAAAGATTACAGGAAGCACAAGATAGGAAGAAGAACTATGTAGACCATCAGAGAGTTGACCACAATTATAAGGTGGGCTCAGAGGTGTTCCTAAGAGTCACACACTATAAGAGACCCCTCCTTTATGAAAATTCTCTAAGATAGCTCTGATATTTGTGGGTATATTTGATATCTTGGAGCGGATCGGTCCCTTAGCATACCACTTAGCCTTTCCACCCAACTTGTCTCGTGTCCATGATATTTTCCATGTTTATGTATTATGGAGATACATTCCATATGCTTATCATGTATTAAATTGGACCACTTTCTAGGGACAAGAGTAGGGATAAGTGACTGTGGAGCCCATGTGTAACATAGAGTGCAAGACCCTAGGCCTTCGAGGGAGTGAGATTGATCAGGTGAAAGTGTGGTGGGATCGTTATGATGAGACATCAACTATGATCCAAGTTTACACACTTGTTCTAGTGTATTCTAGTAGGAAGTCAAGTCTAAGGGAAGGGGGATGTAATGTGAACTCCTCTTTGACACTTACTATACTATGATTTTGATTATTGTTGATTAGAAACATGGATATTTTTATTATCGATATGTTGTGACTCATATTTTGGATTGTATGGACTTCTAGAGGTATGGAATATGTTTTCAGTACTGATGATGATCTAGTGTTGTTACTTTATATATACTAATGATTTGGATTCTTGACGTATTGATTATGTTTGGATGATCAGGCTAGTCTTGTGATCTTGTTGATGTTAGTAAAAATGAGTAGAATTGAAATATTTAGTTCAATTTTAAACAATTGATAGAACCTACTTAACCTTGATGATGATTTAGCTACGGTATATGCTGATGTTAATTGATAGATATGTTTTTATTTATTGTTTTATATATTTGATATGGCCTTGAGGTAGAAGGGGTATTGTTTGATTGGTTGCAGGAAATTATATCACAATAAACAAGAAGGGGCTATGCGACTATCCATGGAAGAATATCAGATGTTTACAAAGATCACCTTGGTAACCTATGTGTTCGTGAATATTGTTGTGTTATTGTTGAGTTTGTGAGGAGGTACCCATTGGGTGTGATCTCAAAAGTGACCATGGGATTATGTGTTACATTTCCTTCTTTCATCTTTTTTATTTTTTTTGTGTATGTGATCTCTTTTATCGTAATGTATTCTCACTTGATTATTGCTTAAGTAATGTGCTCTTGTTTAGTAAATTCATTATATTATTGAGTTAAATTGAGATATGACTATGTGGGAATTAATTTTGGTAGATAGTCCTTATTATATAATTTATTTGAGATGGATTATATTGATTTTTGAGTTGTGCACTCAAGCTCAGTTTTCAAATCTCGAATATTGGCCTTTGAGCCACTTTGGGAGGTTTGTGGGACAAGTTAAGATTGCAACCATACCTATGATGTCAGGGGTAAAAGTTAGGCCTCATTATTTTTTTTGGAAGGAAAAAGAGGTAATTAATTGCATTTACTTACAAAATATTTTAATTATGTCCTTGGTGTTGCTATCCAAATTGATTCTCCCATGAGGGCTGAGTAGCCTCAGGAAACTGGCAAGATGCTTAGAGACAAAAGAACCATGATATGAGTCGTTTTGTAGCTGGGGATGAGATAAAAATGAATTTTTGTCACTCGAGTGTTGGAGAAGTGGATAGCACCTTAATAAGGTTTTGATCTTCCCTCACTACTTTAGGTTGTGCCTTCAACCAGGGTGAGAGTACCCGTTCTATAACTCGTGTCAGTGAAGGACATCAAGAGACCCTTCTGTCCACAATTTTAATGAGAACCTTGAAAAAATATGATCGATACAACACAATCTAACTCTCACGAGTTGTCACACTAGAGTGGATTTGTTTCCTAGACAAAGGTTTTGGTTACTAAAGACAGTAATTGAATCCTGATTGTCCCGGCATACTTTGGCACTAGAATTTTTTCATTTGTGGATACACAATACAAGCAGAGGTAGTTTGTGTAGGATTCATAGTTTGAGAATTTTATTGGTGGGAAGTTAAACAAGATAAAGTTGATTGTACCAGGTCTTTGAGAGATTTTACAAAATTTGGAAAACTCACAGACATAATGCTTTAGAATAGCCAAGATATTCCTTCAACCAGAGGGTGTGCATCAGTGGAGGCCCAGAGATGCACAGTTTCACACATTCTTTGAGAATTCAATGCAAAGGCTCGTGCTAAAGACTCCATTAAATGCTAGAAATCCCTAGTTCATCACGCCTAAGATACACTCATAGGATTACAAATAATATTTATCAACATAGTGAAAGTAAAGTGATTTTAAATTGTTTATTTCATTACCAGATGAAGGATCTTCTCATAATGAAATTGTAAATACCACAACACTAACACACGAACGAGATCTTGTTTGACTCAGAGAGATTTTAACATAAGATTGCAATAGGAACAAGAAAAACTATTTGAAAACATTTTGAAAGAAAACCAAAAGCAATAATGAAAATGATCAACATAGAGTCATTCAAGGTTCATCACATTCATTAGCAGGGGAATTTATTTCCTCAACAATCTCAGATCCTGTCAATTTTTGTACTCTTGTAACCACCTTGATGCGATTGAATCCAAAGACACAGGAAAATGAACTTGTCTCTCAAACGTCCTCTCAGGAAAAATGGTTTCTCTTAGAATATCTCAGGAAACTTAACCCCTTATCCATATGCAAGAGTGTTCTCATTGCATGTATACATTTCACTTGCTCACTCATCCCAAATTTCCCCCTCTAAAAGAAGAATATTCGAGGAATCCTTTGTTTGCTAAAAGTTTGTTCCAGAAAGAGATGTTTAACAAATTTACACCCAAAGCTGCCAGGTGGATAAATCATTAACTGATCACATTTCTCAGACTGTTAACTATGAGTAGGATGCCATATCATAATTTCTGACAGTCTTCTTAATCATTCTTTTATTTTTTCATGTAAGAAATATCCTTTTTGATCATTTCTTAGTGGCTCCATATGGCTGGATCTGAAAAGTAATCCTTTTCACCCTCGAGAATACACCTTGATAAATGAGTTCCCTCGCATGGATACCTTCATTCGTGTGTTGTGAGTTTGAGTTAGCCCAAGTGCAAAGATGAGTCAGTAGAAACCTCCACATGTTTCCTTGGCACAACTGCAAAGGTGAAGTCCAGCGGCAGGTTCCCAAATAGCGCGGGCCCTCCATGTGTTTCAAAACCCTAGGGAGTTGCACCAATTGCTGAAAAGTAAGAGTATGGGAAGGTCTAGCAGAAGCTTCAATGTGTCTGTTTGGCGTAACTTCAAAGATGAAGTCTATAGGAAGGACCTCAAACAAGCGCAGGCTCTCCATGTGCCCTGGGCCTATGAAAGGTTGCCTCGACCTTTGAAAAATTTGTAGTATAAAGAGAAGCCAGTGAAAGACTCCATGTGTCTCTTCAGCACACTTTTGATATGGTGCCTAAAATTGGAGACCACAAACAAGCACGGGCTCACCACGTGTCTAAGCCTGAAAAATTATTGAAAGTGTTTAGGGACCAGTGGAAGGTACCACGTGCCTAGTGTCTGAGAAAGTTTCCTCAGCCTATTGAAAAGTGAAGTCTAAGTATAGGCAGGGCCAGCCCAAGAAAGTTTTCCTTCCAGTATAAGGGGGAGCCAGTGTCTCTTCTACGCTTTTTTAGTATGAATTTTAAAATAAGGACCCCCAAACAAGCATGGGACTTCCACATGTCTTCGGGTCTTCCAAAAGTAAAAATAAGGGGCATTTACACCGGACACTTGAAAAATTCTAAGTATGTGAAGATCTAATGGAAACCTCCATGTTTCCCCTTGGTACTATTTCAAAACTAAAATTCAGTGCAGGTCCCCGAAACAAAAAGTGCAAGCTCTCCATGTGTCCCCTTGGCTTAAGAAAGTTGCTTGAGAAGTCTAAGTATAAGTAGAGGATCCAATGGATGCCTCCATGTATCTCCTTTGTGCAACTGTAAAGGTAAGACCCAGAGGTGGATCCTCAAATGAGCGCAGGCCCTCTAGGTGTCCATGGTCTGACAAAGCTGCATTGGCCATTGAAAAAGTCTGAGCATGGGAAGAGCCAGCAGATACCTCCACATGTCTCCTTGGTGAAACTTCAAAGGTCAAACCGAGAGGTGAATCTAAAATGAGCGCAGGCCTTCCACATGGAAAAGGTTTGATTTGAAGCAAGTCTGAGAGTCTCTAAATGCCCTGGTGACCTGCCTCCCTACTTTTAACTTGAAAAAAATCCACGTGTCCATCTTCGGGGTCAAAGTAAGAATTTTTCCCTTCCGCTTCATATTTGTTGAATAGCTAATCAAAAACTACCGAGGCCGCAAGACCAATTTGGTAATTTTTACAAATGTAACAAAAGTGACAAGTTTCACCAAAAAGACCCTGTCGGGCCATGTCCAATCAGAAAGGATCACGTATCCATGGATGTTGGGACAAAATTTTGACAAGGAAAACATGACTGTGGAAAAATATTAGGAAGGGAAAACTTGAATTCACACCCAAATTACAAATTCTTTCTCATGGACAGAGAAACTGTAAACAATACCTAGCTCAACGTAATCCAGGGCCAAAGGAAAGGAATGAACACGACATTCTGGTGAAGCAAAATAGTTTCATGCATCCATACAGGGAGACAAAAAATAGTTCAAACCATGCAGACTAAGAAATTTTAAACAAACAGGGTGAGATTAAATTGAGCACCAACATCAGCTCTGACTCGGGAATGGGCACTCCCTGTGAGTGCCACAATAACAACATAACAAACCATGTGCCAAAAATCCATATGGAAACGGAGTCAAGAACAAGCTTGCAAGGAAGAGAAATAATTTACAACAGCCCAGGGACAAATGAGAGAAACCAACAAAAACCACCCGCCAAGGACTGGTACAAACCAAAACAAAAAAATCTTGCAGAAAGGAAATAAAAACAAACAACTATACACTGTACAATGATGCATTCCTTGATTCTGAGAAATCAATCAAAGAACTTTTTTAAGCGCCTCTGATTTTGAGTATGACCATGACAAGAAGTCTTCATAATTTTTTAACAACTAGACATATCTCTTGTTTTTCTTCTCTATCTCAATTTGCTACCTATCCATACTTTCCGAAGGTTTACCTTTTATACCTTTACCAGATATAGAATAGACCCCATCAAACATCAGAGTCAATGGAGAAATCAATCTGCTCAGGATACTTGCACTCATCAATTTTATGCTCCTTAAAATCATCATAACCCTGAAATTTGTCGACGTCGACGATCTGCATACAATACTTCATAAGAAGCATTGTTAGGGTCCTCAATGAGATGTAACATTTTCTTCTCAAACAATGAAACTTTACAAGGTTCTCCTCAATTTGTATGGTTGCATATGACATAATAATTTGCATGCTTCCACCCACACTAGGTACCCACTTTCTAGATAATAACATCCCCCATTTGGTAGGATAGTCCACAATAACCACATTCATGGTTAAACACTTTCCTAGAAAAAGCTGCCAACTACACTACTAATCCCTTGACATACCCAACTACTAACACTTCTCTTGAATCCATAGCAGTAAATTTCCCAAAAATTGTTCTTACCTTGATATTTAACTCATTAATGACCTAAAGAGGCCTTACATTACATGAGGCTCCTGAATCAAACATGTAGTTTTTGTACCAGCCTATCTTTAATAATCAAAGTGCTAAAAAATGGATCCACATTAGGATGAGATTAAACCATAGAAGTTCCCAAATATACCTCAGATGATTCACCCAGTTCCTCTAATTCTTGTGGCATTTTTGATTCAACAATAATGGGAGGAGTCTCCATATTATTAACACTTTTGCATTGAGTAATATTTTCTTCCTTAAACCCCAAATATTTGAATACCCTTTTCCTATGCTCATGGATTCTAAGTAATTCAAAAATAGGAACAATAACCTTGATTTGACTCAAGATTTGGGCTATTTCACAAGGAACATATTTGGGTAGGGTAGTGTTAGGAAGGGAGATTCACAACTTCAACTAGATAAATGGGGATCTTTAGAATCTCGGCATTAGAAGGAGCATGGGTATTATTTGGGGTAGTTAGGCCTTTTCCAGATGTATCTTTCTTAGGGGTTTCCTTTGGGATATTGGTAAGAACTGGAAGTTTTGGCTAGGTTTGTGGCCTTCCCCCTTTGACAACCTTACTTTTGGTGTTATATTCTTTCTCCTTAGCAACTGCTACATTCACTAAGAGTTTCATGTCCTCTTCCAGGGGCGATCCCTCCATCATAGCTTTTTAATCATCAAGGTAAGTATTGAAAATCATGATTAGGAGATCAAATTCTTGTACCATATCTATTTAAAAAGTCATTAATGGGAGGAAGAGGCAATACCTGGTGGACACAATCACCATAAATATTCAGCAATTCTGGAACTTATCAATTCATTTGAGGTTGTCCCCTACTATGAGTTTGCATGGCATTCCATCATGCACACATCATCATCTGATTCCTCAAAGTCCTGATCTACATAACATGGGGAGTGTTGTAAGAAACACGTATCACACCACTCGATGACATTAGCCTCCTCCACAGTAATAACCATGATAGTCAAAGGATCATGAACTAATCTATTACTCCCGGGGTTTGAGGTTGTCTATTTCCTGATCCCATGGCCCATTTTCCTCGATCATCTAGTCTATGATCACCTCTGGGGTGATTTCAAAATTATCTCCTGCCCTTGTGGCTTATGTTGACCTTGAGAATTCTGTCATATCCCTTTTTCTGTTGTGGCATGTTTATAGGATATCTCCTTAATTGCTCCCGCTAAAGTTTTTACAACCTCTTCCAGATCCACGGCCTTGCTAGACTGAGGATTTTCAGGATTGATCATATCAACACCTTCTCTCTTATGAGGCTTTCCAACTACTTTGATGTTATTCTCTATTTTTAAGGCCATGGTGAAATCCTACCTTAGTGTTCACATGGGTTCTTATCTCTCAAGTAATAAGTAGCCTTCTTGCCAAAAGCGTCAAAATATTTTATCAAACAAGACAACATCACTTCGCTTTAGGATTACAGTAGCCTATTCAAGGTCTTATTGAAAATATTATTGAAATCAAGGATTGATTCATTTGGATTTTTATTTATATTTTCAAATTCAGATAATGAGGAACCTAGGATCAGTCTTATGAAACCATACTTGCAATATAAAGGCATTTTTCATCTCGTTCCATAAATCTATTAAATTATGTAGTAAAGACTTATACCAGTCTTGTGCATCCTCTTTATAGAGTATGGCATGGCCTAGCTTTACATACACGTCTTCAAACTCAATTTCTAAATCTTCCATCATGTTGAAAAAGAGTTTCAAATGGTGGTCACCAGTGATGGCATTATTTCCTTGAAATTTTGGCAGCCTATTTCTGACACCTTGTGGCACCATATTAGGATATCCATCCATGACCTCTGAAATCTATAGGCCCTCAATGTTGACGGACAAAATGAAGGTCTAGGTGGAGGCTAGGCCAAATTTCCTTGATGGCCATGAATTTACAGGAGAAACTAAATTATAGGGAATAAGTAGTCTTTGGAGCATAGGAATATAGTTTTCAAGCTTAGATATTCTCTATTGACTCAGCTTCTTGGAAAACCCCCTATCAACCTTGGAAGAAACAGGGTAAAACTGAGAGGCACACACTTTTCAGATAGAAATGATGGCCCCTCTCTCAGTTGGAGAACTCAAATTTTTATAAATATTAATTGGTTTAGAATCACCTAAAAACCCTATGGTAATATTCAACCAAAGATCGATCACCCTTCAAGACTGCATATCTCCTTTTTTAATTCTTGATCTCCAACAATTTTCTAGACTTGATTTCCTTCTGAATTTTTCTTTCCTAGTTCAAGGAATAACTTTCTAGTGGGTTCATTAACAAAGAAAGATCTTCTTCCTTCTAGCTTTGCACAGATTAATGAAAAATTTCACTTGACACAGGTTAAGACACTGGTAATTACTAAAAATTTAAATTCAACAAAAAAGTCACCACTACATATTTTAACCTTAGTTGTGTAGATGCACTATAAGTAACTTGGCAAGTGTCTATCAGTGCTTAATTTCTACAAATCTTAATAGATCAGATCTTCCTTTGCCTTCACATTTTTCACTATGGATAATATATTTAGTTCAATAACAACTAGAAACTAGAAATACTGCACAATGAACTTCTACTCTTGCACAAATTTTACAAATCACACACAAATGATGACATTTAAAGAACACATTTGTACTTAAACCATGTAAGAAACACTACCAGGGTCGGTTTGTGTATGCATTTGTAAAAAATAGTCCTCGACAACGATGCCACGTCTTTGATGTTGTTTCCACACAAATTGGTCTTAGTGTTAAAATAATCCTCTGTAATTAACATAGTCCCTGAAAACGGCACCACTTTGGTGTTGTTTCCACACAAATTGGTCTCGGTGTTCAAATAATCCTCTGCAAATTAAAATAGTCCCTGGCAACGGCACCACTTCAGTGTTGTTTCTGAAACCAATAGGTCCCATAGCTCAAATAATCCTCTACGATTCCAATAATCCCCGGCAACGGTGCCACTTAGGTGTTTTTTCCACACAAATAGGTCCCAAATCTCAAATAAGCTTCTGCAATTCAAATAATCCTTGAAAATGATGCCACTTTGGTGTTGTTTCTGCATGTTCCCTAAGTCCCAAAGCTCAAATAATCCTCTGTGATTCAAATAATCCCCAGCTAATGGTTCCACTCTGGTGTTGGTATCCAAAATGATTCTCCTGTCCCGAGGATCGAGAAGCATCACAAAACTTAGAGGATTCTTAGAGATAGATGAACCATGATATGAGTCATTTTATAGTAGGTGATTCAGATTCATTGGAGAAATTAGACTCTTTGTCACTCGAGCTATTGGAGAAGTGGATAGCAACCTCTATGAGGGTTTGATCTGAAAACAATGAGAAAATATCACTAAACACAATATGACAAGATGTAGAGAGTGGAGATGTTTCCTAGACAAAGGTTTGGGTTACTAAAGACAGTAATTGAATCTTGATTGTCCCTACATACTTTGGCACTGGAATTTATTAATTTGTGGATACACAATACAAATAGGGGTAGTTCATGTAGGATTCATAATTTGAGATTTTTTTTGGTTGGACATTAAGCAAGATAAAGTTGATTATACCAGATCCTTTGAGAGCTTTTACAAAAATTGGAAAAACTCATAGACAAAATACTTTAGAACAGTACAAATGATATTCACTTTAACCAGAAGGTGTGCATCAATGGAGGCCCAGAGATGCACGGTTTCACACACTCTTCAAGAATTCAATGCAAAGGCTCGTGCTAAAGACTCAATTAAATGCTAGAAATGCCTTAGTTCATCACGCCTAAGATACACTCATAGGAGTACAATAATAATTATCAACATAGTGGAAGTAAAGTGATTTTGAAATTGTTTATTCACATTACCAGATGAAGAGCTCTTCTCATACTGAAATTGCAAATGCTACAATACTAACACATGGATGAGATCTTGTGTGACTTAGAAATATTTAAACATAAGATTGCAACAGGAACAATGAAAAGCTATTTGAAAAAATTATAAAATAAAAGCAGACACAACAATGCACATGATCAACATAGATTCATTCAAGGTTCATCAAATTCATCAACAGGGGAAAGTTTCCTCAACAATCTCATATCCTGTCAATGGCTGTATACTTGCAACCACCTTGACGTGATTGAATCTCAATTTGACACAAGAAAAATGAACTGGTCTCTTAGACGTCCTCTCAGGAGAAAATGGTTTTTCTAAAACTTTCTCAGAAAATTTAATGCCCTAACCATATACAAGAGTATTCTCATTACATTTATACAATTTCACTTTCTCACTCATCCCAAATTTTCTCCCCCAAAAGTCTAAATATTAAAGAGGAATCCTTCATCTTTGCTACATGTATTTTTACAGAAAGTGATGTTTATTCACAAATCATCTTACTATCCAAAGCCTGCCAGGTGGATAAATCATGAACTAATCACGTTTCTCAGTCACCTACCTGAATGTATAACTGGGATTCCCGCCATATCATAACTTTTGATTACTGTCTTCACCACTTTAATCATTCTTTCATTTTTTCATGCTTAAATCCCCTTTTTAATCATTGTTCTAGGTTGAACTCCATATGGTTGGATCCGAAAAGCTATCCTTTTCACCTGCTGAGAATACCCTCATGAATAGATACCTGCATTGCCTCTCAGAAATGAGTGCACCTTCACATGGATTATACTACATATTGTGCAATGTGAGTCTTAGTCAAACCAATTTTAAAGAGTGGAGTCAAATGGAAATCCTCCACATGTGAAATTTCCTTAGCACAACTACAAATGTGAAGTCCAAAGGCAGGTTCCCAAATGAGCTCGGGTCCCTCCACATGTTGATAGAACCTAGAGAGTTGCACCGTATTCACATAAAACATGTCAGAGACATGGGAAGGTCTAGTTAAAGTGGTTCCACATGTATGTATTGGTTGCAACTTCAAAGATGAAGTCTATAGGCAAGACCTCAAATGAGCGTAGGCTCCCCATGTGCCTTAGGCCCATGAAAGTTTGCCTTGGCACTTTGAGAAAGTCTCAATATAAAGAGGATGCCATAGCCTTTTGAAGCCTCCACCTGTCTCTTCGGCAATGCACTTTTGATATGGTGCCCAAAAAATGGTGACCGTAAACAAGCTATGGGCTCACACATGTCTCAGATCTCAAAGTTCATTTGAAAGAGTTTTTGGACTAGCTGAATGTGCCACGTGCCTGGGTCTGACAAATTTTCAAACAACCACTGAAGGTTCCACACCAATAAGCAGACTGAAAGGAATAGCTTGCATGTCAACCTCTTATGGAATGTTTTTATCAGTATGAATCTACAAAAGAAGAACATCCCAAACGAGCGTAGGCCTTCCATGTGTCTAGGGTTTGAAAAAGTTAAACCAGACACTGGAAAAAGTATAAGTATGGGAAGATCCAGTAGAAGGTCCTCCACGTGTCCCATTGGCACTCTTTAAAACTGGAAAATTCAAGGGCGGCTCTCCAAATAGGCATGGGCCTGTCATCACCAATCCGGCACTATGATAATTCTTCACCGGGAACTCCTTGTGCTATGATTATTTACTAATGCACAACCTTTAGTTTGGTGGATGTAATCTGGAAACAAAACAACAACCATAACACAAGAATACCATCGACTATGATAAGACGGAATGATGACAAATCTGAAATATCAAAGTAAATTATAATATTAACATGAAATTGTTACAATCTCACCCATGAGGTACTTCAACAAGACTATGGGAGAAACTTTACAATTACACCTCTTGATGGCTTCTTCAACACACCTTTAACTGATGGTCTTCCTTTGCACACTTCCTACAATATTTCTCACTACTTCTTTCTATGCTAAATGAGGGGGGGTGGCCTCTCTATTTATAGAACTTCCAGGCTTATCCATCCTATCTCTAAGATAGGATAAGAAATCCACTCTGACGAATCATATTCCATACCTTAACTCTTATCTGTACATGTAAGCTTATCTCTTAAGATAAGATAAACCTTATCATTTTACATGGGTTCCACATTTTTAGACTTTTTACAAATAAAATACACAAAATATTTATGACCTCACTCCTTGTCCTTATTACCAATATAATATTTCTAATTCCTAATCATGTAGACCCTACTTCTCTAATTACCCAAACTTTGACATTTTAACATTACCGGACCACTTACGACAAATATTTACTTTTTACAACATTCCTATTGTACTTTGACTGTTACCGTACTCCACATTATTGGCAACACCGTACTGACGGCGCCGTTATCTTCTATCAGACGCTACTACTAATTATACTTAACAACATCCTATTCCTAATACATACATTAATGAAATAGAAATTATGGAGGAAAATTTTAGTGTCGACATCTTCCCCCTTCCTAGCTTCTACTCCGTCCTCGGAGTAGACTATTCCGGTGCTTGGAAAATCTTCAACTTATCGTGGTTGACCCATTTCGTAATGGGAGTGCCATCCAATTCCTCCAGTCGGTACGTACCATTTTCATGCACAGCTGCTATTTTGTAGGGCCCCATCCATTTTGGAAGAAATTTTCTCTGTCTTCTTTTTTTGTATCTGGAATCATATACTAGGACCAAGTCATTCACATGAAATGGAGACCATCGGATCTTTTGATCAAAGTATTCCTTCTACTTCATTTTCTTCTTATGGCTTGTATCCTTTGCTATTTCCCTCATTTCCTCTAGCAAATGAAGATGTACCAACCTTTCTTTTACTGAATCACTTTCATCCATCCTTTCATTTTTCATAACTCTCACAGTGGGAATATCAAACTCAATAGGAAGAACTGGATCAATGTCATAGGCCAACTGAAATGGGGAGTATCCTGTTGCTGACTTTGATGTTGCCCTATATGCCCACAATGCTGCATGAATCCTTTTATCCCATTTATGTACCTGCAAGGCTGCATCTTTTGCTAGAATTTGACACAGCACAAAATTTGTTCGTTCCACCTGTCCATTTGTGCTTGGCTTGTATGTTGTTGCCTTCCTGTGCTTAATAGAAAACTTATTGACTAGGGCTTCTACCACCTCATTAATGAAGTGGCTTCCTTGATCTGTTACAATTTCTAATGGACAACCAAATCTGGTGACAATGCGTTCATACATGAACCTTGCCACTTCATCCATGGAAGTTGTTTTCAATGGCCTAGCTTCAACCCACTTGGTTAAATAATCTGTGGCAACTACAATATACTTATTTTGGCGTGATGTAGTTGGAAGTGGACCTACAATGTCTATTCCCCACTTTTCAAAGGGACCAAGGGGAAGAATAGGACATAATGGAGCTGATGAAGTCTTACGGTTACCATGTGTTTGACAAATATCACATGTCTTACAATAATTATAACAATCTTTAAAAAGAGTGGGCCAGTGATAACCTGCATCCAAGATCCTTCTTGCTGTAAGTTGTCCAGAGAAGTGCCCTCCACATGTACCATTGTGGAATTCTTCTAGCAGCTCCTTTCCTTGATCACGTCCAACTGCCCTCTTGTACTGTCCATCAGGTCCTATTCGAAATAATGCTCCATGCAGAATAGAATATGGACGACTGGCTTGAGTAATCTTTCTCTTAGTCTTTGCATTGGCACCATCAGGAAACTTGAATTCATTCAGATAATTCCAAATATCTATGTATTCACTAGGGATTGTGTCAAGGGAGAACAATGCTGCATCGGGAAAATCATCATCATCACAAGATGATCCTAAACCATCATAGGCTCGAGAGAGTGCATCTGCATTGACATGCTTCTTTCCTGGCCTATCTATAATATCAAATTCAAATTCTTGTAGCAAAATTATCCATCTTGCTATCCTCCCTGATGGGTTAGGCTTATTGACAATATATTTCAGAGCCTGATGATCTGTTACAACTATAAATTTCTTCCCTAGCAAGTAATTTCTAAACTTCTTTACAGCAAAAATGATAGCCAGAGCCTCTTTTTCAGTTACAGTATAGTTTACCTCAGCACTGCTCATTTGTCTGCTCCCAAAGTAAATTGGATGTTCATTCCCATTTTCATCCTTTTGGCTCAAAGTACTTCCTAGTGCTGCATCTGAGGCATCAGTGTACACAATGAATGGCTTGCTCCAATCTGGATTCTTCAAAACAGGTGAAGACACCAGGGCTTCCTTCAGTTGTCCAAAAGCTTCATGCGCCTTATTTCCTGGTTCATAAGTAACATCCTTCTTCAAGAACCGGGTTAGTGGCTGTGCAATCTTTGAGAAATTCTTGATGAACCTTCTATAGTAACCCACATGGCCTAAAAATGATCTCAAACTTCTATTCATAGGAAATGGTAAATCTTTGATTTTTGAAACTTTATCAGGATCAGTACCAATACCATCTCTGGATACAACATGCCCTAACAAAACGCCTTTAGAACATCCAAAGACACACTTTGTAGGGTTTAGTGAGGCTTGTGCTTCATCTAACCTTTGAAATGCTATCTCCATCTGGTGCAGGTGGTCCAACTTGCTCCCATAGATGCAAAAATCATCCAGAAATACTCTGATGAAGGTCCCAATGTAGAGTTCGAACACCCTATTCATCAAACATTGGAATGTTGCTGGAGCATTACACAACCCAAAAGGCATAACTCTATAAGCAAACGTTCCCCAAGGAGTGGTGAACGTGGTCTTCAGCTGATCTTTCTCTGCTATACGAACTTGGTTGTAGCCGCTATATCCATCAGCAAAACTATAGCACTCCTGGCCAGCTACTTCGTCCAAGATCTGATCTGAAAATGGAAGAGGGTAATGATCCTTCTTTGTTGCCTTATTGAGCTTCCTGTAGTCAACACAAATGTGTAGCTTCCCATTCTTTTTTATTGAGATCACAATGGGAGAAACCCATTCTGAATTCTCCACAGCAAATATGAATCCTGCATCAAGCAACTTATCTATTTCTTCTTTTACAGTCTTGGAAAAATTAGGATTCATTCTATATGGCATTTGCTTTATGGGCTTAGCACCATCTACCAGCTCAATACAATGTTCTACCCAACTTACTTGACGGAGTTCCTTGTAATCAAAAGTGAATAGGTGTATGTACCTTTGAAAGAGCTGGAGGTAGGATTCCTTCTCACTCTCCATCACAGCATCACCAATCTTTATTTGTTGGAGACGATCATCAACTTCTTCTTCAGATAATTTTATGGGGTCATGAGTTGGTGTGACTGGCAGGATATCCATGACTGAAACATCCACCTCGCTTTCTTCATCTTCAGTGTCCACTTCACTGGTACTAGAGTAATCAGAGGATGTCCAATCATCAGTTTCATCACTTGAATCCACAGGTTCTACTTTATGATGTCGAGGGATCACGTTTATCTTCACCCTCTCTCTACCACGTCCAAGTGTCATGAAACCTTCATTCCAGTAGTTTCTTGCATGAACTCTCCTTAGCCATGGTCTTCCCAGCAGCATTGGGTACGCAACAGTACCATTTTTCATCACCTGAAAGTCTACCACACATACAACACCCATAACAGATATTGCCACATTTGAAACTACACCTTCTGGTTTAGTTTTTCCCTTATTTAATGACCTTAACATAAGTGTTGAAGGGCGATCAATTTTTAAACCCAACATATTCATTACAGACTCGGTCATTACATTAACTGCAGCACCTCCATCAACTAAGACATCATGAATTGAAATACCATTACATAATACCTCAGCTTGTGGAGCATAGGGATCTGCCTCTGCCTCCAAAACAGGGACCTCAACCTCCTTCCTTCTTCGAGCATTGAGTCCACCTCGCAACTCCCGCCTCTTCTCAGAAGACATAGCCAAGAGTTGACCATATGTAATATTTGCAGGCCTTTTGGACAGATCTTCCAAGATGGAGTATGGTCCTTGCCCCTGTGAAATCAGAAAATCCTGCACACCCAACTTTCTTCTCCTATGTTTCTTACTAGTTTCTTCTTTCATCTTCTTAGGATCATTTCCATCTTGATTATCTTTTTCTTTCTTTCTTAATGTTACAAACACATCTACTTCATTATTTGTACTCTTATCTACTACATCAAGAGAATTCACAGGTGCTTTTCCTTTATCATTATCTCCTTGTACCAGATGTAGAAGCTCTATCTGGACAATTATACTTATAATGACCCTTTTTATAACAACCATAACAAACAACTTCAGAAATATTTCTTTTTGGACCTCTATCTCCTCCCTAAGAACTAAATTCCTTTCCTTGAAGAAGATTAATAGTTAACTGGACCCATCTTTTTGAGCAGATCTTCATACTCAGTAGATGTACTAGGAGAAATATTTGTGCTCACCGGGAGTGGTTGTGGATTCTGGACCAAAGGTGCTGGTGTAGGCTCTACTTTAGCAACAATTTCTTTGGGCTCCTCTTCCATGCTTTCTTCTTGCCTTCTTGCAATCTCCTTTGCTTGTTCAATGGTAGCTGAGCGGTCATACTTCACTCGTTGTCTGATCTCTGGCTTCATCCCAAGAATGAAGTGCTTACAGAGGAGATTATCCACGCCATTCATCAACCCATCCGCTAGTCCTTCCTTCCGGATCTGGGCATCGAGCTTCCTCCTTAGCTCTAGAACACGAGCATGATAATCCCTTATCTTCTCCTTCTCTCCTTGGGATAGCTTTGTGATCTCGATCATGAGATCTGCATATTTCTGTTGTTCACCAAATTCTTCAAGAAAACTTTCAGTTAATAAATCCCATGAATTTTTCACATTATCACCTAGTGTTTCAAACCACCTAAGTGCTGAACCATCCAAAAAGGTAGGAAAAAATTCAATCCATTGTTCCCTTCTTATAAGGCCATTACAAATACAAGATCGCTTAAACTCTTGAATGAAAGAAGAAGCATCTTCATTAGATTGAGCTGAAAAAATAGGAATCTTTCCCATTTTCAAAAGTAACCACCGTGAAATACCAACCCACAAGTACAATCAACAAGACTTATGTGCACAAATAATTGGAATTACTATAGAAATGACCACGGTAAACTATGGTAAAACTTGACTTACTGCGGTAAAAAACTGATTTTACTGTGGTAAACACTATTCACGGTAAAAAGTGAAGTTACTGCGGTAAATACTATTCACGGTAAAAAGTGACTTTACTGCGGTAAATACTATTCCAGCAAAAATGACTTTACCATGGTAACTACTATTCATGGACTTTAAAAATGACTTTACCATGGTAACTACTATGCACAGTAAAAACAAGGTTATCCTCCAATTGATTTTTGCCTAAGTGGGAATATCTCTCCAGAAAATCCACCAACGAGGAATGGTCCTGGCAATGGAACCAAAATGTCATCACCAATCCGGCACTATGATAATTCTTCACCGGGAACTCCTCGTGCTATGATTATTTACTAATGCACAACCTTTAGTTTGGTGGACGTAATCTGGAAACAAAATAACAACCGAACACAAGAATACCATCGACTATGATAAGACGAAATGATGACAAATCTGAAATATCAAAATAAATTATAATATTAACATGAAATTGTTACAATCTCACCCATGAGGTACTTCAACAAGACTATGGGAGAAACTTTACAATTACACCTCTCGATGGCTTCTTCAACACACCTTTTACTGATTGCTTCCTTTGCACACTTCCTACAATATTTCTCACTACTTCTTTCTATGCTAAATGAGGGGGGGTGGCCTCTCTATTTATAGAACTTCTAGGCTTATCCATCCTATCTCTAAGATAGGATAAGAAATCCACTCTGACGAATCATATTCCATACCTTAACTCTTATCTGTACATGTAAGCTTATCTGTTAAGATAAGATAAACCTTATCATTTTACATGGGTTCCACATTTTTAGACTTTTTACAAATAAAAATACACAAAATATTTATGACCTCACTCCTTGTCCTTATTACCAATATAATATTTCTAATTCCTAATCATGTAGACCCTACTTCTCTAATTACCCAAACTTTGACATTTTAACATTACCGGACCACTTACGACAAATATTTACTTTTTACAACATTCCTATTGTACTTTGACTATTACCGTACTCCACATTATTGGTGGCACCGTACTGATGGTGCCGTTATCTTCTATCGGACGCTACTACTAATTAATACTTAACAACATCCTATTCCTAATACATACATTAATGAAATAGAAATTATGGAGGAAAATTTTAGTGTCGACAGGCCCTCCACATGTCCTGGGCTTAAGAAAGCTGCTTGAGAATTCTAAGTGTAGAGAAGAGCTAGCGGAATCCTTCATGTGTTTCCTTGTCGCAACTGTAGAGGTAAAACCCAAAGGTGGATCCTCAAATGAACTTAGGCCCTCCACATGTCCATGGTCTCACAAAGTTGCATTGGCTATGGAAAATTTTGAGTGTGGGAAGAGCCAGTGGAAACCTCCATGTGTCTCCTTGACAAAAATCAAAAGGTTAAATTGAGAGGCAAATCCTCAAATGAGAGGAGGGCTTCCACGCAGAAAAGGTTTGAGTTGACGCTGGTCTGAGAGTCTCAAAATGCCCCGACGACCCACCTCCCCACTTTTAACTTGAAAAATAGCCACGTGTCCATCTTCAGGGTCAAAGTAATAATTTTTCCCTGCCACTTCATATCTGTTGAATAGCCAATCATAAATTATCAGGACCGCGGGACCAATTTGGTATTTTTTCTAAATGTAAAAAAGTGAAAAGTTTCACCAAAAAGACCCATCAGGCTACATCCAATCAGAAAGGACCACATATCCACGGATGTTGGGAAAAAAAATTGATGGGGAAAATATGGCTATGGAAAAATAGAAGGGGAAAACCCGAATTCACACCCAAATTACAAATTATTTCTCATGGACAAGGAAACTGTAAACAATACCTGGCTCAACGTGATCCATGACCAAAGGAAAGGACTGAAAATGGCATCCTAGTGAAGGAAAAGAGTTTCACGCATCCATACAGGGAGACAGAAAATACTTCAAACCATCCATACTAAGAAATTTTGAGACAACAAACATGGTGAGATTAAATTGAGCACCAACATCGGCTCTAAGTTAGGGATGGGAACTCCTTGTGAGTGCCGCAAGAACAACATAACAGACCATGTGCCAAAAATCCATTGGGAAATGGATTCAAGAACAAGCTTGCAAAGCAAAGAAACAATTTCCAACACCCCAAGGAAAAACTAAGAAACCAACAAAAACCATCCACTAAAGACCGGGACAAACCAAAACAGAAAAATGTAGAAAGGAAAAAAAATAAACAACTATATATTGTACAATGATATGTTCGTGGATTCTGAGAAATAAATCAAGGAAATGTTTCAAGTGCCTCCTATTTTAAGTATGACCAAGCAAAGAAGTCTTGATACATTTTTAGCAACTGGACATATGCTTATTTTTCTTCTCTATCCAAGTTGCTAACTAGCCATACTTTCTGAGGTTTATCTTTTGTGCCCTTACCAGATCTAGAATGGACCCCATTCAAACATCAAAGTCTAGGGAGAACCAATCTTCTCGGGATACTTGCACTCATCAATTTTATGCTCCTTAAAATCATCATAACCCTCGAAGTTGTCGACATTGACATCGGTATACAATACTTCATAAGAAGCATTGTTAGGGTCCTCAATGAGATGTAACATTTTCTTCTCATCGTGTAACTTCACAAGGTTCCCCTCAGTTCGTATGGTTTTGTATGATATGTCCATTTGCATGCTTCCACCCACACTAGCTACCCACTTTCTAGATAATAACATCCCCCATTTGGTAGGATAGTCCACAATAACCACATTCATGGTTAAACACTTTCCTGGAAAAGCTGCCAACTACACTACTAATCCCTTGACATACCCAACTACTGGCACTTCTCTTGAATCCATAGTAGTAAATTTCCCAAAATTTGTTCTTACCTCGATATTTAACTCATTCATGACCTAAAGAGGCCTTACATTACATGAGGCTCCTGAATCAAACATGTAGTTTTGTACCAGCCTATCTTTAATAATCAAAGTGGTAAAAAATCGATCCACATTAAGATGAGATTGAACCATAGAAGTTCCCAAATATAACTCAGATGATTCACCCAGTTCCTCCAATGCTTGTAGCATTTCTGATTCTGCAATAATGGGAGGATTCTCCATACTATTAACACTTTTTCCCTAAGTAATCTTTTCTTCCTTAAATCCCAAATATTCGAATGCCCTTTTCCTATGCTCATGGATTCTAAGTTATTAAACAATAGGAATATTAACCTTGATTTGACTCAAGATTTGGGCTATGTCACAAGGAACATATCTGGGTATGGTAGTGTTAGAAGGGAGATTCACAACTTCATCTGATAATATGGAAATCTTCAGAATCTGGACATTGGTATGAGCACAGGTTTTAGTTGGGGTAGTTAGGCCTTTTCCAGATGTATCTTTCTTAGGGGTTTCCTTTGATATATTGGTAAGAACTGGAAATTTTTGCTTGTTTTGTGGTCTTACCCTTTTGACAACCTTACTTCTTGTGTTAACTATTATTTCTCTTGAGACACTTATTTATTCATCAAAATTTACCTGTCCTCTTTAGAGGGGATCCCTCCATCATAATTTTTAATCATCAAGTACCTTAAGTATTCAAAATAATGATTACGTAGATCAAATTATTGTATTATATCTATTTCAAAAGAATTTATGGGAGGAAGAGGAAATACCTAGTGGACATAATCCAAAAAATCTTTAGCAACGCTAGCACTTATCAATTCAATTGAGGTTTCCCCCTATCATGAGTTTTCAAGGCATTCCATAATGCACACATCATAATCTGTCTCATCATCATCTTCTTCCTCAACCTCTTGATCTACATCACATGGGGATTGTGGTAAGAAACACCTATCACACCACTCCATGAAATTGGCATCCTCCACAGTAGTAACCCTGGTAGTCAAAGGATCATGAACCAATCTATTCTCCTAGGTTGAGGCTTTCTATTTCCTGACCCCACGGCCCATTTTCCTCTGGTCATTTGGTCTATGATCACCTCTAGGATGATTTTAAAATATCTCCTAACCTTTTGGCTTATGTTTACCTTGAGAATTTGGTCCTATCCATTTTTTTGCAGTGGCCATTTTATAGGATATCTCCTTACCTACTCTAGCCAAATTTTTTATAACCACTTCTAGATCCACAGCCTTCTAGATAGAGGCTTTTCAGGATTGATCAGCTTAACACCTTCTCCCTTACAAGGCTTTCCAAATGATTTTATGTTATTCTCTATTTGTAAGGCCATGGTGAAAGCCTACCTTAATGTTCATGGGTTATTATCTCTCAAGTAATAAGCAGCCTTCTTACCAAAAGCGTCAGAATATTTTATCAAATAGGAAACATCACTTGGCCTTAGGATTACAGGTAGCCTATTCAAGGTGTTATTGAACTGAGTATTGAAATCATGGACAGATTCATTTGGAATTTTCTATATATTTTCAAATTCAGATAAAAGGAACCTGTGATTGGTCTTATCCCCATATTGCAATCTAAAAGCATTTTCATCTTGGTACATGAATCTATTGAATTATATTGTAAAGACTTGTTCCAGTCACGTACATCCTCCTCAAGATTATGAATAAATAACTTTACATACACGTCTTCAAACTCAATTTCAAAATATTCCATTATGTTGACAAAGATTTTTAAATGGTGGTCACCAATGATGTCATTATTTCCTTGAAATTTTGGCAACCTATTTCTGACATCTTGTGGCACCATATTAGGATATACATCCATACCTCTTAAATCTATACGTCCAAAAGTGTTCACAAAAACAGGAGGTCTAGGTAGAGGTTGGGCCATATTTCCTTAAGGAGATGAATTTATAGGAGAAACAAAATGATAGAGAATAAGGGGTCTTTGGAGCATAGGAATATAGCTTTCAAAATAGATATTCTCTATTGACTCAGCTTCTTGGAAAACCCTATCAACCTTGGAAGAAACAGGGGAAAACTGAGAGGCACACTTTTCAGACACAAATGATGGCCCCTCTCTAGTTGGAGAACTCAAATTTATATAAATATTAATTGGTTCAGAATCACCTGAAGACATATGGTAATCCTCAACCAAAGATCGATCACCCTTAGGACTGATATCTCCTTTTTTATTTTTGATCTCCAACAACTTTCCATAATTGTTTTCCTTCTAAATTTGTCTTTCCTGGTTCTGGGAATAACTTTCTAGTAGCGTCCTTAATGAAGAAAAATCTTCTTCCCTCCAGCTTTGCACAAATAAATGAAAAATTCACTTGACATAGGTTAAGACACTGGTAATCATGAAATTTTCAATTCAACACGGAGTCGCCACTAAGGATTTTCACCTTAGTTGTGCAGATGCACTATAAGTAACTTGTCAAGTGTCTATTAGTGCTTAATTTCTACAAAGCTTAACATATCCGACCTTCCTTCACCCACATTTATCATTATTGATGCAAATTTAGTGCATTAACCACTAGAAACAAGAAATACTACACAATTAAATTGTATTGTTGCACCAATTTTACAAATCTCAACAAATGATGACATTTAAAAAATTTATTTGGACTTAAACCATGTAAGAAAAATTACTATGGTCGATTTGTGTATGCATTTGTAAAACTAGTTCCTGACAAATGTGCCAGTTTGGTGTTATTGGCACACTAATTGGTCTTGGTAATCAAATAATCCTCTGCAACTCAAATAGTCCCCAGCAACGGTGCCACTTCAGTGTTGCTTCTACACAAATAGGTCCGAGCTCTAATAATCCTCTGTGATTCAAATAATCCTTGGTAACGGCACCACTTTGGTGTTGATGCTACACAAATAGGTCCCGAACCTCAAATAATCCTCTACGATTAAAATAATCCCTAGAAATGGTGCCACTTCGGTGTTGTTACTGGACAAATAGGTCCCAGAGCTCAAATAATCCTCTGCAATTCAAATAATCTCTGACAACCACACCACTTTGGTGTTGTTGCTGCATAAATAGATCCTAGGGCTTAAATAATCCTCTACGATTCAAATAATCCCCAGAAACGGTGCCACTTCAGTGTTGGTATCCAAATTAGTTCTCCTGCAAGGGCCAAGAAACATCACAAAACTAGTAGGATGATTATAGATAGACGAACCATGATATGAGTTGTTTTATAGCCGAGGATGAGATTCAGTTGACACTTTATCACTCGGGTGTTGGAGAAGTGGAAAGCACCTCAATGAGGGTTTGAACTCCCCTCACTAATTTAGGTTGAGCCTTCAACAAGGGTGAGAGGACCCGTTCTGTAACCCGTGTTGGTGAAGGACATCAAGAGATCCTTCTCTTCACAATTTTAATGAGAACCTTGAGGAAATATGATCAATACAACACAATCTAACTCTTATGAGTTGTCACACTAGAGAGTAAAGATGTTTCCTGGATAAAGGTTCAGGTTACAAAAGACAATAATTGAATCCTAATTGTCCCTACATACTTTGGGACTAGAATTTGTTCATTTGTGGATAAACAATACAAACAGTGGTAGTTCGTGTAGGATTCATAGTTTGAGAATTTTTTTTGGGAAGTTAAGCGAGATGAATTTGATTATACCATATTTTTGAGAGCTTTTACAAAAATTGGAAAAATCACAGACATAATGCTTTAGAACAACCAAGATATTCTTGCAACCAGAAGGTGTGCATCAGTGGAGGCCTAGAGATGCATGGTTTCACACTCTCTTTGAGAATTCAATGCAAAGTCTCGTGATAAAGAATCAATAAAATGCTAGAAATCCCTTGTTCGTCATGCCCAAGATACACTCATAGGATTACAATCTTTATCAACATAGTGAAAGTAAAGTGATTTTAAATTTTTTATTTCATTACCAGATGAAGGTGCTTCTCATAATGATGATTGTAAATCCTACAATACTAACACATGGATGAGATCTTGTGTGACTCAGAGAGATTTTAACATAAGATTGTAACAGGAACAATAAAAACTATTTGAAAACATTCTAAAAGAAAATCAGCCACAATAATGTACATGATCAACATAGAGTCATTCAAGGTTCATCAGATTCATCATCAGGGGAGAGTTTCCTCAACAATCTTAGAGCCCGTCAATGGCTGTATAGTTGAAACCACCTTTACGTGATTGAATCCAAAGACACAAGAAAATGAATTGGTCTCTCAGACATCCTCTCGGGAAAAATGGTTTCTCTCAAAATTTCTCAGGAAAGTTAACACCCCAATCATATGCAAGAGTATTCTCATTGCATTTATACATTTCACTTTCTAACTCATCCCAAATTTCCCCCCCAAAAGAAGAATATTCGAGGAATCCTTTGTTTTCTACAAGTTGTTTCAAGAAAGTGATGTTTAATAAATTTACACCCAAAGCTGCCAGGTTGATAAATCATGAACTGATCATGTTTATCAGACCCTCAACTATGACTGGGATGCCATATCATAATTTTTGACATTCTTCTTAATCATTCTTTTATTTTGTCTTGCAAGAAATCCCCTATGGCTGCATCTGACAAGCAATCCTTTTCACCCTCGAGAATATGGCTTGAGAAATGAGTGCCCTCGTATGGATACCTGCATTCATGCGATGCGAGTCTGAGATGGCCAAGTGTAAAGAGGAGTTAGTTGAAACCTCCATGTGTTTCCTTAACACAACTATAAAGGTGAAGTCCAGTGGCAGGTTCCCTAATAAGCGCATGCCCTCCAAGTATTTTAGAACCCTAGATATTTGCATTGATTGCTAAAAATTTAGAGTATGGGAAGGTCTAGCGAAAGCTTCCACGTGTCTATTTGGCGCAACTTACAAGATCAATTATATAAGTAAGACCTCAAATGAGCCAGACTCTCCACATTCCCTGGGCTAAAGAAAGTTTCCCTCGGCCTTTGAAAAAGTCTCAGTATAAAGTGGAGCCAGTAGAAGCCTCCATGTGTCTCTTCAACACACTTTTGATATGGTGCCTAAAAGTAGAGACCTGATACAAGAGCAGGCTCACCACGTGTCTCATCCTGGCAAAGTTATTTAAATGTTTTAGGGACCAGTAGAAGGTGCCGCGTGCCTAGGGTTCGAGAAAGTTTCCTCATCCATTGAAAATTCTAAGTCTGGGAAGGGCCAGTAGAATCTTCCACGTGTCTCTTCGGAAATTTTTTGGTATGAATCTCAAAAGAAGGACTCCCAAACAAGAACAGGCCCTCCATGTGTCTAAGGTCTGAAAAATTTACACCAGACACTTGAAAATTTCTATGTATGGGAAGATATAGTGGAAACCTCCACGTGTCCCCTTAGTGCTCTTTCAAAAGTAAAATTCAGGGGAATGTCCCTGAACAGGCATGGGCCCTTCACATGTCCTAGGCTTAAGAAAGTTTTTTGAGAAGTCTAAGTATAGAGAGGAGCCAGTGGAATCCTCAACGTGTCTCCTTGGCACAACTGTAAAGGTAAGACCCAGAAGTGGATCCTCAAATGAGTACAGTCCCTCCATGTCTCCATCCTCTGACAAATCTACATTGGTCATTTAAAATTCTGAGCATGGGAAGAGTCAACAAAAACCTCCACGTGTCTCCTTGGCACAACTCCAAGGGTCAAACCAAGAGGTGAATCCTCAAATGAGCGCAGGCCTTCCACGTGGAAAAGGTTCGAGTTGAAGCGGGTCTGAGTGTCTCAAAATGCCTCGGTGACCTGCCTCCTTACATTTAACTTGAAAAATGGCCACGTTTCCATCTTCAGGGTCAAAGTAAGAATTTTACCCTACCGCTTCATATTTTTTTAATAGCCAATCAGAAACTATCGGGGCTATGGGACCAATTTGACATTTTTTACAAATGTAACAAAAGTGACAAGTTTCACCAAAAAGACCTGTTCGATTGTGTCTAATCAGAAAGGACCATGTATCCACGGATGTTAGGAAAAAAATTTGACAGTGATAACATGACTGCGGAAAAATATAAGGAAAGGGAAAACCCAAATTCATGCCCAAATTACAAATTAGTTCTAATGGACACAAAAATTGTAAACAATACCTGGCTCACCGTGATAAACGACCAAAGGAAAGGACTAACAACGGCATCCTGGTGAAGGCAAATAGGTTCACGCATCCATACAAGGAGACAAAAAATACTTCAAACCATTCAGACTGAGAAATTTTGAACAAACATGACGAGATTAAATTGAGAACCAACATCGGCTTTGACTCAAGGATGGGCACTCCCTGTGAGTTCCGCAAGAACAATATAATAGACCATGTGCCAAAAATCCATTTGGAAACAGAGTCAAGAACAAGCTTGTAAAGAAGAGAAACAATTTGCAACACCCTAGGGACAAATTGGGACATATGCTTGTTTTTCTTCTCTGTCCAATTCGCTACCTAGCCATACTTTCTGAGGTTTATATTTTGTACCTTTACTAGATATAGAATAGAAATAATCAAACATCAGAGTCCAGGGAGAACCAATATTTTCATGATACTTGCACTCATCAAGTTTATGCTCCTTAAAATCAGCATAACCCTCAAATTTGTTGACATCGACATCTACATACAATACTTCATAAGAAGCATAGTTAGGGTCCTATTAGTGAAAAATCACAACACCTCTGAATGTTTGTAACTTGCTGGGTTGAGAATATTAGTGTGATAGCATAACATGGAGCATCTCTCAAAGTGTGGGAATTTGAAATCGAGAGAGATATTTTGATGAAGGTCAGTTCCTATTCCTCTATTCAGGTGCACACAAATAAATTACAGAAGATCTAATCTAAAACTTACTCTATCTTACTAAGGAGACAGGGTTGAGAAGATACGAGAAAAATGAACCTAAGCTAACAAGGTGATACACCAATGGAATGTTAATTACCCATTTTTCAATTAAACACAAACCATAGAAATGCAATATAATCACCATGCATAGATAACAAAACTGCAATGAGATATCAGAAGAAAACAATGGACACATGAGAGGTTTGAGAATCATACACAGACATATATTGTTTCTCTATAGTTGATACAGTACATTATAGTAGCCAAGAGGTAAAAATTTGTATTAAAATTTGAATGGGAGGTTTGGAAAATTCCACAAATTCTCTTACAGACAAGGGAATAAGGGAGGGTGCAAAATAGAAGTATCCAACCCTTTTTAATGAGCCAAGCTCTTATTGGTGCCATTTTTGAGCTTGCACCTTTTTGGACTAAATTTTTCCTTCACTCTGTGTGCTTTGAAATGTTTTTCTCTCAAATTGGTGGTCTGCAACTTTTCCCTTCAGTCGAATGCCTTGAAATGCTCACAAACTTGTTGTTTTTCCCCAATTTGAAAGAAATCTACATGTGTGCCCCGTTTTGTGCCCTATGTTTTCCAAAATCTATGGGCTCTGCCATTTTTCCTTTTTACCCGATCATGGAAGTTTAAAATTGATCAATTTTTACTTGTATGCCATTGAAAATCCAATTCCATCATCAAAAATGCTTTGAAAACATGTTTCAGTTGGTTCAATTTCGAGAAATTTGTCGTCCTTAGAAAAAAAATTGAATTGTAAGGCATCCCTGGCATTTTATGTGTTTTGACGGTCAGACAGGCATCATTTCCCCGTCAATTTCTTCTTCAGCATTCATTGGCAACGTGGCTTGTTCCAATTGGACAAGGATTGGTGGGTCATTTCACAAAAAATAACATTTTTTTGTTTTTGGAAAAATATGTAAGTTACCCCCACAGCTCCACAGGCCCAGAGGAGGTACATGTGTCACAGGCAGAGTGAAGGCGGATAGGAGGATCATTTTGTACCTTAGGGAACTTTGGAAAATGTGTGGAAACAAAGAAAATCCCCTAAGGCTTGCATCTAATCAGAGGAGGACACATTGTAGGCGGGGAGATGGAAAGGTAGAGGAGTTTGATACTTTTCAGCCTTTCGTGAAAAAGAGTTAAATTATAAAATTGGACCGCAAACTTGTAGCTAATGGGATGAAGACACGTGTCAGCATTAGAGCACAGGGTGGGGAGGCGGGTGTTTGGAGGTAAGTTGTATTTTTAGACTCTAGTTATCAAAAGGGTAAAATCATTGAATGGACCCCCGAGCCCGAAGGTAAAAAGTCAAGATTTATCTGAGGAGTCAATGGCGGAGGTGCGGGATGGTGGAGGAAAGTTTGAAAATATTTCCTTCACAGAATATGATTAAAATATGAAATGAGAAGTGTTGTGGCTCAGCCAATCATATGAGGACACGTGTCTTGCGGGAGGACAGAGCCGTGGAGGAAAATTGAAAATTTTTCCTTTGTCTAAAAAGATGCAAACTGTGTAAAATTGAGCTGCGACTCTGTATCCAGTCATATTGTGCCCGGTGTCAGGCCTAAATCACAAAGGCGGAGCGGAAGAGGAAATCAAGAAATTTTGCAAATTTTCAAAAAAGTGTTAAAATGTCAAAAAGTGATCCCAAGCCCATTTCCAATCACATTGTGACACATGGAGGGCTCATATTAAAGATTAAATGAAGATCAATAGTAATTGTGTATTTTTCAGTTTGGCCGCTATTTGAGCTCCAAGAAGTTTGGAGATGTGGTTTTTTGCATCAATTTCCATCAAATTTTTGACAAATTCATGTCGTTTGTGCCTGTAAGGACCAATACAATTGGCTTTTAGGATCAATTTGAGGATCAAATATGTTTTTGAAGTGAAATTTTACCCTAGCCCATCCAAAAACGTAAAATATCAAATCCAAAAGTTGCAAAGTCAATTTTCTGAAGGATAACGATGAAATAATGAAAGGAAGGGGGTTTGCATGCTTTAAAGATGAAAAATGTGCCTCCACAATGAATAATGATGTGAATTTTACAATGATTCATTTCTTTTTGAGATAACTGGCAACATTTTGGACGTGTTCTATTAAATGTCCCTGTTTACGAATCATGAGGAATTTTTGTAAAAAATTGATCCTTTGGCATATTGTTTTCTTGGGAAAGAAGGCTCGAAGGATATTGAAAGCTATATATTGCATGAATTTGTCATGCAAAGGGTTAGAAGAGTTTAAAAAATCTTGGAAAACTAAAAATTTCATGGGAAAATCTAGGAAAAATCCCATTCTCTGAGTGATCACTTGAGAAACTCATGTAACTCTCTCTATATCAGATTTCAAATCATGTTAAGTTGGTTGCACATGTATAGCCATTAATAAGCTCTTATATTGTTTTTCAAAACATTCCCCTGTTGATAAATATGATTTTTCTTGAGTTATTCTGTGTTGTCTTTGGGAAAAATTTGTGAATACTTAAATTTCATAATGCATTTCAAATTTGTGTTTCTTATTTCCTGTTGCAGTCTTGTGTTTAAAATCTCTCTTGATCATACATGGTCTCATTTCTTGTGATAGTTTAGTGGCATTTGCAATCTCACATTCAAAAGATCTTTCATCTGATAAAGAGATAAAAAAATTTAAAATCAAGTTACCTTCCTTGACTTCAGAGATTGTTTGTAAACCTTTGGATGCACCTTAGGTCATGATTAAATAATGATTACTAAATGCTTCATTGGTTCATTCTAACTCAATCTTTTGTGATAGATGATCAAAGATTGTGTGGAAAAGTGCATATATGGGCCTCTATTTGATGCACATACCCTGGTTGAAGGGATAATTAACATTTTTTATACTCTCTGTTGTTAAGTTTCTCCATATTTTGCTAAAATCCTCAAAGAGTCTGGTAGACCTTGGTTTATCTTATCCAAACTCCCACCCAAAAAATCATTGAAAACAACTAATGCTACCATGTTTTACTCCTGTTTTGACCTGTATACCCACAGAAGATCAAAATTTATTTGCAAAGTATGCATAATAGATCAGGATTTCAAAATGTCTTCAATAACCCTTGCCTTGCATTAAAAGTATCTCCATAATCTGGAAGTGACAACTTGTGAAAGTCAAATTTGGAGTGTTGATCATATTTTCCCAAGGCCCTTTTCATACTATTTACACAAATTGAGGGATATCTTCATCTCCTTTACCATTTCAGGGTTACAAAATAGGTTCTCTTACCTTGGTTGAAAGGACAACCTAAAATAGTTAGGACAAGATGAATTCCTATTTGAGTGTTATCCAGCTCTCCACAAATATGAGTTCCAGTTAGATCATATCACCGACTACAAAATGACACACACCATGATCCATATGTCTTGAAGATTTATGCCATATCTTTGATGCCACTTAGTCTCAAAAGGAGAAAAAAATTGGGTACCAACACCAGTGGTGCCGTTGTCGGGGATGAAGAATGCAATATCCAAACCAATTTGTTAATCTACTTCTAGGTCATATTATTTTGAGCCCATCAACAAAACCAATGACACCATTTTCGGAGACATTCTTAGTTCAATCTAATCCATGTGCATACATATTTGAGATATTTGAATGCATAGCAAACCCTGGTAATGTCTCTTGCAAGTTTTGTCTACAAATATATTGTTAAAGCATCATTGTATACTTAGATTTACAAGGTGCATGCAAATGTTTCAAACTTTGTCTACAATTTTATCAGTTTCTATTCGTATTTGCACTTCATTTGCATTTGTGGTTGAGAGATTAAAGAAAAGGAATAGCTGATGAATAAATTTTGGCAAGATTTTTAGTGTTAATAGGTATTTGACAGAGTATTTTAGTGCATTTTCAAAACTATGGTAAAAGTCCTTAGTGACGACTCCATGCTATTTTGATCTTGATAAATACCAGTGTACTAGCTTTCTATCATTTGTTTTTTGGTGTTGCTAATCTCTGCAAAACTGGAAGGAAGAAGATCTCTCTTCATTAGAGACTCTACTAATATGTTGTTTTCAGATTCAAGGAACTCAAAGTTAGAAGGGAGAAGAGTTTGGAAGGCAGTTGGAGAGAAGAGCTCAAGAAAGGAGGTTCCCTTTGTTGAAATTGAGATTGATTAGCATGTCATTGAGGACTGTAGTTCTTCTTCAGGTAAATCTGAATCAGATATTCCTCTTGAAAATTTACATTCTCCATCTGGAGAGGTACCTTCATTTGTCTTTGAAAATCTTGCTCCTCATTCTACCCCTATTTTTTCCAAATCTGTTAGAGTTTATCAAGAAGCTGATCCTATAGGGGATATCAATTTTGAATATTACATTTCTATTCCCCAGAGACCTCTTACTCCTCATCATTATGTTTATCCTCCAAAATCACCACCTTAGAATAATATGGCTCAGTCTCCACCTAGACATCCATTTTTTGTTAACACATTTGGTCCTATTAATTTTAGAGGAATGAATGGCTATCCAAATTTTGTCCCTCAAGATGTCAGAAATAGATTGCCAAAATTCCAAGGTAACAATGCAATAAGTGGTGATCAACATCTCAAACTTTTTGTTAACATGATGGAGGATTTTGAAATAGAGTTTGAAGATGTGTATGTCAAATTGTTCATTCATACACTAGAATAGGATGCAAGGGATTGGTAGAAGGCTCTTCCTAATAATTCTATTGATTCTTGGACTGAAATGAAGAATGCATTTAGGTTGCAATATGGTGACAAGATTGATCTTGGATTTCTCTTGTCTGAATTTGATAATATCAAGAAGAACTCTAATGAATCAGTGCATGAATTTAATACAAGATTTAACAAAAAATTGAGAATACAACCTGTTAATTTGAGGCCATGTGATGAGTCATGCTTAATCAAATATGTAGATGCATTTGACAAGAAAGTAGCCTATTATCTAAGAGACAAGAACCCTACCAATTTAAGTCAAGCCTTTACCATGACACTACAGATTGAAAAAAATATCAAAGCAATTGGGAAACCTCTCAAGAGAGATGGTGTAAAGATGATAAACCCTGAAAAACCTCAAGCTAGAAAGGGTGCTGATTTGGAGGAGGTTGTGAACACTTTAGCAGGGGATGTCAAAGAAATCTCATACAAACTAGCCTGGGTAGAGAAGGGAATTGGGTAGACTTCAAAAGGTCAGTAAAAAGCACAAAACCATGATAGATTTTCCAATCATCATAGAGGTGATCAAAGATCTGATGATAGAGGGAAAGGACCCATGGGGTTTGCAAATAGACATCCTCAAGCATGTGAAGGAAGAATGTTACCTGATCCCCTAACTGCTAGGGTTGCTGCTATTGAGGAGGTTGCTGATATTGATTAGTGTGATAGGTGTTTTCTACCCCATCCTCCATGTGAAGTGGACCAGCAAGATGGTGAAGCTAATAATGAAGATGGAACTGATGATGTTATCTGTAAGGTGGGCTATTTTTCAAGCTCACAATAAGGATCAACATCAACTAAGGTAATAAGTGCAAGGACAACTGCAACCTTTTGGGATTGCATCAAATGGGTACAAGTCCTTCTTCCCTCTCATGCTCTTGAGGTAGATGTAGTGCAAGCTTTTGAGATTCCTAACATTGAATTTGAATACTTAAGAGCTTTGATGATTAAGAAGTATGATGGTGGTATCCCTTCGGAGGAAGATAGACAATTGTTAATGAATGTTGTTGTGGCTCAAGAGAAAGACTATAAAACTAGGAGCAAGGTTGTTAAGGGAGTTGGGCCTCAAGCCAAATCTAAAACACCATTGCTTACAAGTATCCACAAAGAAGATCCTATAAGGGAAACACTTGCTAAAAACTCTGTTGTCCCATACAAAAATTATAGTCCTCCTCATGCCCAAGCTACCAAGAATCCCATGCCATCTAATGAATCTGTTTGTCTCCATTCCAATGTTGCCTTGCCAAAGAGTGTTCCATATGACATAGCTGAGGTATTACACCAAATCAAAGTGAGTGTTCCAATAATTGAGTTGCTTAGGATTTTTGAGCACAAGAAGAGAGCATTTGAGTACTTGGGATTGAAAGAGGAGAAGAGTACCCCAAGCAGAAATGTAAACATTGTTGAAACTCCTCCTCAAATCATTGCAGGCCTTGAAACACTAGCAGCAGTAGAGGGTCTTGTTATCACCAAATCATAGCACCCTTATGTTTTCCATAAGTGCATATACTTGAACTTACGGTGTGATCGGATAACATGGGTATTATGTCCAAGTTGTGGGACTTGCTACTTGAGATAGACCTCCAGAGAAAGCTGGTTCTTGCTCCTAAACTACCTGCCACAATATACTCTAATGCAGGGTAAACTAACCTATTCTAATCTAACTTTCCAAGGGACCAAGGAGAGAGAATGCATAAAATGAAAGCCTACACTAAAGTGGTGATACAACAGAAAAGGAGGGTGTGAGAGTATTCTCCCAATGCGTGAGATAAAGAAGCAAAATGCACATTAGAAGGGGTGATGATAGTTCTCCACAATCTAGCAAAATGCATTCACAACAATATTTCAAACATACACAATGATAATGGATCCCTGCAAGAAAATAATAATAGACACAATATTCTTGTAACTAAGATTGGAGGGGCAAGAAGAATGCAAGAAAACACAGCAGGGGAAGATACATCCACAAACTTGTATTTTATTGCTTCATGATATGCACAGTTCAATCTATTACAAGAAAAGGGCCTGGATCACCATGAAAGGATTCCACTACAAGGGCCTACAACACATTGACTTCACAAATTGATTTTGGCAGATCTTTGCTACAAAAATCTATCTCCTTTTACAATGAGCCCAACACTCTAATTTATAGAAAAAATGAGAAGAGAGAGAGAGGGAAAATGGAAATCCCAAAATTTGTCCTTCAACCACATGTAATAGGTATTAAATGGAGTAAAATGATTGTATATTACTTGAAAAAGGCACCCCATACTGTCCCAGGTGCTGCAGCAGAGAAAGAATGATGAGCATGCCTCTTTATTGCACTCCCAACTACCAAATAAAACACTGTTCTGAACCCGGCCACATTTTATAAAATCTCCCCACCTATTTCTCATAAAATATGGAATTAATTTATTTCTATGTGTCGGGATCGGAGCCACGATTTCAATGGTACCAATTTTGTGTGATTTCGTTCAGAAATGTAAAAGTTATGGCCTTCTGAGTGCGGGCAACTATTTTGGGTCTAGCAGGCGTTTTCTCTCATTTGACAGGAATGAGCATTAACTGACTGGAGCCGAATATGTTTATTTTAATTAAATATATATTCCCTCATTAAAAATAATAAATCTAGTTTTTATGGCATAGAGGACGTCGTGCTTGTTCCAGAAAGTCCAATTTTGTGAAAATCGGAGCTCAGAGTCAGAAGATATGGCCGTTTGAAGTTCACGGGTCAAACGTTGAATTTTTCTCTTCTGTCTTCAACCACTTCAGATTTTCACATCCCACGCATCCCTCGCGTACTTTTTTCCTAGTTGTCCCAGACGAAAACCTCCAGCATCAGCCGATTCGGGCTTCCTTGTCCCTTTTGCGGCCTTTTCACCTTTTCGCGTCCCGCGTGTACCTTTGTCCTGGCTGTCCTGAACGAAAATCTCCGAACTGCCTGAAATGGACCATCTTTCAGTGAATCAGCCAGTTCACGTCCCCCGTGTACTTTTTTCCCGGATGTCCCAAACCGTGTGAAAATAAAACTTGACGATTTTTTCAACTTTCGGTCATTTCGGCTTTTCGCGTCCCAACGTCCCAACTGTTCCCACGGACCACCTGGGACAAAAATGTCCGACTTAGCCAATTTTCTTTGTATTTCGGCCCCAAGCTTGGTACGACAAACCTTGGTACGACCCGCCACTGGTACGACCTGAACCCCTCAGACCCGAAATGCTTTAAAACAATCCTGCAATCTTATTTTTTGGAGTTTTTTCCATTTTTTCTAACTCGTTAGGATTTCTTCTTGGGTGGCAGAGTTAGAGAGAAGCCGAGGGGGGGGCCCCAAAAAAATTATTTCGAGCCTTGAAACCAATCTACTTGCTCAAAACTGAAGAATTTGGTGCATGTTATCAAAATTACCTTGAGGGGTGAATTTTGGATAATAGGTCTTGGAGAAACACCTGAGGTATACTTAGGGACATCCTTGGTTGACTCCCAATTGAATTTTGATCCATTATTTATAACTTTGATCATAAAGGATAGACTACTTCACAATTATATGTTTGATTCTGGTACATCATGCAATTTCATGCCTCTAGAATTCATGAATGAGTTGGATATCAAAGTGACAACAGCCTATGGAAAATGTATTATCATGGACTCAAGAGAAGTGTTGGTAGTTGGTTGTGTGAAGGATTTGGTGGTACAACTTGCAGCCTATCTAGGTAAGAATTTGAAACTTGATGTTGTGATTTTTGATTGCCCTGCCAAATGGGGTATGATTTTGTCAAGAAAGTGGGCTGCAAGTGTTGGTGGGACTGTTCAAATGGACATGTATGTTTCCACTATTCCCATTCAAGGAATCCTTTTCCAAGCTCTATGGAGAAAAAGAAGATGTCACACCTTATTGAAAATCCTAACAATGCTTCCTATGAGGTGTCATTTGCTGATGTTGATGTTGATAACTTTTTTGAGTTTGCTGATGGAAAAGAACACAAGATGGATCAGTCAAAGTGCCTTGAATAGGTAGGTTCCCCTTGGATCTTTCTATTTTATGGAGCTTGCTCCAAATTTGGAAATGGTGCTGGTATAATTTTGATTTCTCCTAGCTTGGAAGAGTTTGTTTTTTCCTTCAAGCTTAATTTTGAATGTACTAACAACATTGCTGAGTATGAAGTCTTGTTGTTGGGTTTGAATAATTGCATGGAAGTATGGTGTCAAGGACATAATTATAAAAGGATATTCAGAGCTAGGTGTCAAATAAATAAGAAAATTCTATGCTACAAAAAAATCAATGGATGAAACAATACAAACATGCAGTTTGGGATCTAATTGAGATGTCTGATTCCTTCAACATTATGCATCATCATAGGAGTTTTCAATGTTGCTGCTGACAAGTTGGCAGTGTTGGGATCAAGATTTGGAAATTTCACCGATTCACCTTATTGTGAGTACAATATTAAATTTTTATCTAGGCCATCTGTCCCTGACAACATCAAGCATTGGCAAGTGTTTAATGATGATGCTCAAGTGCAAAGGTTCTTACAAAATAAAGGTGAGTTTGTAGATCAAATATTGATTGGGAACCAATGGTGTGTGTGACTGAAGGAACAGAGACTTTGTTTTGAAATGATATTATCCAATTGAAAACTAACACCATTCCTAGAGGTCTTGTTGCATTTGAGTCACATTTTTGACAATGTTGTTTGAATCATCAATAGAAACATGTCTTCCTAAAGGGATGTGGAAGAGCATAACTTGGGCACTAATGATAAACCAACAAAATTTGGTTGGGCATAAAATCTAAACAAAGAAGAAAAACAATCCTATGTTTAACTATTGAATAAATCTCAAGACTATCTGGCTTGGTCTTATTCAGAGCTAAAAGCATACAGAGAGGAATTGTTTCAACATGAGATTCCTCTTGAAAAAAATGTTAATCCCTTCAGAAAAAATCAGAGGCCAATTAATCCACTCCTCTCAATGAAGATGCAAGATGAATTGAAGAAACTAAAAGAGGGAGGGATCATTCAGCCCACAAGGTATTCATCTTGGGTTACAAACCTTGTGGTAGTTAGAAAGAAAAATGGAGATATCAGACTTTTTGTAGACTTCAGAAATATAAATAGAGATTCATTGAAAGACAATTATCCTTTACCAAACATGGAAAACATGCTGCATTTAGTGACTAGATTTGAATTTTTTTCCACCATGGATAGTTTCTATGGCTATAACCAAGCTTTTGTCAAGGAGTCAGAAATATTTAAAACTGCCTTTACCACTCCTTGGGGAACATATGTCAATGTAAGAATGCCTTTTGGTCTTATGAATGCTGGAGCTACTTTCCAAAGAGTAATGGATGTTACTTTTGTTGGTTACATAAATGACTTCATTGCAGTTTATCGGGATGATGTTATTGTGTTTTCATGGAGCAGAAAATATCACTTGCAGCACTTAGAAAGAATGTTGATCAAATTTAGAGAATATGGCATTTCTCTCAATCCAAAGAAGTGTCATTTTGGGGTACAAAAGGACAAGTTGCTTGGTCATATTGTTTCAAAGGTTGGTGTCATGATTGACACTGAGAGGGTAGAAGTAATCAACAAGGTTCCAATTCCAAGAACAAAGAAGGGCATCCAATCCTTCTTTGGGTAGATCAATTTCATTAGAAGGTTTGTGTCTAATTTTGCTGAATTAAATCTTCCTATTACATGCATATTAAAGAAATACCAAGTTATTAAATGGGAGGAGGCTGCGATTCAGGATTTTGAAGGAATCAAAGAAGCATTGAAACATGAACCCGTTTTGGCAGCTCTGAATTACAAGAAGCCTTTCCAAATCTTCTCCTTGCTTTTGAAAATACCATTACATGTGTTTTGCTGCAAAAGGATGAAGATGGGGCTGAGAGGCCTATTGCCTTCTTTAGCAAGGATTTACAAGTTATCGAGTTAAATTACACAATCAGGAAAAGAAAACATTTGCCTTGGTGAAAGCAACAAAGGTTTTCAGGACTTATATCTTAAGTTCAAAATTTGTTGCTTATGTTCCCCAAACCATTGTAAAAGACATCTTATCAGAGATGGACCATCTCAAGAAAATGATGTAGATGGGTGAAAAAACTATAGGAATATGACATGAATATTCAAACCACAAAGTTGGTAAGAGGTTTGGGTCTTGGTAAGCTTATGGTTGAGAGCAACTTGTAGACCGTGGAAGTGAATGAAGTAGAGGAAGAAAGGGAAGATGTTCTTGAGAAATTGGTAAGCTCTAAGTGGTACAAGGATGTAATATTTTATCTCAGACACCTATGCTTCCCTGATTATTTAAATAAAAATTAGAAAAGAGACCTCAAAACTGGGCTTCTCAAAAATCCATCATCACTGACTTTGGGCTAGCTTGGAAGAACCTTGAAGGTGTCCTCTTGAAATGTGTAACTGAAGATGAAGCTCCCAAAATAGTTGTTAATTTCCATGGGGGAGTTTGTGGAGGACATTTTGTTGGAAGGGTTACAACACACAAAGTTTTGAGAGCTGGTTATTGGTGGCCTACTCTCTTCAAAGATGCAACCCCTTCTGGTTAGAAAATGTGAAAGCTACCAGAATTTCTATAGAAAGAATGAAAGCTTCAAGGCTCCATTCCATTACATCATGTATCAATTGAAGCTCCTTTCAAACAAAGGGGAATAGAATTCATTGGTGAGATTTCAGACCCTTATAGTGTTGGACATAAGTGGATCCTTTTAGCCATAGATTACTTCACCAAGGGGGTCGAAGCAATCCCCACCAAGAAAGCTAACACAACCAAGTTGTTATGGACTTCTTGTTTAATCATATCATATGCTAGATTTCGTATGCCATTCAGAGATTTTTGCTGATAATGCCATCTGTTTCAGAGCTAAGACCCTTGATGGAAATGTGCAAGGAGTATGGAGCCAATCTAACTTATGCTTCAAACTATAACCCTCAAGGGAATGGACAAAGATGAGTCTAGCAATAAGAACTTGTTTTAAAGATCATCAGGAGAACCTTGGATTTGAACAAGAGAAAATGGGGTGAAAAACTAAAATTTGTAGGTTTGCGCTTGATAGAATCACTGCCAAAGGATCTACTGGTAAGAGCCCGTTTGAGTTGGTGTATAGAACTTAGGCTCTTCTTACCCTTACATATGAAATTATCTTCATTTCAGTTTGTTCAACAACTTGAAGATCAAGAGGTCAGCCCATATGAAGCAAGGATTAATTATATTGTTTAGCTAGATGAAGAAAGAAGATCATCCCACAAAAGGCATGTCAGATTTAGAGAGAAGTTAAAGAGGGTTGTTTGACAAGAAGGTCACTCCTAGGGCTTTCAATGTTGGAGATATGGTTTTAATTATGGGATAATATGCATGAAGATAAGGGCAAACATGGTAAATTTGATGCATTTTGGATGGGGCCCTTACTCCATTGATACCAAGAATTAGTGAAAATAGCTTTTTTCTCAAGGAACTTAGATGGGGAATTTCTTGAACTTCCTGTTAATGGAAGGCATCTGAAGTATTTCTTGGATTAATTTCCAAATTTGAGGTATGCACCCACTTGTATAGTGTATAGTATTTTGTTTTTTTGGCTCTGTTTTTGCCTGTTTTTGTCGGTTTGTGGTTTTCCCTGTTCTTGGCAGCCATTTTTTGTCAATTGGGTTTTGGTTTTTCTAGCTCTACAATTTTTGACTCTGTTGCCCAATGGTTGTTTTTGGCACTTGGTATGCTTCTTTTGTTCTTGTTGGCACTCGCTGGGAGTGCCAATCTCTCGAGCAAGGAGCCGATGTTGGTGCCATTTTTGAGCCTGCAAGCATTTTGCCCCAAAATTTTTCCTTCATTATGCGTGCTCTGAAACATTTTTTCTCTCAAATCCGTGGTCTGAAACTTTTTCTCCTCTTGCTTGGAATGCTTTGAAGTGCTCACAAACTTGTTATTTTGCCCCAATTTGAAATAAATCTACATGTGTGCCCTCTTTTGTGCCCTAATTTTAACAAAATCTATGGGCTCTGCCTTTTTTCCTTTTTCCCCGATCGTGGATGTTTAAAACTGATCGATTTGCACTTGTTCTGCCTTTGAAAATCTAATTCCATGATAAAAAATAATTTGAAAACAAGTTTCAATTTGTTTCAATTTCGAGAAATTTGTTCATCCTTAGCGAAAAAAATCAAATTCTTAATCGGCAATCCCTAGCATTTTCTATGTGTTTTGACAGTCAGATGGGCATCATTTTCCCGTCAATTTCATCTTCAACATTCATAGGCAACATGTGTTGACAATTTCTACGCTATTTGACAAGGATCATACGGGTGCATCCTTTCTAAAAACGTCAATGTTTTAGTTGGAAACATGTGCAAGTTGCCCCTGCAGCTACGCATGGCCCCAGTTAGAAGGTACATGTGTCAAAAGTAGACTGGAGGCGGCTGAGCTGTGGAGGAACAATTTGATAAATTAGCGCACTTTGGTGAAAATGCGTGGAATTAAGGTAAAAAATTGGAGCGTAAGGCCCTCGGTCCAATTAGAGCTAGACACATGTCATATTTTCATCAAAAGCGGAGATGGAAGGCTAGCGGAGGACTTAGAAAATTTTTCGGCTTTTTGGTGAATGGGAACAAAAGTTTAAGTACAAAATTGGCTACGGGTAAACTGACAGGCCATTCAGGAGTGAAGACACGTGGTCAGGGATCACGGGCAGAACTTCGGGCCTCAGGCATTTAGAGGCAAGTTGAATTTTTTTCCTCTATTTATGGCATAAAAATTTAGAAGTTGCAAAATGGAGGCTGCAACTTCATCAATGGTCATGATTAAGCCACGTGTATGGCTCAAATCAAAATAAGTCAATTTTGGAGGTGTCGGGTCTTTGCGGAGGAAATGTTAAAAAATTTTCCTCCTCATAATAGGATAAGAAATCATGAAAGGCAGAACACATTGCCCGCTCACGAAAATCATATGAGGACGAGATGTCTTTCTAGGATAGAATTGGAAGTGTGGGGTCCACGAGGGATAAGTTTGAAAAAAATTCCTTTTTTCCAAAAAGAGGTAGAAATGTGTAAAACTGAGCCACGATTCTACTGGGACCCAGTCATATGGCGACACGTGTCAAGCATCATTTTCAAAGGGTCGAGGGGTGGAGAAAAATGTCAAGAAATTTTTCACATTTTTCCAAAAGTGTTAAAATGTTAAAAAGTGATCCCAAGCCCATTTCCAATTCACTTTGTGACATGTGGAGGGCTCATATTGAAGGGAGAAAGGTAGATCAACAGGTAAACTATGCATTTTTCAATTTGCCCACCATTTTTTTCTCTAGGAAGTGTGGAGATGTGCATTTTTTGCATCAATTTTGATCATTTTTTTCACAGCTTCGTGTCATTGGTGTCCTGTAAGGAGCAATGTAATTGGTTTTGAGGATCAATTTGAGTTTACAGATCTGAGGTACTTTTGAAATGAAATTTTACCCTCAGGCTCAAGCTAGAAACATGAAATATCCAGATCCAAAAGTTGCAGAGGCAAATTTTTGAAAGTGATAAAGGATGAAATGATGGAAGACGAAGGTGGTGTATAGTGCTTTGAAGATGAAGAATACATGCCTCCACAATGACAAGGAATTGATGAAGCATTTGTCCAATGATTCATACTCTGTTTTTAGACATGCCTGGAACATCTCCTCCTGGACAAAATCTGGTTAAGTGTCACTTTCTATAGAGTCATCGAGTGAATTTTTGTAACAAACTAAGTTGATCCATAGGTATATTATTTTCTTGGGGAAAGAAGGATCAAAGTGTAGATAGAGAGATATATAATACATGTTTTGAGACATGCAAAAGGTCAGGAAGAGTTTAAAAATTCCTGGACAATGAAAAATTTCATGGGGAAAATCTCGGAAGAAGCTCATTCTTCTGAGAAACCAACTCTAAAAAAACCTGGTATAATGTCTCTCTGTGTTAGATATTCAAATCATGTTGAGTTGTTTACACAGTGTATAGCCATCACACATCTCTGAGATTGTTCCTGAAACTCTTTCCCCTGCTGATGAATCTAATCAAGATTTTGAATTAATCTATGTTATCCTTGGGAAATATGATGTGAATGCTTATCATGTTTAGAATGCATCTGCAAATTTGTGTTTCCTTGTTTCTTGTTGCAATCTTTTGCATTGAAATCTCTTAGGATCATCACATAGATCTCATTTCTTATTGATAGTTTAGTGGCATTTACAATTTCATTTGTCAGAAGATAGCTTTCATCTGGCATTGAAGAGATAATTAAATTTAAACTCACCTCACCTTCATTTGACTTGACAGAGATTGTCTGTAGAAGCCTTTGGGGGTACCTTAGGTCGTGATTTGATCAGAGATGGTTTCTAAATGGTTTAATTGAGTCCATTCTAATTCAAGATTTTGTGTTAGAGGATCTCAAGGATTGTGTGGAAGAGTGCAAGACCTGTAGGCCTCCATTTTATGTATCATACTTCTAGTTGAAGGGATAACATCCTAACATATTTTGATAGCATTTCCATCTGATTAAGTTGTCTCCGTATGTTTCTTAGAGGTCCTGTCAAAGAGTCTGGCATAATCAAGGTCCGTCTTCTCTTAATACTCCCCACCCAAAAAAATCATTTTAAAACAACTAATTCCTACCCCATACTACCCCTATTTTGACCTGTATATGCATAGAAGATCAAAATCCATTTGCTAAAGTATGCAGAATAGATCAGGATTTAAAAATGTCTTCATTACCCCTTGCCTTGCATTGAAAGTATCTCCATAATTTGGAAGTGACAACTTGTGAAAGTCAGATTTGGAGTGTTGATCATATTTTCTGAAGGCCCTTTTCATACTAATTTTCACAAATTGAGGGATATCTTCATCTCCTTCACCATTTAAGGGTGATAAAATAGGTTCCTCTTACCTTGGTTAAAAGGCACAACCTAAAACAGTTAGGACAAGATCAATTCCTATTTGAGTGCTATCCATCTCTCCACAAATTTGAGTGCCAGTTAGATCATATCCCTGGCTACAAAATGACACACACCATGATCCATCTGTCTTCAAGCTTCATATGATATCTTTGATGTTGCTTAGACTGAGAAGGAGAACAAATTTAGGTACCAATATCTCTTAATTTATAGATGCAAGCGAAAAGAGGGGAGAATAAAAGGTGGGAAACCTGATTTGGAGCTCATCTATTCAGCCATCTATTCCCCCTAAATCCACCCGACAATATGTCGAGTCCACCACTTTATGTCTACCTTGGTGTGTTGAAGAAGGGGAGAACGACGGATCAAATCAAATCTAATCCGGTCGTTGGAGTAATCAGTATTGTATATTAATGGCATGAAGAAATTTTCCTAATTCTCACTCACCTAACCTTCTCTAAATTAGATTTTTAGGCCTCCCTAGCATTGAGGGGGTTGATATATTTCCAAAAATTCCACTCTCTCACCCAAATATTTGATTTTAATCAAAAGATATGGCCATATGAAATTCCTTGGATTGGGCACTTAGCAAGCCTCGCAGTACGCCAGGGTCTATCCATACAGGGGCCACATGGTGGCCCTTGCACTTGTTTGATATTTTTTCCCCCTACCCTTGCTCTTGAAATTGCACCAGAGTGACACAAGGTAGCATCCTCAAACTCCTCTGTGTGGTTTATATTCTATCTGAGTCCTTTTTTGCTGGCAGAGGAACTATTCCTGACCTGAGACATGTGTTGGCTTCACACCCTTTTGGAATTTGCTTTTGAACACTGCCCCTTAAAAGAGCATTCTACTAAAATGTGGTGTTGTTCCCTGGCATTGGAATTTTTAATGGCCGACTTATCTTTTTAGACTCTGGCCACATGGTGGGTTAGCGCATGTTTAGAAACTTCCCTTTGAGCCATGCCTTTAAATTTGTGCCGAGCTACTGTGTGGCTCCCTCCACGGCTCCTTCATACTTAACTGATTTGTTTCCGATGAATCCAACCTTTAAGGGTGGGGCCCTATGATTGAACCTAGACACGTGGAGGCTTAGTGTGCATTTGGGAACCCACTCTGAATTTTACTCTTGAAGTTACCACCGTGTTGACACGTGGCTCCTTCCGCTTACCTTTTGTACTTATCTGATTCGATCCTACCCCCCTTTGAAGCCTAGGACATGTGGAAGGCCCCACACTTGTCTGGGTCTCTATCTTGGGTCACGTATTTGAATTTGTGCTGATGAGACGTGTGGCGTTATCTATTGGCTCTCTATACTTAGCCATTTTGGGTCTGCTCTGTCATCCCCTTTTTTACTCTAATGGACACGCGGTGAGCCTACGCTTGTTTGGGGTTCCACCTTCAGAGTTTGTCTTTGAAGTTACACTGAGATGACTCATTGGCACCTTCCACTGGCTCTGACCCCATTTTGACTTTTTCAACTGTCAACTTTGTCCCCTTTTCGGAACCTGGGATGTGTGGAGTCTTGGCGTTTGTTTGAGTGTTCACCTTGGGCTCTCACTTTTGAAATTGCAATGAGCTGACACATGGTTCTTTTGGCTAGTTTTGACTTTCTAATGGCTGACTTTGTCCCTTTTGGACCCTGGGGAAATGTGCAAGCTCTGAGCTCATTTGAGTCTTACCTTTTGAGTTTAAACCCCTTGGAGATGTATCGATGAGGCACCTAGAAGCTTCTGCTGATTCTTCCATACTTAGTCAATTTGGGATTGTTCTAAATCATTTGTAGAGCTCAAAGACTTTTTACCCTTTCTTAGTTTCTCTCCTTTGAGCCTCTGGTTTTCTGTGACATTTTTTTACCCTTTCCCAACCCTGCTGCTCCATTGTAGAGTCTGCTTGTGAGGTGATTGTCAGATTTGAAGCGTAGGCTCATTTGATGGAAATGTCCCCTTGGATTTCTTTCTATGCAGGGTCATGTTTGATCAATTTTACCCAGGGGGGACAAAATTGAGATAACAATTTTAGTGACTCACAAGGGAATCTACCTGCTATATGAAGAGATCAATTGCCTTGTTGTATCCATTGGGAAAGGATTCTTGGAAGGTGGCATGGCATTGGTCATGTTCTTCTAGAAATGGACCCTTTAAGGCCCGATTTTAGTTGTTATGTATTTTTTCTATTTTAAAATGAGAAACTATTACGACAACTATGGGTGCCTCTTTCAAAAAATGCTGAAGGGCCTGGTGCATTCACCTAGAGGCACATCGAAATGCATACGGACACAAACCTGGAGCAACAAAAACCTATGCTACAACAAGACCATGTGTATATGCACTTAGGGAAATTAATGTCCTATGCTAATATTTACAAGGGTGGAACCTTCCTTTTTTAGTATCAATGTTTTGAGATGGATCCCGTTGAGTGGAATCTACAATTCTTCGCCATCCAATTTAGCCAGCTAGAAAGCATTGCTAATTTTTCATCTTGTGATCATGTAGGGGCCACTCCAAATGGCATCAAAATTTGAATGCCTTCCTATTTTTTCCTGATCTACATCCCATTTTAGAACTATGTCACCTTCTTGAAAAGTCCTTGTTCTTTCTTTCTTATAAAAACTCTTCTTGATCAATGCTTGATCCTTCTCCATGACCCTACATTTCATGCTCTCTTGCTTCCATTAGCTATGTATACCTGATTTCCATAGGTTCAAACTCAGCTATTTCCAACTGTTTAATGAGCTCCAACGCTGGCAACTCCAATGATATGGGAAATACTGCCTCTTTTCCATATGCAAGCTTATATGGGGAGATGCCTGTAGACCTTTTGGATTTGATCCTATCAGCCCATAGAGCTTATTTGAGATTTGTATGCCAAGTTCTCTTATTTCCATCAATATTCCTTCTGATAATCCTTAATAGGTTCTTGTTTGTGGACTCTGCTCTGCCATTACCTTGAGGGTAATAGTTTGATGAAGTGCTGAGGTATACACCATTTTTGACATCCCATTCAATGATACTTATACCCAAGAATTACAATGCATTATCTGATATAATAGTGGTAGGGACTCCAAACTTGGTGGCTATCCCTTTATAGAAATTCCAAGATGTTGGATTCATTTGCTTCCTTATGTGACACCCGCCTCAATCCACTTGGTGAAATAGTCTATTGTTGTAAGTATCCACTTGTAGCCCTATCTTGAGTTTGGGGTTAATTGCTCCAATGAATTCTAATCCCCATTGCATAAATGGTTGATCCAATGAAATTGGGTGAAGGGGAAGGGTTGTTAACTTCTCCTTCCCTATGAAGAATGCACACTTCTTGCACTTTTTGATCCATGGGTAGCAGTCTCTAAACACCGTAGGATAATAATAACCAACTTTCATGATTTTGAGAGATATTAGCCGAGGGGCTAAGTGGCCTCCTGCTTCACCATCATGGAACTCATGCAACACTCTCTCAATTTGGCTAGTCCTAATGCACCTCAATAGGACACTATTGATATCCTTCTTGAACAAGAATCCACCAACAAGCACATATGGGATGGCTTGTAGTCTGAAATATATCCTTTTTTCTCTATTCCATTCTAGGGGGCACACAAATGTTTGGAGATAAAAACACCAACAATTGAGTCCAAGATGGAATAGGTGTATCATTAGATGGTTGTTCTTGATCATTCTGAAGTAATAAGATGGCCTCATTTTCATCCACTGACTCAGCTTTGTTGCTTGGAAGTGAGTTGCTCACACAAACCCTTGCCACAAACAAGTTTGGTCACTTTCATCTCAATGTCATACTACATTACCTGAGTGATCCAACCGTCTTCTCTTCTCATTCCAGTCCTTGTTTAGGAGAAAATCCTTGACACTAGCATGAGACACTAGCAGTTGAATCTTATTATTCGGGACTAAGAGTCTGAACTTCTTCAAACTCTTAATGACAACAAGGACATGCATCTCAATGAAAGAGTACTTTACCTCATAATCCTCCAAGCTCTAACTAAAGAAGGCTATGGGCTGTTCTGAACCTTCCATGTTGGGTTGAAACCAAGATAGCTGAGATTGTGGTCAGACCCTCCAAAATCATATAGCATGAATTCCTTTGAGAAATCTAGGTTAATAAGAGTTGGGGCCTATGATATTGCAAGCTTGATGGCATCAAAACTCTCTTTTCCTTCTCCTGTCCATTTTAAATGCAAGAATTTTCTTCAACATCATTGTTAAAGGCTTCACAAGAGTGGAAAAATTTAGGCACAAACGTGGGAACAAACTTTATTCTCCCCAAGAAGATTTGGAGATATTTCTTTTGTTGTGTCAATGGAAGTGTTATGAATGGCTTCAAACCCTTTCAAGATCAATTTTTAAAACCCTTATCTTGAGACAATGTGGCCCAAAAATTTTCCATCATGTGCCAAGAAAACACAATTTTTTGGGTTTAATGACACTTTGAATCTTGTACATCTCTGGAATACCTGTCTGAGGTGGAAGAGATGGTCTGCAACATTATTTGAGAAGATGGTGATATCATCTAGATACACTAGGACAATATTGTTGATTAAGCCTTTGAATGCCATGTCCATATCTCGCTCAAATGTTTCTCTGACATTTGATAGTCCAAATGGCATCTTCTTATAGGCATATGTTCCCCATTTGGTGGTGAAGGCTATCTTAAACTGATATTCCTCTTTCACCATTATCTGATTATATCTTGAGTATCCATATTAAAATGAAAACATCTCAAAGCTAGCTACAACTTGTAGGATTTGTTCCATTAATGGAAGTGGATAATGATCCTTGAGTGATGCTCTGTTTAGATCATGAAATTCCACACACAGTTTGATTTATCCATTTCTTTTCCTTATAGGCACCTAGTTTGCAACCCAACTTGAGTGCTTGATAGGGAAGATGATGCTGGCCTCAATTATCTTATTCAACTCTTTCCTTATGAGAGGCTCAATGTGAGGATTTATTATCCTTTTCTTCTGTTTGAAAGGTTTGGCTCATGGATCCATCTTGATAGTTTGTTGTGCTAACTTTGGCTTAAAACCTCTTAAATCTTAGTAAGTCTAGGAAAATACATCTAGGAATTCTTGAAAAAGTTGAATGAATTCATATTTTTCTTGTTAAGTACTTACCTTTCCGATTCACAACATTTTTCCTTCTTCTATGGAAATGGGCTTTGAATCTTCCACCCTTTACCCTGAACACTTGCTTTCTCTTTTTGGAATTGATCATTTGGGTTGAAGATTGACTCCAAAGTTACAAGACCCTTTCGTAGTTTGTTAGTTCTCAGCTGCACCACTTGGTTTCCATATTGTTGTTTCCAATTTGTCTTGGTTTCCAGAGGAAAATTCAGCCTATTCTTATAGAAAGATGACAATTTGTTTATCATTCTCGAAGACCTGCCAACTTGTGTCATTATCTAGGATGGCTTGTCTTACAACCACTTTAATATGGGGCTAAGAATTATCACTCTTGATACTCTGTACAACATCAAATGCTACCTCAATCACTTCTAGTTTGTCTGCTGCTTCGTTCTTCTTCCTTGGGGTGGAATTGATGTTAAATGCTTCAAAATCCTCAATGAGGTTCGATACCCGGTTCTTGTTGTTTTTAAACAGATCGTTCTTGGAAAAATTTTTGTCCTCGGACTTGATTCACAAATAGCTCAATGTCACCAAACACTTGCAAGTTTTTAATCACTCTTTTTCTTTCCCAATGCAATACATAGATGAAAGCTTCATATTCTATTGTATTGTTTGAGAAAGAAAATTGGAATTGGAAGGATGAGTAATATTTCATACCTTGAGGTGAAACAATCATAGCTCCTCCTCTGGCTCCTTGCCTACTTCTTGAGCCATCAAAGAATAACTGTCATACCTCATTATCATCTTTGTGGTCTGGATTAGTAATGTCAGGAAGAGGGTGATTCTCCTCATATAAATAGTAGACTCCTAGCTCAAATTCCTCTATCTCCTTATAGGGGTCAAAAACATGCCTCTTGTTCACCCACTCATCAAGGGTCAAGTATGGAATACACCCAACCTTGGTGTCTACCTCCTAAGTGCTTGGGAGGTATTCTTGATCAAAAGCTGAATAATTCACATAAATTGGGCTAGGTATATGAGGCTTGATATGGAAACCCGTAATGGGCTCAAATATGATCATAGCCTTAGCTCCATACTTTGTTCTAAAAATCATGTGTGACCAATAAGTAGACAAATAGCCTCAAATTTTAATAGTGAAGTCTCTAGACAAACACAATGCAAAGTGTGGTGACAAGTCTATGACCGATACATTTTACAATACGGTCACATTGGGGTACGCGTGCATTGTGAGGGTCAAATCCTCAATGAATCCAACCATTGTTATCGTTGTCCCATCCAATTGCGCTATGCCATTGAAGATGAATTCATATTGAAGATCAAAATAATTGGTTATCTTCTTCGACATGATAGAGCTACTTGCCCCCGAATCAATCATGTAATTATGCACTAGCTTGTCTCCAATGATCAATGAATCATAGAATGGAGGGTTCTTTAGATTCTTACCTTGTTTTCCTCCATAGTTTCCTTTGGGCCAAGATGCATTGGTAAGCACTTTCTCTTTTTGTTTAGGGGGCTGATTTGAGGTTGACCAATTGGCCATGGTAGCCTATAACAGGTCTCTCTATCCTAGGATAGCCAACAACTCCCACATTTAGATGTTTACATTTGTATTCTTCATCTGCTCAATAATGTTAAATGGGGATGAGGTATCATTTTTCTGCCCCTTTCTTGGTACATTCTTCTCTTGCACATGGTTTGTTATAGCCAGTGCCTAAAAGGGTTTGGAAGGTGGCTTGGTCTGGCTCTGCACATTGGGATTTTCACCTTGATTGCCAATACCTTGTGGAGTAACAAAAGGTTGTGGATTATCTGAGTTTGATGATTGTCCCTCTCCAATATTCCTTTTCTTAGATCACGTATTGGCAGCTATACTTTGAGAAGGGGCTTGCTTTATACCACATAAATATTTAGCCTGCCAATTGACAAGCATGGTCTCACTTGGAGGTACCTCTTTCTGGGTTTCTTGTTTCTGATTTTTCTCTTTGCTCGGCTCTTAGGACGCACCAATGGTCTGTACCATCAAGGCCTATTTTACAGCACCATTGAAAACACATTGATTGGTTATGGGGCTTATTGCATGGAAAAAACCAATCATATTCTTGAGAAATGTTGTTTTGTATTAGAACCAAGGCCCTTGATGTTGAAACAGTGTTTGCATCATACGGTTTGAAAGGCCTAGCAGCTTGCAGTTGTCCTTGGTTTTTGTTTTGATTTACAGCCTGAGCTAGTGGTCTATTTTGTTGGTATGGAGGCCTATCCTCATATTGAGTTTGAGGCTGATATGGCCTAGAACTCTGAGCTTGTTACCTTTTGATAGTCACTAGCTCATTCCCTAGGTTCTATTGTTGCTTCATAACCTCTTGTAGCTCTTTTGAAGAGTTGGAGGATGAGGTAGAGGCTTCATCTAAACTCTTATTCCTTGGAGTAGGTATAGGAGCTAATGTGGGTATTTGACTAGTGCTTAGAGCTCCTAGTTCTGGATACAAAGGCATATGAGCCCTAGGTGCAAGTTTACCAGCCTGAATTAAATGATTTTCATCTCTAATGGAAATTTTATAGGCTACAGGTAAGGTTGTACCTCCCATGGATTGAATCATTAAGGCAATATCAAAATTTAAAGCTCTAAGGAAGTATAGAAAATAACCTTCTTCTGTTGGTATTATGGCCACCGAAATCCTATCTCACGTCCTTTGAAATATGAAGTTGAAATTTATCAACTATTCATTAGGAGCCCTCTTAATGGTTTTCATTTTTTCCACTAGAGATATGTTATCCCCCTTTCTCTGAACTAGTTGTGAAGAGATGTGCACAAATGGTCCTAATTATGGATAGATCATGTTGTTAGGATTCTGAACCATTGTCATAATTTTCCTTTGAATGAAGAGGCTAATAATTTGACTACAATGTCCATCTCAATGATCTCATGAATTATGGGATGTCTTGAATTCAATGTTGCCACTCCAGAAATATGGATTTTGTGCATTGAGAGTGACTGGGCTGCTCCCAGTGAAATTAACATAGGGGTTAGGTTGTCCCATCTTGATTGGCTTGAAGAACTCTAATTGATTGAAAGAAAGGCCTACTAGGTGGAGGAATTGACAATGTCCTACCTGGTGGAGATGGAGACCTTTGGGATCTTCTCCCTCTTCTCTGTCTGGGGGTAGTGCAGATAGATAAATAATCCTTCTTATCTATTTCTTGATCTAGTCTGAATCCTTCTCATGAACTATGACCAAGCTTGGACTATGCTGAAACCAGTGGAATTTTCCCCTTTTGGAGCTGCCATATGTGTAATTTTAAAGTTTCTTAAAAGATGAAGACTTACAAAAAGTCCACATCACTCTTGCTACAATAAAAATGGAGACCTCTTTATCCCAACGGGCATGCCAAAACTATTAGTACAAAATCACAACACCCCTGAATGTATGCAACTTGATGTGTTTAGACTCTCAGTGTGATAGCATAACATGAAGCATCTCTCAAAGTGTGGGACTTTGAAATCGAGGGAGCTCTTTGGATGAATGCCAGTTCTTATTCCTCTATTTAGGTGCAGACAAATAAATTGTAGAGAATCTACTCTAAAACCTTATCTATCTTACCAAGGAGACATGGTTGAGAAGATACGAGAAAAATGAACCTAAGCTAACAAGGTGATACACCAAAGGAATTTTAAATACACATTTTGCAATTAAACACAGACCATAGAAATATAATACAACCACTATGCACATATAACAAAATTGCAATGAGAGATGAGAAGAAAACAATGGACACATGAGAGGGTTGAGAATCATCCACAGACATATATTATTGCTCCAAAGTCGATACAATACATTACATTAGCCAAGAGGAAAAAAAATTTGTATTACAATATGAATGGGAGGTTTGGAAAAGCTCCACAAATTCTCTTGTAGATAAGGGAAGAAGGGAGGGTGCAAAACAGAAGTGTCCAACCCATTTTAACGAGCCAAGCTCTTACCTTTATAGATGTAGAAAAAAAAGGAGAGAAGAAAAGGTGGGAAAACTAATTTGGAGCTCAGCTACCGGCCATCAATGCCCCCGCAAATCTTCCCACAATTTGTTGAGTCCGCTCCTTTATGTCTGCTCGGTGTGTTAAAGGAAGAATGGTAGATCAAATAAAATCTGATCTAGTTGTTGGAGCAATTAGATCATATATTAATAACATGAAGACGTTTTCCCAATTCTCATCCACCTACCCTTCTCAAAATTATGGCTTTAGGTTGATATGGTGTGGAGGTCGAGATCTTTCTAAAAAGTCATCTCCAGCCAAATCTAGGCTTTTAATCAAAAGATATGGTCATCTGAAATTCCTCAGGTCAGACACTTAGTGTGGATCGTAGTACGCAAGGGTCTGTCCATACAATCCACGTGGTGGCCCCACACTTGTTTGAGGTTTTTCCCCCTGTTCACTCTTGTAATTGTACTAGAGAGACATGGGTGGCTTTCGTAGAATCCTTTACAATGTTTTATATTCTATTTGAGTCTTTTCTACTGGTGGAGGCACTGTGCCTGAAACCTGAGACATGTGACGGCTTCGCGCCCATTTAGAATTTACTTTTGAAATTGCCCCTTAAAAGAGCATTGTTAGTAACGTATTAAGTTACTCCTCGGCATTAGAATTTTCAATGACTGACTTTACTTTTTCAGAATCTTCCCACATGGTGGGTTGAGATGCACATTTGGAAACCGCCCTTTGAGCCACACCTTTAAATTTGTGTTGAGCTGTCCATACATGGATCCCTCCGTTAGCCCCTTCCTACTTAACCAATTCAGGTCTAATGAATCCTACCTTTACAGGTGGGGCCTTATTTTTAAAATAGACACATGGAGGCTTAGCAGTCCATTTTGAAACCCACTCCGAATTTTACTCTTAAAGTTACATCGCACTGACACGTGGCTCCTTCCACTTATCCTTTGTACATAGCTGATTAAAATTACCTACCCCCTTTCGATCCTGAGACACGCAGAAGGCCGCATGATTGTCTGAGTCTCTGTCTTAGGTCATGCCTTTGAATTTGTGCTTTATGAAACACATGGTGTCGTCTGGTGGGATCTCTATACTTAGTTATTTTGGGCCCACTCTATCACCCACTTTTTGACTATTTTGGACACATGTGGCGAGCCTACGCTTGTTTGGGGTTCCACCTTCAGAGTTGGTCTTTGAAGTTACGCTGAGATGACGCGTGGCACCTTCCACATGGCACTGCCCCATTTTGACTTTTCAATTTGGACAACTTTATATCCCCTTTTTAGAACCTGGGACGTGTGGAGGCTTGGCGCTTGTTTGAGTCTCTGCCTTGGGCTCTCACTTTTGAAATTGCGTCAAGTTGACATGTGGTTATTTCCACTCGTTTGGAATTTTCAATGGCCAAATCTGTCTCTTTTTGAGCCTGGGACATGTGGAAGCTCTATGCTCATTCGAGTATGCCTTTTGAGTTTAACCCTTGGAGATGCGTCGATGAGGCATGTGGAAGGTTTCGTTGAGTCTTCCATACTTAGTCCATTCATTTGTAGAGCTCGAATATTTTTAACCTTTCTCCATTTCTCTCCTTTGAGCCTCTTTTTTTATGTGACACTGTTTAGCCCTTCCCCGACCCTGCTACTCCATTGTAGAGCCTGCTTGTAACTTGACTGTCAGATTTGAAGCGTAGGATCATTCGACAGAAGTGTCCCTTGGATTTCTTTCTGCAAATGGTTATATTTGATCAATTTTTCTTGGGGGAAAGATTGAGATAACATTTCCTCAATGAGATGTAACATTTTCTTCTCACCATGCAACTTCACAAGGTTCCCCTAACTTTGTATGGTTACATATGACATGTCCATTTGCACACTTCCACCCACACTAACTACCCACTTTTTGGAAAATAACATCCCCTGTTTGGTAGGACAGTCCACAATAACCAAATTCATGGTTAAACACTTTCTTGGAAAACTACCAACTCCACTACTAATCCCTTAACATACCCAAATATTGGCACTTCTATTCAATCTATAGCATTACATTTCCCAAAAGCTGTTGTTACCTTGATATTTAACTTATTCGTAACCTCAAAAGGAATTACATTACCTGATCCTAAATCAAACATGAAGTTATGTACTAGCCTATCTTTAATAATCAAATTGGTAAAAAAATGGATCCACATTAAGCTAAGATTCAACCATAGAAGTTACTAGATATGTACCTAAAATGATTCACCCAGTTCCTCCAATGCTTGTGGCATTTCTAATGCTATAATAATGGGAGGATTCTCCATATTATTAACACTTTTTCCTTGTGTAATCTTTTCTTTCTTAAACCTCAAATATTCGAATGCCCTTTTCCTACGCTTAGGGATTCTAAGTAATTCAACAGTAGGATCGGTAACCTTGATTTGGCTCAAGATTTGGGCTATGTAACAAGGAACATATTTGGGTAGGGTAGTGTTAGAAAGGAGATTCGCAACTTCATCTGATAATATGGGAATCTTCAGAATCTGGGCATTTGTAGGAGCATAGGTTTTATTTGGGGTAGTTAGGCCTTTGCCAAATGTATCTTTCGTAGGGGTTTCCTTTGGGATATTGGTGAAAAATGGAACTTTTGGCTTGGTTTGTGGCCTTCCCCATTTGATAACCTTACTTCCAGTGTTATATTCTTTATCCTAAGAAAATTCTACATTCATCAACTGTTGTCTATCCTCTTCAGAGGGGATCCCTCCATCATATTTTTTAATCATCAAGGCCCTCAAGTATTACAAATCATGACTAGGTACATCAAACGATTGTACCATATCTATTTCAAAATCATTAATGGGAGGAAGAGAGAATACCCGGTGGACACAATCCCATAAGTCTTCAGCAGATCTGACACTTATCAATTCAATTGAGGTTTCCCCCTACCATGATTTTGTAGGGTATTCCATCATGCACACATCATCATCTACTTCCTCAACCTCTTGATCTACATCACATGGGGAGTGTGGTAAGAAACACCTATCACACCACTCGATGACATTCGTGTCCTCCATAGTAGCAACCCTGAAAGACCAAGGATCAGGAACTAATATATTCTCTAGGGATTGAGGTTGTTTATTTCCTGACCCCACGACCCCTTTTCCTCAGCCATCTGGTCTATGATCACCTCTAAGGTGATTTTCAAATCTCTCTTGACCTTGTGGCTTATGTTAACCTTGAGAATTCTATCCTATCCCTGTTTCTACTATGGCATGTTCATAGGATATCTCCTTAACTACTCTAGCCAAAGTTTTCACAACCTCTTTTCAGATCCATAGCCTTGCTAGATTGTGGCTTTTTAGGATTGATCAGCTTAACACCTTCTCTCTTAGGAGGATTTCCAATTGCTTTGATGTTATTCTCTATTTGTAAGGCCATGGTGAAAGCCTACCTTATTGTTCCCAGGTTCTTATCGTTTAAGTAATAAGCAACCTTCTTATAAAAATCATCAGAATATTTTATCAAACAGGACACATCACTTGGCCTTAGGATTAGAGGTAGCCTATTCAAGGTCTTATTGAATCGAGTATTGAAATCATGGAAAGATTCATTTGGATTTTTCTTTATATTTTCAAATTCAGATAAAAGGAACCTAGGATTTGTCTTATCCCCATATTGCAATCTAAAGGCATTTTTCATCTTGGTCCATGAATCTGTTTAATTATCTATTAAAGACTTGTACCAATCATGTGCATCCTCCTCACAAGTATGAATAAATAAATTTACATACATGTCTTAAAACTCAATTTCAAAATCTTCCATCATGTTGACAAAGAGTTTTAAATGGTTATCACAAGTGATGGCATTATTTCCTTGAAATTTCAGAAACCTATTTTTGACATCTTGTGGCACCATATTAAGATATCCATCCATACCTCTGAAATCTATAGGTCCAAAAGTGTTGACAAAAGAAGGAGGTCTAGGTGGAGGTTGGGCCATATTGCCTGGAGGCAGTGAATTTACAAGAGAAGCAGAATTATAGGGAATAAGGGGTCTTTAGAGCACAAGAATATAGATTTCAAAATAGATATTCTCTATTGACTCAGCTTCTTGGAAAACCCTATCAACCTTGGAAAAAACATGGGAAAACTGAGAGGCACACTTTTCATAAACAAATGACGGCCCCTCTCCAATTGGATAACTCAAATTTATATAAATATTAATTGGTTCAAAATCACCTAAAGACGTATGGTAATCTTGAACCATAGATTCATCACCCTTCATGACTAATATCTCATTTTTTGATACTTGATCTCTAATAACTTTCTAGAATTTTTTTCCTTTTGAATTTGTCTTTTCCTAATTATAGGAATAACTTTCTAGTAGGGTCCTTAACAAAGAAAAATATTCTTCCCTCCATTTTTGCACAAATTAATGAAAAATTTCACTTCACACAAGTTAAGACACTAGTAATCATGAAAATTTCAATTCAACATAGAGTCACCACCAAGGAATTTCACCTTAGTTGTGCAGATGCGCTATAAGTAACTTGCCAAGTGTCTATTAGTGCTTAATTTCTGTAAATATTAATAGATCTGAACTTCCTTTACCCACATTTATCACTATTGATGACAATTTAGTGCAATAACCACTAGAAACTGGAAATATTACACAATGAACTTATACTCTTGCACTAATTTTACAAATCTCAACAAATGATGACATTTAAACTATGTATTTGAACTTAAACCATGTAAGAAAATTTATCAAGGTCAATTTGTGTATGCATTTGTAAAAAACATCCCTGGCAACGGTGCCACTTCGGTGTTGTTGCTGCAGAAATTGGTCCCTAGGTTCAAATAATCCTTACAACTCAATTAGTCCTTGGAAACGGTGCCACTTCAGTGTTGTTGCCAAAAAAATAGGTCCCAGAGCTCAAATAATCCTTTGCGATTCAAATAATCCTTGGCAACAACACCACTTTGGTGTTGTTACTACACAAATAGGTCCTAGAGCTCAAATAATACTCCGCAATTCAAATAATCCCCAACAATGGTGCCACTTCGATGTTAGTGCTGCACAAATAGGTCCCAGAGCTCAAATAATCCCTAGCAATGGTGTCACTTTGGTGTTTTTACAACAAAAATAGGTCCCAGAGCTCAAATAATCCTCTGCAATTCAAATAATCACCGAAACAGTGCCACTTCAGTGTTGGTATCCAAATTGATTCTCCCGTAAGGGCCAAGCAACATCAAAAAATTGGCAGGATGGTTAGAGACAGACAAACCATGATATGATTTATTTTATAGACGAGGATGAGATTCAGCTGACTCTTTGTCACTTGGGTGATGTAGAAGTGGATAGCACCTCAATGAGGGTTTGATATACCTGTACGTACCCAAAATTGTAAGGTACTGTACTGCCGGAACAGTGTAACAAGTGCCCCAATGATGATACAGGTCTCCTCACAAGGTGTTCGAGATCCGGAAAAATCTCTCTGAGTGTGCGTTAACATCCCGCATGCCCCGCTTAGCCCCCGCATCCTTTGTTTTTCCTTTTTCCTCTCTTTTCTTGGCCTTTTTCTCTTCAGTGACGAAACCGTCGCCCTGCCTGGGCGGCAGTCTCGTGAACGCCGCCCTGATCAGGGCAGCGGTCCTGTAACTGCCGCCCTGCTCAGAGCGGCGGTCCTTTACGCATTTTCCAGAAAGCGTTTTAACGTGACTCACGTAAAAATCAACGTTTTCACCAGCTTTCCTTGCCGACTTAGGCTTGCATTTATGTTTTTTGTCCCCTAGAATAGTGTTTTGCCATTATTTATTGTTTTAGAGTTCAGTTTGGTTTTGATCTTTGGGTGAATGAAAAGCTATAAATAAATGGTTTGTGCACAAGCAAATGGTTTGCCCCTCATTTACTTTCATGCTCTGATTTTCATAGTTCAGTCTTTTATTCTGTTTAGAAGCCATAGTTTTAATTCCTTGCATGCTTGGTTAGCATTGTTCAGCTGTTGGTAAGCCACATACCCATCTTGTGTAGGCAGTACTGTTTTTTCACCCAATCCATTGGAGTAGAATAGCTTAGGAAGCCATTAAAGTTGCAGGTTTTGCTCTTCAAACAGGATAGTTTCAGGTTCTGGACACTTTATGTTGCATGACTCGAAGTAAATCCCGCTAGGAATTGCATAAGCCAAGCTCTGTACTCTTGCGCTATCCCTCTCCTACTCGCATTATATTCAGTCTTCATTCTGAGCTACCTTTGTCCCAATATCTACTTCTGTTGATGCTAGCATTACACACTTTTCTGGATTCATGTGAATACGAAAGAACGAGGAGATCACACTGAGGGGACAAGATCACACACACCATCGGATTCGCCACTGTTCTGCGGAATCCAAGTTCTAGCTTTCAAAGTTCTAGTTAGAATCATATCAAATAGAGTAGATAATTGCTTCATTTCAGTAAATTCTATTCTCGATATTGCCAGGGAAGCTGTGAGGATTGATAGTTTCTGAGAAACTATGATTCACTCCTCACTTCTGAGGTAGGATCGAGAATCTTGCAGATAGATTAGATGAGCTATTTTATTTGTTTAGAATAAATCTATAAATTGCACAGGCAAATAACTACACTCGGTTATCTTGTTTGTTTTAAATTGTTATTTAGTTTTTATTTCTAGATACATTTAAATAGTTGCTTTTCTTAAATTCTTAGAAAGTCTCGTAGAGAAATAGAAGTTATATATGTTTTAGATTTATTCCACATAGTTAGAATTTGCTTTACTACATTTAGATTTACATTTTGTTTTGTATGACAATCATGGGACCTAGGGAGCCCAGGGAATATGTATTTGAGCCAATCATGCCTCAGCCCAACCTCGTCACAGCAATAGTTGACATAGACCAGAACCTTAGAATACAAGTCTTCCAAACAACAACAGATTTACGACTGATCAGCTCTCAGTTGAGAGGATTAAATATAGAAGACGACCAAGCACACACGTTTTGGTCAAATCAACCGAACTACATATTACCCTAGGCAAACATTCACATGACTGTAGAAGGGTTCGAAAGAGAACAAACCTTTGGTTGTGATCCTTTGGTCCCACAGCCAGATGCAGGAGACATTCTCACAGACATAGATACTAGTTTAAGAATCCAGGTTGCACGAATGCCTGTGAGGTATTCCGAGAAAATCACGCAGTTATTAAGTCTAAACATAGAAGCTGAGAAAGCGTATGATTACTGGATACTAGGGATTAGGACTTGATTTCGTACATGACCATAGCAGGACCGCAACAACCAAGAGTCTACGGTTGTGATCCACAAATCCCGCAACCTAACGAATCCATAAGTCAATCAGATATAGACACTGGCGTACGCACGTTAGTATTCCAGTCCACTCCACTTCCACCCATCATCATCGAACAATTGTCCTTACTAGATATAGTGGCTAACAAAGCTAGAGAATTCTGGACTAGGCCAGAGAATTATCCGTAGAGTCAATTGTATTCATTACCCACCATATGACCTTATCTGGAGATATACACGAAACTATCCCAGGTCATTTTCCACGTATTCCACAACCCATAGATCGAATCACGCCAGAACTCGATATTGATTGGAGCCTTCGAGCAGTCATCCTTGCTGATCGATCTATCACACCAGTCCAAGTTAGAAGGGCCTTCTTTGCCTTAGATTCACAAATTCCATTAGTGCGTGTCGAAGACATTAGATTGCCTAACTAGTTTTTTTGCATCCCACACATATTCTATCCCCACCGGCTATCTCGGCATGACCTCGGGAGGTCGGATACGTGGAAGAGTTACCTGTAGATTCCCACGCTCACTTGTCACTTTTCCAACGTACAAAATTGGTGAACCTGACGTGAAACAAACAAAATTAGTGAAGCTGACGTAAACTTCCTACTTTCTAATTTGGAGTCATAGTATCACATGTTCTTCCAAGTTTAATTTAATTTTCATCTTCTCCACCTCATTAGCATTTCACAAATCACCTTCGCTCCTTCCCATTATTCTGCGGGTATTCATATACCCCCCGAATATGTCGGGATTCGATGCATATGGCAGACCCCTCTTGGGTCTTGAGGCATACTACGCCCAAAAAAATAGGCAATCATCACCCTCACTCTCGGTATGGGGGGACAACTACTCAACTAATCAGTTGTCAACACAAACTCCAAGAATCAGATATAATTCATCTTTTCAAACTGAGGAGTTGGATCAAACCCCTCGAACGCAACAAACAGAGCCTTCAGGCTCGAATAATATGACGTTTACCAGAGAATCTGGTTCGTCTCCTCAGATGCTACTTAGACCACAAATTAGTAGGCAATCAGACCCATACCTGGTCTTAGATGATGAACAGTCAATACGTTATCCTAGGGGTGAACAACGCACCCGGGGTATCTACCCACCTATAGGAGGTTTACAAATACAACCCGAGGTCTCTTTTCAAGAAAATACCTCTATGCCACTACATATAGGAAATACTCTCGGAGAAACTTGGCAAGATAGTGATTAGTTCATAGTAGGATATCACATGCCTATACAACACCAGGGTATACAACAAACGCCGCTAAGGCAAAGCACCGTGACTTCACCAAATGAAGTCATTTCAACGTTAGTAGAAAAAGTGAGAGGGTTAGAACTTGCTCAAGCAAGTCAAAATTCTCAGTTCATGCAAGCAGGAAGTTCCAATCCTCCATACCACCCTGGCCAGGTAGATCTCCTCACAGGAGTAGGCACATTAGGCATGCCTCCTCAGTATCCACAACAAACGCCAACAAGGCCCATCATCTCTAACACCTTTCCTCCCGGTCTAGTATCAAACAATCCATTACTAGACAATACCCCGTCATACTTAAACATGTACTCCAAATCACCACAAGGAGATATGTTCTCCTCTCCCGGCATGTTTTCTCAAACACAGGGACTTCCCTATGCCCCTGCCAATGCATACCCTGCGCCGTATCAACAACCCATCCCACCACCACTCCCTCAGCAACCACCATCAATGGTCGAAACCTATGCGATAGGGACTTATTCAGAATATCTGAAAGAGCCCTTAGACTTCACCATATGAAGCGTCATGCTTCCAAGACCTCTTCCCGATTTACCCAAGTACAAAGGCGAGGGAGATCCAAATGCGCATATCAAAGCTTATGCTATAGCCATACGCGAACTACTCCCTTGGGATGGGGTTGTTGCTAAAATATTCCCCAAAACCTTGGAAGGCATTGCTCTTGATTGGTATTATAGAATACCTGAGGCTTCCATCCATTCATTTAAACAACTCGTATCAGAGTTCATTAAGGCATTCGACATGAACAAGCTGTTAAGAACAGGAATCAGGGAGTTCTTACACATCAAACAAGAACACAACGAATCTGTCGCCCATTTCATCCAAAGGTGGCATACAGTCCTTTATTCCTCGGCAAGTGCTCCAAATATGGATCAGATGGAACTATGCGATTTATTCCTTCATTCTCTCAGCAAAGAGGTGAAGGAAGAAGTCCAGAAGTTCCCACTAAAAACTTACGATGAAGTACTCGAGAGCGCTCTTCGAATAGATCAAGCAGCGATAGATAGTGGCCGTAAAACATATGGAGCAAACAAGAGGTTAATCACCCCCAATCAGAACACTACAAATTATCCCACTACCACAAACGTCAATCAGGGACCTAAAATCCTTAACAAAAATCGGGGTGTAACAACGGATGGAGTAACCGACCAGCCCAAGAAGGTAAATGTTGTCAATACTCCATCACAAACAAACAACCAACGAAACAACAACTTCACCCCGACAATCAATACAGTGGATTTTAACCATCCACAACAACAACAACAATGGAAAAATCCCATACAAGGGCCAAGCCAAAACTCATTTGGTTATCAAAACCAAAAACAACAAATGCAAAACTTTAATCCTAATAGGCAACAGTTTGATCAGAATTTTAGGCCACAATATACACCAAACCAACAAAACAGGAATTACAATCCCAATTCATATTGTGGATTCCACAAGATTCGAGGTCACGATACTAGAACGTGCCGTGACTACAACAAATTCATGCAACGTTTGCCAGAAGAACAAAGACAGTTCTTCACAGATTTGTTTTTGGCAGATCCCATGTCACCGCCACCAAACACGCTCGCAGGGGCAGTTTCCCCTCAGAATGCTCCCCTCAAAATCTTTAACGATCCACTCCCAAATCATGATAGCAACAGGCTGAATCTAACTGGGATGAACAAGGGTGCAATGACGGGAAACAATGATCATGAAGCCTCGACTTCACTAAATCCATCAGTTGCACCACAATTAGGAAATCAACCGAGACCCAAGATAGTCGGTTTGGTAGAACTAGACGTTGAACTACCTATCGAAGCTATAACAAGAACACGAGAGTATTTCTCTCAACCAAGCCCAAGTCATCTGCCAGAAATAGATAAGAGTCAACAAATAGTAGAAAAACCCGTAGGTGCCTATGATTTAATTAATGACCTAACAAAAACCTTCTCACACATTTCATTTTTGGACTTACTAAAGAACTCTCCTACTCACAGAGCTACTCTTTTAGAAGCATTAGGTTTAGGTCATCTAATTAACATCACTCCACCTCCTGAAACACAAGTAAATCACGTAGATTTTGATATCCACCCTCCGGGGCAGCCGGACAAGGATGTCGAATTTATATTCAAAATAAGTAAAATGCCTACAGATGCTGAGATTGCACGCCGAGGTGATCCAACCTTACACTTACAAGTATGGGTTTATAATAACTACGTAAAACGGGCAATGGTTGACGATGGGGCCACAGTTAACATAGTCCCCTTCTCTTTCCTCCAAAAACTAGGATATGGGGAAACAAACTGTTCCACCACTCGAAATACATTGAGAGGCTATGATAGCCTTAAAGCCACTTTGATAGGAACTATAATACTACCGGTCACCTTAGGACCCAAAACAATCCTGACTGAGTTTTATATTATAGATCGGGAAACTAATTATAATATGATCCTCGGCCGACCATGGATACACCGAATGAAGGCAATCCCTTCTACTTTATTCCAAGAAGTAAGATTCCTGCATCTAGGAAAGGTATTTGTAGCCAAAGGTGATCCAAAACCTTTTGATATACACCTAGCTGACTTAAAGAAAAGACCAGGTGTGCACTCGGAATTCGAACTTCCAACAAACCAACTTAATAAACCCACTGACCCAAAACTAGAGGAGAAGTTGGTACCTACAACGGATCTTGAAACTATCAACATAGCCAAAACAACCCTAACCCCCAAAGATAAGGCTAAAGAAACGGTATCATTAGCAACTACTGCAAAAATCATTGAGTTAATAGAACAAGATTTACCAATGCTCTTACCATTTGATTCAGTAGGCATAGGATATTCACTAGGTGTTGGTTCCCTTCCATTAGAGGATCTCTGCATGGTAGAAGTGGAGTGCGCAAACACAGCAGATGCCCCAACATTTATACTCCCGGCTAAGTATTGGACTCTCCATTTCGACGGAGCTAAATGTCGTTATGGAGCGGGGACAGGTATAATTCTTACTTCGCCTGAAGAGAAAGTCCTACCATTTTCCTTTAAGTTAAATTTTGAATGCACAAACAATGGCGCTGAATACGAAGCCCTCCTCCTTGGCCTCACCTTAGCCAAAAGAATTGGTATTGATGACATCAGAGTCTTAGGAGACTCGCAATTAGTGACAAACCAGGTTTCTGAAGTATACGAAACCAAAGCCGAACACTTGCAGCTTTACAAAGAAGCCGTATTAGATTTAAGCAAGGCGTTTAGCTTCATATCCATTGAAGCAATCCCGCGAGAGAAAAATCTTCTTACCGATTCAATAGCAACTTCAGCATCGCGTTTTACTCCAAGCAATGAGTTAGAAGATACTCAGTTCACGGTGTCCATTCGTGATGAATCATTGATAAAAACAATGACGAATCCCCTTTCAACCGGAAGTGAATCTACCGTCCTAGACCATGTTGATAGTGACATGGCCAATTTGGATTACTTAAACACCTATGCAGCACTACATCTCTCCTATCATATGCTAGATTTGTCCTTGATTCCACATTCGTCTTCCTATTTCGGAAATCCCATGATGGATCTCCCCTCACAAATGGAACCTAGCATATACGCAGTAGAAAATGGGGATGATTTGGATTTGCCTCCAGCACCACCTGAGTTTGAAGAGGGTAACGCCTCTTTAATTGAGGAAATAATCGATGTCAACATCGGGACAGATGATGAACCAAAAATCTTGAAATTAGAATCATCCTTAACCCCAGAAGAAGTAGAGATACACACTCAGATCCTCAAAGAACATCAAAAGGCATTTGCATTTAATTATAAGGAGATGACAGGAGTCGCACCCCACATTGTGGTGCACAATCTCGTCACTAAATCAGATGCAAAGACCAGTTAAACAAAAATCAAGACCCATGAAGCCCAAGGTAGCTCTCATGGTAAAGGAGGAAGTAATAAAACTCCTCCAAGTAGGATTTATCAAGCCAGTCGACTACTCCCAATGGGTATCGAACATCGTTCCCGTTCTCAAGAAGAATGGAAAGATACGCATCTGCATAGATTTCTGAGACATCAACAAAGCATGTCCTAAGGACGACTTCCCGTTACCATCTATCGATGTCATTGTTGATGCAACAGCTGGATTTGAACTTTTGTCTCTCATGGATGGATTCTCGAGATACAATCAAATCAAAATATCTGAGCAAGATCAAGCTAAAACTACATTTATAACTCCTTGGGGAACCTATTGCTACGCTGTTATGCCATTCGGTCTCAAAAATGCTGGTGCTACATACCAGTGGGCTATGACATATATATTCCATGATTTAATTCATAAAATCATGGAATCCTACGTAGATGACTTGTTGGCTAAGGCCAAGAAGCGTTGTGACCATCCAGAAGTACTCCACGTCATTCTTTCACGCCTAATAGAATACAGAGTCACACTAAATCTAGAAAAATGCGTCTTTGGCGTAACAGGAGGAAAGCTCCTAGGTTACATCATATCGTCACGAGGGATAGATGTTGATCCAACCAAAATTTGGGCTATCCTCGAAATGGTCCCACCTTCGAATGAATCTGGAATTAGGTCATTTCTCGAAAGCTGGGTGCAATACGAAGATTCATCCCAGACTTGAGCTTCGTCGTTCATCCAATCAACAATTTACTCAAGAAAGACTATAGCATTGATTGGACCGAAGACTGCAATGAAGCCTTTGATGCAGTTAAGTGTTTCCTATTGTCACCACCTACGCTAATGCCACCTAAACTAGATCACCCGTTAATTCTATATTCACGAGCTACCAATGTCTCATTAGCTTGTATGTTGGCCCAAGAGGACGATGACAAAAGAGAACGTGTGATTTATTTCATTAGTCGAACGTTACTTGACTATGAAACACGTTATACACAGGTAGAACGAGAATGCCTTGCCATAGTCTTTGCTACTAAATGCTTAAGACACTATATGCTGAATCAAGAAACGAGGGTCATGGTAAAAATGGACCACTTACGAACTTTCCTCACACAAGGGTCATTGTCTAAAAAGGCTGGATGTTTTATAACCTTAATGGGAGAATTCAAATTAACGTTTGTAAATCAGAAGTCAGTTAAGGGACAAATCATTGCGGATTGGTTAGCTGATAACCCATTAGATGGAGGCGATCTAGTAGATTTAGATTTTCCAGATGAGTGCGTATACTACATCGAAACCCGGCCTTCTATCTCTGAGTGTCCCTGGTACACTGATATCATTAATTATATCATGGACCATACATACCCAGAAGGAGCTACACCGCAACAAAGAAGGCGGTTACATATTATCATAGCCAAGTACGTCATTATAGAGCAAGTGCTCTATCGAAAAGCGTTCGATGGAATGCTCCTAAGATGTGTCGACACAGAAGAATCTAAGAAGATTCTCCATGAATCCCACAGTGGAATATGTGGAGGCCACTTCGGTGGCCATGCCACCACTCGAAAAATACATCGAATGGGCTATTTCTGGCCCACTCTAGAACATGACGCAATAGAGTTTGTACGCAGGTGTCATAAGTGCCAAGAATTCTCCCATGAGATTCATATGCCGGCACAAGCTCTGCAACCAATCACTACTCCATGGCCCTTTTCTACATGGGGCCTAGATTTGATAGGGAAATTCTCTCCCTCGTCTACAGATGGCCACAATTTTATAATCACGGCCACTGAATATTTCACCAAATGGGTAGAGGCTATGCCTCTTACTACTGTACCTGGTTCTGTAATCGCCAAGTTCATTTTGAACCAAATCATTTGTAGGTACGGTATCCTGCAAATCATTATCTCTGATAATGGAACTTCTTTTAAGAATGAAGAGGTTCGCGAACTATGCAACAAATTTAAGATAAGCCATCATACGGCTTCCTTGTATTACCCTCAAGCCAACGGACAGGCTGAAGTGACAAACAAGACACTGAAAGCCATTCTTCTTAAAACTGTGAAAGAAAACAAACGAGATTGGCATTTGAAGTTATATCCAGCCTTGTGGGCCCACCGAACCTCAATAAGAACACCCACGGGAGCAACACCTTTTTCACTAGTATTCGGGGCAGAGGCAGTTCTCCCACTCGAGGTTGAAATACCCAGTCTCCGCATTTCATTACAAGGGATTCTGGATGAAGACGCTTACAGAGAAGCACGTCTTTCTCAACTAGAAAGCCTAGATGAAACTAGGTTAGATGCTGAACAGCGACATAGAATCTATGCTGACCGGATGTGCCGGCAGTACAACAAGAAGGTCTATGAACGTGATATATACGAAGGGGATCTAGTTCTAAGACTAGACAGCCGGATCGACAAGAAGACCGGCGAAGGAAGGAAATTCTGGCCCAAATGGTTGGGCCCATACCGAGTCATGAAGGACTACGGAAATGGTGCATACCTCTTATGTACGCTAGAAGGTGAGGAATTTGGCGAAACAGTCAATTCCCTTCACCTCAAGCGGTTCTACGCATAAGCAACTAGCACTACTTATATATATTTACATTGCATCTTCATATAGATTAAGATCATTTTGTCCACCTGTTTCTTACATAAATGGTGATCAAGGAATCTATTCTCAAAGCAATTCATAGAAAAACTCATGATGTTGGTGGCATAAACTCTTTAATCATACCTCTCCATTTTCATGATATCATCAAATTATCTCAGAATCTTCTATCAATTAAAATCAAAAATGACAAAGTCTTAACGGTAACCATACCAAGATCTACAAGTTTATTCTCACTTTGATTTCTTCTTAGGGCAGGTGTCTTACCTATGATCTGTTCTAGAAGCTTCATGGTGTCACATCTATCCCATATGTATATCTCTTTGGAAATAAACGCATACTGACATTTTACTCAAATAAACAAATCAAAAAGTGATTAAATAGAAAATTTTAATTTTACACATTTCCTTGCCCCACCAATCTTCAGTGATGATCTTGCGTCTCTTACTAGTGACGTAGGGTTGGGAAGGGATGGAAATGCCCTTACTCGCCTATACCTTACCCACAGTGATAAACCCACGCTTCTTACTGGAAGACATGGGGCAAAGTGTAGGGGGTCCTCTTGACAAATAAATGCAAATGATCACATGAAAACAATTCAAAAATTTGAAACTTTGAGTCAAAAACAAACGAATCAGATGTTCAAAATTCCAAGAGAGTTAAAATCCTAAAAATCCAGATTTTTTCTACTATGTGGCCATCTACGGATCTAAGTCTAGATAAACTGTAAAGTAAGTTGCATTTGAAACTATGAAGTCACTCGGGTAGAGTAAGCTTGTAGCTTCCAATTTGGTTCCACTAAAGCTTTGTCTGTCTTTCATCACTTTCATTTTAGCTACACCTCATAACTTGTGCCCTTTCTAGCTCTCGGTGATGAGCCCTCGCATCTTACTAGTTGCGTGGAGTTAGGAGTGGGGCAAGTTAATCTGTTCATCATACTAGTTATATTCATCACTTTGCAAAACAAACATGAGATATCAAAAATTGCTTACGGAAGCTAAGATTCAAAATCACATTATATCTACATATATCAGCATCATGAAATACACAAAAGGAAACAAACATTTGCATCATTTGTTCTCCATTGCATACATTCTAAAAAGCATATAAACATACATTGTAGTATACACAAAGAAATTGGAAATAGAAAGGAAACCATGAGTGCCAAGATTTTGATCCAAAACGAATGCATATATATAAATGATCAACGTTTATATACAATGCCATCATGCACTAAGCATGGTCAAAATGCTCGAAGAGCCCGTGATATACAAAGAAATATATAATACAAAATACACGAGAGCCAAGTGGCCTCTCAATCCCTATGCGACCCCTCCGAAGGTGCATGCCCATGCACCTAGGACTCCGGCTATGCCGGCGCTCTAAATGTACGGAGGGCTCAGGATCCCTGAGGAGCAGCCGTGGTCTCACCACGAGAACTGAGACCGCGGCTGCTCCTCATAAGATGCTTAACCATCATATAGCCCACTAGCTCGGTGTGAAGGGTTGATACCATCCTGGCCACATGTCAGACTGGAGCAAAAACGTCGGTATGCCTACCGGTTGCTGAAGGCTCCCCAACATCTACGGACAGATCTGCACATGTCCTATCCATAGGGATCATCAGGGAATCGGTACATACCATGCGGATCAAATCTTGCACAACTCATCAACAGTCTTTGCAAACAAAGGAGAAAACTAATTAGAAACTAAGCAAGAGGCTAAAAGATACAAAATAGCAACTAAGGAGAGCCTACAAATAAACATTAAAAAGGAGAAACGGTAACTTACTTGGATCACTAGGCCTCCAGGATGAGTCACTGGGGCCGGCACTTGCCGCGGATGCCGCTGCTGATTGAGGGGGCTACTCTTGTGGTAGGATCAACATGTCACCCTGCAACGAACTCATCCTCCCCACCATGGCCCTGGGAGAAGGGTTCCTCTGAAACTAGAGTATCCCTCTCTGTGCTCTGCTCAACCCTCTCTGCCTGCATTATGTCCTGAGTGTCATGCCACTTAGGATCACTGTCCTCGGTCTCCTCCTCTGTCCCTCCCGTCTATGAACTCCTCAGACTCGGATTCGATATCAATAGGGTAAACCGCTGCTATGAGCAGGACCCGTAGCAATCTGAAGAAAAGGTGCTCGAGGGGCACCGGCTCTCCCTCTAGCACAAACTATCCTCCTAGCTGCAATAGGAATGCCAAGAGTAATCACTGTCCAACCTTGGCCTCTAGGCCCCCCTTTGGCCTCGCAAACTGATCTATAAACTGGCACCACTGGGGGAATCATACCCGTGTATGGTAGGCCAAACTGCTGAGGAACTCGGCCAAAGGGGTGCACCTCCACTCATCCCACTCGATCGATAAGCTGCCCTGTGGTGGAGCAGGAGATCAAGGTAAGAGTCTCCTCATCCCATATGCCCGCCATGGTCTGATATGGTGTCGCCTCCATGTGGGCAGTAGTCAGGGAGGCAACTGGCTGATGAGGTACTTTAAGCACCGACATGTCTGACCATCTCGCTGCCCTAATAGCTCCAGGATCTGCCACCTCCACACCCCTGCCATAAGGGATGAAATGCTCATAAACCCAACTCATGACTAGAGTTGGGTGGCTCAATGACTATCCCTGTAAATGGACCACCCTGTATAGATCATGGTAGGTGGTCCCAAGAATGTCTGCTCCCCAAGTGTATATCCGGCCGTTACCCTCTATCTGTGCAATAATGGGGGCCCAGCAGTATAATAATGTGTCCCCTCCCTTGTCCCCGATCAATCTCGACGCAAGGATCCCCATGATGGCTTGTCAAAATATGGGGATGGGAAAAGAAGGAATGGATCGAACTCTCACCCCCTTCTTTGACCCCGTGGAGATGGCTGCATCTCCCATATAAGTCGCCCACTGTGCAATCTGTGCCTGTGATCCCGCTGTCTCCAAAGTGAGTCGCCTCCTAATGATCGAGACCCCCAGAATGCGGTAGACATCCTATAATGTAATGGTCCACTCACCACGGACCCCTGGAAATTGGAAGGTGTTCTGATTTGCATCCCAGTAAGAAAATAAGTCACAAAGGATGTGACTAGATGGTGCAACATGGGGCATGCGCGATATGCGCATTATACCAGCCCTCTGAAGTGTGTCCTCCTCGTCCTGTGAGAGGGCATCTAGTACCCCTGAGAGCCAATCACACACTCTCTCTCTGCTCCATCGGATGTACTCCTCTAGATCGCCTGCATACACCCAAAAACACACAAAACAAAGTAAGTTAGCATCCAGGTAATGCTGAGAAAGTCATAAAAACACGTAGAAATGCTAAAAATATAAACACAATCTCAAAAACAAGTTCTTTTTGCATTCTGTGCAAAACCGCCACCCTGAGCAGGGAGGCCGTTTTGTAACCGCCGCCTTAAAGGCGACGATCATGTAACCGCCGCCCTGAACAGGGCGGCGGTCATGGTCCGAAAACCCATGCGGGATTTTAACCTAAAAAGGCCTAAAAAGTGCAAAAAACGGCCTTTTAACCTAGAAAAAGAACCTACCCAGTAGGTGCCCCCCCTAGGTGAACCTGTTAACACTAGCATTTTCAAAAATTCCCCCCCCCCCATTGTAGAGTATTTAGCATTTCAAAATTAAGGGGGGGGAAAACAATAAACTGAAGAAAACTAACCTGTGATCGCTGAGGTCAGTTTTCCACACGTGGAGGCATGATCACGATCTTGTTGCGAATGTTTCGACTCTACTCACGCAAGAAACTGTCACCGTGGGTCCCAGAGCTCAAAATCAATCAAATCGACTCGTGCAAATGAATAGGAAAATGGGCCCACTTTCATATATATAGCACTCTATTTTGTTTTAAAATGACTTTTTCACAGGTTTGGAGCGCTGATGGAGGTAAGTTCCTATCCTCGCACAAATGGTACATTCTCATTCCCTATTATTCTTAGTGTTTATTTTCGAACTATTGTATCTATCTGCACTTGAGTTCTCTTTTCATTTTGCAGGTAGCGGAAATTTTGGATGGCGTCATTTCGGCACACAGACGTGTCAGGTATAACTTCTAATTTCCCATTTCGGGACTGCCATACTCGGACCCACCATTTTACGCCTCTTCATGGCTAAAACGCTTCTCCGAGGGGGCAATATGTACATACCAAAAATTGTAAGGTACTGTACTGCCAGAATAGTGTAACAAGAGCCCCAATGATGATACAGGTCTCCTCGCAAGGTGTTCGGGATCCAGAAAGAGCTCTCCGAGTGTGCGTTAACATCCTGCATGCCCCGCTTACCCCCCACATCCTTTGTTTTTCCTTTTTCCTCTCTTTTCTTGGCCTTTTGCTCTTTAGTGACGAAAACGCCGCCCTGCCTGGGCGGCGGTCTCGTGACTACTGCCCTGATCAGGGCGGCGGTCTTGTAACCGCCGCCCTGCTCAGAGTGGCGGTCCTTTACGCATTTTCCAGAAAGCGTTTTAACACGACTCATGTAAAAATCAACGTTTTCACCAGCTTTCCTTTCCGACTTAGGCTTGCATTTATTTTTTTGGTCCCCTGGAATAGTGTTTGGCCATTGTTTATTGTTTTAGAGTTCAGTTTGGTTTTGATCTTTGGGTGAATGAATATCTATAAATAAATGGTTTGTGCACAAGCAAATGGTCTACCCCTCATTTACTTTCATGCTCTGATTTACATAGTTCAGTCTTTTATTCTGTTTATAAGCCATAGTTTTAATTCCTTGCATGGTTAGTTAGCATTGTTCAGCTGTTGGTAAGCCACATACCCATCTTGTGCAGGTAGTACTGTTATTTCACCCAATCCATTGGAGTAGAATAGCTTAGGAAGCCATTAAAGTTACAGGTTTTGCTCTTCAAATAGGATAGTTTCAGGTTCTGGACGCTTTATGTTGCATGACTCGCAGTAAATCCTACTAGGAATTGCATAAGCCAAGCTCTGTACTCTTGTGCTATCCCTCTCCTACTCGCATTATATTCAGTCTGCATTATGAGCTACCTTTGGACCATCCCAATATCTACTTCTGTTGATGCTAGCATTACACACTTTTCTGGATTCACGTGAATACGAAAGAACGAGGAGATCACACTAAGGGAACAAGATCACACACACCATCGGATTCACCACTGTTCTGCGGAATCCAAGTTCTAGCTTTCAAAGTTCTAGTTAGAATCATATCAAATAGAGTAGATAATTGCTTCATTTTAGTAAATTTTATTCTCGATATTGCCAGGGAAGCTGTGAGGATTGATAATTTCTGAGAAACTATGATTCACTCCTCACTTCTGAGGTAGGATCGAGAATCTTGCAGATAGATTAGATGAGCTATTTTATTTGTTTAGAATAAATCTATAAATTGCACAGGAAAATAACTACACTCGGTTATCTTGTTTGTTTTAAATTTTTATTTAGTTGTTATTTCTAGATACGTTTAAATAGTTGCTTTTCTTAAATTCTTAGAAAGTCTCGTAGAGAAATAGAAGTTATATATGTTTTAGATTTATTCCACATAGTTAGAATTTTCTTTACTACAGTTAAAGATTTACATTTTGTTTTGTATGACAATCACGGGACTTAGGGAACCCAGGGAATATGTATTTGAGCCAATCGTGCTTCAGCCCAACCTCGTCACAGCAATAGTTGACATAGACTAGAACCTTAGAATACAAGTCTTCCAAACAACAATAGATTTACGACTGATCAGCTCTCAGTTGAGAGGATTAAATATAGAAGACGACCAAGCACACACATTTTGGTCAAATCAACCGAACTACAGATTACCCTAGGCAAACATTCACATGACTGTAGAAGGGTTCAAAAGAGAACAAACCTTTGGTTGTGATCCTTTGGTCCCACAGCCAGATGCAGGAGACATTCTCATAGACATAGATACTAGTTTAAGAATCCAGGTTACACGAACGCCTGTGAGGTATTCCGAGAAAATCACGCAGTTATTAAGTCTAAACATAGAAGCTGAGAAAGCGTATGATTACTGGATACTAGGGATTAGGACTTGATTTCGTACATGACCATAGCAGGACCGCAACAACCAAGAGTCTACGGTTGTGATCCACAAATCCCGCAACCTAATGAATCCATAAGTCAATCAGATATAGACATTGACCTATGCATGTTAGTATTCCAGTCCACTCCACTTCCACCCATCATCATCGAACAATTGTCCTTACTAGATATAGCGGCTAACAAAGCTAGAGAATTCTAGACTAGGCCAGAGAATCGTCCGTAGAGTCGATTGTATTCATTACCCACCATATGACCTTATCTGGAGATATACACGAAACTATCCCAGGTCATTTTCCACGTATTCCACAACCCATAGATTGAATCATGCCAGAACTCGATATTGATTGGATCCTTCGAGCAGTCATCCTTGCTGATCGATCTATCACACCAGTCCAAGTTAGAAGGGCCTTCTTTGCCTTAGATTCACAAATTCCATTAGTGCGTGTCGAAGACATTAGATTTCCTAACTAGTTCGTTTGCATCCCGCGCATATTCTATCCCCATCAGCTGTCTCGACACGACCTCGGGAGGTTAGGTATGTGGAAGAGTTACCTGTAGATTCCCACGCTCACTTGTAGTTACTGTAAAAAAAGTGACAAGTTTCACCAAAAAGAGCCACTAGGCCACATCCAATCAGAAAGGATCACGTATCCACAGATGTTGGGACAAAAATTTGATAGGGAAAACATGACTGTGTAAAAATAGAAGGAAGGGGAAAACCTAAATTATGCCCAAATTACAAATTCTTTCTCTTGGACAGAGAAACTTTAAATAATACTTGGCTAAACGTGATCCATGACCAAAGGAAAGGACTGAAAAAATGACATTCTAGTGCAGGAAAATAGTTTCACGCATCCATACTTTGAGACAAAAAATACTTAAAACCATGTGAAATGAGAAATTTTTAACAAACAGGGTGAGATTAAATTGAGCACCAATGCTTAGAAGTATGGTGTAGTGGTTTGTGTGTTGAAGGAAAATTATCATATCCTCACCCACCCATTTATGAATAATTGTATTTTTGTTTTACTTGGTGAATTAAATTGGAGGATAAATGATGTGTCATCCAACATGGATCCACCTCAACCTCATCTCCTCATTTTCTATTTATGTGAGTTATTTTGGAGTTTTAGGGGTTACTTTGTTGAGTTACACACTTGCATATTTTTGGATTGGCTTGAGTTACCTATTTTGGGAGCTTAAAATATTTATTTTTCATTTTTCTTGGACTTGGAAGAAGTTTGAAGTTATTTCTTGAGGATTAAATATTCTTGCATTGGCATGGTAGAGTCTATACCCTTGTATTCTATTTTACTTTTTGTGTGTTTGTAAAATGAATGAAAGTATGTGTTTTTCTGGGATTTGGGGTAGTATGACCTTAAGGATGGTGTGGGAGAAGGAAAATGGGGATCTTTTGAAGGAGGGATAAGAGTTTTGTATGTTTATTTGGAGGGAGTTGGGGTTGGTTGTCCCACCTTGTGAAGATAAGAGAGATTTTTTACGTATCTTTGTATGTTTTACATAAGGGAGTGATAAGATATTTCAGGGAGTCATAAGAGATTGAGGGATGGATAATATTTTTTTATATGTGTGGATGCATATTTTTGAAGTTTTAAGGTGGACACTTAACCCGTTGGGAAGTATAAGGGATTCCCCATATTTCTCTTCGCCCTTAGATTAGATTTTAAGCTTTTTTGTTGGAAAGTCTTATATTGTTGCTATTTTTGTTGTTGTGCTTGTTGTGTTGCAAGTTTTTTTGGCATGATTGTATGTATTGGGAATCCTTTGGAAAGAGTTTCCATGGTTGCAAATATTTCCTAGTTCTACATTGTTGGGCCTTGAGGGCCAATGAGAAGTGTTGCTTCACCTTCTCATTGGAATAAAGGTTGGGAGGTGAGTGTTGCATATGCTCCCTTCCGTGTTGTTGTGATTTGAAGATGAATACAAATATTTTTAAGTTTTAATATGTTCATGGGATGGAGACATATGTGTTGATACCAAAGATAGAATCATATTGTTGTAAATTTTATCATGTTGTCCCCACCTTTGAGTGGAGGGCTTGAATATACTTGTATTTTAGAGAGAGTCCTTGTAAATTTATTTATGAAACCATGTATTGTAATGGTTGAATGAAGAATGTTGTAAGTTGTATTTTAATGGGAATGAAACTCCTTAAAATATGGAAGTTAATCAAAACGTTGCATCTTATTTTCATTTTGGAAGTGGTCTTCTTGAAATTAAAAATAATTTAAAAAATACATGCTTGCATCTCCCTTCAAATGGTTTTCATTCTTGTTTGTAAAAAGAAAAGAAACTTTTATGTAGATGGTTAAATTTATTCATCTATTTTCTCATTAGGTGCATTTTGGTTGAAAATAACTCTCGCAGTCAAATTTTAAACAATGTTATGAAGGAAGAGTTCTACATTTAGTGATTTTAATCAAGAAAGAAGTTGTCTAATTTCTATTTTAGTATTCTGTTTAAAACCAGTAAGTTAGAACCTTGTTTAGATATATATATATATATATATATATTGCATAATATATATGTTTATATATATTCATTATTTAAAAAAAACTATTTTCCACAGTGACTGGCATCAGTATAATAGAAAATGACATTGGTCCCTTAAACGTAGTTACACTTCTATCTTTTCAACTTTTAAACTTAGTTGCATTGATAATACTTTGAAAACAATATAATGGAGATTGTAATCTATCTTAATCTTGATAAAGATGTATGCAGATGTATATATTGGATTATATATATATGTTTAAATAAAATACACTAGATTCACATTGATCGGTGTCGGCAGAGTGAATGGCATCGGTAGTACATAGAGAATTGTGAATGGTTAGGAAACCGACACCGGTATCCTGTGCATGAACTCTTTTTAAAAAAACGTTCTTTTAATCCAAAAATATAACCTAAATAAATATTTGTGAACATAATGTAATTCCATCCTAGTTACACACACACATGTATATACATATATACATGCATGTATATATGTATATAAGTGTATATACACCCTATAGAAACAAAAATAGATTTACCCAAATGATTCAACTGAATAAAATGTGAGTAAAAAATACCCACAATAATATTTTTGTTGAATCCTTGCAATAAAAAGAAAAGAGATATATACACACTCAACCCTAATAATTGTAAACAATGAAGAACTACATGAAAATGTAATACAAACAGAATAAAATGCAAACCTACCTGTAATCCTTTAGTGCAAACGTCAATAGGATTGTACAGACTTTGTCTGTGGAACCTTGCAAATGGATGTAGGCGATCTTTAATGTTCTCCAAATGTGAGTGAAAATGCTATAAACACATATACTTTGGCTTGGAAATTTAGCAGAATTATTATAATAAATATTCAAGAGGATTTGTAAGAGGGTAAGCTTGAAATTTATAGAGGTAGAAATAATTAGAAATTGGTTACATACGGTTGAATGCATATGCTAAAAATAACATTGGAGGAAGCTACTGTAGTGTCAGGACATTTAGGGGCGGTAAATGGATTTAATTGCTGAAGTTTCATTCAGGAAGGTGGTTGTATGTGTGATTTAATTGCCCCCACCCTTCTAGTATTCTTGAAGTGTAGTTAACTAGGATAAGAATTCCAAGTGGAATCTAAGTGGATATCGACCAAGTGACAGTTGACTAGGATGTGCAGAGACTTAATTTATTAATTATTTAATTAATAAATTGTAATTTACTTAGCTAAAGGGGCACAAAGGGGACATGGAATTAATTTAGTTAATCCAAAGGGTGCAATGTGTATGAATTAATGAATTTAATTAATTAATCACAAATTGGTGAATAACAGGGTATATTAGGATAAAACTGGGAACAAGTAGATATATGTGTGTAAGTTTGGGTTGTCTAAATTTTTTCCCTCTTTAAAGTTATATTGTGAAATAATAGTTCTTTTAAATATAGTGGACGCATGCAGATCGTCGAGTAGAAAATTGTGAAGCATTAGGATGCCCTAAAAAGTAGCAACAAGTGAAGCATTAGGATGCCCCAACAAGAAATGAAAAACTAAGATATCCCAGTGATTATAATGTTAGAGGAATACCCCCTCAAGTGGGTGGATGACGCAATAAGGCAGCAAAAAAACCTCTTCATAGGAAGGAAGAAAAGGAATTAGAACAAGAATGGGAAAGGATTGTGCCCATATCATGAGCGTTCATTTGGAGAATAATTTTAGAACATCCTTATTTTATCTATTGCATAATATAGCTATCACCATGATTATAAAAAATCAATATGGTTAACACATATCCGCGTAAAAAAACACACGCAACACAGAAAAGATTAAAAAGTAAAACAAACCCAATATACAAAGTAGGTGCCGATATCAGGGTTATAAAGGAACCAAGATGTAATCACACTAGTAAGTGGTCCCAAAAGTAAACATTAACAATGTAACAAAAGTTCAAAAAAGAATACAATCACTTATGCCCCCAATGTGTGCCACAATGATGATTAAGTATATACAAATTCTCCCAAGTGGGAATAGGATCATACTGGAAGAGCGGAGTTAAAGTGAATCCTTATGAAATTCTTCCTGAATCTATTGTGCAAATGATCAAAGTTGAAATTTCCCCAAGCGAACTTATAACATGAAGGAAAAACATTTTTGTTGATTTCCCAAAGCAAAGTTAGCATACCATGTAAAGGGAAGAAAGTGATAGTTGTAATATTGGCACGATCACTAGGGTAATAGATAAAAGTATGAAATTTATCAAGATTGTATTGAGATGTTGAATGATTCACTTTAAGGGTTTTCCAATTGTATCATTTCTATGATAAGTGAATGTTTGTTCAAAAAATTTGTAATATTTTTGGTTTTTTTTTAATTTTGAAATATCTAATTTTTTTCATAATTTGTGTAAAACATTTGTTTTTTTTTGGAATTTCTGAAAAAAAAATTGTTTTTTTTGGATTTTACAAATATGGGAAGGAATTGAAAAGACAAATGCAAATAAAATGCAAGCAAACATGAATATACAACAAAAAGGAAAATTCTCCATGGCTTAAACAAACCAAGAGAAAAACAAGACACATGCAAGTGACAAGAATGCAAGTAACAAGCATTGAAAAAAAACCCAATATGAATAGGAAGGAATAACATGAGAGTTATATGTAAAATAAGATGTAAATAAATTTCCAGAAATTAGCCCATAAGCGCATTCCTGATACATAGAGTAATAGTTATTCTAGCTAACAAACATAAGAGACTAAGCTAAGAATATACAAGACAAAATTCCCTATGGACAAACTTTAAACAAGAAAATACAACAAAAAAGCTAGTGAACAAAAAACACCAAAGGTAAATAATAATAAGTAAGAAAAAATATAACACAATCCACAATAGCAATGTCTAAAGACTTTCCTAGTAGTTTACACAATCAATAGATATATAGATGTCAAATTTCTCCTAAGAGAAATCCAAAGCCAAGCGATGTCCCTAAGAAAAGTGGCTTCATTAAATGGAAAAAATGATTGGAAAAATCAAATGAAGAAAATGGAGAAAAAAATTACATAGTCACAAGTGATGTTTTTTTAGGAAAGCATTTTCAAAACATTTTGTATATGTTTCTGTATTTGGTGAAAAAATTTATATTGTTTTTGAAGTTTTGTGAAACATTTAAAAAAAACATTTGGTCCTTTTGGAATTTTGAACCACTCACCAAAGAATAGGGAAAGGAAATTCCCAATTCAAAATCAACATGCTACGCATGAAGAAAGTGAAAAATAATAATAATGGAAGGCGAACAACAGTAATAGAAAATGGGCATGACAACCTAACTAGGAGAACATACGACACATGGCAAGGAAAAAATATACAAGTGAGAAACAAAGTGAAATGACAAAACATGTGGATGCACTGATATGCCCCCAACACCAAGGATTACTCTTCAGAGAATCAGGAGTAGAAATTCTTCAGATGAATGGAATTCATAGGCTCCTTAAACTCTTTGCCATCCTAGGTAGATAGTTTATATGCGCTAGATCCAAATTTAGTAGTTATAACATAAGGACCCAACCAATTAGGCTCAAATTTACCCTTTTTCTCTCATGGTTTAGTTGTGTTCTTCTGATTTTCCTTTAGGACCAAATGACCAATTTCAAACTATCAAGGTTTAATCGTATGATTATAATTACAGTGCAATCTATTATTCTACGACACAAAGTCATTTGTCATCTAGTAATTCTAGCTCTGCAAGGCATGTAACATGGTAATCCTCTTCATGAGTGAGATGTTGAAGGGAGACACAAAGTGAGGGAATTTCAACTTCGATAGGTAATATGGCTTCATAGCTATATACTAGGGAAAAATTAGTAGCTCCTGTAGGTGTACAAAAGGAGGTTTCATAGGCCTAGAGGGCGGGATACAAATGCGTATGCCAATTACGTCCATGTTTATTCACTGTTTTTTCTAGAAAGCATTTTATAGTCTTGTTTGAAACTTCAGATTGGTCGTTACATTATGGGTAGTAGGGTGTAGCCCATTTTAGGTGGATATTATATTTTTTAGGTAGGGCATTAAGATCCTTGGGTTATCACAAAAAATAGCACCCTCTGATTTTTCATGCCTATGTGAATGAGCAACTGGTGTATTTGGGTAACATTGGACTATCTCTCAAGTTATGGGACTTGCTACTTGAGATGTACCTTGAGAGAAGATTGGTTCCTCTACCTAATCCTAGCACTAAACTACTTCTAAGGAAGGAAAGGTGACTATCTACTCCTAATATTACAATTCCAAGGGACTAAGGAGAGAGAGAGAGAGCATGAAAACTAAGAAATACTACAATACAGAGGTGATAGCACCAAGAAAAGGTGGTAAAATATCCCGCTATGGGAGAATACAGAAAGAAAATAGAGTTAAGAGAGGCCAGACCAATGTGACAGACACCCAAATATTTATTTACCACTAAATCTCCATGAAACACAACATCTTGTACCTACAAATGAGGCATACATGCACAATAAAACAAAAAAAAAATTAGAAGGGCAAGGAGATACAAAAAACCAATGCAAGGGTCGAAAGAACACCACCAACACAATTTTATTACTCTTAAAATATGCATAGTTCATTACATTGTTGAAATAGAAGCACCAATACACTTGTCAGGCTCATGAGAGGGTTTATAACTCAATGGTATCGAGAAACAAACTTTACAAAGTTTTCCCACATCCCAGAATATCTCCCTCTTCAAATGAGAAGTGTTTTTAAATATATAGAAAATGAATGACAGAAAGAGAAAGAGTGAAACTCACATTTCTTCTCTTACCAACAAACAACTATAATTAAATGGTCTCAAAATGGCATGGGCACCCTTACAAATCATCTTACATGTGTACTTTATCTTCTGGAAGAAGAAATGGGGTACCATACTTCATTAATTGCGGTGGTTGGGCCTGAAATGGTGTATTTACATGCTGGAGATGTTTTCCAATATTTTTCAAATATAACCTCAATAAAATTAACAAATCTAGTTTCCATGGTGTAGAGGACATCATGCTCATTTCAGAAAGTAAAATTTTGTGAGAAACGAAGATCTGGGTAAAAATTTATGACCATTTAAAGATTGGAGGTCGGGTGCGAGAGGAATTCATCTAAAGGAGGGTGCACGATGGTAGAAAAGAAAAGAACCCATGCGAAAGGAAGGGTGTGAGAAAGTGTGCAAGAGGAAGATTAGGGACTTAGCCAATTTGAGGAAAGTCTGAAGAAGTGCGTGCGGCTTGGGCGTGAGGGGGGGAAAAAAGGCATACGGGAGGAAGGTGGAGAAGGCGTGCACGCAAGAGGAAGACATGGAGGGTGAAATGGAAGGAGAATAATGTAAAGGGAGGAACAAGAAGGTGCACAAGGGCACGTGAAAGAATGACAGTAAGGAAACAAGGCATGAAGCAATGTACAAGTATGTGAAAGGAAAGCATAGGGAAACCACGCACGTAGGTGCGTGCACAGCAAGAAAGAAGGCATACTCTCAGAAGGAAGGTATGGAAGCAGGGAATAAGAATCCAATTGAGGAAGGGCACGTGGAGGTGGACAGAAAAGAGGGTGCATGACAGGAATACCAGGGATGACTTATTTTGAAGGAAATACTACAAACGAGCACTCAAGAAGCACACACAACCTAAAATATGAAACATCAGAGCCAGAATGAAAATAAAATTTATCCAAGTAACTAGGAGAGTTATTTGGATAACACCTTATTTTTGAAAGAACTGCCATTATTCGTGAAAATAACAGCGGGGATGTGAAAACGGCATATAATATGGTTTAAAATTAATTTAGAAATACTACACCTAATAATGTTGGTAAGAGGCATACCCTCAACCCACTTGGTGAAATACTCAGAGGTAGTTATAATAAATGTGTGGCCATCAAAAGATGTGGGATTTATTTTCCCAATTAAATCAAGTCTCTGTTTTGAAAAAGGCCAAGGTGACGTAATGGGCTGCAAGGCTTGGGATGGTGCATGAATGATATTATCATGTTTTTGTAAAGCCTAACATTTCTTCAAAAATTTGCATGCATCTACCTCCATTGTGGGCCAGTAGTATCCAATGCGCAAGGTCTTCTTCGTAAGGATCATTCTGTTAGTATGGGCACCACAAATACCTAAATGTACTTCAGCTAGTATCTGATTAGCTTCATCATGATAGAGACATCTTAAGAGAGTCCCATCATAGCCTCTTCGATACAAGGTGTTAGTAAGAAGGGTGTAGCATGAATCACATTGTGCTAAGGATATTTTATTAACTGAATTAAAACTACGAGGATAGGATTTGGTTTGAATGAAGGTATATATATTGTGGTACCAGGGATGATCACAAATGACAATCTCAACAACCATGGTGAACTCCAAAAATTTGTATGCAGGAAAAAAAATATATTCAATGAGGAACTCATTGTGAGTTTTATTAGTGTCGAATGAAAGAAGGCAGTCGATAGTTACCATGGCATCCGTTGCTTCATTTTGTATGTGAGGAAATTATTCAAAATTGATAATCCATAAATACCCTCTAAGGATATCAACCATTCTTTTATAAGGTAAGAGGTTTTTATCCTTTACTGGATACTCTTAGTTAACTTTATTAATGAAAAGAAGAGAATCACCAAGAACTGTCAATTCTTGCAGGCCCCATGAGATAACAAACAATAAACCTACTATCAATGCTTCATGCTCTACTATTTTATTTGTGAAAGGGAAGCTAATATGATATGATTTAGGTATGAGGTCTCCATCTGGTGTACGCAAGACAATTCTTGCTCCTGAACCATGGATGTTGCAAGATCCATCAAAGAATAACGTCCATAAAGGTGTTACTTCTATGTACAAAAGGTATTCGTCTTGAAATTCAAAATTTAACAGTTGTGAACCTAGTAGTGGTGTTGCGGCCAGTTGATCTGCCAGTGCTTGACCTTTGATAGCTTTTTTATTAACAATTTCAATTTCAAATTCACTAATTAGTGCAATCCAACTAGAAATTCATCTTGCTATGAATCGTCTTGAAAGTACATATGTAAGAGGATCAAACCTTGAAATTAGCTTGGTAGTATGATTTAGTAGGTATTCTCGTAGCTTGCCAAAAGTATAAGAAACTGCTAAAAAAGCATTTTCAACCTACAAGAACTTTGTCACATGTTCAAGGAGAGTTCTACTCAAGTAATACACAGCTTGTACATGAGACTCTTATAACTGGCATGTTGTAGCAATAATGCTCCAATGGCATGTTCTATTGCAGATGTATACAACAACATAGGTTTTTCATGTATAGGTGACATGAGTACCGATGGAGATGCTAGGTATTCTTTCAATTTTGAAAAGGTGTCTTGATAGTATTATGTCCATTTGAATTGGACATCCTTCTTAAGTAGCTACTTGAAATGATGACACTTATATGCCAATTAAAAAATAAAGTGACGAATAGACTGCATTCTTCCTTGTAGGACCTTTAGTTGTCGAAGGTTCTAAGGAGGTGGCATATCTAGTATAGATTTGACCTTTGTTGGGTCCACTTCAATTCCTCTTCATGAGACAATGAATCCCAGAAGTTTCACTAAAGTGACACCAAAGACACATTTCTTTGGATTAAGGAAAAATTTGTATTCCATTAATCTCTCAAATATATACCTAAGAATTGTTGGATGATCCACTCTAGTATTTGATTTAGCAATAATATCATCAACATAATCCTCCATTATGTCATGAAGAAAGTTGAGGAAAATAACATTCATGGCACATTGATAAGCTGCAGAAGCATTTTTAAGGCCAAAAGGCATGAACTTGTAACAAAAGTGTACCCCATGGGGTTGTAAAATCTCTTTTATGTTGGTCTTCTTCAGCAATTTTGAATTTTGCTATACCTGGAAAATCCATCTATAATGGATAACATCTCATGGCCCACAGTAGAATTGACAATCATCTCAATATTAGGAAAAGGGAAGCCATCCTTGGGACATGCCTTATTAATGTCACAAAAATCTGTACAAATACGAATTCTAGGGGTCTTCTTCATAACTGGTACCATATTATATACCAAGTCTGAATAGTCAATGTAATGTATGAACCCTGCATCTAATAATTTTTGTAGCTTGGCCTTAACTAGCAATGTGACCTTTGGATGCATTTTACGTAGTTTTTGCTTTACAGGTTTAGCATCTGGGTGTACCACAAGGTGATGATCCACAAGAGAAGGGTCAAGGCATGGAATATATTTGTAAGACCAAGTGAATACATATTGAATTTTTTTTTGAAGTGTTGTGAAGGATTTGATTTCGGCTTCTGACAACATTGCATCGAGTTGTAACAATTTTGGTTGGTCTTCAGTTCTAATGTTGATGGTTGTCGTCTCTTCTACCAAAATCTTATAACTATCATTATCTTGAAATTATGTTGTAGGCTTGTGTAAATTCTAGGATATTTTTGGATTTGAATCTCCTCTCTCTAGTGCCTTTGAAAGGTTTTCACTAGAGATGCATCCTTTTCCTTCTTTTTCTTTTTCATTTTTTTGCTTCTCATATAACGCCTCAGAATGTTTTTCACTATGCGGGATATACTTTTTCTTTGTTTGTCTAAATTTTTTTTCTATAGGAATGGAGATTGTAATTTCTTTGCCGAAGTAGGCAGTGACATCAAGGTTTATATTGAAACCCTTCTTGTGATCCTACAAGCGAAAAGGGTCCCTAGCCCTAAGGAAATCCTGGATGGCCTCATCATTTTGAAAGAGGTCCATGGAAATATGACAATATTGGTGTTGATCAATGAGGGAAGGATAAACAAAATCAATGGTTTGAATGGATAATTATTTGAGGAAAATTTCATTTTTGGCTAGGTCTTCGAAGAGGCTATGTTTGGAACCGGTCTCAGCTTCAGAATCTGAGTCCTCATCACTAGGTAATACATCAAAAACTATAGGCCTCTTCTCATATGTCTCATATGCTAAACCATATCTGTAAAGATTAGACACGACATTCATATGTTCAAGAATACCATGTCCTTATGGGCCAAGGCCTCTTCCTTTCCAGTTCATGTTTTTTATCATTCTATGGCCCTTGGTGTAATCAGTGAGTTTATAGCATTTTGCCATCATGTCTTCATATATCCAAGAGTCGTCAGAGATTAGAATATATTAATCTTCTAGATATCCATATCATCTCCAAAGAGTTTTTCCAAGATAGTAATCTAGAGGTTCTTGTAGATGAGGAGAGTTAGGATGCTCATAGCTACGAGGTGATAATGGGAGTTTGTTAATAAGAAATGCATTGTCAAGTGTGTACTTGCCTAAGATTTTATGGGAGAATGTATCTTCGAGTGACACCCTAGATGTAGAATATTTAGAGGAAGGAGCATAGGCATGAGGAATATCCTCAGGTGATGCTTTAGATGTAGATTATTTAGAAGAAGACGTAGAGGCATGAGGGCATAATCTCACATCATGGTCAATTTGGTTGGTATCAATAGGAGTTACCCTAGATCCTGTTGTGTTATCCATAGATGGAAAATAATTTTCTTTTTTGTATCTTCCTTAAAAAAGCTTACACTATTCAAAGGGGTCAGTATCACTAGGAAAAGTGAAATCTCTACCATTATGTGGAAAATTTATGCATTGATGGAAGGTGGAAGGTACTATGTGCATCGCATGTATCTAAGGTTTACTCAGAAGAAGGTTATATGATGTTTATACATGAACTACATGACATACAATGTTGAGGAGTGGTGGGCCTACTTGTATGGGAAGGGTGATTGTAGCACAAGAATGGAGTTCGTTATTATCATAACCATGAATGGTAATGATATTAGTATCTAAGTCATCTATTGTATGACCAAGGTAGTGAAGTATTTTTAGAGAGTATATGTTAAGAACCACTCCATTGTCGATAAGAAATCTCTTGACATTATTGTCTATAACGGAGGCTTCGATGTACAATGAGTTATTGTTAATCAGATTTGGGTTCAACATATCTTGAGGGATAAAATATAGGATAGGAGTTTCAGGCATAACATTTGCAATCATAGCCTAAAACTATTGAACATTGAGAGTATGACGGACACAGTATTCATTTAGAGCACAAGTGAGAATATCTTGAAAGCTAGGTGACTCTTTTAACAGTTCCATTAGAGAGATATGTGTTGGCGTAGTTGTTTATTGTTTGATGAAATCATACTAACCAGGAATAAGTGATTTGGAATTTGAGTTTGATATTTGAAGGGAAAGAGTTGTTGGTTTAGATGTTTGAGGTTCTGCAGAAGACGTAGATGGTTGGTTTTCCGTGGGATCTCATATCTTCCTTTGGCATGTTGTCACAAAATTACTTGAAAAATTGAATTTAATGGTCCCCATTGTAGATGGTAATTCCTCAATAAATGAGATAATTGAACTAAAATCAACATTATTTACTGAGGGACCTTTGTTTGAATTTTTAGTTTCACCACCATGTTTGGGAAATGGGTTTGAGAACACCTTGAGACTTTCATTGGGTGTCTTATTTGGTGATGGCTCTTCAAAAGTGATATCTCCACTCTCAATGAGGTCTTGGATAAAGTGACGTAAGAGAAATCATTGATCAGTTGGGTGACCGTTAATATGATGAAAATCATAGTAGGTATCTACTTTATATCGAGTAGGCTTGGGTTCTCCCTTAACCCAAGGTCTAGTGATGGGATAGGTAACCATGTTTGCATTAATGGGTTGTTGAAGGACACTTTATAGGGGTTCTCCCAAAGGATTGAAATGACGTCACTTTGAATCAAGAGAGGAGGAAACCTCTTTGCTAGAAACAACAAGAGGTTGTTTACCTTTTTTTGGTCTAATATGAGTGTTTTGGACGTTATGGACAATGCAGTTGTCTGTAACACCATCATTGATCATATTACAATTATTGTTAAAATGTTTAGATTTGTCTTTGTGAGAGCTATTAGGAGGGTTACTATGTTTCCCATTATCTTTTGAATGGGGTTTAATCAAACCTTTAACGACAAGGGATTTTTCAATCCGTGATCCTTTATCAATAACTTCTTCAAAAGTATTAAGGCAATGCATTTTCATCTGAAAGGATAGCTCACTGTTGAGGTTATGTACAAATATTCTCACAAGTTGTTTCTCAAGCATTGAGCATGGGAAACGACTAGCAATCCCATGTTATCTTTGTAGGAATTGTAAAAAGGTGTCACTTACTCATTATTTGGCATTAGACAAATCCATCATTGTAATTTCAAAGTCTAGGTTGAATGAGAGATGTTTAATTAACTTCTCTGAGATGTCCATGAAAGTTTATATAGAGACCTTTGGGAGGTGTAGAAACCAGTCCAAAGCTTGTTCACCTAGACTTCGTGGAAATAAATGCATTAAAAACACATCACTATAGGCCACCTCTTGGAAACCCATATAAAACTCTTTGATATGCTCTCTATGATCATTCTTTCCCTTGTATTTGTGAAATTTGGGCGTCTCAAAATATTTGGGATAGCGGATATGCAAAATGTCCTTATTGAAGGGGTAAGGACACAACTCTTCAAATTTGAATTGTTTGCATTGATATTTCATACTTGAGATGGTGTCCTTCATCATTTTCAATTCTTGGGAATATGGTGAGTTGTTCTATAGGAAAGATAAGCAACCATTTCTCGTAGAGTTGTTATATTTGGTGTGTGTGGTTTGAATTTTAGGTGAAGCATCACTATTTTTATTTTATGCCTCATTGTAATGGGATTCATTAGAAACTTTCGAATTTAAGACATAATTTTTTTTGTCCATGTCATTAATTTGATTCGTGAAGGATTCAGTGGGATTGGTGGCTTAATCAGTTTATTTTCCTTTGTTCCCTTCATCAAATTTGTCTTTGTTTGATTCATCACCTTTGGTGTTGTTAGAGGTGGACTTGTTTCGATCATCATTGTTCGTGTGACTAGGGCCTGCCTCATCGTCATTGTGTTTCGAAATGAAAGCTTTACCCTTGTTAGGTGGTGGTTTTTCAAGTAATTTTTGTATATTATCCTTATCAAAATCAGAGGGTAATTTTTCTCCCATCTCAAGGAGATGAAGCAAAACAAATTCCTTATTCATACCTAAGATATTTTCAACGTGGGATTGTTCTTAGAGTGAGATGTCATTCTGATCATCCTCATAGTTTTGGTCATTTTCACTGTCAAATTTTTGAAAAGGATTTCGATTTCATTCATTCCTTCCAAAAGGACTATAATCTCAGTGTCATGTTCCCACCATTTTTAAAAGAGAGGAGGAATAAAAAAGAGATGTGAAAGATAACTCATATCTGCAGCAAAGTCAATGCAGCGAAATGGAAGAGAGGTGTGCGATTAAGCTTGGTAATAACTTGTCCCTTAACAAAGTGAATGCTAAGATGGAAAAGAAGTTTGGAAGATATGAATGACACAACCCTTAAAAAAGTGAATGTCAAGATGGAAGCATGTGAATGTGCTTGATAAACTCGACCCATGACAAAGTGAATTCTGATATGAAGAGTGGTTCAATGTCGTGAAAATTCTCATCCTCCTAACAAAGTGAATGCTAGAATGGAGGAGATTTCTAGTGACAAAAGTCCATGTGTTCAACCTCTAACAATGTGAATGCTAGAGTGGAGAAGAAAGGATAGATTAATTACAAATACACTCTACCACTTAAAAAAATGAATTCTTGATGGGAAGAGGGTATGATAAAGGAGTCAAATCATATGCGATTTTCTCAAACTTTAACAAGAATTAGTCAAGAAGGAAGAGGATAATGAAAGGATAAGACTCAAATATTGATAACGTAAGTGTTGGGAAAAGAATATACGATGAAGTGTCTAAAACAAAACAAATTATTTTGTCAAGTTAGAGACGTGAAGAAAGAAAACATATATACATTAACGATGATGATGTCAAACTAAAGGATTCAAGGAAAGTATAAAGATAAGATGTGATAGAATTCAGTTACGATTAAAGAGCACATAACACTGTCAAAATGTGAGTCATAAGATGAAAGTGCTTTAGCGAGTATGTGTATATCCGTAACTCAAGAATTAATTCCAAAAAGAAGATGGAAAGTTAAAATTTTGGGAATGTAATCCAAATGTTTAAGTATCGAATGAAATTGTAGATAAACTCAAAATGAGGTGAGTATGAAATATAGAATAATTTGATGACTACGAAAGAGGAAGACTTAAATAAGTGAATGAAAACTCCAGATGAATGAAAGAAGATAAAATGGAGAATGCAATGAGGATGAAAATATTGAAATAATGAAAAAGAGATGAAAGTTCCAAAAAGTGGAATTTCAAGAGTAAAATGAAAGTTAGTTAATGACTAACAATGCAGAGGAAAGATGACAAGAAGAGGTGAAATGAGAATGACAATAGAATCAAAACAAGGACTGTTTAGAAAATGACAAAGTGATAAGGAATATGAAAGATGGATCCCAAATAAGGAGTGTTTGGGGAAAAAGAGAGTGTGGAACACTACTACCAAAAAAAAACAAAAGATGAAAATCAAAAGAATAGGTTTTTTGTTAAATGTTTGCTTGTGGCCTCTACCTTAAATTGGTTAGGATAATGTATGACTTTTTAGGTGGCTCTCTCCACTAGGTGTGAGTAGCATATCCAAGTGAATGTAATTTTACTGCTATCTAATGAATTCACTTTACCCCCTTTGAAACTCTAAGAAAAGATCTTTCTCAGAATGAATCACACTGGGGTCTCCACTAAGGATACCCTTGACTTTAACTCACAAGGCTTTACTAGTCAAGTAGGATAAAAAGCTTCCCGTTTTGTCCACCAGTTCCCTCAAGGTGTGTACTACTTTATGGTTCTTATAACCACCCCATTTTTATAGCTTAAGGCTTATTCCAAAGGGGTTATGATCTAGTTAAGTAGTCGAGTCATAGCTCTTAACCAAACCTGCAAATACAATGTTTTGAATGTGGTGTATATTTTATCTTTTGATATTAATGTGGTTTAGTTTTACACCATTTGGAAACCTCTCGTTAGTATTTTTTGAGTGTTTTATCCACCTTTTTTAGAGTGGGTCCTGCTATCAAAGATTAGAATGTTTTTTGAAACGAGGTAAAAAATAAAAATAAAAATAAAAAAACAAGTTCGTGTTTGTGATTTCCCAGATCCATTAGAAAGCACAAGGAAAGAGCATATGCACAAAATATCTTTGATTAAGTAAAACTTCAATTCCCAAAAAAATTTAAAAAATTACAATGTTTCTGATTCCCAAGATCATTGAAAAAGCATGAGGGAAGAGCATGCACGTGATTGTTTCGTGGTTAATCTCACAAAAAAAAAATGATAAATGAGAAGAAATAAAAAATAGCATGTTAGAATACGTTACTGAATAGACAAAATGATTAAACGTGTACAAGAGTGGCTAAAAAGTAAGAAAAATGTGGACTGAAATGTCTAGTAACCCTTAATGATTAACACTTTTACGATGATTCCTAGGTGTAAAAAGTTTGGAAATAATAACAAAAGTGTTCGATTAGTAAAAAACCCCAAAAACACCACAAAACCTACAAAATGCAAGTCATGGTTAGTACAATTTGCTAAAAATAATGAAAAATAAATGAATAGGCGCCGAAGTTGGATTAAAATTCATAAATAATAATGAAACTAATTTAATTGTAAAACAAGAAAAAGGAATTAATGTTAAAAGACTATAAAGGGAATAAATGAAACTAAACTAAAATAAAAAATAAAAAATAAAACCTAACCTAAACCTAAAACTATAAACATATATAACACAATCCTAAAAACCTAATGTATTCTAAGTTTCTTTTGTGTCTAGATGAATTGGTTCAAGCAGGGGAGGAGCTCGTTGTGTAGAGAGGTGAGCCAGGGATGTCTCGGGTGGAGGATCATGAGTTTTGGACTCGTACAAGGGGTAGTCAAGAGCATGGTTGAGTAGGTATGTGGAGAGGTTGGGTCGAGGTTAGGGCAAGGTCAGTGAAAGTGGCTAGGGCATGGGGACAGTGTAGGGTAGTTAGAGTGTCAGGGAGTTGGTCAGTGGTGGGACGACGAACATCTCGTGGGGGTAGATAACGGGCTATGAGGAGGGAGAGAGAAGAGTCATTAGGGATTGTCTTGGGTAGGAATGGGGATCAAGGATAGCTTGTCAGAGCTGAGTTAACACAGAAGCATGGTGGGCACGAGATCCCCAAAGGACCGAGGGGTAGGGATGGGGTTAGGCATGGAATGCAGTAGATTGGGGCTGGGATGGGGTAGGGTAGTCAATGTTCAGGGGAGATTTCCATGGGCTTGGCGGGTTGGGATGGGGTCTATGTGAGTTAGGGGAGAGTTGGGGGCTAGGAGGGGTGAGGAACATCTCGACAGAGAGGGCCGAGCTGTGGGTGGGGTTAGGTAGAGTAGGATGTAGTTAGGTATTTATTACGTTATTTTTTTGTTTTAAAATTTCTTGTTTAAAATCTAACTCATTTTTACAACCTAATCAAAATACAATATATTTTTTTTAGTAAATAAAATCTAATTTTCACTTTTTATGTTTTGTGTGCAGGTTCTGATAATAATTGTAATAGGATTATAAAGGAAAAAAATAGAACATCAAGTTGATTTGACATAAAAACAAATAAAAAATCAAAGTAACCTCTAGTATAGAAGTAATAGTTTATGTAGATATTGTAACAATAGTTTGTAGAACATTCAAAACACCTACGAATGCAATATATTCAAAAATTTGGCAAAAGACAAAACACTTACAAACAAGAAACCTAGAAAATTTATACACAAACAAGAGATGTATTGTGAAAAAAATGAAACACACATACAAGAAATTAAACCAATAACGAAAGAAGATAGGGTGCGAGTCCCAGTAGACGTGCCAAAATGTAAGCAATGAAAGAATACCTAAGAATGGAAGACAAACAAAATACAATGGAAAACTTCATGTAATCCTTCAGTGCAAACCTCAGTAGGGTTGTAGGGATTTCATCTGTGGAACCTTACAAATGGATGTTAGTGCTCTTGAATGTTTTCCAAATGTGAGTTCAAATTCTATAGACATAGATACTTTGGTTTGGAAATTTAGCATAATTATTGTACTTATGATTTAAGAGGATTTGTAAGAGGGTAAGCCTATAATTTATAGAGAAAAAAGTAGTAAGAAATTTGTTACATACGGTTGAATGCATATGCTAAAAATAACATTGGAGGAAGTTACAGTAGTACTGGGGAATTTAGTGGTAGTAAATGGAATTAATTACAGAAGTTACATTCGTGAAGGTGGTTGTACATGTAATTCAATTGCCCCAACCTTTCTAGGATTACTCAAGTGCAGTTAACTGGGATAAGGATAGGGAGTCCAAGTAGAATCTAAGTTAATGGTGACCAAGTGGAAGTCACCTAAAATGTGTAAAAACTTAATTTATTAATTATTTAATGTTATCGCCAAATCAGAGAACCCTTAAATTTGCACAAGTGTGTATGCTTGAGATCACGGTGTGATTGGGTAACATGGGTGTTACCTCCAAGTTGTGGGACTTGCTACCTGAGATAGACCTCCAGAGGAAGCTGGTTCTTACTCCTAAACTACCTGCCACAATCTATTGTAATGCAAGTGAAACTATCTTATCCTAATCTAACTTTCCAAGGAACCATGGAGGGAGAGTGCATGAAAGTAAATTGTACACTAACAATGGTGATATACCAAAAAAGGAGGGAATAAGTATAACTTTCTAATGTGTGAAAAATGGAAGTGAAATGCATACTAGAGAGGGTGATAACTGTTCTCCACATTCTAGCAATTGCATTCACAAAAATATTTCATACACACACAATAATAATGAATCCTTACAAGAACATAAAATAGACAAAATATATATGTAATAATATTGAAGAGGTAAGCACAATGAAAACAACACAGAAAATGAAAATACATCTAAAAACTTGCATCTATTGCTTCATGACATACACAGTTCAATCTATTACAAAGTAAAGGCTTGGTTCACCATGCAAGAAGTCCACTACAAGGTTTTGCAGTATATTGGCTTCACAAAACCAAAATGATAGAGTTTTTTCTACTAAAAAACAATCATATATAATGAGCCCAACACTCTAATTTATAGAATTTTGAGAGGAGAGAGAGAGGGAGAAATGAAAATCCCAAAATTTTACTTCCCATAACTTGTAAGAGGTAATCAATGAAGTGAAATGATGGTATGTTGATGTAAAAGGAACCCCATACTGTCCCATAACTTGCAACAGTGAAAAATGTATGTCCATGCTTCATTAAATGTTCTCACAACCACCAATAAAATCATTGTTTTGAACCTGACCACGTTTTTAGAAAAATAAGCATCAAAACTTCATCAATTTCTACATTTCTTCATTTTTGTGTGTCAGGATTGCAATCAAAATTCCAACAAGACCAATTTTGTGAAAATCCATTGAGAATTGTAAAAGTTATGGTCTTCTGAGTTTGAGCAACTATTTTTGGTTTACCAGGGATTTCTTGCATTTGACGGGAATTAGCATTTGATTTTTTGGAGCTAGAGATGTTTATTTCTTTTCATCCATCTACCCATTTGAACTTTAGAGCTCTGGGTCAAAAATTATTTCCGTTTGAAATATGGGGGTCACATTACACCACTCTCCTTTATATTGCGGTGATTTTGAGTTTTTGGGGAACGAATGTCCCCGCGGTACTTAAACAGTGCGGGCCTCCTTTCTCCACGTCGTAGGATCAGATTTTTTTTCCTCGTGCATCCATCGTTGACTGGAACAGGAGGGCCATTGAATCTTGACATATCTGCACATTACAGACATGTGGCTATTTAAAATTTTTACGTCCTGACTGTCTCGGACATATTTTTCTACCTTAACCGCATTGCACTTGGTCGTGGATATTTTGGCTTTTCAGGGCCTGACTGTCCCAGACATATTTTTCCACCTTAACCGCATTGCACTTGTTTGCGGTTATTTTGGTTTTTTGGGGCCCAACTTTCTTGGACATATTTTTCCACCTTAACCGCATTGCAACTATTTTGGCTTTTTGAGCATTTCGAGTAATTTTGTCCCAGCTATCCCATAGACCGCGTGGGACATTTTTATCTGATTTTTCCACATTACACTACCTCTTTAGAATTTTAGGCTTGTAATTGGTACGACAATACCTGGTATGACCTGCATTAGTTCCATCCGCAGCCCTCAAATCCAATTTGCACTAAAATATGCCCTTGACTTCATTCTTCCAAACTTTTGGAAATTTTCACTATCTCCTTGGATTTTTCTTTGGATAGGGAAGTTAGAGAAAATCCAAGGGATCCCTCAAAACCTAATTTTGGGCCTCGAACCATTTCTGTTTGCTCAAGCCTAAAGAAATTGTGTAAGTTATCAAAATTACCTTGGTGGTGAATTTTGGATAACATTTAATTAATAAATTATAATTAACATAGCTAAATGGGTACAAAGGGGACATGGGATTAATTTAATCAATCCAAAGGGTGTAATTTTTTTGAATTAATCAATTTAATCAATTAATCTCAAATGGGTGAATAACATGGTGTATTAGGATAAAACTGGGAACAGGTGGAACCAGGTGTGTAAGTTTGGGTTGTCTACAAGAACAACTAAACAAAAATGGAGAGTAAAATGCAGGAAGCCTCTTGCCATTTGCGAATCTTGAATCAAAAAGAAAACACCCATGGTTTCCCCTCAATTTTTCGTGGCTTCCAACTCCTTCAACCTGAAAAACACAAATGAAAAATGAAGAGATTAGGGAAAGAAAGTAGTAAAAAGACAACATAAGGATATCTAGGGATTCGAGGGAAAACATAAAATATAAGGGCCCATATTGATTCAATCCTAGCGTAGAGATTTAATCCTACACTTTTAAAGTTGTTGGCATTTTCATGGGAATGAGTTTTAAATAAAAGGTATGGATTTTAAGTGAATGGGGCCACCTAGTGTTTTGGACGTGGGCATTAGTGGGTTAGAATAACTAGTAACCATTTTATTATGGATATAGAATTAAATAGATGAGATTGATCATAGGGTTAATCAATAGAAATTGTGCAAGGGTGTTTTAGATAATATTCTAAAAAGGAATAAATTAATTAAAATAAAAATGTATATTTAAATCACTAAATGATGGGTATGTATATTAAGTTAATATGGGATGTAAATTTTAAATCCACTTAGGAAATGACCCTTCTTATATTTAAAGGAAAACTAAGAGGATTAAACAATGAAATTATTTTTGAAAATATTTAAATAAAGTCATGAAACTTAGTAGAAGGATTTTTAACCGTAATACATCTTGTGGAATAAATTAGTAATATTTAATAATTAATTTAGTTACGACTATATTTGGATTTGTAGAACTTATTAAGCATAGATTATTGGATCGTAACTAATGTTTATGACCCTTGCAACTCTTACAAAAATTATTCCCTATGATTTTCCTAAGTAATTAATGATGTTTGATATGGTTTTGGTGTGTCGAAATTGTGGGTGTTACAACTTTAATAAAGAGTACTTGTTACTAAATCAAATATTACTATGAGTTTAATTAGTGTAGAAAATAAATCTCAGCAAATAGCTAAACCCTAGTATAAAGCTTGTGCACAACTACTCTTCTTATGTGTTCTTTTTAGCATAGGAATACTAAAACCTTAGGATGAGCCTAAATAATTACACTCATTCATGACTTCTAGCTTAGGGAAACATGATCTGATGTTTGAGTTATTATTATAGCTTGTATACTTAACAATATTTTAATTTTTCAATAGAATAGAAAATATAATTATGAAGTATTGTGCTAGAAGAAAATTAAAATTTAGTCTCCTCGCAATGAAACTAAATCCTTGACGTGTAATCATTAAGGTAAAACTTAATATTTTAAATAGATGATTATTTCCTCTTGTCCCCCCCCCCCCCCCCCCCCCCCCCCCCCCCCCCCCGCCACCTTTCCTAGTGTATAATGAATGTATGATGTGAAACCAGGTAATCATGTTCTTGAGGAAATTATCTAGGATGAGAACTAGTAGTCTCACGAACATGCAAATCTCCATTATTAACAAATGGGTTACACGACTAATTTTAAAATGTTATTTAAACCTAGTTAAGGTAAATATTTTTAAAATTAATGTAAATTATTTGATTGGATATTATGTTTTAGTTACCCATACTTGAAAATATTGAGTATGAATCCCCTTGAACCCCTCTCAAACAAGAGTATCAACTTAATAAGAAGTATTGATTTTACCTAGAGTTCATGGGAAGATAAGGGTGTTCAATCACTCTAGTGGCGACCTTAGCAAGGTGTGTAAAATTTACAATTGAATGTCTCCTTCTAATATGCATTTAATACTTAATTTCCCAGGAATCCAAAATTGGTTAAGTGTGTAATCATACTCCTTCAGATCTTGATGACTAAGCATCTAAGTGAAGTATTTAGAATATATGTTTAGTTGAAATAAATTAAAACCAAATAGAGTAACCTTAGTAACTAAATTCTAACATGAAAGGAATGTGTGCTCTAATTACTCTTGGACCAATAAACTCCCTTTGTTTTCATGTGAACCTCCTTTGTTGCAGCTGAGATAAATTTCAAATCTAAGTGAACATATAAGATAGAAAATAAATCCGTAGAGAAAAAATTAATAGTCTCACGTGTGTACATATGTTCATACCAAAAACTAGGATAAATATTTATTTTATGATAAGAGAAAGGTGAAAAGTTAGATGGAATCTTTAATTTACTAACAGAATGTTAAGGAAGATAAAAAGTCTAGTTTAATGAAGAATGAAGGACTACCTGAAATGACTTTTTCAAGTAATTACGGTTAATAAAAAATATGAAGGTAATAAATATGTGAACCAAAAAAGTGTCACATTATAAATGGTGCCTATATAGAAGTGTATACTGTAGTTGAATCATTATGTTATGCCTTGTCATTTGAAGAAAATGTGGCCTTGATGTACATCACGTGTTTTGATGTTACCTATGTGGGTTAATATTGTGCAAACATATCATGTGTTGTGTATTGCCCTAATTGATCTCCTGAAGTGTCATGTGTGCTACAATATAAGTCAAAAAAATATTATTCCAGTATTTTAGTGTTGTATTTGTGTGTGTTAAATGTGGATGTTACATCTAGCTTCCTGGCAGTGTTTTTGGAGTAGGAACAATTTAGTTGTGACAATTACTCAAGTTTTCTTTTCTTTTCCACTCTATCCCCAATGGAAAGGGACAATGGAGGAATAAAAATGCACCTAATTCTATGCCTTCCATGTGTCATAGTGTGGTTGGGTGAGAGGGGAATGAGGCAAAACAACCCATTAAGCACCCAGGGTTGAGATACGGTCACATGGAAGACTAGGATGGGGGCTAGAGTGTTTCACATCTACTTTTACCCTTTTTCCCCAAGGGATAGGGACATGTAGGAGAAAAAAAATCACCTAGACCTTTTTGTGACAAGTGGCACAACTTGATTTGATGAGGGGAGAATGAGGGAACAACTAGAAAAGGGTATTTTAGCACTTCGTCGGCTAGTTTGAGCTCATAGGAAGATCCAGGAGAAAAAATTGGGGTAGGGCATAAATTTTTGTCCCCTCTATCCCCAAGGGATAAATATAGGAGGCACAAAAAAATGCGACATGGACTTGTTCTTCAAAAAATTGACTAAATACCATAAACACACCTCACAAGAGAGAGACTTATCGGCGAAGTTTTCAGAGCTCTAGGAAATCATTTTTAATGAAACCATATATTGATTTAAATCCCAAGAGAATTATAAAGACAATGGGATGGATCTCAGATTCTGTTTATGCTTAGAACTGGATGAAAGATATATTTTTCTCTTGAGAAAACAGGGCGTGTTTTCCAAAAATGAGCTATGCAGAGAAGTGCCTATATCTTTTTGAGGATTTAAACAATTCATCATGTCGATAATCCTCGAATATTTACAATGAGTAATGTTTTTCCTCTTAACTCCTTATGGAGCTCCCAGAAACATCCGTGGAAGATTAGGTACCAATTTTCACCACCTGCTACTTATAGCTTCAAAACGCGGGAACTGAGGCCATGTCATATGAGAAATGAAAAAAGGTGAAAGAGAGTGTCGAATTTTCTTTTCCCCTCTATCCCCATGGGAAAGGGGTAGGAGAGACAAAAAAATTTCCCTTCGTGTGATTTTTGAAAAGTGGCGGATTCTCATTTGATGCTAAGAGGGCTAGAAGTAAGGTAACAATTCTTGCAAAGTACTTAATAACGTCATATGATGGTCCAAGAAGAAAATAAAGGTTGGTTTCATTTTCTTGTCCCTTCTGTCACCAAGGGAAAATAAGAAGAGGGACACAAAATTACGCCTCAACTTGGAGGTGACAAGTGTCCTCTTGTGAAAATGACTAAGTACCGAAAGCATATAACCTTGAGAGAGACCTCCAAGACAAAGTTGTTGGAGTTCCAGGAGGACCTTTTCGGTGCTTCCTTATCTGAAATTGAATCTAAAAAACCTTCCAAGATTAACGAGATGGATCTCAAGATCAGATTATTCCTACAATCCCCTAAAAAAAAACAATTTTTCTCAGGAAAAACGGGTGTCTCTGCTGAAATTGAGTTGTGAAAATAAGTTCCCGAGTCTTGTGCAAAATATGAAATTACCATCATGTACAGGGTTAAAATAGCTTTCCAATGATAATGTTTTGGCCTCTAACTCATTGTGGTGCTCCCGAAATCACCTTCTGAAGCTTAGCCACTATTTCAGACTGTAAGTTCCTTGACCCTCAAGAATCCACTTTCATTGTTCTTGTTCCTAAACCTTTGAAACATTCTTAAATATTCCTAAACTAGTTCCATTAGATTCTCAACTCCTTTTCACCACTCCCAGATGATTTTGAGCTTTCACATATGTCTCGGAGGATGCACACCTATCCTAGAAAGACCAAAATTGGTCTTTTTGGGCCTACTGAGAAACTAACCATTGTAAACCCTTCACCAAATGAAATTGCTTATATTGTCACGTCATTCCAAATACTTGTGCTTACTTTTTCACCATCTTGGAAGTACCTGCAAGATCAAACTAGACATGACACAATTGACAAACTAACCAATAGAGGGTTTCAGGAACACGTAGGAGCAAAATTTTCAATTTTGGCTAAGTTGTCATGCTTCGAAGTTTGAAAATTTCAAGTTGCACATTTGATTGAAAACACTATTTTAGCCAGATTATTTTATATATAGACTTTAATTTGTAAAAGTAATACATTTTTATTATCCCATCCAACATTTGAAAATCAAAACAAATAACAATGTATTTTTTCTTGCTAAACTTTTAAATAATTATATAAGAATTGTTATTTAAGGACTTTCTTTCTTACAGCACAAAAATATTGACAATGGTGAACTTTTGTCCCTTGTTTTCTGTGTTCGAGTAAAATAGCTTAATAACAAATTACATAGATCACGAGGTCATGACAACCATCTTGAAAGAACCGTAGGAAATTGCGATTTAAGGATTTTCGATCCGGAAATTTACAGCCATTATAGAAAACACATGGACGCGTGTCACCGGCCGACGCGCTTCGTGAGTGCAAAACCAGAAAGTAAAGAAGAAGCCGCCATCAGCGCAAACGTTATGAAACTCATGCTTACGGACGCCGCCGCCATTTCTTTAAATTTCGTGTCCCGCTGTGTATTTGTTATCGACGCTGCCGACGAAGAAGACGAAATCAATAAATAAGCTAATACCTGCATACGCCGTTCATCAATATATATCATCTCTTTCCTATGAAACTGCAAATTCAGAGGGCAAGCAGTTATAATTTCTTGATAAATTTGAGCCGTGTTCACCTGATCGCCGATGAAATCGATGTAACAGGACACAACTTTAGGCGATAAGGTATGCGCCAACAGTTCATCGTAAATCCCTCTACCAAGCTGTGCCGGCAAATACACGAACGCTATCATGCCTATGGCCACGGAATACCTGTAGTCGAGAAAATGGCATTATCTTAATCCGGCGCAATCGGAGAATGTTAACAAAATTGTAGGAAATTAGGAATACAGATTGTGTCTATCTATCTATCTGCCTGTATTCTTCATACTCGTCGAATTTCAATCCTCGTTGGCCCTGTTTATTGGAACCCATGATCACAAAGGAAAGAAAGGAGCGATTACCCTAAAGATCACGCACCAGAAAGGAGAACACAGCTTCTGCGCATCTCAGGGCAAGGCCGGCCAGTCGCATACGATGCTCTTTCTGCTGCCTTAAAACTGATATGCTCTTCTGCGTCTCGCCCTGCACAGGCGGAGAAGAAACTCGGTATAGCTCCAAATCGCCTCCATTTTCGTGTTAAGTGCTCTCCGGCGGCGCCGACGGCGGCGGACTTGCCATTTCATTTCTGTAACTCGCCCTGCATATTTTCGACAACTCCTACTGTCTTGTTGATGTGTTGGCGGGAAGCTTCAAGATAAGTGGTTTCGTAGAATGGTCGGCGAAGCGGATAACACCCGGTCTGCGAGCATGAGGAAAACTGCATATTCTATAAAATAGGGCTTGCATCTTCTTGTCAAAGTTACTTCCGGATTGCTTCCTTGTCACCGTGGAACCCCACCTCAACCTATATTATATATGGCAGTTCTTATCCACATTCTGGAGGACATGGCCGTCTCTGGGATGAATTATTATTGTGATTACAATCATTATCTTTCTTAATTTCCTAACAACTGCTAAAAATAACATTCACCTATCAACGGCATTATCCTAAACTCAAAGAAAATACAAAATAAAAGAATCTCAAAACTCAGTGGCCCTATAAAAAAACACCCATGTTCCTTCTCGACTGCTCCCTTGTCCCTGTCAATACGTGGAGCCTTACCTCGGCTACTTTGACTCAAGAACATTGATACTTTTCACGACACATTAATTATGTTGATTCGGATGGGCCGAATTTTCAAACTCCTCCAGAGAGCCCATTTGAAATACCATTTCCATTTGATCTAATACTGTAACAATAAAAATCACAAAAACTTTGATTTGTAATCCTAAAATGTTATTACTCTGAGAAGCATTCCTACAATGACATCTAGGGTTGTAATGGAGTGAGTTGTTTAATTTTATTCTTAATGTTAAATTTGATGTCTATTTGACCGTCATGTGACAATTCAGCCATAAATTTGACTTTCATTGGATTGTCACTTAAATGTTTTTTTTCCCCCTCTTTTTTTTTGGAGAAGTTAATTAAAAAATTAGTAATATCTTGGCCATATAATAATGTTTTGACCATTTTTCTTAAATAAAATTTTCCAAGGCCGATTGATTTGTGGCAAATAGAATCAATTTTGGGACATCAAGGTCGGTTCGCTTATCACAATGAAGTGAGTCAAAATAATTAATGTAGATCTCAATCCTAAAACCTACGAAAAGACAATGAAGCAATTTCTTTTTCGAAGTTGTTTGGCTCCAAAGGATTGTGCTTTTATTTTTAAGGTTATACTTACCTATTTTAAAAAGAGATTAACCTACAAGTGTGTTCCTTTTTGCACGGATTTTGAAGCAAAGAGTTTTATATTCAGTCGCTTTACATATTTAGCACTTATGCATGCATTAATGTAGTTAGTTAGAGCATTAATGTATTTGGAAAAGGGGGTCTCTGGTTCAAATCTTTTAGACTTATTGACACAACAACATACCAGTAAGTTACTATCAATTGTGTCAAATCTATTCAAGAAAGAGTGACTTTTTCTTTAAATTAGCTACGCATTTAGTGTGTTATGTCAATCATCCATTCCGCCCTTTAGGTGACATTTTAGATAAGATCTTTATTAATGGCCAACATCATGGTAAATGCATCATTTGATGTAGGAAACATTGGCAGACCTCTAGAGAAAAAAGGCAATGAGACGTCCCCTCAAGTTTGTACCAAAATTCTTTCAAGAGGTAATGGTTCTCAGCATGATACCCCTTTTCTTCATGTGGTGTTAGATTTCTTTGAATTTTAAAATCTCATCAATCAAAATATTTCATTCTAGTTGGTTATTTTGTTAGTTGAGTCCCCTAAGTGGATATGCTTTAAAAAGGGCTTTACAGCCAATCGCAACCCCACAATGTTCAATTCAAATTATTGCAAGTTCTATGAGCATTTTTCCCAGCATCACTAACTCTAAACCATCATTAATTAGGGCCCATGGTTCATTTAAAATACCCTAGAGGAATATTCCCATTGGACCATTAAATCCAAACTTACCAATATGCAATGTAAGCTCAAAAACCCCATATCGTTGTATTTTCTTAGTCTCTCTATACCTCTCTACAACATTATTGAGCAACTCATGAAACACCTTAAGGGGACTTTTCTACCACAGGTAACCTAATTATTGTGTCACTCACCCTTAAATGAGCATATGTGTGGAAATATACTTAGCCAAAGAGTTGCAAGAATTTATGGATATTCTACTTTTTGAATACATTTTTTCGCTACCAATCCTCGAGTCACATGATTATGGAAGTCCCTTCGATGACACGTTTTTTTTCTAGTGACACAAGAGAAATTTTCTATAAATAGTAGGGCCATTGGCTCCTCTAGTGATGGTTGGACCATAGTCTCCAAGAGGAAATCGCATGACCTCATGTGGTAGTACCAAGCTGCCATGTCTTGTATACAAACCCACAATTGGGTTTGAAGACTTGTTTTAATTGCCACCAACAAGCTAACTAACCAACCTATGCCTCCACCCATCCCTCATACCATGCAATCCATATTTTCCATCATGTTGTCAAAAGTCATGGCTTTATCATCACAATTCTTACATCCTAATCTTTGGGATCACTTATATAGCTTAGGGATTCTTTACCACAAAGCTATCATTTATGAGTCCCTCACCCTCTTGAAAATAGGATTAGTTTGATAAAAATTGACAACCTATAAAACTCGTTGAATTTATAGAGTTTAATAATGCTTTTATAACAAGTTTGTAGCCCTCTAAGACATAAATGAGGGGTACATGGTACAATATGCACCTTGATAGAATCCCGTGATTGTAAATTTTTACAATGATTGACGTTTTACTAAATCAACCCATAGTTATATGGTTTCGGAAAATTGTAATTGTTTCATTAATACACAAAATGACTTATATAACGTAAAAATCACATGTATCTTCTCTAATTTGTTGCTCACACTGTCTAGTTGATGACCAATTGCAAGATGTACAATAAGGATCCTCGTATAGGAGATGTTATCACATTACATTAACCAAATATTTCTAATAATATTATTTCTTGAGAATCTGACATTAACCAATATGGGATCTCCTTGATTTTAATGGCCAAAATTCTTGGGATAACCAGCCTTTATGACTTTAATGATCCTAGATATGTAGATGGTTGGAATACTCTCTCATTGATGCACACTAGATTATATACAAGGATTCAACATTTTAGAATCATATGAAGACAAGGAATTTCATTTTCAAATGTACTTATGTATTATCGAAAGTAAAACATGGTTTAATATGCCTAAAAATATCATAGGAAAATTCATTATATAGGACTACAAAAGCTATGCACAAGATATAATTAAGTAAAGGAATATTAATGATGACAACCTTTAAATATGACCTTAATATTATTTCAAAATGTATAAATTGAAGCTCTAATTGTTATAATTTGTATTAATTTTCTGGTAATCTATATATCGATTGAATTCAAAAAATATTACATGTATATAATTTGTAATGTTAGTTGTTAAGGATTGAGGTCACTTGAAGTGTTTCCATTCTACAAAATGGTTATTATATTTAGTCATTCCAATTTATAACCCAAAAAAACAAAACTTTAAAAGTGTTTATTGGTAAACCTCAAATCCATAAATGGTGTAGAGTGGAGTTCTTACTCAACTTGTAAATTTAAAACCATTTATAGATCTACCAATGGACTCGGAGTAGATATTTTACCATATGATATTCCGGTACTAGAGATTGTGTTGCATGTTAATTCCGATATATAATTCCAATTTCACCATGCAAATTTCTTTGTTAAGAACAAGGATGGATTGGATCTCTTCCATCAGAAAGAAATGGGGTTTCTTACTTTTCATGGGTTATAAAAAAAATTACTTGCACAGAAGTCTGTCTCACTTCCAGATCAAATAATAGAGAAGATATTGTTGTGCCTTTTATTGGAATCAGTTCACCATTTCCGCATGGTGTGTAAACAATGGAGCAATCTATTGTATTCTATTGAATTATCGATTTCATGGCATCAATTACACAAGAGGGATCCCAAGTTGTTGTTAATGACTTAAAAATAAAGGGAATGTGAAGTCCATTCCATCTGCTTCATCACACGAAAATGGAAGATAATCTCCCTTTCCTTTGAGCCGGGAATTTATGACATTGGATCAGGTAAACACTTAGTACTCCTTATAAAGGAAGATTTGTTGCACTCACAAGAACCTGTTTCCAACTTCATACCCTAACATCCATAAGTATGGTGGGCTTGGTAGTTAGAGAGGAATGATAATTCTATAAAGTAGTGGCGATTGGTCAAAACATCACACTATATAAACGTATTATGTAGAACTATGATTCTCAGAAACAATCATTGTATCTATGGATACAAAGACTGATACAAGTGATAGAAAGCACAAAATAAAAAGGTTCACAAGGCCTAGGCTAGTGATCTAAAATCTAACAATGACAACCCGTAAATATGACCTTAATAACATTTTAAATTTTTTTAAATCGAAGCTCTAATTCACAAACAAGTAAATCACTAATAGGGTCTGACCTCAATTCTCCAATATTATGGAGCTGAGACGGATAATTTCAAAAGTAAATAACACTAAATAGAAATATGTATATTAAGTATCAAAAGTTATATACAATCAATTTTAAGGTACATGATATTAAATGAATTCAGCCAATTGACTATGAATTTAAATGCATACCTACAAAATTTGATTTAACGCAGGGGATTGACTAAAACTTGGAGAGCTTGGATAGTAAAATTATAGTGTTAGTGACCAGTATTTAAAGGTTAATGCATGCAAATCCTATAAAAAAATTAAAAATAGTAAAGTCAAAGATGCATGGAAAATCAGAAAAGAAAAATTGTTACAAAAGTTAAAAATTTTTGTTAAAAATAGCAAAAGCAAATGTTAATGCATGCAAAAGATATAAAATAAAATTTTAAAATAGTAAAGATAAAGCATCGTGCAAAATCAGAAAAGTAAAATTGTTATAAAAGGAAAAAGCAAAATTGGTAAAAATAGCAAAAGTAAAATTGTTAAAAGTAACAAAACCATCATTTAGGCCGATAAATTTGACACAGACCCATGAATTTCTGCAAAGCCCTTTCCCATAGGGGTAATGCCTTCGGCGTAATTAATAGATTTGGAGCAAACCCAAAATAAAATTAAAATCACATGTTTAATTCTTAGTATTCTAAAGTGATTATTCTATGTCATGCGTCAACTATAATTTCTATTTGTTAATAATTATTTTTAAATTTACCCTAAAATTATATAAAATATAAATTATTAGTTATTTTTAATCATTATTGATTATTTATACATTTAGTATAAAACTATGTTAAATACCGATTTTTGTTAAAAATATTAATATTTAATAATTTAACATAGATTTACATAATAATGTTAGTAAATAATAGTTTTAAAAAATTGAACATGCTCTTGAATAATTTTATACAATTAATATTTTTGTTTTGTTTAATTTATTTTATGAAAATAATATTCTTGCTCAATTTATTATGTGGCTCTTATTAAATTTTAATATATTGAGATAAATAATGCTCCAATTTTTAATAAGTTATTGCTTTTAGACAAAATTAAACCCTATATTTTAAATTTTCAAATATTCATGTAAACGATTTATGGATGATGTTGCAGGTACACATTTTAGAAACCAAATTCATCTTTTTGTATATTTTTCCATCTATTTCAAAAATGATACAAAATTAGGTAATCATTTGTATTTTCTTCCTCGGTTATGTTTTATATACAATTGAATAATTAGATGCATTTTATTATTTATTTTCTTACATTCTTATAATTCAATATCTTATTTTTTAATGTTTTTGATAGTTATAATATTCATTTATATTTAAATCCAATATATTGTAGTAGCAATTTTTTTATTCGACGAGTATCGGTAAACATTAACCTAGATCATGAGGAAATAAATCTTCAAATAAAGGAAAGAAAAATTGCATTTGTAATGTCGCTTTTGTTGTTAACTCCTGTCCTTGCCTTTGACCCCTGTTGCTAACAATGAATGGTTTATCGTACCATGTTGTTGAGTTTCAAAGCTCTTTTTGTTCACCCTAAAATTTGGTGAAGACGTGGTCTTATGGTGTTATGGGCAACTTACCTTAAAAACAGACCTTGTTACCCATATTGTAGTCCTTTGCTGTTGTTGTGTTGAATGGTCATGCCTTAGATCAATTTCAGTGATCCAAGGGATACCTATCATTGTTAAGTAATTTCAACCTTCTTCTGAAGTAAATTTGACCCCCTTTCTTTCCGTTATACCATTTTTTCACAAGATTTTGTATCATCTTATGAAGACATTCTTGTTGATAATTCTTTGTATCCTGAGTACTCGGTTGCTAATCGACCTATTTTTAAAAGTTCTCAAGGAATTTTTTAAAAACCATTTCAAAGCTATTTGGGAATTTTTGTTTTATAAAAAGGACCTAATATTTTAGCTGACTTTATTTTATTTTTTTGGTTTTATACCACCAACAACCCACCAAAGGCTTAACCGTGGGGCAAACCATGGTTAAAATTGATTGGAATAATGAGGGATTATTTTTGTTGATGGTGCCAAGGTTTTGAAAGGGACTAACAAATTTATGATGAATTTAAATAATCCAACCGAACATGCTTCCCCCTTGTCAGCGAGCTAGTCACCACGCAATCCCCTTATTAATAAATTGTGCTTGGTGTAGGGATTATTGGCTACCTTGTGTCTGATTTTTGGTTCTTTTTTGGAAAAGGGGGATATTTAGTTTTTTCAACCACCAAATCTTCCTCATCTTTAATGCCATTAGTAAAATTAATTCTTTCCATGCGTTTTATGGGATTTGTAGAGGGTTAAAGACGTCCCTTATTCTAGTTGTTGGTGTTGGTATTAGTTGGTTCATTATCATCTTCCTTGACACCTTGGTTTGTGAATTTATCACATAAATTTTTGGTGGTCGCTTACTTGCTACGTGTTGGTTCAGCAAATAACTTTGCTCTGGTGTTCCTTATTGTTTGGCTTGCTCTCTCAAATGTTTCTGTTTGTGTAGAGTTCGAGGGAGATTTTTTTGCCCGCTTGTGGGTAATAGCATAAGACTCCTTATCATATGCAAGTGGCTATTACAAAGCCTTCTACCCTTGCTACTACTCCCTTCTCATGTTAAAGATGGAAGTGAGTGAATTGTGGGTGCCCAGTAAGCTCGTAGACAGAGAATTTTGACCTGGGTCGCTGTTATAGGCCTGTGAGGCAAGTACGTGACTTGTGGAATCATATTACAGCTCTGAAAAATACTACCATCTGAATTCTATTCTAGTTTTAATCATATCATGAAATTAATTACTTTTATTTGCTGAAATGGCAATTGCTTGGAGTTTTATGGTTGTTATGCAATCAATTTTGCATCCTACAGGCTATGCTTCTAGTTTTCTTTCCTGTTTTAGGTGTTTCTAAACAAGATTCCTTGCAATATATAGGTTTGCATATGGTTTTGCACATTATTTTCACTTATTATTGATGGTGACTTGTATACACATGGATGCATGGATCCTTTACTCATCTTTTTACTTTACTAGGTTATATTGAGTATCAATTTATTTCTTTTCTTTGGTTAGTTATTTTTGGTTTAATGTCGATCTAATGTGATTAAATCCAAAGTAAGATAAGGAATTTTGGGATACATGTTTTCCATTCGAGTATTTGAGATTAAATTTGCTCTTGTTAAATATAGATGCTTTGGATAATATATATCCTTGATGATTCATCTTCTTTACTCTAGTTGGACTATTGAACATTATGAGTTTTGAGTAATTAAATTTCACAAGAGAAAATTCATAACCTTTAAAAATTTTTATCATATTAAGTGAAGCTTGGAAGGCTGTTTGATATTTTTTTCTAAGTTTTGGAAAACCCGTGATCAAACCGTTAATTTAGACAGAGTTAATGATCACCCTTTTATATAGATTTATATATTTTTATGGATTAAAAAATCGAGGTATACCCAGATGCTTGTTAAGGATTGTAGTGCCCACTTCCCTTCGACCTCATTTTGTTTTTTCGTTTTCGAGACTGATTACTGCACTTATGGATTATTATGACTTCTTGTTTTAGCATGCTAGTAGATATCATAGACATTCGACTGTTATTGATTCGATCTTTATATGATGCATATGGTTTACTGGTGGACATTTGATGACGATATTTGTATATTTTGACAGGGTTATTTATCTTAATTATGACATGTGATATGTTTAATCATTTTGAGTAGAACTTGATAATTGGACTAATGTGATGATCATTTTGACATAAATGAAATATGGAATAGAAATGTGTTAGAAAGTGTTAGTGATATCGTACTTGCATAGATGATAGTAAATCATGTGTCGTTTATTTTAGATTATATTGTATAATTGGCATGAATGTTTTAATGCAGCCAACAGGCCGAAGGAGGTATTCTCTGTTCTGCAGGTATACTATATTCACAACAACATTGGGGAGTGGAGACCAACCACATCGGGATTCGAGAGGAATCCAGCTAAGGTCGCCATGGCAACAAGTAATTGTGTGTGTGTTAGAATTATCTGGTACAAGGAAAATTGTGACCTAGGGATCATGTGTTGTTTTGTTTCAATTTTTCCCTTTTATTATGTTAGTATGTGTTGCTCTTAGTAAGTGAAATTTTACTTGTGTTATTATTCTTATTCTTTGGTTTGGAGTTTACCCCTTTGTTAGCCATGGGTTGTAGTGGGTTAATTAAGTTAAATTGAAAATTGTCCTAAACTAATTAAAAGATGTGACCTAAGAGAGTTCATTTATTAACCTTGATTTACTTGGGATTTTATGTGGATTAATGTGTGCTTGAGTTTGAGTGTAGCACACTCTACCCCACTTGGGAAACTCGAATTTGGCCTTGGAGGCCAAATTTCAAAGTTTGTGGGACAAGTCAAACTTGTCCCACACCTCTTAAAACCCCATGCCAACCCTACCTATGGGTTGGAAGGCCAAATTTAGGGTCTTTTAGGTGTTTTGGGGGGATAAAAGGGGTAAAAATATTAATTGCACTTTCTTTCAAAATTTAATTTTGTCCTTTGAGGGAGTAGGCTTAGATTGGAATGTGTAAGGTGCTTGCCTTTCTTTCAACCATTTATTAATGGTGCTTTGGGATTTGATGTTGACCAAATGATGTGGAGTGGAGGAAAAAGGAGGTGGCATTCTACTTGGAGCCACATCATCCGTCTCTCTCTCTTCTCTATATATTTGATCCTCTTGTTTGTTTTAGGGGTTGGAAGTTTCATTTTTAGTCTTGTGTATTATGGAGAGGAGAGGAATTGGAAGGAGTTTGTGGATTTTTGGAACTTGTTGATACTTGTGGGAATTTTGTGAGAGCTTGTGGATGCTTTCTTGATCTTTGGAGGGATTTGAGACTTCATACTTGGAGCAAGCTCTACCATGGAAAGGTAAGAGCTTCACCCTTGTTGTATTATGTTTTCTTCTTTCTGTTATATGAATGTAGTACATATGTTGTGTTGAATTTTGTTGTTTGCATTGCTTGTTGGCAATGGGTAGAATTCCTAAGTTGGGAGTGGGAGGAGACTATGGGGAGTTTAATTGGAGGGAGGCTTAAGAGATCATGTTCTTGAGGAGGGAGTTTGGGTTGGGTGCCCACCTTGTAAGAGAAATGCTTGCATTTTCTTCTTTTTTTACTTTGAGGGTGCCATAAGAGTTGAGGGAGGCATAAGAGTGAATGGAGGGATAAGGGGTACTTGAGGGAGGCATAATAGTTGTTAGGGCTATTGTTTTTGCATTGGAGGCTTTTAGGTGGCACCCATACCCATTGGGAGGCATAAGTGGCCTCCCCATATGTCTTACTCTTGTGGCTTTCTTGATAAAGCCTTGTGACTTGTTGTTGTGATTGTTTCCCCCTTGTTGTGTGGTTGAATCTTGTTTTGAAGGATTATGGAATGCATGTGAAATGTTATGTTTAGTTATGTGGAAGCTTGTAGTTGCCATGAGTTGGATTCTCTCCCATTGTGATGTGGTTGGGGCTCGGGGGCTAATGGAGAGGATGGCTTCTCTTCTCCATTGGGTATTTGGTTGGGAGGAGAGCGTTGCCTCTCCCCTTATTTTGTTGTGAATCAAGCAAACTATGGAGGAGCCACCTTGTTGATTTTTTGGAGCAATGGAACCTTGTTGATGGCAATGTGAAACCAGCATGTACTTTACTCACCTTGAGTGGAGGAAAAATGTAATATAGCTTTGTATTTTAACTTCCAACATTGTAAATTTGTTTCCACATGAAGTAGAAAATGTTGTAACAAGATTTTGAAGGAAAGTTGTTTTTGAACTTGTATTGAAATGTTAGTAATTCCATTACTCTAAAACTTATTGGAAATGTTGTTCTTGTTTAAAACTTAATGGAAATATTGTAGGACTCTTTTGTGGAATGTTAGGAAAATTAAAAAAGAATATATATATTAAATTTCATTTTGTTGCTTAAAAGGAGATGTATTGAAAAGTTGGAATGTTAGTGCATTATCTATTCTTGTATTGTTGATGGAAAGACTTAAGTTTTTAGATATGGATTTTAAATATGCCAATAGAAGTAATTTAAGCTCTAGCTCCTTTATGCTTTTCTTCATTTAAGAATTCAATGTAAAATCCATTGCAAATTAGATAAAGGAAATGAAATCAACCTATTTGAAATCCCATACAAATGTTATTAAATTGTGTAGAAGGAAATTTTAATGCAAAAATACCTAAGCTTATTAAGTTTATTATCCCATATCTCCTCAATGTTTAATAAGGAAACTAATATTTTAAATAGTAATTCATATTAAAGTAATATTAAACTAATGGAATTACTATTACTAAATTCTAATTATAACCAATATACCTATTAATATTTCTTTTATATCAACAAAGGTATGTTAATCATGTAGTACGTATTGCCAAGATACAATAATATTAATTTTACCTATGAAAAATAAATACTCATGTGCAAGACCTCCTAAGAGCGCCGGCACGCCAACTACGTGGGAACTACCAACTTTTTTTGCAAAGTCACTGTGCTTTTATGAATGCTTTTTTGGATTTGAAACTGACCCACTTCCACGTGAGGATTCCTATAATTACTCCAAACTGGACAAGGGTTCAGTTCACTCCTCTCGCAAGGAAAATGAACCTCTACGAGGCTCAACTCACGTTGGCTAAAATCGTAGTGAAACTCGGCATTTATGGAAGATGTTTAGTTCACCAGGACTTCTTGCAACACTCTCACTGTCCCTGCAAGACTCGATTTCCTGATAAAGATATCATGAAGGAGAATCCTCGAATTTGAGGATGGGATTCGATACTGTAACAGGATGGCAATTTTTTCATTGTTGGATAACATGCTTGCTTAAACGCCTCAAAATAAAAAGAAGGGGACTGTTGGAGTGCCACAGGCGTGGATAGTTTGGATCTTACCAAGGCCGTAGCATTCCCATACACCTTATGTAACATGCATTGGTCTGGGCTAAGAATGAATCAGTGCTTACACTTGTTAAGACGCCTATCCTCTAAGCACTCGAAGATTCTTTCTTCGTCAAACACGTCATTTTGTTTCCTACGCGGCCAGGGCCAAACAAATGGGATAATACACCTCTCCTCTGGCCTGTAGCTTCGTTTATAATCTACCAAATCTCCTCACGCATGCCCGGGGACAAAAAAAAAGAGAAAACCAGTTGACCCTACCTGCTACATTGCACTGTCCTAACTTGTTTATAATCCCCCATCCTTTTCACGCGGCCCGAATATGGGCAGAACTGAACAGGTAGACAGACCAAAGAAGGAGGCTTAAGATTTGCAAATCTAAATTATTAAATGAGCAAGAAGCGACTGGAGCGGTTCTGGCACCCTGCAAGGGGGAGGAAATTTTAATGTTTTTTGGCAGGTGTTGGTTGAACCAACCACCCCCAACCAGGATTTCCAACCTAAATGTTTTAATTTGTCTCCACCTGTAGTGGCTTTGACCACGCTTGCTCCTCTTTCTGGCAATCACACCATTTGCCGAATTATTCGGTTAGGTAGTCGAGGGTTACAAAATTTAGTTGTTGTTACAGTTTTTTGTGAATGTTTGTTTGGATTGGTTATCTTGTATTATTTTTAAATCTGAACTTTATTTCTCACTTATTGTTTGTCCTCCTAATTGTTAACTCCTTTAAAATAAAATAAAAGAATAATACAAAAAGACTTACTAATACTCTTATTAATTCTCTTTTTAAAGTATTTTGTATAACTCATATATATACATACGAAAAATAGTGAGCAAGATTATAGACATTTCTTAATTCCAATTAATATCACTTAAATTAAAAGTAATTAACCTTTCAAAGAGATATCTAGGAACATATATTAAAAGATTTCTAAAAGTCAACAAAATAGCAATATATGTGTTTATCTTTGTAACATATCTCTACAAATATATATTAAAATATATCAAAAAGAACATCAATAAAATTGTAATATATGCATTTACCTTCGTCACCTATATCCTTTTATACAATGGTCTATAAAGTGAAAATGAGGTCAATGGTCAAATACCCATATTCAACCTAGTATCACCATGCATGAAGCTTGAAATTATCCACTAAGGAAGAGTTGAACACATCAAATATTGAAGTAAATCTCGAGTGTGTAGAATTGCAATAATCATGTAGTTCTAGTATTGCGATCGGAATACAAAGTAAAAGATTGAAGCTATATAGTTATCAAGGTCAAGTAGGTCACAAAACTTGTAGATTAAATAAATCAACAAGGACAACTACCCAAAAAAAAAAAAATTAGTCAGAATTTCAGGTTGTATGTTGTGGAATGCAAGTTCTTGGCACGTCGTCATCGTCGTCATGAGCATCATATTTTTGTGGCGTTTACAAGAATTATGTCTCTTATTGTGAGAAATTGATTATCTGTTGGTCAATCTTAAAAACTTTCCATCTTGAGTTGTTTTTTGGAACTACGGGTCTTACAATCACATAGATATGTGCCTGTGTTTAGTCCCATTTGATGTTGTCAACTAAATCAAATGCTTACCCAGTAGCACAAGTCTATACATAGTTTCATTCTTCTTCCTGGGTATAGACTCGATGTTGAAATATTTAAATTCATATATGATATCCCATACCTTATTCTTGTAGCTCTTTAGTATGTCATTTTTGGGGTATGTTGTCCTTTCACTTGGTTAATGATGAACTCACTATTCTTGAATACCTGCAAATTGTTTATGCCTCTTTTCCTAGCCTAATGAATTCGATGAATCAAATCCTCGTATTCAGTTGTGTTGTTTGAACATGTGAACTTGAAATGGAAAGCAGAGTAGTACTTGATGCTATTTGGTGAAACTGAGATTGCACCTCCTCTAGCCCCTTATTTGCTTCTTGAACGATTGAAAATAAATTTCCATACTTCATTGTCATCTTTTTCTTCTGGCTTGATGAGGCTAGGAGTGGGTGGATTTTCCTCATTCACACAATATACTGCCTAATTCAGATTATTCCATCTCCTTGTAGGGATCGAACTCATGCCTTTTGCATGCCTACTCATCTATTGTCAAATCTGCAATACTACTAATCTTAGTTCCTTCTTCTAGAGTGCTTTGGCAATCCTCTTTATCAAAGGTCAAGTAATTTCTACTGATAATACTTGGAACTTGGGGCTCAATGTGAAAGTTTGAAAATTGGTTCTAACCAGATTGTTACTTTTGATCCATACCTTGTTCTAAATAGCATATGAGACCATTCTGCAGATAAAACGTCCACCAATTTAGGAAGTGAAGTCCCTTGATAGACATAATGCAAAGAGTGGTGGAACGTAAATCACATACACATATTACATAACTGTGAGATTTTGGCAAGTATCTAGTGTTAGGCTTAACCCTTTGATAATCCAAACCATTCCTATTGCATTGTCATCAAGTTTCACCACTCCTTGCAGCACTGGCTCGTACGTTAGACCTAATTAATCCACTATTCAATTTGATATTATTGAGCTACTTACCCTCAAATTGATCATGTAGTTATGCACAAAGTGGTTCCCAAAAATCAATGACACATAGAATGGTGGAGGCTTCAATTGTTTCCTTGGTTAACCCCCATCTTATTGCACTGCATTAGTGAGAACTTCTCCAGTCTTTGGTTTAATCCATTCGAGGCAAACCAATTGGCCATTGCAGCTTGTAACAAATCCAGTTGTCTTAGGATTGTCAGTGACTCCCACATGGAAATGCTCACATTTTTTTTCTTCATCTAATCAATAATGTTGAAAGGGGGAAGATTATATTTTTTTTTTTCCCTTACTTGGCACAACCTTCTCTTGCATATGGGTTGGTGCTTAGACTGCTACAACAGGTTCCTCAGGATAATTTTGCACCTTCATAGTTATAATTGTCTTATCAATACCTTGAGGTGTGACATTGGGTTGAGAAACAATAGGATTAGACACTTTCCCTTCCTTTATGGTCCTCTTCTTTAATCATGTATTGGAAGCCACACCTTGGAAATGAGGTTCATTAACTCTGCAAAAGTCTTTTGTTTTCCAATTTACCAACATGGTTTCCATTAGAGGTGCCTCTTTATGGGTTTCTTACTACTGATTTTCTTCTTTAGTTGTCTCTTGGGACATACCAATGGTCTGAACCATCATGGTATTTTTCAGTGCACCATTGAAACATGTGAATTTATTATGACATACATTGTAGGGGTAACACCACTTGTACTCATGTGTCATGTTTTTTTGAGTTGGAACAAAGGATCTTAAAGTTGAAACTACATTTGGATCATATGGTTAGAGTGGCCTAACATCTTGAGGTTTTCCTTTGTTTGGGTTTTGATTTACATCCAAAGTTGGTGGTATATTTTTCTGATATGGGGGCCAAGCTTGATACTAAGTTTGAGGTTGATACGGTCTAGGAATTCGAGCTTGTTGTCTCGTAATATTCACTAGCTCATTTCCAAGGTTCTTGAGTTACTTCATAACAACCTAAATTTCTTTAGAACTACTTGAAGAAGTTGATGCCTCACTCTTGCTTTGATTTTTAGGGGGTATAATGGGATTTAACTTAGGTGTTTTACTAGTTTAGGAGTTACCATTCATGGATAGAGAGGCATAGGTGGCCTTGGTGGAAGTTTACCAACTTGAATCAAACAGTTTTTCACCCTGATAGTTGTGTCGTAGGCCCCTGGTATTGTTGTTCCTCCCATTGATTGGGTCATCATAGCAATGTCAAAATTCATACCCTTCAAGAAGTAAAGGAACGATCCTTCGACAAATGTTTTGACAGCTATCAGAATCCTCTCCCTTTTCCATTGGAAAAGAAAGTTAAAATCTTCCATTTACTCTTTTCGAGCCTTTTTTATTGTTGTGAATTGTTCTAATAAAGAAAAATTATCTTCCCTCTCTCTGAATTGGTTGTAAAGAGTTGAACACAATAGATTCCAATTAGTAATAGACCCTACTGTCAGGCTCCTAAACCATTTTAAGGCCTTACCCTTGAAATATGAAGTTAACAACTTGACTAGAACATCCATTTCATTGATTTCGTGGATCGTACAGACATTTTCAATGTCTTAGATATGGTCAATAGGACTAGTATGATTTTATCCCGTGAAATAAGGAATATTTTGTAATGCTACAACCAATATTTGTGTTTAAGCATTTAGGGAAAGTTCACTACTACCCATGAAATTGAAAAAGGAGTTAGGTGGTCCCTGAGGTGGTTGTTGATGTGCCATTTTAATTGGTCTGAGGATTCTAGTTGATTGGAGAAAAGGTGTACTGGGTGGAGGTGTAGACATGGTCCTTTTTAGTGGAGATGGTGATCTTTTTGGTATTATTCATCTCCTTCCTCTGCCTGGTGATAAATGTAGGTAGACAAATAGTCCCTCTTCTCTATTATTAGACATATTTCAAACTCTTCTAATGTACTTGGGCAACCTGTGCTACTACACCACTGAATTCTATCCTTTTGGAGTCATCAGATATGTTGGGGAATGAACCTCTTAAGGATATTGTTATGGTGAAATCTCAAAACCCCTAATTTATCGCAAGAAAATGGCTGAGGCATTTAGTGTGATTCGTCAAACATGGAGTTATCCAAAAGTTTGGGACTTTACAATTGGGATAACCCTTTGGAGAAGGCCGGATTCCTATCCTAAACTAGTACCAACTACTCCAAAGTGTAGAGAGTTTGAGATCTAACCCTAATCTAATGTTTTCCTTAGGAGACAAAGTTAGAGAAAATGCATGAAAATTAAAACCTACTCTAAGGGAAGGTGATGTACCAAAAAGGATGTTGAAGAACATGCACAATAAACATAGCAGTACTAGAACCTTGCAATGAAAACAAGAAACAATACACAATAACCTTGTATGTAATGAGAGATCAAAAATATGTACTATAACATAGAAGAGGGTTTGAAATATCCAGATATCTAATTCTAGTGCTCTTGAAATTTATAAAATACACCACACTCAAGCTCAAAGGCACATATTTTATATTACAATGTCTAGTAGGGGGGTTTAGAATCTCCACAAAATATGTTATAGACAGTAAGAATAAGGGAGGGGCATATACAAGGTATCTAACGTTTTAAAATGAGCCCTTCCTTATAATATATAGGAAGAATGAGAGAAAGGGAGAGAGAAGGAATTCAAAATATTTCTTCAACCACCCAAAATGCATTAAAATCACCTGAAAAAATGATGGGCGTTAGTGCAAAACCCATACCTCCATGTACTTGCGTTATTTTGGAAGAAAGGAAGCTCGTAAATTCATCATTTTAGTGAGTGAAAAATTTGGAAACATCCCTCTAAAATTTATGGCCATCTGAAGATGAGGGTGCCATACTGCAATAAATGCAAATGGTTGTCTCTATTTTTTTGGACTCCGAACTTGCATTGTACCATTCAAAATTTGAAATTTCAAACGAACAAGATTTGGAACTTCAGGATTTTCCACTTTGGGGGTCACTATACTATTCATCTAATGGGTTGGTTTGAGAGTTTTGAAATGAAGAACCTCCGAAGTCTTAAATTTGGAATTTGGAGTTTGGATTTCAAAATCATATTATGCAACACTATTCACTTTCTTGCCCATGATAAAATGTTTCGAGATTCTGAAACCCCAAAGTTTGAAATTCAGGCTTCGGGTTTCAGACCTTTTGGTTTTAGGGGTTTTTTAGGTCTTTGGTTTTTACTGGGATTCAGGTTTTTGTGGGTTTCGAGATTTTAGGGAGTTGGGTTTTAGGATTTCATGTACTTTTCATCCATCTGGGTGCATGAAACCTTTAAAATCCTAAAATTCTGAAGTCCAAATTTCAGACTTCGGGTTTCAGACCTTTTCTTCTTTCCGAATGGATCTGTTCACTTAGTTGACCATGCTACCAACTCTGAACTCACAAATGTTTGAAGTCTGAATTATAGAACTTGGACTTTGATGTCTTTTTGAATTTTGAAGCTCTCCATTTTTTAATTTTGATTCGTCAGGCCAAAATGCTTCCATGTCTGAAATCTTAATTTTGTACTCTTCATTGTCTCTTCAAACATGCATCCCGTCGACTCTCAATGTATCACCACTTCAAATCGCTCTTCTCAATCCTCAAATTCAAGATCTCATGTGTGAATCAATCACTCTATTTACCCTCAGTGAAAGGTTAGGTTTTTCCATGTTTTCTTGAGGGGCAAAATTGGATAACAACTATATTTCTCAAAGTCACACACCAAACTTGACAAAACTAGAATGAAAACTTTGAAGGACCTATATATTCGATCTTTTGGAGGTTGATTTTTTTTTCAAATGAAATTCCCGAAAACTTGAAAATTCAAGACTTACGAATTTTTGAAATCCCAAAATCCTGAAACCTGAAATTCTGAAATCTTGAGATGTTTGAAATCTCTAAATCTCAAAACCTAAAATTTAAAAATCTCTAAAATTTCAAAAATATAAAATTATCCTTTTGAATATTAGCTTCTAATCTATCTACTAGTGAAATTTGGACTTGTTTTGACAAAAAACAAACCTCTAAAAATTTATTTCGGAACTCTACCTCTAAGGTGAAAGATCTAAAATTGGAAATCTATAGTTTTCTAAGTCTGAATTTCTTGAAAATTACTTCAAAACTCATGGTATGACTTCTTGGTCCCACCGAGCATGCCAAAAATTTTATGGTGAAATCACAACACCCATGATTTCTTGTAAGTGAATGGTTAAGCCAGTCAGCATGATTCATCAAACATAAATTTATTTCAACGTGTGGGACTTTGAAATTAGAATAACCCTCCGAAGAAGGTAATATTCTTATCCAAATCTAGTTCCAACTACTCCAAAGTGCAAAGAGTTACATATCTAACCCTAATCTAATATTTTCCCAAGGAGATAGAGTTAGATAAAATTCATGAAAATAAAACCTACTCTATGGGAAGGTGATGCAAAAAGAAGGATGTTGAACAACCTACACAATCAAAACATCACTACAAGAACCTTGTAATGAAAAAAACAACAATACACAATAACCTTGCATGGAATGAAAGATCATAAAGATGTAATATAACATAGAAGAGGGTTTGAAACATCCAAATATATGATTTTATTGCTCTCACAATTCATACAATACATAACATTTAGGGCCAAAGGCATAGATCTTCCATTATAATATTCAAATAAGGAAGTTTGGAATCTCCACAAATATCTTACAGATAAGAAATCAGGGAGGGGGATATACAAGGTGTCCAAACTTTTAAAATGATCCGCTCCTTACAATATATAGGAAGAATGAGAGAAGGGAGAGAGAAAAAATTGGAATATATCTTCAACTACCCTAAAATGCATTAAAATCACCTACAACAATGATGGGTGCTACTGGAAAACCATACCTCCATGTAATTTTCCTTGTTACAGAAGAAAGGAAGCCCATACCCTCATTATTTTGGTAGGTTGATAAACCTATAAACATTCCTCTAAAAGCGTAGAAGTTATATTTACCAATTTTAAAATACTAAGAGCTTTCCAAAAAGTCCTATTTTGTGCAAATCCGTGCTCTCAATCCAAATCTATGGCCATCTTAAGATGAGACTTTCATACTATGATAAATGCGAGTGGTTGATCATCCTTTTCAAAGCTTTGACCCTTCATCGCACCCTCTGGAATCAAAATTTTGGAATTTCGGGATTCAAATATTTGAGCATTTAGACTTTGAAGGTCATTGTTACTATTCATCTACTAGAGTTCGTGAAACCTCTGAAATGTTAAAACCCCGAAGTCCAAAATTCAAACTTTAGGTTTCAAACCTCAAGTTATGATTTCCATGTTGTATGGTTTCAATGTTCCGAAATGCCAATACCCCAAACTCTGAAATTTTGAAATTGTGTTTTCAGGGGTATTGTGAGTTTGGGGGTTTAGGATTTCAGAGTTTTGAGGGTTTGGGGGTTTGTGTTTTAGGAGTTTCAGGATTGTTCATCCATCTGGTCATCGCATATCTCTAAAATATCGAAAGCCTGAAATCCAAATTTCAGATATCAGGTTTCGAACCCTTTTCTCCTCCTTATGTGGCACTGTTCATTGCTCGAGCCCCCTCATAACTTTGAATTCCTGAATTTCTGAAGTTTGAATTTAGGACTTTAGACTTTGATGTCCTTTGGACATTTTGAGCCCTCCATTTTCTGAATTTCGATCTGCCAAGCCCTAATTCTTCCATGTCTGAAATCTAAATTCTTCAGACTCCGAAGTGTCTCTTGAAACATTCATCCCACCCACTGTCAATGTCTTTCCACTTTAATTTGCTCATATCAAGCTCGAAATGTGAGCTTCCATGGCCAAATCGATCCTATTATATTTCTCTGTGTGAGGTCGTGTTTTTCCAATTTCTCCTTAGGGGAGAAATTGGATAACACCAACATTATTCAATGCTTTTTCTAAATATATATAAAAACAAATCAATACCATGTAGGCCAATTTGAAATAATATATATTAATAATATAAGTTTATAATATATTTATATATATATTTAATATATGTATTATATATTATTACCTTATATAAGTTAAATTAAATTTTCCATTAAATGCATAAGATTGTAGTTTAGTACGTATATAATTTTATAAATATAAACTTATTTATATATAGACAATTGTATATATACATACATACATACATACATACATACATACATACATACATACATACATATATATATATATATATATATATATATATATATATATATATATATATATATATATATATATATATATATATATATATTTGTTTAATTTGTTTTAAGCAATTTATCAAAGCAAGTATGTTTTTATAGCAAGTTACAAGGCACAATTAGCTTATACAATTTAATATTTAAATATGTGAAATAGTGGAATTTCTAACCCTTTTATCAAAACTAACTGTAGTAAATGAAATAAGCATGCTTCTTGGTTTGATAGAGATCATTGAAATGTCTAATTTACAATAGTTAGAGAAATGAAATACCCATAATAGCGTACTTAAAAGGAATTTTTTTTTTGAAAATTTAACCTTGCCAACAATACAACAAGAACTCAACAACACAATCTTTATAACACCATCTTTCCTTTCCAAACAATACATATTTCCACTTTTGAATAGCATCCCAATTTTGGAGAGTTTCGTTTCCAACAAAATATACAACTTAAGGTTTCTCCTTTCACTATAACATTACAAACTTGAATAAATGAAATATACAAGGCCTTCCTTTGATAATACAATATTTACAAACTTCCACACTAAGTGGGAATAATATGGATGAATTACAACATAGAGATACTTCCCAGGGTTCAAACACAAGTCTTCATTTCAATGTCTTTTCCCTCAACTTCATGGCTTCAAATTTTCACCTCTTCAATTCTTCAAATCTCGAATCACATTACAAAGAAAAGGGAATGTGAAACTCTCTTCCCAATGTATAATCCGATAAGAGGAGAAAATATCCTCCTTATTGGCCCCCGAGCCCCAACCATAGAGCCATGAAGTGTGTAGGCAACTTGATAACTTTCACAAAAATGGCTTCAACAAAACAACTCAACTCTCATAAAATCAACACAAGTAAGGCTTTTAAACACCAAACACAATAGCACGTGCCACAAAACTCATCACATAGGCTTACATTCAAAGCCAAGGGAGAATAGAACAAACAAATCACTTCCTTATATCTTCCGAATGAGTTAGAGGTTCCACCCAAAATGCCTCCATGTGCACATCCATACTACACAATATAACCATTTTACCTCCCAATGCATAATACAAAAATTATATCAATTTATCCTTTTCACTCCCCATAGGTTGAAATCCCTACTCATGCTCCCTACACAAGCCTAAAAATTTCCCTTTTCCCTACCCATAGTGGTTCCATTTTCTATCTCCCACACATCTTAGGCCATCCTACACCAATCCGACACAATAGTTACACACATGTAAATACAAAAAATAAAACAAAACAACAATAATAAGGTATAGGTTCTACCTTTTCATACTAGCTTTCACAATCTTGAATCCACAAGTGTTTATCCTTTACAAAACCAACAAAACACCAAGGCAATCCTTTACGCTCCAACAAATAATACTCAAGAATAAATTTCCAAAAAATCAAATTAAGAAAATGAGACAAGTAACCACCATTCCTCCAATTTCACACCAATAAATAGAAAACAAAGATGATGATGATGAGGTGGCTTCATGTAGGATGCCACTTAATCATTCCTCCACTCCAACACAACAAGTCAAACTCCAAAACCAAGGCAATTAAATGAAAAGGGTGAGGTTATGACATGCCTACAAGCACACTCCACATGCACCCCATACCTTTCAAGGACAAAATAAATGTGATAAGAATATAATTAACTTTATTTTCCCTTTTACACTCAACAAGGCATTAAGATGGTCAAAATTAGCCCCATATATCATGAGTATGGTTGGTATATGATTATGAGAGACAAGGGACAAGGTTTACTTGTCCCACAAGTTTCAAAAGGTTCCTTCCAAGTAATTTTTTTTTGGTTTCGAAAGGGAGAAAGAGTGCACATAACCCAAATAAAATTAATTTCATTCATCATCATGCACAAATCAATAACTACCAACTAACTCCCATTTATTATCCACATGTCACGGCTTCTTTTAGTTTAAAATTTAAGTTAAATTAGCTAATTAAGACACATTAACAAGTGTTAAGAAAGTGACTAAATTTTCTAAATTAAAAACATGCTCCACAAAATAAACACACACAAAATAAAGGAAACAAATACATAACCTCCCTAGGCCACATATATAAGGTCACCCCAAATTGGGAAACCTCCTAATCTAGAAAAGAAATAATAAAAAAACTCACACAAGTTTTCAATTGGCCCTTGTTGCAAACACACAACATCCTTTTAGGGTTGTTCCCCTATCCCCTTTCGATTTATAGTGATACAATTTTCCTACAATCAGAAACAAAAATACCACTCTAGCCTCAAGGCCATATCAATATGTCCTAGAATCAATGCATATAAAACAACCATCATACAATCCTTAACATACATCAAGTAGTACAACACACACATACATCTATCAATTAACATCATCGTATAATGTGGCTAAAACATTATCATCAAATTTACAAATTTTTAACAATTATTTAAAATAGCTTAACATTTCAATCCTACTCTAGAAAATAATTTACACTCATCAATATCTAGTTCACATTCTAAAATAATCATGAAATTATTTATATTTACTATAGCTACTAACTACTAGATACAATCATCAACATATTTTTTATCCCTAATACCATTGTATGGTTAGCAATTAGAAAAATCAATGAGACCACATGGGTTAGTCTAATAACTCAAAATCTACTCATACATCAAGAATCCAATGTCAGTATATATTAAGTGACCATCAAGACCCCTAGGGTGTAGACCCATTGACAAGAGATCACAATACAAACAATATAGAAACAACTCATCAACAGAAAAAAAGGATCACATCACCGGTTTCACAATATTTAGCCAAGTTTCCATTGAGACAAACGATCTCTGAGTCACCCAATCAATGTAAAAATCAAGAAATATTAGCAAACAAATAAAATGACTGAGTAGTTTGCATTGCAATCCTTGAAAAAGCTAGAAATAAATAAAAATAACAAGCAGAGCCTCATAGTTTCTTAAAAGAATTATAAAGATAAAATGTTGGTCCTAAATAAAAGAACTTAATTTATGAATCTAAACATATTAAATGTCCACATCACATTCACTTCACAACCCTTCATAGTGGTACTATACAAGTGAGCTCAAATCTAAAACACACATATTAAGTCCCCAACCAAAAATTCAAACCAAATAATCTAGCTCCAGTGGAAGAAGGGGGGGATCTAACAACTATTAACCTCTAGATTCCCCAAAATTGGACCCTAAGTGTATCTCTTGAACTAATCCTTAAGGGTTGCACCACCAACTAGCACTCATAATAAGGGAGGGGTCTCTATAGGTCAAACACACCACACATATATACCAAGAGTAAGAAACCCAATAAACAACAAATTTTCAGGGAACCAAGTGCCTTTCACTCAAGAAGTTCACCACTATAAAATTAAGTAGCATTTCCTATTAACCGGGTTCAACAAGACACCCACTTAGTCGAGAACAACAATCTAACAAATTTTATTATTGTTATTATTATTTTAATCCTAGAAGTTTCATTATCATAGGTTTAAGTGTCGTTAAATTTTTTGTCGTGTTCCCATGTCTGCCTAAGGTCCAGCGTTGAGCCCACACTCTGTTAAGAAAACATTTTAGTAATTTTTTTTTCTTTAAAGAGTTATAATGGTAAAAATGAGATGCATTAATTTCTTGATCTACAGAATCTTGTCGGTGTCAAACTAAATTAATAATTAAATATTATTAATTTATTTTCCTCCAAATTAATTTACAATTTAAAAAGTCTCCCATTAGGTTTCATTTACTTCAATAGAGTATCTTTTACAATTATTTAATAGTCTTGTCCCTTAAATTAATAAAACTATAAACCCTTGCTAATATTTATTTTAAAAAAAAACTATTTGTTCATTATTTCAATACCAAGCCAATTTTAAATTAATATTATACCACAAGAGCTCACAATTTCACCTAGCCACTAAGTGGCCCCCCTTTAACCAATTACCTATACCATTTTTAATTTAATCCCATTCCCAAACAAATCCCCATCGACTTTCGTGATTTAGGTGAATTTCACCATTAGAATTTGATTTATTTGAGCTTCTTTATTTTGCATTTTCCTAAATTTTATGTCATTTTTGTTGTAAGTTTTGGGAATACAAGCGATGTAGGCCAGAAAGGTTGCTCAAATTTTTTATGGATACCACCTTTGGAGAAGTTTTTGATCCCTCTCCTAGGTTTTTTTGGCCTTGCATTTTGATTTGTTATGTATATTTTTTTGACAATTTCCCTATTTGGTTATGACATTTTGCCTCAGTTTATGTCATCATCTTGGTATTTGTAGTAGATCTATTTATAGACACAGTTTTTATGGTATACTTTTGAGGTATATAAAAATACACACCTCACACCAAAGATCTTATATCTTAAATTAAAACTTATATTTTAGGCACTAAAATGTTAAAAGCCAAGAATTTGTTTTAATTGCTGTAGCTAGATTGGTAAATGCTAAAAAAAACATTCTCATTATCTTTGTAGACCAATGACAAAAAATGCCCCTCCATCTGTCATTTCACATGTTCATATATCGTTTTCTAAAAATATATAAGTTATCTAAATTTTTGAAAACTATTGATTTAATTTCGGATTGGCTGAAACATTATCATCAAATTTACAAATTTTTAACATTATTTAAAATAGTTCCATTTCAATCCCTACTCTAGAAATAATTTACCCTCATCAATAATTCTATCACATTCAAAATAATCATGATGAAATTATTATATTACTATAGTACTAACTAATAGATACAATCATCAACATATTTTTATCCCTAATACCATGTATGGTTAAGCAATTAGAAAAATCAAGGAAGACAATGGTTAGTCTACTATCAAAATATACTCCATACATCAAGAATCCAATGCAGTAATATTAAGTGGCCATCAAGACCCATAGGGTGTAGACCCATATGACAAGAGATCACAATCCACACAATATAGAAACAACTCATCAACAGAAAAACAGGATCACATCACCTTTTTTCACAATATTTAGCCAAGTTTCCATTGAGACAAACGATCTCTGAGTCACCAATCAAATGTAAAAATCAAGAAATATTAGCAAACAAATAAAATGACTGAGTAGTTGCATTGCAATCCTTGAAAAGCTAGAAAATAGATAAAAATAACAAGCAGAGCCTCATAGTTTCTTAAAAGAATTATAAAATAAAATGTTGGTCCTAAATAAAAGAACTTAAATTATGAATCTAAAACATATTAAATGTCCACACACATTCACTTCACAACCCTTCCTAGTGGTACCTATACATTGAGCTCAATCTAAAAACACACATATTAAGTCCACAACCAAAAATTCAAACCAAATAATCTAGCTCCAGTGGAAAGAAGGGGGGGATCTAACAACTATTAAACCTCTAGATTTCCCCCAAAATTGGACCCTAAGTGGTATCTCTTGAACTAATTCCTTAAGGGTTGCACCACACAAACTAGCACTCATAATAAGGGAGGGTCTCTATAGGTCAACAACACCACACATCTATAACCAAGAGTAAGAAACCCAATAAACAACAAATTTTCAGGGAACCAAGTTCCTTTCACTCAAGAAGTTCACCACTATAAAATTAAGTAGCATTCCTATTAACCGGGTTCAACAAGACACCCACTTAGTCGAGAACAACAATCTAACAATTTTATTATTGTTATTATTATTTTAATCAATAGAAGTTTCATTATCATAGGTTAAGTGTCGTTAAATTTTTGTCGTGTTCCCATGTCTGCCTAAGGTCCAAGCGTTTGAGCCCACGACTCTGTTAAGAAAACATTTTAGTAATTTTTTTTTTCTTTAAAGAGTTATAATGGTAAAAATGAGATTGCAATTAATTTCTTGATCTACAGAATCTTGCGATGTCAGAACTAAATTAATAATTAAATATTATTAATTTATTTTCCCCAATTAAATTTACAATTTAAAAGTCTCCCATTAGGTTCATTTACTTCAATAGAGTATCTTTTACAATTATTTAATAGTCTTGTCCCTTAAATTAATTAAACTATACCCTTGCTAATATTTATTTTAAAAAAACTATTTTGTTCATTATTTCAATACCAAGCACAATTTTAAATTAATATTATACCACAAGAAGCTCACAATTTCACCTAGCCACTAAGTGGCCCCATTTAACCAATTACCTATACCATTTTTAATTTAATCCCATTCCCAAAAAATCCCCATCACTTTAGTGATTTAGGGTTTATTTCAACCATTAGATTTGATTTATTTGAGCTTCTTTTATTTGCATTTTCCTAAATTTTATGTCATTTTTGTTTGTAAGTTTTGGGAGCATACAAGCTATGTAGGCCATGAAAGGTTGCTCAAATTTTTTTATGGATACACACCTTTGGAGAAGTTTTTGAATCCCTCTCCTAGGGTTTGCCTGGATTTGATTTGTTATGGTATTATTTTTTTTGACAATTTTCCCTATTTGGTTATGGACATTTTGCCTCATTTTATTTCATCATTCTTTGGTATTTTGTAGTAGATCTATGTATATACACATTTTATATATACTTATTTGAGGGTATATAAAAATACACACACTCACACCAAAGATATATATATCTTAAAATTAAAACTTTATATTTTAGGCACGAATAAATGTTAAAAGCCAAGAATTTGTTATTATATTGCTGTAGGCAGATTGTTAAGGCATAAAAAAAACTATTCTCATTATCTTTGTAGACCAATGACAAAAATCCATCTGTCATTTCACATGTTGCATATATAGTTTTCTAAAAATATATATTTATCTGAATTTTTTAAAAACATTGATTTAATATTCTGATTGGCTGAAACAAATTTATAACCATATCAGTATTTTTTGATTAAATAAATCAAGAATTTCCAAATTTTTGATTTCCTATGGTTTCAACATCAGAAATTATGTGACAGTAAATATTGAATGCAAACATTTAACAATCCTGACAATAAACATTAATTATTCCATTTAAAAAAAATCGAGTGTAGATTATGCAAGCACTTGCAATTACTGAATGTAATTACTGTCGCATTGATTCATTTTTTGTTTTGATTAATATGAGACTTGGGCCAGGAATGTTGTGATTGGGGTTGTAAAGATTTATGGGTGCAATGTGGGGCAATAGATCTCGCATACCCACTAGCTAAAACACATGAAAAATGTGGTTCCCGATTGAAGGTCCTGACTAGACTGGTAAGTGGTTTCAGAACAATATGCTGTCCATTTTCTTTGATCTCATCAAATTCTGCAGTTATAGTGTAGTCATTATTTCATTTCAGCTGTATAACAGTGCAGCTGTGTTCCGAAGATTGTTCTCTTGGAGGATTGTAAATTTTAAGGAGTTTCTGCAAGTTGTCACTTATTTCATGCATTGCATGTTTTCCTGTAACCGGTGCTTCATTGCCATCTCACATTTTGGTTTCTGTTTTTGCATGAGACGAGCAATTAGTTGGGTTCTATATTGTATTATTCAGAATGTGAATGATTTATTCCCCTGTATGAATATTTGTTGTGGGAAATACACAAATTGTATCATTTGGAAGTTTATAAGACAAAAATGGACGAATTTCTATCTTCAAGATTCGTTTACCGCAAATAATTTTAAATTTATTTGATTAAAAACAAGGGAATTTGTTTTTTTTTCCCTGAGATTTAAAGATTTTCTGTTCTTAAAACTAATTGTGGAGTAGCCGCTTGAGGAGATGACACTCCTCACTTTAGATTCAGCATTTCTTCTGCAACTGTACGTTTTAGAGGTTACAGAATTTTAGCAATTTACATGTACAAAATATATTACTGTAAGTGTACATTTTACAGGCTCCAACATATTGCAAGTGCACAATTTAGAGACTGCAACATTTATGAAACATTTAGGTAATTTATAGGCACCTTGAGGTGGATGTATAATCCTAAATCATCTCCATGGGAGCTCAGATTAATTATGGTATGGCCAACTCTCTTCTTCAACGGCTCATTTCTGGTTTTCCTTAGCACTTTCACAGATGGTTTTTCCTAATCTTCCACAGCCTGGAACGCTCCAGTCACAATACTGGAGGTCTGAGGGATTTGATAAGACTTTTATTTATTCTTTTTTGTGTCCGATCCGCAGACTTAACAGGATCCTCATCTACAGTCTAGGTTGAGATTGATCACCATGCCTCGATCGCCAATCCAACCAACTATGGTTGCGCCACAAGAGTTTTTCTAGATCTTCACAGAGCTATTTTTCTGGTGGCTGCACCCTATCCAAACATTTTGAGTGTGGGAAGGGTATTTGTGGGATTTGGAGTGGGCATTAACCCCTTTCCACATTTCAGAGGCCTCAGCAGCCAAAATCGGGGGATCTTTAGTCATTGAAATAGCTTTTCTCATAAATGCTTGGATTCCCCAGGTTTTATGCTCTTTTGTAAATTGCGCTCGAGCTCTTTTTCCTGAATCTCTTGATTGATTGTATGGATATTGTACATGCATCAGAAACTGTCGAGAGTCAAATTTAAGAATTCAATGAGGAGGTAGGATGTTTTGAGATGGCGTTAGCTGCTATATCATCTTTTTGCTCCTTAATTTTTTAGTTATCTCCACACAATTTCTGAGTATTTTTTTCAGTGTCTGAGTTTTTTCTTAATTTCTCAATTTTAACTATTAATTTTTAGATGAATATCAAAAAGCGAGAAATGAAAAGATGAGAGAAAAAATTGATTCGTTAAAGTGCTAGAGTTTTTCTACACAAGGCTTTGATTTTTTTGATCGTCTTAACCATCAAGCCCACCTAAAATGTATTGGATGAACAATTTACTGTCCTGGCTACCAATTAAATGGAAAATCCTAACGCTACAAATAAAGGGATTCAAGATGATTTAAAAATTGAACCATAGCTCTCAAGATTGTAAGCTAGATTGAAGCCATCGGTGTTGCGTCTGAATGGGTTAAGATTGTGTTCAAATGTTGGTTTGATAATCCTTCATGGATTCTAGGATGAAATTTAGTGATATAATAATACTGTCATCTTTAAGTAGTTTCATCTCAAAATGAAAAATATTTGTGGAAGATAAGGAGATTATTTGGGTGTTTCCTCATTCTGCAATGCCATTGTAGCTAAGGGGATGAACATGTTCATGATTAGATTCCTTCTGCTTGTTGTATTTTACTTGTGCTAGCAACTATGTGATCGTTAGTGCTAATGTCTTTTTCGCAGCGAATCGTGGATTGCTTATAGACATTCATGGATTTTTAAAACTACTGTGATGAAAGTAAAAATATACATTTTAGTATGAGAGAAAAGAAAACCGATCAACATTCATGCAATATGTGTGGACAGATTGTTATGTGGGTCTTATATATTCTTAAAGTAGATGTTTACCAATCAAAACTGTAATTCGGGGGTCATGACTTTAGCATCGTTGTGCAAAATTTCGCCTCCTTCAAATAAAACCTTACCTATGTAATTTAGATTACTTCAATTTTCTATGTTGTAATTTCAGTTTTCTGCACTTCAACTCCAATCTTCAAGTTAGGTGCTTTTAGTTCCGTACGTCATCATTGTCTTCACAAAACACCTCCTTTTTGGTCAACTTCCCAATCAGACTCTTAACCTAGTTCACAAAGTTTATAGTTACTAAACTAATTTTCGAAACAGAAGATAATATCTATACATTTTTTGTTTTTGCTGAATTCTATTCGTTTGAAACAATTATACCATATATGTTAATAAACAGTAAGGCTTATTCCTTGACTGCCAACTTGAACAAATGGAAATTTCTCCCAAAACATCTTATTGAAGGTATATAATACGTTCATGCAAGTAGGCTTCTCGTTTTCGCTTAAAGCAAAAAAAGAAATGCTTTATGAGAGAAATCCATGTCTTCATGTGTTTCCATAGCAGAACAACCTGAGGTGGTTTCTGCTGATTTTTCATCTGCTCTGAAAACTATGTGAAGCGCAAAATGCAGCTGGGCAACTAACATTTTCTTTAGGCAATCAGAATCGGTTTAGTATCATGTGCATTTAGTTCTTTTCATGTGTCTTTGCAACATCGAAGTTGATGTGTGCATGTTTTTTTGCAGGGACGCAACGTATTCATAAAGTGAATAGTGTAGCAAACATCAGTGTGTGAAACCCCTTCTCTGTTGCCATAATCCGGGCTTTCAAATTTGAACTCAACAGACATACGTTGTAGGTATGGCATGCTATATCTTTTTCCCTTGACAATGTGTGCTTTCATTGTTTGGAATTCTCTTTCATGCTATGGGAATTTTGCTCTCCCTGTTGCTACTTTTTTCGCTATTGGACTGAACAAAAACCAAAAATAAAACTATGGCTGCCATGTGCATTTCTGTAGAAGGCTATGTCCCTGCGAAAAAGAAACCAGCTCACATTGATGACATGCTAAAAAAACATAACCTTTTTAGAGACATTGCATTCAAGTATAACGTGGGCGATTGCTTATTTGATACATTTGCTTGTTTTGTTACACTTTCGTTATACCTCTATTGAACTCCGAACTGGAATCATAGACCACTTCTTACATTCTTTGCATAGAGGCGATGCAGATGCTTTTAAATCGCTCCATCTGGAACTAGATCATGACACCCTTTACGCTCTGCATCATATCCACGATGCGGCAAACATATTTCCGTCGAATGTGACTTTCAGCAATGCCCATTGCAAATGCAACCGAGATTGGTCTATGGGGCGAAAACTTCTGTATAAACTGGTTGGCGAAATGGCTTAACATACCGATATGGGTTTGGTCAAAAACAACAGGCAATAACTATTTCCAATTCAATGCACAAAGCCATCTGCTTCCATTCTGTGTATTGTTTCATGATGCAAATCCTAGTTGCGGCCATTATGAGCCATTGTATTGGAAAAAAAAACCTGGCTCCTCTGTTGCACTTGAAAGAAACACGATTTCAGATTCTTGTATTGCACTGAAGACTAATTGGAACAATGTTGACCATAGTCTGCAGAATGCAGGCCTGCACAGAATAAAACATGCTACTTTAAACTGTGGTGAAAGCCTATTCGACTCTATTTGTCAATTATGCAATCGTGAATTTGACATTCATTGCCTAAGGCGATATGTTGCACAGTCTTTTTGCAATGCATATTTGTCCCAGAATTTGCATGCTTTGTCTTGCTTGCAAAATTACCTTGACATTACTATAATTGAAAACATACCGCACATTGCAAATTGGCAAGGCTTTATTATAAACATCGCCATTCCCTATAACAATGGAAGAATTGAAGGAAATCAATTTTGCTTACAATGGTTGTCGATCATTTTTAATGTAAAAATACAAGTATGGGATGCACAAACCATTACCATTGTCGAAGTGTATTCTGGTTTATCAAAACCAGCAACCACATACAATCTTTTGTACTTTTTTTCGAATGAAGGTCATTCTCATTATGAAGGTTTGATTCAAGCATCGCCAACTACGTTGACTACTTGTAATTCCTTTTTGCATGAGAAGACACAAAGATCACAATTAACCAATTCTTTGCGCAAGATGAAACATGAAATACGAACCCAAAAAAGCAGTAAATGCTCACAAACTTCAAAACACTCCAATGACCAAAAAATAAAAGTGATAAACCACTCTAGAATTTCGCTTCGTTGTCTTAAAATTGAAATTCGCCAAAACGGAAACAAGCAATCAAAATCTAATATTTATATACACAATTTCAAAAAAAAAATTAATGATACACCAATACATGGTTGTCCCGGTTTGTAAGCAATTGAAATTCAAGTCCAACATGACTATGTTTAAAGATCCAGAAAAAAAAAACATATTTTGCTCTGAGTAAAGACGAAAAATTAAAAGAATAGAAAAACATATGTGTTGATTGCTACAGATGTTTGAGAAATGGAAGATTGCCAAAACTTGCATCACCTTTTTGCATAGAATTGAACTCCGAGATTGCTTCTGTAGCAGTTCTTAGTGATCTTGAAGAGAGGCTAGTTGCTATGAGAATAGCATTTGCACAAATAAGGCATTGCACACATAGAAAACCACAATTCACCTTGAAAGGAGCCATAATAAACGTGCCTTCCGATGTGGATATAATACAAAAAGCATTGCCAAGACATGTTGAAGAAACAAAAACTATTGCTGTCGAACTCAAACGTCGTTTGCAATACAAAGATGCCTTTCATACAGGAAATGTGCGACCTAATGCCATCATGAAAGCATTGCATCAACTTTGCAAAACAACTTTGTACCGAATGGAAAAAGTTCATGTCAATAAAGAATGGATTCGATTCCTTCCATCAATTACTGATGTTGACTTTGACAATCAAACAATTTCGAGCAATAGTGATACGGACGAAGAAAGTGACAACGAATATATCAGTGATACTTTAGTCCATGGATTTACAAATGCGCAATGCATTGTTGACCTGCAAGATAAGCTAATACAAATTGCTCCGGCAGAGGCTCAACGTCCACTTGGTATATTCCAAGATAAATTTTCAGAGGAAATGAACTTTCCCACTCTTTTTTTGGTGAACCTCGTCACGCAAATGCTGTGAAATCAATTTCTTTTCACAAAATTGCTCAATGGGAAGTCTTGCATACTGATCGGTGATTTTCTTATCATATCGCCAACTTATTTTTCAAAGCAATTAAGATCATTATTGCCCAAGTGCGAGCATGCATTTGGGTTCGGATTCGAAAAGGGCAACTGAAAGGAAGAAAGCTCTTAGCAAAAGATGTTAAATAAAAGCCCAACCTAGGGTGCGCTGGGGGGTGGTGGGGTGGGGGGTTGGAGGGGGGGGGGGGGGGGGGGGGGGGGGGGGGGGGGGCGGGGGGGCGGGGGTGGGAGGGGCGGGGGTGGGTGTGGGGTGGGGGGGGGGGGGGGGTGGTGGGGGGGTGGGGGTGGGGGGGGGTGGGGGGGGGGATGGGGGGGGTGGGGGGGGGTGGGGGGATGTGGGGGGGGGGGTGGGGGGGGGGTGGGGTGGGTGCTAGGGTGGGGGCGGGTGGACGAACTACCGTAATCCACCTCATGGGGTGGGGGGGGGTGTGGGGGGGGACCTGCGAGGGGGTGCGCGGCCGGCGGGAGTGGGCGGGGGAGGGGGGCGCGGCGGGCCGGAAACTAAAATTAAAATGAACAATCACAAACACTAAACAAACCGACAACAAACAATACCCAATTTGCCCTTACCCCCCTAAAAAATACATTCCCTCTAAACCCCCACCTTGACACCAATATCCAAAAAAAACAGTACTCAACCACAACAATAAACTACAAAAATTAATACGAAAGAACCCACAACAAAAACCACCTGAACCAAAAAATTCAACTAAAGAACCACATACTAGAACAAAAAAAACAACTTAAAAAAATACCAAAACCCACAAAACAACCTCAAAAACCCAATAGATAACAAAATACAAAAAAAAACACCAACACAAAAAATCCCAAAACATCGAAAATAATCTAAATACATAACCACAACATAACAAAAAACAAATACAACAAACAAACTCAACAAGAAACAAACAAAAAAAAAACAAGATACAAAAAATAACGAAGAAAAAAGTATACAAAAATCACATAAAAACCCAACCGAAAAATTACCAAACGCACAATAAAAAAACAACAAAAACAACAAACTCAAAAACCACCACAAAACCAAAAAACAAAAAAAAACGCCAAAAAAAAAAAAAAAAAAGCCGAACCAAAACAAAAATAATCACACACAAGCTAAGAAAAACGAATACAAAAACAACCAACAAAAATATATACAACAAAACCATTCACCACACATCAAAAAAAATACAAAAAAAAAAAAACAACAAAAGAAAAAAATCCAAAACCAATACATACCAAAAACCCCAAAAAAAAAAAAAGAACAAGCAAAACAAAAAAAAAAAATAAAAACAACAAAACGGTGGGGGGGGGGGGGTGAAACGGGGGGGGGGGTTGGGGCGTTGGGGTGGGGGGGTGTGGGTGGGGGGGGGTGGGGGGTGGGGGTGGGGTGGGGGGGGGGGGGAGGGGGGTTGGGGGGGGGGGGGGGGGGGGCGGGGGGTGGAGAGGGGGGGTGGGGGGGGGGGGTGGTTGGTGGTGGGGGGGGTTGGGGTGTAAGGTGGTGGGGGGTGGGGGGTGGGGGGTGGGGGGGGGGTGGGGGGGGGGGGGGGGGGGGCGGGGGTGGTGGGTTGGGAAAATACACAAAAACACAACACCATAAAAAAAAACAAAAAAAAAACAAAACAAAAAAACAAAGAAAAAAACAAAATATTGAAATCTGATATTGGATACATCGACTTTCAAAAAAATACGGATTCCCCAGACTACATGCAACAAGTAAAAAAAATGTTTTTTCCATGATACGAAAACTAGGACCCACAACATTTTTTTTGACCTTTTCAAGTGCCGAGTATTATTGGAAACCCCTTTCACTTGCACTATCAAACCTATATGACCAACATATGCATCTTCTCCTATTGGAAAACAACAGCCTAATGATTATAATGACAAAAAATTTCACATCAAACACGATCCAATCACATGTACTCGCTACTATAAGCATCGACCACATGCACTCAAAAAAATTGTTGTGGTGACGATAGTACATCTTTGGAGACATTGCTGACTATTTCTCGTTACTGAATTTCAAAGCCGGGGCAATTCCCATAGCCATTGGTTGGTATGGACAAAAGACACACCTGTATAGGGAAAAGACAAAAACCCCTCCATTTCACACTTTGTCGACACCTACATAACTTGTAACACAGAATCTTTTTCTCCTAAAGTAGCGAAATTGCATGAACATCACCATACACAGAGTTAAAAAAAAGGTAAACAAAAAAAATGCAGGTACAATTTCCCCCAGCCTCCAATAAAACAAACACAAATACTTGAACCACTAGAAACCACTTATCCATCGGTATCCGAAAATGCAAAACACATTTTCTCAATTTTGGCAAAGAAACGCTATGACAGCTCATTCTCATTTGATATGTTTCTAGATGATTTGAACATGAATGAAGTTGAATACATACAAGTTATCCAAAGCACTATCAAGTGACCAACACTATTCATGCAAAGAAAACCATCACAAGTATGGAACAATACCTTTTCAAAAAAAATGCCACCAATATGGAAGGCGAACACAGATGCACAGTTTATCCTTAATGCATATGCAGCTGCAATTTATGTGAGTTCGTACATGACAAAAATCGATAGATCAACCACAAAAGCATTCAAAAGAATACGTAAAGAACACTACACATCATGCATTGATGTGGCCCAAATGATACAAAAATTATGTAATGAAATGCTTAATTCGCACCAGATGTCTGCACAACAAGCAACACATATTGTTTTGTCAATACCCTTACATGGTAGTTCTAGGAAATGCATGTTCATAAACACTTCTTGTGCTGAAGACCGAACATTTATTTTGAAGCATCCAAAACAATTGAGTCAAGAACCTGATGACTTCGAAAGCATTATGTGTCAATCTATCATAGACCATTACATTTCACGGCCACAAGTAATTGTCGACATTTTCCTTGCTGATTTTGTTTCTAGATATACTATACTAAGGATGGAAAACCAGATTGCAAAAAAGGCAAAGAGCGTGTAATCCGATTTGTAAATTACAACAAACATGTGGACAAAGAGAATTATTGTCGAGAGAAGGTCTTGTTATATGTTCCATTCCAAAATAGCGAGGAAAGCCTCAAGAAAGGCATATTGACATGGCAAGATGGATATGTTTTCCATCATAAAACTATATGGAAAAATGAGACATGCTTTGTCCACAATATCAACAATACATGGGGTGACCTAAAATCAGCCCTTCAAGACATAAAGAATGAAGCAAACAATGCTTCCACAACATCCTCTTTCCAACAACAAACTGAACCAGTCAATGAAACATATGACATACGTCTAGATCTTCCTTCGTGTCATTCGATACCGCCCAAAAAAAAAACTAAACTATTTGAAATCGAAAAACATCCATTCATCTCTGATAACGCACTATATCACAAAAAAATGAGAATGTTAAACAAAAAACAACATGAAATCATAAAAGACATTGCACTGAAAAAACATATCGATCCTACAACTCCTTTGTATCTCCTCCTGACAAGAGGTGCAGGAACAGGAAAAGCATTTACTGCAAAAATGATCTTCGAGACTTTGATTCGTATCTATAGCAATTCTACCAAAAGTGATCCACTAAAACCAAAAGGTCTCATTTTGGCATTCATAGGAAAAGCAGCATACAATGCTGGAGGCACAACATTTCATTCAGCACTCTTATTGCCGTTTAACAAGTCTCAGCTGACACCACTGGGTGCTGAACGACTAGATACATTGTCAAAGCACTATTAACAATTACAACTTGTTTTTATAGATGAATATCGCTTGTCGGTGTGCAATTACTATATCACACTGAAAATTGACTCAGGGATATAAAACAAACACCCGCAGTGCACTTCGGGAACATTGACATGGTATTTTGTGGTGATTTCTACCAGGCCCAACCTGTGAATGACTGCTTCGTATTTAGACCACCTCGTATAGACAAACAACCGATTCCATATGGATTTTGGGCTGACAAGGTCAAGGTCTATGAATTGATTAAAACAATTAGACAAAAGGACCAACTCTTTGTTTCCATCCTTAATAGAATTTGAACATGTTCACACACATATTCTGACATTTCATACCTCAACAATAGGTGTCACAGACCACTGCCGAATGATCCTTCTTTTCCATACCTTTTTTCTAAAAACATAGATGTCGATGACCATAACAAGAAAATGATTCCACAAATGCCTGGAGAGGAGATTGTCATCAACGCAATTGACGAACAACATTCTTTGTATGATGAAACAAATGCATACGCTAAGACAATTTGCCTTCCAAAGATAATTGCTTTAAAAAAGGCATCTTGGTTGAACTCTTTGCTGGTAACTATGATATCCAGGATGGATTGGTCAATGGGTCGGATGGCACTTTTGATGCTTACACTACTGCAAAAAATCAGGACATCATATGGATCCGATTCAATGATTTAAGAATTCACCAAAATCAAATTTCCAAACATGCACACTTGCGTCCTGCCAACATTGACCCACAATCTGTGCCTATCTTATGAATTGCGAGGCCTTTACAACACTCTTCAAATAAGAAAACTTTGACAATTCGTAGCCAATTCCCTGTCCAGCTTGCATGTGCCTGCACGATACATAGATCCCAAGGACTTACATTAGATGGACTTGCCTTTAGCCCTCTTGGGTCACGAGACATGGATTGACTTACACAGCCCTATTGCGTGTGAAGAATATAGAAATCTTGTATTTACTGCAACCATTGACAAACAAAACTTCAACATAAGAAAACAAGTTACTATTGAAATGAATCACCTCGAATCTCAAGCACAATGGCAAGTTGAAAATGATTTCTTCTTGGCTGATATCCACCCATGCATTTTACTTTGTTCTTTGAATACCTGAAGCCTTCATGCTCATGTAGAAGATGTCATACACGAATTTAGCTTAATGCAATCTGACATATTGTGCTTATAAGAAACACACATATCTGATAGCAATGCACACAATCTACTTTCAACCTTCCATAACATACACACACATCATGTACACGGTATAATGATTTCCGCTAAATTGCATATACCATTTCTGCACAATGCAATTCCATGGCGCAAAAGTAGAAGCATTGCTTGTTGTTGTTCATCTCCATGACAAACAGTTAACAATTATAAATCTTTATGCAGCTCCAAATGTGACACTTCACAATATCCTTGCAATTATTGATCAAGCTTTATCAAACTCATCTAAACAACAATGCACATACATATTTGGAGACTTTAATATCAATATGCAAAAACATAATAATACTACTGAGCTTTTAAATAAACACATGTCCAATTACAACTTTCATTTTTGCATCGCAAAGGAAAATCCATTCACTAAAAAACATATCGACCACATATGGTCAAATTGCAATAACTCTAGCCACATATTTCAAAGACATGTATATTGGACTGACCACTCTGCCATTTTCCTTGCACTTGACGTGGACAGCTAAAAATTTATTTTCCCAACTTCAACCAAAGCAACTTCGTAGTTCCATAGCACTTTCCTGCACTTACAGATTTTCTACCCACTCTTACTTTCACAAGAACTATTTTTATTTTTTCCATCGCAACAACTATCATCAATTTCACAACAATTTCAGGATGCTTAAGGTATTTAACAAAAAACTTATTATTAAACATATTTTCCATCACTACAAAAACTATGCATTTTTTTTAATACTCCAATAATATTTACTACTAATAATATTACATTATACAAATGCTATATCAGCCTCCGACTCTTTGACTGTGGCTTATGCTCAAACTTGTTCCTTCTTACAACAACCACTTTGTTTAGCAAAAATCTTCCATTTCATCTAGTTTGACAACTAAAAAAAAAGGTTCACTCCTTACTCTTTTCCATGGTTTTTCAATGCGTACCACTTCCATGGAACCTCTATACATTTCCTGTTTGTATTCCATTGCAAAAAAAACTATGTCTTATAACACTATCACACCTTTTTATCTTCCAAAATTCATTCCTAAAAACAACAATCCATTCTTTTTCATTTTTTTTTCTAACAAATTGGATTTTGTTCTTTTGTCTACACTCACTGGAATTCATTTTTCTAATATTCTTCCCAGGACAACAAGATGAAGAGGAACATGGAAACCATTTTCACGAATGAAGCACCAAAAAAGGAAGCAAAGAGGTGAGAAATTACAGATATCTTGTCGACCATCACTTCACAACTTGTTATATCATTCATGCATTTACATTCTATTTTGCAGGCAACAGACGCTTCCATGTACACCTACATCAATCGATGACCTCAACAGTCGCAAGGTTGACGCTTTTTTTCAAGGGGATGTCATAGTTGCATACAAAGCAATACTCAACAAAGACCTGAACAAAGAGCTTCTACGCATATATTTAACCGAAAAAGAAGGTGAAATGACCATGACACTAAATGTGACTGGACATCAAATTGAGGCACATCAAAAAAAGCTTCTACCATCCAAAGGAGTCAGCATAAAAGAATTTAACATAGCGCAAAAGACCAATTATGATCGTGGAGATTGTGACTACATTCTTCTCTTGAATAACAACAACACCATAGAGAACATACCTCCAGTTTGCAATGAGTTCAAGTTCATACCGAATACTACAATAAAACAACTCCTTCGTAGCATAGATAACTATACAATTGGAACACTTGCAGCTATTGTCACTACTGCCCACAAGTCCGGAACACAGTTTGTCTTTGAAATTAAGGATGGCCTCTTCGTAGAGGACAAAGCATAGGTATCTTTTCCTCCTATTATCTCCATCACTTTACGTCCCTTTGCTTGTTCTTTTTCATTCTAAAAAAATTGACCATTCTAACATTTCATTGGTTACAAGTTATACTTGTTCGAGACTTTTGCAGCCTTGTTTGATACAATTGAACAACAACTCCGTAGAAAACAAGTTCCTATTTATTTGTTCAAGAACATTGTCAAGCGAAACAGCCCCGACAAGGCTTTGAGAACTTTCCAATCTACATTTATCACCCCGCTAAGGACTGAACAAGCACTCCAAGATATGCGGACATTGGTGACTGCAACAATAGAGGTGAGAAAATTCAAATTACAGCGGACTGCCATTGAATACAGTATTCCATTTCTACAATACTGAATATTATCTCTTTTCTCTTGTTTTCCATTTCTCAGGTGCAAGGTGAATTAAGAGCCTCTAATGTGTACTCCAAGCCGTTTCAAATTGTATGCACAAAATGCAGCTTAGAAGTTCAAGACCTTCTTTCATTACAACAAACAACAATCACATGTACAAATTGCAACCAGGAGAGAACTTTTCATCATAGCCACAGACTGATATGTGATTTAATAACATCTACATCGACTGTCAAATGCACTCTTGCTGGTCATTTGTTGTCTAGACTACTGCCTCTACTGACTGAAACAACTCATGAAAAGTACGTACAAAACAAAAGCTCCATTGTACATCTCCTCTAAAGTTTTGCTCTGCAAGGAAGTTTCACGCTTGATCAAACCAAAACCATTGTCAGTGTCAACACTGATATCCACCCATAAGGTTTCTACCTACCCGCATTTATACTATCGCAGTTTTTTCATTTACAAAATTTTATGTATTACTAATGTCCCCATTCTCTTCACCTGTGCAGATACTTTAATAGGCGCATTATACAAACTTTTTCCAGCTTTGTTTTGCAATCCAACGCTTCCCATGTAAATAATATAGTACTAGTCTCTTTAGTTTTCTCAAGTTCAAGAGCATCTTTTCGACTTGGTTTTCATTGCACAATCGTTCCTGGATATAGCATTTTGCTAACTAGCTTTTGTACTGTTCGAAAAGACCTACTCTGTCATGTCCAGTGTATAAAAAACAATATCAATATTGTATATGCATACTAGTTAGCACCTTTTTTTTGGCATTTTATCTTAGCTTTCTACACATCGTTCATATGTTTGTTGCATTCTCATCTTCCGTACTTTCACTTTCAATTTCTAGAATGCACAATTTATATCGTGTGCATGGTTTGAGTTCCATACATGTTCGTGCATAACAGAGCTTACAACCCTGGTTGATTAATTTATAAGGTTTTAGGGTTTGAGGTGTTTGGGGATTTTCAACTCTGTATCAAATGCCTGAGCTTTGGCTTTCACTGATGGCGAGACTTCTATTGGTTGTCTATGTCCTAGAAAAAAGCTTTTGTGGTGGTGTTGTGGAGACAGTTGGCTACATTAGAAAACTCGCGGCTCTGATGGAATAGAAGCCCCTAGTATTGACGGATCTCAAGGATCCTTTTATTTTTAGCCCTATTCAGCATGCTCTATTATGGGGGACACATTTGCAGTCGCAGGGTGCACATTGGCATGTGAATGCCAAGAATCACTCTGTTTCTACTTGTGGAAAATTGTTGGAAAATAAAAAAACGGAGACTCTAATCAAGCTGTTATAAGTATTGCAAGGCTCGAGAAGCAAAGGATAGACAACGTGTATTCCCTCATAAATTTGTTCAAGAGGGCTGAAATTGCTGCTCTTGTTTAACACTTTGAGATCAAAATCTCTGCCCTCTGTTGGAAATGAGCTCGAATTCCATGTTTGTGGTGCTAACATAAGAAAGAAGACATTACAGTGAAAGGATTCTGCAGGAATTCTTGTATATTTCATGCCGACATTTTCCCATTGGAGGGAAGCTTCTTCTATATTTATGGGTGCGGAACTCAGTGCCTCAATTTGACATGACTGTAAAGCTATCACATAAAATACAATGAAATCGTGAGTAATACAAATATATACAATATTTCACGTTGATATGCATCTCCTTTTGCCCGAGCCTACCGGCACTATTGGCATCGATGACCGTTAGGTTTTCTTACGCCACATAAGACCATGAAATTGTTTTGGGCCATCGGAGGATTTACTGTGAAGCTTCTATTTTTTTGTGAGACTCCTGCTGAACACCCTTGGCCTAGTAATCCCCTATTGCACTGCTAGGGTAGATGATACAATTAATTGAAACACTATGGATGGCGGGACAAGATTTTAATGTGTGTCATCACAGGCATGGCTGCAGACGGCCGAGTTTTAAGGCACGTTTCTATGTTGGGTCTCCTTTCATTGAGCGCCATTTGGTCAAGGGCGGCCACTCCATGCACTAATAAATAATGGGTAGTAATCCTCTACTGCCACAATCGAGTATTGAGAACTACCGTGGTTTTGGGAAATGGCTACATCCCATTTGCTATAAGAATCCATACATCCTCAAAGTTTCCAAATTATTAACTGCATGCATAAACACACGCTATTTGTGGTGAAATTTGTAAACCTTTTAGTTCATTCTCCATAGCATTATTTCAGGTTTTACATCACATTGTAATGAGATAGTGTGATTTTCATGCTTTCCTCAAACAATTGACAGAATGCGACAAGCTGTAACCTCCAAGTGTTTATTTTCTTCCCCCTAAATAGCAGAACATTTATCTCTCAGGAAACTTATTATCCCCTACATCTTGCAGGCTTGTTAAACTACGTTTCTTTTCTCTCCATTTATTATTTCTCTGCTTCGAATGGATGGTCTTAACTGCCGGAAATTTTTTCTCTCCCTATCATATTATCTTCTCAAGCATTCATTACAATGGTATACCGATTAGAATATTTTAACTTTGTGCCAGGTATATTTTATAATCTTCCAAAGGCATTTGTTTTAAATAATGATTTTGTTCCTCACATATGGATATATGTGTGACAAGTACAACAGGTGCTTCAGCAGGTTGCCTCTTTTCTTACATGTATTCACAATTACTTATTTTCAGCAACTCCAATGTATGGTCTAAACTACCTGGCAATTTACATCTGCCTGGCATGTTATGTTCTCATGCATTATTCACTTTGGAATGGCAATTTTATTTCTTTAGCAATGCGCATCATGTCTTACTTTCTCTCTCAAATCCATTTGTTTTTAATGAAAAAATTGACATTGACAATAACATGTATGCCATTGCTACAGCGGGTTTTAAGCATAGTATTCCCGTAATAAATTATTATACAATTCAAAAATTAACCAGATTGTTTTTATTTGCGTTGGGAAATACAGACCCTTCTAATACCTTGGCCATTTTGGAAACTAAACGCGTCACTTAAAACTTACTTATTCAAAGGAATGGCACATCTGTTCAATTAATAAATTAAGACAAAAATATAGTGAGCTTTGCATCAACACTTCATGATCATAGTTGTCAGTTATTTCTTTATTTCCTACCGGATACTTTTTTTTGTAAATTTGCAAGAACTTCTTTTTTTGGAATTTGGATGAACTCAATTTTGCTGCATATTTTTTTGGGAAGTGATAATTGTGCATCTAAAAAGTATGTTAGAATGTTCTTTACAAACACATTGGCCTACACACCTGCATGTTCCACATCCCTTTCCCCACTTCTATTATGCTATCTCAGCTTTCCATTACTCAAAATACGCCTGTTATCTCACACTCGAAGGTGTTGCATCCTATCGGTGTCTACATTGCATCCTTTGGCACAATTGCTAGTAAACAAAAGTAACGGAAAAGCTTTCTAAAACACCCTCATTGTTATAGTTAATAATCTTCGAACTAGGTAATAATGTTGTTACACACTGATTATAATATGTATACCTAAATGTGACCTATATATGTATGTATGAGATGGAGATTCCTATTGGTGGTTTGTGAGTTACCACAATGGTTGTCATTATCTCCATTACTATAATTTTAAACATTGATTACAATGGCTAGCATTAATTTATATGTGGACTTCAATATTTATAGATTGATCATAGTGATGACAATGTTGAATGTTTTCAATATTCACATTACTCTTTGTACAGAATAAATATCTTCCACTAAAATTTAATATAGTTACTTACATGTAAAAGTAAAAAATACATCGAAAAGTAAAATCCTAAAAATTTGTTACTTACCTAGAATTTCCTTCAAGTAATAACCTTGCACAATTATTTACTTGTTATCTTTCGCAACCTATTTACCCATTAACACTTTTTTATCTTCCATATATTAACACATTGCTGCAACTAAATACAAAAGAATAAGGGATGCATATCCCTGCCTACATTTTGAGAAGACAACAATACTTTTTCCCAGCTTCCTTACCAAGTCGTTCTAGCAAATAGAAACACGAACCTCATTGAAAAACCCCAAATTTCGCACAGAATAACTCCACAACCCACATAGCTAGGTAGTATGGTGGCAGGGATTTATTGAGTACTTCAGAGTAATCCTCGATTTCTTTTTGCTTCCCCTAATTTGTTGCAAATCTTGTATGCAAAATCGATGGCAAATCTCTGCGGAAAATTTATTATATAGGTGTCACTCTTCTAAGACTTCTTCCTCACATTTATGAGTGTATTCAACCACCAATTTTCCCTTCTTCCTTTACTATGTACAATTATGAATATGAAAATCCAGGTGCAAGCTACCACTCTAAGCTTGGAAACACACCAATAATAATAATTTCTGCGATGCTTGCTATTTTCATATACATACGGAAAATATGGAGTAACCTCGAGTTGGGTGAAGCATTGGTAATGGATTTAACATTGAGAAGGGAAAGGGAAGAAAACTTGTATGATAGATTGGCCACAAAGACATTTGAGGCAGAGCTAACAAATGACACTCCATACACGAGTAGCCATGCTGCCAGCTACTGCCACAACAAAACTTACAATGCCTATGCTGATAGTATGTTGGAAAAGGTGTAAATTGCCATGTCTTTCTGTAGCTGCATTTCGCAGCATTTTTACTGGTCTTTGCCATCGCATTTGCAAATTTTGCTGAGCGCCCCAAACAACATGTTTCTCATTTCTGTGTTTTTCCTCACATGTTCTTAGCTTTCTGCTCAGCGCCTGCCCAAGTCCATTCAAGCCCGAACGGTAGGATGTGCCATTCCATGGCCTTGTTATATATAGGTTCGGTTGTAAATAAGGAAAAAAGTGCAAGATTATATCAATGGGCCGCGACTCGTAATAACTATGTTTTGTGTATTGGGGGGTGTGGGGCACCGCCCCATCCAATATTGGTCTTGTTTAAAAGAATATGGGGTGGGGTGACACTCCACCCCCACTTTATTTTAATACATATATCCACAAATACAAATCTAATTAGCCCAACATTTTTCAATGCTTTATATATCTTTATATATATATATATATATATATATATATATATATATATATATATATATATATGTATGTATGTATTATATATTATTACCTTATATAAATTATTTAAATGTTCCATCCAATGCATAAGATTGTAATTTGGTACATAATATATATGTTTATACCAAATTACAATCTTATGCATTTGATGGAACATTTAAATAATTTATATAAGTTAATAATATATAATACGTATTAATTATATATATATATATAATTAATACGTATTATATATTATTACCTTATATAAATTATTTAAATGTTCCATCAAATGCATAAGATTGTAATTTGGTATAAACTTATTTATATATAAGAAAATTTTATATATATATTATATTTCTTTTAAGCAATTTATCAATCCAATTATGTTTGTATAACAACTTACAAGGCCCAATTAACTTGTACAATTTAAAAATATTTAAACATGTTGTTGGTGCTCAATTTGATCTCGCCCCATTTGTCCTTGAAATTCTTCAGTTTGCAGGCTCTATTGTGTTTTATATCTCCACGTATTGATGCATGAAAGATTTTTCCTTCATTTGGTCGGCATGGTTAGTCCCTTCCATTGGTTGAGGATCACTTTAATTCCATAGTTTTTTTTTCCGTTCCTCTGTCCATGTGGAAGAATTTGTATCTTGGGCGTAAAATTAGGTTTTCTCTCCCTTCCTTCCATTTTTCCACAGTCATATTTTGTTTTCCCTGTCAATCTTTTTCCCAATACCTCTGGAAAAGTAGTCCTTTCTGATTGGATGTGGCTTGGTGGATCATATTTGGGCCTTATATTATTTCCAAATTCTTCATCCTGAAAGGAAGATTCATTTCCATATGCAAATGGTGATTTTCCTACAGTTTATGTTTTCACGGGCATGTTTTCCCCGTCAAATTTATATCTCATCATCTGTGGAAACATGGCCCTTTTGGTTGGATGCAGCTTGGTGAGAAACTTTAAAACTCTAACACCCCGCTTCAACTAAAGTTTTGTCCATGTGGAGGGCCAGCGCTCATTTGAAAATTCACCTCTTGGTTTGACCTTTGGAGTTGTGGAGGTTTCTGCTGCCTTGGCAAGACTGAGACATTTTTTCATGCAGTTGGTATAGCTTTGTCGGACCATGGACATGTGGTGAACCTGTGCTTGTTTGGGGTCTCCGCTTTTGGGGATCATCTCAAAATTGCACTAGGGAGACACGTGGAGGCTTCCACCTACTCCTCTCTTTGCTTAAACATTTCAATCAACTTTCTAAAGGCCTGGGACACGTGGAGGGAACGCGCTTGTTTGGGGACATATCCCTAATTTTTATTTTGAAGAAGCATCAGAAGGACACTTGGAAGTTTCCACTCACTTTTCCCTTGCTTGGAATTTTCAACGAATGATGGAACTTTCTCGGAACCTAAACACATGGCACCTTCTGCTGGTCCTTCAACATGCTCAACAACTCTGCTGGACTAAGACAAATGGTGAGCCCGCACTTGTTTGGAAACCTACCTCTGTACTTCTCCTTTGCAGTTGCGCCAATGAAACATGTGGATGGCTCTAATCTGAAGTTGAGAAGGCACCGAATAAATGGTTGTTGTGCATTGTATCTTTTTTTCCACCATTTTTACTTTGAGACTCCTGAAGATGCAAATACGCATTGTTTTTCATCATTTTTTGATGAAATTCCTTGTCATTTTTTTTGTAAAGTTCCATTGAATGGATTTAGAACTTAATTTTTGAGTCCAAGGATTCTAAAGGGTGATATTTTGAAGTTGGAATTGCTTGGGCACTTGCAAAAATGTGAATTACCAGGGAAGCTGTATGCAGAGTAGAGTTATAGAGAAAATAAATAGAAAAGGATGAAATGATGGAGGCTACAGGTGCAAAGGATGAAAAAGGTGTTACCTCGAGGGTGAAAAGGATTACCTGTCAGATATAGCTATGCAGAGCATCTGGAAAATGTTTAAAACATGGATTTCTCACATGACAGAATAAAGAGAATGATTAGAAGGACTGTCAAAAAGTTGTGGCATGGCATCCTAATCATTAGTCGAGGGTCTAGGAAACGTGATTAGTTCATGATTTTTATAACTAGCAAATTTTTGTTGTAAATTTGATAAACGTCACTTTCTGAGACAAATTGATAACAAGCAAAGGTCCCTCTAATATTATTCTTTTGGGGGGAATTTTGGGCTGAGTAAGCAAGGAAATGTATAAATGCAATGAGGAATACTCTTGCAAAAGGTTGGGGGTTGAATTCTAAGAGAAAATTCAGATAGCCCATATTTCTAAGAGGACCAATCCGAGAAAACTATTAATTTCCTTTGTTTTGATTCAATCATGCCAAGTTGGTTACGATTGTACAACAATTGACAATCCTAAGCATTGATGAACATTTAATAATTTATATAAGTTAATAATATATAATACTTAATTAATTATATATATATATATATTAATACGTATATATATTATTACCTTATAAATTATTTAATGTTCCATCAAATGCATAAGATTGTAATTTGGTATAAACTTATTTATATATAAGAAAATTTATATATATATTATATTTCTTTTAAGCAATTTATCAATCCAATTATGTTGTATAAAAACTTACAAGGCCCAATTAACTTGTACATTTAAAAATATTAAACATGTTGTTGTGCTCAATTGATCTCGCCCCATTTGTCCTTGAAATTCTTCAGTTTGCAGGCTCTATTGTGTTTTATATCTCCCACGTATTGAATGCATGAAAGATTTTTCCTCATTTGGTCGGCATGGTTAGTCCCTTCCATTGGTTGAGGATCACTTTAATTCCATAGTTTTTTTTCCGTTCCTCTGTCCATGTGGAAGAATTTGTATCTTGGGCGTAAAATTAGGTTTTCTCCCTTCCTTCCATTTTTCCACAGTCATATTTTGTTTTCCCTGTCAATCTTTTTCCCAATACCTCTGGAAAAGTAGTCCTTTCTGATTGGATGTGGCTTGGTGGATCATATTTGGGCCTTATATTATTTCCAAATTCTTCATCCTGAAAGGAAGATTCATTTCCATATGCAAATGGTCCAATCTTCCAAATACTCTTTATGTTGGATTCATTTTCATATATTTCCCCGTAAAATATTCCAAATATCTCCTTATCTGTGGAAACTTATTTTCCTCTCTTGGTTCAAATGCTTGCTTGGTCCTTCACTTTGGAACTCATTCACTATCTCTCTTTCAAATTTCTCCAAATCTTCTTTTGGATCTTTCATCTGGATTTTCAGCGCTCATTTCCAAATATCACTTCATTTGGTATCATTCTTTGGATTGTTTTTAAAATTTCCAAATACTGCCTTATTTGGACTGAGACATTGTATCTCTTCACTTCAGTTCCAAATATTCTTTATTTGGATCTTTCATCTTTTCTTTGAAATTTTTGTCTTCTCTTGGGGTCTCCGAACTTTCCATGGGGACTTCCTACTTTCTTTTTTCAAAATTTCACTAGGGAGATTTCTATCTTTGAGGTTTTTTCTCATCTCAATTTTCTTCCTATCTTACCTTAGTCTTAAATTTTTGGATCAACTTTCTAAAGGCCTGGGACACGTGTAAGGAACTCTCTTGTCCATTCGGGACATATCCCTAAGTCTTGAGTTGTTGAAGAAGCATCCATATTCAAACTTGGAAGTTTCACAATAATCCTTTTATCTAAGTCTTGGACATTGTCAACGAATGACTGGAACTTTATCGGAACCTAGTCACATGGCACCATCTGCTGATCACTTTAACATGCTCATCAACTTTCCTGGACTAAGTCTTAATGTTTAACATTTACATTGTTTGGAAATTTAAGCATCTCTACTTCATCCTTATGTCAGTTGCGCCAATTTAACATGTGGATGGCTTTAATCTGAATTTTTGAAGGCACCGATTTAATGGTTGTATGTGCACTCCTCTCTTTTAAAGAACTCACTTTGCTATTACTTTAAGACTCCTTAAGATGCAAATCACTTTCCCTTCATCTCTTATCTTCACTTTTGTGATATTTGGAAATTTTCATCATCATTTCTTCACTTCTTGTTTCAAAATTTACATTGATCTTTATTTGATTTCTCCCTTTCCATTGTTTGAGTCCAAGGATCTCTTAACAGGGTGATCATTTTGAGAGTCGAGCATTGCTTAGTCATGTTTCCAAAATGTGAATTCCTCTTGTAACACTGTATGCAGAGTTATGAGTCATAGAGACCATCAATAGACCTTTCTGAATCCTGATTCCTTCTTAACAGGTGCAAAGGATGTTAAAGATGTTACCTCTAATCTGAACCTTTCAGGATTCCCTCTTCTACCTATAACACTACTGCATTATGCATCTGGAAAATGTTGATAAGTCACACCTGGATTTCTCATCTTGACTTAACACTCATCTTGATTAGATAGTTGACCTTTCAAATTTTTGTAGTCATGGCATCTTAATCACCTAGTCGAGGGTCTAAGAACGTTAAAAAATCATCACCTTGTTATAATCTAGCAAATTCTCTGTTGTAACATTTGATATTTGTGAAATATTCTGAGACACATTGATAACAAGCTTTTAGGTCCCTTCTAATCTTAACAATCATTTTGTTGAGAAATTATGGAAAGAGTAAGCAAGTGAACCTTTATCACCTCCAATGAGAATCCCTCTTAGCATTCATTTTTCTAAGGGTTGAAGTCTTCAAGATATTAGACCTTCTTGCTAGCTTCCATCTTTACATTCAATTTGTACCAAGGGTCCGAGTAACCCATCTTCATGTTCTCACTCTTCTATCTTAGCATTTCACTCATGCTAAGTTGGTTACGAGTAGTACTATTACCATCTTTCTTTGTTCCTCTCATATTATTCAAAGAAACTTTCCCCTGGGAATAAGATCTAATCAATATTCATAGTCAATATAAGTCAAGATAAGATGAAAATATTTGTTTATCTTTAATTTCAGAATGTATGAGGAAGATAGATTTTCTTATTCCTATTGCAATAAAAAAAATTAAATATCTTTCGAATAATAAACACGATCTTGTCCCTAATGATATTTTACCAAATGGCATAAAGACCAATTTCATTTCAAGAAGACTCCATCATCCTCTAAATGAGAGCAAAAAATTAAAATCACTTCACTGTCATTTGTTGACAAGGATATTGTTTGTAAGCCTTACGAGTGTCAACCCAAATCACCGAAGGGTACACAAACCAAGGGTCAAATAACAATGATGGAGTCTTTAGACTCAAGCTTTCATGTTAAATGCTAATGGATAAAGTGTGAAATCTAGTGCAAATCTGGGCCTCCATTGATCCAAACCTAATCCTTAATTGATAGGAATATTTTATGCAATGGAAAAACAACTATCCCACATATAGCTTCCAAAGTCATTGTGAAGTCACTCAAAGAATCAATTGAGAATAGTCAATTTTATCCATGCTAAAACCCATAATACAAAATTACTAAATAGAACAATAATATGAAGAATGATAATACCCTTGCTTTATCCCAGTGTGTCCACAAATGTATTCACCATTTTACTACTAAGATATGTAGAAGCAATCAGGATTCCATAATGACACTATTAACCTTGGGCCTATCTAGCAAAAATCACCATGCCTTACAATTGACAATTTGTGATGAATTGTGTCCTATACCCTGTATTGATCATGGATTTCCTCACGCATGCCCTTCCCATTATTTTTGTGAAGATGCACATATTCATTCTGATAAACTAAAAGCGAAAAACTGATCAAAGATGAGTCATATCAAAGAATTTTTCAAAAGGTATGACCTAAGATAGTGAGAATATAATGATATCTTTCTCTTGTGCATATTTCCTAGAAATCTAGTAGGAAAATATTTGGAATGGTTCTTGTTGATATCCAAATTGATTCTCCCTTGTAAACCATTGAGCATCATCAAAGATTTAGCGAGACATCTAAGAGATAGACAGATCATATTATGAGTCGTTTTGTAGCTGGGGAGGGGATTTATCTGAATCTTTGTCACTCAGGCATCAAAGAAATGGATAATACCTTCATTAAGGATTTGATCTATCCTTACTAATTTAGGCTGTGCCTTTCAACCAGGGTGAGAGGACCCATTTTGTAACCTTTGTTAGTGAAGGACAGTGAAGATATCCTTCTTTGCACAAATCTTGAAAGGGGACCCTAAGAAAATATAATCAATGCGTGCAGAATTTAACTCTCACGAGTTGTCACTTCTAAAGAAGGGTGATATTTCCTAAACATGGTTAAAGGTTACTAAAGACATTATGGAATCCTGATTACTTCTGCATATTTTGGCAGCATAATTTATACATTTATGGACACACAGGGAAAATAGGGGTAGTTCAGGATGGATTCATTGTTTTTGAATAATTTTGGTGGGAGATTAAGCAGGATAAAATTGATTATACCAGATCTTTGAGAGACTTCACAAAAATTGGAAAGCTAAATGATATAAAGCTTCAAAATAGCTAAAATATTCCTTCAACCAAAAGGTGTGCATCAATGGAGGCCCAGATTTGCATGGTTTCACACAATCTCCAAGAATTTAACACAAAAGGCTCAAGATAAAGACTTAATAAAACATCAAAGACCCCTAGTTCCTCATGCCTAAGATACACTCAAAGGATTACAGATAATCTTTATAAAAAAATGACAGTGAAGTGATTTAAAAATGTTTATCTCATTGCATAGGATGAAGGATCTTCTTGAAATGAAATTGCAAATGCCACTAAACTATCACAGGGATGAGATCCTATGTGATTTGGAGGGACTTTAACACAAGATTACAATACGAATAAGAAAAACTACTTGCATAGATATTATGAAATAAGGTAGACACAAACTTGCTCCAAGATTGACACAATATTAATTTGAAATTGATTAGATTCATCAGTCAGGGGAAAGTATATCTTTGAATAGCCTAAGAGATTTTCAATGGCTGTCACACTCGCAACCAGCTTGACATGATTGAAATCTAAAACATAGGAAATTAATAGGTTTGTCATATTGGTCTGTCAGGAAGACGGGCTCTCTAAAATTTTCTCTTAAGAATTCAACCCTTGACCTTTTACAAGAGTATTATCATTGCATTTATACATTTCACTTCACTCACTCATCCCAAAATTTCCCCCCAAAAAATAAGAATATTCGATGAACCTTTACTTTTTATATCAATTTTCCTCAGAAAGATGATGTTTAATAAATTCACACCTGAAAGCTGTCTAGGTGGACAAATTATGAACTGATCACATTTCTCAGACCCTTGACTAATGACTAGGATGTCATGCCATAACTTTTTGAACAGTCCTTTTAATCATTCTCTATTATTCTATCATGCAAGAAATCCCTATTTTAATCATTTTCTGGTAGGCTCTGTATAGGTAGATATGACAAGTAATCATTTTCACCCTCAAGGTAACACCTTTTTCACCCTTTGAGGCAACAACATCCATCATTTCATCCTTTTCCCTTTCTTTCCTCTGCAACTTTTCTCTACATCCATCTTCCCTTGTAATTCACATTTTTGTGAGTGCCCGAGCAATTCCAGCTTCAAAGTATCACCCTTTACAATCAATGGACTGACAAGTTAAGTTCTAAATCCATGCAAGTTCCCAAGTAATTCCAACTTCAAAATATCGACCCTTAAAAATCCTTGGACTCACAAATTAAGTTCTAAATCCATTCAATGGACACTTTGCAAATAAAAATGATAAGGAATTTCATCAAAAAATGATGAAAAACAATGCATATTCACATCTCTAGGAGTCTTGGAGCAAAAATGGAAGAAAAATAGATGCAATGCAGAACAACCATTGATTCTTCCCCTTCTCAACTTTAGATTAGATCTATCCACATGTTTCCTTGGCGTAACTGTAAAGGTGAGGTACAGAGGCAAGTTTCCAAACAAGTCGCGGGCCTTCCACATGCCCTGTGGCCCAATAGAAATGCATTTTTTGGCCTTTGAAAAGTCTATCAGTATAAAAAGGAGCTAGCAGAGAGCCTCCACATGTATATTTGGTGGGTACAAGCACTTTGAGATGTGTCCTCACTTTGTGGTGAGACCTATTTTAAACATATGCTCAGGCTAAATAAACCTTATAGAATGTCTATAGTCTTTTTTAAAGAGTTGTTGAAAAAGTTGATAGATGACCAACAGCTTTGGTACCATGTAAGCTCTTAAAAATATGTGTCCGATGATTTTAGTATTTCCTTAGCCATATTTTTGTTTTAGGAATAAAAATTTAAAGTTACAAGGGAAGAGTGCAAAAAATTGGAAGCACATTCATAGTGCTCCTACCTTGGTGCACCTTTAGTATGGTTCCCAAAATCGGAGACCCCAAACAAGCATGGGCTCACCACATGTCTTAGTCCGGCAAAGTTGTTGAAAATGTTGCAGTCCCTAGCGGATGTGCACCACATGCCTAGGGTCCGAGAAAGTTGCTATCGATGATTGAAAATTCCAAGGAAGGGAGAAGTGAGCAGAAACCTCCAAGTGTCCTCCTGGCACTTCTTCAAAATAAAAATTACTTGTAGGTACCCAAATAGGCGTGGTCCCCTCCACATGTCTCAGGTCTTTAGAAAGTTTCTTGAAAACTTTAAGCAAAGAGAGGAGCTAGCAGAAGCCTCCACATGTCTCCCTGGAACAATTTTTAGATGGTCCCCAAAAGCGGAGACCCCAAACAAGCAGGGGCTCACCACGTGTCCATGGTCCGACAAAGCTGCACCAGCTGCATGAAAAAATGTCAAAGTCTTGGCAAGGCAGTGAAAACATCCACATGTCTCCCCAATGTAACTCCAAAGTTTAAACCAAGAGGTGAATTTTCAGATGAGCGCTAGCCCTCCACATGGACAAAGCTTGAGTTGAAGTCAGGCCTTAGAGTTTCAAAGTTCCCCACTGAGCTACATCAAACCATAAAGGGCCACGTTTCTAGAGATACTGAGATATAAATTTTATAGGGAAAACACACCCGTCAAACTGTAAAATGTAGGAAAATCACCATTTACACTCAAGAAATGAATCTTTCTTTTACGATAGAGAATTTGGAAATGATCTAAGGCCCAAATGTGATCCATTGAGCTGCATCCAATCTAGAAATGACCACTTTTCCACAGGTATTGGGACAAAGATTGACAGGGAAAACAAAACGTGACTGTGGAAAAATGGATGGAAGAGAAAAAACCTGATTTTATGCCCATGTTACAAATTATTTCACATGGACAGAGGAATGGAAAATATAAATTATGGACTTAAAGTGATCCTTGACCAATGGAAGGGACTAACCATGGCAACCAAATGAATGATAGAGATTTCATGCATCAATATGGGGATATAGAAAACACAACAGAGCCTACAAACTGAAGAATTTCAAGAACCAAATGGGGCAAGATAAAATTGAGCACCAACACTTGTGAGATAGTGGAATTTCTAACCCTTTTATCTAAACTAATTTCAATAAATGAAATAAACACACTTCTTGGTTTGATAGAAACAATTGAGATGTCTAATATACAATAATGAGATAAATGAAATAACCATTATAGTGTATGTAAAAGTAACTATTTTTTTTAATTTAAATCTTTTCCACAATACTATGAGAACTCAACAACACTTTTTTTATAACAACATATTTCTTTTCCAAACAATACATATTGCAACTTTGAATAACATCCAAATATTTGAGAGTTTCCTTTCCAAAAAATAATACAACTTAAGATTTCTCCTTTCAATACAACAGTACAAATTTGAATAAATGAAATATACAAGGCATTCCTTTGATAATACAAGATTTACAAAATTCCACTCTAAGTGGGAACAATATGGAAAAATTAAAACATAGAGATTCTTCCAAGGGTTCAAACACAAGTCTTCATTTCATTGTCTTTTCCCCCAACTTCATGGATTCAATTTTGCTCCTCTTCAACTCTTCAAATCTTGAATAACATTATAAAGATAAGGGATGGCAGCACTCTCAACCCAACCTATAATCCAATAAGAGGAGAAGCCATCCTCATTATTGGCCTCGGAGCCCCAACTAAAGAACCATGAAGTGTGTAGGTAACTTTACAACTTCCACAACAATGGCTTCTAGAAAACAACTCAACTCTCATATATTAAATACAAGTAAAATTGTTAAACACCAAACACAAAAACACAATCCACAAAAGCTAACAGATAGGCTTACATTCAAAACCAAGGGAGAATAAGAAGAAAGAAACCCCCTTCTTATAGCCCCCGAATGAGGTAGGGGTTTTACCCAAAATGCCTCCATGTGTACATCCAAACTACACAATATAACCCTTTCCCATCGTAATGCATAATACACAAAGTATAACAATTTATCCTTTTCACTCCCCATAGGTGGAACTCCCTACTCATGCTCCCTCCAAAAGCCTACAAATTTCCCTTTTCCCTTTCCAAAGTGGTTCCATTTTCTATCTCCCATACATATAAGTCCATCCTACACGAATCTCACACAATACATACACACATTTATTCACAAAACATACAACAAACAATAAGGTATAGGTCCTAACTTTTCATACTAGCTTTAACAATCTTGAATCCACAATATTTTATCATTTCCACAACAAAGCAAGCACAAAGGAAATCCTTCAAGATCCAAGAAAGAATACTCAAAAACAATTTTTTGAAAAATAAAATAAAGAAAATGAGACAAGTAACCCCCATTCCTCCCATTTCACATCAATAAAAAAAAAGGTGATGATGATGAGGTGGATACATGTAGGATTCCATGTAGGATTCCACTTCATCATTCCTCCACTCCTGCACAACAAGTCAAATCCCATATCTAAGGAAATTAAGTGAAAAGGGTAAGGTTATGACATTCTTACAATAAAAATCCACATTCATGCCATACCTTTCCAGATAAAATAAATGTGATAAGAAGAGAAGTGACTTAATTTTCCCTTTTATACTAAACAAGACATTAAAAATCACAAAAATTATCCCCATACTTCATAATTATGGTTGGTAGATGATTATAAGAGACAAGGAAAAAGGTTTACTTGTCCCACAAGTCTCAAAATGTTCCCTCTAAGTCAAGTTTTGTGTTTGGAGAAGGAAAAATAGTGCACACGACACAAATGCAATAAATTTCATTCATCATCATTCACAAATCAAGAACTAACTACCCCATTTATTACCCACATGTCACCTCTTATTTTTAGTTTAAAATTTAAGATAAATTATATAATTAAGTAACATTAACAAGTGTTAATAGAGTGATTAAATCTTCCCAATTAAAAACATGCTCCAAAAAATAAAACACACAAAATAAAGGAGATGAAGACATCACAACCTTAGGCCACACATATGAGGTCACCCCCCATGGGAAAACCTCCTGACATAGAAAAGAAATAACACAAAACTCACACAAGTTGTCAATTGTCCCTTTTTGCAAACACACAACATCCTTCTAGGGTCGGTAGCCTATCCTCTTTTGATGTATAGTGATATAATTTTCCTACAATAATAAACACAAAGACCTCTCTGGCCTCAAGGCCATATCAATATGTCTTGGAAATCAATGCTTATAAAATATCCATCATATAATCCTTAGCATACATCAAGCAATACAACACACACATATGTATGTCAATTAACATCGTCGCATAATGTGGCTAAAATATTATCATCAAATTTACGATTTTTTAACAATTATTTGAAGTAGCATAACATGTAAATTCTACTCTAGTAAATAATATAAACTCATCAATAATCCAATTCACATTCTACAATAATAATGAAATTCTCTATATCTATTATAACTCCTAACTACTAGATACAATCAACAACATATTTTTGATCCCTAATACCATTGTATGGATAGAAACTCAAAAAATCAATGCAACCAAATGGTTAGTCCAATACTCCAAATATAATCAATACATCAAGAATCCAATGTCAGTATATAAAAAAGTGGCCATTCTAGATTATCATTATATCTTTAAATGTCCATCAAGGTCCACAATACATCCATCTAGTCCAAAGTAACAATAAGAACACAATAATAATCATGATGTCCCTTGTATGTTATTAACATGCCAACTAAAATATAACAATAAGGTCCATGTCTCTAATAAACTAAAATTAAAATTCATATTAAAATAACTGTTGAAGAGGAGTGGGAATTACATAAAATACTAGGTACTATCATATAGTGATGACATATTCCTTTATGATTGGTGATTCAATATAAAACTTACCTTCATTACCTCTCTATAAACGGATGTCACCAAAAAAGGATACATAAATAAATTCACTACAATGGAAACCTCTAATGAGATAAAAATGCATTGAGGTCAATATATAACACATACCTTCAAATTACCCTTTTTCATTTTAGTTCTCTCATTTAATATGACAATTGGTTAGAGGATATTTTTTAATTTCATTTCCCATGTTATGTTTCATATTCCAATCAATTCCCACTTTCTTCTGAGTAACTTGCTTATTTTTTTACTTGTTGGTTTCTATTTATACATTTTTGTTAATATGCAACAAGAATCAACCTAAAATAAGCATAACAATAGGTATGAGCAGCTCACTTTATCCCTAGTGTTGCTTTCTCTTCCTATTTTCCTCGCTTCATTTTCCCACTCATTTGACGCTTCACTTGTCCACTCAGCACACTATTCATCATATGCTCTATAATATTGAAAAATACACATCTCGTATCTACTTTATGTTATTGAGTATTCACTCAACAACATAAATAAGGGGAAAATCTAGACAAAAAACAACGCACTTGGGTACATTATAGGTCCTAAATACATACTAGCATTCATATGAAATAAAAAGTGTAATTGACGATTGTCTTTGTCCTCTTTTCAATGTTTCTTTTTTTCTCTTTGGTCTTACACACCCTACAACTGATTCATGATTATACTAATTTACCTTTTATAACTCTTGACACTAGTAACCAGCCATGACAACAATGCCCAGCCATGAAAACAACGCCTAGGTACTACAATCCCATTTTGGCGCCCTTGACCCTGTTATACTTTACTTTCTCCTTCTGGTTCTCTTTTATATTTTAGGAAATTTTTCACTTATGGGTAACTGTTATCCAAAATTCACCCTCCAGGGTAATTTTTTATAACATGCATCAGAATATTCAGTCCCAAGAAAGTATATTGACTCAAGGCAAAAAATCATGTTTCTGGGGTCCCCTCGGCTTCTTTCTAACTCTTCTATCCAAGAAGAAAACCCAGCAAGTTTTAAAAAATGTGAAAAAATTGTACAAAATCCAAGCTTGGGGCCGAAAAAATGAAGAAAATCGGCTAAGTCCTAGTCTAGGCAGTACATGGGACAGTTGAGACGTCAGGGTGCATGAATCGGCCGAAAATCTACTAGGCAGGTCTGCGCAGCAGTCGGGACAGTTGGGACATCGGGACGCACGGGACGCGAAAAGCCGAATCGGCCGAAAAGAGGGAAAAAATTGCCTAAGTCTTCTGTTTCGCGTCAGTCTGGGACATCCGGGCCAAAAGTACGTGCAGGGACGCGGATCGGCCGGTTTGGCGCAAGATCAGTCCATTTCGGGTGGTCCGGAGATATTTGTCCCAGACAGTTTGGGACCCAGGCCGAAAGTACGCGGAGGACGCGAACTGGTCGATTCAGCCGAAACAAAAACTTTCGTCCGAGACATTTGGGCGTACGCAGAGGAGAAAAGCAAAGAGCCGAGAGCCAATGGAATCTCGCCACATGTCTTCACCACAAAGAGGGACAAGAAAGCCCAAATCGGCTGAAGCAAGATTTTTTCGTTCGGGACATCCATGCCAAAGGTACACGGAGGGACGTGTGGGATGTGAAAAAGCCGAAAGAGCTGCCAACGAATCAAATCTCGCCACGTGTCTTCACCTCATCGGCCCGGCGGGAAAATTTTGAAATTTTTTCCAAAGGTAAAAAAACAAAAGGGAAATGGTCAGGAAGGGCCCGCGTCCAATGAAATCATGCCATGTGGCACTTGAGTGGCAGAGCATAGGGGAGAAATGGGAAAATTTTCCCAAAGTAAAAAATACCAAATTTTAAAAGGACAAAGTGCGCCCCTCAGGCCCGAGCCAATAAAATAGTGCCACGTGTCCAAGTGGCAAGAAATTAAGGAAGGGCCCGAAAGGAATTTTCAGAGGATGAACCCGTGGATGAATCAGAGCCTGACATGTGTCATCCAAAGTGGCAGAGCGTGGGAAAAAATTCAAATATCCGGCCAATTTTGGCCTGTTTTTTCCCTAAATCTTCAAATCGCCATAACTTTCGATCCAAAGCTCGGATTTTCACGTTCTTTATATCAATGGAAATCTGGTGAAATTATCTACATGATTCCTAGGGTCAATATTGCATTTTGGTTCAGTTTGGAGAGAGAAAATCAAGAAAATGTCTCTGGCACGTGGTAATGGCTAGAACATGACTTTTCAACAACCAGCTTAAATGCAAAATAATAGCTTCGCCGCTTTTGCTAGGGTTCTCACCTACCACCATGATGAGATGAATTAAATGCAACCTAGAAGTGGTTGGGGTAGATCTATGATTTCCTCTCTCTTCCCTCTCTCAGTCTTCCTATAAATTGTAAGGAGGGGCTTCTTTCTAAAAAGGTGGTTCATCTTTTCAGCTCTGCCCCTCCCTTCTTTTCTTCTCCAGGGTTGAAAATGGAGTTCGAACCTCCTCCCCTGCTCTGTAATGGAATTTTTTTCCTTTTACCATTAAAATGATGTTCTGTGCAAACTTCTGAAGCAACAAAAAACATGTTTCGTGATGCATCTGTCCATCCTTGCTCGTTCTTTCGCTTGTTTTCTTCTTGCCTCTCTTCATTGCAGGTATTTGTGCATGTTTTAATGTTCATTACAGGTTTGGAGCTGTGTTCATGGAGTTTTGGGACATTTTCTGTGTGAAATCTATCCTTGGGCCTGTGATGCATCTGTCCATCCTTCCCATCGCTCACCTCTCTTTGTTCCATGGCAATTTTGATAGATGTTCAACATTTTCCTTCTCTGGTGTATCACCGTTTTAGTGTAGGCTCTATTTTTCCCTTTTCTCTCTCTCTCTCTATCTCCTTGGCATGGTTAGATTAGGTTTAGATTAGCTTTCCTGCACTGGAATAGCTTGTGGAAGGTAGTTTAGGAAGAGGAACCAGCCTTCTCTGGAGATTCCTTTCTCATTTTTACAAGTCCCACACTTGGAGAAAGGATTCCATGTTGTGCAATCACACTGGATGCTAGCATGATCAACCTAGAAATCTGATCAACATCCAGGGGTGCTGTGATTTTGCACTAACAGTTTTGGCATGCCCGGTGGGACCTTAGAAGGTCTTCCACTTCATATTTTGCAGGTTGGTGTGTTCCTGTGAAGATTTCAGCCTTTGGAGGCACTTGCAAACACATCTGGCGACTCCATCTAATCAGCAACCCATTTCTGAAGTTGCAGACCTGTTTTTCATCCATTCCCATCCATCCTTCTTTCCATCCCTTTCATTCTTTTCCATTCCATGAAGTTGTGCAATCATGACTTCATTTCCATCATGGAACTCACATTTACAACAGCAACAATGTTTCCCACCTCCAACATGTTTTTTAAATCCTCCAAATCAGCATTTTGAACAAATTCAAAATCAGCATGCATACCCATATGAGCAGCAATGCCAAAATCAGTTTGGCTATGGAGCTTTCCAAGAGCAAGAGTATGCATATAATGAAGACAATCAGATGCAAGATGCTGGTCTGTTGGAGAAAATCCAAAAGATGGAGGTAAAGATGGTGCAGTCCAGAGCAACAGCTCAAATGAGAGCTTTTAGAATTGGTTGTAGGAATCCTTTTCCATGGGGAGGCCCTTTTGCAAGACACTTCAGCCCTCAGGAGAAGTTGGACTTCATGATGAAGATGTTGCCCCCAACTTGCACAATGGACAACAGAAATAGAGGCCTACACACTTGTTGTTGAACAACCTTGTCAATGGGTAAGTTCTACACCATCATCTAGTTTTTCTCTTCCCATTACTCAAGCAGCACCATCTCATTTGGAATTGCAAATTCTAAACTCCCCATTTGCTATCCCAAATGTTGATCCCATGTCTCCACCTCTCAGTCTTCCACCACACCTCAATTCTTCTTTCCTTTTTCCTTCCAAACAGTCATCCCCTCCACAAGAGCTAAAAGAAATACGCTCTCCCCCAAAGAAACAAGAGGTTTCACCTCCTCTACCACCACAAAAAATTTCCAAATCAATTGAGTTACAACCCATCCCTCCTCTTGCATTCCCAATTCCATGTGGGGAAGAAGAAATTGCAAAAATCAGGCCATGAAGGACAGCAAGAAGAGGAGCCCAACAGAAAAGAAATGACAGACAACTTGAGGGTTTGGGCTGCCAAATTTGGGATGACAAAGATCCCCTTGATGGTTAAACCTACAGAAGAGGCTAAGGTTGAACAAATGGTGGTTAAGACTAATTTTGTGGCAGCAGAAGAAGAGCAAAAAGAAGAAGCAGATCAGCAGTCAGTTTTCTCAGAAAGTAGTGTCCATGTTGGCACTCTATTTGAAGGGAATGCTGATTCAATTCAAGTTACACAATCAGCCATAAAGGAAGAAAGCTCAGAAGAAGATCTTGCAGTCCCAACTTGTCCTCTAGAGCAGCAGATTGAAGAGTTTGACTTGAAAAACTTCGTGCTAGAGGAAGAGTTCTATCAAGAGCAAGATTGTCTTCAAGTAGTAGAGAAAGGAGAAGCTGCTCCAGATCCAAAAGAAGAGGAGCACATTCTAGTTATGGAGGAGAAAAGTGCAGATCCAAGGGCTTTGAGCACAAAGCAGGCTATAGAAGAACCTTCAGTTCTTCTTTCTACTTCATCTCTCTCAAGTTCTAGTACTGAAGAAGAGTTTGATCTCTCAAACTCAATGTTGGAGGGTGAAAGAAACCATGGTGGTCAAGTTACAGATCAAGAAGACACCATGGAGGAAGTAGAGCATTTGCAGCAGGACAGCCATGAGGTAGTTTATCTGTCAGATTTGGAGGACTGTTTTGATGGAGAAGAGCCGGTTGAGTTTCCACCATTCTCTCTTTCATCATCCACATTCCAAACACTTAAGTCTGCTATCATGAAGGAGAACATTCATTTGCAGCAGCCTGCATCTTATAGCAGCTCTTTGGAACCAAGATTGGAAGATTTTAATCTTTCATGTCCTTCATTGGAGGAAGAGAAAGGGCATAGAGGAATTTTCTACCATTGCTTCCACACCATCCATTCAAGAGGGTCTACAAGAAGACTCCATTTTTGGAGTTGAAAATCAGAGCTATGGGCATATCAAATGGACCATACCTTGCCCAATCAGGTATTTGGCTTCATTGGAGCCAAAGGAGAAGTCACAACCAGTCATGCTTGCTTCTGAGCATGAGGGTGAGCTACAAAGTACCAAGGATCAGCTGTCATACCTCTTCAATCCAAATGCAGAGCAACTAAAAGAGGTATTGAATTTGCCTTCAGCTGATACCTTGATGATTTGGGTGGAAGACCAGCTTCTTGTTGATTTTCCATCATCCAATCAGCCATGATCAGCTCCAAATCAATTGCATGGCTGCCACTTTTGAGAAAGGGAAGCTATTTCTCACAACCAATTGCAGGGTTTGTTTAGCTTGCCTTTGCTTCCAGTTAGAGTAGAGTAGGTAGGTTTGCTTTTAGTAGAAGAAGTGCTTGTGCACACTCTGCATGTTCCATTTGGAGCATGTATGATTTTCAGTTCTGTACATAGTTTTTGTGGTGCTGGTTTTGCTCTTGCACAGTCCATTTCAGTGGCATTTTGGTGAGAACGACTCCATTTCAATGGGTTTCCAAGTGGCTCAGAGAGGAGGTTTTCAAAGTTCAGATCAGTTTGTAGGATTACAACTCATGACTCCATGCCCAATGGATGCTTCAGGCAACTGGTAACTTCATCTAGCAGGCAGATGACCCCGCTGAGTCGCCAAAACTGTTATCCAAAATTCACCCCCTAGGGTAATTTTGATAACATGCATCAGATTATTCAGTCCCCGAGCAAGTAGATTGATTCAAGGCCCAAAATCATGTTTCTTGGGGTCCCCTCAGCTTCTTTCTAACTCTCCTATCCAAGAAGAAAACCCAGCAAGTTTTAAAAAATGTGAAAAAATTGCAAAAACCAAGCTTGGGGCCGAAAAAATGAAGAAAATCGGCTAAGTCCTCAGTCGCTAGGCAGTCCGGGTTGGAATAGTTGAGACGTTGGGGCATGAATCAACAAGAAAATCCGCTAGGTGGTCCTAGTCGCAGCAGGTCTACGGGACAATTGGGACATCAGGACGCGTGGGATGCGAAAAGCCGAATCGGCCGAAAGGGGGAAAAAATTTCCTAAGTCTTTTGTTTCGCATCAGTCTGGGACATCTGGGCCAAAAGTACGCGCGGGACGCGGATCGGCCGGTTTGGCGCAAGACAGTCCATTTTGGGTGGTCTAGAGATATTTGTCCTAGGCAGTCCGGGACAGTTGGGACAAAAGTATGCGGAGGACGGACGCGAACCAAGAGCTAATGGAATCTTACCATGTCTTCAGCTGAAAGAGGGACAAGGAAGACTGAATCGGCCGAAGCAGGAGTTTTTCATTCGGGACATCCGGGCCAAAGGTACGTGAGGGGACGGTGGGACGTGAAAAGCCGAAAGAGCCGCCAACTAATCAAATCTCGCCACGTGTCTTCACCTCATCGGCCCGGTGGGAAAAAATTTGAAATTTTTTCCAAAGGTAAATACAAAAGGGAAATGGTCAGGAAGGGCCCGCATCCAATGAAATCGTTCCATGTGGCACTTGAGTGGCGGAGCGCATGGGAGAGAAATGGGAAAAATTTTCCCAAAGTAAAAAATACCAAATTTTTAAAAGGACAAAGTGCGCCCCTCAGGCCCAAGCCAATAAAATAGTGCCACATGTCCAAGTGGCAAGAAATTTAGGAAGGGCCTAAAAGGAATTTTCAGAGGATGAACCCATGGATGAATCAGAGCCCGACACGTGTCATCCAAGTGGCAGAGCGCGGGAAAAAATTCAAATATTTTCTCGCCAATCCGTTTTGGCCTGTTTTTGCCCTAAATCTTCAGATCGTCATAACTTTCGATCCAGAGCTCAGATTTTCACGTTCTTTATATCAATGGAAAGCTGGTGAAATTATCTACATGATTCCTAGGGTCAATCTTGCATTTTGGTTTAGTTTGGAGAGAGAAAATCAAGAAACGTCTCTGGCATGTGGTAATGGCCAGAACTGACGTTTCAACAACCAGCTTAAATGCAAAATACAATTCGCCACTTTTGCTAGGGTTCTCACCTACCACCATGATGAGATGAATTAAATTCAACCTAGAAGTGGTTGGGGTAGATCTAGATTTCCTCTCTCTTCCCTCTCTCATTCTTCCTATAAATTGTAAGGAGGGGCTTCTTTCAAAAAAGGTGGTTCATCTTTTCAGCTCTGCCCTCCCTTCTTTTCTTCTCCAGGGTTGAAAATGGAGTTCTAACCTCCTCCCCTACTCTGTAATGGTGTTTTTTCCTTTTACCATTAAAATGATGTTCTGTGCAAACTTCTGAAGCAACAAAAACGTGTTTCGTGATGCATCTGTCCATCCTTGCTCGTTCTTTGCTTGTCTTTCTTCTTGCCTCTCTTCATTGCAGGTATTTGTGCATGTTTTAATGTTCATTATAGGTTTGGAGCTGTGTTCATGGAGTTTTGGGACATTTTCTATGTGAAATCTATCCTTGGGCCTGTGATGCATCTGTCCATCCTTCCCATCGCTCACCTCTCTTTGTTCCATGGCAGTTTTGATAGATGTTCAACATTTTCCTTCTCTGGTGTATCACCGTTTTAGTGTAGGCTCTTTTTTTCCCTTTTCTCTCTCTCTCTGTCTCCTTGGCATGGTTAGATTAGGTTTAGATTAGCTTTCCTGCACTGGAATAGCTTGTGGTAGGTAGTTTAGGAAGAGGAACCAGCCTTCTCTAGAGATTCCTTTCTCATTTTTACAAGTCCCACACTTGGAGAAAGGATTCCATGTTGTGCAATCACACTGGATGCTAGTATGATCAACCTAGAAATCTGATCAGCATCCAGGGGTGCTATGATTCTGCACTAACAGTAACCTTCTAGTTTTCAATTACGAAATTAAAACAAGGGAATCATATAAATACATAGTTATGGGTTCAAAATAAAGGATCAAGCTCTAATCATTACTATCATGACCTAATCTTGTATCCAAAAGGCACCTAAAGCACTCTAAAGCATCCATCTAGCATCCACTCTAGGGAAAAGGGATGAATCAAATATACATACACTTCATAAGAAGGGGAAGTTCATTAATTTCCATCCACAATTTATACTACATTGCTACATTTAGTTACAACACGCTATCAAGTGAAACTTGCACAAGGGCATCTCCTGACATAATTTATACACACTCACAAGAACTACATGGAATCTGAGATGTAGTAAAAAAGTCAATTGTAATGTCACTCTCTTGGTGACTACTGGGGTCAGTCTGACTCCCCACATTGCATCTTTATTTTTAGGTTTGATGCGGTTTGTGCCCTTGTGAAGGAAAAATTATATTTCACAAATTATAGGTACCTTTGTCATTCATTTGTGTGACTATCAGGTGATCAACATGAAACACTAATGAACATATCGCGACATAGTTAAAAAATGAATATGATCATTTACATTGTCACATGTGAGCAAAAGCATTCTCTAATGCCTAGGTGCCCATGTCTTGTCATAAGCACCCATGTTTGACCTCAATCCTGTATTCTATTATTTATTTTAAGTAGTAATGACACTCTACTTAGTCCATTCATCACTTCTCCTAGTCCATTTTGATTCCATACTAAGATTAAATAAGCTAAGTCCTTTCTACTTCTTCTTTTCTTAGGGTTTTAAATATTACATCTTAGATTGCTTGTGTCATTTCTTCATTTGAACATTTATACACCATTGGGTTTAGTATTCACTTTGAAATATTTAGATTTAATTCAAATTAAATTATATCAAAAGGATGAACACATGTGTCTTGTGTAATGCTTACAGTTATTTTTATCTCTTTCATATATCATATATTATATGTTTTACATCACATCTTGCTATGATTGTTTTTCATCCATAATTTTTAGTTTTTTGTGTATATTTTTCTTCCTATTTTGTTTGTGGCCTAAGGGCCTTGACTATCTCACAAAACTATGTGTGTCCCATGTTTGTAGCATACTACCTTGTGTGTTGTGTATATAATGTTTGAAGGCTCATGAACCTTTGATTTTCTTGTGACATCGTTGGTGTCCCATGCTTGTAGGCATTTTTTCCATTTTATATGAATTTGTTTGATATGTTTGGAACTTGTTTTCTACATGGAATGCAGTGGGTTTATACTAACACGTGATATTCTATTTTTATTACTATTGTTTCGTTGCACTACCACTATTTTATTATCATTTTTCTTGTACTTTTCGATATTATTTTGTGTCGTAGTTAACACCATGTGTATTCCCCCATTACAGGTATAATTTCTTCTTCGTGGCCACTATAATGCCCACTAAAATCCACACAAAAATAATTGTGAAAATACTAGAGTATTATTTTTATTTTTTCTTACAATGTGGTAAGCGCGAAACTTCATGAGAATACTTAAGATAATGCATACATATCAGACACTGGCACAACACAAGGGTTCAATACATTATAACTCTTGTAAGGGCTCTATCCATGAAAAGACTTTCCTAGGTCACAGATTCATTAAAAACATATTTTTATATTGACCTTAATTTTTTTAAATTCACGTTTAAATTATTTTACAACAAGACAAAATTGTATTCGCTCTTTTTTTTCAGTTATCTTATAGTACACTCCTTCATAATTATATTTTTATGACTATTCACAATTTATAAGATATTGTTAAGTATACCAACTATGATGATAACAAAAACCTAGGATCTTATTTCCTTAAGATAGAAGGCATGACAAGCGTAAATAATTAAGATCATCCTCGGTTTTAGTTCTTTCCATACTAAAGGGATCGCAAGAGAAGAGTAGTCATGCATCATTTTTAAACTAGGTTGACCTGATGGTCTAGGTTTGTTACTTACACTAACAAAACTCATAGGAAATATTTGATTTTGTAATAAGAGCACTATGTTAAAGGCTTAAGGTGAGTACAATTTGTATGACCCCAAATAGCAAGGTCCATACTTGTACATAACTCTATTAATTTTTAACTTATATGAATACTTTGTTATGTAAAAAGTGTTATTTTTTGTTACCGAGGTCCATTAAGGTACTTTTGATCTTCTTGCAACTATACGTTCTTTTATCATTCAAACAATATCATATTAATTACATCTATTCTTAAAATAGAGTAATATATATGAATATACATACATTTGTACTTAGGCTCTAACCTAGTATATCCTACACAACAATCATTATATCACAAAATCTATATCTTATAATTAGGTACAATGTTGAATTAGCAACATAAATGCATCTCTAACATCCTCACATATAAAAACAGATCATCTCTAAATTCCATGCTCAAATATGAACTGAACTAGTACTACATTTTCAATACAAAATTCTAAGTAACAGAAGGTAGTTGTTAGGTAAAACAATCCTTTTATTTTGTTTTCCTTTCTTGAGTACAAATACATGTAGAGATGATATCTTTCCTTAGATCAATTAAGGTTACAATATTCTTATTGATGAAATCAGTATGGCTATCCAAAACAATCCAACCATCTCTTTTCTTACCAGCTCGATGATCCATCCACTTGGATGATGATAACATGGTCAATTTTAAACAAACTGGCATGGAGCCCCATATCTTATTATTATTGCATTGAACAGAAGTAAGGTATATTATGCGAGTTATTGTTCTTCTTTTGGAAAACATTACATTCGTAGTACCGTCGTAAACCAGGGCATAACTCCCAACATGCTACAACAGTCAAATGAATAACATTTATACTAGATAACATAACTCAAGCTACTTTACAACTTAAAATAACATCTTTATTCTTAGTACCACTGCATTCAAGGTCATATCACCGATAATGCTACAGAAGTCCAAGAGACAATAATAAGAAATAATTCAATAGTTAATACAACTGTAGTTACCTTCCAAAGCTAAGAGGGAGACTTAATTATTTAGTACAAATGCATTCATTTTCATAACCCTTGTAGTACTACAACGGTCCATGAAAAGTAGTAATAACAAATATTTCAACATGTAACACAACTGTAATTATCTTCCAAAATAGAGAAGATGCCTTTATTCTTTAATACATTGCATTCAATTTTAGTAATACACACATAGATAATTTCTCAACTTTCCATGTTTATCCCCTCTACTAATGAAAATTAGAATGCAGCCATATACTTCATGGCTCTTCAAGATAATAAGACATGATTATGCCCATCTAATATTCTATCTTCTCAAGCAAACAATTAGAAGATTAATTTTTTATTTATTTATTTTTCATGCACACAGTTCTAAGAACTTAGTCACTTATATATTTATTTTTAAGGATCCAAAAAGGGTGGAAAGTTGTAGAGTAATTGGAAAACATTAAAAGGAATCTATGTATAAATTTCAGACCTTCTTGCTGAATCAATTTAAAGCTATCTTTTTAGATAGTTAGATCTTTTCTTGATTTTCTTATTGTTTGTACCATAATTGTTTTTATATGATATCTCCCTCAATAATGATCCAATAAAGTCAATAATAGAATATTTGGATTCATATTTTAAAAAATCTCAAGCTGTCTGAATTTTAGAATTTTTCATTTGGTAATTTTCAAGAAAAGGTTAATTTACTATCTGTGCGCTAGTACTTTCCTAGTCCCAGCTGAGTGCAAACTAGTAAACATAGCTTATTTTGTATGACGTCTCAAGGTCTAAAAATTTCAAAATATCTCTGATATTACATTACCATGATAACTTCCAAATTAAAAAATAAACGTCTTTAATCTTCCATGAACATCTATCCATACCTGAAATCGTATCAACTATAAAACTATTGCACTTATTTCCTTTTCATAAATGTATGTACATAGTTAATATTTAAGATATATAAGTAATAAGAATATATATATATTCTTAGTGAGAAATAAACTTGAATGCATCTCAACAATTTAACCTCTCTCAGACTTTTCATAAAAAAATAACCATTAGTATAATCAATATTCACTTGAAAATCAAGTAGAATCAGGTATTTTTCAGTTATGTAAAGACCATTAATTAAATATATGAGGAAATAAATCTTAAAGGTATAATTCCTTGGTACCTTCTTTGTAAATTTCCTACAACATTGACCCGTATCCCTATCAGGTATTCCTAGATCTTAGCAGATCTTCTTGTTCTTAGAAAGATCAATAAATTTTAAGATAATTTCTCAGAAGAGGCACACATTACCACTAATGACAATCACCACTTGAGTTTAATTAATAAATTAAACAATCAATAACTAATCTCAACATATAAGGAGGAAGAGACAAGTACTCGTATATGACCTTCATGTTCTATCATCTCACAAAACTTAATTATTTTATGATGTTCTAAACTAACTGGCATTATGATCTTCCCATCCATGGTTTACCTCAAGAGACTATTTTTTTTATTTATGCCTTCAAATCAGGCAAGATTCGATATGAACTCACCCTAAAATGTCACGAGTTCACTTCTAGACTTTAATATTTAAAAGGTGTAACTCTCCTTAAGGAGTACACTCTGACAAAATAGGTATTGCTTACACTTAGGAACCACTTATTTTGTATTTCTATGTAAATACAAAAAAAATAAAACTGAGGGAGATGCGCCCAGTTCTTATATAAAACTTTAGTAGTAACCTATAAATGGTAAAATATCTAAAGACAATTTTCACCAGAACAGTAATCTCTGTGACGACAAGAAATAACCATGAAAATGTAGGTCATAAATAATTCATAGGGGATATTTTGAGGGCTATATTTCCAAAATAACCATTCATAGGATGCCCAAAAAAAAGAGAAAAACCCAACTCGTACTTTTAGACAGCAAGATTGTAAAAAAAATTAATAGATTTTAAAAAAACATGTTCAGGTCTATGGATAAGATAACTTCCAACAAATACATTATAAAAAAAACGTAAGTAGAAGGAAAAAACCATTTCCATTTATTTAGTTAACCACACTTCCATCCACAAAGGTCTTTTAATATCATTAAATCCACCCAGAAATCTATTATATTCATTCGTATTAAAAAGGAAAGACAGAGATGGATGTAACCATGCATTCAAATGTCTATACTCCTAATAGAATAAAAAAATGCATAATAATGCTTGCTACAGATGAATACAAGTAGATTAAAGTATGGAGATCGATGCTTGTGAATCATTGGCTCTCCCCCTGCTATTTCACTTAGGATACAAAGTTAACCAGAACTGACACAAAAAGAGTTCCTGGAGATCTATTCTAGTAAGTCACTCATTTTATTTCACTCTTGGACTTGCATAAACATCCACTAGCTCCCCACCACAAAAACCCTTCGCACATTCCTTTGCTTTCGTGCTTCCTGGACATCTATATGCAATTCTAGGTTTTCCCCAAATCAACATAGGCTAGGTGCATGCTGCAAGAATCATGGAGGATCCACACTAAAATAGAAATTTCTTTAGAAGTTTGGAAACCTTTTCAACAAACTTGAATTTTTGCAAAAAATCTTTCTCTGAATAGTCCATGCAGCACAAGGTTATTTTTACCCCTCACTCCAAAAAAAAAGCTAAAAATTTCCTTGACCAAAGTATCTCACGCAGAAAACAAAGGGAATTAAAGAATGAGTTGCCTTCAAGAGTGGGCAAGGTCAGTGGTTGGGTCTATTTAATCCACCATTAAACTTTTTTACTAACAAGGAGCATGTGTGGAGTGCAAGTCATTGCCAAGGGGGAACTTGTGGTTGAGCATTAACCAAACATTGATATTTTAATCCACCTCCTAAACATTTGTGCCACCAAAAGGAATCTCTCCTTACACATAAGCCAAGGATAGGTCTACAGGGGAGGAAGATCAACCACGCAATAAAACTTAGCTTAAAAAATTAATCATATGTACCTTTTAAAAACATGCCCTAAACACTCAAAAAAATAATCATACAAAGCTTATAACAATAGCGTCACTAAGCAACCCATTTAATCAAGAACATGAGAGGCCCCTAAAATAATATTCGTAAAAGATGCTATGAAGACCCACATCAACTAGAAGTCATTAATGATGACTCAAGAAGGTAAGATGGAAATAAAAGACGTTAAATTAACTTTGTAACAATTTCGTAATCACCAAATGATCAAAAGAAGAAAAAACAACAATTCAAACGTTCAGCAATAGGGGTAAAAAGGTAAGAATGAGAGTCAACACTGAACGAGGCATTACATTCTCCTCTCCTTAAGAAAGCGTCATCCTCGATGCGACATAACCTTGAAGAAGGAAAAAGGGGTAAGCAACTAGGGAAGAGAAAGATGAAATTTCTCCCTATGGTTTTTTTTTGTTAGCACACGACCACAAGGTAGACTAGAAAATTTAGCAGATTATTTAACATTCAATGTTCTATGAAGATTGACAGTTCTCTCTTATTTCATTATTTAAATAATCTATTTTCCTTTACATTATTCATAAACTCAAGCCCTTAAGATTTCATTATTAAAAAGTTTTAGTCTATTCATTCTTGTGGGTTCCCAACAGGAACTGCTAACAAAATACCATACTAGGGTCATACACAACACTAAAGATTCAAAGACATAATTTTACATAGTTTCATGACTATACCACACAACAAGAGCTTAAAAAACCATGGAAGACAACATAAATGGTCCACACAACATACTACTTGTCACACATATATGGCCGACACAGAAATACTCAGACATAACTGTACTATAACAACTAGAAATTTCCGCAAGTTCACAAATGACGATTTTGCATAACTCAGTACAATAGTTGTAGGTACATAGTGTCACAAGGGCATCAATGCAATATCCACAACATCACAACACATATCCAGCTAACATGAGTAACACATACATCATAACACCATAACCAAACATGATAACAAATCTCCATATCTCCCGAAGCATCAATCACACACACAAAAATCTTATGCCTCCCTCAAGTCTCTTATGCCTCCCTCAATTTTTTTATTCCTCCCTCAAGTCTCTTATTCCTCCCTCAAGAAGTAATAATAAATAATTTTTCCTTTTCTCTCCCCAAAGAGGTTGGTTTCTCTATAGCCCTAGGCACATAGAGTCAAGACACCCCTAACCCAAGTTACATAATAACTCATGGTTCGGCAACCCGCTAGTTATCTATAACTCCTTAGGGAGTACTCACATACAATGAAGTGGGTTTATAGGTTCCACCTTTCCATGGTGCATCCCATGACCCTATTCCATACATCACAATAATGGAACCAACATAGCAATCTGATTCAAATGCCAAGTGGCAAAGTGCAAGCCTTGGGCAAGGTGGTAAAATTTTAATTTTTTATCCAAATCCAAGAAAAAAAATTGGCAAATAGCCATAGTTAGTGCAAACATCTACATTTTAGTACCCAAAACCAAGGAAATGCCTAAAATATAAACATGGAAATAAAGAAAACTATTGGTCCTTGCAGAAATAAATTAAAAATTTAAATTTACAAATACAATACATATATAATAATATCACTTTACAATGACTATGTGGCCTTACCTGGTCACCAAGGGGGTACTCAACTAGTTGCTAGAACTCTAAACATTGAGCCTCAGCTCATAAAATAACATATCAATAGTACAACTATCATCATCTATATCTGAATTATCGTGCCACAAATTTGACAAGGCTAAACACGGTCATAGCTATAATTAGGTTCCATCCATACAACAACCACACGGTGAGAGAAAAGAGGAGCAAAAGTCATCATCTACTGAGCATAAGGTTAGATCAATTTACTAGCCCATGATACACATTCCCTCACTCCAAACATACATTTTTACTGATTTCCCTCAAGGTCGGTTAGCATAAGGTTCACAACATAACATGAAACTACATCAATCATGCAATGGTGGTTCACACACATTAACTATAGCGTCTTACTCATGGTAGTGATACATGGTATATTAGATACATTACATTCATAGTTTACAACACACCACATCACCACATGATGCACCTAAAGTGAAATCACTATACGATAGGGATCATATACCCACCATATATCCCTAATTCACGAAATGAATAATTACATATTACATGAATCATAAGTATGATGAGCATAATTACAAGATACAATTAATTGACATATAACATGGGAATACACACATTTACACACAAATAATACTGACATCATTAAGAAATCTAGTTCACTACAACCAACCTGGTCGTACAACATATCAGCACATCCACACATCACAAATGCCAAAAGGATCCAACACTCCAAAATCAAAAATCACATTTCTTCCACACACACACAACAAGATAGTGTTTCACACTCAAATTATCATTTAATTTCAAATTATCTTTAACACATCAAAATTCCAATAGTTACTCACTGAGTGACATACACAACATATGCACTAACAATATCACAATTACGACATAGTTCACATCACGCTTATATCACATTACTCTTCCAATCTATACCACCACCATGTAAAAGCCATCATAACTCCAATTTGTCCCAGAGGTTTGAGAGCATGAACCTTGCTCTGATACCAAATGTAATGCCCACTAAAACCCACAAAAAATAACTCTTAAAATACTCGAGTATTTTTTTACTTACAATGTGGTAAGCATGACACCTCATGAGACTACTTAAGATAATGTATGAATCTGAGTCACTGGCACAACACAAGATTTATAATGTATTGAACCCTTGTGTTGTGCAAGTGTCTCAGATCTATGCATTATCTTATGTATTCTCATGAGGTGTCATGCTTACCACATTTTAAGTTAAAAAAATATTTAAAAATACTATAGTATTTTCACAGTTGTTTTTGTGTGGGTTTTAATGGGTTTTACAGCCACCATATAATGTCTTTAGAGGTTATGTACAAGGATCGATATTTCATCTGTGGGAGCACATCTTTCCTATCAAGCCACATGCTCAAATTCCTCATCATGTGTGTCTTAAAAATTTGGGAAATAAATAGGGTATTTATTCCAAAATTTCAGAAAATGTGTGCACATTTATGTACATAAGCATATGTAGAGGTAGACATAAATTCCATAGAATCAATTTTGTATGAAAAAAATCAGAAAAAGTTTCAAAACCATATAGATTTGTTAAGATTGTAGAAACAATTCTGACCCTACCATACGTTTAAATTCCTAGTGTTTTTTGTCTACATTTGACAACAATTTCTAATTTATCTTCAGTATTTTAGCATTTTCATATGGTTTCATATCCAAATTGAATTAGTTTGGCATAGTTCAGGGGCATGAAGTATTTTATTCTCTCTCTCTCTCTCTCTTGAAGTTACAAAATTGGGATTATATCCATCTGCAATATTATCATCTGTGAGGTTATGAAAGCAAAATATTCTGCTAAGTTCATCATGGTTAGGATTTCCTATCCTCCTTAAAACTAGGGTGAATATATTAGAGTTGTTGAATAAATTTGATACAAGGTCTTCCTCTTTATGAAGGGGTGTTTTGAATTCTCTTTTGGTTCTTTCTTTTTCATATTTTATGTGTGGGGTTGGTTAACCTATCACATTGATATCTCCTTATAAAAAATTGGCTGACTGGTCACCCCCAATTATTTATCATAGTTTCACAAATTGGAATCACAAGAATATGAGAAAATTCCATACGCAATATAAACAGGTGTATTCCTTCCTTGTTTTGCATCTCTTTTAACACTTCTCGTTGCACATATTTTACAATAATTTCATCACATTCTAAGTCAAATTTTTTTCCTTCCTATTTTAGGAATTGACTACACTCTATGTTGCCAACTTAATTTTTATCGTGCCAACATCAACACAATGAGATATTTCAAAATAAATTTACTACAAGTAAAGAAAAAGTGTGTCTACACACTCATGTATCTTGTTAAGCATGCAATTTTCATTTCACACTTCAACGAGGAAATGTAGACACTCAAATTTATATATATATATATATATATCTTTTCACACAACTCATCTTAACATTACACACTTCCACATACAAACACACTCTTTGTAGTCTTCCTTTGCTCATCATAATAGCTCTTCGATTACTTTCTCATATTTTTATGCATCTATGTCATCAATTCTTGATGCTTCATAACATAAAACTCATCTAAAAAGAATTATCCTCTGACCCAAAAATCCAAATTTTGGTTTTTCCGTTCTACTCAAAAATGGTAGTTTGGGTTAGTTTGTATAGATCTACAACTTGATCGTAATGTGTGGTTTTTGACCTAAAAATTGTGTAAAAAACTTTTGATTACATCATATTTGTATGGTCTAACATTCTCTCTTTTTTGGTGTTTCACAACATAATAATTATTTTAATCCTATATAAGGAAGTCAATCATATCTCATTTAGGGTCATGGCACTTTCAAGAGCTCCTCATGTAAAAGAAAACATAAAAGGCCCTCCAAGCTCCCAAAACTACAAAATAACTCATGCACATCAATTAGGGTATTATTCTCTACATGTCTTAAGTCACTTTTCAAGTCGAAGAGTCTCTACCTTGTCTCCATAATCAAACAAAGTGACCATTCACAAGTTTTTGGGCAATTTTGATGCTTAAAAAAATTATTGTTAAAGAATGTATTGTCAAATTTGTATTACACTATTGTAGATATCACATGATAGGAGAAACGTTTTTGGTTTGATCCTTCTTCATAGTATTTGCAACCTTGGGGGTACATAGGGTTACTGTATGATGGAAAAGTGACATGCGAGCATGAGAATCTACAAGTAACTCTTCCTCGCACCCGACCTCCCGAGGTCGTGTCGAGAAACCCAGTGGGGATGGAATACACACGGGATGTAGATAAGCTAGTTAGGTAATCTTATGTCTTCAACATGGAATAACGAGATCTATGAATCTAAGGCAAAGAAGGCCTTCCTAACCGGAACCAGTGTGATATATCGTTCGGCAAGGATAGCTTCTCAAAGGCTCTAATCAATATCGAGCTCTGTCGTGATCCGATCTATGGGTTGTGGAATTCATGGAAGATAACCTATGGGTGCTTTGTATATGTCTTCCGACAAGGTCATGAAAATGGAATGGCTAAATATGTCTAGTGGATCTTTTGGTGTTTTATGGATGATTCTCTGGTCTAGTCTAGAAATCTTTAGCTTGATTAGCTGCTACGTTTAATAATGATAGGTTTGTTATAATGTCTGGTTGGAGTGGAGATGACCTAAATACTAATGTTCAAAAACTAGTGTCAATGTTGGGTTGATTTGTAGGCCCGTTGGTTTGTGGGACCTGTGGATCACAACCATAAGTTCATGGTTGTTTTGGACCTCCTATGGTCATGTGAAGAATCACTACCTTCTTCTGATCCCGAGTATCCAGTAATCGTATGCCTTTTCAGCCTCTATGTTTAGAACTAGAAGTTGCATGATTTTCTCAGAGTACCTAACAGGTGTTCTAGAAACCTGGATATGTAAGATAGTGTCTATATCAATGAGGAGGTCTCCTGCGTCTGGTTATGGGACTAGTGGATCACAAATGAATGTTTTTCCTCTTTCAGGTCCTTCTACAGTCATACGGATATCTATCAAGGAAATATATAATTTGGTTGATTTGACCAGAACGTGTGTACTTTGTCATCTTCTATGTTTATTCCCCTTAACTGTGAGCTGATTTCTTGTAGATTTGTTGTTGTTCGGAAGACCTGAATTCTGAGATTTTGGTCTATATCAGTTATTGCTGCAACAGTATTTGGTTGAGGCATGATTGGCTCAAAAACATATTCCCTGGGCTCTCTAGGTCCCATGATTATCATACAAGGTCAATATAAACCTAACTGAAACGAAATAAATTAACTTTGCAAGATATATCTACAACATATATATATGCCTCTATTTTTGTATTTTTAATAGAATTTTAATGGAATTGAAAGAGCAACTAATATAATATATTCAGAAAATGAAAACTAATCTAATAACAAAATTAAAACAAACAAGGTAGCCCAGTGTAGCTACTTGCCTATGCAGTTGTGAGTTTTATCCTAAATAACTAGACAGCTGATTAACTTAATTGAAAGATTCCCAATCCTGCCTCAGAAGTGAGGAATGAATCATAGTTTCTCAGAAACTATCAATCCCCATAGCTTCCATGGTAATATCGAAAATGAAACTTAGTTGAAATGAAATATTTCACTACTCTATTTGATATGTTTTAACTAGAATTTTGACAGATAAAACCTATAATTTCTAAAATAGTTGTGAATCCAGTAGTGTATGACTTTGTCCCCTCAGAATGATCTCCTCATTTTTTCATGTTCACGTGAATCCAGAAGAGCGTGTATATGCTAGCATCAACAAAAGAAGGTATTTTGAACAATGGCAGCTTTGGATATAGACTAAATAAAATGTGAGAAGGAGAGGGATAGCACAAGTGACAGAGCTTGGCATATCCAATTCCTAGCGGGATTTATTGTGGGAATACAACACAAGTGTATAGAGAGATTCTAGAATCTACCTTCTGTGAAGAACACAACCTGCAACTCTAATGAATTAAATCTATAACTGACACTATTATGCTCTAGACTAATTTGTATGGAAAACAATGAACAGGATTGAAGCAAGAAGATTGAATGGCTTCCAACAACAAGGAAAGCTAGCATTGATGCAAACATGAAAATAAAATGAGCTTCTAAACAAGAAATCAATAGACTCAAACAATGAAAAATGAGAATTTGAGGGGCCATTTGCTTGGAAACAAGCTGTATACTTATAGATTTCACATTCACCCAAAGGTAATTCCTATTAGAACTCTTTTACCATTAAACAATGGAGAAACACTATTCTAGAGGACATAAAACATTAATACAAGCCAAGGTGGTGGAGAAAAGATGGTAAAATTTGAAAAATTATGCAAGTCATGATCAGAAGAACATGCTGGAAAATGCGTGAAGGACCGTAGCCCTCATAGGGTGGCAATTACAGGACCGCCACCCTTCCAGGGTGGTGGTTTCGTCACTAAAGGTCAAAACGCTTAGAAAAGGAAGGCAAAGGAAAACAACAAAGCACAAGGAACATGGATAAAGTATTTGGGATGCTAACATAAACTTCATGAGCTTCTCTGGATCTCGAACACCTTGCGAGGTGACCTGTATCATCATTGGGGCATGTGTAACATTGTTCTAGCAGTACAATACCCTAAACTTTTGGGTACGTACAATTACCCACCTAACTTAGTTTTGTAGGAAATTTTTCTTGTACTATGAAGGTTTGATGGTTCGATCAGAGTTACAGAGCTATTCTGAAGGAGAGTGAAGAAGACCAAAAAAGAGTGACATACATTTAAAGGAACAAAAAGAAGATATAAAATTACATATCCAAAAAATAAATAGATCCCAGACTATATAAAAAGATCACGACCATGCAAAGAGTTTTCACCTAGTTTTGTAGTTTTGACCAATTATAACTTCAAGTGCTAGTTTCAGCAACGAAGCACTTTTAGTCCTCAATAAACTTGTTTGTGCATTTTGATAACTTACAACATCCCAAATCCACATAGAATTAGATTATTGCAATCTCTCTTTTGTGATTTGATAGTTCGTACCTCAATAGTCACTTTATAGAGCATTATTCTTATTTAGGAAATTAATGTTGGAAGTTAATTTAATTAGAGTAGCCTCCTATTGAATTATTTTCATACTTTTATGTATGATAATTTGAAACACATTTAAATTCCTAAAAGGGAATGAAATATGATTAAATAACTTTAAAAGTGAATTCATATACTAAAAAACATATCATCTTCCTTTTTAGTGAAAGTATAGTACCTTTTAATGCTACCAAATAGTTAATTTTTTGTGATTGTATGAATATTCCTCATTTACGTTTTCAGTTATACCTTTCCAGGACTAAAATACCATAGAACAAGAGAATTTCATTTTAGTAGAGCCACACATTTGGTCATCGCATCATTATATAGAGGTTAATGGATGGAGGCCATAGTGAGGGACTTATACAGATGCATGCTTCTATAAACATATCATGTGCCATCCTATTGTGAACACATTATGGAAACCAATGTTGCTAATGAAATTTTTTATCTCTTGGTGAGAACCACGTCCACGATCGTGAACATGTTTCAAAAATTTGTGTGACCTTTACAGTAAATGTATGTAAATTTATTCTTAATATACCACGTTATTTATATCCTAAAGTACTTTCTATTTTCATTATGTTCACATATAATAATTTAATGCTTATGTTATCGAAACACATAATAATGTAATTTTAGTAACCCCAAAACTTTACAAAGATACTAAAACGTAATATTTCTTAGGTTATCATATATTAAAAAATAATTTAATTTAATTTCTTGAACTAGAAGACTCCCATAATTCAGGTTCAGGGGAAAGTTTCGTTTTTGGGAATCACCCCTTAACTCTAGGGTTGAGCATGATAGAATGACCACTAGTAGGGAACGGTCTCTGAATCACCTCCCTCCTAAGGATATATGGCAACATAAACGAAGTAGTGATATCTTGAGCAATATCGATCACACGATTTAATAATCAACAAACATTGCATAAAATATGACAATCATTTATATAAATTATCAATATGTTTATGTTTTTAATGGCATAGGTATAAATTATTTTTAATTTAAATATTAGTCTACAGAAGAATCGAAGAATGGCCCATTGGAATGAAAATCAACATAAATGTAATATTTAAAAGGGAAATAAAGACACACTACAAGAGAACATCCTCTTTATCAACAAATTTTCCACAAATTCATTGTGGATAATTTATTCAAAATCGTGAATCCAATTTTGTGGACTCCACCAACAATAATATTGTGAAAACATTAAATTGTTCAACTTTCCACAATTTTAAAGTTGTAGAGACTGCCACAAATATAAAATATGAAAATATTTATACAATTGTAAACAATTTTAATTTTTTTACTTAATATGAATATATTTTATATTTTTTAATAGCGGAAAATATATTAAATTTAAAAGTTAAACTAAATTATATACATATTTTAATTTAGTAGATAATGTCAATATTTTAAATTAATATGAATTGAATCGATTTCAAATATATAAATTAAAAAACAAACTATATTCATATTGTTAATATTTAATTTTATATCTCAATAATCTATCAAAAAAATTCACATATATAACTAATTTTCATAAAAATTATAACGAAAATATATTGCAAAAAAAAAATAATATCATTAAATTTATACATAAAACTAATTAATAAATAAACATAAAATACTATAAATTCAACGTAAATGCAATATTTAAAAGGGAAATAAAGACGCACTACAAGAGAACATGCTCTTTATCCACAAATTTTCCACAAATTCATTGTGGATAATTTATTCAAAATCGTGAATCCAATTTTGTGGACTCTGCCAACAATAATATTGTGAGAACATTAAATTGTTCGACTTTCCTAAATTTTAAAGTTGTAGAAACTGCCACGAATATAAAATTGTGAAACTTTTCAAAAATTAAAAATTGTAGTAATTGCCAAAAATTAGAAATGTTAACACTTTTCACAGTATACGATATGAAACTATTTATATAATTGTAAACAATTTTAATTTTTTTACTTAATATGAATATTTTTTATATTTTTTTAATAGCGGAAAATATATTAAATTTAAAAGTTAAAATAAATTATATACATATTTTATTTTAGCAGATGATGTCATATTTTATATTAATATGAATTGAATCGATTTCAAATATATAAATTAAAAAAACAAAACTATAATCATATTGTTAATATTTAATTTTATATCTCAATAATCTATAAAAAAATTCACATATATAACTAATTTTCATAAAAATTATAACGAAAATATATTGAAAAAAAAAAGTAATATCATTAAATTTATACATAAAACTAATTAATAAATAAACATAAAATACTATAAATTTTATTTTATAAAATAAATAGGAAATTTTTAATCTAGAATAAAATTGAAAGTTTTATTATAAATAGATAACGAAATCTTGAAAAAATTGACTGCAAACTACCCCATATTTTAAATAAGAAACATTATCAACATAGTGTCTTGAAGAATAATATTCATTAATGGTTATCAAAGATGTAAAAGAATCATAATTTAATAATGTTTTACAAATTACTGGATTTCCACCTTGTTTTCATTACTCGTAGAAATAAAGTATTTCCACACACAAATTAAAAATTTAAATTTTTATGTAATTATCCGCCAGAAATATTACCATAATATGCTTCAAGGAAAAACAATGTATAAAAACAATGTATTTATATAGAGTATTTCTTGATACAAACAGATTTTGTTTTCGAATTTTTATTTTATATATATGTTTCCTCTTTGATAATAATTTGTTTGTAGGGCATTTCAATACTCTTAAACATTCTTCTTAGACCTGCAATCCCCACTTCAATCTACTCATTTTCTCATTCACCTCGTTGTACCATTTTCCCAAAAAAAAATTAAAAAAATCAAACATATTCGACGATCATTGTCCTTTCAATGATTTTATTAGGCCACTCATTCCTCCATAGCTTTTGTTATGTTTCCCACAACTTAACCCCTATTTAAAATATGGTTGTGCTCAACTTCTTCGGACTCCTCCTTCAGACTCCAATGATGCCTTGACTTTCTGCGAAAAATACTATACGCTATTTGAAAAAATGCAAGCATGACAATATTTTAAATCAATTTGAAATCTTTTGAAAAAAACGTACAATATAATGATGGGGTCTAATTTAGAATATCATATAATAATAGTTTGAGAAATGAATAAAAACATAAATGAAATATTACTAATAAAAATAGAATTACTCCATTCACGTATTGCCCAGATGACTAATTGTCACTAATATAGAAAGAATCTCATCACCTGTATGGAGTGCTTATACAAAACCCAATAATTTGACAGTACCTACACAATATTAAGAGAATTATTTGCGAAAGATATTTTTCAAAACACTTCAAGAAAAAAATTTAGATTAAATTGAAAGCATAACATCTAACCCACGGTAATAGCTATGAATCCATTTTAATCCAAAAGTAGCTCATATTATGACCATTTGCGTTTTCTTTGTCTTGAATTTAATTCTTGAGTCGAACAAATAAATTTAATTATATGCATAGTAAATCATGTAGTGCCCACTTCTCTTTGATATTTATTATATTTTGTTTTTTTTTTACTATTGACTACAAATATGGATATTAACGAATAATTTTGGTTTAACATGATGTTAGATGATAGAGATATTCTGACTATTGATGGATTGTGATTCATAGTATGATTTATGTGGATTCGTAGAGGCATAGATAGACATTTTTATATTGATAATGATGATGTGTTGTCGGCATGTATATTACTAACATTTGGAATTCTCATCGTGTTAAGTAGGATGCACCATTTGAAATAATCTTGTGATCTCGTTAATATTGATAAAAAGATATAATTGAGATGTTGTTGGAATTTTAGACAAATGATAACATTGTTTAGTTGAGATGATGATTTATCTAAATAAAGATGATTAATAATTTGTATTCATATATTTTATCTTTGATATTTTAATGCGGCCACGACGTTGAACGAAGTATTGTGTGATTTTACAGGTAATTATATCACAACAATAAAAAAGGCGATTGAAGACCAACCACATCGGAATACTGGACGGATACTATGGTGGTCACCATGGCAACTTGTGTAATATTTTTTTTTTTTTTTGTTGTTGTTAGGGGGTCCCCATGGAGGGATGACCTACAATTATAACCATGGGATTTGTGTGTATGTGTAGTGCCCACTTCCTTTCGACACTTATTACTATTAATTTCCATATTGTTGACTATACTTATGGATATTATTGTATCATTTTGACTTAGCATGATATTAGATGATAGAGATACTTGGACTGCTATTTGATTTCGACTCATAGTATGATGTGTGTGGATTATTAGAGAAATTTTATATTGATGATGATATGTTCTTGACTTAGTTCTGTTTTTCTGACATGTGATATTTTCATCATATTGAGTAGAGCTTAACAATTGAACTAATCTTGTGATCCTATTTATATTGATGAAATATAGAATTGAGATGTAGTTATAAATTGAAAATAATAATATTACTTGCCTAGATGATGATTTAATTCACATGTAGATGATTGTGGATTTATATTTGTATATTTTATCTTGGATGTTTTGATGCGGCCACAAGGCCAAAGTGTAACGCCATGGAAACAAACGAACGACGACAAGCCAAGAACTTGTTTCCACAAACATATAACCCGAAATTTTGATTAAATTTTTTCTCTTTGAAAATTATTTTACTTTGTTTCCATGATTCATGTCATGCATTCATTTGAAAAAAGTTTCCTAAACGTCTTTTTAGGTGTCATGCCTTATGATCTATCAAATTACAATTGTTCTATATTCTTATCTGATGTCCTAAATTGTCTGATAAACGAAACGTGTAATTTACTGGGAAAGTCCTTTCCTCCTCTACTGGTTTATTCAAGTGCGGTTTCATTTATTTGCTTTGCTAACTTTGCTAATTTATAATTGTGTTACATAATGATAATATGCTATTATATATATGCACTCATCATTTCTTGTAAGCTCTACACCAAAGAGAATCGTTTTATGGTCAAAGCTGAAGTGAATTTTCATGAAGGTATGGAAACTGCAATGTATAATGGCATTAGTTACGTACATTGATTATTAAATGTTGAGAAAGTGTGAAAATTATACATCCATTGTGATATTAATATTTGTTCTCTTCTAGTCTTCAACTTGGGCCGTAGATCACATGCCCTTTGGGAAAGATTGGTGGTCTTTAACTACATTGTTGTCCTTGTACATCATAATTTGCGGAGTAGAATGAGGGATATTTGGAATTTAGCAAGATGTCAGAAGATTTGTTCTAACAGTGGTATACTAGTCTAATCTATGTTGAAATTATGGTTGGGGTGGGTGGCTCCTGCCAAACATCTGCCAAAAACATTAACCCCTCCCTCCTTTTGCGTGCAAGCCACACCAAAACTGGCCGCATGCTTTCCTCTTCATTTATTTCACTTTACAATTTTGCAAGTCTTATTTTTACTAGTTGGCCTGCTATTTTTAACCTATCCTGAGCCGTGCAGGTGAGAAGACGGAGGTTGCAGAAGGAGCTACAGGCGAGGGGAAGGACATATGACCTCCACTTCCAATGGGTGCAGCGAAGAGAGCTCCTGGCGCGAGTCCTGGCCGCGGCCTGTACAGAAGACGGCCAGGCAGCAGGGATAAAACAAACGCCCCCCTTTTGAGCACTTACACCAAGCAGGTTGTCCAAATCTGTTGTATTCTATTCAGCGCTGACTGTAACCTCAAAACAGGATGTCTCCTTCAAGGTATTTTTATCATAATCGATTAAGGGACAGTGAGTGTGCCATAAGCTCGTGGGAAAGAGGCTCACAGAGGTGGATCTGTTTCATATCAGAATATTCTTGAAGCATAATTTGTTTTGCACTTACATGAGCATATCCACGTGATCTTTTGTTACAGACTGCTTGCAAAATAGTGCAAACGTTTCAGTACAAAACTTGGACAGTCATATTACCTGATGGTTGTACAGAGACGTATCATTATTTTAATTGTTTTATATGATATGAATGTATGATTTTATGTGTAAACTAGCATAGTTTTCTTTGCAATTATAAGGACATACGTAGGTTCTATCAGTATTATTTCTTGGTTGCAGTTTATACTAGTATACTATGTTAATATAAAAAGGAATATTAATAGTACGTTGGTAATAATATGATTTAACAATAGTAAACCCATTACTTTTAATATTACTTACATATGAAAAATATTTACAATATTGGTTTCCTTATTAAACATTGAGGAAATATGGGTAATTAACTCATTAAGCTTAGTACTTTTGCATTAAGATCTCCTTCTACACAATTTAATAAGCCTTGTACGGGAATTCAAGAAGGTTTGATTTCATTTCCTTTTACGATTGCAAAAATTTTTACAATGGATTCTTAAATGAAGATAAACATAGTAGAGCTAGGACATAATTTACTTTATTGGCACAATGGAAATTAAATGAAACTTAATTCTATCCATCCACACTACAAGAAGAGAATATGCACTAATATTCTCACTTTTCAATACATCTCCTTGTAAACAACAAAATGGAATTTAAAGTATATATTCTTTTAAATTAAATTTCCCAACATTCCCCAAGAGGGTTTTCAACAATCTTTCCATTAAGTTTTAAAGCAAGAACTACTAGCATTTCAACAAGATCAACTTATTCATAAGAGGTTCCAAGCCAAGTAAGAAGGAGAATAAATAGATTGTCTTCCTTTCAAATTTTGATTCCATCCACATTACAACCTTACTAATGAAGTTCAAAACAACTTTCCTTCAACATCTTGTTACAACACTTTCTACTTCATGTGGAAACAAATTTACAATAATGGAAGCTAAAATACAAAGCAATTTTACATTTTTCCTCCACTCAAGGTGGGTAAAATACATGGTGGTTTCACATTGTCATCGACAAGGTTCCAATGCTCCAAATATCAACAAGGTGGCTCCTCCATAGTTTGCTTGATTCACAACGAAATAAGGGGAGAGGCAACACTCTCCTCCCAACCAAAATACCCAATGGAGAAGAGAAGCCATCCTCTCCATTGGCCCCCGAGCCCCAACCACATCACAATGGGAGAAAATCCAACTCATGGCAACTACTAGCTTCCACATAACTAAACATAACATTTCACATTCATTCCATAATCCTTCAAAACAAGATTTACAACACAACAAGAGGGAAAACAATCACAACAACAAGTCACAAGGCTTATCAAGAAAGCCATAAGAGTAAGACCTATGGGGAGGCCACTTATGCCTCCCAATGGGAATGGGTGCCACCTAAAAGCCTCCAATGCAAACACAATACCCCTAACAACTCTTATGCCTCCCTCAAGTACCCCTTATCCCTCCATTCACTCTTATGCCTCCCTCAACTCTTATGGCTCCCCCAAATTAAGAACAATAAGAAAATGCAAGCATTTCTCATACTAGGTGGGCACCCAACCCAAACTCCCTCCTCAAGAACATGATCTCTTATGCCTCCCTCAATTAAACTCCCCATAGTCTCCTCCCACTCCCAACTTAGGCATTCTACCCATTCCCAACAAGTATTGCAACAACAAAATTCAACACAACATATGTACTCATTCATATAACAAAAGAAGAAAACATAATACAACAAAGGTGAAGCTCCTACCTTTCCATGGTAGAGCTTGTTCCAAGTATGAAGTCTCAAATCCCTCCAAAGGTCAAGCAAGCATCCACAAGCTCCAACAAAATTCCCACAAGTATCAACAAGCTCCAAAAATCCACAAACTCTTTCCAAATCCTCTCCTCTCCAAAATACAAAAGACTAAAAAAAATGAAACTTCCAACCCCCAAAACAAACAAGAGGATCAAATAAATAGAGAAAATAGAGGGAGGGATGATGTGGCTCCAAGTAGGATGCCACCTCCTTTTCCCTCCACTCCACATCATTTGGTCAACATCAAATTCCAATGCACCATTAATAAATGGTTGAAAGAAAGGCAAGCACCTTACACACTCCAACTAAGCCCACTCCCCCAAAGGACAAAATTAAATTTTGAAAGAAAGTACAATTAATATTTTTACCCTTTTATCCCCCCAAAACACCTAAAAGACCCTAAATTTGGCCTTCCAACCCATAAGTATGGTTGGCATGGGGTTTTAAGAGGTGTGGGACAAGTTTGACTTGTCCCACAAGCTTTGAAATTTGGCCTCCAAGGCCAAATTCGAGTTTCCCATGTGGGGTAGAGTGTGCTACACTCAAACTCAAACACACATCAATCCACACAAAATCCCAAGTAAATCAAATCCTAATAAATGAACTCTCTTAGGTCACATCTTTTAATTAGTTTAGGACAATTTCAAATTAACTTAACTAACCCACTACAACCCATGGCTAACAAAGGGGTAAACTCCAATCCAAAGAATATGAATAATAACACAAGTAAAATTTCACTTACTAAGAGCAACACATACTAACATAATAAAAGGGAAAAATTAAAACAAAACAACACATGATCCCTAGGTCACAATTTTCCCTTTACCAGATAATTCTAACACACACACAATTACTTGTTGCCATGGTGACCTTAGCTGGATTCTTCTCGAATTCCGATGTGGTTGGTCTCCACTCCCCAATATTGTTGTGAATATAATATACCTGCAGAGCAGAAAATACCTCCTTCGGCCTGTTGGCCGCATTAAAACATTCATGCCAAATATGCAATATAATCTAAAATAAACGACACCTGATTTACTATCATCTATGCAAGTACGATATCACTAACACTTCCTAGCACATTTCTATTCCACATATCATTTATATCAAAACGATCATCACATTAGTCTAATTATCAAGTTCTACTCAATATGATTAAACATATCACATGTCATAATTAAAGATAAATAACCTTGTCAAAAGTATACAAATATCATCATCAAATGTCCACCAGTAAACCATATGCATCATATAAGGATCAAATCAATAACAGTCCAATGTCTATGATATCTACTAGCATGCTAATTCGAGAGAAGAAGAACCATAATAATCCATAAGTGAAGTAATCAGTCTCGAAGACAACAAAACAAAATGAGGTCGAAGGGAAGTGGGCACTACACAAAGGAGGTATTATGTGTTTTGTTGGTAAACATATCACAACAATCAATGGGGAATTGGAGACCAACCACATTAGAATGCTAGATGGATTTAATAATGGTCACCATGACAACTTTTTTTATGTTGTCATGTGTGTTTGAATTGTTTTAAGAGGGTTTCCCATGTGGAGAAATTACCTCCAATTGTGACCAAGGGGTTTGTGTGTTTTTCTTTTATTTAGTTTCCTTTATTTTTTTTTGTATGTCATTTTATGGTGATGTATTTTCCTTTTATTAATTATTTAAATTATGTCTAGATTAGTAAGTTAATTATGTTGCTAAACTAATTATGGATGGGACAATATAATTCATTTATTAGATTAAATGGCTCTTAGGTTATGTGTTGTAAGTTGAGTGTTTGTGATGTTGAGTGTTGTACACTCTACCTCTTCTTAGAAATTTTGATTTGGCCTTAAGGGCCAATTTTGGAAGTTTGTGGGACAAGTCAAACTTGTCTCACACCTCTTAAATTACTATAATAACCATACATATGGATTGGGGGGTCAAAAATAGACCCCATTATGTGTTTTATAAGACAAAAAGTGGCATTTATTGCACTCTTTTCTTACATGGGTTTTAAAAATTTTCCTTATGGGGTGTGGGTTTTGCTTGTGTGTGGAAGAGGTTTGACATTCCTCTCAACCACCAATTTGTTGTGCATTGAAATTGAGGTTTGACTTGTGAGGTGGAGTTGAGGATAAGTGATGTGGCATCCTACATGGAGCCACCTCACCCTCCTCTTTCCTTTTTTATTTATGTTTGTTATTTTGTTTGTTTGGTGGTTACTTCATTTGATTTGGGCTCTTGCATTTTGGATTTGGAGAATTTTCGGGTGCTTGGGGATTTCGTTGGAGCTTGTTTGTGTTGGAGTTGGCTTGAAGGATATTTTTGTGTGACTCTTGGATCAAGCTCTACCATAGAAAGGTACGAGCTATACTCTTGTTAAAAAAAAATTTATATTGTGTATATGTGTATGTTTTTTAGTGTTTTAGTATGTGTGGTGTAGGAGGGGACTATGGGGATCTTACATGTAGGGAAGTATAAGAGTTTATTTCATGTTTTTGAGGAAGTTGGGTTGGGTGCCCCACCTTGGACAAGAAAATGCTTGCATTTCTTACTTATCTTTTATGAGGGATACATAAGAGATAGTAGGGAGGTATAAGAGAATGTGAGAGACATAAGAATATCTTGAGGGGGCCATAATATTTGTGTAAGGGTTTTGAGATGTATATTTGAGGGTTTTAAGGTGGTTACCTAGTTTCCATTGGGAGGCATAAGTGACCTCCCCATAGATCCTTGCTCCTTTGGCTTTGTATCATGAGGCCTTGTATATTTTGTTAGTTTCCTTCTTGTGATTATAGTTTGTGTTAATTATATTTTGGTATGATTGTGGAATCTTTGTATTGTGATGTGGAAGCTTTGTATTGTTGCCATGATTTGGATCCATCTTTTATTAAATTATGGTTGGGGCTCGAGGGCCAATGAGGAGGATAGCTTGTTCTCCTCATTAGATTTTTGGTTGGGTGGACAGTGTTGCCTCTCCCAAATGTTGGTTGTTGGAATCAAGTGAATACATGGTGGAGATCTTGATGTTGATGTGAAACTTGGAGCTTTTGTTGATGTTAAGAAGAAATACTTCCTTGTGAAAAAAAACATTCTTGTTATCCCCACTTGAGGTGAAATACTTGTAGTATTGTATTGTTATAAAAATAAAGGTTGCATGTTAAGTTTCATTACCAAGTTGTATTATTATTTTGAAGGAGGATCATTGATGAATTGTATAATTTTCTTTCTCCTCAAATTTTAGTATGCAAATAAATGAATCAAATGGAAATCATGTTTAAGACTTTAGTTATAAGTTGTATTGTGGGAAAGTAAGTTCTTTACATTAAAAGAAATGAGTATGCTCAAGGAAAAGAAATTTCATTATCATTGTCGAAGTTAAAGTATTGTGAAAAGAAAAGAAAGAATATAGAAATTGTAAAATATGAATAGTGTATGCTTGGAAACCTTGAATGTGGAACAAAGTTGTTGATAGTTATTTGAACAAATGGTTGTAGTGGAAATGGAAGGAAGAAACAAATTTTAAGTATATTATTATGTTGAAATATTGTATTTTGTAGGATGGAAAAAATGCTAATTTAGAAGTAGGTTAGTTTCATTTCTACTTTTTGTCTTGAAAGAAAATTTGTTGAAAGAAATGAAAAATAATCTTGTACTTGTTGTTACTATTAAAATAGGAAATGCTTTAAAATGAGTTATTTTACTATGGAATGAATAGATGGAATAAACCTTTCAATTGGAAACTTCTGATACATAAATTTAATTTCATAATGACAATTAAAACACTAGTGATTTTTGTTTTTTTGAAAAAATCTCGTTTTTGAAGGTTTTGTTTCTAAAGAACATGACTGCTACCCTGTGCAAAGAGATGGTCTCGTAACCTCCGCTCGAGCAAGGTGGTAGTCTCAAAACCACTGCTCAGGTAAAATGGCGGTTCGTGAATCATCACCCTAGTAGGGTGGTGGTCCCAATATGTCTAACCTACTTTGGGTGGATGTTCTGTCACTAATGGCGGAAAAACCCAAATCTGCGCCTGTGTAAATTTTAACTTGGTCTAATTAAATTTTAACCTTGTAAAAATTACATAGGTAACCTTCATCAAGCAAATCATGGTTAAATTTCATTGTTCAAGAAAGTAAATCTTCAAATGGATAATTAAAAGTGCTCAATCTCATACATATTTATCAAGGTAGGGTTTGGCCCAAACAGAGAACTCAAACTACAAATAATTTTGTATAAACTTCAAAATTAGAGTGGAAACCCCTTCAATCATTGAATGAAATAAATTAAAATGATAAATCTATAATCCAAATCTAAACTAAGCTTTATTTTGTAAATTCCTCCATAGTTTCTTCCATTCTTGCTCCCATGGCTTCCATTTCTTCAACTTGCAAATTAAACAAAGGAAAAGTGACCAAATGATGAGACTAGGGTAAAGAAAAAGATTTAATAAGAATTCATAAGAATATTTATGGTTATTTTGGAACACTAGGATCTAGTGGCCACACTTGAATTGATCCAAGGGTTGAGGAGAAACCCTACAATTGTTTGGCAGGAATGATTTTTATGGGTGTTTTAAATAAAATTAAAGTTGTGTAGATGGGTGAATGGGGGGTCATTCAAATACCTTGCTATGCAAATTCATTAATTTAGTTCTTAGTATGTTTTTAGAAAATTAATGAATTGGACATTTAAGTTATTTAGATTATGGAACTAAAGTAACTAAGTATAAAGTAAATATTTTAGGGTGTGAATGTTATTTGAGGAGGAGAAAAACATTTAACCAAGTAAATTCAATCATGGAAGCTTCCTAGTTGAATGTTAATTAATCAACCTTAGCGATGAATTAAGAATATTTAATCATTTAACTTAGACCTGGTCCATACTTTGTGAAGTAGAGATTATTGGTAAAAATTATTTTAACCTACACTAGTGGATGACACCCTTGAAACCTTATATATTAAAAAAAATCTATGCAATCTTCTGGATAAGTGTATATGATTTAATGTGTTCCTGGAAAATCATTTATGTGGGCATTACACTTGATATCATAGTTTTGGGTTCAAATCTTAGACCCTTGGGCACACTAGAAAATATGAGACATGAACACTTAACCTAGTGCAAATTTGTTTTCTTTTAAACCTAGAAAACCAAATTGTCTGATAGTTGTATAATATATAAAACCTAGAAAATTGAAGTAAAACCTAGAGTAACGAACTAACTCTTGCCTTGGTTTGTGTAGGAGGCGTGGATAAGATGAGTAGCTCTTGTAATTAGATTTGGACTTGTCACCACCAGATCAGGCGGGTGGGTAGCGGTCATTCTACCTCAAATTTACATACACTTCAGGATGTCAATGTTGCTTTACGCAGAGGGTCCTTAGGAGGATGACATGATAGATGAAATAGGGAGCCATTCGTGGAGGCTCATGCATCTCCTCAACATAGCAAGGAACATAGGGTAGAGAACTCCCGCGTGGATTCTGCTAGGGTAGAGTCACCACAAAGGGGGACATGGAGATAGGATTTCAAGACACATGGACAAATCTTGGAGCCAAAGAAAGAGGGAGGATCATGTAGAGAGACCTAGGGGTCATAAGTCATCAGCTGCAGACCATATTAGGTAGAACCTAAAGCTATGCCCGTCTCAATATTATGGAGATACAGGTGGTTTTCAGGTAAAGGCCTGGTTTGTGAGATTTAACGAATGCTTCAAGCTTTTCCTTTGTACTAGAAACATGAAAGCTCATGCTGGGATCCATCTTCTAAGGAATGGAGCAGGTTTCTGGTGGAGGACCGGGGAGCAGAAGCTCTATGTTGACTCAAAGACAGTTACCTGAGAGCTCTTTGAGGAGTGGTTCAAGAACATGTATTTATCCATGATGTTTATTTTGCAAAGGATAAATGATTTCCACGACATCCATTAGGCAATTATGACTATAGCTAAGTATGAGAGTCAATTTCTGGACCTACTCTAGTATGTCAACTATATGCAAGACGAGAAACTCCAGATTCATAGGTTCATCAGGGGCCTGATTTTGGATTTGGGTGGTGCGGTGCATATTCACTTCCCATAGACATTAGCAGAGGATGTTGACAAGGCTTATATTGTAGAGGATACACGGGAGAAGATACATCAGGAAAGGGAAAGAGTATGGAGCCACATCGAGAAGGTGCAGGATAGTAGGTCGAGGGGGTCAACTCTTCCTCAAGGTGAACTGGGCTCCACACAGTCATCATTTAGGTCACCATAGCAGCGACCTTAGCAGTAGCAGTAGACTCGTCCACCATTCAGACCTTCTCAGAGACTCGATGCTCAAAGGGCATGTAGTATGGGGCCTCCTCCTAGGGGCTCTATTAGGACACAGTGTACACCAAGAGCTCAGTCAAAAGGATCTCTTAAGTAGAGACCTCAGTAGTCCATAGCTGGATCTTAAGGATGCATGACGTAGACCTCTAGAGTATCGGATGGAGCAGCATCTCACTAGAGAGGACCATATTAGTTTTTCAGGTTTGTTTTCATGTGTGAAAGTGTTGAAGACTATAGACTAAGAGTACTATACACTTTCCATAGTTGTCTCACCAGAGTTCTGTACATTACATTTTTTTTGCCTTAAAATGTGCCCAATATACCAGGAAACGTAATTTTCTCATCTGGGTGAGATTTTTGACCCATAGGTTTTTGGGAGGGTTTTGTCCCATGCTTTTAATACCCAAAGTTTTGTAAAAATTCTTAAGAAGTTTTCTACTTATTTGGTTTTATGTACATGGTAGGTAGAATGTAACATTGCAGATGTGTTTTGAATTCAAGCGTGAATTCTGTAGAGTTTGTTGAGCGTAGCTCCAAATAGATATGGGTATTGTATTGAGAGAGAAGTGGCTTGTAATAAAATCCGAGCAAGTGATTCTTGGTGGATGTAGGTAAAATTGGGTGAACCACGTTAAATAATGTCTCTTTTTCTTGTATTATTTTATTTTACATTTTTATTTGTGATCTGTAATATTTTTTGCATATTATTTTCTACTGTTGCGATTCTGTGAGGGATTATTCCACATATTTTATCCCTTATTTCATAACAATTGGTATCAGAGCCTAGTTTGGTTTGTTGAAGTGTTGAATCACAGGGAAATTTTTATCTTGAGTAGGATCTATGGCAAATGAATAAAGATCAAGGGTTGATAAATTCAATGGGTAAAATTTCAGTCTTTGGAAGATGCAGATGAAATATTACCTTTATTAGAAGGATCTTTATATTCTGTTTTCTGAGAAGGTGAACAAACCCTCGAGCATGACGAATGTAGAATGGGATTTTCTGGATAGGAAGGAACTTGGGACAATCAGGCTATGTATTTCATCTTCTGTACTATTTAATGTTTCCAAAGAAAAGACTACAAAAAAATGATGGATGCATTAGGGAAGTTGTATGAAAAAATCTCTACCTCTAACAGGATATTTTTAATGAAAAAGTTGTTTAATATGAAGATGGCCGAGAATGGTTCAGTAGCAGATAATTTAAATTATTTTAATATGGTTGTAAATATGCTAGCTTTTGTTATAATTGAATTTTATGAAGAAGTTAGAGATTTATTAATTTTGTGCTCTTTACCTGAGAGTTGGAATAGCATGGTAATGGAGGTAAGAAACTCGATTCCAGCTAACTCAAAGTTGAATTTTGAGGATGTTGTAGGGGTGATTCTAAGCGAGAAAATGTGAATAAAAAGCTCTGGAGAATCTTGTACTTCATGGAATGCTTTGACAGTGGAAACTAGAGGGACACAAAAGAATATAGGAAGCCGTGGAAAATCAAAGGATTGAGTAGGGTCAAAATCCAAAAGTAAGATAGTATGTTGGCACTGTGGAAAGTCTGGGAATGTAAGGAAGGAATGTTGGGAGATTTATGACAAGAAGAAACAATAGGAAGAAAACAAGGAGGAAAATGTGGCAACGAGTAATGTATGTTAGGATGCTTTGATTCTTTCTTTGCACAACATTACTGAATCTTGGGTTTTAGATTCGGGGGCTTCTTTCCATGCTACTCCACATAGGCATTATTTCGTTGATAATGTTCAAGGAGACTTTGGGCATGTTGTTCTTTGTGATGATGAGTCTTTCAGCATATTTGGAAAATGTTAAGTTAATGTTAAGATAAAAAAAATGAGTATACTTTGCTATTGAAAGATGTTAGACATGTGCCTACATTTAGACGAAATTTTATATCGATAGGGTAGTTGGGAAGTGATTTTTGTATTGTGATACTTACACTAAACTCTTGGAAGGTTTCCAAGGGTGCTCTTGTGGTGGAAAGAGGTAAGAAGGTTGGAACCTTGTATTTAACCACTTATAGCAATAATGTTTGTAATCTTGTGGCTTCAGAAGTAGATACAACATTGTGGCATTATAGGCTTGGTCATATGAGCCATAAGGGCATGGAGATCATAAAGAATGATTTTCCTGAATATACAGAAACAAGTTTGGAGTTCTGTGAGGACTTCATATATGGAAAACAAAAGCGAGTAAGGTTTCTCAACATTGAACCTACAAAGAAAGAGAGTAAGTTAGATCTGATGCATTCTGATGTATGGGGGCTGACTCAAGTAACATCTCTTGGGGGTTCAAGTTATTATATTACTTTTATTAATGATGCAACAAGAAAAGTTTGGGTTTATTGTATTAGAAACAAATCTAATGTATTTGACACTTTTGTTAAATGGAAAGCCTTGGTAGAGAATGAAAAATGTCTTAAGCTAAAATGTCTTAGGTAAGATAATGGAGGGGAGTGTAGTAGCAATAAATTTGATGATTAATATTCTAAGAATGGAATCCACCGGAAAAAGATGGTTCCAAGAACTCCGCAATAGACTGGGGTTTCAAAAAGGATGAATAGAATAATAATGGAACGTGCTAGGATCATGAGCTTACATGCATGAATACCTTTTTCTTTTTGGGCAGAAGTAGTGAGCACATATGTGTACTTGAAAAATAGAGGACCCTCAAGTGCCTTGGATGGAGGCATACATAAGGAGGCTTGGTATGGTAAGAAAGTTAATTATTCATTTCTTAGAGTCTTTGGATGTGAGGTGTTTTTCCATATAGAAAATGATGGTAGGAACAAGCTAGAGGCTAAATCAGAAAAATGTACTTTCATTGGTTATGGTGGTGATAAATTTGGATATAAATGTTGGAGTATTAAGGACAAGAAAATCATCTGATCTAGGGATGTGGTCTTTAATGAGAAAGTAATGTATAAGAAGTAGTTGCAGAAAAATAAGGAAGAATCTAAGAAAGAATATGCAGCAGTAGAGGATCTTCCGGATGGGAAAGTGACACATGAATTAGTTTAGGAACCTCCTCAACAGGAACTACAAACTCCTATATTGAGGAGGTCTTCTAGGGTAAGAAGAGAACCTGAAAATTTTTCTCATTTTATTTATTATTTATTACTCATTAATAATGGAGAGCTAGAGAGCTTTGATGAAGCAATGTAGGTAGATGTGAGGAAGAAGTGGAATCAAGCCATGGATGAGGAGTATCGGGCTCTTATGGAGAACCGGACATGAGATTTTGTGAATATACCCGAAGGAAAAATAGCATTACAGAACAAGTGGGTGTTCAGAGTCAAAGAGGAAGGAGGAAAGAAAAGATACAAGGCTTGGTTTGTGGTCAAGGGGTTTGCAAATAAAAAGGTATATATTTTGATGAGATTTTTTCTCCTGTAGTAAAAATGATTTCCATTAGAACAGTTATAGGAATAGTTGTAGCAGAAGACTTGCACTTAGAAAAACTTGATGTAAAGACTGCATTTCTCCATGGTGATTTGGAGGAGGAACTATATGTGCAACAACTAGAAGGCTATAAGGTCAAAGGTAAAGAGGAGATGGTGTGCAAACTGAAGAAGAGCTTGTATGGCTTGAAAAAATATCCACATCAATGGTATAAGAAATTTGATAGCTTCATGATGGAGCAAGGTTATATTAGACTATTACGTGTATCCAAAGAAATTTTTAGCATGGCAGTTATATTATATTTTTTATATATGTGGATGACACATTGGTTATAGGTAAAAATATGCAGGAAATAAAAGTACTCAAGAAGCAGCTAAGTGAATCCTTTGATATGAAGGATTTGGGGGCAGCCAAAAAAATCCTTGGTATGAGGATATCACGGGATAAGAAGGAGTGGAAGCTGATTTTATCTTAGGAAGAGTACATTAAGAAGGTCTTGGAGAGGTTTAATATGGAGGATTCTAAACCGGTTGGGACTCCTTTGGCAGGCCATTTCAAGTTATCAAAGGAACAGTGTCCTAAGACAGAGCAGGAGAGGGTACCAGATGTCCAAGGTACCTTACTCATTAGCATTTAACAGTTTGATGTATTCCATGGTGTGCACTAGGCCTAATATTGCCTATGCAGTGGGAGTGCTGAGTAGATTTATGAGTGATCCAGTAAAGATCATTGATAAGAAAGTAAAGTGGATCCTTCAGTATTTGAGGGGGACCATGCGGAAAATTAATTACTACAGTGGATCAGACACCACTTTGTGTGGTTATGTAGATTCAGATATGGCTGGAGATGTAGACAGTAGGAGGAGCATAATAGGTTATGTTTACACTATAGGTGGGATAGTAATGAGCTGGATTTCACGACTACAGAAGATTGTGGCTTTTTCAACCACAGAGGTAAGAAAATAAATTATTTGGTTACAAAAATTTCTTGAGGAATTGGGGCATAAGCAGGAGGAAGGAAAGTTACACAGTAATAGTCAAAGTGTTATACACCTAGCTAAGAACTCTTCTTTCCACTCTAGGATGAAGCATATACAGTTAAGGTACCATTTCATCAAGACAAATTTGGAGGAAGACAATTTGAAGCTGGAAAAGATTCGTACCAATCAGAATCCTACAGACATGATGACCAAGGTGGTCACAAGGGAAAAACTGAAGTTGTGTTCAACTTTGGATGGTCTTCACAGAAACTAGTGAAGTGTTGAGAAGCTTGCTCAAAGGAAACGTAGTCTCCAAGTGGGATATTGTTAGGTTGCAGAGCCTATTTTCATGCATGAAAGTGTTGAAGACTATACACTAAGAGTACTGTACAGTTTCCATAGTTGTCTCGCCAAGGTTCTGGCCTTAAAATGTGCCCGATATACCTGGAAACGTGATTTTCTTATATGGGTAGGATTTTTGACCCATAGGTTTTTGGGACAGTTTTGTCCCATGGTTTTCATACCCATGGTTTTGTAAAAATGCTTAAACAAATGCCTACTTATATGTTTTTACGCATATGGTAGGTATAATGTAACATTGCAGATGCGTTTTGAATTTGGGTGTGAATTTTGTAGAGTTTGTTAAGCGTAGCTCCAAACAGATTTGGGTATTGTATTGAGAGAGCAGTGACTTGTAATAAAATCTGAGCAAGTAATTCTTATTGAATGTAGCCCAAATTGGGTGAACCACATTAAATACTGTCTCTTTGTGTTGTGTTATTTTATTCTGCACTTTTATTTGAGATGTGTAATTTTTTCAGCATATTAGTTTCTACTGTTGCGATTCTATGAGGGATTATTCCACATATTTTATCCCTTATTTCCTAACAGACTAGGGAGCTATTACGGTTGTGGTTTTTTTGGACATCATTAGAGAGAGTGCCCATAGAACCCTAGTAACAAGGGCAAGGCACATATTTCAGAGCCTACAGTTGGTGACATGGGACGTGGCCATCATATCTACATAGCGGTCGAGAATCGCTAGGCTGAGCACCAGAGTACCGTGACAGAGACTACATGTAGCATTGGTGATATTCCTACCACTATATTTTTTGATTATGGTTTGTCTGATTCTTTTATTGCACCATCCTTAGTAGAGTGTTGCAGGATGGTGGTAGTTAGGTAGGGTCTTGTTATCTGATTTTGGCCCTCGAGAAAAATTGATCAAATAAGATCTTACACAGGAGAAAAAGGATAGGTTGGTTCGATCATGCGGCCTCACATCTGAGTTTAAAAATCAAGTTGCATTAAGGATCGTCAATGAAATGTAGGGTCAGAAAATCAATAGCCGAGCAAATGTCAAAGAAGATCAGAGCTCAAGAGGAAAATAAATGGAGAAAGGATCGAAGTTTTTTATTTTTCTATTTTTTCATTTTGGATTTCAGTGGCCAAATGGAAAAAAGGATTCAGCAATTTCCGAAGTCAGAAACACTGAAAGTCTGAAATTTTAAAATTTTATGTTTTGGGGTTTCAAGGATCTCAATGGGACAAAGCCGAAAAGGCGAGAAAAAATTCTGAAATCTGAAACTTTGAAAGTCTATAATTTCATATTTTCGGGTTTTAGTGTTTCAAAGGTTTAAGGTTCGGGGTTTCGGAAATCTCGGAAATCAAAATCGGAAAGGGGACAAATAATGTCCAAAAGTCTGAAATTTTAGAGTTTCAGGTTTCTAAGTTTTGGAGGTTTGGGTTTTAGACTTTCAGAACTCTCGAGTCTATTTGGGTGATGAACAATGAAAAGTTTCCGAAAAAGAAAAAGGTCTAAAAGTCTAAAATTTTATAATTTCAGGTTTCGGTGTTTCAGAGGTTCGAGTTTCAGACTTTCGAAACTTTTAAGAAAATTGGTGGATGAATAGGGTTTCAATCTATAAAATGGAAATGTCCGAAAGTCCAAATTTCTTGATTTCTAAGGTTGTATACATGTTGGACTCCGTAGAATGACAGAGCCAACCACCTATCATTTTTATATAATGACAACTCAACTTTCATATGGCCATATTTTTTGGCTAGGAGCTCAGATTTGAGCAAGAGAGGACTTTTTGGAAATCACCCGAAATCTGCTACGAAAATATAATCCACCATTTTTTAGGGTGTTAGGATTCTCACCTACCACAATAATGAAGGTCTGATCTTCCTTTCTTTCCCAATAAGGAACAACACGTGGAGGTATGGGTTTTGTAGTAGAACCCATCATTATTGCAGGAGAATTCATTGGTATTTTGGTGTAGTTAAAGAAAGAATTCAAATTCTTCTATCTCCTTCTCTAATTATTCCTATATATTGTAAGGAGGCTAATTTTTCTAGTTGTTGGATAATTTTTCTTTGCACCCACCCTTCTCCACTGGTCTGTAAGTAGATTTGTGGAGTTCAAACCTCTCATCTAAACCGTAAAATGCAATCTTGCCTCTTGGACATTATAATGCACTGTATCAAATTCTCAGAGCAATAAAAATAACTCTGTGGATGATTTTCAACCCTCTCTTGTGTTCATTGCATCCTCCTCATCTCTCATTACAATTTTGGTTAACTCTGCAAGGTGGTTGTAGTACATTTTTTATAGTTTAACTGTGTAATGTCAAAGCATGTATTCAACATTCCTTTGGTGCATCACCTCTGTTAGAATAGGTTTAATCTATTGCATATTCTTAACCATGTCTCCTTGGCAAGTAAGATTTTAGTTTAGAGTATATCCTGTGCAAATTGTATGCGTGCCCCTGAACAGAGGAATAGGAACTGACCTTCATCCAGAGAGCTTTCCCCGATTTCAAAGTCCCACACTTTGGGAAAAGCTTCATGTTATGCAATCACACTAAGAATTTCAACTCATCAAGTTGTAGAGATTCATGGGTGTTGTGATTACACATCAACAGGTATTAGTTAGGACATTGAGATGGTTTTTGGAGCCAAAATTTCAATAGACTCCTTAGTTAAGGAGTGTGTACTAGATTTGAAAACCTTCACCACTACCTCGGATATTTGTATCCTTCCGTTGGGTTCATATGGAGTCATCTTGGGCACGGGATGGTTGTCTAGACACAGGGCCAGAGTGGATTGTTACCATAAGACTATTTCATGTACAAATGATCTAGGTTTTTAGTTGGTGATAACAGGAGTTAGGAGGCATGTCTCCATCCGCACCATCTTCATTATGCATCTTAAGAAGTGTGTGCGATGAGGTTACCAAATGTATGTTGTTACAGTTCCAATGAAATATCTGAGGATGATTTTATTGGGCCATCTCTTGATGACCATCACATCTTGAGAGATTTTTCATAAGTCTTTCCAGGGGCGCTACCGAGGTTACCACCCCCACGTGATATAGATTTTCACATAGATTTGGTTCTGAGATCAGAGCCTATCTCACGAACACCTTATCAGACGACTACCCCTGAGCTCTATGAGCTCAAGTTACAGCTTGAGGGCCTTCTGGAGAAAGGCCTAATCCATCCTAGTGTATCCCCTTGTGGTGCACTGGTGATTTTGTAAAGAAGAAGGACTGATTCTTGTGTTAATGTATGGATTACTTCCAGCTGAACAAAGTAATGATAAATAATTGTTAGCCCTTCCGCACAATGATGATTTATTTGATTAGATGAAAGGGGCCACAATATTCTCCAAGATAGATCTTAAGTCATGGTATCATTAGTAAAGGATCACGAAGGAAAAGATTCATAAGATTACCTTTTTGTATGAGATATGGCCACTACGAGTTCATAGCCGTGACTTTTGGTTTGATGAATTCCCTCGTAGTGTTCATGATTTTGATGAATGGGGTATTTAGGACATTTTTGGATCACTTCATGCTCATCTTCCTTGACAAAATTCTGATATACTCATGTACACATGAGGAAAATGAGGGTCACCTTCGCTAGGTTCTTCAGTGTCTTCATGAGCAAAAACTTTATGGGAACTTGGAGAAGTGTGCATTCTTTTAGATAGAGGTATAGTATTTGGGTGACACCATTTCTGGGGAAGGTATCACAGTCAATCCTTCCAAGATTTGAGATATTGTGGATTGGCGAGCACCCACTAGTGTGACCAAGCTGTGCAGCTTCATGGGTTTAGCAGGTACTACAGGAGATTTGTATAGGACTTTTCTTGAGTTGCGCACCCCACCACTTCCCTTCAGTGGAAAGGGAAGAAATTTGTATGGTCAGATAGATGTCATTAGGCCTTAGGAAACTGAATGAATGCCTCACGACATCACATATTCTTGCAGTACCAATCCCTCAAAGCGAGTTATTTTTTTGCACATATGCTTTATTTACAGGACTTGGAGGTGTGATGATTCAGGAGGGTAGAGTAGTTGTGTTCGAGTCTCGTAAACTCAAATATTATGAGCTCAATTATCCAACTCATAATCTTGAACTTGCAGCAGTTTTGCATGCCTTGGTGTGGTGGAGACACTTCCTTCTTGGCTGGAGATTTACACTAAGGAATGATCACTTGAGTCTTTGCCACCTCTTCATGCATCCCAATCTCAATGCTTATCAAAGGCATTAGATATAATTATTTTGTGAGTATGACATGGAGATAGAGCATGTCAAAGGGAAGGAGAACATGGTTTTAGATGCCCTGAGTAGACAAAGACATGTGGTTATGGTTACTTCGGTGGGTACATATTTGCGGAGTAGGATCTTGCAGCAGTTTCCTCACGATAGTTTCTACCTTACAGCCAGAGTAGAGATTGAGTCTTAAAGACCCCTTGAGGGGATATTTGATGGATTCTCATTATGTCTAGATGGCCTTCTCAGGCATAGGGGTCAGATATATGTTCCTAGAGATGGAGGCTTGAGACACGAAATTTTGACAGAGACTCATTGTGCACCTTATTCAACCCATCATGGGGTGAAGAAGATACACACCACCTTGAGAAATTTGTACCATTGCAGGGGAATTTAGAGGTACGTGGCTCAATTTGTGTCAAGTTGTTTAGAGTGTCAGAAGGTGAAGGATGAGCATCAACATCCAGCTGGCCTTCTCTTTCCTCACACCATACCAGAGTGGCAATGGAACACCATTTCCATGTATTTCATAGTTGGGTTACCGACGTCGAGATACCACCATGACACCATCATGGTCACGGTGGATAAATTGATGAAAGTAGCTCATTTTTCTCTGGTGAAGACCACCTACACATCTAGTGTCGCGGAACCGATATATCTTGACGAGATTTTAAAATTGCATGGGATCTAGAGGAAAGTCATTTGTGACCACAATCCTTTGTACACTTCCCACTTCTAGAGTACCATGCAGTATGCTCTCAGGATAAAGATCTATTTCAGCACAACCTATCACCCTGAGACAAATGGACAAACTGATTGGGTGAATCATATCTTAGTGGAAATGCTTAGGATCTATGTCATGGACCATCATTCGAGATGGGAGGAGTATTTTTACTTGGTGGAGTTTTCCTACAATAATAGTTTTCAGAATACGATAGGCCTGGCTCCTTTTCAGGAACTTTATGGCAGAGAGTGAAGGACACACCTTAGTTGGGATAGGTTAGAGGACATGGTTTCTCTTAGACCATATTTACTAAAGGACATGGAGCAGTAGGTTGTTATGATCAGGAAGATATTGTAGGAGGCTAAAGATAGGCAGAAGAAGTATGCAGATCAGCATTTGACAGATCATAGTTTTGAGGTGGGCACGAAGGTTTTTCTTCATGTCAGGCCATATAAGAGCCCTATTCTATTACAGAAAATGTTCTAATCTTTCTCCTAGATTTATGGGCTCCTTTGAGATCTTAGAGCGTATGGGTATTTTTGACTATCATCTAGAGTTTCCACCTAGCTTGTCTCACATCCATGATGTGTTTCATCATTATGTACTTAGGAGATACATTGTTGATCCTTCTCATGTATTAGATTGGACCCACATTGTAGGTGCAGGATCAAGGGTTGGTGATGGTGGAGCCCATCTGTGTTTTAGAGTGCAAGAAATTGGGCATTTGAGGTAGAGAGATTGACCATTTTTGAGTCTAGTGGGATAGCTATGATGAGACTGCTGCTACATGGGAGGATACTACATTGCTACGAGTAAATTTTCCACACCTATTCCAATAATTTCTAGGTGTAATTTGAGTCTAAGGGCAGAGGGATATAGTTCCCACTTCCCTTTGACACTTATTAATGTTGATTTTGATATTGTTGACTATACTTATGGATATTATTGTATCATTTTGACTTAGCATGATATTAGATGATAGAGATACTTGGACTGTTGTTGGATTTTTATTCATAGTATGATGTGTGTGGATTATGAGAGACATTTTATAGTGATGACGATATGTTGTTGACTTAGTTATATATTTCTGACATGCAATAATTTCGTCATATTGAGTAGACCTTAACAATTGAACTAATCTTGTCATCCTATTTATATTGATGAAATGTAGAATTGAGATGTTGTTAGAAATTGAAAATAATAATGTTACTTTCCTAGATGATGATTTAATTCACATGTAGATGATTGTGGATTTATTTTTTTATATTTTATCTTGGATGTTTTGATGCGGCCATAAGGCCGAAGGAGGTATTATGTGTTTTGTAGGTAAACGTATCACAACAATCAATGGGGGATTGGAGACCAACCACATTAGAATGCTAGATAGATTCAACAATGGTCAACATGGCAACTTGTATTATGTTGTTGTGTGTGATTGAATTGTTTTTAGGGGGTTTCCCATGTCGGAAAATTACCTCCTATTGTGACCAAGGGGTTTGTGTTTTGTTATTTTATTTAGTTTCCTTTATTTATTTATTTTATGTCATTTTATGGTGATGTATTTTCCTTTTATTAATTATTTAAATTGTGTCTAGATTAGTAAATTAATCATGTTGCTAAAATAATTATGGATGGGGAAAAATAATTCATTTATTAGATTAGATGGCTCTTGGGATATGTGTTGTAAGTTGAGTGCATGTGATGTTGAGTGTTGTACAGTCTACCTCTTCTTGGAAATTTGGATTTGGCCTTAAGGGCCAATTTTGGAGACTTGTGGGACAAGTCAAAACTTGTCCCATCATATTTATTACAATTTTCTTACATGGGTTTTAAATTTTGTCATTATGGGGTGTGGGTTTTGATTGTGTGGAAGAGGTTTGGCATTCCTCTCAACCACCAATTTATTGTGCATTGGGGTTGATGTTTGACTTTTGAGGTGGAGTTGAGGATAAGTGATGTGGCATCCTACATGTAGCCACCTCACCCTTCTCTCTCCTTTTTCTGTTATTATGCTTGTTCTTTTGTTTGTTTGGGGATTACTCCATTTGATTTAGGCTCATGTATTTTGGAGTTGGAGAATTTTCAGGTGCTTGTAGATTTCGTCGGAGATTTTTTGTGTTGGAGTTGGATTCAAGGAGCTTTGTGTGTGATTCTTGGATCAAGCTATACCATGAAAAGGTACAAGCTACACTCTTGTTAAATGTTTTCTTTTATATTGTGTATATGTGTATTTTTTTTAGTGTTTTGGTATGCTTGTTTGGTGCTTAGGTAGCATTCCTATGTGTGGTGTAGTAGGGGACTATTGGGATCTTCCATGTAGAGATGCATGAGTTTTATTTCATGTTTTGGAGGGTGTTGGGTTGGGTGCCCCACCTTAGACAAGAAAATGCTTGCATTTCTAACTTGGTTTTTATGAGGGAGGCATACGAGATAGTAGGGAGGCATAAGAGAATGTGAGAGGCATAAGAATATCTTGAGGGAGGAAGAAGAGTTGTGTAAGGGTTTTGGGTTGTATACTGGAGGGTTTTAAGGTGGTAACCTATTTCCCATTGGGATGCATAAGTGACCTCCTCTTAGATCCTTTCTCCTTTGGCTTTGTATCATGAAGCCTTGTATATTTTGTTAGTTTTCTTCCTATGATTGTAGTTTATGTTGATTGTGATTTGATATGGTTTGTGGAATCTTTGTATTGTGATGTGAAAGCTTTGTATTGTTACCATGAGTTGGATCCATCTTTTATTGCGTTATGGTTGGGTCTCGGGGGCCAATGAGGAGAGAAGCTTCTTCTCCTCATTAAATTTTTTGTTGGGTGGAGATTGTTGCCTCTCCTCCGTGTTGGTTGTTGAGATCAATTGAATGCATGGTGGAGCTCTTGTTGGTGATCTGAAACTTGGAGCTTTTGTTGATCTCCAAAAGAAATCCTTCCTTGTGAAAAAAACCTTCTTGTTATCCCCACTTGAGGTGGAAGACTGTAGTGTTGTATTGTTAAAAAAAATGTTGCATTGTAATTTTTATTACGAAGTTGTATTATTATTTTGAAGGAGGATCATTGAGGAATTGTATAATTTCCTTTATCCTCAAATTTTAGTATGTAAAGAAACGAATCAAATGGAAATCATGTTTAAAATTTTAGTTATAAGCTGTATTGTGGGAAAGTAAGTCCTTTACATTAAAAGAAATGAGTTATGCTCAAGGAAAAGAAAGTTCATTATCATTGTTGAAGTTATGGTATTGTGAAAAGAAAAGAAATAATATAGAAATTGTAAAATAGTAATAGTGTATGCTTGGAAACATTGAATGTGGAACAAAGTTGTTAATAGTTATTTGAACAAATGGTTCTAGTGGAAATGGAAGGAAGCAAAAAATTGTAAGTATATTATTAGGTTGAAATATTATATTTTGTAGTAAGGAAAAACAACTTATTTAGATGTATGTTAGTTTCATTTCTACTTTTGGTCTTGAAATAATTTTTTTGAAAGAAATGAATAATGATATTGTAGTTGTTGTTGTTACTATTGAAATAGGAAATTATTTAAAATGAGTAATTTACTATGGAATGAATAGATGGAATAAACCTTTCAAATGGAAACTTTAAGCACATAAATTTAAGTTCAGAATGATTTTCAAAATACTCTAGTAAATTTTGTTTTTCAAAAAATCTCAGTTTTGATGGTTCTGTTTCTAAGGAATAGGACCACTGCCCTATGCAGAGCGGCGTTCTCTGTAACTACGCTGACTCAAGCAAGGTGAGCGGTCTCAGAACCACTGTCTCTCAGGCAAGGAAGTGGTTCGTGAATTGTCACCTAGGTGGGGCGGAGGTCCTAGGAACCATTGGCATGCTTTTGGTGGCAGTTCTATCACTTACTGCGGAAAAATGTAAATCTTTTCCTATGTAGAATTTTAATCTTGGTCTAATTAAATTTTAAGCATGTAAAAAGTACAGATGAAATCTCCAGCAAGCAAATGATGGTTAAAATTCATTTTTCAAGCAAGTAAATACTTCAAATAGATAATTGAAGAGTGTCTCAATCTCATACATATTTATGGGGGTAGGGTTTGGCCCAAATAGAGAACTCAAAATATAAATAATTTTGTAATAACTCCAGATTTGGAGTGGAAACCCTTCAATCTTTGAATGAAATAAATTACAATGATAAATCTACATTCTAAATCTAAACTAAGCTTTATTTTTTAAATTTTCCTCCATAGTTCCCATCTTCCATTTCTCAAACTTGCAAATTGAACAAAGGAAAAGTGACCAAATGAGGAGACTAGGGTAAAAGAAAACAATTTAATAAGAATTCATAAGAATATTTAGGTTTAGTTTGGAACCCTAGGATCTAGTGGCAACAATTGAATTGATCCAAGAGTCGAGGAGGAACCCTACAATTGTTTGATAGGAATATGTTTTATGGGTGTTTTAAATAAAATTATAGGTATGTGTTGATGGGTGAATGGGGGCCATTCAAATAACTTGGTGTACAAAGTCATTAATTTAGTTCCTCGTATGTTTTATAAAATTAGTGAATTGGACATTTAAGTTATTAAGATTATGGAATTAAATTAACTAAGTATAAGCTAAATCTTTTAGGCTGTGAATGTTATTTGAGGAGGAGAAAAAAATTTAACCAACTAAATAAAATTATGGCACCTTCCCTAGTTGAATGTTAATTAATCGACCTTGGAGATAAATTAAGAATATTTAATCATTTAACTTAGACCTGGTCCATCCTTTGTGAAGCAGACATTCATGGTGAAAATTAATTAAACAATAACTAGGGGATGACACCCTTGCAACCTTATATAAAAATAAATAAAAAATTGTCGCAACTTTCCGAATAAGTGTATATGATTTAATGTTTTCTTGGAACATCATTTTTTTGCGCATTACAATATGTTTCCCCTTTTTACTTTATTTATTGTATAGTATGTGATTTATTTTGTGATGTAGTTCATTTAATCATTTTTTATTAATGTGCCTTAATTAAATGAATTAATAATGTTTATTAAGTTAATTGTGGATGTAACAAAAGGGTGTCATTTATTAGAGTAGTTTGAATGTCCTTTGAATTTGGTGATTTAAGTTGAGTATATGTGACTTTTAGTGTTGTACACTTACGACCTTACCTTAGAATTTCAGATTTGGTCTTAATGGCCTTTTTTTTAGGTTTGTGGGACAAGCTAAACTTGTCCCATAACTATTAATTTCTTATACCAACCCTTGACCTATAGATTAGGGGGTCAAAAATAGACCCCATTAAGTGTTTTGTAAGACAGTGAAATTTATTACACTTTTCTTATATGAGGTTTAAATTATGTCCTTAGGGGGTGTGGGTTTGGATTGTGTGTGTAAGAGGTTTGTCATTCCCTCTCAAACACAAATTTATTGTGCATTGGGGTTGAGGTTGGGCTCATTCTGTGGAGTTGAGGATATATAAGTGATTTGGCATCCTACATGGATCCACCTCACCCTCGTCTTCCATTTTTCTATATATGCAAGTTTATTTGTTTGTTTATGGGTTACTTCTTTTTCATTGGTGCTTTTGTTTTTTTGGAGTTAGAGAATTTTTTAGGGAGTGTTTGTTGAAATCTTAGGCTTGTTGGAGTTGGATGGATATTTAAAGAGCTTGGAGTGTGAATCTTTGATCAAGTTCTACCATGGAAAGGTAGGAATTACACCATTTTTTTACTTAGTTTCTTTTATATGTCTTTATTTGTATGCACGTTAATGGTTTTCATGCTTCTTGGGTTATGGATAGAATGCCTAAGTATGGTTTAGGAGAAGGCTATGAGGATTTTTTATATAGAGAGGCATAAGAGTTTATTTCATGTTTTGGGAGAGAGTTGGGTTGGGTGCCCCACCTTGGATAAGATAATGCCTACATTTCTTACTTGGTTATTATAAGGGAGACATAAGAGATTGTAGGTAGGCATAAGAGAATGTGGAAGACATAAGAGGATCTTATTTAGTTAAGATAGAAGGTGCCATCAAGCATACATGTTTAATTTCATTCTAAGGTTTTAGTTTTCTATAAAAAATAATAACATGGGAAGGTTAGTTATACCCAAATATTGAAGGGACTACAGTGATGGCCCCATAGATCCTTGCTTCATTGGTTTGCATTTCATTGCATTTTCAAGTGTAAAGAACACAACACACTAATTAAATAATCAGCTATTGCAAATGGAGATACACAACAATGATATTATGGCTGTAAAATTTGTATTTAACATATCCAAGCATTGTGTTCCATATGACAATCAAAATTTGGAATCATACCCATGATTAAATGCACATTTCCCAAGGGGCATTGGGGGCCTAATGACTAGCATAACTTCGTACATATTACAAAATTTCAAATATAAATTTGGTGTAACAGTGTTGCAATACATTAAACATATATACATTTTTGTAATTAACTCATGATGAAATTGTGGAGCAATAATAAATGATTGGGATTACACCAGCATGTTTTGAATTGCAAAACATCTCACTTCCATCCTGCAGAAACCATGCGAGCATGAAATCAACATAAGGTGGAAGACTCGTTGGCATGTATATCATCAAAATATAGTTTCATAATGTAACATTTTAATAACCAAGTTAATAATATAATGCATTCGAAAGCAGTTCAGGTTAGAGACAATATTTATTTCATTTCTAGTTCAACTTCATTTCTTAACCATGTACAAGAATAAATTAAATAGGGAAGATCATGATAAACAATTTTACCTTGTGTAAAAAGTTTAAATTAACTTAACAGTCACACAATAGACTTTCAAGTAGTTATGATCACAAGTGTCAAGAAGTTTCCATGGATGGTTTGGTCATACCCAGTAGGCTTGTGAGGTGAAGAAACCACTTTCAAACATTGTCATATGATGAGAAAACATTTGAAGTTACAGGTAAGTTTTGATATGTATGTTTCTCGAATACATTCAAGAATTCATAAGATTTCTGTAGCGTGATTTAGAACTGACCAACACTGGTCATTACTTAACCGGCGTTCATTTATTTCCAAGTACCAACATCGGTCACTGTAATTGACCTAGTTGTAAACAATTTAAAATGTTATCTCGAAGGTTCAGGAACCCACGTCTAAACGATATGATGACTTGCTGGATGAACGCTTACAATTTAATGAATAACTATCCTACAAAACTCCCCTATATATGTGAGAATTCACTAAAATGTCGACGGGATATGTTAGAACTTTAGCAAATGGACTCATCTGGTAGTAACCCAGTGATAGGGTTTCTAGAGCCACCAGTCGATAATTGGTCCCTTCTTGACCGTCAGTCAATCACTGTGAAAAGAGGCCTACACAAAGACCATTGCCAGAAACTTTATCGAGAAGATTGATATGTCCCTTGTTTTATATTATGATAGGTTCCAAGAAATTGTTACACTTTCCTAAAATTTACTAAGAGGTTACTCGCGTAAGGCGGATCTGACATATTCATAACGCTCAGGGTTCAAACAAAGACGTTCTAGGAACACATGAAACCTTAACACTTATCCCGAAATTTATGAGTAGTTTCCTTACAGCTACAAGACGGTGTAACATGGCTTCTAGAAGGGTGTCCAACCCCTAAGGTCACATTACGATCAATTTGAGGTCGATTCAAGGATTGAAGTGCACTCCATCACAAGGGATGAACAAGGTCTACACTTAGGATAACTTAACATCTCCTTAAATCTGGAGTTACGAAGATTATATTGTAAGTCTCCAAAAATCATGATTTAGGTGCTATAATTTAACTTACTTGAGTAGTCAACATATTTACAGGGTGCTCTTTAAGTTCAATATCGTCAATAACCAAAATGGCTAACCTCATAGTTAGTTATCTTAGTTTCATTATCCTGGATTAGCTTAATGTCCATTAGATCAATCTCCTAAAATGAGGGTACTGAGTTTAGTATTTTCTACCAAGGAATATTTTAATTGAACGCAAGCTACCCATATGACACCTTTTTGTTTTGCAAACAAGTTTATTTAAAACATTCATAAAATTCATTCATATTAATAAATAGTAGGTTGATTCTCAACTCTTGGATCAATCCAAATGTGGCCACTAGATCCTAGAATTCCAACTAACCCTAAAATTCCTTATGAATTTTTATTTAATTTCTTTCCTTACCCAAGTTTCCTCATTTGGTCACTTTTCTTCATTGGGAGAAAGATAGCGAAAACTATGAAGGATTTTATTCAAGATCAAGCTTTGTGTAGTTTTGTTTATGGATATATCATTGTAATTTATTTTATTCAAGGATTGAAGGGGGGTTTTTTCCTTTCCAAACTAGTTTTTATTCAAGCTAGCTATATTTGGGGTTCTGTATTTGTGGAAAAACCTACCCCCATTAATATAAATTAGAGTAAATATTTTCAAGTTACCAAAAGTAGATTTATTTTCTTTAAACAATAAGATTGAACCATTATTTGTTAGCTGTTAGTTTACTTGGTAAATTTACAAGCTTAAAATTTTAATTCGAATAAATTACAACTTGCAAAGACGTGAAACTGTGAATTTTCTTCGTAAGTGATAGAACCTCTGCCTAGAGTATGCCGGCGATCCTAGGACCACCACCCTACCTGGGTGACAAACTGTGAACCATCATCTTATGGAGTGTTGGTTCTGAGACCACCGCCTTGTCTGAGTGGAAATTACGAGACCACCGCTTTGCACATGGTGGGGGTTCTGTTTCTTAGAAAGAGAACCTTCAATCCTGATTTTTTTTTCAAAAACAAAAGTTTCTTGGGTACTTACATGGTCATTTTGAACCTAATTTTACATGTCTAAATTTTTCATTTGCAAGTTTTAAACTCATTTACTCATTTCTATGGAAATAATTTACTCAATTTAAACATTTCCTATTTTGATAACAACAACAACATCTACAAGAGTCATTTCCATTTCATTTAACAAACTTTCTTTCAAAAATGTAAGGGAATGAACAAGATAGTCTAACTTCTTCTTTTGCATGCCTTTCAAATAACACTATGAAATATCCTATTTCTTCATATCATTTTTCCCTACATTCCACAAGAGATTTTTCAACCATTTTTCCAATAATTTATTTAGAACAAGAGCAACACATTCCTTTTTAAACTTCCTTTCATTTCTTACAAGACTAGCTTTACAACACAAATCTTTCTTTCCTTTTTCTACATGCAAAACAACTTTGACATGCAATAATGAATACAACTTTTCTTCACAAGATTTATACAATATCTTGCACTTAAAGTGAGGAAGCTTTACAAGAAATAAAATAAGATAAAATAAAATATTAAAAGTTCCTCCACCTTAAGTGGAAATAACAATAAGAAGGTTTTATCACAAGGGAAAGTTGTTAAGGACTCAAACAAAGCTCAAAAATTCACATCACCAACAAGAGAGCTCCATAATGCTTCATTTGATCACAAAAATGGGGGGGATAGCCAAGACTCTCCACCCAACCAAAATACCCAACGAGGAGGAGAAGTCATCATCCTCATTGGCCCCCGAGCCCCAACTACATTGCAATGAAATGTGGATACAAAATATGGAAAAAAATAATCTTCCACAACACAAAACTAAGTATTTCACAACCATTACAAACATACAATCAACTCGAATACAAACACAAGAAGTAAAAACAACAAAATATACAAGGCTTCAAGTATGAAGAGCCAAAGGAGCAATAACCAATGGGGAGGTCACTTATACCTCCCAATGGGACATGGGTGCCCACCTTAAAAACCTCCAATACATATCTCAAAATACCTACACACTCTTATGCCTCCCTCAAATTCCTCTTATGCTTGTCACATACTCTTATGTCTCCCTCGTTCTCTTATGCCTCCCTCATAAAAAAAACAAGTAAGAAATACAAGCATTCCTTGTCCAAGGTGAGGCACCCAACCCAAACTCCCTCCACAACATGAAATAAACTCTTATGCCTCCCTACATGATTTCTCCCCATTGTCCCGTCCTACACCACACTTAGACAATCTACCCAAGAACCCAAAAAGCATAACAAAACATTCAAAAAAACCACATACACATAAAATAAAATAAGAGCATTAAGCAAGAGTATAACTCCTACCTTTCCATGGTAGAGCTTAATCCAAGAGTCCAACACCAAGCTCCTTCAACCCCAATAAATAACAAACAACCTCCAACCAAGACCACAAGCACTCAAAAATCCTCTATATCTCCAAAAACGAAAGAGCAAAAAAGAATGAAGTAAACTCCAAACAAGAAAAATAACTTCAATAAATAGAAAAGGGAGAGAGGAGGGTGAGGTGGCTCCATGTAGGACACCGCATAACTCATCCTCAAACTCCACCTCACAATTCAAACCTCAACCCCAATGCACAATAAATTGGTGGGTGAGTGAAATGAAAAATTACTTATGCACAAAATCTAAGCCCACACCCCCTAAGGATAAAATTTAAAAAATATGTAAGAAAAGATAAGTAAATGTAACTTTTCGACTTATAAAACACTTAATGGGGTATATTTTTGACCCCCCAATCCATAAGTGGGGTTATCATAGAAATTAAAGAGGTGTGGGAGAAGTTTAACTTGTTCCAAAAGCCTTACAAATCGGCCCTTAAGGAAAAATTTTAATTTCCATGAAGGGGTAGAGTGTACAACACTCAAGATCCCAAGCACTCAACTTACAACACAGAACCCAAGAGCCATCTAGTCTAATAAATGAAATTTTTTGAACCATTCATAGTTTAGTTTATAAAAAGATTAATTACTTAAAAGAGACACTTAAACCCCTTAATGATAAAGGGGAAACAAATACACCAAATTCTAAATAATTAATATAATAAATTACATCACTAAAAAAAATGACATACTAACATTAAGTAAAGGAACCTAAATAAAATACAACACATAACCCCTTGGTCACAATTAGAGGTGATTCCCGCCATGGGAACCCCCAACAACAATTCAAACACACATACATAAAAATATATGTTGTCATAGCGACCCTTGTTGAATTCACCTAGCATTCCAATGTGGTTGGTCTCCAATCCCCCCATTGTTTGTTATGAATATTTACGAGCAAAACACATAATACCTCCTCCAGCCTTATGGCCGCATCAAAACATCCAAGATAAAATATGATATTTAAATCCACAATCATCTGCATATGAAACAAATAATCATTTAGGCAATTACGATATCATTTAAAATTTCTAACAATGTCTTTGATCTACATTTCATCCATATCAAAATGATCACAACATTAGTTCAATTATCAAGGCCTACTCAGATGTGACGAAAATATTGCATGTTAGAGATATATATAACCATGTCAATCACATATCATCATTGATATAAAAATGTCTCAGAAGTCCACACACATCATACTAAGAGTTGAAAACCAACAATAGTGTCGGTATCTCTAACATCTAAATCATGCTAGGTCAGAATATTAAAAAATGTCCATAAGTAGAGTCTATAGTATCGAAATCAACAATAATAGGTGTCAAAGGGAAGTGGGCAATACATCCCCCTCCTCTTAGAATCGACTTCCTCTTAGAAGTCACTAGAACATGTGTGAAAACTAAACTCGTAGCAGTGTAGCATCCTCCCATGTAGAAGCAATATCGTCATACCTATCCCATTGGACCTAATCCTAGTCAATCTCTCTACCACAAAGGCCAGGGTCCTACGCTCTATAATATGAATGGTCTGCTCCATCACCTACCCCTGATCCTGCACCTACAATGTGGTCTAATCTAATACGTGTGAAGGATCTGAAATATATCTACTAAGAACATAAACATGAAACACATCATGGACGCGAGATAAGCTAGATAGTAATGTTAGATGATACGCCAACAGACCGATGCACTGCAAGATCTCAAAGGGACCCACATACTTAGGAGCAAGCTTAGAACATTTTCCATAACAGATAGGGCTCTTATGTGGTTTTGACACAAAGAAACACCTTCATGCCCACCTCATAACTATGATCTGTTCTATGTTGATCTGCATACTTCTTTTCCTGTACTACACCTCCTACAATGTCTGCATGATCAAGACAACCTACTACTCCATATCCTGCAATAAGGCTGGCCCAAGAGAATACCCTATCCTCTAACTTGTCCCAACTAAGAGGTGTCCTGAAATCTCTGCCATAAAGTTCCTAAAAAGGAGTCATGCCTATGGAACTCTAGAAACTATCATTATAGGAAAACTCCACCAAGTACAAATACTCCTCCCATCTTGACTGATGATCCATAACATACATCCTAAGCAAGTCCTCTAAGATCTTATTCACCCTCTCAATTTTTCCATCTATCTCAGGGTGATACACTGTGCTAAAATTGATCCTCATCCTAAGAGCATGCTATATGGTGGTGTAGAAGTGGGAAGTGTACAAAGGGGTTCACAGTCCACAAATGATCCTTCCGTGGAATCCCATATAATATGACAATCTCATCAAGGTATACCTGTGCCATTGCACTAGCTATGTAGATGGTCTTCACCAAAGAGAAGTGAGCCACTTTTTTCAAATTTTCCATTGTGACCATGATGGTGTCATGGTGGTATCCTGACGTCAGTAGCCCAACTATGAAATCCATGGAAATGGTGTCCCATTTCAAACTCCCAGTATAGTGTGAGGAAATATAAGGCCAGTTGGATGTTGATGCTCAGCCTTAACCCTCTAACACTCTAAATAGGCATGACACGAACTGAGCCACATCTCTTTGAAGTCCCCTCTAATGGTACAACTGCCTCAAGGTGGAGTGCATATTCTTCACCCCGGGATGGGCTTGAATAAGGTACACAATGAGCCTCTGTCAAAATGTCCCATCTCAAGCCTCCATCTCTAGGAACATATATCTGACCTCTGTGTCTGAGAAGACCATCTGCCTCTAGTGAAAATCCATAAAATCTCCCCTCAAGGGGTTTATGAGAATCAATCTCTACTCTGGCTGTAAGGTAGAAACTGTCAAAAGGAAGCTCCTACAAGATCTTGTTCCACAAGTTTGTACCCACTAAATTATCCATAGCCATATGTCTTTGTCTACTTAGGTTGACTGTAACCACATTCTCCTTCGCCTTCACTTGTTGTATCTCTATATCATACTCACAAGAGAAACTCCATCCAAATTCACTGATGAGCGTTGAGATTGGGCTGCATGAAGCTGTGGTGAAGACTCAAGTGATCAGTCCTAAGTGTGAATATCTGGACAAGAAGGAAGTGTCTCCACCGCACCAACACGTGTACTATTGCTGCAAGATCAAGATCATGAGTCGGATAATTGAGCTCATAATCCTTGAGTTTTCAAGACTCAAGAGCAACTAGTATGCCCTCCTACATCAACACACCTCTATGTCTTGCCAAAGAAGCATCTGTGCAAACATGGAACTTACACCTGAGGATCTGGCACTACTAGAATAGGTGTTGTCATAAGGCATTCCTTTAGTTTCCCTGAAGAGCTTCTCACATCTATCTGACCATAAAAATTTCTTCCCTTTCTGCTAAAGGGAAGTGATGGGATGCGTAATTTGAGAAAATTCCTAAACAAATCTCCTCTAATATCCTGCCTAAACCCATGAAGCTGTGCACCTCTATCACACTAGTGGGTGCTAGGTAATCCATGATAGATCAAATCTTGGAAGGATCGACTGCGATACCTTCCCCAAAAATGATGTGGCCCAAATATTGCACCTCTGACTAAAAAAAACACACACTTATCCAGGTCCCTGTAAAGATGCTACTCACGAAGACACTGAAGAACATAGCAAAGTTGCTCCTCACATGTGAGTAAATAAGAATTTCATCAAGGAAGATGAGGATGGAAGTGATCCAAAAATGTCCTAAATACCCCATTATTCAAAGTCATGAACACTGCGGGGGCATTTGTTAGACCAAAAGGTAGCACTGTGAATTCATATGGAAGGCGGGGTCTTATGAATATCTACCTCCGCGATCCTCAACTGATGATACCCTGACTTAAGATCTATCTTCGAAAATATTATGGACCCCTTCATTTGATCGAATAAATCATTAATGTGTGGAAGGGGGGTAACGATTTTTTATCGTTACCTTGTTCAGATGGTGGTAATCAATACACAACCGCAAAGATTCATCCTTCTTCTTCATGAAAATCACCGGTGCACCACAAGGGTATTCAGTAGGATAGATTAGGCCTTTCTCTATAAGGCCTTCAAGCTGCAACTTGAGCTTAAAAAGCTCGGGGGTAGTCATCCAATAAGGTTCTCGTGTAATAGGCTCTGCGTTTAGAACCACTTCTATGTGGAAATCTATCTCACGTGGGGGAGGTAACCCCGATACCTTCCCTAGAAAAACATTAGTGAACTCTCCTAAAAATGAGATGGTCATCAAGGGATGGTCCACTAAACTCATCCTCAGATCTATCACTAACTAATAACAGCGTAGATCTGACAACCTTATCACACACACCGCTTAAGCTGCATAGTGGAGATGGTGCGAATGGAAACGGTCCTCCTAACTCCCGCTATTACTGAATAAACTCCTAGATCATCTGTACAAGCAATAATATTATGGTAATAGTCCACTCTAGCTCTGTGTGTAGATAACTAGTTCATGCCCAAGATGACTCTGTATGAACTCAATGGAAGGATACGAAGATCTGAGGTTATGGTTGAAGGGTCCCAAATCCACTACACACTCCTTAACTAAGGAGTCTATAGAAATTTTAGCTCCAAAATCCATCTCAACGTTCCAACTACCACCCTACCTAACTTCCACTAGCCTGTAATGATCTACTAAGGATGGTATAATAAAAGAATTAGACGAACCCAGAATGAAACAATATAGAGGTGGAAATACCTCCAATACTACCTATCGTCTCTATCACAGTACTCTAGTGCTCAGCTTGGAGGTTCTCGACCATTGCATAGATCTAATGGCTTCCATCCCATGCCGCCAACAGTAGGCTTTGAGATCTACATCTTACCCTTATTGCTAGGGTTCTGTGAGAACTCTCTCTAATGATGTTCAGCCCACACCGTAACCATAACAGCTGCCTTGTCCTCTCCAATGGGATGCAGCTCTAGCCAGTACTCTAGAGGTATGTGTTGTGGATCCTTATGACTCAGTTATGGACTGCTGAGTTCTCTGCTGATGAGATCCTATTGAATTACCTCTCGGTGTACCCTATGTCCTAATGGGACCCCTAAGAGGAGGCCCCATACTCTGCCCCCTCTGTGTGTCAAATCTCTGAGGAGGTCTGTAAGGTGGGCTGGTCTATTGATGCTGCTGCTATTGAGCTGGCTACTATGGTGGTGTGAAAGAGTATTGTCCTCAACTCTTTCCACCATGAGGAGGAGGAACTATCCCCCTCAATCTTTCATCCTACATCTTCTTGATGTCGCTCCGAACTCTGTCTCTAGCCTACTTCATCTTCCCACATGTCTCCTCTATAATATAGGCCTTCTCCACGCCCTCTACTAAAGTTTGTGGATAGTGAATGCGTACCGCATCACCCAAATCCAAATTTATGACCCTAACAAACTTATGAATCCATACATTCTCATCCTGCATATAGTTGACATATTGTTGTAGGTCCACAAATTGACTCTCATACTCAGCTACAGTCATAGATTGGCCTGACGAAGGTCATAAAAATCTTCTATCCGCCATTGAATAACCCTCCTGGGTAAATACCTACTCCTAAACCATTCCTCAAATAGCTCCCAAGTAACCATCCCCAGGTCAATGTGGAGCATCTGGTCCTCGATCCTACACAAGACTCCTACTACATCCCTCAGAAGATGGATCGCAACACAAGTTTTCATGTTGCTAGTACAAGGGCAGAGCTTGAAGCATCCACTCAAGCTCATCAATAAGGCCTTTGCTTGAAACCCACCTGTATATCTAGAATAGTGAGATGTTCATAGCTTCAGGATCTCCTTGATATGGTCTGCAGCTGATGATTAACAAACCCTAGGTCTCTCTACAAGCTCTTCCCTCTGTCTAGGGCTCCAAGATCTTTTCCATGTCCTGAAATCCTATCTCCATGCCCTCTCTATGGTGACTCTACCCTAGCTAACTCCACGAGCAATTTCTCTACCCTATAATCCTCGCTGGGTCAAGGAAATGCATGATCCTCTACAGATGGCTCCACATAATGTCTAGCAAGTCATCCCCCAAAGGACCCTCCACGTATAGTGACATTGATATCCTGAAGCATCTGTAAAGTCTGAGGTAGAATGGCCGCTACCTCCTGTTCTTGAGGTGGTATATCTACCTGTCTATGTGAAAGGACCCCTCATTTTTTCCATGCCTCTTGTACAGATTAAGGTGAGATTTAGTTCATCATTTTAGGTCTCGTTTACGTTTTCTAGGTTTTCTAAATTATACAATTATTAGATAGTGCGGTTTTCTAGGTCTACAAGAAAAGTATAATTGCGCTAGGTTAAATGTTCATGTGTCATGTTTTTTAGTGTGTCCAAAGGTCCATGGCTCTGATAACAAGTGTAATACATGAAAAAATGACGTTCTAGGAACATGTTAAAACCTAACACTTATACCGAAAATCGCAGCTAATTTTCTTTTTTAAGTTATAAGTTTAAAGGTTGCAAGGTTTCAAACCCCTAATGTACATTAGATTAATTTTTCACCATTACTCACTACATTACAAAGGATGAACCAGGTCTAAGTTAAATGATTAAATATTCTTAATTTAGTTCTAAGTTTAATTAAGTTAAAATTAATTAGGAAGGTGTCATAATTTAACTTACTTGGTTAAGTGTTTTATCATCTTTAATTAATATTCAAACCCAAAATGGTTAACCTCATACTTAGTTATTTTAGTTTTATTATCCTATTACCTTAAATTTCATTTCATTAATATCATAGAACATACTAAGAACTAATAATAACTTTGCACACAAAGGCAATTAAATGGCCCCATTCACCCATCTAAACATACCTTGAAAATTTATTTAAAACATTCATAAAATTCATTCCTACTAAGCAATAGTACGATTGATCCTAAACACTTGGATCAATCCAATTGTGGCCACTAGATCCTATTGTTCCAACTAACCCTAAAATTCATTATGAATTTTTATTTAATCTCTTTGCTTACCCAAGTCTCCTCATTTGGTCACTTTTCCTTAGTTAAATTTGCAGGTTGAAGAGAAGGAAGCCATTGGAGCCAGAGAGGGAGAACTATGGAGGATGTTATTCAAGATCAAGCTTAGGGTAGTTTTGTTTATGGATTTATCATTGTAATTTATTTCATTCAAGGATTGATGGGGGGTTTTCCTTTCAAAACTGGCTTTTCTTCAAGCTAGTTGTATTTGGGGTTCTCTATTTAGGGCAAACCCTACCCCCATTAATATAAATGAGAGTAAATATTTTTAAGTTACCAAAAGTAGATTTATTTTCTTTAAACAATAATATTCAACCATTATTTGTCAACTGGTAGTTTCCTTGGTAAATGTAAAAGCTTAAAATTTTAATTAGAACAAGTTAAAAATTACACAGACACAGATCTATGAATTTTTGTCGTCAGTGACAGAACTGCCACCTAGATCAGGACAGCAGTCCTAGGACCGCCACCCTACCTAGGTGACAAAACATGAACCACTATCTTATGGATTTGTGGCTCTGAGACCGTCACCTTGCTTGAGTAGTGGTCATGTTACTGCCACTCAGCACAGGGTGACAGTCCCGTTTCTTACAAAACAGAACCTTCAAATCAAATTTTAAAAAAAAAAAAAAATTCTAGGGTAGTTAAATGGTCATTCTAAACCTAAATTTACATGTCTAAATTTTTCATTTGCAAGGTTTAAATTCATTTACTCATTTATATGGTAACAATTTACTCAATTTGAACATTTCCTATTTTGATAACAACAACAACATCTACAAGACTGATTTCCATTTTATATGACAAAATTTCTTTTAACAATGTAAGGGAATGAACAAGATAGTCTAACTTATTATTTTGCATGCCTTTTGAATAACACTATGAAATATACTATTTCTTCATACCATTTTCCCCTACATTCTGTTGATGCTCGATTTAATTTTGCCCTATTTGTTCAAAACGTCTCATTCCACATGGTTTGAAAGTGTTTTTTGTCTCCCTGTATTGATGCGTAAAATATTTTTCCTTCATTTGGTTTCCATTTTCATTCCCTTCCTTTGGTCGAGGATCACATTGAGTCCAGATATTGTTTTCCATTTCTTTGTCCATGAGAAAGAATTTGTAATTTGGGCGTGAATTCGGGGTTTCCCCTTCCTTCTATTTTTCCACAGTCATGTTTTCCCTATCAATTTTTGTCCCAACATCCATGGAAACATGATCCTTTCTAATTAGATGCAGCCCAATGGGTATTTTTGGTGAAACTTGTCACTTTATTCACATATGTAAAAAATACAAAATTGGCCCCATGGCCCCAATAGTATCTAATTGGTTATTCAGCAAATATGAAGCAGCAGAACAAAATTCTTACTTTGAACTTGAAGAAGGACACGTGGTAGTTTTTTGAGTTACAAGTAGAGAGGCGGGTCCCTAGAGCCCTTTGCAAATTCTTTCCTTTTTGTATGAGGGAGCAAAGTTATGAAATTATCCGCAACTCCGCTGGGGCCCACATCAAAAGTTAGAAGTGGAGAGGTGGGTAACCGAGGCATTTTGAGACCCTCAAGCCTACTTCAACTCAAATCTTGTCCACGTGGAGGGACTACGCTCATTTGAAAATTTACCTCTCAGTTTTACCTTTGGATTTGTGCCAAGGAGACACGTGGAGGCTTCTATTGGCTCCTCTCTATACTTAGACTTCTCAAGCAACTTTCTAAGGTCTGGGACATGTGGTGAGCCTGCGCTTGTTTGGGGCCTCTACTTTTGGACTCCATATCAAAAATACACTGAAGAAACATGTGGAGGCTTTCACTAACTCCTCTTTATACTAGGTCGAACCAGACCCGTAGTGCACAAATGCAGGCATCCATTCAAGGGAACTCATTTCTCAAGGTGTATTATCGATGGTCAAAAGGATTTCTTGTCAGATCCAACTACATGGAGCCACCTAAAACTGATGAAAAAAGGGATTTTTCCAATGACTGAATGAAAGAATGATTAAGAATACTGTCAAAAATTATGATATGGCATCCTAGTCATAGTAGATAGTCTGAGAAACCTGACCAGTTGATTATTCATCCACCTGGCAACTTTGGGTGTAAATTTGTTAAACATCACTTTCTGAGACAAATTTGTAACAATCAAAGGATTCCTCGAATATTCTTCTTTTTGGGGGCAAAATTTGGGGTGACTGAGCGAGTGAATTGTATAAATGTAATGAGAATACTCTTAAAAAATGTTGGGGTTTAATTTTTAGGAGAAAATTTGAGAAAGCCCATCTTCCTGAGAGACCATGTGAGAAACCTATTAATTTCTTATCTTTTAGATTTGAATCATGTCAAGATGGTTGTAAGTGTACATCCATTGACAAGCTCTGAGATTGTTCAAGAAAATTTCCCCTGATGATGAATCTGATAAATATCGAATTAATCTGTGTTGATCTTGGGTAAAATTGTGTCTATTTTTATTTGAGAATGTCTTTCAAATTGTTTTTCTTATTCCTGTTGCAATATTATATTAAAATATCTTTTAATCACACAAGATATCATCCATGTGTTAGTATTTTAGCATTTGCAATTTCATTATGAGAAGAGTTTTCATCTGCTAATGAAATAAACAATTTAAAATCATTTTCCTTCCACTATGTTGATAAAGATTGTTTGTAATCCTATGAGTGTTTCTTAGGCGTGATTAACCAGGGGTTGTTAATGTTTAATTGAGTCTATAGCTCGAGCCTTCATGTTGAATTCTTAAAGATTGTATGAAACCATGCAAATCTGGGCTTCCATTGACACACACCTTCTGGTTGAAGGAATATTTTGGTTATTCTAAAGTGTCCTGTCTGATAGTTTTCCAATTATTGTAAAGGTTCTCAAAGATATGGTGAAATCAACTTTATCTTTCTGAATTCCCCACCAAAAATTTCAAATAACCATGAATACTACTTGAAGTACCCATGTTTGTGTTGTGTATCTGTTAGTGTAGAATCACAGCACCCCCAACTGAGCTCTAAAACATTTGTTTTTCTAAGGTAGGCTCATTTAGTGTGATTGCATAAAATTGAACTTTCCCCAATGTGTGGGACCTTGAAAAAATGGGACAACTCTCCAAATTGAAGGTTGGTTCCTTATTCCTCTGTTCAGGTGCATATGTGAGGATTTGCAGAGGATCTATTTCTTATACATAGTCTAAACTTGCCAACGGGACAAGGTTAAAAGAATACACAAAATAGGAAATAACTAAACTACCAGGTGATGCACCAAAGGAATGATAAACACTTAGTTTACCTTTGACACAAACTAATAAAATGCACACAATAAAAAAACACAAATAGTCAGATTTGTAATGAGAGACTAGATAGAAGTGAAAAAAACAAGAAGGATCTAAAATCAATCATAAATGTATTTTATTGTTGTATAGATTGATATAGTTAATTACAGGATAGCCGAAAAGGCAAAAACGTATTACAATTTTAATGGAAGGCGTGAACCCCAAAAATCCTTTGCTATAAGGAGAAGGGAGCCTGTAAAACTAAGAATATCAAACCCTTTACAATGAATCCTACCCCCAAATTTATAGATTCGATCGGAGAGAAGAAAGAGAGAGAGAGAGAGAAGTGGGAAAATGTGGTTCAAAGCTCAACAACCATTTTTACTTCTTCTTCTAAAATCTACCCTAAAATCCATCTTCTTGCATCGATCCTTGGTTTGACTCCTTGAAGGAAGAGAAAATGGTAGAAATAGATCGAATCCGATCTAGTTGTTGAGACCGATGATCCTACATTGAAAGCTCGAAGATTTTTCTCCATTTTACTTCCACCTAACTTCCCAAAAATTATAGTTTCATACCCCCATGGCGTAGAAGAAATCGAGATCTTTCCAACGGTGTCAGATTTGTAATATTTCAAGCCTTGGGTTGAAAGATATACCCCTTTGAAGTTTGAATAGATTCCATACAAATGTGTGGGAAAAAAATTTGAAAAATGGGTCCCCCTTTTGGATTGGGACACGTGGCAGCTAGATTGGAACAAAATTTTGTCCCATGGGTCTGCAATTCACCTTTTATCCTTTTGTGCAAAAAACCTAAAACTAAAAAAAATTCCTGCAGCCCCGAAGCTCCACACGGACATGTGGCACCTTTTGGTTGGATGGGAAATACGCTCCCATTTTTTACCTTTATGCCTTTTGGTGTGAAAGACAAATTTTTAGCTTTTCCCTCAACTCCCCGCCTTGGCTTTGACTCGAGTCTAAATGCTGCATTTTTCCTTAGGCAGAGTTGCGGGCCATTTTGCAACTTTTTCCCCGACTGTCCAGCTTTCTCCTGGGACACGTGTCACTCTGGCGCATGCTTGGGAAGCTTCTCTCCATTTTACCCTTGAAACAGTTCCCTTAGGACACTTGGCAGCCTCTGCTGGTTTGCTTATGCATTGACTATTCAACTAACCTTGCCCCCCTTTGAGGTACACGTGGAGGCACCATGCTTGTTTGCAAACTGTTGAAATTTTTTTCAGTTATGTAAAAATGGGCAACTCAAAACTTCGTCGTTACGATGAAAGTCATGGGTGAATTATACCTAAACTAAGGGAGTTGGATATCTTTTTTTACTACTGAATTAGTTATAAGATTAAATGAAATTTGTAGTTATGTGTGCTGTCACAAAACATAACAGATCACATAGTTTTTAATTTCATGCCATCTTCTGAAAAAGAACACAAAGCCCCAAAGGAAAACTATGTTTTCTTGATGAAGACGAAAAATTACATAGTAGATGAAGTGCTGAGTTTTGAAGCAGCAAACAGAAATACAGATATCAAAAAATCAGGTTACTAAATGTTACAAGTTCTCATCAATGTTTCTTTCCTTCATGAGTAAGACATTCAATTATATGACTGAGTTGTTTAGTTCATCATACACTCCATTCGGAAGCTTGAAATGCAGAAGGGAATACACAACTCAATTTTAGAATTCAATGTTTTATTCACAAGGAACGGTCAAATGTTTCCCACACAAGTCATGGGATGTAACTAAAAATTAAAGTACAACTACTAAAATAAAAGGTACACATGCATGAAAGAGAAAGACAAAGGAGTATGAGTGAACCCATCGTTTCCTTGGGTTTTCTTTCTTTGATTGAAAACATCTTCATTTTTAGCTTCTTCTTCATCTCCATTGTAGAAGCCATTGTACCTAAAAAGAAGAACAGAATAACTATCAGTTACAAGCTCAGGGATCAATTCATATTCCTAGACTTTCCTACTTCATGCATATGAATCTCTAATAACAAGAGATGTAATTTACTTGAATATAAAACTACATACATGCTTTATTCACTTAGATAGAATGAAGGAAGAGAAAATAAAAGAAGAAAACATGGACTTAAGAGAGGCCAAAAAGCCTAAGTATTTTCTAACTGTTTTCCTAAGTGTGTAGGTATAGGTTGTAGCCAATGAAAAATAAAAACGTCATAAGTGCATGCATAAAAAAGGAATAATGTGACTCAAGGTTTCAGTAACCGTTCTAAAGTGGAAGAAGTTATAGTACAGAAGAGAGACTGGGAGATAGAAATACATGTTTTAGTTTGTTATAGAAGGAAGAAGCAGAATTTAAAAGCTGATGTTTGGCTAAAAAGAGAAGGTTATAGTTGAAAAGGAATGAAGGAAAGATTCTGGGAAAATTTTGACAGGGCTTCGCCATGTAAAAATGGACATTTACAACTTTCCATCATGTTGCTTTTAACTACTACATGCTTAAAGGAATTATTTAAATCAAGTAAGTGATACAGGAAAGAAGTAAAGCATGCCATGATCAAGATAAATAGCTATGATGTCTAATTTTTATCTAGCTTCAAACATGAAGTGTTATGTTCAATATTCTGAATCAGAAAATACAACTACTATAGCTAGAAATAGATGAAAGAGATAATAATGGAAAAAATGTTCCAGGGCTTCGCCATGAAAAATCAACGTTTATGATTTTGCAACATGCCAGAAATACTACTATCAAGGAAATAAAGTATCTAAGTAAAAGAAATAAGTTATTATATTTCAACAAAGGATATGAATCAAGGCTTATGCCTGAAATTGGTGTTACAACAGATAAAGAATTGTTTACAATTTCAAGAAAGCCATTTACAAGATGCAAAATATCTTAAGTTCAGTTTTCAGTTACAGTTTTCATTTCTAAGAATCAAATGTTTCAAAGTTATTCACAACTGAAATAAGAATGAAGTCCAATATAGAGTTGCAAAAAGGAGTTTTCAATCTTCAAAGCACAAAGTATATTTTGGATCTAAATATGCACAGGATGAAGGAGATAGATCTATTAACGTAGAGAAGAAGATGCAGATTCACTTCAATAGAAACAAGCAGAAATTCCCAATGAAGACCCATAATAAGATCGAAGGAACAAAATCTTTGATTCAACTGACAGAACATGAGAAACAAGAAAATGTCCCATGGGATAGATCAGAGCTTAGATCACAAAACACATAATGCATTGATAGTGAGTTAACAAACCAAGTTTGGTATTACGAGTTTAAAAAATTACAAATACCCAGAGCTTTTCTATAAAATGGAGATTGAAATAGAATATTCAAGATAATGGTGTCCAGTAAATGAAAGGAAATTTCTCAGAAGCCAGAAAAAGTGGAGGCCCCAGGACGAACCATCAAAGTCAAAAATAATCCAGTAACAAATCTTGTGATACAGATAATGGGTCTCAGATATTCTTCAAGATCCAAAGTTCTCAGAAAGCTTCAAAATTGGCGTCTTAACATAAAATTGACAAGATTCACAAAAATTTGTCCAAGAGAATAAACTCAATAATCCTTTTAACAATTGATTAGAGGCACAAATCAGAAAACAAAATACAATCCGAAACCTTTCGATCAAAGAATTAAATTTCTAGGTTGTCTTTCGAAAGCAGTTAATCAGGGTATGAGTAGATTTTGTAACCAACATATACCTACAATCACCATTTTAAGGTCAGAGATGTCAAAGTATAGAGATAACATAGACCCAGAAGGTTTTTCCACAGTTTTATGGAATCACGAGAACACTGCAAGCAATATAATTCAAGCTCAAATGATATCAGCAAAAAACAACCACATTCAAGTGCACAAAAATGCAGGCCCGCAAATATATACAAATAAACTCTCAATGAAAAAAATACAGATCCAGGGATAGAAAAGAAAAATATGGAATACCCAGAACATAAAGTATCTAGCAAACCCTGCACAGTCAGTTTGAAGAAAGCTAATAGTAATAAACAAGAAAGTTATGGTGACACAAGCTTATCAATATCAAGCAAAAAAAAGTATTCATACTATTGAACCATTCATAAAAGGGTGAATATAGAGTTACCTCTAACCGTGGTTAGAAGAAGTTCAAATGGTAATAACCGAATCCTTGAAATTAAAGGAGCCACGAATTCTAACTAGAGCTTTCGAAAAATGGTTAAGAACCAAATCCATACAAGTATGTATTCACAATTGCACAAAACTGAGATCCAAGAGAATGACTATGGCGGCCAATAGACCACATAGATCCTGAAAATAGAGAAGAATCGAGCTTCAGAACTCACTATGGAGGCCATTGCAAAGACCTAAAGTAACAAAGTCGGGTATTGAATAATCAACAATAGCACCCCATAAATGCTTAGAAGCTCTAAATAGATCAAACATATGAAAATACATATCAAGAGAGTTTAGGAAACCATTTTACAGAAGGAACCAAGCTCAAAAGCTTCAAACAATGGCGTCAAGAAAAAAAAAATTCTAGGGCTTTGCCTGTATAGTGATAAAACAAATGAAGTGATCATTATAGGCTAGATTTACCTTAATGCATGCAAACTCGAGAGACGATTCAAGATGACTCAACCGTGGTTCAAGATTGACAACTTTAGATAAGAAGGAATCATATCAAAGGTCAATAATTGTGCTCAGAGATCAAGGCGAGTAACCACAATTACGTTTCCACCGACTACCTTAAATTCCAAGTTAAAACCCCTAACCACAGGTTCCAATTCGATGGTTTGCGATTAGTCAGTACAGAGATCAATGGCCTGAGATCTTCACCATTTTTCAAAGTAAACTCAACCTAGGTTAGAATGCCACCGACACCATGATTGAGGGGTGAGTCATCATGGGGAGGGGGCCAACCCCACGTTCGAATAAAATTATCATTGCATTGAATTTAAAAGTCCAAACTATAGTCATTTCCGAATAGTGCAAAATTCCATCATACATGTTTATCAGTAAAAAGGTGAATTTTGAAATATGCTAAGGCCGACAACTATGGGGTGGAAAATATATACTACAGTACTTGTTACAAAGGTAGTTAGACTATGTAGTATGGTCATGGTAAATAATCAAAGGTGGCCGAGTATGGTAGTGTGAAGGTGTTCCCCACTTCAAGGAGTTAGAATTGATTTGCTGAGTGTCACTCATGTGACCTTTTGGAAGGAGATGTCAATATTATAGCATGTGCACATGGACAATGGCCCCCACAATGGATGTTTATCTTGCAAATATTACAAATGTGTGAATTATTTACTCACATGAAGAGAATTGATTCGTTGCATGCTTTATAAGAAGACAGAATAGAGAAAGAGACAAATTTTCATTTTCATGAAGAGAGACTTGCCTAGCAGGAAATCTTATTTTTAGCAAATTATTCATCCTTCTATTTCTTAAAAATAGATCAGTCAACTTCAATTGACCAATTGTAATCAAGGCTATTAATGCCTATTTTTAATTGCAATGCTCTATTTTTATTCCTTTATCTATTATTAAATAAAGGAATAAAAATAGAATACATGGGAAAGTACAAGCCTTTGGCTATTTTTAGGAAGAGGGTGAATTTAAGTTTAGTTATATATTGTTTTCCTTTGCAAAGCACAAAAGAACGACTAGAGGACTTTTTGAATATAGGAGTACTAAATAAATTTTTACCAATTTTTTCCTTCTGAGTGTGAAGAGTTTCTGCCTTACCAATTATTTGTAGTCTTGTGTATGTTTCTATTAGTCTTGTGAATGCGAATTCCTTGATCAATCATCTTACCCTGCTACAAATTCAGTATTTTCTAGCATAGTTTTTAATTTGCATGTTAACTTATCAGTGTTGTTGTGATATTTTTCCCTCAGTACAACAAAGTGTTTGCCCTTAAATTTTGTAGAAAAATGTTGGCTCGTGCATCAAAATCCTTCACATATCAATTGTACATATACTCAGTCAAAGTCCTCATACAAATTTGGTGTACCACCTTAGTTATAATTATTTTACAGTCATCTTTTACCCTTAAACCCCAGAATCAATTTAGGATACATCAACAAGGAACCGGCCTTGATACCAGAGACTCACCTCAAAATAGGTATACACACAGTCATGAGGTGTTTCTATTGTATCTACGAAAGAGAGAGATAAAATTTTGCAAGCTTAAAAAACTTGCAACCATCTCTTTACAAGGTGCACTTTCGAGAGATAACACAAACCCGACCCAAAGTTTCCTTTGGAGGAGCGCTGAGTTGACACTTGTCGGCCTCCACTACTCTGTGGACTTTTCAACAGTTCCTCTCATTTTTAGGCTTTGGGCTACGTTGTGAGATCACACTCATTTAGGTTCCTCCCTTTGGATTCACTTTGAGATAAGCGTCGTTAGGACATGTGGTCTCTTTCACTGCCTCCTCCATACTTCATTGTGTTTTTTGGGGCCTTTCCTGAACTGTTTTGTGCTCGAGGACATCAAATATTTATTTTTATTCTTTCTTCTTGCTTCTTGATCCTTTATAGCATCTTCCATGCTTGTCTAACCATGTTATTTGATGGTTCTTTCTGCATGTAACTTGGAGAATGGATTTAAAGCATAGAGATTTCCCGACAGAGTCATTTCTTTCTGTACAGGATCCTTTGATCTTTCTTCATCTCCGCCACTTCATTGCTGAATCTTTTTGGAAACCAATTACAATATTTGAATGTGTTTTCTCAGGTTGCTTCTATGGGGGTTCGTGATTCGATCCAATATTCAGCTCGGGGTGAAATATGGATAACAATTTGGCAACTCACAGGGACATATGCCTGCTAGATGAAGATATTTGTTTCCTCGTCGTATCTGTTGGGCATGGAGTCAAGAATAAAATTATGATACTATTTATACCTCTAGTTCATGGCTTGGCCACCTGTGCTCTCAAATTTCATAAGAAAATCTCAAAATGAAGATTTCTGAGAGTAGAAAATTGTTTTAAAATAGGGTTTCATCTGTTTTTCTGAATGAACTGCACAAGAGCTGAAAAAACAACACCACGACTATGTAAAAAAAATGAAATCATATGTGCTCCAAATGGAACACGAAGAGTGTGAAAATAACTTAGGAGAAAATTAATCTACACTACAGCAAGAAAATGTTCAGAAGCACTTAGAGGAAAGAGAAACTAAACTGATATGTACAGGGTGATACTTCCCTTTTAGTAGGAGTGCTTAAGATAGATTATGTTCACTAGAATCTACAACTCTTCACCCTCCAATGTAGACAATTAGAAATTATTACTACTTTTGCATCCTGTTATCATATAGGGGCCACTCCAGATGGCATCGAACTTAGAATGTCTCCCTGGTTTTGCTCGATCTGCATCCCATTTCAAAACCAGGTCCCCTTCCTGGAAGGTCCTTGCTCTAGCCTTCTTGTCAAAGCATTTTTTAATTGAGGCCTTATCCTTTTCCATTGTTTGAAGTGCATGCTCTTTGGTTTCTTCTAATTCCATCAACACTGCATACCTGACCTCCATTGGTCCAAATTCAAACATCTCTAGTTGCTTCACAAGCTCTAATGTTGGTAATTCAAGTGATATAGGCAACACTACTTCTTTCCCATAGAAAAGCTTGAACAGGGAGCTTCCTGAAGATCTCTTGGGCATTATTCTATTATTCTACCATCCCATAAGGCCGTTTTGAGCTTTGTGTGCCAGGCCCTCTGATTCTCATAGAGAGTTCTTCTAATGATCTTCAGTAGGTTTTTGTTTGTTGACTCAGCCTGTCCATTACCTTGAGGGTAATAGTTTGATGAAGTACTCAAATAAGCCCCATTTTTAATAGCCCATCTTGTGATCTTGGAACCTATGAATGCTAATGCATTGTCTAATATGATGGCGGCTGGTACCCCAAATCCAGTCACTATCCCTTCATAGAAATCTAGGATACTAGACTCATTTGCTTCTTTGATTGCCACTCACTCGGTCCACTTGGTGAAATAATCAGTTGCTATCATGATCCATTTGTGACCTTGGCTTGAGTTTGGGTTCATGAATCCAATGAAGTCCAATCCCCATTGCATGAAAGGTTGGTCTACTGATATTGGGTGCAATGGAAGTGTTGATAGTCTCTCTTTGCCTTTGAAGAATGCAAAGTTCATGCATCTTTTGATCCATGTGTAACAGTCACTAAACACTTTGGGCCAATAGTATCCTACTTTCATGATTTTGAGTGTTGTCACTCCTGTAGTAAAATGGCCTCCAGCTGCTTCGACATGGAATTTTTGTAGCACTCTCTCCACCTGATTTGTCCCAATGCATCTCAGCAGAATACCATTGATGTCTCTTTTGAACAAGACACCATCAATAAGAACATTTGGGATGTCCTGTAGCCTGAAATGCCTTCTTTTTTACTTTACTCCTCCCATGAGGACATAGACCTAATTGAAGGATGTGAACGATGTCTTGGGTCCAACAAGGAGCAGGTATATCATCTCTCCCTTCTTCTTGATCATCTTGTAAGATAAGAACGACCTCTTTATCACTGTTTGTTTCATCTTATAGCAAAGGCTAATTGCTTACACAAGCCCCTCCCACAGACCAACTTGGTGACCCTGATCTCAATGTCATATTCAATGACACGATTGATCCACCCTGCACATTTCTCATTCAAGTCCTTGATGAGGAGGAATTCTTTGACTCCTGTGTGGGAGACCAATAATTGGATTTTGTTAACACTAAATGCTTAAACTTCTATAGTCTCCTGATCACTGCCATGACTTTCTTCTCAATGAATAAATACCTTACCTCATAGTCTTCGAGAATCTGACTGAAGAAAGTAATTGGTTGTTATGAGCTTTCTTTGTTCTGTTGAACCAGGATTGTAGAGATAGTGTCACTACCACCAAAGGCACACAATATGAAGTATTTGGAAAAATATGGGTTCACAAGAGTTGGGGCCTATGATATGGCTTCTTTGATAGCTTCAAAGCTTGCCTTTCCTTCAGCTATCCATCTGAATTCTAAGCTTTTCATCAGCATCAGTGTTATTGGCTTAACCAGAGCAGCAAAGTTCAGGACAAACCTTTGAACAAAGTTGATCTTCCCCAAGAAGCTTTTAAGAGCCTTCTTGTGACTTGGTAATGGCAGTGCTTTTATTGCTTCAATTATTTTTGCATCAATTGCGATACCCTCCTTAGAAACAATGTGGCCTAAAATCCTAACCTCATGGGCCAAGAATATGCATTTTTTAGGGTTCAAAGATACCCTGAATCTCTTGCATCTTTGAAACACTTGCCTTAGGTGAAACAAGTGGTCTGTTGTGTTCTTAGAGAACACAGTGATGTCATCTAGGTAGATCAGCACTATTTTGTTGATTAGCCCTTTGAATGCCATATCCATGGCTCTTTGGAAAGTAGCACCAGCATTAGATAGTCTAAATGGCATTTTTTTATATACATAGGTGCCCCTTTTGGTGGTGAAGGTAGTTTAGAACTGATCATATTCTTTCACCATGATCTGATTGTATCCTAAGTAGCCATCTAAGAGAGAGAATATCTCTGACCTAGACACTACTTGCAAGATCTGTTCCATTGAAGGGAGTGGGTAGTGATCTTTAAGAGAAGCTCTGTTCAAATCCTTGAAGTCAACACACACCCTGATTTCTCCATTTTTCTTTCTGATTGGGACTAGATTTGTAACCCAACTTGAGTGTTTAATTGGAAATATGATGCTTTCCTATATTAGCTTGTTCAGCTCCTTTTTCATTAGAGGCTCAATATGTGGGTTGATTGGCCTCTGCTTCTCCCTGGCAGACTGAGAAACTAGATAAAAATCGATTGTGTGTTGTGCTAGTTTTGGATTAAAACCCCTCAAGTCCTCATAACTCCAAGCAAACACATCAGGGAATTTTTGGCAGAGTTGTATGAATTCATACCTTTCCTGCTTGGTGGCCAACTTGTTAATTTGAAGTGTTTTATCTTCTCCAATTGGGATTGACATTGAATCTTCTCCTTTGATCTGTATGCTTGCTTTCTCCTTTCTGAATTGATCATTAGGATTGAAAATAGATTCCAGTGTTACTAAGCCTCTAGGAAGGTTGTTTGTATGTAGCTATACTATCTTATTTCCATATTTTTGTCCCAATCTGCTTTAATTATTAGTTGAGAATTCAACTTCCTCTTGCAAAAAATTCATGATCTACTGATCATTTTCAAACACCCGCCAGCATGTATTATTATCTGGCACTATTGGTTTTTCAACCACATGGATATGTGGTTGTCCTTTGTCTCTCTTGATGATGTCCACCACATCAAAGGTTGCTCCAACTATTGCAAGTCTATCAGCAAGCTTCATTTTATTTCCTGGGTATGGACATAATGTTAAAGGATTTGAAATCCCCCATGAGGTCCCATACTCTATTCTTATAGTTCTTAGTAGGTTATTCTTGACAGCATTAAGTCCTCTGACTTGATTAGCAACCAATTCACTATCGCCAAACACCTGCAAATTCTTGATCCCCATCTTCCTTACCCAATAAAGACCTTAGACTAAAGCCTCATATTCAGCAGTGTTATTTGAGTACATAAACTGAAATCTAAAGGACAAATAATACTTCATACCTTTGGGAGACACAATCATAAGCTCCTCCTCTAGCTCCTTTTCTACTCAAACCGTCAAAGAATAATTTCCATACCTCATTGTCATATTTATGTTCTGGTTTGATTAAGGTAAGAAGAGGGTGCTCTTCTTCATGTAGAAGGTAGAAACCCAGCTCAAATTCTTTCATTTGTTTATAGCCCACTCATCTAGAGTCAAGTTTGGGATACATTCCAACTTGGTATTTGCTTCATTAGTGCTTAGGAGGTCTTCTTGATCAAAAGGTAAGTAGTTGGCATTAATTGGGCTAGGCACATAAGTTTCAATATGATATCATGCAATGGGTTCAGATTTGACTATGGCCTTTGCCCCATATCTTGTCCTAAAGATCATATGTGACCATTCAACAGACATGTAGCCTCCAATTTTGGAAATGAAGTCCCTAGACAGACACAAAGCAAAATGTGGTGGAAAATCTATGATGGACACATTTTACAAGACAATCACATTAAGGTAGGCATGTAGGGTGAGGCTCAGATCTTTGCTGATTCCCACAGTTTTCATTGTTGTCCCATGTAATTGAACTACTCCTCTAGAGATAACCTCATACTAGAGACGCAATTGGTTGGCTATTTGTTTGGGCATCACAGAACTACTAGCCCCAGAGTTAATCATATAATTGTGCACTAATTTTTTCCCGGTAATTAATGAGACATAGAATGGAGAGGGTCTCAATTTCTTACCTTGTTGTTTTCCTTGGTTCTTCTCAGGTTGAACTGCATTGGCAAGCACTCTCTCTTGTTGATTAGGGGGTTGATTTGAGCTTGACCAATTTTACATGATAGTTTACAATAGATCCCTCTGTCTTAGAATGGCTAATGACTCCCATAGTGAAATGTTCACACTTTTCCTCTTCATTTAATTAATAATATTGAATGAGATATCTTTTTGCTGCCCCTTCCCAGACACATTTATTTCTTACACATGGGCTGTTATAACCGGTTCCTGACTGGATTTGGAAGGTGGCTTGGATTGGTTCTGCATGTTGGGAGTTGCACTTGGAACACCAGGACCTTGTGGAGTGATGGAAGGTTGATGGTTACCCTCATTTAGTGGTTGTCCCTCGTTAGTGCTTCTCTTTTTGGACCATGTATTGGTAGCCACACTTTGAGGAGGGGCCTGATTCATCCCACAGAAGTCTTCAACCTGCCAATTTACAAGCATGGCCTCTCCTGGAGGTTCACCTTGTTGAGCTCCTTGTTTCTAATCTCCTTCCTGACTAGGCTCTTGTGACACCATACTTGTTTGCGCCATTAGAGCTTGATTCATAGCACCATTAAAACGCATGGATTGGTTATGTGGCTGACTACATGGAAAACACCAATCATATTCTTGTGCCATATTGTTCTATGCAGGGACCAATGCCTTTGATGTTGAGGTTGTATTTGGATCATAAGACCTAAAAGGTCTAACAACTTGAGGTTTTCCTTGATTTCGATTCTGATTTTTAGTCTGAGGTGATGGCCTATTCTGTTGGTATTGGGGTCTAGTTTTATATTGAACCTGAGGTTGACATGGCCTAGAGCTTTGTGCCTGCTACCTTTTGATGGTCAGTAGTTCATTTCCCAAGTTTTGCAGTTGCTTCATCACTTCTTGAAGCTCTTTAGAGGTGTTATATGATGAAGTGGAAGCTTCAGCTGAGATTTGACTCTTGGGGGTGGGTATAAGAGCTAATGTGGGTGCTTGGTTGGTATCTGGGCTTCCTAACTCAGGGTATAGAGGCATAGATGGCTGATGAGCTATTTTTTTGGCCTGAATTAAATGGTTCTCAGCCCCTATGGAAAGGCTATAGGTTGCTTGTAGTTTAGTGCCTCCCATTGTCTGAATCATCAGAGAAATATCATAATTTAAAGCCATAAGAAAGTATAGGAAAGAACCTTCATTTGTGGGCTTTACTGTTGTTGGAATCCTATCCCAGGTTTTCTAGAATATGAGTTTGAAGTCATTCAGATATTCATTTGGGGCTCTCTTGATTGTTTTTAGTTTCTCCAACAAAGACAAATTATCACCTTTCTCTGCAAATTGGTTGTGAAGAGCGGTGTATAGCTAATTCCAATTTTTAGTAAAGCCTGCCTCAAGAATCCTAAACCATTGTGAAGCCTTCCCTTTGAGTGAAGAGGTGAGTAGCTTGACTATTATTTCCATTTCATGAATCTCATGGATTGTGCAAACATTTGAAATATCATGGACATGATCACTTGGAGAAGTTTGGTTCTCCCCCAGTGAAATATGGGATACTCTTTAATGCTGCAATAAGAACTATATTTTGTGCATTCAAGACAAATGGACTACTACCAGTGAAGTTAACATAAGGATTTGGCTAAGTCTAATTGGCCTGAGAACTCCTCTTGATTGAATGAATGGTCTGCCGGGAGGAGGTGTTTATAAAGCTCTGCTTGGTGGGGATAAAGACCTCTCGACTCTTCTTCTTCTTCTTCTTTTCCATCTGTCTGAGGATAAGTCTAAATAGACAAATAGTCCTTCTTCTCTGGTTCTTGACCCTGTTTGTATTCTTCTCATGAACTTACGTAGACTACTGAAACTAGTAGATTTGTTTCTTTTGGAGTTGCCAAGATGTATTGTTTTAAAGCTTCTTAAAAGCAAGAATCAAAAAAAAGTGTACATAAATCCCTACTGTAATAAGATGGAGACTTCTTGGTCCGATCGGGTGTGCAAAATCCGTTAGTGAAGAATCATAGCACCCCCAATTGAGCTCTAAAAGATATACTTTTCTAAGGTAGGCTCATTTGGTGTGATTGCATAACATTGAACTTTCCCTAAGGTTTGGGACCTTGCAAAAATGGGAAAGCTCTCCAGATTTAAGGTTGGTTCCTTATTCCTCTATTCAGGTGCATACATGAGGATTTCCAGAGGATCTATTTCTTATACCTAGTCTAAACTTGTCAAGCGAATAGGGATAAAAGAGTATAGGAAATAAAAAATGACTAAACTACTAGGTGATGCACCAAAGGAATGATGAACACTTAGTTTACCTTCGACATGAACCAATAAAATGCATACAATAAACAAGCACATATATCCAGATCTGTAATGAGATACCAGATAGAAGCGAAAGAAACAAGAAGGATCTAAAATCGATCAAAAACATTTTTTATTGCTCTATAGATTGATATAGTTCATTACAGGATAACTGAAAAGGCAGAAACATATTAGAATTTTTATGGAAGGCCTGAACCCCACAAATCCTTTGCTAAAAGGAGAAGGGAGCCTACAAAACTAGGAATATCCAACCCTTTACAATGAATCCTACTCCCAAATTTATAGATTCGATCGTAGAGAGGAAAGAAAGAGAGAGAGAAGTGGGAAAATGTAGGTCAAATCTCAACCACCATTGTTAACGCTTCTGCTAAAATCTGCCCCCGAATCCATCTTCTTGCATCGATCCTTGATTCAGCACCTTGAAGGAAGAGTAAATGATGGAAATAGATTGAATCTAATCTGGTTGTTGAGACTGATGATCCTGCATTTAATGCTCAAAGATGTTCTTTCCATTTTACTTCCACTTGACTTCCCAAAAACTAAAGTTTCAGACCCCCATGGCAAAAAAGAGATTGAGATTCTTCCAATGGTGTCAGATTTGTAATATTGCAAGCCCTGGGTCGAAAGATATGACCCTTTGAAGTTTGAATTGATTCTGTAAAAATGGGCCCGGGAAAAAGTTTTGAAAAATGGGTCCTGCTTTTGGATTGGGACACGTGGTGGCTAGATTGGAACAAACTTCGGGCCCACAGGTCCGCAATTCACCTTTTATCCTTTTGCGCAAAAAACACAAAACTAAAAAAAAAAATCCACAGCCCTGAAGCTCCACAATGACATGTGGCTCCATTTGGTTGGATGGGAAATGCACTCCCATTTTTACCTTTATGCCTTTTGGGTGAAACACAAATTTTCACCTTTTCCCCCGACTCCCCACCTTGGCTTTGACTCGGGTCTAAATGCTAACTTTTTCCTTGGGCGGAGTTGCGGGCCATTTTGTAACTTTTACTCCCTTTTGACGTAACAAGGGATGAAAATAAACTTTTTCCTCGACTACCCACTTTTCCCTGGGACATGTGTCACTCTGGCACTCGCTTGGGAACCTTTTCTCCATTTTATCCTTAAAACAACACCTTTAAGACACTTGGCAGCCTCCGCTGGTCCACTTATGCATTGACTATTCAACTAACCTTACCCCCCTTTGAGGTACACGTGGAGGCACCATGCTTGTTTGCAAACCCGACCCAAAGTTGCCTTTGGAAGAGCACCGACTTGACAATTGTTAGCCTCCACTACTTTGTGTTCTTTTCAATAGTTCCTCTCATTTTTAGGATTTGGGCTACATGGTGAGCTCATGCTCGTTTGGGTTCCTCCCTTTGGATTAACTTTGAAAGAAGCGTTGTTAAGACACGTGGTCTCTTCCACTACCTCCTCCATACTTAGTTGTTATTTTAGGCCTTTCTTGAACCGTTTCGAGCCCAAGGACGTCGAATCTTCTTCGTTCTTCTTTCTTCTTGCTTCTAGCTCCTTTGTAGCATCTTCCCTGATTTTCTAACCCTGTTATTTGATGGTTCTACTTTCTTGTAACTTAGAGAATGGATTTAAAGCGTAGAGACAACCTGAAAGAGTCATTTCTTTCTATACAGGATCCTTTTCTCTTTATTCATCTCTGCCACTTCGTTTCTGAATCATTTTGGCAACCAATTACAGGATTTGATTGCATTTTCTCAGGTCCTTGTATGCGTGGTCATGATTCAATCCAATATTCATCTCAGGTTGAAATATGGATAACATTATCCATAAATGAACAAATTCTACTACCAAAATATACAAAAGGAAGAAAGTTTTAAGTGTCTTTAGTAACCTGAACCTTATTCACAAAATATCTCCATTCTTTAGAAGTGACGACTCGTGAGAGTTAAATTGTGTTTTATTGATCATTTTTTTTCAAGGTTCCCCTAAAAATTGTTCAAAGAATGATCTCTTCATTTCCTTCACCAACAGAGGTTACAAAATGGTTCCTCTCACCCTTGTTGAAAGGCAAAACCTAAAGTAGTGAGGATAGATAAAATCCTTAATGAAGGTGCTATCCACTTCTCCAACACCTGAGTGAAAAACAATCAGTTGAATCCCCTCCCTAGCTAAAAAATGACTTATACCATGATTTCGTTGTCTCTAAGTATCTTGTTAAATATGTGACACTTCTCGACTTCCAAGGGAGAATCAATTTGGATACCAACACCAGAATGATGTCATTGTCAGGTAGTATTTTAACAAAGGTGTACACATACCAACCTGGGTAATGTTTCTTACATGATCTAAGTGAAAATACATTGTTTAAACATCATCATGTGTTGAGATTTGAAATAATTGTGTGAAGTTACAAGTTATGTGTGTAATATTTCTAGTTTCTAGTGTTATTGCACTAAATTTATATCATCAGTGATAAATACTGGTAAATGAGGGTCATATCTGCTAATATTTGTAGGAATTAAGTGTTGATAGATATTTGACAAGTCATTTATAGTGCATTTGTACAACTAAGGTGAAAATCATTAGTGGCGACTCTGTGTTGATTTAAATTTTGATAAATACAAGTGCCTTAACCTGTATTAAGTGAAATATGTAACAAATATTTGCAAAGCTAGAAGGAAGAAGATCTTTCTGCACTAAATACCCTACCAAAAAGTTGTTTCTAGAACTGTGAAAGACAAATTCAGAAGGAAAAAGAGTCTAGAAAATAGTTGGAGATCAGGAATCAAGAAAAGAGTTATCCATTGTGAAAAGTGATCAACATGTGGCTGAGGATTACCATTCTTCTTTGATTGATTCTGAATCAGGTAATTTTCATATAGATATGAATTCTCCAACTGGAGAGGGGCCTTCATTTGTGTCTGATAAGTGTGCTTCTCAGTCTGTCCCTGTATTTTCCAAAGTTGATAGGGTTTTCCATGAAATAGAGTCTTTAGAGGACATTCATTTTAAAAATTATACCCCTATGTTCCAAAGACCCCTTGTCCCTCATTATTTTACATCTCCAATAATACCATGTCCTCAAAACATTATGGTCCAACCTCCACATAGACCTCCTTTTGTTGTGAATACTTTTGGGCCTATAAATTTTAGAGGTATGGCTAGATATTCAAATATAGTGCCACAAGATGTTAGAAATAGATTGCCTAAATTTCAAGGGAATAATGCTATCACTGAAAATCAACATTTAAAACTTTTTTTCAATATGATGGAGGACTTTGAGATTGGATTTGAGGATGTGTATATAAAATTGTTTATTCATACTCTTGAGGAGGATGCACATGACTAGTATAAGTATTTTCCAGATAACTCAATAGATTCATGGACAGAAATGAAAAATGATTTTAGATTGCAATATGGGGATAAGACAGATCCCAAGTTTCTTTTGTCTAAATTTGAGAATATTAAGAAGAAACCTAATGAATCTGTTCATGACTTCAATACTAGGTTCAATAAGACCTTGAATAGGCTACCTATAATCCTGAGGCCAAGTGATGTTTCTAGTTTAATAAAATATTATGATGCTTTTCACAAAAAGGATGCCTATTATTTAAGGGACAAAAACCCAAGAACTTTCAAGCAAGCCTTCACCATGGCTTTGTATATTTAAAACAATATCAAAGCAGTTGGTAAGCCTCTTAAGAGGGAAGGTATCAAGATGATCAATCCAGAGAAGCCTCAGTCAAGTAATTTTTTGGATCTAGAAGAGGTTGTAAAAACATTGGCCAGACCTATTAAGGAAGTATCCTATAAGCTGGCTAGAGAAAAGAAGGGGATTGGACAAGATTCCCAAGGTCAGCACAAGCCATAAGGTCAAGAAAGATTTACAAATCATCCCAGAGGTGATCATAGATCAGATGAGAGGGGTAAAGGGCTCTTGGGATATGGAAATAGACAGCCCTAACCCTAGGAAAACAGATTGGTGCCTGATCCTTTAGTTGCTAGAGTTTCTACTGTGAAAGAGGTCCATGATATGGAGTGGTGTGACAGATATTTCTTGCCCCATCCCCCATGTGATGAAGACAAAGAAGTTGAGGAAGCTGATGATGATGATACAGATGATGATGCATGCATGCTAGATTACTTTGTAAGTTCATAGCAGGGAGCAACCTCAACTGAACTAATAAGTGCCAGAACTACTATTGATTTCTAGGATTGCATTCACTGGGTATTACCTCTTCCTCCCACTCATACTTTTGAAATTGATATGGTATAATATTTTGAGTTGCCTAATAATCATTTTGAGTACTTGAGGGAATTAATGATTAAAAATTATGATGGAGGAATTCCTTCAGAAGAGGACAGACAGTTGTTAATGAATGTAGAAGTTTCCCAAGAAAAAGAATATAATACAAGAAGAAAAGTTGTCAAAGGGGTAGGGCCTTAGGCCAAACCAAAAATTCCAGTGCTTACCAATATCCCTAAGGAATTTCCTAAGAAAGATGCATCTGGAAATGGCCTTGTTTCCCCAAATAAAAATTGTGTTCCCCCAATGCTTAGACTGGGAAGACTCCCATATTATCAGATGAAGTTGTGAATCTCCCTTCCAACACTGCCCTACCCAATTATATTCCTTGTGACATAGCCTAAATCTTGAGTCAGATCAAGGTCAATGTTCCTATTGTTAAATTACATAGATTCCCTAAGCATAAGAAAAGAGCATTCAAATATTTGGGTTTTAAAGAAGAAAAGGTTACCCAGACTAAAAATGTGAACAATGTAGAGGTTCCTCATTGCATTGCACAATTAGGAAAAGCACAAGCATTGGAGGAATCGGGGGAAACACCTGAGGTTTATTTGGGAACTTCTTTGGTTGAGTCTCAGCTAAATGTGGATCCATTTTTCACTAGTTGGATTATTAAAGATAGGTTTTTACATAACGTCATGTTTGACTCAAGAGCTTCATGTAATGTAATGCCTCTTGAGGTCATGAATGATTTGAATATCAAAGTAACAACAACTTATGGGAAATGTACTGTCATGGATTTAAGAGAGATGCCAATAGTTGGATGTGTCAAAGGCTTAGTAGTGCAATTGGCAGCTTATCTAGGAAAGTACTTAACTTTGAATGTAGTAATTGTGGATTTTCCTACTAAGTGAGGAATGTTGTTATCCAAAAAATGGGCAGCTAGTGTGGGTGGAACTGTACAAATAGACATGTCTTATGCCACCATATTAATTGAGGGAAGCCTTGTCAAGTTATATGGTGAGAAGAAAATGTTACATCTCATTGAGGACCCTAAAAATGCTTCTTATAAAGTATTGTACACAGATTATGATGTTGACAACTTTGTGGGGTTTTCTGATTGTAAGGAGCATAAAATTGATGAGTGCAAGTATCCTAAGAAGGTTGGTTCTCCTTGGAATTTAATGTTTGATGGAGCATGTTCTAGATCTAGTAATGGTGTTGGTATTGTCTTAATATCTCCAAGCCAAGAGGAGTTTAATTTTTCTTTTAAAACTCAATTTTGAGTGCACAAAAAATGTTGTTGAGTATGAAGCACTAATCTTGGGTCTAAGGATTGCATGGAAATATGGTATTAGAGACATTGTTGTTCAAGGAGATTCAGAGTTGATAGTAAAACAAGTCAGAAAGTTGTATGCTACAAAGAATCAAAGAATGAAATAGTATAAAAATGCAGTTTGGGACTTCATTGAAATGTTTGACTCTTTCAATATAATACATCATGATAGGAGCTATAATATTGTAGCAGAAAAATTGCTAGTATTGGGATCAAAGTTTGAAAATTATACAATGTCTCTCTATTGTGGAATATGATGTTGAAATATTGACCAAGCCATCTATCCCTAACAATATCAAGCACTGGAAGGTATTTGAAGATGATGCTCAAGTCCAAAGGTTCTTGCAAAATAAAGGAGAATTTTCCAATCAAAGTATAGAATGGTGAACCAATGATTTGTGTAGCTGAAGGAAAGGAGACTTTATTTGGTAAGGAATTTAATCAGTTGAAGACTAATACTATTCCCAAAGGGTTGGTTGCACTAGAATAAAATTTTGATAATGTTGACGGCATTTTCAACAAACACATGTCAGCCTCAAGATATGTTGAAGAATATGACCTGGGCATAAAGGATAAACCTAAGAGAATATGGCTAGGAAGGAACTTAAATAGATAAGAAAAGTAGTCATATGTCCAATTGCTAAAAAAGTATTAGGACTGCTTGGCTTGGTCATATTCAAAACTAAAATCATACAGGGAAGACCTTTTTCAACATGAAATACCCCTGGAAGCTAATGCCAAGCCATTCAGGAAAAGAAAAAGACCAATTAATCCCCTCATCTCCTCAAAAAATGCAAAATGAATTGAAAAACTTAAGGGATGGAGGAATTATACAACCTACAAGGTACTCCTCATGGGTAGCAAACATGGTACCTATTAGAAATAAGAATGTGGACATAAGGTTGTGTGTGGACTTTAGAAAAATTAAATAAGGCATCAATCAAGGATAACTATCCCTTACCAAATATGGATAACATGTTGCAGTTAGTTACAGGTTCATAATTGTTATCTACTTTCGATGGTTTTTTTGGGTATAACCGGGTATTTTTTGAAGCAATAAAAAAGAATCAAAACTTCTTTCATTACCCCATGGGGTAATTATGTGTATGTAAGGATGTCGGTTGGCCCTGATGAATGCTAGAGCTAATTTACAAAGAGCAATGGATGTAGCATTCTTGGGATATATAAATGACTTCATTGTTGTGTATCAAAAATGATGTGACAGTTTTCTCCAGGAAGAGAAGTGATCATCTGCAACATTTGGAAAATATGTTGATAAGATGCATGAAATATGGTATATCATTGAATCCAAAGAAATGCCATTTTGGGGTTCAAAGGGAAAAGTTGCTTGGGAATATTGTAACGACCCAAAAATCCACCACACGAACAACACAGTGAAATACAGGATAACTTTTTTTTTGACTTGCCTGACACATAACATGATGCAACATGTTGTCACCAAGGATACAACTAACACTGTGAACAACTTGATACAAGGATGGCCATAAAGGTAGCATGGAAACGTTCACACCTATCAAGGACAATTTACTTTTCTTCTGCGAAAGGACATGGAAAAAGACCAACCACATTACATAGTTATAGCTGAAGACATCCCAATGTGAAAAATATTCTTAAGATTACTGATTTACTAGAGACATCTTTACAATTCTTAGCTTACGTTCTAGAAGGTTCATGATATGTTTCATACCATTCTTCTTATAGGATTAAGTTTCTTTTCTTTTATATAACTTGAGGACTATCCTAGGATCACCTATAATATGAAAATTCCTTGATTAATTTGTTTACAAAACAAGGAGGTAAGCAATTCCACAAGGCTATCTATCTAAACCCCCACTACTGAAACTTGTTTCATACCCACATTGCATAAGGAGGCAAGCGTAAGATCAAAAGGAGAGGGAGTATCGTTATGGGTTCAGAACCCTAATCATCTTTGATCAAGAATTAAAAATTTATCATAGCTTAGACAAGGACTACAAGGTACCATGGTAATGGTTAGAAAGAGAAGATAAGTTTATTTTATTATGGTCTATTTAGTTATTAACCGGTCTTTTTAATGAGTCTTAAGAGTTCAATTGAATTTTGGTAAAAGCTTCATTTTAGAAATCATCTTTGATTAAGTTCGTTGGGGGATACACAGGGGTTCCCAACATGGAAAGCATTATACTTAATGTGTTTTTATTCAAACTCCTGTACTAGATAAGATCTACCGATATCCCCAAAAGCCAATAGTGATATTAACTTTTAAAATTAATTAACGTTTCCCAACAAGAGGACAATGTTTAATCCATAGCTTAAGGTTAGCAATGGTAGGTATTTTTTTTTTTTACATCGTTAGATAAACACTTTCTTTCCAATTAAAAGACTCTTAATTTTATCAACCAAATACAACTTCATTATTATCTTCTTTATTTATTCATCTATGTATTCCTCTTCTTTTATCTTTGATTATCTTTAGAAAAAGGGGGTTTCAACCCACTAAAAATATGCCTAGAATAACATTGATACTAGTACCATGGAGGTTTACTAAACCAATAAGCATTATGACCTGAAAGAAGAAATTATCGTTATTTAACAAGAACGCAAACCACGGTTATAACATTTCCATTCAACATGGCACATGAACCAAAGGAGTCAAGAGATTGGATTTCACTTGGGTCAAGAACAAGAAGGTAACAAAATAAGCCAAGCCATGCTACAAAATTTCCATGACTGTAAATGATATCACCAAAAGAATACTCATAACAAGGTCAAGATTGAATATTATTTCTCACAAAGGTAATTTTACCAGTTAACCTACAGAAGGACAAGACAACATCATCACGAAATTTTCAGAACAACCCAAGGCAAGAGGTTTTCTAAATTCCTTTGCAAGCACTATTACAAAATTTACCTCACATTGGACCATTTTTACAAGGAACTTCATAAATTGCACTGATGAAACATTTACAACTCTTTCCTTTAATCTAATCGCATAATCCATCTGCACAAATACTAGCTGGAATTAGTTCGCGAGAACTGAGCATGTTAAGGCTACTCATTGCAACAGTAAGCTAACATTTAACAATATCAAGAAAGGAAAGTTCTAATTAAAAAAATGGATTAAAACTCAACCCACAACTCCAAAATTATTTGCATGAGAAAGAAATCTAAACCATCCAGCAAGGAGAAAGTCAAAATACTAGTAAGAACAAAATCACATAAATCAAGGCAAGACCTTTTGGGTTAGGAACAAGAAGGTCAAGAGTGTTGATATCTCCTTCATGTAATCCTATGGATTACGTGATTGGAATCCAAAACTTACTCCATCCAACTAAAGGGGGTCCAAGAGAAGACAAAACATACTAAATTATGATCGTAGGCGCGAAAGAAAAATGACGTTATCCAAATCTCCCAGGGGGAGGCTTCATAGGAATAATTAGGGTTCGATGCCCTTAAAAGAAAAACAAACTATAGTTTCAGTTTTAACCAAGGAGTTTTACCACTACCTTCTTATAGGATTTCTTAAACGTAGGACTAGTTAACAATACAAAACCACTCTTCCAAAAGCATACAAGGGAGATATAAAAAAGGGCCATTATTCTAAAAACAAACCTTATCCTAAACGTCAACTTCTCTACATAATATAAGGGGAGGTTAAATCCAAAAGTCGTTAATAATTTTTTTTATATATTTCCGATAATGCCAAAAAGTATTTTAAAATAAAAATAAAAATTGATTTCCTTAACAAAGCCACAAAATGAGACTTTTAGTAACCAAGTTCGAAGAATAAGATATTCGAGTCCGAAAACAAAGGGGATTCGATACGCAGAGGGTAAAACACCAACGATGCCCCAGACTCAAAAGAACCCTACCACGAGTGCAAGCACAAAAAATAGGAACCAACACACATATCCATCAGGAAGGTTACGTAGTGTAGTCAGGCCTAGAAGTTCTATGAGCTCCTAGCCAATGGTATAGAAGATGGAAATTTTACCCGATCCATGTGGGCTTATCAAGGACATGTCTAGCAAAATATCAAACAGATGAACATAATGACCACCTATTATATTATCACTGTAATCCAGCTGTCATCTAATAGGAAACGAGTTCACGAGTCCAAATACCATGGATTCACCTACAACTTTTGTTTCGGTCCAGCTATTAATAACTTGCTTGCGACCCTTAATAAAATTTGTAGAGATTTCATTCAATAAAACTTACAATGTTTCCCCCTTACTTTAATCAAACAAGAGTTTGAACCAGGTAGTAGGTATAGTAATTTTTATCAACACATAGAGGCCAAAATAGATGTCGGGTTATTCATCCTCTAGAACTGGGTACAAAAGTCCAACCATGTACAGTTCTAAAGCAAAACCCTAATGTCATATTCTAATTAAACAAAAAGTAAGGAATGCCCACAGGCTTAAACAAGTTTTAGAACCCCAACATCACTATTAATGTACCTTTAGCAAAACAGGAGAGCCCTAAACAGGAAATACGTATTCATTCAAGCAAATAGAGATATGAAGGCTTAACCTTCCATATAGTAAGCCTTCAATTACAAAAATACCATCACAGAATTATTTTAAAAGAGAGTTCATATAAGCAAACAAAACTCTATAACGTTTCCTTCCCTACGAACTAGACTGGCATCACTCAATATTGCAGTAGCCCATTTAGACAAATATGAAATAGAGTAAGCTATAAGAGAGGAAAAAGAACATTCCAAGCAAAAACCCAACGAACTAGGAACGAGATTTAAAAGGAACAACCAACACAATCAGGCAGCGATATAAAACAACTACGAAAACATTTAGTCTAGGGCGCCATTCAAGAGGAAATAAAAATTCATTTCAAGATACTGAAAGAAGGTAGAAAACTACTACAAAGAGTATAGTTTACATGCCTAATTAGAATTCTTCCAATCCAACAAGCATGTCGACCAAGGCTCGGGCAATAGCAACACAACCTGCGCAACTTCTCTTTCCTCAAGCCTGCTGAAGGTCCAAACTTCTGTTAACGGCCATGCTCTTGACTTCGTAAAATCAATTGTATAGTCTGAAATGTTGCATCTTTGCCCATAGTTCGGGCGGGTCGCATTGACACTCGATTATCATTCCCTCGTTGATCTTCTGGGGACACCCTATCTCCTTCTTCCCAAAGAATTGTTTTCCATGCATCCCTGGGTTTCTCAGAAGTAGATCCAAAATCCTCCGAACACCGCTCCAAATTAGCCCTTAGCCACCACATACTGTGAAATCCATGACCGTGGAAGGAGGAGAACCAAAACATGAGCTCTTCTGTGAGTTCCTGCTCTCTTCTCCTCAGCCTAATAGTAGTTCTCTTCTGGTATGAGGGAGAATCCGCATAGAGGACAGGTTGTTTGTTGGAGATCCTGCCACTTGTCAAAAACAATTTCTATGGAAGAAATGAGAGCACGACAGTTCCCTTATCTGATCCCCTTCTTCAATCTTACACAGACAAACAACGCATTCCACCACATGGGTAATGTTTGCAGGTGTTTTGTAGGGCACAATAGGAAGGCTCTGCCTGATTTCATCAGCTATGAGGGGCAATTGGGCAAGATTGGACCCCAAAACTGGAGCAGTCTCTGAAGATGTTTTCGGGATTAGAATTAGAATATTCCCTTCTGAGCAGTTGGGTACTCCTGCTATTCACTTGTATATTATTAGCAGAAGAAGTAGAAAAATAATAGGCCCAAAATATAACATAAATGATTCGACAATATCCTTTAAGGATTGGACTGGAAGGATCTTCAAGGAACGAACTGAGAGGACTGTGTTGACGAATACCAGAATTCCTGATGACACACAAGAGAAAGCTTGGGAACCCCATGATTTGAAGCTCGGACACAAGACATAATGATTACATCACGCTCCTGTCTCTGAAAGGCATCTACCGTAATGATAAATAAACCTTTTCCTTCATCTGATTGAGGACAACATCAAACTCTCGGTGCAAAACGTTTCAGCTGAAGCTTGAAGGTGTGGTAATTCCAACATAAACCTTTATGCCTGCCAACTTAGTGATTCGCTGAAGAAGTTCATATAGTTTGCAAGGCAAATTGTGCTTCATGAATATTTTGATATGATACAGATCCGCCTCTATGAGATTCTCTTCCATGAGTTACATCGTAAAACCAGTAAGGTCTCAGAAGAGAATCTTTGCAAAAGAATTTCGCCAGGTCTCCTGGTAACACTCTCACTGTCACAAAGTCAATTTTGACAGAAATGTCTTGAAGGAGGATCCCAAATACTGAGGATGCATGGATACTGCGCAGATAACAACATAGCTGGACATTCTTCTTGTTTGGAAGCGCTCAAACGGCTTCAACCATATTGCAATATGCCTGCCACCTGGCTAAGTTACTATCGCAGGCCGTGCTATGGATCCCCGACCAAAACACATCCTGCAGCACCCAATGAAAGGCAGGAAACACGCCTACTTCAATCGCTGGTAGCTGCGCGCGGCCAACAGAAGGAACAGGCATGCGACTACACAAACAAACAAAGAAAAACTCCCTCCATTCTCCTCACGTGGCCAGGGCAGGAAGAAGGAAAGCGTTCAGGAGGAAAACCAAGGAGAAAACGCCTCACACACGCCTGCTTCACTAGCTTGAAGCTCCATCAAGCCGTCATGTCAAACCAGACTGCGCCCAATGCATTGAATAAGCAGAATCAAAAGGAGATCCTGGTGAAGAAAAACACCTCCACCGACTCCCGTCTCCCTCACGCAAGGACAAAACAAATGCGGTGGTCAACAGTCAGCAGGTTGGGTGGTTGGGAGGAGGCCAAGGTGGTAGAAAACGGAAGTCCTCGATGCACGAGGCATTACAAATATAGTGTCAAAAGGAGTCATGATTGATCCTGAGAGAGTGGAAGCCATTATCAAAGTTCCTATCCCAAAAACCAAAAATGGAATTCAATCCTTTTTTTGGGAAGATAAATTTTATCAGGAGGTTTATTTCCAACTTTACTGAATTGAAAATCCCAATCACTAACATGTTGAAGAAGGAATTAGAGTATAAAAATGGGAAGAAGGCATCTATTCAAAGCCTTTACTGGGATTAAGGAATCATTGAAGAATGCCTATGTTTTAGCAACTCCTGATTATAAAAAGGCTTTCCAAATTTTTTTCCTTTGCTTCATAGAATACAAGTGCATCTGTCCTGTTATAAAAGGTCAATTACTTTCTTTAGTAAAAGCACTATAAGGGGTAGAAATGAAAGTATACTATAATGGATAAAACAAGATTTTTTTTTTGGTTAGAGCCACAAAAAATCTTCAAGCCCTATATTTTGAACTCTAAAGTCATTGATTATGTTCCCCATACCATGGTTAAGGATATTCCTATCAGAGATGGGAAATATCAAGAAAAAATATGCCGATGGGTAAATAAGTTACAAGAATATGACATGGATATCCAAACTACAAAATTTGTTAGACGTCTAGGCTTAGCAAAGCTTATGGCTAAGAGCAACCTAGAAACAGTTGAGGTAGATAAATTTGAAGAAGAAAGGTTGAATATCCTTGAAAATTTGATAAATTCTGAATGGTACAAGGATATTATTTGTTATCTCAAACATCTATAGGTGCCCCTCAGTATTTAAGTAAGAATAAAAAAGAGCACTTTAAGTTAGCCTCCTAGAAATACATCATCATTTTGTTATGGGTTAGCTTGGAAGAACTCTGAGGGAGTTCTTTTTGAGTTCAATCATTGAAGATGAAGCCCCAAAAATAATTGATGATTTCCATGGAGGAATTTTGTGGGGGGGCATTTTGCAGGGGAGATTTACAGCCATAAGATCTTAAGGGTTGGTTACTGGTGGCCAACTCTTTTCAAAAGATTACAAATTTGTTGGTTATGAAGTGTGAGAGAGATATCAACATTTTTTAGGGAGATTAAAAGCTTCAGGATCCCTCCCATTACAGCCTATATCAATTGAAGCCCCTTTTTAAGCAGTGGGGGATGGACTTCGTTGGGGATATTTTTGATTCTTCAAGTGCAGGCCATAAGTCAATATTAGTGGCCATAGAATACTTCACCAAGTGGGTGGAGGAAATCTCCACCAAGAAGGGCAACCCACCAAATTGTCATGGATTTCGTTCTGAATTATATCATTTACAAATTTGGAGTAACCTACTAAAATAGTTGTTGATAATGCCATGAGCTTTTGAGTTAAAAATTGTGTGGCTATGTGTCAAGAATATGGGATCAATTTGACATATGCATCAAATTATAATCCCCAAGGTAATGGAATGCTAGAAACCGAGCAACAAAAATTTATTAAAAATAATTAGAAGAAACCTTGGAAGTAAACAAACGAAAGTGGGGTGAGTAGTTGAAATTTTCTGTTTAGGTTGATAGAATCACTCTTAAAAGAGCTACGAGAAAAAATCCTTGTTTTGAATTGGTATATAGAAACTCAAGCTCTACTACCCCTGCATATGTAATTTCTTCTTACCAATTTATCCAACAATTAGATGACTAGGAGGGTCAATCCCTACGATGCTCGTATAAATCAAATTGTGGAATTGGATGAGAAGAGAAGAGAGTTCCCACCAAAAGACATGTGAGGTTCAGGGAGAAATTGAAGAAGCTACATTATAAAAAGGTGAATACAAGAGCTTTCAGTGTGGGAGATCTGGTTCTACTATGGGATAGTAGACATGAGGATAAGGGAAAACATGAAAAATTTGATGCATTATGGATGGGCCCCTTATTCTATTGACTTTTAGATTGGAGAGCACACATTTTTCCTAAAATCATTATATGGGAAATTTTTTAAGTTTCATGTTAATGATAGGCATTTCAAAAATTTCCTTGACTGATTTCTCAAAATCAAGACACATGCCATTTGTACAGTGTATAGTCTTTTGTTTTTTGTTCTATTTTTGTGTTTTTTGTGTTTCGGTTTTTCCTGGTCCTTGGTGACTAGTTTTTGTTGGTTTCTTAGTTCATCCTGGGGGATTTGGTTATTTTCTTTCTGCTCTGCAAGATTGTATTTAACTCCATTCCCCAATTGATTTTTGGCACATGGTCTGGTCTAATGTTCTTTATGGCACTCGCAGGGAGTGCCCATCCCTGAGTCGGAGCTGATGTTGGTGCTCAATTTTATTTTTCCCTATTCGTTCAAAACATCTCAGTCCAAAGCATTTAAAAGTTTTCTCTATCTCCCTCTATTGATTTGTGAAATATTTTTCCTTCATTTGGTTGTCATGGTCAATCCTTTCCTTTGGTCGAGGATCACATTAAGTCCAGATATTATTTTTTGTTTCTCTTTCCATGAGAAAGAATTTGTAATTTGGGCGTGAATTCTGGGTTTTCCCGTTCCTTCTATTTTTCCAACAGTCATGTTTTCCCTATCAATTTTTGTCCCAACATCCATGGAAACATGATCCTTTCTGATTGGATGCGGCCCGACAGGTCTTTTTGGTGACACTTGTCACTTTTGTCACATTTGTAAAAAATACCAAATTGGCCCCGCAGCCCTGATAGTATCTAATTGGTTATTCAACAAATATGAAGCAATAGGGAAAAAGTCTTACTTTGACCCTGAAGAAGGACACGTGGTATTTTTCAAGTTACAAGCGGAGAGGCGGGTCGCCAGAGCATTTTGTAATTTTTTTTGATTTTTATGCGAGGGAGAAAAGTTATGAAATAATCAACAACTCCGTTGGGGCCCACATCAAAATTTAGAAGTGGAGAGGCAGGTCACCAGGGCATTTTAGAGACTCTCAGGCCTTGCTTCAACTCAAAGCTTGTCCACTTGGAGGGCTTGCTCTCATTTGAAAATTTGCCTCTCGGTTTGACCTTTGGATTTACACTAAGGAGACACATGGAGGCTTCCGTTGGCTCCTCTCTATACTTAGACTTCTCAAGCAATTTTCTAAGGCATGGGACACGTGGTGAGCCCCAAGCGTTTGTTTGGGGTCTCTGCATTTGGGATCCATATCAAAAGATGCATGAAAGGAAACATGTGGAGGCCTTACGCTGACTCTCTTTGCACTTTGCACGACTCAGACCTGCAACGCAAAAATGCAGGCATCCATGCAAGGGCACTCATTTCTCAAGGTGTATTCTCGAGGATGAAAAGGATTGCTTGTTAGATCCAACCATATGCAACCACCAGGAAAATTATTAAAAGGGGGATTTTCTTGCATGACAGAATGAAAGAATGATTAAGAATACTGTTATAAATTATGATATGGCATCCATAGTCATAGTAGAGGGTCTGAAAAATGATGACCAGTTCAATGATTCATCCACCTAGCAGCTTTGGGTGTAAATTTGTTAAACATCATTTTCTGAGACAAATTTCAAATATGTAACAAGCAAAAGTATTCCTCGAATATTATTCTTTTTTGGGGGGGAAATTTGGGATGAGTGAGCGATTGAATTGTATAAATGGAATGAGAATACTCTTGCAAAAGTTCAAGGTTTAATTTTTACAAGAAAATTTGAGAAAGCCCATTTTCCTGAGAGACCATCTAAGAAACCTGTTAATTTCTTGTGTTTTAGATTTAAATCATGTCAAGATGGTTGTAATTGTACAACCATTGACAAGCTCTGAGATTGTTCAAGAAACTTTCCCCTACTAATGAATCTGATAAATCTCGAATTAATCTGTGTTGATCTTGGGCAAAATTGTGTCTTCTTTTATTTCAGAATGTCTTTCAAATAGTTTTTCTTATTTCTATTGCAATCTTATATTAAAATTTCTCTGAATCACACAAGATCTCTTCCATGTGTTAGTATTTTGGCATTTGCAATTTCATTATGAGAAGAGATTTCATCATGCTAATGAAATTAACAATTATAAAATCATTTTACTTCCACTATGTTGATAAATATTTTTGTAAGCCTATGAGTGTATCTTAGGCGTGATGAACCAGGGGTTGTTAATGTTTAACTGAGTCTTTAGCTCGAGCCTTCGTGTTGAATTCTTAAAGATTGTGTGAAACCGTGCAGATCTAGGCCTCCATTGACGCACACATTCTGGTTGAAGGAATATTTTTGCTATTTTGAAGTGTTTTGTCTATTATTTTTCCAATTTTTGTAAAGGTTCTCAAATATCTAGTGAAATAAAATTCATCTTGCTTAATTCCCCACCAAAAAATTCAAATAACCATAAATCCTACATGAAGTACCCCTGTTTGTGATGTGTATCCACAAATGAATAAATTATGCTGTCAAAATATACAAAAGCAAGCAGGTTTTAAGTGTTTTTAGTAACCTAAACCTTATTCAGAAAATATCTCCATTCTTTAGAAGTGACAACTCGTGAGAGTTAAATTTTGGTTTATTGATCATATTTATTCAAGGTTTCCTTTAAAATTTGTGCAAAAGAAGGATATCTTCATTCTCCTTCACCAATAGAGGTTACAAAATGGGTCCTCTCACCTTGGTTGAAAGGAACATGACCTAAATTAGTGAGGATATATCAAATCCTTAATAAAGGTGCTATCTATTTCTTCCAATGCATCTGAGTGACAAAGAGTCAAGTTGAGGTCACCCTCCCTAACTATAAAACGACTTATACCATGATGATTGTATCTATCTCTAGGATTCTTGTTAAATGTGTGATGACTGCTCGAGCTTAAAAAGGATAATCAATTTGGATACCAACACATTGCACAAGATAGTCTTCAATGGAAAATTCCAATAATCCCCTTTCATTAGAACATTACAAAAACATTATGCATATGTATATTGAATCTTGCTACAATGATAGTAAGTGCATTTCCTCATGCGACTTCCTTTCAATCCCTTTGCTAATACATAAGCTCTTACAACAGAAATCGTTGTTTCATAGTTTTCTATATCCCAAATAACTTTGACAATTAAAAAAAGATGTCCTACCTTTCTTCACAATGTTTATAGAATATCTTCCACTTAAAGTGAGGAAGCTTCACAACCCACTTGAAACTATAGAGTGGTTTACAATATTACAAGTTCCTCCATCTTAAGTTTTGTGTCTAACAATAAGAAGGTTCCTATTTGTGACAAGGAAAACTGATCATGAACAAAACCTTCATAATTTTCATGTCATTTCCTTATCTTATACTTACAATAGATGTACTAATTACTGAGATCATTTGACTCAAATACTTGAGGAATATTCTGTGTAGTGGTTATGTGGCCTAACATTTTCCATTCAATACATGATTTTACCCCTTTGGAGGAGAATCCATCCTCCTCATTATGCAATTTTCGAGCTCCAACTACATTGGGAATGAAGTTATCTGGATGCTCAACACATGTGTAAAATGTAATAATGATTCCACATGAGCAAAAACCATTAGTGACTATGCTAGATTATGCATTACTAAAATGAAACCAACTCATACTAGGTAACACAAGAAAGAAAAACTTCAAGATTTACGCAGGCTAAAAGAATTTTGGATATTTTATAGGAGAAAGAATTTATGATTTGAGGTAACTTTTGCCTCATAATGATAGATTATGGGTTACCACATTAAAAACCTCCAACACATAGCTCTAATCTCCTTGCACACTCTGATGCCTCCCTCAAGAATGTTTCTAATGTTCCTAATACATATAATGTTAAATTTCAAGGAAAATCCCTAATTCTCAAAGGAAAACCTCATAATTTCAAATGCAAATCTAAGATATACAAGAATTAATTGTTAAATGGTGGGGCATCCAATGTTATATCTCAGCCTACCAAGAACATGAGTTACAGGTCTTCATGCCTCCCTAGAAGAAATTTTCCCCATAATTACCTTCCTATACCATACGTGAGTGCAATCTTTACCCAATTTTCCAACAAGCGCAACATTGCATCTCTCCCTCTAGCACTTAGAGGTTAAATAAAAACAAGAACACTCATGCTAAGGAGTATTTTGATCCTACCCTTTCCTATTGTAGATCTTGATCATATATGTGTTGGCCATTACCAATAACCTTGATGCCCATCATGATTTTTCAATAAGTTCCATCTAATATCTTATTAATGCAAATGCTATTGAAATTATCTAACTCACCTATTGAGAAATTTAAGAGCACACTAGAATGACAATGACAAGCTTAATATTTTTAATAAACTACTTGAATAAATCACAATAGGGAGAGAGGAGGGTGAGGTGGCTCCATGTAAAATTTCACCATACATATCGATTCTCAAGATCCTCCTCCTTCACATGATCAAACCTCAACCCTAATGCTCAATAAATTGGTGGGTACCACTTCTATTAATGAAAAATCACTCACGTAGACAATTTGAGCTCTTACAACCCCCTAAGGATTACCATTTTATGATTCTGTAATATCAATGCAATAAATGTCACCTTTCGTCTTACTAATATACTGTAATGTTTGATCTATTTATTGACCGCATAATCCTTATTCAGGTAGCATCTTAAATAACAAATAGCACTATACTTAGAAGGTGTGGGACAAGTTCAAATTACTGTGCCTCAAGCTTATCTAGACTAAGTGGCTCTCTTAAGTGCCAATATTTTAATACCTCTTATGATTGGATAGAGTCATTATGACTATTCATTTTTTTTGGTCACTTAACTTACAACACTTGGATCCATGTGACATGTGTCTAGGTCTAACCTTAGCTTCATGAAAACTTAAGGATATCCCATTCATATTTTCCACTAGTGTAGAACAAGTTTAATTACTTATAATAGACACTTAAAATCCATTACTGATCAAGGGTATCCCATATGAGACCATCCTGACTAATTCTAAATACTAAATACAAGGGACGGTTCCCATCACCTAAGTCAAATCACATACGACATAAAAGACTACACATCAACCCCTGGGTCTAACCATTATATGTGATTCCCCTAAAGGAACCTCCCTATTATATATCCTTTCAGACACACATACATAAAACCCCAATGTTGTCTATGGTCCATCCTCATCCCATTACACATGTGGCTTATTTGAGGCCTAATGCTTGCTTTTTTTCACAAGTCCATGCATCGTTGTCCATATGTAATATCACCAAACATGTGGCTCATTTGTAGGTACTAATAAATATTTTGTTGGAATCGGTCCACCCATCTCCGCTATTGACACTAATTATAAGGTATCTCTATGTATCCTTTTACTTTACAATATATTATAGAATATATAAACAAATTCAAATAATCTAAGTAAATTACGATATCAATTTTAAATATTTCTCAAAAAGAGGGACCCCCTCCTACATTACATCCTATGTGTCAAAATGATCACAACATTAGTTCAATATGTCTGGTGGGGCTATTTTCAGTGTCACCCAAACCCATATCATATTTGTTATATCTATTTGTTTGTTTGTCACTCTAGTTTTTATAGGGTATGTAGCATGTCACATCACAAACACACACATCAATATCCATATAGATATGTCTCTAGTTTAGTCCACTCTACATCATACTAGGAATCGCACATAACCATACAATGGGGTCCTTGGTATAGGTAACATGGGGGTTGTTACATGCTAAGTCAGAATAATACAAAATTTCCATAAGTAGAGTCCAATAGTATTGAAATCAACTGTAATAGGTGTCGCATGGAAGTGGGCACTACACTTACCACCCCCTTGCATTTAAAGCAATATCTTGAAAAAATTATCATTAACACTGAAATTTTTGCCAGTAGTGGAACCAACATCGGCAACACAGTGGTTACCACAATCTATCAAATAACCATCGTCGGTCACCTGTGCATAATTTTTTTTAAAAAAATATCTTTCTGGCTAGACCATCGACTCTTATGGATTTAGAATTCACCCAAATGTAGATCATTCCTGTGAGGCTTGAGTATGCTTGTTTAGACCCATGCCCCAACTTGTATAAAGGGATTTAAATACATTAGACTCTTGATCTATAAAATGATTTTCTTCCCCCTCAATGAAAAATAGATAAAATTAGAAAACTAATCAATAACAGATCTTAAACCAGATCTAGGATAGATGCTTTCTTTGAAATTAAATAAGTAATAATGCATGATTAAATCTAAGATTCAACTATTCTAGAGGAGGAACCCATTTGGATGGAATCCCCTTCTTCTTGCACATTGGATCCAAGAAGACTCCTTCATGGTTTTCCCTTGATCCATGACATCCTCTCCTTCAACCTACAAACCAAAGAGAAACAAATGAATGAGCTTAGGGTAATAAATTCTTAAGAATACTCCCTTAAGGATGATTAGGGTTTCTTTTCGATAGATCTTATCTTGTTGTCCCTATTGATTTGATCCAAGGGTTAAGAATCAACCCTACAAGTATTAGGTGATAATATTCATATTATGATTGTAAATTTTAAATAAATAAAATGTATGTGTAAATGGGCGAATGGGGTCACTTAGGGGTCTAGTGTGTTAAGATTAAAATGTAACCCTCTAGTAGGTTTCAATGTATGAATCAATGGTTATTAAAGAAGATAATTTTAGAGAACTAAGGTAACTAAGGTTAAGGGTTGAATACACATGGGTTGAATGTTAATTCCAAAGGGGGAAACTATTTAACCTAGTAGGAGAAATTAATGGGTTCTTATCTAGTGATGATAATTAAATTGACATTAGAAATGGATTAAGAATATTTAATTAATAGTCTAGACTAGATCTATACTATGAAATGTAACATTGCTGGTAAGAATTCAATTAAACGTATATTGGGGTTTGACAACTTTGTAACTTAAAACAAAAAAAAAAATTCTGTAACTTTCTAGATAATTATTTAAGGATTAATGTTGTTTCAGAATGCCAACTTTGTGGGCGTTACAAATCACATGCATCAATTGAACATTTAAATTGAAATTTATGCATAGTCAGTTATATGCATGCGTAAATAAAACAAAATTATAGTAGATGGTTGTAGACAAAGTCAATTGCATGCATCAATTTATTGAAATGAATTACTTGAATGTAGAATAAATCAATTACAGGCATAAAGGTAGCAAAAATTAATTACATAGGCACAAACAATCTTTCCTTTAACTTTATAAAAGATATGGATTTATTACCCTGTATAAATTATTAAAGAATTTGTTGTGTGTGTGTGTGTGTGTGTGTGTGTGTGTGTGTGTGTGTGTGTTAAAGGGAATAAATGAGTCTGGTTAGATATAATTTATCTTCATTTGTTATTATGTTTTATCTTTTTGTTTTAAAATTAAATATTTTTTAGAGTATCTATATTATTCATTTTAAAATGTAAAATTATTTTAATTTTCTAAATCCCAAATATATTTTGAATAATACTTGTTATATGGAATATTAATTAGAAGTTTTATTTATTATGTGGAGGATAAATAGTAGATATTTGTTTTTTTTTAAATTAGTTTGAATCAAACACCGTTTATTAAATTTTTCATATTTTTGAGCTAAATAATTTTTAAAAAAATCGTCATTTTTTTAAAATTATTTATGTCTAAATCATTTATAATTAGTATAAATATTGTATATATAATTTTATGTTAAAATTTGGATTGGTAATAAATTATTTAATTTTAATATAACTATATTAATGTTTAATATTTGAAATAATGCTATTGGTATAAATAAATTGGACTACAAAATGTACTACATGATCAAGATATTATTATTTTTAAATTTAGTTCTCCAAAGAAACTAATTAACTTATGTGTTATGTTTAAATAGACATCAAAATTAAAATCATTCATTTAAAAGTTTAATCCATTCAAAACCATCCTAATTTCTATAGTATAGTACAATGCCTCTTGGTGCAATTAATTCATCTTATGTTGTATGATGTATATTAAATATTCATATTGAATAAATTTTACTTTTTGTAAGTATAGTGATGTAGACTTTTTCCCGTTTTCTATTTGAATATTAAAAATGGTATATAAATTTGGAATTTGGATACTTGAAATAATGTAGATTATTAACAACTTAAATTATGTGAATTTTCCACCATATCATGTTATTATGTAGTGTTGATTATTAACTACTATAACTATGCAATGAAATACATTTTTCATAATGCATGTATTTTGTATTTGTGGATAATGTATAGTAAATGTTTTAGTGGTGTATAATATATAGAATTAGAATGAAATTTAAAATAGTGTCAACAATTAGAACTATGATACATTATAATTAGGTTGTATAACTATGAATATTCTAATTTAATTTTATTCTTATTTTCAAAAGTTGAAAATAAATATAGTTTTTGCACAATAAAAATGTTATAATAAGAATATTCTATAAGTTTTAATTTAATTTTTTTAAAAATTGTGGAGTATTCACATTATTTTTATAAAGACTAACCAAATTATGTTGATAATTCACATTGTATCTACAAAAACTTTATTTTATGTATAAATGATCCTTTCTCTAGTAGTGACATAAGGTTTTGTGAGTCTATTAAAATCTATACATGATTAAATTGTAAGTTATCATTACTTTATTTTTCTTGATTATATAATGTTATGGAAATGTTGGATGTTTTTGGTTAATAAAACCCACGCTTTTTAAAAATATATTTTTTATTTACTCTTATTACAAAATAAGTAAAACGGTAGAATAATGATAAAAATGATGTCATTTGTAGGCTCATTTTAAAATTTGTTTGATTTTTTATTATTAGTTTGTAAACACATACATTAATTTATAATCCAACTATATATCATACTTCGACCAGTGTACTTTGTCTCACGTGAAAATTGACAATGGTGAACCTTGTTTTCTCTATTCGACTAAAATAGCTTAATGAAGAATTACATAGTTCACGAGGTAATGACAACCACCGCGAAAGAACCCTCGGAAATTGCGGATAGAGGATTATAAGTACGGAAATTTACAGCCATAATTGAAAAGAAACGGACGCGTGTCACCAATGGACGCGTTTCGTGAGGGCATAACCTGAAAGTAAAGAGGAAGCCGCCAACAGAGCAAAGGTTATGAAACTGAAGCTTACTGATGCCGCCGCCATTTCTTTAAATTTCGTGTCAATCAATTTATTTGTGATCGACGCCGCTGACGAAGAAGACGAAATCAATAAATAAGCCAATACCTGCATACGCCGTTCATCAAAATCTATCATCTCTTTCCTGTGAAACTGCAAATTCAGAGGGCAAGCAGTTATAATTTCTTAAAAACTTTGAGCCGTGCTAACCTGATCGCAGACGAAATCGATGTAACACAAAACAGCTTTCAGCGATAAAGTATGCCCCAACAGTTCATCGTAAATCCCTCTACCGAGCTGCGCCGCCAAATACACGAACGCTATTACGCTTATGGCCAGGGAATACCTGTAGTCGAAAAATTGTCATTATCTTAATCTGGCACAAGCGGCGAAAGTTAAGAAAATTGTAGCAAATTATGAATACAAATTGTATCTATCTATCTATCTACCTGTATTCTTCATAATCGTCGAATTTCAATCCCGGTTGTCCGTGTTTATTGGAAACCATGATCACCAAAGAAACAAGGGAGAACACAACTTCTGAGCATCTCAGCGCAAGGCCGGCCAGTCGCGTACGATGCTCTTTCTGCTGCCTTAAAACTGATATGCTTTTATGCGTCTCGCCCTGCATAGACAGAGAAGAAACTCGGTATAGCTCCAAATCGCCTCCATTTTCGTGATAAGTGTACTCCGGCGGCGCAGAAGGCGGCGGACTTGCCATTTTCTCTGTGTAACTCACCCTGCTTACTTTCCACAACTCCCGAAAGCTTTTTCTACTGTCTTGTTGATGTGATGGCGGGAAGCTTCGAGTTAAGTGGTTTCGTAGAATGGTCTGCGAAGCGGATAAGACTCGGTCGGCGAGCAGGAGGAAAATTGCATATTCTATAAAATAGGGCTTGAATCTTCTTGTCAAAGTTCGTTGGCCGTTGAAAAACACAGACGTTACTTCTGGATTGCTTCCTTGTCACCGTGGAACCCCACCTCAGCCTGTATTATATATGGCAGTTCTTATCCACAGTCTGGAGGACATGGCCGTCTCTCGGATGAATTATTATTGTGATTACAATCATTATCTTTCTTAATTTCCTAACAACTGCTAAAAATAACATCCTCCTATCTACGGCATGATTACAAAATAAAAGAATCTCCAAACTCAAGTGGCCCTATAGAAAAACACCCATGTTCCTTAAAAAACTGCTACCTTGTCCCTGTCAATACGTGGAGCCTTACCTCGGCTATTTTGACTTACGAACATTCATACTTTTCACGACACATTAATTATGTTGATTTGGATGGGCCTAATTTTCAAAGTCCTCTAGGAAAGCCCATTTGAAATACCATTTCCATGTGATGTAATTCGGCCACAATAGAAAAACCCAAAAAACTTTGATTTGTTGTCTTAAAATGTTATTACGGTGAGAGGCATTCCTACAATGGCATCTAGGGTTGTAATGGAGTGAGTTGTTCAATTTTCTTCTTAATGTTAAATTTAATGTTTATTTGACCGTCATTGGATTGTCACTTAAATGTTTTTTTCCTCTCTTTTTTTTCTCGAGAAGTTAATTAAAAAATTGTAATAGTTTGGCCACATAATAATGTTTTGGCCCTTTTATCTTAAATAGATTTTTCCAAGACCGATTGATTTGTGGCAAATGGAATTCAATTTTGGGACATCTTGGTCAATTCCTTTATCACTATGAAGTGAGTCAAAAATAATTAACATAGACCTCAATCCTAAAACCTACAAAAAGACGATGAAACAATTTATTTTTCTAAGTTGCTTCGCTCTAAAGGATTGTGCTTTTATTTTTATGGCTATACTCCCTATTTGAAGAAGTTATTGCCCTACCAATGTGTTCCTTTTTGCATGGATTTTAAAGCAGATCGATTTATATTCAGTCACGTTGCGTATTTAACACTTCTGCATGCATTAATGTAGTTAGTTAGAGAATTGTATTTTGAAAGGGGGTCTCTGGTTCAAATCTTTTAGACTTGTTGACACAACAACATACCAACAAGTTATTGTCAATTGTGTCAAACATATTCAAGAAAGAGTGACTTTTTCTTTAAATTAGCTACACATTTAGTGTGCTATGTCAATCATCCATTTCGCCCTTTAGGTGACATTTTGGATAAGCTCTTAATTAATGGCCACCTCCATGGTAAATGCATCATTTGATGTAGGAAACATTGGTGGAGCTGTAGAGAAAAAAAGCAATGAGACATCCCCTCAAGTTTGAACCAAAATTCTTCCACGAGGTAATGGTTCTCAACATGATACACCTTGCCTTCATGTGGTGTTAGATTTCTTTGAATTTTACAAAACTCATCACTCAAAATATTTCATTCTAGTTGGTTATTTTGTTAGTTGAGTCCCCTCTGTGGATATGCTAAAAAAATGGGTTCACAACCATTCGCAACCCCACAATGTTCGATTCAAAGCATTGCAAGTTCTATGATCTTTTTTCCTAATTTCACTAACTCTAAACCATTGTTAGCTGTGGCCCATGGTTCATTTCAAATACCCTAGAGGAATTTTCCCATTGGACCATGGAATCCAAAGTTACCATGCAATGTAAGCTCAAAAACCCCATATGGGTGTATTTTATTAGTCTCTTTATCCCTCTCTACAACATTATTGAGCAACTCATGAAATTCCGACTTGTCTACCATGGGTAACGTAATTTTTGTGTCACTCGCCCTTAAATGAGCATATGCATGGAAATATACTTAGCCAAAGATTTGAAAGAATTTATTGATATCCTACTTTTTGAATACATAGTTTCACTACCAATCCTCAAGTCACATGATTATGGAATTCCCTTCAATGACATTATTTTCTAGTGACACAAGTGAAATTTTCTACAAATAGTAGGGCCATCGGCTCCTCTAGTGATGGTTGGACCATAGTCTTCAAGAAGAAACCCCACGACCTCTCATGCCAGTACCAAGCTACCAAGTGTTGCACAAAAACCCACAATTAGGTCTGAAGACATGTTTTAGTTGACACTACCAAGCTAACTAGCCAACCTATGCCTCCACTCATCCCTCATACCCCACAATCCATATTTTCCATCATATCGTCAAAAGTCATGGCTTTATCATCACAATCCTTATATCCTCATCTAGGGATCACTTCTATAGCGTAGGGATTCTTGACGAAAAAGTTATCCTTTATGAGTCCCTCACCCTCTTGAAAATAGGATTAGTTTAATAAAAATGGCACCCTACGAAACTCATTGAACTTATAGAGTTTAATAATGCTTTTACAACAGGGTTGTAGCCCTCTAAGACCTAGATGAGGGGTACATGGTACAATATGCACCTTGATAATATCCAGTGATTGTAAATTTTTAGAATGATTGAGGTTTTACTAAATAAACCCATAGTTATATGGTTAGGGAAAATTGTCAATGTTTCATAAATATGCAAAACGACTTATATGACGTAAAAATCACATGCATCTACTATAATTTGTTGCTCACACTATCTAGTTGGTGACCAATTGCAAGATGTATAGTAAGGACCCTCGTGTAGGAGATGTTATCACATTACATTCACCACATCTTTCTAATATTTGGCTTTCCTGGAATGACAACAAAAAGTTTGAGAATTTTTAATTAAAATATCCTGTTAATATTTTCAAGCAGGGGAGTGCAGAAAAATACGAGGTGGAACTTTGAATCCCAAAGGAAAATTAATGTAGAGCCTCGCAAAAATCATCCTGTATCGAGCCTCAATCATCGAATCAACTGCAATCAACATGCCCATCAACTGAACAATCCCAAGAAAAACTTCTGGCTCCTAGAGCTCCAAACAAAGCTCCAGGAGGTAGATCCGAAAAGGATGTTCCTGAAGGGTAATGTCCTGTGGCATTCTAGGCACCCAACGATGGAAGCTAAAAACAACATTTACAAAAAACAAAGACCCCTCATGCGGCACTTTCTGCAAATCTGCTTAATTCTGGAAACAAAAGAGAAAACCTTCTCGTACAAGTGCACAAACTTAAACTTTACAGCACCATTTTCTTCTACTCCACTCCCTCACGGAGTCTCTATTAGGTCTTAATCCTAAAAAGCTTCATATGAGTGCATATTTATATCTCTCCTTGGATCTGTCGATAATGAACTTAGGAATGTCTAGTTGTGGTTCTTCTTACTTCCAGGAAGGGATGAGTTTGGGGGGTTCCTGATTTTCCTCAACAAATAGCTTCGCTACCCATGTGCTACCTCGTTTAGTCACTATCACCATGTCACTATATAGTGTTGCATCCTTTCCGCCCAAACAACAATCAACTCCTTCTCAGCCTCCTTGCACCCTTTCAGTGTTGCCTCCTTTCATTTTAATCCTTTGTTACTTTTTTAACAATGTTTACAATTATTTTTATGTTTCTCAAGCCCCATCACATAATTTTGATAATTCTCTTTCTAAATGCCTTAATTTTTCCCCTATAATCTGTGAGTAGCATATGATAGAATTCTTTTTATGATATATATTATGAAATATGTTATGTTAAATGACATTTATAAAGCTCCAAACATTGATGGATTTCCATGTGAATTACATAAAACCCTATGGGATATGAAGGATTATGAACTCATAAACTTCTACTTAGAAGTTTTGCAAGTCAACATTTTGGGAGAGCCTATAAATTAGGGTAATATAAAATTAATTCGTAAGATAAAATATTCAAATTAGATTACCAATGAGCATAATATCACCTTATTAAATGTATCCTACAATATATTCACCAAATATTAGGCTTTCCAATTGAAAAATTTACTTCCGCTTATTTTTTGGACCAAAGATACATGCATCATAGAAAACACACACACACACACACACACACACATGTGTGTGTGTGTGTGTGTGAATATTGGGAGAAGCTCAAACCCCATATTATCCAGGTTATAAATGAATTTAGAAATGGGATCTCCATTAACTCCAATTTAAATCTAGGGTCTGCCATTATCCAATTGTAAATGTTTCTTTATCACATTATCCCCATGATTAAAGGCCATCGATAATAATGGGATAAAAAAACTAATGAAATATTGTACAATGAAACTAAAAATATGATATCTTGGCACAATATTAAGCAAAAAATTATTGTATGAAATGAAGAATCCATTCTAACTTATAAGATTCAATATGCTATCTTAGATGAATTGATCCATTAGATTGGAAGTTCTTGTCGGTCCCCTTGGTGAAGAGAATGGAATATCGTAGATTTCACCCTTTTGCGATATATGAATACCAAAATAATTTTCTCCTAGTCTTTTCTAAATAAATCCTTCTTGATTGCTTCAATCATTATTTAAACCTCACATCATCTCATAATATTTTTCCTAGGAAGTTTGAAAAGGTCTATAAAAATCTTACTAAACGTAAGAAAGCTTAATTCCTTTGGTGCATTCTTTAACAAGGGCTCTTGGTTGGGGAAAGGATTCAGAACATGGTAATTTAAAACCCCACTTATCATTCCTGCAACGAATATGAGAGTATGAAACACCTATTTTATTTATCCCCTTTTCACAATCTAGCTCAAAATTGACTTCAATACTTGTTTCATCCCTTTTTTTCTAAATTTCAATACTTTGATTTTTTTATTCGAGGACTTGACCATGCTACTAGTACTATTTAACTATATTTTTAAATTACTTTGATATGATATTATTTTTCGTATAAGGAAAGATAGAAATTATTCTCCTTTTAATCATATAAAAATCGAAATAATTTTTCTATTTTTAACAAGTATTCTATCGATTCTTATAAGTTACTCAAACTATATGTAGTGCTCGACAGAACAATAGAAAACACACACACACACACACACACACACACACATAAGAAGATGGGATGCGTGCTTAGTGGTGTATGGGTGGCATGCAGCTTATCACTTTCTTGAAATTAGGGGTTAAATTTGACGGCCACCTCTGCCTGTCAAACAATTATTGAGTGACGGTAATTTTTCAATATAGCCCTTCAAAAACACGAAATAATGCTATTTTTTACTAACTATTCTATATTTATTATATCTTCTTGATATATATTTACATATATTTTTAGATTTTATATATAAATATATATAAAAATTGATGATAAGATTTTAAATATACAAGTCGCGTGTGATAGTTAGATCAGATATTTACAAGTATTTTATGTCTAAAATCACTAAAAACATCTAAACGGCCATCAAATTTAACCCCTGCTTGGAATAATGATTCAACACTTTATTTAGGATCTAAGGCTTTTATCATGCCGAAACTCACTCTAACGTTGAAATTTGGCAGTAATTGGATAGTTACATCAAGGGAATAAAGTATAGGGGGTGGATGGGAGATGTGTTGAGTGGAGTCTGGGTTGGCATGTGTTAGGTGGAAGGACTGTCAACCTACCATTTTCCTTGCATAAATATAATACAAGCACTTTATTTTGAGACCAGAGATGTTAACCACACCGACCCCATGTTAACCTTGTAAATTTAGTATTATTTGGATTTGTGTAGCAAGTGTGGTACACTCAAAATAGAGTTCTACTATAGCCATCCTAAATCAGTCCATTTCCAGTGAAATCTGGCCTGTGCATGGACACAAAGTTGTGAACCTGATATCTCCTCATTTTTCCACATCCAAATTGACTGAGTTGGGTATGTATATGCATCTAAGGTGTGTCCTATGTCTGTGAGAGGAAATCAATATTGTCATCTATTGTTATGTTTGTTGTATGCTGAAGAAGAACGAGGTAACTTCTCATGGAATGTGACTAGGAAGTGTACAAAAGACATGGGTTTCCTCATGGGAAAGTCACACTATTTCACCTATGCAACAAACAGTTCCCCAACCTAATCAGTTTAAATTTTCCTACGCACTTCGAGCCTGTGCCAAAATGTGATCCCTAGAGTAGGGTATGGATGTCCATCAAAGCATAAAAGATAGAGGAATATTTTCAGATGTTGTAGTTACAAATTCTCTAGTTAACATGTATGCAAAATGTGGAAGCATAGACATGCATATGAATGATCCTCAAGTGTTGGTCAGAATAATGATTATTTTTATTTAGTTTGAGCACGAGTTGGTTGATTGGAGATTGATATTTTTGTGAATTTGAACCAACTGGTGAGCTGTTATAAAATATATTTTAGAATCCTAAGGCTATGAGGTAGTGTGGTATATGAGATTGGTAACAAAATAATGTATAAACGGAAAGAATACTCATGGTGATCTATATGGTTACTGAATGCAAATCTTGATTACCGTAGAAAATATTATGCTCTAAATAGGAATTGGTCCCAATCCTAAGTAAATAAATTCAAGGGTATGAATAACAATGAAAAAACAAGTCAGCCAAAAAAAAGAGGATAAAATAAGTATTTTGCAAGAAATTATCACATAGATTCAATCTGCAACCTTTGGTCTCTCATTACTTGTTTGTATTTTTAAAATTTTCTCCATGTGCACTATGGCGAGTTGTATATTTGATGAGTTAACCGATGAATGGAAATTCTAGAGGATTATTGTGTAAACCTCTTTGTTCTTAGTTTCATCTATGCGTGGCCTTAGTGGATATCATTTGTGTGGCCTTGGATGTTGATCCGGATGATAGCTAGAATGCTTGTTGAGTTCTTCATTGTTCCAAATGATTTTTTGTATGTATGGGAGACTATAAATCACCCGAAGCCATGATTACCAAACATCATTCTCTAATAGACATGGTCTCCCTTACCTTAATCTTTTACAATTTTTCGTATAATTTGGCTATCCATTTGCAATAAAATAAAAATATGAAACCATTAGATACAATATAATTAGATATTATAATTAGGCCATAAGCACGAAAAAACAATAAAACTCCTCCTTATGATTTACCTTACCAAATTTCTATTTGACTATCATCTATGTTGCTACTGCAACCTTATACATTATTATCTAAGGTTTCAAAATTAGATGTCCATGTCTTCTGGTATTGGTGAGTGTTAGATGTTTCATGAATAAAATAACCATTTTTGTCTACCTTGCAAAGTCAAAAAAAAATTCAACATTCCAAGACTCGCAAAATACCTTCTGGACCCCAAGGGAAGAGAGAAGTGAAGTTTTGTCCTTTTACTTGCTATGTGGGGAGTCGGTTGAAGCCTTAGATCAAAGCTGATCAAATGTTGGTACTCCCTTCGTTGTTCCTCTAGAGGCCCGGTTATCCCGTTTTACACTTTTAGGAATCTGTTTAAATGGAAAAGTTGGGTTTCGTTTCGGCTCGCCATTTGAACGTTGAGAAACTAAATACTTGTCTTCCTTGGAAAACCTATGGTATTTTTACAAGATAATTTCATGGAATCTTCAGTTTGGGGAAAAACACATTTCTCGATAATTTGGCAACAGGGTTTTGTAGGCCTCCAGTCGTAGTTTGACTAGGTCAAACTAGACCAATTACAACTAGTGGCTCTAGAAAACATGTTGCCATTTGTAACCCATTTTCCATTTCCCATTTCCATAAACTCTAATGTATTATTCATATATAGGAGGGAATGCAGGAATCTTCCCATAAGGATTCGATCCATCGATAGTTCATTTTTGGAAGAGCTTTCTTAGTCGTAATTATTGTTGCAACTATCCAGTTATGACCGATGGCCCCAGAAAACTTGTCGCCATTTGTAGACCATTCACTAGTTCTGAATTCCATTAGTTCCAATGAATTCTTGGTATATAGGAGGACACACAAAAAATGACACGTGTGTATTTTCTCATTGGAAGATAGTCTTTGAACGTGGTTTCTTAGCCTCTGAGTCAAAATGATATGTTTGCGCAACTAGTAGAAAAATGTAAAATAAACTCACAGGACCCTTACCAAGGCAATAAACTATCATGAAAAATTAATGAAATAAATAAGTAACTGTATGAAACTCTCCCATATGGTTTGTGGTGTGAAATCTAAATTTTGTAAAAATAGTGTTTCTCTCTCTTCCCTATCTCTTTCTCTCTCCTTAGTTAAGAAATGAAGTGAAATGAATATATGTCTCTAACCCTATCCTTCGAGTGAAAATTATTATTACTATGTAAATGGAAAACCGAAAACATTAATTATGCAAGATTTAGATGGATGTCATTCCAACAATTTATCACTAATTTCATGCTCACATGGTTTTGTAGGATGCAAGTAAAATGGTATAGACAGATTTACAGATGAATATAATCAACTATATTCAATTCATACGGGATAATTACATAAAGAATAAGTGCAAATATATAGGGAGATAGTTTCCTATTAAGTAGGAAACAACTCAACCACAAATCTATATATATGTGAGTTGTTATAACTCCCAAACAACTCACGTATAATATACTAACCTGATATTATGAGTTTGATTATTACAACTCATAATATATTACATAATATTATTCATCCATATATATGAATAATGTGAGCACTATATAAGTATTCCTAACATTCCCCCCCTTAGTGCGAACATGGGGAAACAACAATTGCACTTCCTTCTGCAGCGTGCCGCCCGTGTGTGCTCATGATTTGGATGGTTTTTCAGGACAACCAACAACCTCAACATGGATGGTTTTATAGGACAACCAACAACCTCAACAGGGATGGTTTTACAGGACAACCAACAACCTCAATATCATGATGCTGCTTTTCCTTGTGCTTTCATCTGTCCACTATGCGTTTACATCAGGGAATTATGTAGGAAACACAAATGGCATATCAAAAAATTGCACAATAGAAGATATACTAAAAAAAATTCACACTACTTCCTATAAGAATCGTAATGTTCTTAATCGTAGTCTCTATCATTGATCGTTGCCACTCGATCTCGAACAACATAGAAAACTGCCACTGCCACTGGAAGCTTTCCTTGACTAAGTCATTTAGGGTGCATAATGGGAATGGAACATTGGTATGTATTCCCCCCCACAATGTGAAATTCCACACATATAGATACTGAGAAGCAAAATGCATCGAAGAACATACTCCTGAATGGATCTTGCTAGTTAGGTCTTGCTGCACATGGTCACTAATGCTAGTGAACGTATTCTTCTAGCTGACCATCAAGTCAGTTAGAGGATCACTGACAGTCATCTGCACTCCAACACAAATATCTTTCCAACATCTATCAAATACCACACAAAATAGAAACACTGCAAACTGAAGCACACTGAGAAAATGGAAACCACACTAAAAATCATATACTAACACCATACATATGCCACCACAGCTTCTGTGTGGCCCCGTCATTGGTGACTAACGAGAGGTCGCTGAATGACCTCCAGCCTCCTGTGCCTCCATCCTCCAGTTATACATACCGCTTAGGTCAGGGAAATGTGCTCAGACTTCTTTTTCGAACTTCTCATTTTTCATAAAAGATGGTCTTTGTATTCTTTAGCTGTCAACCTTTTTCTTTTAGAGATCTAGATGGTTCAAATTCACTGTCATCTTCATATCCTTCTTCTAAATTTAGCATAGCTGAATTTTCTTGATCTTGTATATTTTTTATGTCTCTCTCCATGGTAATTGGTTCCATGAGAATACATTGTTTTCTTCTTTTCTTGACCATTGTGACATAGGTGTCAGATACAACCGAAAATGCACCCAGAAGACAATATGACAATTGGACTAAAAATTTAAAAAGTAATAAACTGAGATAACTTTTTAAACGAAAACAACTAATAAATAAAGACAACTTTTTGAAAGCACGTTGAATGACTCAAACCAGTGGGACATGCATGAGATTTGGATTTGTAACGCCAATCTTGATTGTTCCTCCTTGCGCCACCGCTAACATTGTCACTCTTTGCTAGATATTTAGTCGCCGCGAGACAGATTTTCCAATCTCCAATAATCATCAAAAGACCAAGCACCTTCCTTATTTGAACATGTCTTTAGACTGAAACGGAAGTGCATGTGAACTTGTAAGGTTGATTTCTAATGTATTGATAGAATCCTGAAGATAAAGATCAGACTGCATAAAGATGGCAAATGCATGAATTTCACCTTCACCTTCTAGATGCCATGTCTCCCTTATAGTTTTCGTTAAGACCAATGCAGTGTCTAATGCAAGCTCACATAAAACAATCTTGGCACAAATTTTAGCAACATTTATCATGTGAATGTGGATCTAATTAAAAAACATAGCCGATTCTTTTTAAAGGGCACCAAGGAGAACAGAAAACCAACACAGATATGATGGCGAGGTGGATGCAGGTCTATTATATTAGTATATGTGCTTTCAACCTCTATCAGATTCTTCTTCAAGGTGCACAACATGCAGCTAAAAGACCTGGTGCACATGATGCTCTGTTCTTGGCAGACTGGATTTGTGCATTGGAGATGTTATGAGCGGACTACACAGAGATTTTGATTCAATAAAAATTCAAAACCCGTAGGAGAAGCTGTCAGATTTTACGGAGTAGATCTTTGACCACCGAATCTGCCTTGTATTGATAATCTCATGCATGCTGATGGAGAAAACAAGGGCGCTTAGGTTAAGAATTGTTTTGTTAAGTGACAGACTGCAGACAAGCTTGGTCTCTATATGATTCGCCATAGTTATGGAAAATCGAAGCTCCTGCCACCACCAACAGATCCTCAAAGCCTTTGTTCATGCACCTAATAATAATAGTTGGCTACAGAATTGGAGAAGACCACTTTACATATGCTCCATCGTATACGCAACAATGCCACCAATCTACAGAATCTGATGCAGATATGAATCGATGATGTAGAAATAATGAATAAGTGACTTGTTGCCACTACAAATGCAATGTAAACATCCGGATGGAAAGAAAACTCGGTGGCAAACAAGAGATTGAATTTTTGTATATCATTCAATCTAATCTTCACCGTCAAGAAAAACTACTGATCTTGACCGTATACGCAGCAGAAGCTATGAACAATGTTGCATATAGTTAAGTCTTAATCACATGCTTGGGAAACATTACAATCTATAGAGTCGCCCCTTGTGATATTATCATAAAATCATTTCTCTCATAGGATAAGCTCGCTCTGATACCAAATAAAATGGTATAGACAGATTTGCAGATGAATATAATCAACTATATTCAATTCATACGGGATAATTACATAATGAATAAGCTGCAAATATATAGGAAGATAGTTTCCTATTAAGTAGGAAACAACTCAACCACAAATCTATATATATGTGAGTTGTTATAACTCCCAAACAACTCATGTATAATATACTAACCTGATATTATGAGTTTGATTATTACAACTCATAATATATTACATAATATTATTCATCCATATATATGAATAATGTGAGCACTATATAAGTATTCCTAACAGCAAGCTTGTAATATGGAGAAACGATGTGGTTATAATTCATTTTATATTACTGTAATTTATGTATGATAATGGAATGTGTGTGTGTGTGTGTGTGTGTGTGTGTCTTTGTAGTGTTATGTTATAATAAAGTTATCTTTTGAAAAAAAATTAGTGTATGAGTGGCAAGAGTTTAGGTTTGATTGGGAAATGTGCATCTAAGCATGAGTTTCATTTTGATTCAAAAATTTTTATTACAAAAGTTGGATATATATGTGAAAGGAAATTTAATTTGGCATCTTATAGTGCTTTCTCGTTGTGAAATTTATGATGAAATCTCTAAAGTTTTGTGTTATTTTACGAGGAAATATAGAAAAAAAATCTAAATTAAATAATCAACCTTAGTTTAAAACTTGTGCATATCTACCATTCTCGTATGATCTTTGTAGCATAGAAAACTAAAACCTTAGGATGCAACTTAAATCCTTACAATTGATAACACCTTCTAGTTAAGTAAATAAGAGTCAAAGTTTGAGTTTTTTGTCAGAGCTTGTATGCTTAGAAACATCATTTTGAACTTGATGGTTAAGAATGACATGGTCAATATTTATCTTGAGTGTGGTGCCTTCCTAGGTTTGGTAATCATGTGTGTAGTAAGGAGAATGTGTTCTCTCAAGGTAGTACTCCTTGGGAAACCAACATTAATCATAGTGTAAAATTATCTGGGACCGACATATGTGTCGAGTGGCAATGATCACCCACTAACCTTGAAAGTCATCTTTAAGAGTTTTCATAAATGATCTCAATACCCAATCTCATTTATCGTTTAGGGTTATATGATACAATATTAAGAGTTAATTGTGGAACTTAAAAACTTTTTAGTTTATGAATAGCTTGTTAAAAAAAAGGTAACCATAAGAGGATGTTGATGGGAGAAAGTGAGATTTAGATATTTCACGTAATACGTTTAAGTCATTTTGTGGTGAGAAACGGAATCCACGTCATGTAAAATTTAATGTGAATCTTAACCTTTTAATGAAGGACTATTGCCTCGTGTTATTCCCCTTTTCATATTTTTCAATGAATATATTATCTAAAACCATGTAACTATGCTCTTGACATGAACTCATATGAAAAAGACTAGTAGTCTCATGAGCATACCTCTGTCCCTATTAATAAATGGGTTGCACAATTTTTTTTTAAAAATGTAATTAAGTCAAATTAAGTGAAACCATTTTAAGATGAATGAAAATGATTCTAGTGGATATGATGCTTTAGTTAACTACACATGAGGATAGTGAGTGTGAATTCCCTTTAACCCCTCTCAACTAGTGTGCCATCTTTCCAAGAGGTATTGAATGTTCCTAGAGTTACAAGATGATTTTGGAGATAAGGGTGTTCAATCGCTGTAGTTGTGACCTTAGTAAGGTTTGTAGAATTTTATAATTGAATGTCTCCTGGTAGCATGCATCTAATCTTTAATTTCCAGGAATTGAAACATGGTTGAGTGTGAAATCATACTCCTTAGGACCTTGATGACTAAGCATTTAAATGAAGAAGATAAGATATAAGGTTAGTTGTAATTAATTAAAACATGAATCATGTATCCTTAGTAATTAAATGCTAATATGAAAAGAACATGTAATCTATTCACTCTTGAACTAATAAACCTGACTTGGTCATGTGAACCTTCCTTTTTGCAGCCAAGTTAAATTTCAAAACCAAACAAACATGCAAATTTTAAGACAAACCCTTGGAACAAACACGAGTGGCTCATGTGGGAATATATGTTCCTATTAACAATCAGGCCACATCATCCTATTGTGATAAGGGAAACAAGAAAAATTAGAGGGAGTAACTATAAGTGAAATTTTAAGTAAATCAAGGAAATATAGTATAGTTTTAAGAAAAATGAAGGACCACATCATAAGTGGTTTTCAACAATTTAGGCCAATAATGAAAGATAGATGTAATGAAATTGTAAACTAGGAAAGTGGGGTGTCATGGATGGTATCCTTGTGTGTAACTAAATACCCTATTAAAAAGAAAGAGAATTAAATAAGTAATTGAAATAATGTAGATGATCCTTATTCAATGAGTTACATCGTACGTTAAATGTAAAACCATATATAAGGAAATCTAGCAAAATGAAAAGGAACGTATGACTCACATATTATGAGCCTTAATAGAAATTGAGTTAAACATTAAATCATCATTGTAATAATTTTGAAATTCTAAAAGTATCGTTCCGTGGGAAGACCCTATCTATAAGATTATACTATTGTTGAATCGTTATGTTGTGCCTTATCATTAATAAAAAGTGGCCTTGATGTGCATCATGTGGTTTCATGTCATCTATGTGGGTTATTTTTTGTGAAAACACATCATGTGTTGTGTGTTGTCCTAAGTGATCCATTTTGTTTTCATGTATCAATAAATGTAAGTAAAAAAAATTATTCCAATATTTTTACTTTTGCATTTGTGTGCCAAATTTTTGGGTGTTACAATATATCTCTAGGTATAAATATATTATTTGAGGTGGAAAATCTATAGATACTCCTCAAAAATTTGAGAAATGCACCCCTGTGTGGTCATCCATGAACCACTGAATAATCTACCTACAAATTGATTACTCACTCTACCAAATGTGATTGGACATGTGGGATTCATAACCTTATTCATATGTTCAATTCTCCCATTTTTTTCTTATGGTTGGCTTAACTAACCTGGATATTTATGATTTTTTCAATATTTAATTTTTTTTCCATGCTTGAAGTTTATGCTAATAAGACCTACAAAAAATTTAGAAGTGTGTGTGTGTGTATATATATATACATATACATACACACACACACACACACAGATATTGTATGTATGTATATATGTATGTATGTATATATATATATATATATATATTATATATATATATATATGTATATGTATGTATATATATATATATATATCTTATATCTATATCTCTCTCTCTCTCTCTCTCCTCTCTCTCTCTCTCTCTCTCTCTCTCTCTCTTCTCTCTCTCTCTCTCTCTCTCTCCTCTCTCTCTCTCTCTTCTCTCTCTCTCTCTCCTCTCTCTCTCTCTCTCCTCTCTCTCTCTCTCTCTCTCTCTCTCTCTCCTCTCTTCATTATCTGTTCTTATCTCTCTGTATATATCTATAGATATAGAGATGATGAGACTCTCTCTCAACATTAATAATGTTAGTATAGATATACTATATATATATGATATCTATATCTATATGAGATATGTATGTATATAATATATGTATATGTACATACATAACATATGTATGTACATACAGACATATAGATATATATATATATATATATATACATACATATACTATACATATATATAGATCTATATATATTATATATATATATTAATTTGAATATAATATATTTAAAAATTTACAAATAAAATTGGGGCAAGTCATTAATTAACTTTTACCATCTAAGAGTTCAAAAATATTGATATGCATTAAATTGAAGTAAAGTTCTAAGGAAGGTATCTCTCTATTCATATGCACTCACTTGCATATTATTCTACTAGATATATGTTGTAATAACAAAAGTTAGAAAAATCAAATGAAATGTACAGTGTACTAGTACATTTCATAAAATTTTATATTCCATTTTTTTTCAGAAATAGATTATCTTTAAGAAATTGACAATACATTATTGATGTAAGAAAATTTTGATTTAGAGGAAATATTAGTCACCCAAGAATATGTAGAGTTAGAATATTAAAACTTGTGCAATTTCAAACCACTTCAAATTCATCCCAACAAGGAATGTTTTCCTTATAAGTCATTTTCTTAAATCTTGTCCAAGCCATGGAGCACACAAAAGTAAGTAACATTGTAAAAATACATAGCAATATCCTTCCTCGTGCAAATCTATACTTAACCATGCATCACTATGTTTATTATCCCATATTAAAATGTTAGGAAAGTGACTCCACATGGAAATCCATACATGCATGTAACACTACAAGCCAATAACTTTTTTTAAAAAAAAATAACAATGTATACCTTGGACCATCTATTAATACTCATTCAACATTACAATGAATTGTAGAACCCCCGAACACTATCAATTGTGTTTAATATGTTATTACATTTATACCACACTCATTTGTTTTAATGATGAGGACAGATGGTTTAGGAAAGCGTCATAGATAAGGACCAATAAAGTGATCATATTTTTCTCAATCCAACAAAGGCTAACGGCCATGTAAGGAAATATGAAAAATTTCTTCAGCATACCTATACTTCTTGAAGGAATATTTGTCCCACTCTTAAAGCTTCAAGGTACTCATTTAATATAAGGTATTCCCTAGTACTATAGGGTTTTTAATCAATTTTATGGGTTTTCCACCTTTTAGTGTGTTGGTTACACCTCTCCACTTCTTATTTATGTAGCTAGATTGTAAATAATTTTAAAAAAAATTGTGAAATACAAGGTATCATTTGGCTCTTGTTTGGTTCCTCTATCTTAGAACATTAATCTTTTTTTTTCATATTTTATGACATCTGGATTTTTACTCACACTCTCACATGCTATTAGAGCTTGTTCAACTAATTAAAAAAATCATTCTGTTGGGTTTATTTGATTGGAATCTTGAGTTATTTCAATATTTTTATTTTAGCTCACACATATATGAGTATATTATTCTTGCTTGTAAATAGGTTATCTATATAATTAAAAAATAACAAGGAAAAAATACACATATAAGAAGGTTTCACATGAAATTATTCATTCCATAAATGATATAGATGATTTAATATAATTTGAATTAAATATAATTCTAGATAACCGTTGGAATAAATAACGTATCAATGTTAAAATATAGTGATGACAAATTTAGACACACATAGAAATGTGAAAACCCTAAGGAAAAAGGAGAGGTAAGGAGACTTATATGATTTCCAAGTGAACAAAAAGTGATATGGGAAGGGTAATGTACTGAACAAATTTTAAACAACATTGTAAATACTCACTGTAAATTATGAAACACAGAAACAAAGCTACATAGGGTCACCTAGTAGACAAAAAAGGCACATGGGCACTGATTACTGGGCCAGAGTGCTAGTGACTTTGCCAAATATTAGGGTCTTCTTTCTTTAGTGTCTCTAGATATTTGCTAATGATTCTTGTTTGTCACCTAATTTCCGCTAGTTGATCACCGAGAGTACCTTTAACATGCAAAACAAAACAACTACCCGTACATACCAACAATCTAATAATAAAACCTAAAAGGAAAATGCAGCATGGAGAGTCAGACTGACCACATTGGTCACTCGAAGTGTGATCTTACTGCAGAGCGATGCACTACATCTTAGACATCATGTAGTTGTTTTGTATGTGTGTATAAATTATGCCCTAGGATTCCCTTGTGAAAGTTGAACAAATGATAGTGGGCTAGATATAGAATATAAAAATGTATATAATGTGTGGATGGAATATAATAGAATAGAATTCCCCTCTTATGTAGTGTATGTAGAAGTGATGCAGCCCTTGTCCCTTAAATGGATGCTCGATGGATTCGTTTGAAGTGCTTTAATGCCTTTGGATGCAATTTTAGGTGGTTATAGTAATGCTTAGTGCTTGGTCCTTTATTTTGAAAACATAATTATGTATTTATATGATTCAATTGTTTTAAATTTGTAATTGAAAACTTGAAGGCTGACCCATATAAGTGAAAAAGATGCCCAAAAAATAAAAGAGACCCAAAAAGAGTGAGTAAGGTAAGAAATGCTTAAGGGCTCCCATGAGGGACATGGGCTTCTTAGTGTTACTATCGTTTCTAGGAGCTAGTGTCTAAAGCTATAAAAGATAAATAATTTAAGTTCCAACTGGATTGTATGGTGTTAAAGACTAAAGAGACAGAAACAAATGAAACAAGTTCCTAAAGATAGTTTTCAAACACTAGTTTTTTTTCTTAGGAATCGTGTAAATAATAGCATTCTTTTACAACATATAAATGTCCCCAAGTGTGTTATTCTGTGTCTACATTTACACTCACTTTATGTTATTGAGTGAATAATAGATAACATAAAGTAGATAAAATATGTGCACCTGATGATCACGTAGAAAGCGTAGAAAATAACATGTCGAGTGGACAAGTGAAGCGTGGAGTGATTGTAAAGTGAAGCGTGAAGAATAAGAAAGGGATGTGGACCTAGGGGTGAATCGCTCCATGTTGTAGTGTGTTGTCATAGCTTGTGTGAGACGCTTCTTGTAAGGATGAATTTGCAAAACAAGAACAAGAATGTAGTCAAAGTTTTGTATATAATAAATCAGAGAAACATGTGTATAAGTATGGAAAGTGTGTAAAATGTGTAAGAAGTAAAGTGCGCACCTAATATGTAAGAGAGTAAGCCATAGAAAAGTGTCTTGTTGCTAGGAGATGGCTGATTTAAATGTTGAAGGTGATTCTTTTTGTGATCTCATGTCAAGTGTGAGGTTTTGGGAAATCTCACACAAAGTATGAATTATTTGGGTAATCTCACTCTAAGCGGGATTATTTTTGGCAATATCACACCAAAGAGAAAGTGTTGGCGAAAGTATTCTAGTTTTATTCTCCATATATCACTCTTCCCAATAAGTACTACTACAGATAGTGCATCCTGATTTGTTCTGTTTCTCCTAATTTGTTTAAAACTATTATGATTTTATTGATTGTAGGAGATAGATTGCATTCTTTGACTGAAGGATACTGGTTGTTAGCATAAAAATACTCTGTAAATAATTATAGAAAATGTTTTACTGATAAAATGATTGTGTATACCCCTAGAAAATTAGTTCCCAAGGTAGGATAGGAGTACCCAAGTGCTAGTGTCTAGTTTTGGGCACTAGTGTTTGCTCTATGTTTTCGACCCAAGTTAGATTTTGGGCCGTTCTATGAAAAATTTTCTACGTCATTTATGTACTTTTCTGATCTAGACTGTAGTTATGAGCTTCCATAGGGGTGATTTGTTAACCCAATCTATGCCCACCCTTGTTTGGGGTGCATGCAATGATAGTAAGAGAAAACAATTTAAAGGAAAGGACCTTATTCTGATTTGAAGTGGATTACAGTAAGGGGTAGGGAATATGTATAGTAGAAACCAATGTACACACAAACAAGATAGATGAGTAACATATGTTAGTGGTAAAGGTAGAAAACATGTAAGGGAATACAATGTAACTATCAAGTTTGTAGGAAAGATAGACTGTGAATAATGGGTTTTAAACATGGGACATCACTCACAATTTCAAAACATAATCAAGGATGAAGCATCCAAAAGAACACAATGATCATACAATACATATATCATCACCCACAAATAATATCAAACAGTAGAAACAATAACAAGTAAAGTGTATATCAAATAATGATGATTATAAATAGACCTAAAAAACAAACCCTACACATCAAGCACCCATTAACATGTTAGAAAGATAAATATTATGTTAATGCATGTATATATCAGTGAAAACTGAAGTAACTAAAATGTGATGCAGTGAGTGATATAGCAATAGAACCTAAACTGTGTAGAATATTAGAGTAGTTAAAGTAGATGCCCCTAAGAGCCTTGGTGGACCTGGTAAAAGGTAAAGTGCCAAACATCATTATGACATTTAAAAACCTGTAATAGATCTGCATTCACCTAAAAATATCAAGTTAACGCACATGTGGGTGTGTGTGTCTATATATATATATATATATATAAAGATGATGACATACTAAGAATATGTCTAACATGGAAAAAATGTGTAACATGTAAATAGAATAAGCTAGAAAGAGAAAATACAAACTAGATATGTGAATGTTATGTATGAGTGTGATGCTATAATATGTAAAATGTGAACATGGGAGGAGTTTTTTTCTCCCCATTGGATGTATAAGAAACATGTTTCATTTATAAATTCACACTCAGTAGTCAATAATGAACCATAGAAAAAGAGTGCGTCATCCAAAAATAAGTTTTTTTTTGTGTTAGAATGTGTATATCGTGAAGTGTTGTGCATGGAATGTGTAATGAATGTGAGGTTCATTTAAGGATTAGATCCTCATTGTTCAAGTATGAAATATGGAACTAGAGTGTGTCATAGGGTAACAACAATACAATGTGTGTATCAAAGGGTATGGAGATGTGCAGGAAGAGTAATTATGGTGCACAAAATGTAGTAGTAGGCACTATAGATAATTAATAAAGGTTGGGATGGGAAGAAAGTGTGATTCCCCCAAGTGTGTAATGGATAGTAAGCTATTTAACGATAGTGAAGGCCAAGAGCCCTCTACCCGATATGCGAGGAGACAAAGGAATGTGAAGATGCTCTAATACCGGTGGTGTAGGAGAGTAATTATGTGCACATGAAGGATACCTATGTGGTGAAGGTGGTGATGAACAACTATGTTAATGGGCATCCCGAATAAGGTCGTTAGGCCGAGGATTTGGAATAAGAGACTGATGAGGATGATAAGGTCATGATGTAGGTTACATGTGAATAGGATAGCTAGGTGCAGAGTGTGATTTAGATTTGAGAAGCATGGGAAGCCTATATGTCATGATTGGTGTATCAAAACAATTTGTTTGAGATGATGGTGCACATGGTCGAATGACTTTTTATAGTGACAATTTATTTATTATTTATGAATTTAAGACACAAATGATTCCTGGAAGGGATAATTTGGCTAGCGCAAAGCAAGGAGATACCTAAGAGCTTGTCATAGCCTCTGATTGAAGACACAACAATGAATGGTAAAAGTTTGAAATATCCAAAAGAATGAGGGACTAGGAATCTGATCTTAGAAAATGGACATTTTTTAGCCAGAAGGAGTGCAATGGAGTATACATTTGTAGGATTGGATGGATAGATCATAAAATCATTGATATTTAAAGAATAAGAAGTGAATTCAACATGATAATTATGATCTGAGAATGCAATGAATGGAAGTGATGTGTCATCAGAAGAAATAAGGAAATCAAGAGGCCTCGATGAAGGGGGAGGAATAGATTGATATGTATGATTGGCAGAAGAATTAGTACCTTTGCATGTCATGATTGGGTAAAGGGTCGTAAAATAATTTTAGCTTAATATTATAACTAACCAACTTAGAAGTAGATTGTTCTAGGAGATCATGTGCGTTGTTGTCAATGTGATCTTGACTAATATGATTGAGTTTAAAACAAAAATAATATATTTCCTAATGCATTGGCAATAATTACATCATGAATTTTCATTGTAGTTGTGGCCATGGGGGATGAGAGGGATCGATATTGAGTGGCAATGAAATATTAATAAGATTGCTTTCAATAAGTTGAGGCAATAGAAATCGAGGGGCATACGGTAATTTGGTAAAAGTACACTTTGGAGTTTGCAATTAAATAATTTCACATGTAGTAACCACATTAACAATGGCCTTTTCTTCTATGGGCTTAGGATATGGTTTGAAATTAAATTTAACTTTAAATCAATTAGAGGATGAGGATGAATCATTATCATAGTGTTTCAATTTGTCCATTGATTAGAGTTTCCTTTGCACATTTTAAGTGTATGGCATTATTGATTAAAGGATGGAGAAGTATCACAAATAACACTCTCTTGAAGTGGAGGGAAGAGACTTCGAACAAAAATATCTTTCAATTCAAAATCGGCGAGTACATTAGTCATCTTAGCAAGGTTGTTCTTATAATGTAAAACATAGTCTAGTAGATGCTCAATTAAATCCTTGCTTGATTTGAGAAAGTTATGCATAGGATATATTGGAGATGATATTTTTCGGAAAGTGGGAAAGGAAAGCATCAACTAGATGTGTAAAATAAGTTACGGAATGAACAAGTGGATTATAAAACCAATGCGTGACCTAGTCTTACAAAATTTTAGGAAATAGATTAGCTATTATTGTATGTGTTAGGAATATTATAGTGCTTCACATATGTATGTGTGTGAATAATAATTATGTGTGTAATTATTATGGTTAATAATATTATTATAATATATCGTTTCAACAATATATTATTTATTGAGTTTTGTTGTGCCCATAAAATTATAAACAGGTAAGTTGTTTGATACACTTCCTATTTTATAGGAAGAGGTTAGTCTATTGTAATGGCTATAAATTAGCCTAATTCATTGTGTAATGATATTGCAAGAATATAGAGAGATAAACTAATCTTTCCTATGGAAATCTGGGCCAGCATTGACATTTGGTATCGGAGCTCTGGTTTGTGTAATGTAACAATAAATTGTTTGCAAGGGTGGTGATATTGATCTTTATTGCCTCATCTCATGTGATGTACAACCAACTAAGTGAGTTTCGATACACTCCTCATCTCAAGAGTCAAGCATCCAATCCTTATCATGTGTAATAAAGAATGGTTGATCAGATCTAAGGCATGTTTTCATTTACATGATGTCTACACCCAACGATTTGTAAATATCTCCATCTGCGATTCTACTGTAGATCTACATGTGTTGCACCTTCGCGTGTTTATAGTCCAAGCATGAGAAAGGAGATATACTGGCATAGCTGTTTGAGTGGATTAGTATTTTTATAGCTATATTTAAGATTGAAATAAAAGCGTGGATGAGTGTGATGTATTCACATTATGTGTTGATAGATTTGCATAATCTATCAAAGATCTGACACCTGTAGATTGGTGGAAAATTCATCGAGATCATTTCCTGAATAGAAAGATCTGATTTTACATTGTCATTCAAATAGTTGGAAAATTCAGATCTCGCGCATTTGTTGTCCCAGATGTATTTGAGGAGAGTCTTTTCTCTATCCTATGTCATTCAAATCAGGTGATTCACACATAGACTATCCTGATGTGGAGCATTAGAAGCCTAACAAAGCTATCTCGTAACTCTAGTCAACACATCTGAAGATGTCTCATTCTCTGTGCGGCCATTAAGATGATTCTCGAAATGCATATATCAACATCATGCAGATTTGAGACGCATGCATTCAAGCTCTTTAAGATTTTTTTTAATAGAAAAGTTGTGATGGTCTTCTCTTAAACGTGGGCTCCCCACTTGGATACGCTTCTCACATGTTGCAGTCAATAGTATGCACATTGTTTCAAAAGGTGTATTGTTTTTTATTATATATTCATTTTCATTTTAAAAGGAATCTCAGTTTATTACTTTTTAATTTTTTTTAATTCAGTTGTTATAATGTCTTCCAGACGCATTATCTGTTGAAAGCAACGTCCATTTTTTTTAACATGGCTAAGTTGAATCGAATCAAAAAATTCGAAGGAAAATATTTTTACACACGGCAGGAGAAAAATCAGTTGTTATTAATCAACAAAGATTTGTAGGAGATTGTGAGTGGCAAAGAAAAGAAACCAAGAGATGCAGATGAAGCGCCAATATGGAACATAAAAGATTGAAAAGTCATAGCAATCATTGGATTGGGGTTATCTGATGGATATTTGCATCATATAGATTTGTAAAAATCCTCAAATACAATTTGGACTACACTAAATAAACTATTTGGATCACAAGCAGGAAGTGTAGCAGTATCACTAAAACAAAAGTTGTTCAGACTTAAAATGGAGGAAGGTGACAACATGGTGGAACACATAAGAAAGTTTTATTCTGTATTAAATCAATTAGCTGGAATCAAAGTAGATGTTCCCAATGATGACGCAAAAGTAGTTTTACTTAATACCATGCCTCCTAGCTATTCTAATATGGTCTTCACTTTGAGAAAAATCAATCCAAGTTTGGAAGACTTGATTTTTTCTATGATAGAGGATGAAAATAGAACAAATAAAATTGACACAGAAGAAAAAGTGTTATATAGAACACATGGTAAATATTTTAAAAAGAGATATAGTCGTTCTTTCAAGCAAGGTTCAACCTCCCAGGATCCAAAGAAAAGGCTTATTTTTCACTATTGTAATGTGTCTAGACATGGAATAATGTTTTGTAAACAACGAGCTAGGGATCTGTTGGATGGTAAATTGAATAATAAATCTTTCATTTCTGAAAATAGAGAAGAAGAAAGTGATTGGGAAGAAGGATCCAACCATTCACATGACAAACAAGTTGCTGCTCAAGATAGTGAAGAAGACTTTCTCTTCTAAAAAGAATGCATCCACTGGAGGATGGAGGCACAGGAGGCTTGAGGTCATTCAGTGACCTCTCGTCAGTCACCAATGACGGGGCCGCATGAAGCTGTGGTGATAGTGTGTGTGTGTGTGTGAGTTTTAAGTGAAATGTTCACATTGAGGGGGGGAACATGGTCTCAATGTTCCATTTTCATTTTACCATCTTTTCAGATTTGTATTCAGTGAGCAGTGTTTCCTACATAATTCCCTGAAGGAAAAACATGGTGGACAAATGGAAGAACAAGGAAAAGCAGCATCATGATATTTGAGGTTGTTGGTTGTCATGTAAAACCATCCCTTGTTGATGTTGTTGGTTCTCCTGTAAAACCATCCTTGTTGATGTTGTTGGTTGTCCTGTAAAACCATCCTTGTTGAGGTTGTTGGTGTCCTCGTAAAACCATCCATGTTGAGGTTGTTGGTTTTCCTAAAAAACTATCCAGATCATGAGCACGCATGGGCAGCATGCTGCAAAAGAAGTGTGATTTTTTTTCTCCCATGTTCACACTAAGGGGGGAATGCTAGAAAATAATATTGTAGTGCTCAGATTATGGGTTAAATAATGTAATTTTTGAGATAGTAGATGGGTGAGTTGTTTAACAATATTGTTGTATTGTTATACCCATGAATAGTATTCTTATTTATTTGTTGTAACACTTCCCTATTTATTAGGAGGTGGTTTGGCTATCCTTTTGGATATATAATAGCCCTTATACTGTGCAATATAATATACAGTGAAATTAATAATTTATTAGGTAAATATGATGTTGTTTCTTTAAACATACCCTAAAAACATAATGGGATTACAAATTATTTAACTCCATAATAAAATATAAACTCAACTAGAATAAACTAGCATCAACTACAAAAAAACACCATATTCACTAAACACCAATATGAACTACACTAAACACCATATTCATTAAAGTGTTTTATTGAGAGATGATGATGAATTAAGTAACTAAATTAACCTAGTTCTGTAATACCTTCCTTAACTCATTGTAGTTTTAAGTGAATAACATTATATATTCTGAATGCCTCAAATTTTTCACACGCAAGTGACTTGGTAAAGACATCTACACACTATTATTATGTCAAAAAAAACTAGACATGAATGTTTTACTAGTGTATATTTTGTGCATAAAGTGAATTTATACTTTAATTATTTTTAGCACACTCATGAAATACTAGATTGAAAACAAGTTCAACTACACCTTCATTTTCACAATGCAAGACATTAGGATAGTTTTGTGGAACATTGAAACTTTCAAGTATGCAACATAATTATATCACTTCATAAACAACTCTTGTGTGTGAAAGTATTATTTAGAGGAAGAATGGGGAATAAATCTTATCATTTCTCTCCCATTATATTGGACCAAACACCAAAAATAAGACAACCTGATTTGGAGTTCCATAATCTATATTTCCTACATGATCTTAATTGAAATATCATATCAAAAATAATTGGTCGTTCTTCTTGTAATATTTTACAAACTCAATTGTCTTTTTGATGTTATTTATAATTCTCTTTGTTTATTTCTAGTGACTAAATTTTTGATCTTACATGAATATGGAGAGATATATTCCTCCATAAATAATTTCTTCATAGTATAGGTTAAGTAAATGAAACACCTGATCAACTACCGATAGAGAGTTGCATTCACTTGAAGTGATGGATATAATTAAAATAACATAAGCCTTTCTAAAATAATTGTAGCAATAGGTTTGCATTCCATAATCCTAAATTTCTTGAACATTTTCTTGTTGTATTTCATTTGAGACACAAAAATATGGTTCTTATTATTCCATACTTTCATTTCAAGGAAATAATTGAGAAACCCGAGACCTTTCATGTCAAATGATCACTTAAGATTTGTATTTATTTCTTCAATAAATATTTCTAAAATTTTAGTGATTATGAGATCATCAACATAAAATAATACAATTAGCATATCCCCCTTTCTTTTTAGGTACAAATTGGTATCTTATGGAATCCTCTAAAACCCATTGTGAATGAGTTTTACATCATTTTGGATGTACCATGCTTGAGGAGCTTGTTTGATACCATAAAATTATTTCACGAGCCTACACAACTATATTTATTGGTTTTTTGTGAAAAAACTTATTGGCTTATTCATGTGGATTTCTTCATTAATTTTTCTATCGAGAAAGAAAATTTTCATTCCATTTTGTGGAATTTCTATCCAAATTGTTCAGTGAGAGAAAATATTATCTTGATTTTTCTTTATTTTGGTTATGGGAAAAAAAGTCTCTTGATATTAAATGCATTTCTTTTGAGCATAACCCTTTATAATGAGCCTTACCTAGTGCTTTTAAATTCTTCCAGCTTCCATGTATTTTTTTCTAAAAACCCATTTGCATCTGATTGGCTTATTTCCTTGTGGATGATATCCAAGCTATCATGTGTTTCTCTTCATTAGTGTGATATTCAACCTCCATGGCCTCTTTCCAAGGTCTTGATTTAAATTATTATGGAACTATAGAGGTCATCATTTGATTCAATAGATATAGTCAATAGGGCCAAGTTGACATCTTCTTAAACATTTTTTACAATTCTTTGGTACCGAAGTGGATGTGTCGAGGAATCCACACATATTTACATCTCTAATCACATTTGTATACCACTTGGGCATATGTTGAGATGTGTTTTTGTAGAGCTTGATCATGACCTTCACTATCATCATCATTATCACCATGTTCTTTATATTCAAAATGCATCACAGATCTATTTTTTATATTTTTTGGAAAGTAGACTTGAAACACCTCTCTCATTAAAATCAACATCCTTATGTAAATTTTAGTTATCTTCAGATATATTATTCTGTATCACATTAAATATTCATTGTACCTAAGAAAGATGCACAGTGTGGACTTTTCTGATTTTTTTCTTTTCTACTTGGGAACTAGCACATGCTCTTATCTTCTAAAAAAAGATGATAAATTGATGATTTTTCATCTAACTCTACTTCTTGAGGATTCATGTTATTAAGTATAAAATTTAGTGACATACTAAATAGATATACCAATATTTTTTATTCTTCTACCTATTATGTCATGTCTAAACACTCATCCTCAATCATGCAACATACTATTTCCATGGTAGTGGGGTTTTGACCTCCCTACAATATCATTATTTTGTGGAGTGTAGGGTTCATTCAACTATCAAAGAATGTCATGTTCTTTCAATTAACATTAGAATGCATTATTGGTTAATTCCCCCTCAATATAAGATAAGTACTCTAGTTTTTCAACCACTTTATTTTTGTACAAGATTTTTTAACTTCTCACAGGATCAAAAGGATTGATCCTTCATCTTGACAAGTTATATCCACATTTTAAATTAATAGTCATCAAAAGAGATAAAACACTAATAACCACTATATGTTGCAATCATTTCCATAAATATCAGTTTGAAATAGGTATAATTTTCCTATATCTATCTTGGTGTTCTTTAGGAATTTTTCTTGATGTTTCTTTCTTGATAGATAGAAAGAGAAAAAATTTATTTTATTTTTTAGTTGTGCAAATCGTCTAACCATATCATACTAGCTGAGTGAACATAGATATTCAAAACACAGGTTCTTATATCTGAGGTGCCAAAAGTTTCTTAAATTTGAACCCTCAACATTAAGTGTGTGGTTTGTATGTAGAAACCACATACAACATGTATTTTCCCAATGCACGTGGAGGGTAAAATCTATGTGTTTCTACATCTATTTACATGCATGTGGTGTGTTGTATTTTTTTACTTTAGTATGAGTTTCCAAAGATCGTGATTTTCTTAACCAATTTTAAGTATAAAGTCCAATAAATTGATTAAATTAGGATTCTTATGCATCCATATAAGTGGGAAAACTTGTGTAGCAAATAAATAATTTGAAAATCCCCGAAAAATTCAGATAACAAACAAGATTGTTTACGGGGTTCGGAAATTCCTACAAAAGGGTTCAGATTGAACCAATCCATTAATAATATTGAAATGTAAGTACAATAACTCTTACAAACAACCAATAATGAATCACAACCTGAAAATGAGCTGATCAATGTCCCAAGAACTCTGAAAAATAGCTTGTCCCAAACCTGAAAAATAGCAAAGAACGATCTGTGGCTCCTACAGTGTTTTCACAATGTGATCTCCCTGATCAACTGTGTTATAATAAACACCTACAAATGGAGATTTAAAAACATTCTATGAAAAAAAATCATATATCTATGATCATCTCTGAATTGAATGAACATGTTTTGATGTTTACACCAAGTCATCAATTCGGATGACATAGAAGTGTATTGAAATTCGTGTTTTCCAACTAGCTGTCTTGTAGATCCCTGAAAATTTCATTCAAGCTTCCAAAAATAGGTTAAAACTCAACAAAAAATATCAAATCTTACATCGTTGGAATCATCTCAGAATTTCCTTCATTTCATCTTTTTACTCCAAGTGCCTAATCTGAGTGCAAGGCCTTCAAAATGGCGTTTTCTGAAAATTGCCTCCTCTTGGCTTTTACACAGACCTGCACCAATGCTATTCAAATACAATAAAGCTCCTTTTATATTGTTTCTAAACAAGTGGCGCAGCGGTCAAAGCCCTTATCTTTTACCATGGAGACCACGGTTCAAATCCCCCCCATATCTCCACTTCCTTCTCCTTAGGTGGATTTCAAGAGGTTTATCCCACATTGTGGGTGCGTGGATGAAGGGAGGTATTTAATAATGCAAAGGGGGCGCTTTTGTATTGGCTTGTGAGCCATTTTAGCCGCTTGGAATGTGGGTTCATTTTCTGGTTGGATAAGGATGTGCATGGCTATGTATAGACAGTATTTTTAGGTGCCTTGAATAATGCTTGGAGGTTAAACCAAATATAATGCATGGAAAATGTAATATGGATTTGGATTAAATGCGTGGAATATGGAAAGTGGACTTACCAAGATAATATAATTTCGACCCAAGAAATATAATGACATTCCAAATGAAATATGGCAATAAATACCACTTGTCGACCCTCGATAGGTAAATCGAGCGAATTCGACGAGTGGTGGCAAGCCACGTGGTGGCTTGTGGACCCACCACGTCGGCGATAATACCATAGTCCACACGGCGGCCGGGCTCCCCTCCATAATAAAAGTTGAGCCTCTTGTTCCCGTGCACCATTTTTATGCTCGTCAAAGACCAGTGATCGAAAACCAACAAACAACTCCCTTTTGCCTTTTCGCCACGTGTCGCAGTGCAATTGGTCCATTATTGACCAGTTGACTAGAGTTGACTTTCATGTTGACCGAACTTTGACCAGACATAACTAGAGCTCCCGATGTCCGTTTGTCGCGTTCTTACAGTCGTTGGAAAGCTCTCGAGATGATCTTCTGCACTGACACCATTTAGGGATGTTTAGGGAACTTTTTCAAAAATGATCCCCTGATCACACCTCCCCACTGAGAAAGGCTTTTTGTCCACAAAAAGTTGTGTATCAACCCACAAAAACATGCTATCTCTTCCTGCATTGCACAAACACATACAAGAACCCAAAATAACATTATAGGTTAAATAAATGCAAATAGTTGATTAGCTAGTCACATAACCGATCAGATAATAACACCCAATTAAGCTAGTGTTCAACTGAAACGCTGCAACCCTGTCAACTCTACGCACAACTGTGAACTGTCATACCCCACTGTAATGCCATCACAAATAACTGACCAGATAATAACACCCATTCTATTACAGAAAGCTAGTGTTCAACTGTCACTTTGTGATATGGTTGATTACCCAAAAATTACAATTCCATAACACAGATCAGTATACAAGACATCTAAACTGCCCACAATTAGGCTAGTGCCCACTGCCCATCTAAAACTGTAACAACTGCAAGTATTCATTATCAGAATATAATAGACTATCAACGCCCAAAAATAGCTATAGTCAACAACTGAATCAACATGAATATGCCCAAAACACTGTATCACCATCACAAATAATAAGTCAGATAATACCACCCATCTATAACAGAAGCTAGTGTTCAACTGACACTTTGTGATTATGATGATTACAACTACAAGTTTCAAATTTAGACATGCTACTGATGCCTATCCCTGCATAGTGTTTTCAACAATGGAACTACCAACCAATCTGAGAAACCAAAACATGAGTATGATGAACCTATCACTCAAATCTTCTCTTCAGTTGTTTCCATTCATTTTCAAAGCTTAAATATCAACTTAGGAACAAATCCTTATCAATCAACAGGAATCCCTAAAATATAGCTCTGAAAAACATTTTGCTTGCCTACTATCAACAATTTACTGTAGTGCAAATATAAAGTTGAGGAGTGTTTTTCCAAACCAATCACTTGGGTTTTTCCGTTTTGGTTGTTTTACCTTCTCCAGTACCACAATGAGTTTTAGTTAGGTTTAGCACTGTTGGTTTTATAATATTGTTCTTTTTAACAACTTTCCAATTTTGTTGTTTAGGAACAAACCAACAAACCTTAACATCATGACCATTCCTATTACAATGGGAACAAAATTTAACTTCCCTGTTTTTAGGAGTCTTACCCATTTTACCATTCTCAGAACTCTGTCTACGAGAATGATTCCCCTGTTTAGGAGAGGTAACATTCTTGCCATTTCTCACCTTTCCTTGGTGAGATTGGTCTTTAGCACCTGCCTTATCATTCACAAAAGGCATTAACTTCTTAATCAAATTTTTCCTCTTCCAACAATATGCAACAGAATGATTAGTACCTTCACAAAATGTGCAAGGGAAAGCATATTTCTGCCTACCAAAGCTATATTGTTCCAACTGAAAGAGTGTATTAGAAGTTTTAGGATTTGATTTTCCCTTAGTGCTATTTTTAGTGTAAGTGGAAGGAGGTGGAATCTGATTACCTCTTTTACCTGTTTTCTTACACCTTTCATTGTTCCTCCTGATGGTGGAATCCTGTAATTCTAGTGGCGTAGATCCTTGGCTGTTGGAAGCTTGTCTTCCTTCAGCTACTTTGGAACTTTCTCCAATTTCCATTTTCCCACTAGAATAACCCAAACCTGCAAACCGAGGCTGATCCTCTACCTGTACTGGGTTAGCATCACCTTGTCCATTTTTACCAAGGCCCTTTCCGTTAAATCCCATCTTAACCATTAGCTTAGACCCAATTCCCTTAGTGTGTTTTTCAAACTGACCCAAAGGAATATCTGAAACTGAATGAGAGGAAGAATTAAAATGTGAACAACTTACAGTGCATTCTGTCATAGTACCTACATCTGATTTGGAAGGCATTTCCTTCTTATGTTCACCTTGTTGTAGCTTTTCCAAGAGGGCATCCTTGGTCCGTATTTCTTCCTGCAACTCTTTAACAAAGCCCATCAACTTCTTGCTCTCTTCAAGCATCTTGTTGACATACTCCTCTTTCTTGGTTATAGAGGATTGTGGCTCAGATTTTAACCGCACTATTTCCTCTTCCAAGGAATAAAATTTATCTCTCAAGAAATATTTTTCTTCTTGGAGTTGGCGGTTTATGGCTTCAAGCTCATCCAGTTGCTCCTGTTTGGATGACTTGCCCATGATTCCTGGTTCCTGCAAACACAACCTGTACTTCCAAAACTACACACTGCAAAAGAAGATTAACAAGCCCCAAAATGTCTGCACACTGAATACTGAAATCAATATTGAAACTGAAGCCAAATTTTCAAACACAATTAGAAGCTAATCCGCAATCTAACTGCTCTAATACCAAACTTGATCTGAAAAAACGTGTGTTGTATTTTTTTTCACTTTTAAAAGTTTCCAAAGATCGTGATTTTTTTAACCAATTTTAAGTATTCTAAACTCCAAAAATTGATTAAATTCTGATTATTATGCATCCATAGAAGTGCGGAAAACTTGTGTAGCAAATAAATAATCAGAAAACTGAAAACATTCAGATAACAAACAAGATTGTTTACGGGGTTCGGAAATTCCTACGTCCCCGGGTTCAGATTGAACCGATCCATTAATAATATTGAAATGTAAGTACAATAACTCTTACAAACAACCAATAATGAATCACAACCTGCAAATGAGCTGATCAATGTCCCAAGAACTCTGAAAAATAGCAGAAACTGTCCCAAGAACGATCTGTGGCTCCTACAGTGTTTTCACAATGTGATCTCCCTGCAACTGTGCTAGAAAAAAACCTAAAAATGGATATTTAAAAAGATTCTATGAAAAAAAATCATATATCTGAGATCATTCTCTAAATTCTTGAACATTTTTCATGTTTACACCAAGTCACAATTCAGACCAGAAGTGCATTGAAATTTGTGTTTTCCAACTAGCTGTCTTGTAGATCCCTGTTAAAATATGCATTCAAAGCTTCCAAAAAATAGGCTAAAACTCAACAAAAAATATCAAATCATCGTTCGAAATCGTCTCAGAATTTCATTCATTTCATATTTTTACTCCGAGTAATCTGATCTCATGTGCCCAATCTAAGTGCAAACATATGGCCTTCCAAAAATAGGTTAAAACTCAACAAAAAATATCAAATCTTACATCTTGAAATCTCTCATAATTTCCTTCATTTCATCTCCGAGTGCCCACTGAGTGCAAGGCCTTCAAAAATGGCACTGAGACCTGCTTTTACCAATGCTAATGCTATTCAAATACAATAAAGCTCCTTTTATATTGTTTCTAAACAAGTGGCGCAGTGGTCAAAGCCCTTATCTTTTACCATGGAGACCACGGTTCAAATCCCCCCCATATCTCCACTTCCTTCTCCTTAGGCGGATTTCAAGAGGTTTATCCCACATTGTGGGTGCGTGGATGAAGGGAGGTATTTAATAATGCAAAGGGGGCGCTTTTGTATTGGCTTGTGAGCCATTTTAGCCGCTTGGAATGTGGGTTCATTTTCTAGTTGGATAAGGATGTGCATGGCTATGTATAGACAGTATTTTTAGGCGCCTTGAATAATGCTTGGAGGTTAAACCAAATATAATGCGTGGAAAATGTAATATGGATTTGGATTAAATGCATGGAATATGGAAAGTGGACTTACCAAGATAATATAATTTCGACCCAAGCAATATAATGACATTCCAAATGAAATATGGCAATAAATACCACTTGTCGACCCTCGATAGGAAAATCGAGCGAATTCGACGAGTGGTGGCAAGCCACGTGGTGGCTTGTGGACCCACCACGTCGGCGATAATACCATAGTCCACACGGCAGCCGGGCTCCCCTCCGTAATAAAAGTTGAGCCTCTTGTTCCCGTGCACCATTTTTATGCTCGTCGAAGACCAGTGATCGAAAACCAACAAACAACTCCCTTTTGCCTTTTCGCCACGTGTCGCAGTGCGATTGGTCCATTATTGACTAGTTGACTAGAGTTGACTTTCCGATTGACCGAACTTTGACCGGACATAACTAGAGCTCCCGATGTCTGTTTTTCACGTTCTTATAGTCGTTGGAAAGCTCTCGAGATGATATTCTACACTGACATATTTTAGGGATGTTTAGGGAACTTTAAACAAAAAACCACCACACTGACAGACAAAGTTAAATACTTATAGCTTTCCCAAATTTCTCAAAGATCATACGCAAGGAAAGGAATAACTTCTCATTATCTGTTGAATTATGGATAAGTACCTACAACACAAAATCCTAAAATTTATATGGGCGCTCCAAACCCCAGAGATTTACCAACTGGGATGGGTTCCTTGGGTATGCCCCCTCATGCCACATATGGATATCTACAACATGCACTAGCCGGAAATATGTTCAAAAATTCCATTCCATCTGGAAATACAATGTTCACTACATGTGTTCCTTCAGTTCCATATGAAAGTGCTCAACCCCCCTATGTACACATGTACTCTACATCACCACAAGGGGATAAATACACTTATCCGGGACCTTATGGTCAACCATAGGGGATTTCATAAACCCCAGTAAATGTTTACACTGTGTTATTTAAGCAATTAATGTAGCCTCCACCTCCCCATCAAGGATATTCAATGGTTGAAACATATGCAATGGGGACCTATTCTGAATATTTAAAGGAGCCTCTAAAATTTTTCCATCTGGACACTCATGCTCCCAATGCCCTTGCCCAATATTCTAAAGTTCAAAGTGGAGGGTGATCCTAATTCTCATAAGTAAGCTTACGCAATGGCCATTTGACAGATTCTCGCATGGGATGCAGTTGTTGCGAATATTTTCCCTAAGATAGGCATCACTCTCGACTTGTATTATAGGATACCAAAGGCTTCAATACACTCCTTTAAACAACTTGTGTCAGAGTTCATTAAGGCTTTTGATATGAACAAAATTTTAAGGACAAGAATTTGGGAATTCATTCATATCAAACAAGAGCACAATGAATCTGTAACCCACTTCATTCAGAGATGGCGACAGGTTGTTTAATCTTCTGTAAGTGCTCCAAACTTGGATCAAATGGAGCTTTGTGATTTGTTCCTCCACTCCCTCAATAGGGAGATAAAGTAAGAAGTTCAAAATTTTCCGCTAAGGAGCTATGAAGAGGTGCTAGAGGGTGCTCTCCAAATTGACCAAACAACCATTGAAAGTGGTTGTAAGACTTATGGAACAAATGGAATGTTAGTCACTCCTAACCAAAATAACACTAGTTACTCTAACAACAAGAGCAATAATCAAGGATCAAAGATCCTTAGTAAGTATCATGGGGTTATGACTAATGGTGTAACTGACCAACCAAGGAAATCCAACGTTGTTAATTCTCCTAATACAGGTACTACAAACAACAATAATAACAACAGTGGCAATAATTAGAGAAACAATAGTTTCTCGCCCTCAGTAAACGTTGTGGATTTTAATCATCCTCAAGAACAACAACAAAAACCTCACCAACCAAGAAAAATCCAGACCCAAGGGCCCAAACAATACCTAGGTAGGTATCCAAACCAATTTCAAAACCAAGGGAAAGGGTTTCCAAATTTTAAATATAACAACTAACAATCGAACAATAATTGTAATTTCGGACCGCAACAAGCTACAAATCAAAGGCCTCGAGATTATGATCATGATCTATATTACAGTTTATATAGGGTTCTTGGACATGACGGAAGAACATGCCATGATTGTAATAAGTTTTTACAGTGAATTATAGAGGATCAATGATAGTTATTTGTAGATATGTTTTAGGAAAACCTACCCACGCCAACTCAAAACACCTTTATGGGATGGGTATCCCGATAGAAAACACTGCATGGAATATTTAATGATCATCTCCACACATTCCCCAAGCATGGTAGAATAGATCCTAATGGTTCAAACAAAGGTATCGTAATAGGGACTAATGATCGTGAAGCCTCAACTTTCTCAAACCCACAAGTGGCATCTCCTTTGGACGACCGCCAGAAAACAAAAAGTGTTAGACTAGTAGAGTTAGACATTGATCCTCAGATTAACACTACCACAAGAACCAAATACTATTATTCACATCCAATACGGATCTATCAGACTATATCATATGACATTTATGATACGTTAGGCAAGCTAGTAGGAACTTATGACCTGATCAATGATTTAACCAAGAATTTTTCTCACATTTCCTTCTTAGATTTATTAAGTAATTCCACTATTCATAGATCCATTTTTTTAGAAGTACTCGATCTTAGCCATTTTATTATTGATACCCCTCCTCTTGAAGCACAAATAAATCACATATACTTTGACATCTAACCTCCAAGGAAGCCTAAAAGAGATGTTGAATTTGTATTCGACATTAGCAAGATGCCCATAGATAATGAAATAAATCATAGAGGTGATCTGAATTTTATTTTACAAGTTTGGATTTACAAAAAATATGTAAAGTGTGCAATGATTGATGATGGCGAAATAGTTAACATAGTACCCTTCTCTTTTCTTCAAAATTTATTGTTATCTCTCGACAGTGCACCCTGTAGAGAGATGGTTGTAGGTTTTCTAAGATTACACAAATGATCCCTCTCTTTCATAGATACACTAGAAACATCTCAAGTCTTTGGGTATACCTATTTTGAGGTGAGTCTCCAGTATCAAGGCCGGTTCCTTATTGGTGTATCCTAAACTGCTTTTTGGGAGTTTGAGGGTAAAGGTAACTGAAAAAATGATTAAAAATAAGGTGATACACCAAATTGGTATGAGGGCTTTGACTGAGTATATGCACAACTGATCTATGAAGGATTCTTGATGCATGAACCAATAGTTTTTCTACAGAATATTCAAGGGAAAAATATTTGATTGTACCGAGAGAGGATCACAACAGTACTAATAAGTTAACATGCACATTAAAATTTAAGCAGAAAGGACTAAAATTTGCAACAAGGTAAGGTGGTTGATCATGGAATTTGCATTCACAAGATTAATATAACATACACAAGACTGCAAAGTAACTTTGGAAATGCAGAAAATTCTTCACACTCAGAGGGAAAAACCAGAAAATTTTTCTTTAGTACTCATATATCCAAAATTCCTCTAGCCATCCTTGCGTTTTGCAAAGGCACACAATATATAGCAAAATAAATTTTGCCACCCTTCCTAAAAATAGCCGAAGGCTGTATGTAGTTCGAACTCAATTTTGGTTGCTCATTTGGGTTTGCATTTCTATGTTCCATGGAGCTTTATGATGACTCTGCAGGTCTCGAATTTCTTCTAGTAAGTGAAATTTTTAGAGTTCGAATACCTTTTTTCATTTGAGTATTTCTCTTTACTCGAAGTTATGCTTTCGTATTGTTCCTTTTATGGTGATCATTAGAGCTTGATTTTACTACCTGAATCCTGTTAATCTCTTTTTCTGAGTATAGAGTTGGTTTTTACTTAGAACAATGACTGCTATAGTCGACCTTATAGATCTATATATTTTTAGATATGGGTATTTACAATCTCACTTGGACACTGAAACACCAATTTAGAAATTTATGTGTGCTTCTTTCTACTGGTTGGCTGCCATTGGACTGTTTTGAGTTCTTGTTTTCTTTATCTGTTCAGCCTTCTGAGACTTTTGTGTATCTGGTAGATTGCATTCAGCTTTAGAGATCCACCTTTTCTATGTAATTTTGTGGGTTTATGCTATTCAAATTTGATCTCCCTTGAGTATGAGTGTTACTTCACGAGGGTTATTATCTTTCTTTGTGTGAGCTTGAAAACTTATATCATATTTTTACAATCTCCAAGTACTCTTTGATAGAGCCTCTCATTTTATTTAACCACTTTACAAAAGTAAATCGTTGAAACCATATGCTCGGTGTGTGTAATACCTTAATGTAGGTTCCAATTTGACAGTCTTATCATGGATCCGAATTGAAATTCATATAAAAAATTTATCCTAAATAATATTGAAGGTATTTTTAGGAGCCTGTGGTCTATACAATAATAACTTTCTCTTTGTTTGTCTTGAAAAGTATTTCTTTTCTTGAGTTGTTCCATACACATCCTTGAAACTCGACTATAGCTTATCTCTACATTTAATTACATGATCTGAAGCTTTCTAAAAGTTTTAACTGATGTCCACCTTTTCTTGGTTATTTTGATGCATAAATAGATGTACTTCCCTTTAATGCTCTCTTCAGTTCACTCAGATCTAGAATACTTGACTTGTGAAAGTTATAACAATAGTTGCATTATTTCTATCAATGAACATGTAATCTACAAGTGATTTTATGAAAAATAGGAACAATATCTTAATTGTTTCATGATATTATTTCAAGGGTATATACCTTAATTTAGATGCTTCAATACTTTTCTACAATTGTTTTCTTACTTATATGCTTGCTAGAAAATTTGAAATGTTGATTTTTATGGTGAAGCCTTTGGCAATTTTTTTCCAAAATGTTTCATTTACAGCATTTCCAAAAATAGTGGTCGTATTTCCTGATCTAGAACATAGAAAATAACACCTTTATTGTTGGACTGATATAAAAATTTGAGAACTGGAAAGATGTTAACTGTTTATCTTGATCAAATCATGCTTTTCTGCTTCCTATACCACTTGTTTTATTTACATAAATCCTTTAAAAAATTTAGAAACTGAAAATAGCATGATGAAAAAGTTGTAAATGTCCATGTTACATGGATAAGCCTTGTCAAAAATTTAGCAAAATCTTCTCTCGCATCCTGTTTCAGCTATAATCCTTTTTACCTTTATCTTTATCTTGTGAAAACTTGCTTCTCCCCCTGACGTGCAACTGAAAAAAAATGTACTTCTATCTTCCATTCTCTCTTCTGAGCTCTAATCATCTTCCATTTGTAGAATGTTTAATGAACTTTGAGTTGCACTCTTCCTTCTTTTTAGCATGTACTTATGACTTATATTTCTTTGTTTGGCTACAACCTGTACCTGCACACTTATGAAAAAAATTACGAAATATTTAGGCTTTTTTGGCATCTCTTGTATTCGTATTTTTCTTCTTTCTTCTTTCTTTTTCTCTTTCTTCTTGCTGAGTGAATAAAGTATCCATGTAGTTTTTCCTTCAAGTAGAATACATCTCTTGCTTATGGGAAGATTCATATGCATGAAGTAGGATAGTGTAGGAATCTGTATTAACCCTAAGCTCGTAACTAACAGTTAATTTTCTTTTCCTTCCTTTTCAGGTACAATGGCTACTATAATGAAGATGAAGGAGGAAAACAAAGATGGAGATGAGGACGCCTCAATCGAAAACAGAAACTCCAAGGAAATGATGGGGTCCACTCATATTCATTTGCTTTCTCTTTCATGCATGTGTACCTTTCTTTTCAATAGATGTACTTTACCTTTTTAGTTAGATCCCATGGCTTGTGTGGAAAAAATTTGACTTTCCTTGTGAATAAAACATTGAATTTTGAAACTGAGTTGTATATTTCTTTTTGCATTTCTATTGTTTTGTATGGATTGTATAATTAGCTAAACAAATCAGTAACATAATCGAATGTCTTAATCCTGAAGGAGAGAACATTGATTTGAACGTGTAACATTCAGTAATGAACTCTGATTTTATGTGATCTGCACTCATGTTTGTTGTTCCAAAAATTTACACTTCAACTATTCTACAATTGAATGTTCTTATCAAGATCAACACAACTATCCTTCAGGGATTGTGTTCTTTTGATGAGGATAATCATGAAATTGAAGACTATGTGATCTGTTACGATTTTGTAACAGCAAACATAGCTATGATATTTCATGTAATCTCTTAAATAAATCAGCAATAATGACATAATCTGATATAATCTCCCCTAGCTTAGGAATAATTCACTGATGCTATCTATTGTGACAAAGTTTAGATTTTTCCATTTTTGCACAAGTGCAAAAAATTGTCAACATGTCTAGTGATCCTGTATGGAAAATCTGCCTACTAGCTTGTAGACTAGTGCCTTACTCTTGTCCGTTGGGCATGGAGTCTAAACATATAACCAAAATTCTACCTTTCTGAAAGGTCCAACCCTTCCAAAACAAACTAAATCTAGGAAAGGATCTAGTAAGCTAGATCAAATGCACGAATGCACTTATTGAATTGAAAATGATGCAATGTACAGAAACTACACTTATTGAATGGAAATCCTACTCTAACAATCACTGTAATATTTTTAGTAACAGTGTTTGAGGAACATACCATTCACAGGAATGGGAAGTTCCTCTCCATTCAAATTCGAAAGCTGAAAAGCATTGTGCTCCTTGCTAGCTGAAATCATGTAAGGACCACTCCAAAGTGTATCAAAACTTTGAGTGTCTTCCTGGCTTTGCTACGATCAACATCCCATTTTAACACAATATCTCCTTCATTGAAGACTCTGAATTTGGATTTGTTGTCAAAAAGTCTTCTTCGATTTGTTTCTAATTATTTTCCATATTTAAATGAGCTTGATCTCTTAGCTCTTGTAATTCCATTAACTCTGCATAACGAACCTGCAATGGTTCATTCTCAAGTAGCTCCATTTGATTATAGCAAATCTAATGCGGGTAACTCAACTGAAATAGGCATTCTTGCTTCTTTTCCATACACAAGTTTGTATGGTGAATTGCCAACTGATCTTTTAGGAGTCACTCTGTCAGCCCAAAGTGCAGAATTCAACATCAGATGCCAAGCTCTTTGATTATCCTTGAGTGTTCTTCTGATGATTCTTAACAGATTCTTGTTAGTACTTTTAGCTAAGCCCATTACCCTGGGGGGTAATAATTAGATGAAGAACTCAGATATATTCCATGTTTGACATCCCTAATCTATTACCTTTAGCACTGAGGAATGCTAAAACATTATCTGATATGATCGTTGCTGGAACACCAAATCTGTAAACTATGCCTTCATAAAAGGATAGTATTGAAGCTTAATTAGCATCTTTCAAGGCTATTGCTTTAGTCCATCATGTAAAATAATCTGTAGCAGTTAAGATCCACTTATTTCCTTGTGACGAAGGTGGGTTTATCATGCTAATAAAGTCAAGACCCCACTACATAAAAGGTTGATCATATGAAATTGGTTACAAAGGCAACGAAGCTAAGACATTCTTTTCTAACAAAGAAAGCACATTTCTTACACTTTCTAATCCATTCAAAACATTCTTTAAATATGCTAGGCCAATAGTAACCTACTTTCATAATTTTTAAAGTCTGTAGTACGTGCTGAGAAGTGACCTCCTGCAGGTCCTTCATGAAATTCTGATAATATTTTCTAAATTTTATCATAATCAACACATCACAGCAAGATCCCATTTATATCCCTTTTGAACAATACACCATCAATGAAAAGATAAGGGAATAGCTTGTAATCTGAAATATCTTCGTTTATTCTTATCCATACCTTCCGGATAGGTGCCATGTTGTAAGTAGTTAACCAAATCAGTCATCCACCTTGATTCTTGGATATCTTGAGCAAGTTCAGGTTGTTGATTTCCTCATGGTTGGACCATGATATTTGATTGCTGATACGTAACTTCAGCATGTTGTTTTTGAATCTTTGGGTTCTGTAGCTTGCTATTTTTCCATATCAGCAATTAGATGTTCACATAAACCTTTACCTCGAACTGTCTTAGCAACTCGGATATCAACATCATATTCCATAACCTTCGTTATCTAGCCTGCTCTTTTCTCATTCAATTATTTATTTAAAAGGGAAAGCTTTCACACTTGGATGAGAAACAAGAACGTGAATTTTATTGTTTGAAAGCATGTACTTAAAATTATTTAGTCCTCTGACTACTGAAAGTACTTTGTTTTTCAAGAAATGTGTACCTTTTTTCATAATCATGTAAAACTCTATCCAAAGAAAGTGATTGGCTGCTCAATATTTTCATCATTAACCTGTGTCAAAATAGCTAAGATTGTTTCAGCTCCTACAAGTGCATACATTGTAAAATATTTATCAAAATTTGGGTTTGCAAGAGTAGGAGCCTAAGAGATAGCTGATTTTATTGCTTCAAAACCTTCCCTTCCTTCACTGGTCCAAGAGAAATTTTTCTCTTTCTTTAACATAGTTTTTAATGGTTTAACCAATGCTACAAAATCTAGAACAAATCTTCTAACAAAGTTGATTTTTCCCAGAAAACTTTGTAATGCCTTCTTATGATGAGGCAAGTGATAGCTGTAATATATGATTCAATTTTGAAAGGATCAATTGCTAAACCCAGATTCGAAACAATATGACCAAGTAATTTACCTTGATGTACTGAAAAGATAGACTATTTGGAGGATTCAGAGATATTCCAAACTACCTGCATAACTGAAAAAGTATGCCTTAAATGTATTAGATGTTCTTCAGAATCTTTTGAAAATACAGTAACATCATCTAAATAAAACAAGGATGAATTTATTTAATAAGATATGCAAAAATCCATGTCCATTGCACATTGAAACATTGCACCAACATTTGAAAGGCCAAAAGGCATTCTTTTGTAAGCATAAGTACCCCACTTGGTGGTAAAAGTTGTTTTATATCTATCTTCTTCTCAGACTAAAATCTGATTGTAGCCACTGTAACCATCTAGAAGAGATAGTCTATCTGAACCTGAAGACTGTTCTCAAAATCTGATCCATATTCAGAAGTGGGTAATGATCTTTTAATGAAGCTTTATTAAGATCCCTAAAATCTACACATATTTTGATTTCACCGTTCTTCTTCCTAACAGGAACAAGATTGGCTACCCAACTTGAATGCTTAACTGGAAAAATAATACCTGATTCGATCAACTTGGATAACTCTTTCCTCATCAGAGGTTCTATTTTTGGATTTACAGACCTCTGTTTCTATCTTACAGGCTTAGCATTTGGATGTAACATCAATTGTATGTTGTGCTAGACTTGGATCAAATCCTTTGAGATCTTGGTATTTCCAAGAAAAGAATATCCTTAAACTCTTTGCAAAGACTAATAAATGAATATTTTTCGGTTAAGGAACATACCTTTCCGAGAAATAACTTTTTCCCTTCATCAATTGAAATCTCTTCATAGTTATCAGCATGTGTTGACATCTTAGTTTTGTCTTTTCTTAATTGATCATTAGTACTGAAGATGTCTTCCAATGTAACCAGACCTCAAGGCAATTTATTTGTCTTCAACTGAACAATCTGGTCACCATATAAATGTTGTAATTTATCCTGATTAACTACAGAGAACTCAGTTTCCTACTGTCAAAAACCTACATATTTGATCATCATTTTCAAAAACCTACCAATTTAAATCATTATCAGGTATTGAGGGCCTGACAATTAACTTAATATGAGGCTGAATTTTGTTGTTTTCCATCTGTTCCAGCACTTCGAAACTAGCACCAAATGCTGCAAGTCTTGTCTGCATGCTTGTTTTCAGCTCTAGGAATAGACTGAATATTAATAGCTTCAAAATCTTCCATTAAGTCTGAAACTCTATGTCTGTAAGACTTCATTAGTGGATTCTTACAAACATTGAAGTTTTTTACTTGATTGATAACCAACTCAAAATCACCAAAGATTTGTAATGTGTTGATACCTCTCTTTCTGGCCCAAAGTAAGCCATGAATTAATGCTTCGTATTCAGCCACATTACAAGTGCATGTAAATTGGAGACTCAAAGCTGAGAAATACCTCTCTTTTGTTGGGGAAGTGAGCATCAAACATGCTCCCTGCCCTTTCTTGTTCTTAGCTCCATCAAAATGAAGCTTCTAAATTCCTTCTGCTGAATCATCTATTTTGGACAACAATGGGAAGTGGTGAATTTTCTTCATGCATACAATAAACACCAAAAATATGTTCTTTAACCTCCTTAAAAGGATCATGAGCATGTTCTTCAACTGTCTTTTCATCCATAAACAGGTTAGAAACACCATCCAATGCTGAAACTTGAGCTACATCATCAAAATTAGATTGATCCAGGGCTGAATAATTAGCCACTGCATTTGAAGAGTGAGGCTCAATGTGAAATCTGGCCAATGGCTCTAAATTGATAGTAACCTTAGTTCCATAACGTGTGGTAAAAAATAAGGACCAATCTGAAGAGAGATAACCTCCTATTTTTGCTAGTAAATCTCTAGATAAGCATAAAGTAAAAGTATGGAGGCAAGTCCACAACAGTAACATCTTGCAGAATAGAAAACATTTGGGCAAGCATGTAATGTTACCTCTAAATTTTTTATTATACCAACTGTGTTAGTTGAAGTTCCATCAAGCTGTAAGACACTCCTTTATGTAGGCTCATACTGCAAATCCTAATTTTTCTGCAATCACTTTTGGCATAACTGTGCTACTTGCACCACTATCCACCATGCAATTATGAACTAAATGTTCTCCAATAATAAGTGATAAATAAAATGGTGGTGGTTTGTTAATGTCATGAGCATTTAGAACTTTCTGTACCATCCAATTAACTTCCTTAATATGGTCTTGCTCAAACATTCCCAAGGACGATATCTGTTTTCTAGAACTTCCTTCTCTGTCTGTATTTGAAGAAATCTATAGTTTAGCTAGTTCATGAGAAAGTAAATCTTGTTGTCCTAGGAAAACTTAGAGCATCCCACATTGAGATGTTAACATTATACTTTTTCATTACATCAACAATGTTAAAAGAAGCAACCATTGTCTTAGGGATAGACAAAATCAACTGTCTTGGAGTAGGCTTTAGCGAAAACTTATTCTGCTTCAGCTAGCCTTAGATATCTGAGGTATAAACAAACTTCTTGGATCAGGTTGTAGCTTTTTTTTATGACTTTTATCAACTGGGACACTTGCTATTTTTTTGAGAACAACAGGGTTATTAGTTGACTTTGGAGCTGTAGATGTAAATTGTTAGTGACGGTAGGCAAGATAGGCCTATTTTGTTGCTTTTTGATTTTCAGCAGCCCTCCCTTGAGCCTAGTGGTAGTGACTGCAACTGAAATCATCCTAATTGAAGGTGAGAAAAATATGCTCAGGTGCTTTCTTGAACATGAGTTTCTTGCTGCCCACCCTCCATTTGAGGCATAAACAATGTTTCAGATTGAGGTTGTGCAACAAGATTCAGATTCAGAAAAGCATTTGGGAAAGTTACAATTGAATGAGGTTGATTACAAGGTTGACACCACTCCTTCTGTAGCCATATTAACTAGAACTAAAGCATTATAAGAACTAGGAATCCTTAGGATCAAACTACCTTTGCTGGTAAGGTTGCCTATAATTCTGATTCTGTTGGTAGGGCTACCTGTTTTGTTGATTCTGTTGGTAGGGCATGATAAGGAACCTGAATAGGGTCTTCTAGGTAATGTAATTTTGTTCTCAATTGAAGTCAATTTATTCCGCATAGTCTTCAAAGAATTTGATTACATCATCCGATGGAGCTACAATAGTGGGTTCTATGATTGTAATAGGCTGAGGAATAGGTGCTAAATGTACTCTAAAAGGAATTGATGGTCTTGGTGCTAACTTTCCAGCTTGAATAAGACTATTTTCAGTTGGGATAACAATATCATAAGCTGCTAGGAGTGTCTCTCTACCCATTGACTGAATCATAGTTGAGATATCATTGTTTAATGCTCTAAGATAATAAAGGAAAGCATGATCAACTTGAGGCTTGACACTTGCTGGAATTCTCTCCCAAATTCTAGCAAAACAAATATTGAAACTAGACATAAATTCATTGGGAGATCTTTTAATAGTAGATAATTATTCAATGAGAGACAAATGATCTGAGTTGTCTTGGAAGTGTTTCAACAATTTTTCAACTAAAATATCCCAAGTTCCTATGCTTCCAATTTCTAACTTTCTATACCATTGCAAGGCTTGGCCTTTAAAATATATAGCTAAGAGTCTTAGGGCTACGTCTTTATGAGTGATATTATGGACTACACATAGGGCTACAACATATTTGATATGTTCAGCTGGTGTGACCTGATTTTCACCTATAAATGATGGCAAACGTTTCATGGCAGTATTGGGAATATCATGATAAACTAGAATTACTAATGGGCTGCCATTAGTAAAGGGCACAAAATTCATAGGTGGTTGTTGGGCCATTGGGAAAACTAGGATATTGATAGGAAAATTAACACGTGGTGAAGGAATATTAGGAGAAGGGTTACCAAAACCATGTCTATTATAAGGCAAATTATTACCAACTCTTAGTAGAATTCAAAGGTAAAGAAACAAAATCAGGAGGAATTCCTCTTACCAATGATCTTGTAGTCACTTTAGGCTTGGAACATGCTGCAATACTATTCTGAGAATAGTTTTACAGAGTCGCCAAAATATGATGAAATCTTTAGAATAGATTAGCTACATTTTTCTCCCGAAAGTGACTTTTAATTTTTTGTAAATCTATTGTAGATCTAAAACTTGCATGACGATCTTATTCGTAGTCCCACTGGGCGTGCCAAAAAAAATTATCTCTCGAAAGTGCACCCTGTAGAGAGATGTTTGTAGGTTTTCTAAGCTTGCACAAATGATCTCTCTATTTTGTAGATACAATGGAAACACTTCAGGTCTATGGGTATACCTATTTTGAGGTGAGTCTCTGATATCAAGGCCGGTTCCTTATTGGTGTATCACTAAACTACTTTTTCGGGAGTTTGAGGGTAAAGATAACTGAAAAAACTGATTAAAACTAAGGTGATACACCAAATTTGTATGAGGGTTTGACTGAGTATATGCACAACTGATCTATGAAGGATTCTTGATGTACGAACCAATAGTTTTTCTACAAAACATTTAAGAGTAAAACACTTGATTGTACTGAGGGAGGATCAAAATAGTACTAAGAATTTAACATGCACATTAAAATTTAAGCAAAAAGGGCTAAAATTTGTAGCAGGATAAGGTGGTTGATCAAGGAATTTTCATTCACAAGATTAATATAACATACACAAGACTGCAAAGTAACTTTGGAAAGGCAGAAAACACTTCACACTTAGAGGGAAAAACTGGCAAAATTTTATTCAGTACTCATATATCCAAATGTCCTCTAGCCATCCTTTTTCTTTGCAAAGGCACACAATATATAGCAAAATAAATTTTGCCACCCTTCCTAAAAATAGCCTAAGGCTATATGTACTTCGAACTCGGTTTTGGTTGCTCATTTGGGTCTGCATGTTTTGTGTTCCATGGAGCTCTATGAGGACTTTGCAGGTCTCGATTTCTTCCAGTAAGTGACATTTTAGAGTTTGAATACCCATTTTCATTTGAGTATTTCTCTTTGCTCAAACTATGCTTTCATATTGTTCCTTTGTAGTGAGCCTTTGAGCTCGATTTTGCTACCTAAATCTTGTCAATCTCTCTTTCTGAGTATAGATTTTTTTTTTACTTAGAACAATGACTGCCATAGTCGACCTGTAGATCAATATATTTTTAGATATTTGTATTTACAATCTCACTTGGACACTAAAATACCAATTTAGAAATTTTTGTGTGCTTCTTTCTACTGGTTCGCTGCCATTGGACTGTTTTGAGCTCTTTTTTTCTTTATCTGTTTGGATTTTTGAGTCTTTTTTGAATATGTAGCTTGCATTCGGCTTTAGATATCCACCTTTTCTCTACAATTTTGTGGGTTTCTGCTGTTCGGACTTGATCTCCCTCAAGTATGATTGTTACTTCATGAGGGTTTTATTGTTCTTTATGTGAGCTCAAACTCTTATATCTATTTTTGCAATCTCCAAGTACTCTCTGAACGGCCTCTCATTTTCTTTAACCACTTCAAAGAAATCAAATGTTGAAACCATATTTTGGGTGTCTGCAATACCTTAATGTAGATTCCAATTTGACAGTCCTATCATGACCCACTGGAAATTCATATATCAAATTAATATTGAAGATATTTTTAGGAGCCTGTGGTCTGTACAATAATAACTTGCTCTTTCTTTGTTTGAAAAGTATTTCTTTTCTTGAGTTGTTCCATGCACATCCTTGAAACTGACTATAGCTTATTTCTACAACTTTTCTGAAGGTTTTAACCGATGTTTACTTTTCCTTCTTATTTTGATACATAAATAGATGTACTTCCTTTGATGCTCTCTTCAGTTCACTCAAATCTGGAATACTTGGCTGTGAAAGTATAACAGTAGTTGAATTATTTCTATCTATGAACATGTAATCTACAAGTGCTTTTCTAAAAAATAGGAACAATATCTTAATTGTTTCAAATATTATTTCTAGGTTATATACCTTGATTTAGATGCTTTATTTCCTTTCTACAATTGTTTCTTACTTATATGCTTGGTGTAAAATTTGAAATGTTGATTTTTATGGCGAAGCCCTGGCAAAAGTTTTCCAAAATATTTCATTTAAACCATTTCCAAAAATAGTAGTTGTATTTCCTGATCTAGAACATAGAAAATAACACCTTTCTTGTTGGATTGATATAGCAATTTGAGAACTGGAAAGATGTTAATTGTCTATCTTGATCATATCATGCTTTTTTGCTTCCTGTACCACTTGTTGTATTTGCATAGTTCTTTTAAAACATGTAGTAACTGCAAAAAGTATGATGAAAAGTTGTAAATATCCATTTCACATGGAGAAGCCCTATCAAAATTTTCCCAAAATATTCTCTCTCATCCTATTTCAGCTATAATAATTTTTACTTTTAGCTTCAGCTTGTAACTGAAAAGAAAATTTGCCCCTTACTTGTAACTGAAAAAAAAAATGTACTTCTATATTCCATTCTCTCTTCTGAGCTCTAACCTCTTCCATTTGTAGAATGTTTAATGAACTTTGAGTTGCACTCTTCCTTCTTATTAGCATGTACTTATGACTTATATTTCTTTCTTTGGTTGTAACTTGTACCTGCACAGTTAGGAAAACAATTAGGAAATATTCACGCTTTTTGGCTTCTCTTATATCCTTGTTTTCTTCTTTCTTTCTTTTTTCTCTTTTCTTCTTGCTGAGTGAACAAAGTATGCATGCAGTTTATCCTTCAAGTTGAATATATCTCTTGCTAAGGGGAAGATTCATATGCATGAAGTAGGATAGTGTAGGAATATGGATTAACCCTGAGCTTATAACTGAGAGTTAATTTTCCTTCCCTTCCTTTTCAGGTACAATGACTACTATAATGAAGATGAAGGAGAAAGAAAAGATGGAGATGAGGATGGTTCAATCAAAAATAGAAACCCCAAGGCAATGTTGGGTCCACTCATATTCCTTTTCTTTCTCTTTCATGCATGTGTACCTTTATTTTCAGTAGCTATACTTTACTTTTTCAGTTATATCCCATGGCTTGTGTCGGAAACCATTTGACTCTCCTTGAGAATGGAAAACATTGAATTTTGAAAATGAGTTGTATATTTCTTTCTACATTTCTGCTTTCTGTATGGATTGTTTAATGAACTAAACAACTCAGTAACATAATTGAATGTCTTAATCATGAAAGAGAGAACATTGATTTGAACTTGTAACATTTAGTAATGAACTCTAGTTTTATGTGATTTGCACTCATGTTTGTTGTTCCAAAACTTTACACTTCACCTATTTTGCAATTGAATGTCCTTATCAAGACAACACAATTGTTCTTCGGGGCTTGTGTTTTTTTTTTTAGGATAGTCACGAAATTACAGACTATGTGATCTGTTACATTTTTTAACAACACAAATAGCTACAGATTTCATGTAATCTCTTAAATAAATCAACAGTAATGACATAATCTGATATAATCTCCCCTAGCTTAGGTATACTTCACTGATTCTATCTATCGTAAAAAAGTTTCGAGTTGCCCATTTTTACACAAGTGTGAAAAATTGTCAACAGTTAGGTTATAGGGAGACTAATTTCTCCTCAACATGAAATATGTTGAGAGGCTGTGATAGCCTCAAGACAACGTCGATTGGAACTATAGTATTTTCAGTCACCCTTGGGCCTATGATAATACTAACCAAGTTTTATATTATAGACTAGGAAACCAACTATAATATGATCCTTCGTCATCCTTGGATCCATCAAATGAAGGCAATTTCCTCCATTTTGTTTGAGGAAGCTAGATTCCTACATTTAGGGAAGGTCTTTGTGGCATGGGTTGATCCAAAACCCTTCAACATACATTTTACTAACTTAAAGAAGAGGCTAGGGGTACACTCTAATTTTGAGCTTTCTAAAAATAAGTTAAAAAAAACCTAGAAGATTAGTGCCATAAGAGAAGCTAGTCCCTACGAGAAAATTATAAGTCATAGGATTGATCGATGACATTTCCTAGTCAAGGATGAAACACTCATCATATAAATAGTGTCGTTAGGAACCACAACAAGAAGATAGCTATTGGAAAAGGATTTTCTTATTATCCTTCCATCTGATTCTATGGATATGGGACTTACGCTAGGACTCAATTCTCTTCTAGCATATGAGGTCTATATGTTCGAAGTGGCTGGGGGTAAAGGAATAAGATACAAAAGATGATCCAACATCCATATTTTTGAGTAATTATTGGACTCTCCATTTTGATGGATCCAAGTGTCATTTTGGAACCAAGGCAGGTGTGATCCTTACCTCTTCAAAGGAAATCTACCTTTTTTCCTTTAAATTAAAATTCTAAGGTACAAATAACGGGGGCTGAATATGAGGCTCTTCTACTTGGTGTCAGTTTAGCCAAAAGAATGGGTGTTCTTAATATTTAGGGTGTTGGGAGATTCACAACTAGTCGTAAATCAAATATCTGAAGTATATGAGACTAGATTTGAGCATCTACAAATCTACAAGACGATACTGTTAGACCTTATGAAGGTGTTTGACTTCATATCAATTGAAGCAATCCCAAGCGAATAAAACATTCTTGTAGACTCTATAACAACTTCTGTTTCATAATTCACTCCAAGTAGTGAGCTTGAAGACACAAACTTCACGGTCTTAGTTTGTGTTGAACCCTTTGTTCGTAAAACATAGATAATCCCAATGTTGACATACATAGAAATTGGGAACAAAGTTTTCATTTCAAACCACATTAACAATGACAAAGAAACTCTAGGATATCTAAACACTATAGCAAAAATTGCCTCTTACTTATCACGACGTTGATATTTTCTTAATCCCACATTCTTCTTTGTATTTTGGAAATCCCATGATCGAATCCTCCCTTGGAAAGGATGTTGAAATTTATGAGGTAGAACAAGAAGGGGATTTAGAGTTACCTCCAGCCCCTCCTGATTTCATGGAGGGAAATGCCCTCCTTAATCAAGTGAACGATCGATATAAACATCGGGATGGAGGAGGAACCAAAAATATTAAAGCTGGTGTCCTCTCTAACTATAGAGGAGGTATAAATACATACCCGAATCCTTAAGGAACACAAAAAATTTCACACTTAGTTATAAAGAGATGACTAGGAATTGTGCCACACATCACAGTTCATAACCTCGTCACCAAGCCAGATGCCAAGACAATTAAACAAAAGTCAAGGCCCATAAAGGCAAAAGTGGACGTCATGCTGAAAGAATAAGTGATGAAAATTCTATAGGTAGGATTCATCAAGCTAGTCAACTACTCACAATGGGTATATAATATTGTCCCCATTCTCAAGAAGAATGAAAAGATCCACATTTGCATAGACTTTCAGGACATCAATAAGGATTGTCCCAAAAATTATTTCCCATTACCATCCATCAATGTTATTGTTGACGCAACAACTAGTTTTGAGTTGTTTTCTCTCATGGATGGGTTTTCCAGGTAAAACCATGTCAGAATCTTTGAGGAGGATCAGCCCAAGACTACCTTCATAACTCCTTACGGAACCTATTGTTATGTGGTCATTCCATTTGGGCTTAAAAAAAATAGTTCCACCAATCAATGAGCAATGATGTATATATTCCATGACATTATCCATAATATTATTGAATCCTATGTGGATTACCTTCTAGCTAAGGCTAGAAAGTATTACGATCAACCAGAGGTGCTTCATGTCATCCATTCTCACTTGATCAAATATGGTTTCACATTGAATCCAGGAAAATGCGTATTCAGTGTAACAGGAGGTGAGATTTTGGGATACATGATATCTCCATGAGGGATTGATGTAGACCCATCCAAAATCTAGGCTAAATTGGAAATGATTCCACCGTCAGATGATTCTGGCATCAGATCTATTCTTGGGAAACTCAGTGCAATCCGAAGGTTAATCTATGATTTTACCTTTCCTATTCTTCCAATAAAAAAAATTTCGAAAAAGTATTTCTACATTGATTGGATGGAAGAATGCAACGATTCATTCGAGCCAGTTAAATGATTCTTGTTGTCTCCTCCCACACTCATGCCTCCTAGTTCAGATCGCTCCTTAATCCTATATTCACAAGCTACAAATATTTCACTCACTTGCATGTTGGCTCAAAAAGATGATGATAAACAAGAACATGCAGTCTATTTTATTAGTCAAACATTGCTTTATTATGATACATGTTACACATGGGTAGAGAAAGAATGGATTGTTATAGTCTTTTCAACAAAGTTCTTAATACATTACATGATAAATCAATAAACGAGGGTTATTGTTAAAACAAATCACTTACGGACATTCCTCACACAAGGGTCCTTATCTAACTTTGATGGGACAGTTTGAGTTAACATTTGTAAATCATAAATCCATCAAAGGAAAAATCATTGTGGAATGGTTGGTTTATAACCCATTAGATGGAGGCAGTCTAGTAAACCTATAATTCCCCAATGAGTGTGTGTATTTTGTTGAAACCAGGCCTCCCATTTATGTGAATTTGATCTTGTAGGTCATGATAAAGAGAAGTTATGTCATGATTTCCAATGGTTGAGACCTGCCACATATGAGAGACTAAAGGTGGCATGACGTAATAGGTAGGAGTAGGGATAGAAACGAGATTAATAGAAATGGGACGAAGAGTAGAAGTATGTAGTTTAATGGTAACAAAAGTGGATATAGCTGTAGAAGAATTGATTTTCACCAAGTTAATAGCTTCTTCAGGAGAAATATGTAAAAATAAATCTAGGTCTTTGGGATACTCAGCAAGGTGGTCATTGATGGCCTTAAGATGGACTTCAGAAAACTCTTCATGATAATAAGCCATGGTGAAAAGAGAAAATATGTGAAGCAAATTCATTTTAGGTTCACCAAAATGATTAACTAAAAGTGAATAATATAGAATAGTGAAAATTATTTAATCTAATCTACGAGGACAATATAACGCAGTAAACAAATGTACTAAAGCTGTATATAAAAAAATGAAAAATTAACCTAGATGAAACTAAAACCTTAGTGTGTAATAAAGAAGAAGAAATGACTTAGATGATATATGGAGACTAACGCAGAGTGTTGTAGGTCTACACAAAAAATCAGGAACCATGAACGGCTATGCTACAGTGCTAAAAATGATAGATCTGGATGATGTGACTGGACTGAGGCACCTAGACCTAGATGGGGGTGCCCATAGTTAGTCTAGTTTGTTGTTTGGGAACCCTAATCTATCTAATAGCTCTGAATCTAGTTTTTACAGGGCCAAAAGATAGTTTGGAACTATATCTATATGTTGCACTGGATTTTGTGTGTTGTTCCAAATACTCTGAATATGCCAATATGGATAAATGACCCGCAAGACCCCAACAAAATCATCAAACCCTAAAAAAATTAAAATGCATATTAAGAGGTCATATTGTCCTCATATACGAGAAAGGTGGACTTAATAACTAAGTGCTACACTACATCTCAGACCCAATCTAGTTCTATGTGTTAGTATGTATGAACATGCCCTAGGTTGCTCTTGTGTCAGTCCCACTTTTTGAAGTAGAGAGAAATAACTGTGTGTAGAAAATGTGATAAAATGTGTGCATGGAATATAATAGAATCCCTCCCCCTATGAAGTATGTGTTGATACAGATCTCATATCTCATGCCTTGATGATGATGGAGATATGTGGATGCCAATGCAATAGATGGATGCAATTCTATATGGCGTGATAGTAGATAGTGATGTTAGGTCCCTCATTATGGTCTCATATCTTTATATTTATAGGGTTCTCTTGGTCTAATGTAATAATTAACCCCAAAAAGACAGGTCTTCTAAGAGATATGGATGAAAAGTGGTTAGAAAAGACCTAAGAAAATGCGAGAAAGTGAAAAAGGGACCAGCATGCCCTAGTTAGAGCTAAGATGATACAGGATATTCAAAAATGGCTGGATATGTAGATACAGTTCGTCAAAAAGTATGAAATAAAATAATATAAATGACCAAAAGGATGGGGGTTAATTAGTAATTTCTTTATTTTGACAACCTTCCAAATAATAATGCGAGACCAAGATAAATAATTTCCTAAAGTGCATGATTTTTTTACTACAGTTGAGTTTGAACTGGGGGATCTCTTAAGGAAAGATAAAGAAATGAATAGATATGATGATGATCAAATTGAACAAGCAAAGAGGAAGCTATGGGTAGATAATAAGAAGATAGAATTTGATTAGAAGTTGCAAACGATGAGTGAAGATGAAGAGGTAGGGTAGAATAGAGAATAGAAGTAGAATAATGAAGAACAAAGAAGCATAAAATAAGATGAGAAATTAACCCACCAAGATGAAGATGCAATTGAAGCTACAACTAAGAAAAAAATATCCTTAAAGAGAAGCAAGATGAGTAAAAGTAAAGATTGGAAGAAAAGGAAGAAGAATATCATTTGAGATCGAGCTCAAATATTCCTACTTGGGGAGTTTGATGCAGGAGCATTAGGATCAAGTAAATAATTTTTTATTTTTGTAAGGTTTATGAGTCATTATAGTTCTAGTAGGATGGGTTCCAACCCATAGTTTCTCTTAATTGTTTGTGAATTCCTCACTTTGTATTTTCCCTCCCAAATCCCAAAATTAAACATTTGAATGTTCTAAGGTGCTTTTAGGTTTCTAAGAATTAGGCAACGGTCATGATTTTTCCATGAAGAGTTATAAAAGGTGAAATAATATCTTCCACATGTGCAATACCACTTTTTTTGTTAACAAATAAGAAAAATTAGTTGCAACTGAAAATTACGAAGGCCAAAGATCATAAAATTGGACATTTCCAAAGGGAAGTTGAACTAAGATTAAAATTATAATGATATTTATGTGATAAGAAATGATAAGAAAGGGGAATCAAGGAGAAAAAAGGATACTAAGATAAAAATGAGTCAAAGGGGGTCAAAGACAAGAAAATAAGTACTAGTATAGTGATTCAAAAGTTGTAAGACCATTTTCCATGATTTCAATGTAAGAGTTGAGAATAAAATGATGTTTTATGTGAAAATATCATTTTATACCTCGTCTAGTGAGTACATATCATGTTGATCATGATTATAATCCTAGGTTATTATTTCATGCTATATGTTAGAGATAAGTGTCAGTGGAAGTTTTTGAAAAAAACATAAATTGTGATCATGGTAACATGTTGTTGTTATGTTGTTTCTATGTTATTTATACTGAACTTTGTCTGGAATCATATGATAGTGAGTGAAAGAATATATTAAAGGGTGTTAAAATATACTTAGTTTGGAAAAAAGTAATAATAAGTATGAAAGTGTGAAGTTATGCTAACAAAATTATAAAACTTGGGATAAACCTTGTTTATGATAGCTCCCTTGTTTATGATATTTCTAAATGGTAATAGACAAATTGTGAAGGTTTTGTACTAGCAATAATCATGGGATATGTTAGATAATTTTTTATACATTTTAATAAGGTTTATGAAGATTTTGGAATATTTTTGAGTCAAGGAAACAAAAAAGAAAGTAAAATAAAGTGTTTGTCATCCTGTCAAGACCTAGTCTAATGTTTGAATACTATAAAGGTGTTATTAGAGGTTTAAAACGTCCAAACTTAATAAAAATTTAGGAGAATATTTATATAGTTAAAAAAAGAAGTTTTTTTTATAATTTTAATACCCTGTTAAGGTCTATATAGATAGATATTTCTAAAATATTGTCAGTAGCCCTATAGACAACAATTTTAGAAGGTCTTACTAAGATTAATAAGTGGATAACTTTCTGATAGATGATTAAACAAGATGAACATTTTTCGGTACATTTAATAGAGTTTGCATGGCTTGTAAAATTATTTTTCAATTTTTTATGATTTATGTAGCTCAAGTTATGGTAAAAACTCAAATATGCAATCTTAAAGGCAAGCCTAAATCCTTATTTAGAAAGGTAAAATTGAAGATATATCCCAAATGAATGAATAAAATGAATTGAAATTTTGTGAGAAGGTGTATTATCATTTCCTTGAAATATTGAAAGTGGTTTAAAATGTTCTGAAAAAAATTAGCATAACTTATGTAGGAATCATAATCTTTTGACATAGATTCTAGACAAATAAACCCTTTTTGTCATTTTTTTAGACTTTTCATGTTGGTTAAAGGTATAAGTGATTATGGTGAGCTAAAAAAACTTTAAATCAATATTAATAAGGTTATTGAAGAAAAAATATATATTATTTACTAAAATTTTCTTTTCAGGAAGGATGTAGAAAAGATCAAGCAAATCAAGAAGGCTACAAGCCTAATGAAGAATAATAACTTCCTTATCCATATGCACCACTCCTTTACTACAGAGGGAGATAAGATTATTCATATTTTTATATTAAATTTCTCTAAGTAACATGCCCTAATTTTCATACAATGAAAACTTAAGGATTCAAAATCAAGTGTAAGAAAAACAAAACATCAAAATGAGAAATAAGAAAGATAAAAATCTACTATCTCCAAAGAAACAATTGAGACCTCCTCTTCCAAAATAAAACTTGAAAAAAAGAGGATAGAATGTGACTATTTTAGAAAAAATAGACATGATGACCATAAGTGTATGAAGAATATCACTTGATACATATTCTAGAGAATAATATTAACTAGGCTCAAAGTTCAAACACATAGATTTCAATAGTTAAAAAGTTTTCAAATGAGAAAGGTAATGATAAATAAAAATATTACGAAAACAAAAAATTTGTAGTCACATCTAACTATACCACATGGTTTCTTAACTCATGTGCTTCATAGCACGCAGATTCATCACATTTGACCTTCACTTTCTTAGATCCATATTGTATGTCATATATTTTTATGGGTGACATTTTTGCTAAAATATATAGGAGATGGTATGTTTATATAGATGATGCTACATTTTAGGAATTTCTTTTTGTATTCTCATTTTTTACTAATATACTATCAATATATCATATAACTCACCATGATTTAGGAATGTGGTTTGAGTTTAGTTTAGAATATATGGTAATTATATTGGTACACACTGGTTCTATTATTAATTATAGGAGAGTATACTAGAATTCATAGTTTTATCTCTTCTCAAAACTTACTCCTGATTATTATTTTTCTACAAATGGGGAGAAATGTTTGATTTTGACTCTTGATACTTAAATTCTATTGATAATGGAATCATTTTATATTGACAATAGTTTTAAATATTGTGATTCACCTAGGTACACTCGTGTTGATTCCTTTTGAAATATACATGAAAATAATATTGGTGAAAAATATTCATATTTTAGTCAAAACAATGAGATAAATGATGACCACTAAACTCCTTCCTTTAACACTTGTTTCACAGGTTGATTACACTCATCATGACATTCAACATTTCTCCCTTACTCATGTATCATAGGTTGATAAAAATTCTCTAATTATCCATCTTTAGGTGCACTACCTTGTATTTATTTTATTTCGATACGAATGTATTATTACATTCACACTTATATTCCAATTTGGGCTCCACATAAATTACAATATATTGGTTATATGGGTGATGATCCATCAAATAGTAGTATGATGTTCTCATAGTTTATAATATTTCCCAAATATTCATTTTACCTCTTTGTTAAATCCACAATATTTAAGTGGAACATATAGCACTCCTTATTTGGATTTAATATTCATTGATTCCTTTTTTGATATGATGATTCTTTATCTATGGGATTAATTCAGAGCTCAAGAGACCTAATAATATGGAAATAACTAGTCCTTTGTTATTCTCATCCTCCTATCTCTATTTTTATGTAGGGATTCTCTATCATCTTCTAAGGGGTATTATTTATTGCTCGGGGTATTTTCTATATTCTTATCTTTTCTATATTTTGGGGAGGAATTTTCTCTATGAGTTTTCTATCTTTCTCAAATTTATGAGGGATTTTATTTGAACATGGGGACCTTATCAGGCCTTATTATTGAGACCTAGTTCTTATCAACAACCAAGCTATGCATAAGTGGGGGTGTTAGCGTAGGTTTTTTATTCCATTGAAATATATTTTGAATATATGTATTTAACTTATTTAGGTGTTATTAGGAATGACGAGAGTTTAACTTCTCCACATGTTTAGGTTATTGTTATATCTCTCTACCTCATATTTATGTACCTCTTGTAAATTTACTTTTCCATATATTATGTAATAAAATATATTTTTTTGTCATGTTTAATTGCTATCTATTATAACATTTATCTGATAATGGATTTATTCTATGTTTTCGATGATCTTAGTCACCACTCTCATAGCTAAATACATAAAACATGAAAATGGGAGAGAAATTATATCTCCCTTTCCATTTTGAACCAAGTATGGTTATGTATAAGATTCAAAGAGGCTTCAAGATTAGGATAAGTATAGGATTATAATTATTAGAAGAATTCTTGTATAATGTGCTCATATGACTATAATGGGGACTTGAACCATTATACATGATTCTATATTCTTTCATTACATTTATACAAATAATTGTTTGTTTTGTTTTTTATTACATGTGTGTCGGATATTTATTTAGTGAGGTCATTATTTAAAAAAGGTTGTTTGGTTTAATTAATCCCTTTGTTGGATATGATGATTGGACCATTTTATAATTTTCAAAGTATATATTGTAGATTCCTATTGAAAATGTTATTATACACATCAATTTCAGTTATGTCAATTATTTTAATATATTATTATTTTTTATAGTAGGGGTGTTAGTATAAAGTATTTTGAAACATCTTATAGAATTTATGACATCAAAATACATTTTTGTTGAGGAATGAAGAGATGGAACCTAGCATATAGTATTTAGCTACATAAAACATAGTACTAAGAATTGTAGACTTGGATAATGTGATTAGCTAAATGAAAAACTATTTGGTGGCCATTAATACCTCACAACATATAGTAGTTTCCATTCATAAATATGCAAGTGATGATGAATGTGAAGTAAGATCCTATTTAAATGATATTAGAGACTAGAATATTATTTTGTGTATTATATATATTTTTGTAATATATTATGTATATGCATAGAATAGATAAAGAAAAAATAAGATATGCAAAGATACTCTAGACAAGGAAGAGAATGTGAAAATATCCTAAATCCAAATGATAGAAACTAAAGGCATTATAAGTCCAATACTCACCTCATGATTTATAAAATAATGTGCTAACATTTTACAAAGGTTGGTTCACTGATTGATTGGGGGTGATCTAGTTCGTTATAAGAGATTTGGTTATGAATAATTTTAGTAATACAAGTTTATGTGTTTTCTTTCTCTATATATTTCATGCTATTGTTATCCAAAATTCACCCCTCAAGGTAATTTTGATAACATGTGTCAAATTCTTCAGTCCTGAGAAAATAGATTGGTTCAAGGCCCAAAATCATGTTTTTGGGGCCCCCTTGGCTTCTCTCTAACTCTCCCATCCAAGAAAAAAGAAAATCCCAACGAGTATGTGTCTTATTATGTTCTAAGGTTCGTCGTACCAAGTATTGTGTAATTAAAAACAATATTCTTGTTGAATTTAAATGGTATTATGCCCTGTTTTAACCATTATTAATCAGCCGAATAATTATCCTGCGGGAAAAATTCGATATAATATACCATTAGCCATAACTTTCTTAATGATGGATTTTAGGGACTTATTATAATAATTTTTACAACGAAACCAAGACCTCAATAATAATTAAATGGATATCAAGACATAGGGATTTGTAGATATTACTAGAGGATAAAATGAACCATTTTGGGATTTCCATTTTTCCTTCTCCCTCTCTTCTCAAATTTTCTATAATATGAAGGGGGGGTAAATAATGGATAATGTGTGAAAATCCAGATCAAAATAAAACACATACATATATTGGTGTATTCATAAGATAACTTTTTAGATTATGAGATTTTGAAGTTGCTAGATATGTTGTAATCCATAATACAAAATTAGGTAGTTTATGGGCAAGAACCAGCTTTTAGGTCTATCTCAAGATCAAATCCAAATAGGAGAATGCACTGTATAATGAAGACAGTTATGAATTATGTGTCTTATTATGTTATAAATTAAAAACAATTTATGCAACATGGATTCTGAGTTTTAGACCAGAGTTTTGGACTACTAGTTGCATACAATAATTATTAGATATGTAAATAAAATTCATGCATAATTGATTTTTGAGGATTCTGATGTTGTTATTGCATACAATAATTATTAGATATGTAAATAAAATTCTAGAATAGATAAATGTTGTTATCTAGAATAGAGCGTTGTCATTTTCATATCGAATACAAAATGAAGACAAGTTATAATATTTATGCAACTTGGATTTCGAGTTGTCTACAGTTGTGGACTAGTAGTTACATACTATATTTAATAGATATGTAAATTAAATTCACGTATAATGTTTTTCCTTTTTCTTCTGTTGAGGACCTATTTCTTTGGAGATTGTAAGGAAATATTTTAGGTTAATTCTACTATTGGTAAATATGCAGATCATGGAAAAGGCCATAGTTATAATTCCTCCTAACATGGAGTAGTTGGGTAGGCATCAAGAAGATGTAACCCTAGAAGAGGGGACAAAGGATAATGAGAAAAAATAAAAAATACAACTATAGGGTGTGAACATGATTAGAGTGAAGAAAATATAATATTTGATAGATTGTATATTGAAACAAGATAGTTAAAAAGAATGGTGGCACTAGTGTGAAGGGATCAAGAAGAATACATGAATGTGTGGACAATAATTTAAGGATAAAGGAATCTATAGTAGTGACTAGATGTATACAAGAGGAAAATAAATATAGGGAGTTAGAAATAGTTAGGATTATATTTATAATGAGATTGAAAATATACTATAAAAACACACTAAAATGTCTTGGTGTTACACAAATGGTGAAGGAGAATCATATAGGAAGGATTCAATGCATGATTCATAAAGAAATGGAAAACAATATAAAACCATTCATCGAGGATATATATCCTTCAAACATAGATAGAGAATTAATGACTTTGGATCATTTAAGGAAGTTGGAGGAGATATGAGTTTTACGAGAAATTGGAGCACAAAAAGTAATGTTAAAAAACATACGATATAAACCAAGTAGGATATACCATTCACAAGTAAAATTTAATTCAATAGATAAAAATATTGACATGAAAGATATCTAGTATGAGCTAAAATTCACTTTTAGTAAGAAACATTAGGACATTTGCATTCCTTGTGTTGGTGAAAGATAAGTGATAATTGCAGTGATAGTATTTTAGTAAGGTTTCCACATGATCAAGTATCTGGTACCTTGATCATTATAATTTAAAATGTGTGTCCAAATGAAAAATTGTTATTAAACAAGTGAGTACTAACTACAAGCTTACAATATAAATAGGGACCTTTGAAAAAAATCATCATGATAACAAGGAAGTCAAGTAGTTAGAGTAGGTAGGATGGTGTATGTTGCTAGTTATTTTATGACCTTAGAGAAATAAGATGGATCTAATCACCTACAACATTGTTTGTTAACATGTGGCATTATATGGAGTATGAAGGGAATTGTGTCTGGTATCAATAAAAAATATGAGCTCATAGGAGATTTGCAAGACATATATTTGAAGCTTATTTATACCATGAATGATTTTATATTTGTTAAATGATGTCCAAGATGTATTAATTATAGAATCTGAAAGAGGTAATTGTGTTGGTTGAATCATATAGGATTCAAAGGATATCAAATACAAATATGATGCATAAGTTTTGGAGTATAATATCCAATTTTACTTAGTAATGAACATAAATAAAATGAATTTTGATGATGTTAGTAATGCCACCTATTATGTAGAAGTTCACAAAAAAAATAGTTTTCCATTGAAGAAAAAAATTTTGCTACCAAATTACATGAAATTGAGGTTATGATAAGAGTTGAAAAGTTTAAATATTTTTGGTGTAACAAAATCATGAATTCTAAGGTACATACTAAGATTGATGGATTAATAGAAATTAAGAAATAGATGAATTCTTGTTTGATATTTTTTTTTGTGTAGAGTGTAGAGAAGGAAACCAAAATCATTTGTTAGCTAGAGTACATAGTAATAATCCACCTATTCATATAGGCATGAAAGAAAAAAAATTGTAATATTCATAGAATAAAGGGTCACCCTTGTGGAAATATTAAATGAAAAAACAATATCTATGTTATCCCTAGAGTTTTGTGTGTATCTTCTATAGGTCAACAATTACTGAGTTAAAAAAGCCTAGGGAATTGATGATTTTAAAGGAGGGGGTGACTAGGAATGTGTTCATAATACAAGTTGTAAGTGTGTTGGTTGAACCACATAGGATTCAAAGAATATCAAATAGAATTATGGTGCATACGTTTTGGAGTATGATATACAATTTTAAGAAGTGATGAACATAAATAATTTAAATTTTTATAATGTTAGTAATTCCACCTATTTTATAAAGAACGCACAACAAAATTGTATTTTCCATTGAACAAATTTAAATTTCACTACAAAATCACATGAAATTGAGGTTATGATAAGCATTGAAAAGATTAAATATGTTTGGTATAGAAAAAAAATGGATTATAAGATACATATTATGATTAATGGATTAATATAAATTATGGAAGAGGCGAAGTAATACTTAATAATTTAGTGTTTAGAGAGTAGAGTAGAACACCAAAAACATTTGTTCACCATACTACATAGTAATAAACCATCTATTCACATAGGTGAAAGATAATTTTTTTTTTATATTAATAGAGTGCGTGGTCATCACCCTTGTGGAAATATAAAATCATGAAACATTATATATGTTATCCCTAGAGTGTGGTGTGTAGCTACTAGTCAAAAATTGTTGAGAAAAAAAAGTGTAGGGAATTGATAAGTTTAAAGGAGGGCGTGACTAGGAATGTGTTCATAATACAAGCTATATGGTAGGAAAAGAATTTATCTTGATAACTTGCACTCTTAAGTCTTCTGTTACACAAGGGTATTGAGGAAATGAATAAGAGAAACCTATGAACCAACATAATATGGATAGATTTAGTGAGGATACGACGAATGCTAGGGTTACATTTACAGAGCATAATAGTACCTACACCAAGTCAACCTAGGGTTTCCAATGCCCAGAGTAAAGATAAAGGAGATTACCCACTGGGATACCAGTAAATGGGTGAGAAGAGGTATAGATCGATGGTAGATAAGGTAAGCATGTCTAATGTAACTAAAATGTAAATAAAGGAAAGAGAAGGATTTGATCAAATAAGAGCAATATGTTAAATAAAATCAATGTACATGTAATACTAAGATAAAATAGAGAAATGGGGAATTAAAATGAACATATATATGAAAAATGAAAAAGAGAGTTAGATTACTTACCTATGGGGTGGTCATTGATGCATTAATCTCTCAAGATAAGCAACACCCCTAGAAAAATGGCTACTGGGTGGAGAAGAGAAACACCATTCATGTCCTATAATCACTATAGATGACCCAATAGTGTAAGAAATCCAACCAAGAAGAAGAATTTCCAACCCAATCAAAGACAAGTGCCAAACAAACCAATAAGAGTGTGAGTAAATAAAAAGTTGGCATAAGAGAGCAGAGTAGATGGAAATTCTTATGATTTGAAATTCATTCCTTCATAAATGTATGGATTTTGTAAGTATATATGATGCCATCACCAATGGGTGATGGCGTTTAACATGGAAATACATAACACTGACACTTATGACCATGGGTGATGACATCAGCAAAGGATGATAATGTGTCATATAAAGGAAAAATAGGTATCATGGATTATGCGAATGGATGAACACAACACTAATCGACGAGATGCAAGTAAGGTGTCAAGAGTAAAATGTGTATGAGACATAAAGTGACAAGAATAACTAAAGACAACTAAGGCTAGTACCACACAACAATAATCTCTCTGTGTACTATCCATAAGCCATAATGATTACTTAAATAATCATACCCCATTCATAGTAAGCTCCTTAAAGCACATGCTCAATAAATAGATGCATCAATGACCCTTATCTATAAAAAGGAAATTGTTAGTAATGTGTATGAAAGATTAAAAGTAAAAACATAGGTGTATACATATGCCCTAACCGTTGATCACTTCCTGTCCCAATAGTGAAACATGGGCTGGTCAATAGAAAGAAATAGTCTATAAGACTGATATATAAAGTAGATATTAAAAGTGAGAACATAAACGACTAGCTAAAATGAAATATACTCATGAATGCATACTTGATAGTGTCTCTCGTCCTTCCATAGGTGGGCATAATCAACACTAGAAGAATATTGAAAAAGCAAAAATAAAAACAAACACTAGAGGATCATCAAAAAATAAAGACATAAATCATCTATCTAGGGGCCCATGGAATGGATGACATATCATAGTGTCAAGATGTCATGATGGTGATATGGTGTTAAATAATAGGAAAATATCGAATATCATCAAAATTATACGTGTAATAGGTCAAAATGAATTCTATGATAATATGACCAAGAAAAAAATAACATGTTTTAATGAGTTCAAGAGAAAAAATGATAATCATTGGAGGATTTAGGTTGTTTGTGACTGAATTTGAATAGAAAAATTTAATTTTATATAGTAATTTTGATTTTTATTTGATTATTTACATTTTTGGAATTGAGATAACTAAGCTCTTGAATTCCAAATTTGGGTGTATTTTGACAACATGGCACAAGTACAAAGTGGTGAAGGAGGATGACAAGGTGGTGCACATAGTGGGGTGCAACCCTTGATAATTCATTGCATTTAATTTTGTTGGGTAGATTAGGTGTTATCTGGTATTTTTCCTTTTTTAGAGTCATTAGGACGTTCTTATTTTCCAAACTTCCATCATTGGGTAGTTTAGGACAAAATACAAGCTGGTTTGTGAGGAATTTTATTTTTATTTTGTTATTTTGTTGATATTTGCGAGTCAAAAATGGGAATGTCGCGGCCACATTTTGGCCAAACATCATCCACCCCTTTACTAAAAGAAGTCTGATGGCATAAAAAATGGCTAAATTTTTTTTCCGATAGCCGATGGCATTTCCCACGGGCCAATGGCATTTAGCTAGAGGGCCGATGACGTAGGGATTATCATATGTGTAAGTTGTAAATTTTGATTTTTTGTTATAAATTACTTTTGGAGACTTATAATTCTTCTTTTTTGTTGTTTTTTACAAGTAGGTAGAGTGTAAGATCTACATACGGAGAAGGTTGAATGTATTATGGCTCAGTTGTTTTATTTTTTAACTTAATTAAGATGAGGTGACCCAATTATAGGGTCAGTGTTTTGGGGACAATTTAGATGACCGAGATACCATTGAATTTCTATGTATTACAAATCTTTTTAGCTACATGAGAGACTAGATCCAACACAATTCGTTGGTAGAAGGGACATGAGACCAGGGATATGGAATTGACATTGCTGGGATTACATGGGGTTCTAGGCTTACACATTAAAAAAACCCATATGTATTGTGATTTGAAGTTAAATGTTATAGAGTGGAGATCCTTATCTGTATGGGATACTAGGAGTGGGACATACAATGAGAGTATGTTATGTGTCTTACTCAACACAGTATATGTTGCAAGGATTATGGATATCGCGAAAGTAGTTTTTGGGATTATTGTAGCACATATAGTGTACCAAAAAGAAGATGGATCCATCCCATTGTTCTTGATAGAAGTATGAAAATATGTTATATATCACGTTGTATTTTGTAGCTAGAGTACCACCATATGGGTGTGTTTGGTGCATGATCTCTAGAGGGTAAGGAAAAGATATCAGAAGGTCGTGAGACCTATCTTATTACTTATTTCTTATATATATGAGAGGTTCTTGATGTATAGGCTGATAAGGAAACCATTAGCAAGAGGGGAGGATTCCTTGATGGTGCTTCAGTGGGTATAGTGGCCAATTGTTAGATCACTTAGAGAATTCTTGGTACTCGCACAAGTAGGTTAGGATAATGTTATATGACATACATACAAAGGAAATATGGATCAGTGGGCTAGTTGTCCCAGGATAGAGTACTTAGAGACCATCATTGTGGTGACTATGAATTATGTATATTACATGGAGACCCGTGTGTTTAGCAGGGTTATGAGGTAGTTTAGGTGACCAAAAATTGTGGTGATACCACCATTACCACTCTACCAACGTCTTCATTCTAGAGAGGTTTTTGGAGAAAAGGTAATGGTACAACCATTAATATTTCATGAGATACGAGAAGAATGTGTACAGGGTTAGAGGAAACCAAAGTGTGGTTGGGATGCTAACGTCATACCACAAATCATATTCATGAGTGTTTAAGAGGAGAGATCCTGTTGAGGATCCATTGATACATGTCTATAGGTTGGGGTTGCAGGCGGAGTTGGTCTTAACACTAGAGGAGGAATAATAGGGCAGTCAAAATCATAACAAAAGTAACATAAGATACGAAAGGGAGGAGGATAATTAACAAAAATTAGTATTCATATGGCCATGCACATGATGTAGAGGCCCAAAATATAATGTAGAGAGGATATAATATTAATGCCTCAAGATAGGTAAGCACAGTACATAAGAGCTAGACCTTATCAAGATATTATGTTGTTTTGGATTATTTTTAAGAAATGGGTTTGTACTATATTGTTATTGTGACTAAGAGATGTCAGGTTTATTTTCAAGTGCATATAGTGCAGGAGTAACATTCTCTGATAGAGAGTTCCCAACATGGGATTCTAGATCTAGTTTTAGATGTCAATGATACTATAGTGATGGTGGATCTAGAAGTACCATCAGATGGAGATTCAATGAGCTCATTTCATATTGTTGGAGAGGCATCGAGGACACTATAGAGATATGGGGAGGAAAAACCACTGGTTGCTACCTCTAGCACATATCTAATGTTGTAGTGCCTATTATAGGCGTAGGTGGATGTAATTCAAGACTAGAAAGCCCATTTATTAGATGCCTGGTGAAAGGTTGAAAGTATTTCCAGATTGGAGACACAACTGGTTAGAGTGCAGAGAGAGGCTTCCATATCCTGATCTAGGGAAGAGTTGTTGGCCCACACTATTAGAGCTACCATCATGATGCAGCCTAGAATTTACCACAAATAACCTAGGTGCGCTGACACATCACTCAACCTAGACTGATCACTCACTTGAAGCACACAAAAGTATCGGGACCCTCCTTAGAGTTTTTTATGCAGGATGTGAACATGATGAAGAGTTAATGCATTAAGATCCATAAAGAGTATAAACTTTCCACATAACACATTCTATATCTAGATTATGAATAGTCATGAATCAAACAATAAACATAATGAATTTACCCATGCAATAACTAGTTACATTCACATTAGACACCAATATTCATCCAATACACTCCATTATATTAAACACAGTAAATATAGAAGCTTCTTAGAATAATTAGTATCATAAGTTTATGTGGGAATTAAATTTGGTAGTATAACTCCATAATAGATCATTACTACTAGACTAAACGACTTATTATATATTTGTAGGGGTGGGGAGTTTCCCTTCTCAGCTTACATAATTCCCAAAATAGGTCACATGCTAAAAATAATTACGTGTCTTTAAAACAATGTGCACACATTCATGTGTGCTATCAATAGATCTCTCATAGTTAACTACTAGTAGTAAATCTATTATTGACTTGAACTCATGAAAAACACTTAGCATACGTTCTTCCTAGAATAGAATTATGCATGCCACATAAGTGTCTATTTGGTTGTGTGCCCCACATGTTATCTCCAAAAATATCCCATAATCATAAAACTGGCTAATTCTTGGAACAGTGCTTGTATTTCTTGCATTTTTCCTTCCCTATCCTTCTTCTCCTTCAAATGTGCCTTACCGTCGTGCACGAACATGATGGGATTTCCTTCCTTAGCATCATCATTTTTTCTGATCAACATTACCCCACACTAAACTACATTTTTTCCCGATGATGGGGTTTATTTCTGATGAATAAAAAGAATAAAGAATAAGAATAGAATAAATGTAATGAATTAATATACAAAGAATGGATTTTTATTCTGGAACACCCTCTATCTCAACTGGAAGAATTAACTGCGGATATTCTTCTTTGATCTCATCCTCTAAAGTTTACCAATCAATAAGCACATCTTTTGTCTTCTCATGAATATCCGCAACAATAGAATCTAACTCATTCTATAATATTAGAACAATGTTGGACATAATAGATATTCTTCCTTCCAAAACCTCCATCTTTTGCACTTTCATCCAGCCATTCATTATGGGGGTCTTCGGCTGCTGAAAGGGCCTCACGCTTTTGCTTTACTAGTATTAATATCTCCACGTGCCCCAATGTCTCATCTTTCATAACATTTAGGAGTTCATTGTCTTCTATCATCTTCCTGATTCTGATTACTACTTCTAGAGATGCACAGATGTTCAAATCTTGGTATGCTTTCTTTAGCTCTTCTTGTAAAGTTTGGAGCAATGCCTCATAAAATGAATTTTTTTTAACCACTGAGGTCCTTTCTCTCTCTAATTCTTTCTCAGGTTCCTTTGGTTTTGGCATGTGAATGGGTCCATCCTCAAGTACCAAATCAACTAGGGCACACACATAATTCATAGATGAAGGGAACCTTTCTGGTACCTTGGATTCTAAGTGCGGTCTTGCTTTTAAGACATGATCACTGATATCCTTTTCCATGCTAATGAATGCCTCATTTTTCTTCTACTCAAAGTCCTTCTTTCCTTTTAGACATGCTATTTCTATATATTTGGCCTTCTTATCTTCTTGTAACACTCTATTAATGGCAGCCTTATCTACGTTCCTCCATGCCACCTCTATAGATACTTTCACCAAGGCATTACTCACCTGTTCATCAGATAGGAGAGTGGTCTTGATAGTTATGTGTCTATCTTGTGGTACCTTTTTCATTCTTCTTAACACATAGGACTCTTCACATACATAAAAATTGTTCTTGTCCATGGGATTTCGTATGGACCATGAAAACTATTTCCTTGTACATGTGGTAACCATGTTGGGGTCCATCAACTCCCATCCATACAAATCCTTGAGGACCACTCTATTATGGAACCGGGCATGGAAAATTTTACTCGTTTCCTCATCATATCCCATAGTCGGTGTAACATAATACCCACTTTTCCTCTTTTTTCTTAGCCCCTTAGGAATTTGAGTGCCAAGGTTTGGAGTTAGAGCCTCGATGTTTTGAGCAGAATCATGTTCTGGTCTTGATTCCCCATTCACTCCTTCCTCTCTATCCTTCACATCTCTAGGTTCTTCCACTTATTATGGATGTACAGGGGATCCAGGTGGGCTCTCTATAGACTCCTCTGCCTCCTCAGTCAGCCTCAACTTCCTCCTTTTCCTCTCAGTTGTCTCTTTTTGAGGAGAGATTCGTGGTAACATCCTAATAGAATCTGGAGTTCTCCTACCTTATTTCCTTATTCTTTTGAACACCCTTTTAAAATGGCACTCTCCTTGGACTACTTCCAATTTCTCTTCTTCTTCTTGTGATTGAGGTGGAGCACCCATGTGCTCAGTATCCATTCTATCAGTGGGCTACCTCCAGCCTCTTTGTTATAAGCCACCACTATCTTCCCATTCTTCTTCATCCTCATCCACTACTATAGTTTGTGCAGGATGTGGGACTGGCACGTTCTCTACCATGTGCTTACCTTTAGGCAGTCATTGGAGTATGAACTCATTTTTTATGTACTTGTTATTCTCCAACTTAGTCCATTAAGTTGAAGGTAAATGAGCATGGCTGCACTATAACTAATAGTAAAGCTTACAGGATTTATGTTTATAACAACTGATACAAGACTCTCAATATAAGAAGTTCAACCTAGATGCACATATGTTTTTGTCAAAGTGTGGTAGTAATAGTCTACCTTATTTGCATTAAAAAATAGGTGATAAGCATTAGTGAATCAATGAACTGATGCCTAGAAGTAACGCACTCTGAAGGCATAAAACAGTTTGCACCAAGGGCTCCGAGTCCCATTCCTCATAGCAAATCATGTGATGTAAAAGTGTTGGTACACTCCAAAATGTACTGCATTTCCCACCACCGATGGTAACTCCTTAGGGATGCGCCACTCTTCAAATTCCATGTAAAGTTGATCATACCACATCTCTTCCCTCTTCTTAAATGGCCTACCCATCGATCCTTCACATAAATATTTGGTGAAACTTTCTACAAGAGACTTGTTCTCGAAAATATATTCCCAAATCTTGTTCTTCAGCCCATAGGGCACTCTAATTTCTAGAAATAAAAGTGACAACAATATAGCACCAAAACATATTTTATCACCTATACACACTTCGTCGATGATGGTTTTCTGTAATGTAGTATGTTATGTTATAGACTACTCTCTGAGACATTTTCCTCATCACATGGAGCTGTCATCACCAATCTGGCACTATGATAATTCTTTACTAGGAACTCCTCGTTTAATGATTATTTACTAATGCATGGCTTTTAGTTTGGTGGATGGAATCTGGAAACACAACAACAAACATAACACAAGAATACCATAGACTATGATAAGAAGGAATGATGATAAATCTGAAATATAAGTGTAAATTATAATATGAACATGAAATTGTTACAATCTCACCCATGAGGTACTTCAAGTGTTACTGACTTCACTTGCCTTCCAACAATAACTATGGGAGAAATTTCACAATTACACCTCTTAATGGCTTCTTTAACACACCTTCAAAATGATGGCTTCCTTTACACACTTACTCATACAATATTTCTCACTACTTCCTTCTATGCTAAATGAGGGGGGTGGCCTCTTTATTTATAGTAATTCAGGCTTATCCACCCTATCTCTAAGATAGGATAGGAAATATCTTCCGGCCAATCATATTCCATGCCTAAAATCTTGCCTTTACATGTAGGCTTATCTTCTAAGATAAGATAAACCTTATCATCTCACATCGGTTCCACCTTTTTAGATTTTTCCACAAATAAAATACACAAAAGATTTATGACATCACTCTTTGTCCTTATTACGAATATAATATTTTTAATTCCTAATCATGTAGACCTTACTTCTCTACTTAACCAAGATTTGAAATTTTAACATTACCGGACCACTTATGACAAATATTTACTTTTTACAATATTCCTATTGTACTTTAACTGTTACCATACTCTACTTTAATTATGGCACTGTACTAACGACATCGTTATCTTCTATTGGACGCCACTACTAATTATACTTAACAACATCCTATTCCAAATACATACATTAATAAAATAGAAATTATGGAGGAAAATTTTAATGTTGATAGAGCCACATGGTATTTACCTGCAACCATATCTCTTGATCTTTCAACTTGGTTACTAGATGTGTAGCTGCCTGTACCATATGGTACTTCTTTAATTTATCGATGTCCATTCCGCACGGATGCTTTGTATACCCTAAATCCTTTTATGTTTCCATGATTGTTGCTTTATTAGTCAAGTCACTGTTAAGATCCGCACCTATCCCCTTTAGTCATGTTAGCATCGAGATCAGGACTGCTATAATCCTTACCCTTCATTTGAAAAAATAGAATATGTCCTCACGGACACTGCTCATTAGCCACTGGTAAAAAGGTTCATACTTGCAAAAATATGGAAGCTCATAAAACTGATAGAATCCTACCTATTTTAATATTTTCTCCCTAGCATCATCATACACTAGCATATCTTCTGTCATGCACTTATTGGTCTTTGTACTCAACAACATGTCCAACTCTTTCTTGTTATTGAAATTACGGTGGTTGTAATAACTTACCTTACAACTATAGATGTGGGAATCCTACACTTGTCTAATTATAACACCTTTTGGATACTACTTCTCTGAGAAATTACAATTGGGAGAAATTTCAACTTCTACCTCTACTTTATACTTTCCTTTGGCTCCTGCGGTAGGTTTCTTTTTTGGTGTCATCTAAAAATCTCAACTTTCTGTGCTCTGTAGTGAGCAAGTCAAAACCCTAGCTCTTGAATCTACATTCCGTAGTTTGAAACAACATGCCCTAGCTCTTTCTCAATGCCTCTTCCTCACTCAAACCCTTCACCAATGGGGACAAAAACTTATTCTATGCACAAATATGCTCTCCTCATCTGGTTTCATACTCTCCACACCTCAATACACTTTGCTCGGCTCAGTCAGACTTAGCTCATTCAAATTCTTGTGATTACAATAGTAAAAATGAACTCACATCACATCCTTATATAGATTTTGAAAAATTTAGTGCATTTATTGCTCCTTCACCTACCAAAAATCCTCTCATTAATTGACAATTTTCACAATTTATGCATAGTACATCTTCGTGCCCAAGCTATAACCTTCTAGCACACCTTCCAACCTCCTGGCCATGGACTTTGGTTCAGTGTGTGTCTATGCACCCAAGTACCTTATCACTGTACCTTCCTTTAGTAGTCTCCTTGGCCTGTTCCTTAGCTCACATTATATTGTTCCTTCATTTATCTCCATGTATGGGTTTAGAAGTAATATCCTTTCTAACAATTCATCTCAAAACCTGAATAACACCTGTAATAATTTGTTCCTTTATGTGTACCCAGTCGTCAATAGCTACCACACACAAATGGTATGTGAAGTCCTTTGTGCATAAAAATTCTTCAAGTGGTAATTAGATTCCACCACGTAAATGTGCTTATTACACAAAACACCAACTAAATTGACAAATCATAGCGATGAAGAAGGAAAAACATGAAGGGAATACATAAATGAAAACCTAATATAAATGGTAACACTTCTTTATTATAAACAAGAAAAAGATTTATTTACAGTAGGGATTCACCCTACTCCTATTGAAGCAATTCGGTAACCGTATTCAATCAAGCACCTCTAACTAGAAAATTCCTATTTCAAGTATGTGAGTGATAACATATGGTCCTAACCAATGCACTTTAAGCTTGACTAGATGGCGTAGAAACTTAGAATCATAAAGGAGCACTATGTGTCCAATTTCAAACTTTGTGTCCCTGATGTGCCTATCATGTCATGATTTATGCCTGGCCTTTTCTTCTTCTGACTCCAACGTGCTATTGCTCATCACTCATCTAGCTTTATCAATTTTTCAATTCGTACTTCTATATCCTTTCTCATCAGCTAGACCACTAGCATGCATAATACACAAAGAAGTTGTAACATGAATTCCATAGGAAGAACTGATTCCACTCTAAACACTAATTGGAATGGTGTGGCCTTGTTCAACCTTTTATATGTTGTTCTATACGCCCAAAGCACTGTAAAAAAATTTATCATACAAATCTTTCCTTCCAACATCACAAATTTTTTGTCAATGTTTGGCTCAAAATTTTGTTGAAGGCTTCACTAGTCTCATTTACCTGAGTATGATAGGGTGTAATCTTATGGTACGCAATCATAAATTCATCCAATAAGATCTTGATCATCTCATTTTAAAAAATGTATTCCCCTATCACTTCAAACTCAGTGGGCATCCATACATTGTAAGAATATTTTCCCATAAAAAAATCACTGTTTGTAGCTGTTGTATAATTCCTAGTAGGTGTAGATTCTTCCCCACCTGGTGAGAAAATCTATGCAAGTGATGATGTAGTGTGATCTAGTACTCCGCGTGGCTGGCGAAATAAGACCACAAAAATCGTATAGCACTTTTTTGAAAAGGTTCTGGACTACGAATAGGGTCGTTACAGGAATTTCATCTCTTTACACCGGTTTACCAAGGGTAATGACAGTGATCAAAATGCCTTGCAATACGCCATACAATCCTTATACAAGGTCTCCCACAACAATCCAACGAGTAGAATTTTGCTTGGAGTGGCATCACCTACATAGTGATCACCTGCAATACCACCATGAGCCTCTCTCATGATATATGTGCACTCATACTCCAATACACATCGGGCACAATATTTCATCTCAGCCTAACTTGTATAGGTCACCACTGATCAACATAAAGGGTGTTACATGAATTGCAAGTCATTTCTTATCTAAAGGCTTTTACTCCTTACGCGTGCCACACCTGTGCGTAGAAAGAAAAAAATATCCTCTAGGTCTAAAGGAGCGTAATGTAACCTATATAACTATGCATCTAGCATTATATATTAAATTATTTGTGCATCTTCCCCTTACCGTATCCTTGATAAAAATGATCTGGGAAAAAATTTCTTTTCCCCTACTTTTACAACAACTATAAAATCAAATTATTGGAATAAGAGCACCCATCGACATATACGCCCCTGTAAGATGAGATTATATACCATGTATTTCAGTTCCATGTGATTGGTATAAAAAACAAATGGTGTTACTAGTAGGTATTGTCACAAATTATGTAGTGCATAGATCATTGACAAGGCTTCGCACTCAGTAGTTGTATAATTCTACTCTGCAAGAGTCAACTTTCTACTAGAAAAATAGATAGGATAATCTACAATACCTTCCCCAAGCCGAGTTAAAACCATGCCAATGGTCATACCAGAAGCGTCCACATGTACATGAAATGGTTGGTCACATGACGGAAAGTAGAGAATAGGTGTTGTAGTAAGTTTATCCTTCAATGTCTCAAATGTGCACTGCTATATTTCCCCCCAATAGAATGTCCCTTTTCATTTTAGTAACTCTTCTAGGGGTATGGAAACCTTAGCATACCCTTTGATAAATTTTCTATAATACCCAATGTTACTGAATAATCCATGCACCTCAGTTTGACTGGTAGGGTCTTCCAAGATGATAATAACTGCAACCTTAGCTGGATCAACCAACAAGTCTTCCTTGCAAATAATGTGACCTAATAAAGTGTCAAATGATGTAGAAAATACACACTTTTTGATGTTCAAAGAGATGTTTAACTATCTACATCTTTTAAACATTAAGTGTAAATTTTCACAATGATCCTGAACAAGTCCATACATCATCCAATCATTCAAGTAAACCTATAAAAGGTGGTGGATGAAATCCTTGATTGCTTGAACAACTATACGTGAAAATACAACGGGTGTGTTTTTCAAACCAAACAACATCACAATTTATGAAAAAATTCCCCATTCAGTGGAAAAGTTTGTTTGCTCTTGATCCCCCTGTGCAATCTTAACTTGATGATACCTAAAGAATCCATTTGTAAAAGAATATTTTCACTCCTTGCAATTCCTTATAATATCTCCTCTTTGAAAGGTATAGGTAAGGGATCAATTACACATCAAGCATTCAATTCTATAAAATACACACAAATCCTAATCCGACCATCTTTCTTTATACGGATAACCATGGGGCTAACCCTCTCAAACTCCTCTATGGGCTTGATGATGCAATATTTTAACATTTTGTAGATTTCTTCCTTAAATTTTATGCACAAGTTAGGGTTCATCCTGTAGGGTCTCGTCCTAACCGGGCATGCACCTTATTTAAGATTGATCTTCATCTCTTATAATGATTCGTGCATGCATTTTAATTCATGGTATCCCCTAGGAAATAAGCCCTGAAAATCCCATTGTAAGTCTATGATTTTTTCCACTTCAGAGTCAGACCAATAATCCCCAATTATGGACTCCTTAGGTTTAACATCCATGCCAATATTCACTCTCTTTGTCTTCATTGGCTCATGATATGTGTGTGTGTTTATATCTACACTATCCAAAACCTCATGTGTCCCTATCGAAAGATTGACATCCATATTTTCTACTTCTTCATCATCCACTATGTAGACCATCTTTCCTTTTTCTTTCTCAAAACAAGCACACTGAACTAACATAGAGTCTGTCTCTTCCTCTTCATCAAAATATGCTCTTGATTCTATCTCACAAAATAAATCCTAAATGATTTCTTCCATCTTTACACTATCTCCCATAGTTAAGTGCTTTATAACCTTTAATGTCTCTTCTATTGGAGGTTTAGTAGAGAAGTAGTCAAAATTATGGATCATTCATGTAATAAAATCTTGTCAATTTCCCGCCTCTCTATGTAGCTCTACATATACATACCAAGCACGTGTGCATCCTTGTAAAGTGGAATAAAAGTTTTGCACCTAGAGTGAAGGTGGTAAAGGTTCTTGCCCCTCTATTTAGATTCTTGTACATTTCTAAATGTGGTGATGAACAAGTTGATTACCATGATATGTAAAGTTTTGAGTAGGTACATTGCTTCTAAAAAACTGAGTAGAAAGTGCAATCCTAATTTCATTCCAATTTATAAGATTATCCCTGTGAACCACCCACTAGCGCGTTGCTTTCCCGCGTAGGGTATATTCTAACATATTTCTTATCTTAACTTGGTTTGTTCCTTACTTCTCCATTGTGTGCATTAATACTGCAGGATCCTCTTCTTTAGTTTATCGAGGTATAAGGTTTCTACCTATCCTTCTAACAAAGTGAGGTCCACTTTTTCATGCAATCAATACTCATAGTATCACTAATAGAATTTACATCTTCCCAATAAACGATTCCCTCCTCAGATGGCTCAACGAACTCTAGGTATTGAATGGCATACACATAGATCCTGTTCAGATCTTCCTCACTCAATGGATCAACATATAACACAGATTTCCAATATGTTAAAGGGATTATAACTATTTACTCCTCATTCTAAAAAAATATATACCCTTTTTTGAACTGTAAATCAATATTATTTGTATAACACCAAGGGTGTCCAAGAAAAGCTAGGAAATGGTATGCTTCTGTAAGTGCTAAAACCTCAAAATCCCCCGTGAATTTTTCCCCTTTTATAGTAATGGACGAGTCTTTTAAAACTACTATGGGGGTTTCCTTAGTCCGATTATCCTTAAAAAAAACACATTAGAAAATGGCTACAATGGAGGTCTCCCCATCTGCACCCATGCATCTAAAGTAAGAATGTTGACTTTCTCACCTATTTCAATCAATATATTCCTCAAAATCAATCCATCCACAATAGCATTGAGAGTGATCTCCTTGTCGTAGTGTATGCTATCAGGTGGAATATTTTCATGCAGGATATTTCATCCATTCTCAATACCTACGGCAGAATGTTTCCCTTCATCCAATTACCTAAGAATGGAATGATATTATCTTAGTGCAACATTTTACACATGTCCTTTAAGTCATTGATATCAAATTGGACTGTCTCTATAGTCTTCTTTTGTTCCATCTTCTGTGCTTGCTCTTTTAAATACTCTATTTCACCCTAAAGCTTTGTGAGGACCTCCATGGTATCTTGGTAACCCTCCTATTGATGGGTAGGATCGGGGTACCTCACATGCAGAACCTCCTCATTAGTGATTGTAGGCTTTTGCTATAACACTTCTCTAGTGCGCACTGCCTCAGCTTGTGTAGTAATATTTATAGGTAATACTTCAGGTTCTGCTATCAACTTAGGCATCCATTGATTTTCCATAGCATGTTGTATCCTAAGAATACCTTTTCTTTTATTTTATTGTTTATGTTGTTTACTTAGATGATCATATAAGTCTAGGCATTCCTCATAGTTATGATTCCTCCCACAAAAAGAACGTGTAATATTCTGGGGAAATTTACACCTGTATTAGTTAGGAAATCCACATGTAAAGCACATCCAGAAAGGAAACTCACATCATCCACCACCATAGTCTTGGCCTCTGAATCCACTATGGTATATGTGCCCCCTTCCATGACCTCCCTAAAAATGCCCCTCATTCCTATCATAGCGCACTTGATTATGATCCTGATCCTAGTGCTCATTCTTTCCTTTAGAGTTATATGATAAGCTTGTCTGTCATACACAAATATGTATAGCATCATGGATCTGACCAATCAATCTATAGTCCTCTGTATTGTGAGTCATGGACCAAAAAATATTACAATAGAAGGATACATTCTTCCTTATCACACATTATAATAATGGGAAGCAGATAGCATCATGGCTTAAATGGCATATCTCATAGTCTAGCAGCAATGAACATGCTGATTTGCAGGGAAAAGTATCCTTAGTATTCCCTTCCACTTCAAAATATGTACACCAAATCCTAGTGCGTGTCTCATGTGCTAAATTTTCTGATAATTTCTCTAAATGATTTTCGATAGCTAAAATTTGTGCTTCTAAGAATTGGATGAATCTAGTGTCTATACTCCTGACTTCCTGAGCACACAAAACTATTTCAAGTTCTTCACATGGATCAGTGTATGTCTTATCTAACAGCACCATTCTAAAAGGTGTAATCAGACATTGAACAAACCATTTTACATGCTATCTTGTGTGAATATCATAAAAAATCTTAGATAAACGTGTTTTGAGGTGAGTATCATACACCTAGACCGCTCTTAGTAGTGCCTTATTTAATATCCTTGAGCATGCTTATACTCTTCTTCTAAAACTCAAGGATATATAACTCTTTTAAGAAAGCATCTTTAATGTTTCGTAATCTACGCAAGTTTGATCAAGGGTCAAACTTCCTATACCAATTTTTTTCACATCCCCTGCAATGTAGTTGCAAAACTGGCTTGCATTGTGCTCATAAGCCATGATTCCTTTTGCGCTCCATAGAATTTCACACATGTGTACATGCTCAACTGCATCTTCTATGCCCTTATATTCTAAAAGGCGAAGTGACATCTCTATGCAAATATTATGGGGTTGATGCGGACCTTTCTCACCACATCCAAAACCTCAAGTATTACCTCTACCTCAAGAACCACCTAATCCACCAAAACTAGAATGACCTATACCCTCTTGATCCTCCACCAGTAGCCATAAGAAAACTAAAAGATGTACTTCTCTGTGCCCATAATTAGTACTGAAGTGAACCCCTACCACTCCTAGAAATGAGTCTAAAATTCTAAGTAGTCACATTCTATGTGGATGATACGCCTGAAGAAATACCCCCAAAAAAAAATGAATATGTCTACCCTTCTCTCCTACTACCTAAATTAGCTTGCTGACTACTTTTCGTAATATATATTGGAAAATTAAGTGTAAAGGGATAGGTTTCAAGGAAGATTTAGATGTGCACCTGTGGCCTAGGTTGTTTCTCTGCTGGCACACCTACCTTGTGAGGCCGAGGAGGGTTCCTTGTGATGTTTTCCCCAAATGGGGGTAGTTCCTGATGCTCTGGCTCCATGCCTCCTACGTGAGCTCAAAATCCTTCACAAGCTATCTCTCTCGTTAATACCATCCAATCTACAACATCACATTGTTTCTCTCTCTCCCTCTCTCATGCCTAATTTTACTTAAGATTCCTTTCACCTCTCCACCTTGCTACCACTAATTCCACCATCATTCACAAATATTGTTCCTTCCCCTATGCGTGGTGAGGTTTAGCTAGCCATCAACTTTTCTTCCAAGTTTAGGGTTACCATCAGAATCTTGAATTCCATTGGAATGCCTTACAAATAGGTTCCCCTAGGATAACGTAAAAAAATGAAACTTAACTACCTCTGGGAAAGAATGAGTAGAAATTGATTACTCTAGAATATAGCTATTCAAGATGCCATGGAACCAAGTATCCACAACACATGTCCAAATTAAATTAGCATCATAAAGGACCTGAAATTATTCCTATGTCCATACAAGTGTGTGATACCTCCAGTTCTGTTTAGACACATAAGAAACCAACCACCTCGTACAATTGTACCAGAAAGATAGAAATCAAGATCTCATATAAACAATCATATAGATATTGTTACACCCACATGTGTGCATCAAACTCAGATCAAGTGTTAAACCTCCATGCGTACTCTTATTGTAGATATTTAATCCAATCCTCAACACTTGTTAGGGTCAACCGGTACCTCTTGATCACGAACCATCATGAAAATAACTTAAAAAGAGGTCCTGAAAATGGAAACAAATGATGTAGCCTAGAATTTACCAAGAATAATCCAGGCATGCTGGCACATCACTCAGTATAGACTGAGTTCTCACCCAAAGCACGCAAAGGTACTAGGTCCCCTCGTTATATTTTCTTGTGCAGCATGTGAACATGATGAAGATTTAATGCCTTCAGATCCATAAACAGTATAAAATTTCCACATAACACATACTAGATCTAGATCTTAAAGAATCATGAATCAAATGATAAACATAATAAATTCATCCATGCAATAACTAGTTATAGTCACATTGGACACCACTTTTCATCTAATACGCTCCATTATATAAAACACAGTAAGTACAGAAGCTTCTTATAATAATTAGTTTCATAAGTTTATGTGCACATCAAATCTGGAAGCATAACTCCATAATAGCTCACTACTACTAAACTACAACTTACTATATATTAATAGGGGTGGGGACTTTTCCTTCACCACTTACATAATTCCCAAAATCGTTTGCATGATAAAAATAACCATGCATATTTATTACAGTTTGAATGCATGCAATTGTGTTATCAATAGATCTCTCATAGATAATTGGTAGGAGTAAATCTATTATTAACTTGAACTCATGCAAAACACTTAGTAGACGCTCTTCCTAAAATAACATTATGGGTGCCATGCAAATTTCCATCTGGTTGGGTTCCCTACACGCTATCTCCAAAAGTAAGCCGTAATCATAAAAATGGCTAAGTCTCAGATCATTCCTTATCTTTCGTGTGTGTTTCCTTCCATATCCTTCCACGACTTCAAATGTGCCTTTCTCCCCCCGCTTGAACCTTTCGGGTGTTCCTTCCTTAGCAGCATCCTTTTGTCTGATCAAAACATCATAGATGCATCATCCCAAAGTATCCAAAGACCTTCCACATGTGGTGAGGGTTATCGAGCCATTTTGTAGATGGGCTAGAGCCATCCATTTATTTTCTATGATTTCTTTGATGTATAAAAAATTGATTCCCAATACACACACACACACACACACACACACACACACACACACACATATTTATATATGTTTTTTGTGTGTGTATACATATACATATACATACATACATACATACATACATACATACATATATATATATATATATATATATATATATATATATATATATATATATCTGTGTGTGTGTGTGTGTGTGTGTGTTCATTTCTCTATCATTTTCATTCTTTTAGCATTCATGTATGTAATGATTGTCATGGTACTTATGAATAATGAGCATGTTATTAAATAGGTAAATTTGGTGGGAAGGGGATTGATATGAAAGCTGAACCCACACAATATGAATAATCCAAGAGGGAAAACAAAGACAATACATCCAATGGTAGGATGTCAGGGAATGATTAGATATATAAATCCAAGTAAGATTGTAGACCTAAGAAAGGATGCACAAAATACTAAGGTGATCTAATAAGGGAGACCAGGGTGAATCAAAATCTCAAATAAGTGGAATTAGGTCTAAGGTTCTCCATTAGTAGTATAAACCAAGGCATACATTATGATAAATTCAAATGGAGAAAACAACCAAAGAAATAATGTAATAACATATAAGAGATTGTGTGAAAAAATTAAAGGGAGGATTGAGATCCTAAGCAATGGTTAGGATTTAAGAGAAAGGAAAAAAATAAAATGTAATGAAGGTACATACACAACTATTGATGACGGGAAAAAGATCACAATGTACCAATGATGATGTCATCAAATTTATTTAGGATGTGACTTCTAGCACTAGTAATGAGGTCCTCGATGGCATGTTATATTTTAGTGATTTTTTTATAAACTTCAAATCTCATTGGAAATAAGGTTCCATCAATCCGGTCCTCAGCCGAGTGAGAATGTCACATGTCATATTTAATTTATGGAAGGATGAGGATCGGGGTGAGGTAGTGGTTATTAAGTAGGTTGTGGTCCAGTAAGTTGATGGGAAGGTGGCCAGTTCTGAGAGGAATCGGCCCAATGCTTTGGATTGCAAGAAGAAGTTTAGAGAAGGAGAAATTTTCTATATAGAACATGAAATTTGGCATCGGTGTGTGTGCAATACCTTTGATTAGAGAAGAAAAGGGAGATGAAGCAGAAGGTTGTGTATCCTTTTTACTTTGGTCATGTTTTACTTCAACTTTAATATTTTCCATGTAGCATTGATAGGATATAATAGGGCACACACATCATGCCATGGATCCTAATTCCATGTGTAATATGGCTCGGTCATAAAAGAATAAGGATTCATAAGGTCAATAGGTAAGGAGAAGTGTCTCATAGGCTTCAAAAGGATAGCGATATTATTTGAGAAGGGCACCAAGAAAATGGGAGAAGATGGTGTTGATGGAGAAATATGTTACTCAATCATCAAGGCACAATATATAGGATCATCACTGGTGATATCATCAAATTCATATTCAAAACCATCGACCCAATCATCTACTTTTCTAAGTGAAAATCTTTCATCTAGGTTTATAGTAGTATGTGGAGGTATATATGGTGGAAAAATTTGAGGCTTTATGCACATGTTGGTAAGAATTATTGACTATACTCAAGGATTCCTCTTGGATGAGGATGACATTCACATGATAAGAAAAATTGTTATAAATAGTTTCTTTGTAGTGCAAGACCTCCCTATCATAAATATGGGCATAGCGAGTCGGGTGACGGTCATCTAAAACATAACCGTCATCATAATATTATGTATATAGGCATCCACTACACAAGAATCGACTATGGTCCCTTGTCACACCACATGCTCTAGTGGGGGATGCAATGTACATGATATGACTTATAGAAATGAAGGATATTTATTTTAAGAATGAGGCCTCAAGAAAGGAGGCAGCTGGAATATGAGAATCTTAAGAAGATTAGAAGTTCTAATTTCAAGCATGAACCCATTGGGATCATCATCATTTGACTCCAAGAGATTGGTAGGTGTGCACCCAAGCAAGTAATGATGACTAGGATTTATGTGAAGGGAATATATAGGATATTTAAAATGTTGGTATTCTCGAGAGGGAATACAAGATAATTCATTCAGTCTTAGGAGCTTATATTTCACCTTTTGTTGGAGTTTATCGTAGTTCCAAGGATTAGTGTTCCTTAAATCTTATAAATAGGTCCTTGGAGAGTCTAAGGATTCCTTGGTATAATATTATAAGATATAGGAAATTTGAAGACCATGAATTTTAGGTGGACATTCCTAGGAGGAACGGTGATGGGTAACCAAATACATGCCATAGGATTCATCTTTCAGTGATCATATCCTTAGTAGGTAGTTCATGTAGATTTTAGGTTATCTATGGAATAACCAATAGCCTTTATAAAGTTTAATGAGTCCACCCATCAATGAGAGAACACTTGACCATAGTGTGACCAATCTGAACTAAAATGAAAATAGGTGGATAATTGTTTTGGAGCAAGAGCTCATCCATCGGGATCATAGAGGCTATAGTAAAACGAATGCAAGAGTGATCATCTATAATGAGTATGGTCTAAATAGAGAGTTCCTCACATTGACACAAGATTCTTTCCTCTCATCCATTGAATGTGGGATGATATCCCATAGAAGGAGGAAAGGGAATGATCATATAAAAAAATAATTTCATGAGATAATCAAAATGGTGAGGTGTTGTACACATGATTTCTATAAGGGGAGTTGGCTAAGAAGGTTGTCTAGTGTTTCAATAAGATCCCACTCATCATGACTAGACTATGTAGTAGGATGAGAGTGTTTGAAATCCTTAGAAATAGAGCCATAAGAAGTAAGTGTGATTAAGGAAACTTATGAAATTGTTTTTTGTTGAGTTCCTATGCCATTATACTTACATGTTTAATTTGGACAGGGGTCGATGTTTTCTGTGGCCAAAGAAACAAATCTATACACCATCGTCCATTCAAAATAATTTCCATAAGGGATGATGGCTTCATGAGGAAACACTTTTTCTTTGAGAATATTGGTTTGTAGTTACATAGGGATATAGAACCTTATGATTCCAATAATGGAATGATAAATGATATTCAGGTTATACATATGCTATGACACACTTAACATCATTGATTGCAACTACATTTTCAGGAGGATATTCCACGTCGACTATATTAGAGATAACATTTTCTTCCTTCTTATAAATATCAATAACAAGGTTATTAGGCATGACATTAGATAATATATTTATCTTATGAATAGCTTGTTTCATATCTTCATGATGATATCTTTGTTAAGCCACATCATAGGTTTTGACCGCCTCATTCAAACACTTCTGATTGATGGAATCATAATCAAATTGGAGGACTAGGAAGAATTTCATGGGAGTAAATCCTAGTGCATTACCATATTCATGAGCATGACCCCAATTAGCATGCCATTAAAAGAAGTTACTTTTTCCAAGCCAATGAAGAACAAGTCGAGATGATGTAAGATCACAGTAAGAAAGTTAGGTAAGAAATGTTTCAAGTCTTCCTTACTCAATGGTTGATTATAGTTTGGCTGATTTTTATTTTTGTTAATTTGTTAATCAATGTTAAAAATAGTCCTATTTTATGAAGTGATGAGATGAAGAGTATTTGAGACTTTGTCATCTGTCATGTTCTTCTTATTATAATGTTGGAAGATTTAGACTTGTTTTCTAGGATTTTTTAGGAAGATATTTCTGTAAATCCCTTATGAGATAATATTTTCGTTTGGATTTTTCAAAGGAAAATTTAAGGAAGTGGGAGAAAAAGGACCTTACCTTGTATTGAAGGCGAGGTTTAAGATATCATAAGAAAAGTTGGAAGAGATTATCATTGGACATATTATGCTCCACTCATGTGGATTGGGTGTTACAACAATTGATTAAATCTTGTTCTAATTAATTTTCAGATTTTTGGCAATTCGTGAAAGCATTGATATTGTTCTCAGGTAGATCATCATATTGAAATTTGTTTACCAAAGTTATCACCAAGGACTCTAGCTCAACTATGGAATTAAGAGGAAAAGTATGATACCAATCCAAAGCATTTTCTGTGATTTTTATACCTAAGAGTTTTTTTGCAACATATGAAATGGTTTTCATCTACTCCTTTAAATGATTACCAAATGATTTTACATGAAGCGTGGGATTAGTAGACCCTGTCATAGGATATAGAAGGATCAATGTAACCAATATAAAATCTAACAATGTAAGGTGTTAGAGGATCTTATTGGATTGTTCTTGAGACCTTGTTTTGGATAAATGGTTTGGTGATGGGAACCTCATTAGACTAATTGGGCCATGTTTTCTTACATTTGAATGCATTGAGCTGAATTAGTAGATTATTGTTAGCTCATCCTATCAATAAGTTGGAGAATGAAACTGGCAGAGTCATAATTAGAGGCATTCTTAGATGAACCTACTTAATGACCTTTCCCTCTTTCTACCCTCTTATTAAGTTGTTTGGAGATAAACTCATGAACATGTTTACTAAGTATTTCTTCTAATTGATATTTCTATTGGGAAAACTGAGAGATAACTTTATGAATATAAGAAGGATGTTCAAGGTATATATTTTTTGGTATTGTGGCATGTAGAAGGATTATTTTTACATGGTCCTATGACACAATAGTCCATGTAAAAGTAGAATTCAGGTTCAGGATGATAGGTCTCAGGAAAGTTTTTCACAACAAAATCAGAATATGATAGACCCAAATAATCGATGATGGAGTGAAGATATGACTAATAATAGGTCCTAAGATGGAGGTTAAAGAAACATTCCGTTGTGCAAAAAAATTTACACATGGGTCAACGGTGCCCAAAAATTAATTTGAAGGAACATAAGGGATCAATCATGCAATGAATTTTGCACAATTATCTAATGAGTTGTATAAATTACTTTCATAGAAAATCATTTTTATATTTTTCTAAGATTATTTATCCATTCCTATGTATTTCTAAGGAACATTTATAAACATCACCATCAAAAATATGAACTTGTGGCATAATGAATAATTAATATAGTTATATTTATTTTGTGATATTATGTGTGTATTTATTCTTGTTATCCTAATAAATTGTTTGGATGATTTTATGTGTGTTGATGTCATTCTTGGTTGTAAGTAATTTTTAACATACAGTGAAGGAACACGTCCATAGAAACTCATTAATAGCCAAATAACCTGTCCACAACAACTCATATGTATCCAAAGGAAATCCTTCACAGTAAAGAGCCCACATTAATGAATATAATTTAAAACATGGAGTTATGGAGCTCAATTCCTTACATGCAATTGGAGAGGTAGTTACAATAAGAACATAGAAATATGGGAAATAAATCAATCTTTGATTTGGTCATTAATTGAGAACTGATTGTTAGATTAACACTTATTGTGTGTTTCACAAAGAACTGATTAAATTCATTCTGTTGAATACTCATTGTTGTATTCTTATTTATCTCATGTTTTGTATATGATAAGGTATAAAGGAAAGGATTATTCTTGCTAAAAAAGGTAGTGGAGAGTTAGTCATGTTAAGAGATTAAGTTAAAGATTCATTTTCGGAAAGAGAGAGATCACTCTGATATTTTTGTTCCTAGATGTAATATTTCCTAAAAATCAATAAAGATTTAAAAATTTTCATTTAGTTCTTAGTTATAGAGTTAGGAAGGGATTAAAACCCAGTTTAAGGCCCACTTGAGGTCTGCTACATCCCATCCATTTTTTTATTTCATGTGTGTCTACTTAGTAGAAATCTACTTTTGGAATCTGTAACATTGTTTTAGTAATAGTTGTTATCCATTTTTTGCCCCCTTTGTAAAATGGATCAACCTACAGGTTTGGGCATTAATAGTTAATGGGACTAAAATCACCACAACAAAGGTTTACAGCATTATTTGCATTAATGGTCAAGATGGAAAATGTATGGATTGACACTTGAAAATGCATTCTTCCTGTCATGCAACAATGCCTTCTTCCTATAGTGTGATAATGCCTTCTTCTTGTTGTGTGACAATGCCTTCTTCCTATCACATGACAACACCTTCTTCCTATTGCGTGACAATGCCTTTTTCATGTTGCGTGATAACACCTTTTTCTTGTTTCCTGAAAAAATCCTTGTTGACGCGCTTCAACCATTTCTTCTTGACACGCAATAACATATCTTCTTGTCATGTGACAAGATCCCCTCTTTGATGCGTGTCATTCTACCTTCCTCGTCACCTCCACCATCTCATCATGTGTCAACTTCTGTTCCTGTCACAATTCAACCTACTTTTGTTGATGTGCATCAACCTCCCCTAGTTGTTGTGTGACATCTTTTATTCTTGTCATGCAGGAAGTCTTCCCCTTGTCAGTGGTGAATCTTCCCTTCTTGTCATGCATAAGCTAGTGGTTTCCATCGGGTGACAAAAATGAGTTTTAGGTACAGCTAGACATTGATGACACCATACAAGGTAACTAAACAACTAGATTAATGAGGTATGGCAATGATGTTCCTCATTCAAGAAAATTACCATTGGAAAGCGTACCAGCATGGTCACCCATACCTCCATATAGGAATCTAATGAAGGATTTTGGTTAGTAGCTTCTTTTCTCTATATATATGTAAATTTCCCTCATTTGGAGGGGGAGTTATTTTTGAAATTGTAAAGTAACTATGCCAAAATTGTTCCAACACTTTTGTGAGTTGCAGGCCTTAAATTTATGCATTTTGTGAAAGATTCTTTCCTTGTTCCTGTATTGTAATAGATTTTGCATCCTTTTAAGCAATAAACATTAGTGTTTTGTGGATTTTCTTTCGCTAGATTTATTTATATTACATTTCTTGCCTTTTATTATATTTTGCAGGTATATTATGCATATTTTGTTCCTTTCAAGGGTTTAAATTTTTTGTGCTTTACGAGAATGGAGGTTTGAATGTTTTTGGGATTATGGAATTTTATCTTCCCTCTTCTTCCCCATTTTCTTCCACTTTCACTAGCTAGGAATCTCTCTAGTCTTGTTTTGGTGCTATCAGCTCTCTTAGTTTAAGATTTACATTTATATATATATATATATATATATATATATATATATATATATATATATTATATCTTTGTTCCCATGGAAATGATAGTTTAGGAGTAGGTTAGCATTAGAATAGGTCAAGAACCAGCCTTTTATGGAGGTATGTCTCAATCACAAGGGTCCCACACCTTGAGACAATCCCATGTTAATCAAAAGTAGGTTTTTGTAGTGTGCAAATCCTAGGGTGCTACTTGTTCAACATAACAGTTATGGAATTCCTTGTGGGACTGAAGTCAATATTTTCATTTTTATCAAGATTGGATGTGTGTCTTGGTGAAATTATATCCTTTGGAGGATTTGCAACAACACATCTGACGTATCCATCATAGAAATCTATTGGTTTCAGTAGCCCAAGTTTATCAAGTTCATGAGAAGAATCAAAACAAGGACAAGAACTAGAAAAGAGGGGCTATTCGTCTATCTACAATTATACCCAAATTGAGACAGAAGGGGAAGAAGAGATAAAATGTATCCATCTCTACCAAATAAAACTTTATCAACACCTCCACCAAGAATACCATTTATTCAATCAACTAGGGTTCTCAGGAAACTCAGGATGGCTCATCTACAACCACCAAATCAGCCACCTCCAAACCCATATGTAAATTTCACAGGCAGTAGTATACTTGCCCTTAATGCACAAAATCCAGTCCTAATAGCAACATAAAAGAATTTCCCATACTTCACTGGAGAAAACCACACAACTCTCATCGACCACATTCAAGACATTGCAAATATCTGTGCCATACATGAGATTACTGAGATGGATGTTGCAGTCAAGTTGTTGGCCTTTTCTCTCAAAGGAAAATAATTGCAGTGGTTCAGAGGCTTGAGAGTAGGATTGATTCAGAATTGGGATTAATTATGCACAAATTTATGTGGCCAATTTGGGGAGAGGGCTGACAACTTATCTCTCTCTGAGTAGATGGCTACAATCAAAATGACACCAACTAAGTAGATCATAGAATTCGATTCAATATTCCAAAGAACATGGGAAAGGATCCCAATTATGGTCAGACTAATAGCTGAAGGTGCATTTCTCTATTTTCTTAAAGCTCTAAATTTTGATATATTTGTTATGATACAATCTATGGGGGAATAACCCTACCATATGCCTATGTCATAGCCATTAGAACTAAGAATTACCTAATTCAAGAAGGTAAACTTGCACCTAGGTCAGTTATGCCTCTCTATCTAAATATGGGGAATCCTAATCCTAATCAAACACCTACAATAGCCCCCATCCCTACTCTAAGAAATGATAGTTCAAATAAAGCATCCACTTCCTCTTATATCCATTCAAATGGAATCCAAGAAGTTATGAAACAATTAAAAAACTTAGGAAACAAGTTGGTAACTCTTAAGAGGGAACAAGGTCAAAATTTGAGACTTTATCAGCCTCATTTCCAACACAATAAACCTCCACATCAGCCAAACAGGCCATGTGTTCAAGCTTCCAAACAGAACCAAGGATAAACCCAAACTCCTAGGCCATTCCAAGAATATAACCCTAATTCATTTTTAGCATCTAGGGCCTTGGTCCCATCTCAAAAAAACATAGCACAAGAATATGAATGGTGTTTCCCTTATAGCCAACTACACAATCAAGAAACCTTCTTCAATTGTGCCTTGAACAAAGAATTAATGGTGACTACACTAGGTGTTCCACAAGAATGAAACCAAAAATAAATTCAACAGTAGGTAGCTAATCAAGAAACACCTCCAAAAAAGACAACACTTGTGAATTGGTGAGATGAGGATTTTTGTGGAATAAATCAGTCCCCATCTCAAAGTGTGGTTACCAATACAAGGTCTAATAAAAGGAATATAGAGGAAGGACAGTCATCTAATCTAAGTAATTCTCATCCTTTTGTCACACTTTGGGGTGTCAGCAATCCAAGTGCAGCACAAAATATTCAAAAGCAAGCAAAACTACCTTCTAACCCAACCCAGGTGCCGGTTGTAGCATCCCATGTGCAAGATAAAATCATGACGAGTAAGGGGCAGTAGAATGAGAGTCAATCTCGTTTTAAAATTATTGATCAAATGAAGAAGACCAGTGTAAGAATTTCAATATGGGAATCATTGAAAATTATTAGATGACAGGATTTCTTACAAGCAACCATGGAGAATTAGTAAGCATCAAATGAGTTATCTATGAATCAAGAGAAGGTGCTCACTAATGCAGCTCCACAAGAGGGAGTTCACAGAGGTCAGAAAGGTAAAAAAATGAATCATACTCCATTCTATATATCTTATGTTATTGGGAAAAATTTTGTAGACAACTACATGACTGAGTCAGGGGCTAGCAGTTCGGTAATGCCGAAATAGATTACAAATCAGTTGGGCCTAAAATACCACCTAGTTTCCAAAGTAGTGGTACAGTTAGATGGGATAGTAGTGGGGAATGTTGGAATCATAAAATTTTTAAACCTAACATTTCATGTATGTCCTAATATCACAGTTCAGTAAGATATATCAGTTATTGACTTACCACCACGCTTTGCATTGTGCTTATCAAGATACTTCACCACCAAAATTATAGGATAGTTATCAGTTGATTATTTGCATATGCTCTTCAAAACAAGGAATGGAGATAAGGCTACAATCTGTACTGAACCTATTGAAAATTTCCATATTCAGCCTCATGTACCAAACATAATCAATGTAAATTTCTCAGCCTTTGATCAAGAGGATTACCTAAACACTCAAGAAGAAAATACAAAATTTGGGGACATCCTGGACTTGAATCTTAATGAATCAGAAAAAAAAGTCATAGATATGATCCATAAAAGGAAATAGAGGAGGTTGAGTTGGGAGTTTATTGTTTGCATGAAGAAAACACACCTCTTCCTAGCCTCATCAAACCAGATGATAAGGGTGATAATGAAGTATGGAAGCTATTTTTGATGGCTCAAGGAGTAGGCAAAGTGCTGGAGGAGGAGAAATGCTTTTGTCACCACAAGGTATGGACTACTACTCAGTTTTAATTTTTCAATTTACTTGATCAAACAATACAGCTGAGTATGAAGTTTTGATACATGGATTGAATTGGGAAAGAAAGAGGGGTGTAAAAAACTTATAATTATTTGGGGATAGTGAGCTAATTTTCAACCAGGTTAGGGAAAAACATGCTACTAAGAATGATCTACTCAAAGCCTACTAACATCGGGTATGAGATAAAATTGATTATTTTCAAATGTTCAATATTCAAGCCATACCGAGGATGGAGAATGAGGCTATAGATAGTCTTGTAACAATTAAATCAACATTGATGGTGTGGAAAGTATTAAAAGAGATAAAGTGCAACCAGATATTCATGTGATTGTGAGGCCAACTATCCCAGAAAATAACATGAGCTAGAAGGTATTTGAGAATGATCAGCAGATCATTAATTTATTGCAGGAGGAGGATGAGTTCTTAGTTAAAAATTAGGATAAATTGGAGCAACAACGTGATAGTCAAGTGGTTCAACTAAGGAAAATTAATTTTCCAAAGGGTTTAGTGAAACTAGAGTCCATCTTCAACCCCAATTATTATTTCTAGAGGGAAATAACAAACATTTAGGTCAAAGGTGAGGATTAAGAGCCAATTTCAATTCAAGAAGGAAAAACACTTCAAATTGGCAAGGTAAGCATTAATCACAAAAAATATGAATGTATACAACTTTGCAAAGAATTTATAGATGTATTTTTATGGAGGTATGAATATTTAGGGGGGTTTAATCCAAAATTGTTAGAAAACATGATTGAACTAGATTCAGAAGTTAAACCTATCAGGGAAAATTAAAGGCCAGTCAATCCTCATATCGAGCCTCTCATAAAAAGAGAACTGAACAAACTCGTTGAAGAAGGAATCATATTTCCAATCAAACACTCTTCATGGGTACAAAATATGGTTCCAGTTAGGAAAAAGAATGGGGAGATTAGGTATGTGTGGATTTCTGAGACTTGAAGAGGTCCTCTCTCAAGGACCACTATTCAATTCCTTCCATGGAGAAAATCCTGCAAGTTATAGCTGGTTTCGAAAGGTTTTCAATTTTAGACGGCTACTCGGGATACAAACAAATCATGGTAAAAGAGGTAGACCAGTTGAAGACAACCTTCACTATGAAGTGAGGCACATATGTTTAAATGAAGATATAATTTGGAATGTCAAACTCCAAAGCCACTTTCCAAAGTGAAATGTATATGGCATTCAAAGTAATGATCAATAAGATAGTTCTTGTGTATCTATATGAAATTACTGTATTCTACAAGAATGCAACAAGCCATCTCTTTTACCTCAGATAAGTGTTCTAAAGATGCAAGATATTTGGAGTTTGTTTTAACCTGAAAAAAGTGCATATTATTAGCTCATGAAGGCAATCTCTTAGGCCACACCATGTCTAAGGAAGGGTTGAAAAATGATCTAGAAATGGTAGAAGCCATTCGAGCATTGCCATTTCCAATTCAAAATAAGGCTCTCTAAAGATTTTTGGGGAAAATTAATTTTGTTAGGAGGTTAGTTCCTTAATTTTCCCATCTTGTTAGACCACTAACGATGATACTGAAGAAGACCGTGATTTTTAGATGGATTGCTAAAGGAAAAGAAAGATTTCAAGCCATAAATAAGGCTATTACATAGGCTCCAACCCTTGTAAATCCATATTTCTCGAAGGGATTCATTTTATACTCTTTTAGAGGCACAAATCCAATATATGCCATAGTAGTACAACCAATTCAATAAGGAATGGAGAAGCCTATCACATTCTTCGGCCAAAGCCTTCAGGATTATGAGGTGAGATATTCATTCATTGAGAAGCATGTCCTTGCGGTGATTAGACATTTAAAGAAATTGAGATATCTAGTGTCAAATAACAAAACTCATTTATTACTTTCACATGCTGGTGTAAAATATTTTCTTTTGAACAAGGACCTTAATGAAAAGAGATTTGGTTATATAACCAACGTCATGGAGTACAATATTGATATAAATGTGACCAAATTAGTTAGGGGGAAAGGGTTGTGTGAACAACTAGCTTCTAACCAGCATGTTGAATCAAGAGAAGAGGTAGAAGCATTTAGGATGTTGTAAGATAATCAAGAACAAGATGTAGATGGTATACCCATTCCTTGTTAGAATCAAGATATTTTATATTTTTTTCAAAGAGGTAAAAGTACTCAAGGATTGAGTAAGGCCAAAAGGAGGTGTTTAAGACTTCATTGCATCCCATACATGCTTGTAGATAATATTTTATTTAAAAGGGATATGAATGGTGTCATCTTAAGGTGCATCAAGACAAATCAAATAAAGAGGGTACTGCACGAGTTTCATGATGGAGAGGTAGGTGGTCATTTTCCCCCAAAAGAAACTACTATTAGAATCATGAGGGTCGGTTATTACTAGCCTAATATTTTCAATGATTTCTACTCATGGATCAATAAAAGCAAGAAGCATGACTTCTTGACCAGTAAAGGGAAGCTAGCAGTCCTCCCACTCAATCCTATCTCAGTTGAACAATCTTTCATGAAATGGGGGCTAGATTTTATTCAGATGATTAATCCAAGTTCCATCCTAGGTCACAAATGGATTCTTACAGCCATAGACAACTTCACTAAGTGGATGGAAGTAGGTGTGCTAAAGGAGGCAAATGGAGCTAGCATTCTTGATTTTTACGAAGGTAATACAACAAGGTTTGGCATTTTTTCCACTATAATATTAGATAATGCCTTAGCTTTCCTTGGAGCAAAGATATATAATTTGGCTGTTAGAAATGGCATCTACTTGATCACTTATTCTAACTACTACCCCTAGGTTAATGGGAAAGTAGATTCCATGAACAAGAACTTGCTGAGAATCATAAGAAGGACCCCAGATGAGAATAAGAGGACTTGGCATACCAAATTGAAATCAACCTTGTGGGATGATAAAATCACTCTAAAGAAGTCAACTAGTTATTCCCCTTTCAATTTGGTTTATGGAAGGGAAGGATGGCTACCAATATCCCTTGAATTACCAGCTTTGGAGCTTATAAAGTAGCTGGAGTTGTTTGATTTTCCATCTATAGAAGTCTAATATGTAGAGCTCATAGAACTAGAAAAGGTAAGAAACCAGGCCATCGAAACAATGGAGAAGGGCCAAGCTCAAACCAAGATGATCTTTGACAAAAAGGCCAAAACCATAACTTTACAAGAAGGAAACCTGGTCCTAAAATGGGATGCAGACAAAGATAAATTAGGAAGTCACTCAACGTTTGATGCAATATGGAGTGTCCCTTACTTGATTTCAAGGTGCAAAGAAAACAATTCTTTCCAGTTGACAAGGCTGGATGGAGAAGAATTACAGATCCCAGTCAATGGCATCTATCTCAGGAATTATTACTGATGGGAGTATATTTCTTGTACATATTAGCTTATAGTTGTAATTCCTGCAAGTGCTTGCAACACATTGTTCTATTGTAGCTAGGTTTGCATTCAAATAAGTACTTGTGCACTCTCTACATGTTCCACTTGGGATATGTATGGTTTTATTATTTAGACATGGTTGTGATTTCTTGTTGTTGCATTTTATAGTTTCAGGAAAGATTTGATGATGAAGTAATGTCTCAGTGGTTTTCTAGAGAAACAAGAGGTTTCAGATATCAGGCTAATTTCAACAATTAGAATGACTCCATGCCTAATGGATGCAAAATCAATTATATTTTAGATCTAGTTAGAAGATCACCTGACAAGTCGCCAAAGTGTTAACCATCCCCCCCCCCTTTGCAACATGGATCAACCTAGAATTTTGGGCATTAATAGTTAATGGGAATAGTTTATAAGGTATCTTCGTGGTGAGCTTGATCACTGCGGTGAAGGTTTGGAGCAAGATTTGCATTAATGGTCAAGATATAAAATGTACAGATTATCACGTGACAACATCTTCTTCCTTTTGCGCGAAAACACCTTCTTCTTACATGTGATAAGACTTCTTCATATCGTGTGATAACACTTTCTTCCTATTATGCGAAAAATCCTTTTTCATATCATGTGACAATTCCTTCTTCCTATCATGTGACAATGCCTTCTTCTTGTTGTCGGCAATGTCCTTGTTGATACATGTCAACCATTTCTATTTGACATATGACAACATACCTTCTTGTCGTACGACAAGATCCCCTCCTTGACACGCGTTATTCTACCTTCCTCATCATTTTCATCCTCTCATCATGCGTCAGCATCACTTCCTATTGCATGTCAACCTCCTTTTGTTGACATGCGTCAACCTACTTTTGCTGGCACACGTTCAACCTCCCCCTCATTTTTGTGTGAAAACTTTTCTTCTTTTCATGTGATGAATCTTCCCCTCACTGGCAGTGACTCTTCCATTCTTTTCGTGCGTAAGTTAGTGGTTTTTGTTAGGTGAAAACAAAGAGTTTTCAAGTATGGAAATATAATAATGACACCCGACCAAGGGTAGCTCAATAGCCAGATTAATGAGGTATGGAAACCCTTGTTCACTGTGCAAGAAATGTACAATTGGAAAGCATACAAGCATGGTCCACTTGTACCTCCACATAGGAAATTATTGAAGGGTGTTATTTGGTAGCTCCTTTTCTCTATATATATGTAAATTCCCCTCAATTGGAGGGGGAGATATTTTTGAAATTGTAAAGGAACTCTTCAAAAAATTGTTCCAACACTTTTGTGAGGTGTAGGCCTCAAGTTTATTGCATTTTTTGAAGGATTCTTTCCTCGTTCTATTATATTAATGGATTTTCTATCATTTTAAGCAATAAAAATTAGTGTTTGTGGATTTTCTTTCCCTAGCTTGATTTATATTGCATTTTTTCCTTCTATTATATTTTTGGAGGTATATTTTTCATATTGTGTTCCTTTCAAGGGTTTAAATTTTTCGTGCTCCATGAGATTAGACCTTTGAATGTGTTTAGGACTGTGGCATTTTATCTTCCCTCTTCTTCCCCATTTTCCTCCACTTACACTCACTAGGAATCTCTCTAGTCTTATTTTGGTGCTATCGCCTCTTTTAGCTTAGGATTTACATTTATGTATTTCTCTCTCTAGTCCCTTGGAACTGATAATTTATGCATAAGTTAGCATTAGAATAGGTCAAGAACCAACCTTCACTGGGGGTTTGTCTCAATCTCAAGGGTCCCACACATTGAGACAATCCAATGTTAGTCAAAAGTAGGGTTTTGTAATGTGCAAATCCTATGGTGCTACTTTTCCGACATAACAATAGCAATTATCACTAGTTCATTTTTCAGTTTAAGTTTTATTTTACTTTCATCATCATTAAATGACATTTATTCCCTTTCCAACATCTAAAATCATTGTAACTATTCATACTACATTGACAGTATTTCAAGTCTATGCTCCTTGGTTTGATAATTAAATGAATGTGATTCAATGTACAACATATTGATTTCTATAAATTTATTTGGACCACCATTTTTTGCACTATTTTTGGGGATATTTCCAAGTTATAGGAGTTTGAGACGTTTGCATTTCTCAATTTCTTATAATAGAACTAGAATGTAGAAATTACACATTTAAAACCCCTCAGTAATGAATTTCGATTGAGTTGAATCAGTTGATGTATGCACCATCCTAGAGATCCCCATAGTAGATTCCTACCCAATCCTCAAATAGTCAAAATTACTTTTGATTCTGAAGAAGAAACTTCCTCTTCTATACATGTTTTTCTAATAGAAAGGTCCCTCACAATATGGAAGAAAGAGAGCCGAGAACATTTGAGTTTTCTATCTCCAATAAGAATCAACCTAATCAAATGAAGAACATCTCTCTGTCACCTCTTCTTAAATTTTATGGATCTATGAATGAATAACTAGACACTATCTTGTTTGAGTATGATGTGTTATGAAGGATTTATGACTACACAAATGATGCACACAAGAGGAATTTTTTCTTTTCTACACTCAAGGAAATAGCCTTGAGATTGGTTATGGGTCTAGGAAGAGATGTTGTTACTACCTAACTGTAGATGGAGGAATTGTTTTTGACCAAGTACCAAGACTACTGCAGACTAAGTAGAAAAGGAGGAGATGAACTCTTAAAGATTATACCAAAGGAAGATGAGCCACTACACTATTACCTGAAGAGATTCTTATTTTTCATTTAAAAGTAAAGATGCACAAGGTTACCTCTTGACTATCTTAGGTTGATTTTATTAGTAGGATTCAATGCGAAAGATATGGATGTCTTGGACTTGATAGGAGCTAGAGATATCTCCAAGGAAAATTAAGGATATTTGTGAAGCCTGTAGAAATTGTTCTATAGGAACCATTAAAAGAATAAGAATTTTTAGATCAAAGGGTGGAGCAACTACAAAAGGAATTGGAGAAATATCTAAATTAGAGATTGTAAACATGTTTAAGAACATGAAATAAAGAAAAACTTAATGACATTGCCAGCTAAATTGACTCTTTTCATGCAAAGAAGAAGAGGGAGAATGAAAATGCAACACTTGAGTTCAAAATGATTGAAATGGACAATGGGAAAGTTTTCTATGTTTCCCAAAGGATGCCATGGATGCTAAGACAAAGAGGTTTTTCACAATATCACATGCCATATTTTCAAAAGGGACCTAGTATTTCATATGTGCAACCCCCACCTTTGGCTAATACTCAGCAAGAATGGAATACTTATCCTAGCCACTACCAAAATCCATCGTAACCTCAGTTATTAGGCCAACATTAGAACCAACCACCATATTCATGGGAACAACCTTAGAGAGGAGGGTATAAATGGGGTAATGAACCTCCTAACTAAAAAAATATACCAGTAGCCTCCCTATGCACAACAATAAGATCTAATAATGAATCCCCAATCTACCTCTCAACAAAAAACTACTTAATGTCTAGTTCAACCAACATGTAAGCCCAATAATACAGTTTCTCAATCATCCTATAACGATGAATCAACTTAATACTCTAACTATGTGTTTATATCAATAATATCCATCTTCGTTCAGGAAGATCACTTGATCCACTAGCTAAAATCACAAAGAAAAAGATACCATATGAACAATAATTGTTACAAGATGATCCACAACAAATCCAAACGATGTTACAAGATGATCCATAACAACATGAAAAAAATTTCAGGAAAATTAAAATGTAAGTCAATGGCCCCCTTTTCCAGAAAGATTGAAAAAAAGAAAGTTTAAACCTAAATTAGATTCTGTTTATAATTTTTTCAATTAGTTGAAGGAAATCTATGTAAAAATTCCTCTCATTCAAGCCATCAAGGACATTTCTATTTACAACAAGATAATCAAGGATATATGTAACAAGAAGCCATGTAGAAAAAGAAAAGATCCACCTACTGTATAATTCCTTGGACAATTGGTTTCATAATGCTTCAAAAATTTGTGTTACATAAGTACATAGATCTAGGGGGTCCCTTGGTGAATGTTATTATTAATGAAACTACAATTAAAATCACCCTCATAGACTTACGAACAACAATCAATGTCATGAAAAAGCAATTCATGGATGACCTGAAGTTGGAAGGACTGAGATGAACAACTACATTATTGTAACTAGTAGATAGATCAACAGTAAGGCCTAAAGGAGTCCTTAAGGAAATTATTTTGGTGGTAGACTCTTAGGAATATCCTACTGATTTTATTTTTCTACAACCAAATGAAATTCTAGGAGGTTACCCTCTTATACTAGGAAGGACATGGTTGGCCACTATTGATGCGTTTTATAGGATGTAGGTCTAGAAATATGATCATCTCAAACGGAAATGGTACCAAGATACTTATACTCTATCATCATGTTGAACCATTGAATGATGAATATCAAACAGCTTGTGTTGGAGAACCAGAAACTGATCAATGTTCTAATCCAATAGCAGATGATGTTTGTAAAAATATTTGCACTATTGAAGATCAAGTGGAATATGTTTTTCTCTATAATATTCTACATAATATATATGGAAGAAATGAGGAATTTTATGATATATTGAGGTGCTTGAGCTATCCCTTGAAACAAGTGTTATCGTAGCAGAGCACCATGAGTATTCTAGGTGATAATTTTATTTTTCACCAACTTATTCCTCATGAATGCATATTAAATTCAGTTTAAATAACAACACATTTTCAATAATGTATCTCTCCAAGTAAGTATAAATAACAACAGGGAAACCACTAAATGTAATAATGATGATGAATAGACAACAAGAGAAATTGTTTATTTCGCTTCTTCAAAAAACATAAAACAAAATTTTCTTGGGATTATAGTGAAATGTGTGGGATTTATCTTAGGAATTCCATTCATAGAATTAATATTAAAGAACAATGTTAACCAATCAGACAACCACAGAGGTTGATGAACCTAGTGGTAAGAGAAATTATGAAGCTTGACCTATAGAAATTGTTAGATGCTAAATTCATATACCCCTATATCATACATTCAATGGGTATAACCTCTTGTAATTATACCAAATACGAATGGGAAATGGAGAATCTATGTGGATTACATACAATTGAATTCAATTACAAAGAAATAAAACTTCCCATTTCCCTTCATTGATTGGGTGTTTGATACCATAGCTTGTAAAAATTACTTCTCCTTTCTTGATGCATACAATGGCTACATTCATATTCATATTTCACTAGAGGACCATGAGAAGACTAAATTCATCATTTCCATGGGGGAAATTCACATACTTAGTTCTCCCATTAGGCCTATGTAATGCAACTACTTACATTTCAAAGGGAAGTTCTGAGTATCTTCTTTGATTTGAAAATTGACCTCCATGTAAGTCTATGTTGATTAATTCACTCTACATGGTAGTAAGTTTGATGAGGATATGAAAAGTATGGATAAGGTCTTAATAAGATGCAAGGATAAAAAATTGTCCTCAATTAATGAGAAGTTTTATATGATGATCTAAGAGGGTATAGTGCTGGGGCACCTACCTTTCCTTGGTAGGAATTGGAGTAGATCCAAGAAAAGTAATTTTTTCATAGTTAACCTACCCACTCCAAGAAAACAATAATATGTTAAAACCTTTTCTAGGACATGCTAGATATTACATAAGGTTTATTCTAAGACTTCAAACAAAATTACAATGCCAATTTTTGTATTGTTAGGAAAGGATTCTTATTTTGTTTGGACTGAAAGATGTGGAAGTACTTTTAAAATTTTAAAGAAGATGCTAACTAATTCTCCTGTGTTGAGAGGACATGAATGGAACTTTCCTTTTCACATCAACACAAATCCATCATATTAAGCTATCAAAGTTTTCCCAGGACAAAAAGATGCAAGTATGAACTATATAATATACTATGTCAATAAGAATTTGTAACATGCAGAATAAAACTATACAGTTATAGAAAAAGAATTCTTGCCAGTTGCATATTTTATAAATAAATTCATACATTAAATCATAGGATATCTAGTGTTTATTCACAATGATCATGATGAAATCAATTATCTAGTAAACAAACTAGTAGTAAGAAAATACATCGTAAGATGGTTTCTCCTCATGCAAGAATTTGATGTCACCATAGTGGAGAATCTTGGAAAATATAATATGGGAGTAAATGTCCTCTCAAGGATGGACACCAACAATGAAGATAAAGTAGTTGATTATTCATTTCTAGATGAACAATTGTTTTATATTTCTACAAAAAACACCCTAGTATGTAGACATATCCAATTACTTGGTCTCAGGTAAAACACCTCAACATTTTTCATCTTCTAAAAAAGGTATTTAGTTGAAAAGAGTTTTCACATTTTCTTAGATAGGTAAATTTCTCTTTTGTATAGGTCAAGATCAAGTAATGGGAAGGTGTATGGATGATGAGGAGATAGTTGATGTCCTCATGTCCCATCACAATGAACCTTATGGAGGGAATTTTTATCTAGAAGGTGTTGATTACTGGATACTATTGGATAACATTACACAAGGATGAAAAACTATACACCAAGAGATGTGAAAAATTCCAGAGAATGGGATAACCCACTAAGTCTGATGAGATTACATTGCAACCCCAGTCATTTTTGCAAACTTTTGATAAGTTGGGCTTAATTTTATTGGCCCTATAGACCCTCCATCTTTGTAAAAGGATTATATCATGGTATGTATAGATTACCTAACCAACTGTACGGAGGTGAAAGAATTACAAACCAAGAAAATTTAGAAGGTATCTAAATTCCTGTATGAAAACATCTTTACCAAATATGGATTCCCAAGGGAAATTTTAATACACCAAGCTACACATTTTACTGCTGATGTAATTTCTGATTTCATTAGTGAATATGAAATTATACATAGGAATTGTACATCATACCATCCCTAGTCTAATGGCCAAGTAGAGGTTATAAATAGAAAGATATAAGCCATATCAACAAAAAATATAGAACTCTATAGGAAATATTAGGCAGATAGGATTCCATAAGTGGTTTATACATTCAATACAACATCGACAAAAAAAACTGGCTTCATAGCATTTGAACTACTAAATGGAAAGATTTTTGGGTTACCAATAAAATTTGAGAATAAAATGTTAAGCACTCAACTTCATCTAGGAATAGATTTTTCAAAATCTCAGAGATAGAGAAGTCTCTAACTCAATGAGCTAGATAAATTAAGGAAGCAAGCAATTCATAACATAAAGGTAGTGCAGAAACAAATAATACAATGGCATGATTGGTATATCAAGGCAAGACAATTCTAGGAAGGTGACTGGGAATTTTTGTTTGACTCAAAATACAAGGATCATATAAGAAATATTAGAATAAGGTGGCTAGGCCCCTTAGAGATTTCGAAGATATTCCCTAATGGAGATGTGAAGCTTACAACTATTGATCCTGTGAGATTCAAGTTGTTGGTGAACTACAACATGTAAAATTGTACAAAAAGTCAGTTTTTAAAGGCTTGTTTATGGAACTATTCAGAGGAGATCAAAGAAGAATGTATCATCCTTATGTAATGTTAGCCAATAGTATCCAATACTTTAAGGATCATCGTTGGATAGATTACATCAAAAAATTTCAAGGTTTTGATGAAGCAATAATGGAAAAAAATTAAATACCCTAAGAAATGGAGAGGTGAGGCTAAAAGGTTTAGCAGTAAGGGTAAGTGATGAATTTTTTGTAGTGGTTATTGGTTTACCAGCTCAAGGAGAGCCATTTCTAGATAAATCCGACCCAGTGGCATCAAGAAGATAAATTTGAGATGATGATGACAAGTTCATCTCAGACCTTCAAGTTACATTGAGAACATCTCTTAAACTCTTATGGGCACAAGGGTGCTAATTTTTTAATCCAGTACTTTACTAATGAAGGGAGATATTCAAGATTGAACACGGTGCATTTCAAATTATTGAATCATCTGAAGAAAAAAAATGTTGTAAATATTCCAAATTTATTGCATGAAATGCTTAAGAAGCTGAGTAAAGAAGTTCATAGGGGTATGAAAGAGGTATTACACAATATTCTAGTATCCCTAGGTGTCAAACAAACTATTATGATGAAATCACAGCACCCCCTGAATTTCCAAGTTGTGAATGGGGCATTCAGTGTGATTGTGTAACATGGGAACCATCTTTCAAGTTGTGGGACAAGTGTGATTGACATGGACCTCCAAAGAAGGCCAACTTCCTCTTCCTTAATCTTATTGCTAAACTAAAATTAATGAAAGATAACAGACTAAATAAACATATCCTAAACACTTCAAAGGGTACCGAGATAAATAAAATACATGAAATGAAAGAAATCATACACTAAAATGGTTATAGCACCAAGAGAAGGGGTTGTTAGACACTCTTCCCAGCCTACAAAATTGAGAAAGCATGAACTTGGAGAGGTGGTCATGTACCACAGATAAAATTACATCACTACACCATGGAAATGACAACCATTGGTATCATTGACCATAGCAAATGCATTCTATTGGTGCTCAAAATAGTCTCGCCCCATTTTCCTTTTGAAATCTATCCTTTTATGGCATCTATCACATTTTATCTCTTTGTGTTGTGCTTGAGAGGTCTCTTCCTTCCTTTGGTTACCATTTTCAATCTGTTCCCAGGTTAGAGATCATGTATGGATCCATATTTTTTTCATTGTTCCTCTGTCTCTCTGAAGAAGTCTTTAATTTGGGTCTCTTGTTCTCTATTCATTCAAAAATTCAGGCTTTCCCATTCGTTCCATCTTCCACAGTCAGGATTTGCTACACTTTTCATATTTACATTGAATACTTGAAGAAAATGAATGGTTATAACTTTGAGGAATGTATTTGGGCCTTGTAACATTTCTAAATCCTCTATCCTTGGAAAAATTTCATCTCCGGGCTCAAATGGTTATTTCTCTACATTTTATGGTTTGATGGGCATTTATCCTAGTCAAATTTACATCTTCGATCTGATAGGAAATGTGGCATCTTTATCTTGGATGCAACTCAGCTACTTACTTCAAAAAATTCTATGAAAATCCTCAACTTAAAATTTGTCCACGTGGAGGAACGATGCTCATTTGAAGATTTACTTTTGGTTTGGCCTTGGAGTAGCACTAGGAGGACACATGGAGTTTTCTGCTACTTTTCCTGGACTTAGATAAAAAATTTACAGAGAAAATAGTTTGGTAGAAATAGGAACACGTGGTGATCCCGCACTCATTCATGGTCTTAAACTTGTACACCATTTTGAAGAAGCACCAGGAGGACACTTGGAGGCCTCTGCTCACTTATTATTTTTCTTGGACTTGTCAATGGCCAAAGGATATTTCCTCATATCCTAACACATGGCACCTTCCATTAAGCTTTAATCCTTCAAACAAATTTTGTCGGGCCAGGACATCTGGCGATCCTACGCTCATTCAAAGTCTTAAATTTTGGGGACCATCTCAAGATGCGCCATTGTGACATGTGGCAGTTTTACAAGTAAAAAAGGGCAGGGAGACGGACCATCAGGAGCAATTTAAAATTTTTGCCTCTTATTCTCAAAAAGGTTAAGATATAAAAAAAGGCCCAAAAACACGACAAACGATCAATCAAAGTTTGTTTCAAGTCAAAAGCGCAGGGAGGTGGACCATCGGGGGAACTTGCATTTTTTTCCCCCTGATATTCAAAATATTAAAACATCAAAATGCCCCATAAGCCCGATAAAGGAAAGGTCAAAGCTTGCTACAGTCAACAACGGAGGTGCCGACCCTTGGGGGAAAATTGGAAAAAAATCCTTTTAAGAGAAAAAAGTTAGAAGTGAAAAAGGAAGCGCGATTCCACTGGGACCCACATTGGGATACGTGTTAGGGTCATTTCTCAAGGGTGGAACTACGGGAAAAACTTGGAAAATTGTCCCTTCTCTAAAAATGAGGTGAAATGGTAGAATTTGGCCGTAGTTCCTTTGCGACCCACCTCAGGACACATGTCAGGCTCATTTCTCAAAGGCATAGGTGCAGAACAAAATGTGAAAATTTAACATTTTTTCAAAAGTTTGTAAAAGGTCAAAGGAAACCCCTTGGCCTATTTTTGAATTGAATATTCCACGTGGATGGCCAAAATTCAAAGTAAAGATCAATGGAAGATATGAGTCTGACTCTGATTTTCCCCCATTTTTACTGAAACACTCTTGGAAGTGCAAGTCTTCATGATTTCTTGGTATTTCCTACATGCCAAATAGAGAGGAGAGTTAATGTTGATATCTAAGTTTGGTGGGGAAAATCTTGAGACGTCTCTCACCATTAAAATGATTTGACTATCGAGATCAATCAAATTTTCCATTTTTCCTTCTCCAGAGCACACAAGGAGAAAGATTTGGCATATTAGGGGTGGAAGTGGTTGGTGAGTTTAAGAAAGAGTGATCTACCAGAAGGAAGATTTGAATACGGGAGATTTTTGAAGAGATCTACCCCCTGAGCATATGGCTAATTTTTACAGATCAGATTTTGGAAATCGCGATCGTGATCATGGCAAGCACTGATGGCACTCAATGTATTCATTTTTTGGGGGGGGGGAAAGGGCTCTATTGTGAATGTTATAAATGACACAATTTTTTTTGTGAAAATGGTTAGCGGTTGGAGTGTTAGGGGTCGAGATTGATTTTTCTAATAGAGAAAATATTGACAGAGCCCCTCCTTTTGAGAAACTATTTGAGAAGCATGTATATCTATTTTTTATCAAATTTGATCATGTCAAGGTGGTTGTGAGTGTACAGCCATTGAAAAGGTCTAAGATTGTTCTAGAAAATTTCTCCTACTGATAAATTTGATCAGACTCGAGTTATTCCATGTTGATCTTCAGTAAAATGTGTTTGTTTTATCTCTAAGTGTATGCACATAGTTTTTCTTGTTCCTGTTGTAATATTGTATTAAAATATGTTCCAATCACATAGTTTTTAATCCTTGTGATAGTTCAGTGGCATATGCAATTTCATTTCTAGGAAGAGCCTTCATCTGTGAGTGAAATAAATGATTTAAAATCACTTTTCTTTCATCTGTTTGACACATATTGTTTGTAAGCCTCTAGGTGTACCTCAGGCATGATTTGGCTCAAATCTTGATGCTTTGTTGGGTTTTCCAACTCAAGCCTTCATGTTAGAGGCTCATATATTGTATGAAAATGTGTTAATATGGGCCTCCATTGAAGCACATATTATGGTTAAAGAAAAAATTTAGCTATTATGTGTCATTCTACTGGTTTGGTATTCCATTTTGTAAAATCTCTCAAAGATCTAGTGAGTCAAGTTCATCCTACCTCACCTCCCACAAAATTCATTTAAAATAACTAATCCTACCCATACTACCCCTGTTTTTCCTATGTGTGCACAAATTCATAATTTTCATTACCAAATCATGCAGAAACAATTAGGATTTCAAATGTCTTCAGTAGCCTGAACTTTTCCTAGAGAATATCTCCACTTTCTAGAGTGACAACTTGTGAGAGTTAGATTTTTTTTCATTGATCATATTTTCTCCAAGGTCTCATTAAAAAATTCATTCGGAAGGATATCTCCATCTCCTCCCCAAACAACAAGCTACAAAAATGGTTCTCTTACCTTGGTTGAAAGGAACAACCTAAAATAGTGAGGACAGTTCAAATCTTCTTAAGGGTGTTATCCATTTCTCCACATTTGAGTGACAAAGGAATAGTTAGATATTATCCAAGGCTACAAACCAACTCACCATGATTTATCTATTTCTAAGCTTCCTATCAAATCAGTGATGCTGCTCAAACTTTGAGGGAGAATCAATTTGGGTACCAACACCTGAGTGGCACTGTTGCCGGGGACCACAGCTCACATTCAGACCCTGGTAAAACATTTCATGTATGCTCCAAGTGTTGTGTGTAGTTCTTTCATTTTTCACACCTAATGCACTAGATTTCATTTGATAAAGTTGGGTAAAGAAAATTCAAGACCTTTCATTTCTAGTTTCTAGTGCTGACAGACATTTGACATATCATATTTAGTGCATTTGCACAACTAAGGTGGAAATCCTTAGTGGCAAATCCATGTTAATATGATTTTTAATGAATATAAGTGTCTCAAAACTCTTTCAAAGTCATATTTATTACTAATATTTGTAAATCTGGAAGGATGAAGATCTTTCTTTGCTAGAGATCGTGCTAGGAAAAGTAAAATCAGAAGGAAGAAAATTTTGAAGAGTTGTGGGAGATCAGCAAACAAGAAGAGGGATATCCATTGATGAAAGTGATCAGCCTATCATTGAAGACTGCCATATAAGTGCTTCTAAATTAGGTAGCTTCTTTGTGGAATTGAATTCTCCAGCTAAAGAAGGGCCTTCATTTGATTTTGAAAAGTTTGCTTCTCATTCTCCACCTATCTTTTCAGAATTTAAAAGGGATTTCCAAGAAACAAGGCCTTTAAGGGATATCCATTTTGAAATTTATACTCTTGTGTTCCAAAGACCCTCTTCCCCTTATCAATTTTTCACCCCTTCAGGGTCACCTCCTCAAGACAGTATGGCCCATCCCTCACCTAGATCTCCATTTGTTGTAAACACCTTTGGACTTATAAATTTTGTAGGGATGGCCGGTTATCCAAATGCAGTGCCTCAAGATGTAAGGAATAGACTACCAAAGTTCCAAGGAAATAATTCTATAACTGTTGATCAGCATCTAAATATTTTTATCAATATGATGAAATTTTTTGAGATTGAACATGAAAATTTATATATCAAACTGTTTATCCATAATTTGGAGGAAGATGTTAGGGACTGGTATAAAACTTTGCTAGATAAATCTATTGATTCTTGGACTAAGATGAACAATGCATTTGGATTACAGTATGGTGATAGAACTGACCTTAGGTTTCTTCTATCAGAATTTGAAAACATCAAGAACAATCCTAATGAGTCAGTACATGATTTCAACACAAGGTTCAACAAGACCTTGAGAAGATTGCTAGTTGGCTCAAGGCCTTGTGATGAATCATATTTGATCAAATATTTAGATGCATTTGATAAAAATTTTGCATATTACTTAAGGGAAAAAATCCTACAAATTTGTGGTGGGCCTTCACCATGGCTCTGCAAATAGAGAAAAATATCAAGGAAATTAGAAATCCTCCAAAAAGGGAGGGTGTAAAGTTGGTTAACCCAGATCTAGAGGAAGTTGTGAAGACTTTGGTAGGGGTTGTCAGAGAAATTTCCTACAAACTAGCCCGGGTTGAGAAAGGAATTGGGTAGAGCTCACAAGGTCAACACAAGCATTAAAGACAGGAAAGGTTTACAAATCACCAAATATCTGATAACAGAGGCAAGGGACCTATTGGATTTAGAAATATGCAGTCTCAGGCCAAGGACAACAAAATGGTACCTGATCCTTTGGCTGCCAGATTTGTTGTTGTGGAGGAGACATATGCCATTGATTGGTGTGAAAAATGTTTCATGCCACATGCTCCATGTGAAGAAGATTAGTAAGAAGAAGATGAATAAGCTGATGATGATATCTACATGATGGAGATCCCTACAAGTTTTCCAAGGGAAGCAACTTCAACTAAGGTAATAAGTGCTAGAATTGTTGTTGTTTTTTGGGATTGCATCCACTGAGTACCTCTTCTTCCCCCATCTCATACTTTATAAGTAGACACTGTACAAGATTTTCAATTTCCCTCTAATGATTTTGAATACCTGAGGGAATTAATGATTGAAAATTATGATGGAGGAGTTACTTTTGAGGAAGATAGGAAAGTATTAATGAATGTTGTAATTGACCAAGAAAAGGAGCACAATACTAGAAGTAAAGCTGCCAAGGGGCCACAAGTAAGGTAAAAATTTCCATTTCTTACCAAATAAACCCCAAATAAAAATTCATCTGGCAGAGAGCTTGTTTCCCCAACTAAAACTTTTGTTCCTCCCCATGCCCAAACTCAAAAGAATCCCATTCCATTTGACGAATTTTCCAATCTTTCTCCTATTGCTTCTTTACCCAAATTTTCTCCATATGACATTGCCCAAGTTTTGGGTCAAATAAAAATTCATATCCCAATTTTTGAGCTTCTTAGGATCCCTGAGCACAAGAAGAGGGCTTTTGAATATCTAGGATTCTAAGGGGAAGAGATCATACAAGGAAGAGATGTAAACAAGGTTGAGTTTCCCCTTACTGTTGCTGTATTGAAAAAGCCACAAGTGTTGGAAGAGCTGGGGAACCACCAGAGGTTTATTTAGGAACTTATATGGTTAAATCCAAACTGAATGTGGATCCATTCTTCACTACCCTGGTTATCAAAGACAAGCTGTTACATAACTGTATGTTTGATTCTGGAGCTTCATGTAATGTCATGGCTCTTGAGGTCATGAATGAATTAGGTATCAAGGTAACAACATAATATGGGAAGTGCACTTGCATGGACTCTAGAGAGGTGCAAGTTGTGGGATGTGTCAAAGATCTAGTTGTGCAACTTGCGTCTTATCCTAGAAGGAACTTAAAGCTTGATGTAGTCATTGTTGACTGCCCTGTCAAGTCGGGGATGTTGTTGTCAAGAAAGTGGGAAGTAAGTGTTGGTGGTAGTGTGCAAATGGACATGTCTTATGCCACTATCACCATTGAAGGAAAGTTGGTGAAATTATATGGAGAGAAGAATATGTTGTACCTGCTTGAATACCAAGCAATGCATCTTATGAATTTTTGCAAGAAGCTGTTGATCTTAACAATTTTGTGAGTTTTGTGGATTTCAGGGAATATGAAAGTGTTGAAAACAGAGCTCCTAAGTATGTTTTTTTTTTTGGGAATTTCATATATGATTTAGCCTTGAAAAATGTTAAAGAATTTGAATTAAACACAATGGAGGATCTTCAGAGAAAATGGATGGTTTACAAACTGAACAGAAGAAAAATAGGTATATTTCCAGTTGATGAAAACATATCAGAACTTCTTAGCATGGTCATATCCAGGATGGCATGTGCTTGAAATTTTTCCTTGATTGTTTTCTCTAAATCAATGTAAAAATCTCTTGTACTGTGTATAGTTTGTTGTTTGTTTTCCTATTTTCTATTTTTTTCCTGTTCTAGTCCTTGGAGATTTGTTTTTACTATTTTCTCTACTCTGCAAGTTCACTCCATTGCCCAATGGATTTTTTTGGCACTTGGTCTCCTTTTGTTCTTATGGTATACACAGGGAGTGCCCATCCCTGATTCAGAGCCGATGTTGGAGCTCAAAATAGTTTCACCACATTTTCCTTTTAAAATTTATCCTTTTACAGCCTTTGTCACATTTTATCTCTTTGTGTTGTGCCTAAGAGGTCTTTGCCTTCCTTTGGTTTCCATTTTCAATTCATTCCTGGGTCATAGATCATGTATGTATCCATATTTTTTTCCTTTTTCCTTTGTCTCTATGAAGAGGTCTATAATTTGGGTCTTCTGTTCTCTGTTCATTAAAAAACTTAGGCTTTCCCATTTGTTCAATTTTCCACAGTTGGGATTTGTTGCCCTTTTCGTTTTTTTCCTAGAATACTTGAAGAAAATGAATTGTTGTAACTTTGAGGAACATATTTGGACCTTGTAACATTTATAAATCCTCAGTCCTTGGAAAAATTTCATTTCCAGGCTCAAATGGTCATTTTTCTACATTCTATAATTTGACAGGCGTTTATCCTGGTCAAATTTACATCTTCGCTCAAATAGGAAATGCAACCTCTTTTGGTTAGATGTGGCTTAGCTGGGTACTTCAAAAAATTCTATGAAAAGCCTCAACTTAAAAATTTTCCACGTGGAGGAATGACGCTCATTTGATGATCTACTTTTGGTTTGGCCTTGGAGTAGTGCCAGAAGGACACGTGGAGGTTTTTACTACTTTTCCCGGACTTAAACAATTTTTTTGTAGCTAAAATAGTTTGGTAGAAATAGGGACACATGGTGAGCCCCCACTTGTTCAAGGTCTTAAACTAGGGCACCATTTTGAAGAAGCACCAGGAGGACACTTGGAGGCCTCTGCTCACTTTGCATTTTACTTGGACTTGTCAACAACCAAAGGAGATTGCCTCGGATGCTAACACATGGCACTTTCCACTTTCTTTAAGCCTTCAAACAAATTTAGCCAGGCCAGGACACATGGTGAGCCTATGCTCATTCAAATTCTTAAATTTTGGGGACCATCTCAAGATACGCCATTGTGACACATGGTAGTATGACAAGTCAAAAAGGGTGGGGAGGCAAACCATCGGGTGCAATTTAATTTTTTTTACCGCTTATACTCAAAAGGGTTAAGATATCAAAAAAGGACCGCAAACCCAACAAAGGATCAGTCAAAGTTTGTTTTAAGTCAAAAGTGCAGGGAGGCGAACCATCGAGGGTGACTTGCATTTTTTTCCCCCTGATATTCAAAATATTAAGACATCAAAATGGCCCACAAGCCTAATAAAGGAAAGGTCAAAGCTTGCTCAAGTCAATGATGGAGGTGCAGACCCTCGGGGGAAAATTGGAAAAAATTCCTTTTGAGAGAAAAGAGTTAGAAGTGAAAAAGGAAGCATGGTTCTGCTAGGACCAACATTGGGACATGTGTCAGGCTCATTTCTCAAGGGTGGAGCTTCGGGGAAAAATTTGAAAATTTTCCCTTTTCCAAAAAAAAGGAGAAATGGTAGAACATGGCCACAAATCCTTTGGGACCCACCTCAGAACACGTGTCAGGCTCATTTCTCAAAGGCGGAGGTGCAGAAAAAAATGTGAAAATTTTCCATTTTTTAAATTTTTTGTAAAAGGTCAAAGGAAACCCCCGGGCTCATTTTTAAATTGAATATTCCATGTGGATGTCCCAAATTCAAAGTAAAGATCAATGATAGCTACGAGTCTGAATCTAATTTTCCTCCCATTTTTACTGAAACGCTCCTAGAAGTGTGAGTCTTCATGATTTCTTGGTATTTCCTACATGCCAAACAGAGAGGAGAGTTAATGTTGATATATGATTTTGGTGGGGAAAATCTTGAGATGTATTTCACCATTAAAATGATCTGACTATCGAACTAGATCTGATTTTTTGTTTTTCCTTCTCTCGAGGACATAAGGAGCCAGATTTGATAGATTAGGGGAGGAAGTGGTCGATGAGTTGTAGAAAGAGTGATCTACTAGAAGGAAGAGTTGAATGAAGGAGATATTCGAAGAGATATGCCCCCATAGCATCTGGAAAATTTTGTAGATCTGAATCTAGAAATTGTGATCATGATCATGGCAAGCACTAGTTGCACACAATGTCTGGATATTTGGGGGGGAAATGGCTCTATTGTAAATTTTATAAATGGCACAAATTTTTTGTGTAAATGGTTGAAGGTTGGAGTTTTAGGGGTCGGGACTGATTTTTCTAATAGAGAAAAGCTTGACATAGCCCATCCTTTCGAGAAACTGTTTGAGAAGCCTGTATATCTTGTTTGTATCAAATTTGATCGTGTCAAGGTGGTTGTGAGTGTACATCAATTGACAAGGTTTGAGATTGTTCTAGAAACTTTCCCCTACTGATAAATTTGATCAGACTTAAGTTATTCTATGTTGATCTTAATCAAAATGTGTTTGTTTTATCTTTGAGTTTATGCAAATAGGTTTTCTTGTTCCTGTTGCAATCTTGTATTAAAATCTATTCCAGTCACACATGTCTCAATCCTTGTGATAGTTTAGTGGAATCTACAATTTCATTTCTCAGAAGAGGCTTCATCTAGGAGTGAAATAAATGATTTAAAATCACTTTGCTTTCATCTGTTTGACAGAGATTGTTTGTAAGCCTCTTGGTGTACCTCAGGCATGGTTTGGCTTAGATCTTGATGCTTTTTTGTGTCTTCCATCTTGAGCCTTCATGTTAGAGGCTCATATATTGTATGAAAAAGTGCTAATGTGGGTCTCCATTAAAGCACATATTGTGGTTAAAGAAACATTTTAGTTGTTCTATGGCATTCTATTGGTTTGGTCTTCCATTTTGTAAAAGCTCTCAAGGATCTGGTGAATCAAGTTCATCCTGTCTCACCTCCCACAAAAATTCATTTAAAACAACTAATCCTACTCATACTACCCATGTTTTTTCTATGTGTGCACAAATGCATAATTTCCATTACCAAAGCATGCAGAAACAATCGGGATTTCAAATGTCTTTAGTAGCCTAAACCTTGCCTAAAGAATATCTCCACTATCTAGAGTGACAACTCGTGAGAGTTAGATTTTGTTGCATTGATCATATTTTCTCCAAGGTCTCCTTAATAACTTCATTAGGAATGATATATCCATCTCCTTCACAAACAACAGGCTATAAAAAGGGTTCTCTTACCTTAGTTGAAAGGCACAACCTAAAATAGTGAGGACAGATCAAATCCTCTTGAGGGTGCTATCCATTTCTCCACATTTGAGTGACAGAGGACCAATTAGATCTTATCCCCAGCTACAAAATGACTCACCATGATCTATCTGTCTCTAGGTTTCCTGTCAAACCAGTGATGCTGCTCAGACTTTGAGGGAGAATCAATTTGGGTACCAACACATTCACCATTCCTGAGTAAGCACAAAACACCCAAATCCTACAATGAAACAATGAAATTTGCATAAAACACCTGATTTGTAATAAGAGGCAAGATAAAACTCTAAACTCATGAAATATTAGAGGAGTAAACACAAGACATAATTTTATTTCTCTTTAAATTTTTCATAGTACAATACATGTAGGGAGAGGAAAGATACCATTACATTATTCAAAAGAAAGGCTTGAAGCCACAAATTTGCCTAAGAGAAGAAGAGGGGTTAATGGGGAGGAAAAAACGACTAACTCTTTACAATGTGTAACCTCTTACAGTTTATAGAAGAAATTGTTCAAGAGAGGGAATAAATTTGAACTTCAATGTGCATAGATCTCAATCTATTCTTGCATCACCCTATGAAGTCTTTTGCTGTTACATATACCTCCTGGAAGAAGATGCTCATGCCCTAATTAACTACACCTTAACCTACCTTGACATGGTTCAATGTTCATAAATTTTGGAGGTATAAAACCTTTTAAATTGTAATTTTTATTCCTTAAAGCTATAGATATATTTCTCACCTTTCCAAGGATTATGATTTTGTGAAAAACCAAGTTGCAGGGCTCAAGATATGCCCATTATTGCATGGGGGATTTGTTGGAGATTCTTGGTCTCTACATTGTTCTACATGGCACTCTCTCTAAATTCTTATAAAAAGCTATTATGAACATCCAAAACTTCTATATGCTCACTGAGTTTTCCCCAAAACGACTCTCCCATGAAACATTGGATAGTTCTCTGCATCACACGTCATACGAGCTGACCCCACATGGTCGTTGACTTTCCTTCATCACATTACATCCCCAAACATCTCACCACCTACCACTACACGTCACTCGAGATATGCATGTTTCAAAAATTCCCTTTTTGGGAATTCAAACATTTTTACCTTGGGGAGCTTATTTACAGTTCATTGGTGATTTTTCCAGAGAGTTATGAAATTTAAAAATTCTGAAGTCCTAAATTCAGACTTCGGAGTTCGAACTTCGAGCTACATTTTTTCCCAACTCACCCAAAATTATCCGAATCTTTGAAATGCAGAACTTTGAAATTTGGATTTTTTATTTTGGGCCTTTTCCATTTGTTTTGTACGTGGGCACCATGAAATTCTCATATTCATCATCGAGCTATCCCTTACCTGCGAAACCTGGGCCGAATCCATTTATTACAAGCCAAGCTCTCTGGGTTTCTCGCAAACATTGTGAGATTTGAAAATTGGCCAAACTCAACTCTTTGGTTCTTGGCTCATCACTAAGTCATTCAAACTCTTTGGCTCCCTAGTCTATAACTCACTCCAAGCTCAAACTCCCCGCAATTTTCCATCTTTCCTCCCTACATCAATTGTCTTGCTTCATCCTCCACTAACCCCACCCACTTGTCTTGAGCTCATTACTTACCTTAAAGCCTCTCATGAGCTCCCTTCACCATGTATAATCCATCAAGCTTTCTATTTCTATTTTTTATCCAAGTTGGCCTTGATCTCCTCACCAATGACTTCGTTGGGTCAGATATGAGTTCCCTATACTCCACAACCAAGTTATTCATCATCACTTCCTAACTCGTAACCTACCTAGTCTTCCCTTAGCACCTGAGCTCAATCATGAACTCTTCCTTCAAATCCCACCATGTCAAGTTTCTTGTTCCATTTCAAGTTGGCTTGACCATTCCCAACTAAAACGACGTATTTGAACCTCCCTTCGCACACACCTGGCTCACACCGAGCTAACCGGGCAAGTATATCATTGTCTTCAACCGTCTGTCTCATGATGCCCTATATTGGGCCATCCTACGGTGATTTCCTACTAACATGGCTCGCCGAGTAGCTTTCAAAGATACTTTGGGAGCTCCCCTTTGCTTGCTCATACATTTATCGATGCACCACACTGATTCAACCTCCCTGAACTTTTACTCCGAATCTATTGTAACTCAGATCACCGAGTTGCTTAGCAAGAAGCTTGATGAGCCACTCTCCAACCTGCTTCCCATATGCATTTCCTTATCTCAGTGAGATACTTTTGGCTTGACCTCCCCCTATGGCCCTTTATGTAAATTTTTGGCAAATTCCTCCAAAATTTTGAAATTTTTGGATTTTATTTGAACCCAAAGGCTAATGAAGACCAAGTGAGATAAGTTTTGGGCCCATTACGGGTCTCCAACTTTCATAGCTTATTTTGATTGAAGTAAACCCAATGGGGCAAATTTTTTTACTATAAACACACACTTGGTATTCAAAACACATAATATGACAAAATTCCACTAATTATTTTAACCTTTTGAAACATTCCCTAGTGTTTTTGAAATGCTTGATTTTTCCTTATAATCTAGATTCACATGTGTGGGCCCCTTCTGGTGTTTAGGTCCAATATGCCATGTTGTCTATTTTTCCTGGGGGGGAAATGGATAACACAAACCTAACAAAGGGATCATCAAAAAATAAAATGGGATGACTTTGTAAGGGTAAAACATATTGAGACTTTGTTAGGAAACATGGGAAAAAGAAGGAACAATACTAAAATATCCTCTACGCATATTCCATAGGATTCAATATCCATTTAACAACATCAAGAACCCCTAACTTATAAAAGTCTTCCTCTTACTAAAGAAAACCCTATACTTATCTCTCAAAAACTAATTTTTATTGCTAAAACTCTATTGGAATTATCCTTTCCAGAAACCTCTATTTCCAAGGCCAAAGAAAAATATTCTCATTCTTATGCTAAACGACCTAGGAATTATGATAGGATTAGGAAAAATGGTTTGAAAATATCTAGTCTAATACGGTCACAACCCATCTCACTAGATAGTGATTTGAACGCCCCAGGAAAAATTTGAGCCTCAACAATTGGATACTGAGCATAAAGATATTGATAATGTTGTTCATGAGCTATAATACCATGAATAACCCATGGAAGAGAAAGAGGAACTGACTTAGAATGAGGAAATAGTTCATGAAGTGGGAAAAGAAGAGGAGATAGTATAAGGAGGAATTAAAGACTAAAAAATTCCCATAGTTTTCGAACAATTCATTGACCAAGTTTTTTAACTAGCAAAACATGATAATATAGCAAAATAAAATGTAGCACCAATGCAGCCTCAAATTATTATTCATGAATTCATTAGGGAACCAAAAAAACCATCTTACAGTGAGATGGAAACACAAACTATGGGACAAAATATTAACAATCTGATGATGCAATTGGATGCCTATATTAACAAGCTCAAAGGGAAATGGAAAAAGGAGAAGGAATCCCTCATCTCTAAACATAAGAAGGAACTAGAGGACAAAGAAAAATAAATTAAGAGGTTGAAACAAAAATAAGAATACATAATGTAGGTGGCATTGGAGATGATGAGTTGCAAACCCCCGTCAAGTGTCTAAGAAATATATTTAAAAGAAATAACACTACACCATAAGTTTATTTGCATCAATTTTGACATGATATATGACATTGGATTAGATACGAAATTATTTACACTATATCATAATAGTACATATAAACTCTAGAATTTGATGTCTAAACTATATTTTCATAACTATGCCCTTCCACATGAAATCGATTGGATCCCAAATTTGTACATTGGGGATGTAGAGCTAAAGGAATTATGTTCTTACTTATAAAATTAATTGGAGAGGGATAAGTAGATGGAGGAATATATACATACAGATATGGTTACACAATTGTATATAAGGGTTGACCCCCAAAAAATGGAAGAAATTGTAGAACAATATGATATTTATATGGAAGAGGGTGTAATCAGTGAAAGAGTGTTGAGAATGAGGAAGGAATCACACACAAAATTCATAATCATGATCAGGTAAAATGGAATTTAAGTTGGTCATTCATGTCGAATAAGATAGATGAGTTATCCCCTACACTATAGAGGAAAGAGATGTATTCCTATCGAAACATACTTCCAACTTTCTACAGGGTAAGTAAGTATATTGAAATAACTTATGAATGTGAGGATGAGTGGTTTCCTATCGGCTATTATCCGCTAATGTTTCATTTCCCATTTCTACCTTGGATAGGAAATTTGACAATTAATCAGAGAGTACAAGATAGAGTCTGGGACAGATTCATGAGGAATGGTGGATATTTCTTATTAGAAAAATAGGGAACATACACACCCATATAATTTAGGAAAAAGTTTAGTTTTCAGTAGGGAATATATGAATCCCTTGAATGAGCACATTCTAGAGTTTAAGCCTGTGGGTACAATGAGTTGTATAAATTGCTTTCATAAAAACCCATCTTTTGTATTTTGATAAAATTTTGTATCCATGTCTATTTATTTCTAAAGAACATTGTTGAACATCACCATCACAACCATGAACTTGTGGCATAATGACTAATTAATATAATTATATCTACTTGTCTTATTTTTTGATGTTATGTGTGCATTTATTCTAGTTATCCCAATAAACTTCTTGGATGATTTTATATGTGTTCATGTCACTATTGGTTGTAAGCAATTTTCCACATGTAGTAAAGGAACTTGTTTGTAGCTACTCATCCACAACCAAATAAGTTGTTCGTAACAAATCACCTGTAATCAAAGAAAATCATTCATAGAAAAGATTCTCAATTTATGACTACCTGTAATTTTTTGATCACCTATAATTTTTTAAACCTAGAGTTATGGCACTTAAGTTATTACGCACCATTGGAAAGGAAGTTATAACAAGAATGTGGAAAACTAGGAAACAAATCAATATTTTATTTGGTCAATGACAAAGAAATGTTGTTATATTAAAACTTGTTGTGTGTTTCACGAAGAACAAATTAATTATATTCAACACATGTTTGATCTTTCACTCGTTCTATTGAAGACTCCTCTTTGTATTATTCTTATTCTCATGTGTTGCAAATGATAAGGTATAAAGGAAAGGGTTGTTCCTAGTAACAGAGGCAGTGGAGAGATAGTCAAGTTAAGAGATTAAGTTAGAGTGTCATATTTGGAAAGAGAGATCACTCTGATATTTCTGTTCCTAGATGTAATGCTTCCTAAAAATTAATAAAGATCTATATTATGTCATTTAGTTCTTAGTTGCAGATTTAGGAAGGGATTAACACCCAAGTCAGGGCCAATTTGAGGTCTGCTACATCACCTCCATTGTTTTATTTCATGCATGTTTACTTAGGAGCACTCTACTTTCTGAATCTGTAACTCCGTTTTAGCAATAAAAATTAGCACTTGTTAATTTTCTACTTTAAGTGTTACTTTTCTCTCAGAATTGTTACATGACAATTATTTCCTTTCTAATATCTTATATCATTGTAAGTGTGCATACAACACCGGAATTGTTTCAAGTCTATGCTCCCTGGTTTGATAATTAAATGAATGTGATTCAATGTACAACATATTATTTTCTTCAAGTTGCTTTACACCACCAATGTTGATGGCGGTTCTAAATAAATTTATTGAAATAGACAAGATCACCCCTAAGAGATGGTATATCTGGTGACTAGTTTCTGAGATTTTTCTATTTTTTTGAGATTTGTATTGAGATCAATAGTGAAGATGAATTATTCTGATGAGTTTTTCTTGATCAAAATGTCTATATGATTAAAGTGAGGTTGAATAACAATATATGATGAGCAAATAATGTATCTCAATAAATTGCACTCCTAAGTTTTCTATTGTACAAGGGTATTGAGGAAATGAATAAGCGACACACATGAACTGACATATATTGCATATATTTAAAAGGAATAGAAAAAACACTAGGCTCACATTTCTAGAGGGTAGTAATCCCTACACTAGGTCAACCTAGGGTTTTCAAGGCCTGCAGTTAAGATAGAGGAGAGTACCCTCATGTGATATTGGTGAATGGGTGAGAAGTACATATCAATCATAGATAAGGGAAACATGCACAATGTAATTGAAATGTAAATAAAGGAAAACTAAAGATATGATAAAATAAGAACACTATGCTAACTAGCATACGTTTACATGTAATACTAAGATAATATAGAGAAATGGGGAAGGGAAATGAACTAATCTGTGCAATATGAAAAAGACAATTAGAGAACTTAGTGGAGTGGTTGTTGGTGCATCTATCTCTTCAATGAAGCAACACTCTGAGAGAGAATCACTATTAGGTAGAGGAGGAGAACATCATTCCTGTTGTAGACTTAATATACATGACCTAATAGTGAAAATAATCTAACCAAGAAGAACAGTTTCCACCCCAATCCAAGCTAATTGAAATATGAACCAATAACAAAGTGAGTAAATGTGAATTTTGTGCAAGAGATAAGATAATATAGAATTTCCTATAATGCAAGATTCCTTCCTTCATAAATAACTCGTTGTTGTAAGTATATATATGAAACCATTTTTGTGGGTGATGGCATTCGTTAAGTTAATATCTGACATTAAAAACATTGCCCACATGAAATGACGTCGAACAAGGATGATAATATGTCATGCAAAGTAAAAATAGGTGTAATGAATAACCCAATGGATGCAAAAAGTGCCAAATGGTAAGATGCGTGTAAGGTTTCAAGAGTGCAATGTGTATGAGACATAAAGGGAGAAGGATAACTAGTGCAAGGACAACTAATTCTGTGAACACATAGCGATACTCTCTCTATGTACTCTCTCTAACAAATAATGGTTACATGAATAATCATACCCCATTCCTGACAGGCCCTTTAAGGCACCATCTCAATAAATAGATCGATCACATACCATTATCTACATAAATTAAATTGTGAGTAATAGGTATGAACAATGAAAAGTTAAAAATTAGGTGTATCCAAAAGAAAAACTAGTCTTGAAGATATATTACCCTAAACTAAAGATAGAAATGGTGTCTACATGTGAGTTGAATGATTCATATCCAAAGCAAGATATTTATTGGGATCCTACATCTTGATAAAAAACATAAGATAGGATCCATCATATATTGAAAAGATGATAAGTTAGGCATCTCCTTCATCGTAGAAAAAACCATAATCTAATGTATCTCCACCTCAAGGGCCCTATGGAGGATATTAAAAACAAGATAAGGGTTGGGGTCATCATGAAAATTTATAAACATGTCAGGAGTGTATAAGGTTTTAAAAAAAACATGAGTATATTATATATATTTTTATATATTGCACATTTCCTATCCTATATTGCTATTATAGATAGTAAAGTATAGAATAAGTAATTCCCTAAACATAATTATAGATTGTGAAGAGCCTATTCTATTAAAGATGGAAGAATAAGGAAATGGAAAGACAAAAGTCACGTGGAATTGCATAAAATAATGTAAGGGAAATACATAAAATATTGATCTTACATCCATTTTGAAGTTATACATAATTTATTTATTTAGTCAAATAATTATCATCTATTATTGCAAATTTATATTTCTTTTTTCTTCTCTTTCTGTTAATTTTTATAATGTAGCTATTATGCACTTTTATAAGAGTAATAGATGGGATAGTTTATTTTTCTCTTAGATGAAAATATATTGCATGTCTGTATGTGTGATTCTAGGGAACTCTTCTTACAATAATTCCATTATTGAGAGCCTAAAATGTAAAGATAGCCACCAAGAAAAAAAATTTAGAAATATGGATATGGAGGAAGATGAACCAATTCATGGAAGATGAGGAGGTTATCACAAGAATTCCTTGAGAAATAATTTTATAAGAACAATTATATGCAAACATTCATGATATTTCTTGTGCATGCTCCAAAAAAACTTGTTGCATGGTTATCTTGGCTAGAGTATCACTATTCTAGGTAAAAAGATAAAAAAAGTATGAATGGATGCATGAGATGATATAAATGTTGTGTAAATTCGATACTAAATACTTGTAAACAAATGGATGAAAACTACTATTGATTTCTATGCAACTAATTTTTTTTGGTATTTCTTCATTTGATTCCACAAAAGAATAAATAATGTCCTTAGAATGAGGTAGTTTTTTTTAAAGAAAATATATTTTAGAGTAAAAAATATAAATGTGGGAAATTCCACGATTCCAATTCAATGTAACATGGATTACTCAACTAGGGCCTTAAGGGATATAGTCCTAACATAAGGAGGGTGATGGTTAAAAGGATAGAGTTAAAGTGGAACCTTAAATTTATCTAAGAAGGATAAAAAGGAATAAAATAGAAGAATGTAAAGATTGTAAAGAGAAATAAAGTAATGCAATAGATGAGGATGTTGAAGTTTTATAGTATGGATGGTGAAACCAACTTCAAGTATAACTACATGAGAAATGGTTACCAAGGAAGGAGGAAAAAAACATCTTGAAGAGATAGAGTAGAAGAGAGAAGGACAAGACCAAACTGATCAAGAGAGTGTATAGGAAGGCATTGACACTTATTGTAGTGATAAAGAGGGTGCATAAAAATACATTCACCATATTGTGGAATAAGGAAGAGGATAAAAAAGACCGAGGAAAGGAATGATGTAACAAAATGTAGATTATTAGATATAATTAATATTAGATTTATAAATTATTTGGAAATCATCCCAGATAACACATCCTCAATACAAAAATATTGCATAGATAGACAAAAAGTAGTCCATAATGAGGAAACCATACATGATATTCATAGGATAGTATAAGATAACAATATCCCTCTTCTAGGATATATGTCCCTTTATCTAGAGAGAGTATTTGTAGGATCGGATTGTTTGAATTACTGAGAAAAAGTAGGAATTTCGTAAGAATTGAAAAAAATGTTAAGACAACCATACATGGTACAAATATCGTTACGTATGGTTTCTGTGGACTTAAAATTGGAATAAATTATAAGGGAACTAGATCATTCATTGAGTTAGAATATTCTACACATAATCTCTCTTAATTGACGTAAGTAGATGAGAGGGGAGTGTAGTAGAAATTTATTTGTGGGTCCTAATTATATATTTTAAGGTTTAAAAAATACCTACAGTCTAGTAATGACTCTTCGGATTCTAAAGAGGTGAAGGAAAAATACAATAGGGAATGTGTGAGTACATGTGAAAGTACATGACTAAATAAAAAACTAGTAGAGTTCACAACCAAATCTAATCTCGAGTATTAGGTCAATGAAAACTAGTGCAAAATAAGTTAAGAGCTCATCTTAATGTAATAGGAAATATGGCTCATATTCCTAATGTATACACAAGTTATCAAATTTATGATGAATCTACGAATCTGAAGCATTATTTTCTACGTAAGTGCATGATATTATTAACAAGGAATTTAAAAGGAAAACTTGTATATCACATATCATTTAAGACCTAAAATAATTCATACAAAATCACAATGAATTTGTTATGGAGTATGACATGACGTTGTATGATGTGATGAAAAAAATAAGATTTATGTTTGACAAGGGAAATAAGGTTTCTTGGTTTGTGGAGGGATTACAAAATAATACCCACATTGTAGTTATGAATTTTCTTTTTACTAATGCAAAGGAAATTAGGGATGCTATAAGTTCAAATAGTATTGGACAAATAGTCTAGGAGTGAAGCAAAAGATAGAAGCTAATTTAGATATTGTAATGTGCAAATTAGAGGAATTATAGGAAAGAAAGAAACCAAGACCTCATATGAATGTGTAGATGAAGGAAACCATAAGAGTGACTACACAAAAACATAGAAAAAAACCCATTAATTCCTTCAAATTGGAGAATAGAATATTGCAAAGTTTGTAGAGTATGGTGACACTATATTACCAAAGGTCACATAGTACAGAATTATGTGTGCAATCCCCGTAATGTAGTATATATTTTTTGAAAATAAAATATGCATGATACCAAGGTTCCAGGATGATAATGGATTCTAAAAAGGATGTAATAAGGAATGCATCTATAGTTTAGATGAAATTAGCTATAAAGCCACATCTTATTATTCTATAGGTAGAAACAAGTGCATCTTGTAGATTGAGTGTGTAGTGGGATCCTCCTTTAGATGGATTACTCATTACTAAAGGGATATAGATTTGAAAATTTTATAATGATATCTTTCAATCTATTTCAACATTATAATGTCATTTTAAGACACTCTTATCCAAATAACCCTCATGGCTATTTGGGTTACTTTTACTTTCACTCTGGATCTGAAGATTTACATTTCAGGTTGTGTGACCGCAGGATTGGTCATTTGGCACCATTTTTTATAGGTTGTAGTCCTTCTGTGCACTCCCCATGCCATGTAATTCTTCCATTTGCCCCTTTGTAGACCTCCCAAATTGGCTAAGTTTCAGGTCTTCCTATTGTGTGCCCTCTTTTCTTTCTGCCACTGCACACCCTCCTTCACTTGAATGCCTACATGCCCTATTTCCATGCCTTATGTAGGTATGGCTCCCTCCTTTACGCGCACGCACCTTCTCTCTGTCTCCTTTCCGTACCTCACGCATGACTCTCACAGTTCAAAATTGAGCCTAGAGTGAGTCGACTCAAAGAAAGGCAACAACATGTCCATGAAAGGTGCCACGTGTCTCATCAACACACCTTCAAAGGTATGAAAAAATCAAGGTCCCCAAATGGGTGCATGCTTGCCACATGGTCAAATTTTGAAAAGGCAGAACCGGCCCGAATCAGGTAAGTATAAAAGAACCACGGAAGGTGCCACATGTCTCTTCAACGCACTTTTGGTATGGTGCAAAAAAGTGGAGACCCCAAACATGCACAAGCTCTCCACATTTCTAGGGTCCAACAAATTTACACCGGCTATTGAAAATTCCAACCATTAGTAAAAGGATCCATGTGTCAGTTCAGCGCAACTTTAAAGGTAAGACTCAAAAGGTAGGTCCCAAATGAGCATAGGCTCTCCACGTGTCTAGGGTTTGACGTAGTTGCTCCACAAAATAGAAGGGACTTCACCAAAAAATGAAGAAAGTAAATCAAGACAATAGACAATGCCAAGTGTCCAATCGGTGCAAATTTAAGAATGAAAGGAGGAGGGTGAAATCTTAAGACGCGCAGGGCTACCATGTGGATCTTGCATAAATAGACTATTTAAATATTGAGAGCCCATGTTAAATGCCTGAAACTAACCTTCAAATGGCCATATATTTTAACTGGGAACTTATATTTGAGTAAGGGAGGAATTTTTTGAAAGCTCTCAACAATGGCTTCTCACCCACCACCATAATGTTTCAGTCCACCATTTGGACACTGTTATGCTTCTCACCTACTGCCATAATGAAGAATGAGCTTCCTTACTTTCCCAACAAGGAACATTAATGGAGGCATGGGCTCTGTTAGGGAACCCATCATTGTTGTAGGTGAATTTAAATGCATTTTGGGGTGGTTGGAGTTGGTGAATTCAATGCATTGTAAGAGTAGTTGAAGTAGGATTCGAATTTTCCCTCTCTCCTTCTCTCATTCTTCTATATATTGTAAAAGAGGGGAATTTTCTAAAAGTTTGGTCATCTATTCTCTCATGTACCATCTATCTTTCCTCCCTGGGGTCAAATGTGGAGATTAAGCCTCCTCTCATTGCTCTGTAATGGCGTTTTCTTCACTCTTGCCCACTAATGATGTACTGTGTGAACTCATGGAGCAATAAAATCTGTTTTGTGATGCATTTTTTCCATCCTTTGCTTATTTTATTATCTCTTCTTGCCTCTCATCATTACCGGATATACTATGCATATTTTTGATGTCTATTATAGGTTTTGGGAGTTTTGTTTAATGGGTTTGAAGTGGTGTTCTGTGTGAAATTAATTGTTTGGTCTATGATGCATCTTTTCCATCCTCTCCATTGCTCACCTCTCTCCACTTCTAGTAGTTATGATTTGTGATCAGCAACCCCCTTTTCTTGTGTTATCACCTGTGTAGCATAGAATTTCTTTATTTTCATGCTTTCTCTCTCCCTCTCTCATTGGCATTGTTAGATTAGGAGTAGATAGTCACATTTCCTTCCTTAGAAGTAGTTTATCATTAGGATTAGGAAGAGGAAATCGGCCTTCTCTAGAGGACCATCTCATGTTAACAAGTGCCACAGCTTGAGAGATGGTCCCATGTTATGCATATTACACTGGATTCCCCACTCAAACTGAGGCCATTCGGGGGGTGTTATAATTTTACACCAACAATTTTGGCACACTCGGTGGCACAAGTTTGAGGCACCTTACAACTTCATCTTAGCAAGTTGGTGTGTTCCTGTTAAAATTTAGCCTTTAGAAGCACATGCAAAGCACATTTGATGACTCCATCTGGTCAACAACCCATTCTCTGAATTGTAGACTATCCTTCCATCCATTTTCCACCCATTATTCCTTCCACATCTCTCATTTTCTTCTATTCCATGAAGTTGTGCAATCATGACTTCATTCTCATCTTAGAATTCATGCTTGCATCAACAGTAGTGCAGTCCACCTATTAAATGTTTCATGACTCGTCTAGATCCGCATTATGATCAAGTTCAGGAACCATCGTGCTTACTCATATGAGCAGTGCAAAAACCATTTTGGCTATGGAACTCATCAAGAGCATGGGTACACATATAATGGTAATAGTTATATGGATAATTTTGATCTACTAGAGAATATTCAAAGGATGGAGGCTAGCATGGTTCAATCTAGGGCTACAACACAGATGAAAGCATTCAGGATTGGTCACAAGGCACCTTGTCCATGGGAAGGCCCTTTTCCAAGATATTACAGCCCGTGGGAGAAGCTTGACTTCATGGTTGAAATGCTTCCCCAACTTTTGCAATGGACCGAGGAAATAGATTTCTACAAGCTTTGTTCCAGACAACCTTATCAATGGGTAATTCCACCACCTCATAGCTTTTCTTTTCCTCTTTCTCAATGAGTATCATTTCAGTAGTGTGGTGATTCTAGTTTCTCACTTGCTTCCCCTAGTGTTGAATTCCCTTATCCATATTCTAGTCTCCCATACCATCTTAATTTCTCTACCCTTTTCCCTTCCAAATCCTAGTCCCGTCCAAATAAGAGCCAAAAGAAATACCTTCCCCATCCACCACTCCTCCTACCTTCCTAAGCCCATGTTGGGAAGAAATTCAAAAGTCTAGTCAAGGGGAGTAGTAAGAAGAAGAGCCAAGAAAAGAAGTAATGATTCAAAGCTTGGTGAGCTTGGCTCTTAGATTCAGGATTAATAATATTCCCTTGTTGGTTAAACCTATGAGGAGGTCAGAGTTGAAGATTTAGTGGTGGCTAAGGATGATTTTATAGCAGCAATGGAACAAGAAGATCAGAAACAGTCCATATGCTCTGAATGTAGTGTTCATAATGACACTTTATCCAAAGAGAATGCTGATCTAATCAAAACTACACAACCAGTTAAGAGGGAGGAGAAAATATCAGCTCCAAGTACTATTGAAGAGGAGAAACTATAAGAGAACGAATAAGAGTTGAAGCCACTTGATGAAGAAAGCATTATTGAAGATTTTTTGCTTTCATTTGAAGGGCCTGATTTGATTGATGAATACATGATGGAGGAGAGAAATCAAGAAGACCTTGCTGCCCCAAATAGTCCTCTAGAGTAGCAAATTGAAGATTTTGATTTAAAAATTTTCATGCTAGAGGAAGAGTCTATAGAAGAGAAAGTTAGTCTTCAAGAAACAATGGAGGAAGGAAAAAAACACCAAGACACCATCTCTTCCACACCATCCATCCATGAAGGTATTGCAGGAAGAATCCATTTTTGGAGTTGAATTTCAGGGCAATGGACACATCCATCAGATCAAACCTTGCCCAATAAAATACTTGGCTTCAATAGAGCCAAAAGAGGAGTTGTTACAAGTCATGCTTACTTCTGAGCATGAGGATGAGTTTCAGAGTACCAAGGATCAACTTCAAAGCCTCTTCAATCCAAATGCTAAGCAACTAAAAGAGGTATTTGTCTTGTTTCCAGTTGATACCTTGATTATTTGGGTGGAGGATCGGCATCTTTTTAGTTTTTCACTCATAATAAACACCATATTCAGTTCCAAATCATATACATGGCTGCCTATTTTGAGAAAGGGAAGCTACTTCTCCCTGCTAGTTGCAGGATTTTTTTGAGTTCCCTCTACTTCTAGTTAGGGTAGAGTAGGATGGTTTTCTTTTAGCAGAACAAGTGCTTTTACACACTCTACATGTTCCACTTTGAGCATGTTTATGATTTTCAGTTTTGTACATAGTGTGTGTCATGGTGTTTTGTTTCTCGTGCATAGTACATTGAAGGTAGCACTTGGGGAGATAAACCTCAGTTCCAATACTGTTTTAGGTGAAAGCTACATGTTAAGAAAATTTTCTACTCTTAGAAATCTCATCTTAAAAATTTCTTTATGAAAATTGAGAGTGTGGGCAACGGGGCAGGTTCAGGGTCTCCAAGAGCAAGAAGTTGGGTTCAAGTTTCAATATCAAGATTAGTATCAGGCTATCATTCATGACTCCATGCCTAATGGATACTTATAAGGCTACTAGTATCTTCATATAGTAGGCATATGGCCTCAAAGTCACCAAATTATTATCCAAATAACCTTCCCCCTATTTGGGTGACTTTTACTTTCACTCTTGCTCTTATGCTTTAAATTTCAGGTTGTACGACCACAAGAATTGCTCATTTGGCACCATTTTTATAGGTTGTAGTAATTTTGTGCACTCCTTGTGCCATGTAATTATTTCACATGCCCCTCATAGACACCTCCCAAATTGGCTAAGTTCTGGGTCCTCCTGTCACACGCCCTCTTTTCTTTCTAAAACCCGCGTACCATCCTTCAGTTAAACACTTATGCACCTTGTTTAGTGATACCTTCTATAGGTATTCCTGAGGGCTCATGTATGCACACCTATGTGTGTGCCTTCTCTCAAGGTCTTCCTTCTAACCTTGCGCCTGACTCCTGCACTTCAAAATCAAGCCAAGAGTGAGTCGAATCAAAGAAAAGGAACAACATTTCCATCTTGGTGACACTTGTCTCATCAGCACACCTTCAAAGGTATGACAAAGGTGGGGTCCCCAAATGAGCGTAGGCTCAGCACATGCTTAGAGTTAGAAAAGGTAGAACTGTCCATAAATCGGCTAAGTACAAAAGAACCACGAAAGGTGTCACGTGTCTCTTAGGTGCACTTTTGGTATGGTGCACAAAAGCAGAGACCCCAAACAATCACAAGCTCTCCATGTGGCTAGGGTCCAAGAAAAGTTGCACTGACTAAAATTGAAAATTCCAACCATTATCAAAAGGTGCCATGTGTCATCTCAACAGAACTTCAAAGGTAAAACCTAAAAGCTAGGGTTTGATGTAGTTGTTATGCCAAATAGGAGGGACTTTTCCAAAAATGGAAGAAATTAAATCAGGCCTGTAGATGATGCCAATTATCCAATCAGCGTCAATTCAAAAGTGAGAGGAGGAGGGTAGAATCTTAAAACATGCGGGGCTGACACATTGATCTTGCACAAATAGACTCTTTAAATATTGAGATCCCGTTCTTTAATGCCCAACCCTGACCTTCAAACAACCATATATTTCAACTGGGAACTCGTATTTGAGTAAGGGAGGAATATTTGGAAAGCTCTTGATGTTGGATTCTCACACACTACCATAATGTTTCCAGTCTGCCATTTAGAGGTTATCACACTTCTCACCTACCACCATAATGAAGAATGATCTTCCTTTCTTACAAAGCAAGGAACATTAATAGAGGCATGAGCTCTGTCATCGAACCCATCATTAGTACAGGTGAATTTTAATGCATTTTGGGGTGGTTGGAGTTGGTGAATTCAATGTGTTGTTGGGTTAGTTGAATCCAGGATTTCAATTTTCCCTCTCTCATTCTCCTATATATTGTAAAGGAGGGGCATTTTCTAAAAGGTTGGTTATCTTTTCTCTCCTATCCCCTCTCTCTTTCCTCCATAGGGTCGAATGTGGAGCTTAAGCCTCCTCTCATTTCTTTTTAATGGCATTTTCTTACCTCTTTCCCACTAATGATGTACTGTGTAAACTCATGGAGCAATAAAATTTGTTTTGTGATGCATTTTGTCCATCCTTTGCTTATTTTATTGTCTCTTCTTTCCTCTCATCATTTCAAGGTATATTGTACATATTTGAAAGGCTGATGTCTATTACAGATTTTGAGAGTTGTGTTTAATGGGTTTTAAGTGGTGTTCTGTGTGAAATTTATCTTTGGTTTGTGATGCATCTTGTCCATCCTCTCCATTTCCCACTTTTCTCCATTTGAGGCAGTTGGATTTTTGATTAGCAACCCCCTTTTCTTGGTGTTATCACCTCTGTAGCATAATATTTCTTTATTTTCATGCTCTCTCTCTCTCTTTTCTCTCCTTGGTATTGTTATATTAGGAGTAGATAGTCGCATTTCCTTCCTTAGAAGTAGTTTAGCATTAGTTTAGGAAGAGGAAGCCAACCTTCTCTAGTAGGACCATCTCAAGTTCACAAGTCCCACAACTTGAGATATGGTCCCATGTTATGCAAATTACTCTGGATGCCCCACTCAAATCAGAGGCCATTTGTTTGGGTGCTATAATTTTTCACCAACATGTATAAATTCAAGCTATGAGTATCAAGATTGAATCCCTTGAATATGAGACAACACATAAAACATTTTTCAAATATCTATATCCATTATGTATCTATGCATAGTGATATATATAGTTTTAAAGATACATATAATCAATGTGATATAAATTATATGTATGATACATGTGCTCATCAACGTGAAGAGAAATTCCTCAATAGAGGAAATAATATGGATGTTCCAAGAGATCAATCTCAAATAGTTCTAGTTGCTACATCAAAATTCACTTTTTTGCATTAATAAGCATGTTAAAGAACATCATATTTTATATTAGATAATTGATCAATAAATAACCACTTTGTTATCTAATCATTATTATCCCTTCTATGATGTTTCTCCAATAAATTTTACACCATTATGAAATTTTCATTGTTATTAATTGAGATTGTTACAATGCTTTCTATGTTTTTCAATGAAACATGTAATATATATAGAGTCATGGATTTACTTGGATACAATATATTGTGAGAAATATTTAATACAATCATCTTATGTTCCGAAATATAAATGTGTTCCCAAAGTTCAGAAGAGGAATCTAAAACAAGTATAATGCAATAATGAATGACAATAATAGATTATATAAATATCCCTAATTTACCATTACTAGTTAATTTCGAGAAACAAGGGTTGATAATTTTTTGCACTTCCTTTAATATAAACCTCTCAACCAAAAGTCTTAATATCCTAGACAAGGTTTCATAAATTAGTGGATCTTTTCTAGGATAAACCTTTCAATAAAAAAATCTTAAGATCCAAAATTTACAAATTTCAATTATAATAAGAATATATTAATTGAGATGTGTACCTAAAGAAAAACAAAACAAAATAGAAGATAAAATTAAATATGTATGTATACGTTTGTAAATAATATAAAGATCATATAGTTTTAGTAGGATCATATAGATCTAATCATAGTTGTTAGTGCAAAATCACAGCACCCATGAATGTCTGCAACTCGATGGGTTGAGACTCTTAGTGTGATTGCATAACATGGAGTATCTCTCAAAGCGTGGGACTTTTAAATTGAGAGAGCTCTCTGAATTAAGGTTGATTCCTATTCCTCTGTTGAGGTGCACACATAAAATTTGCAGAGGATATATCCTAAAATATATTCTAACTTGCCAAGGAGACGAGGTTAAGAAGATGTAAGAAATTAAACCTAAACTAACAGAGGTGATGCACCAAAGGAATGTTGAACACCAAATTTTCTATCAAACACAGAAAATTAAAATGTAATACAACTACCATGCACAAATAACCAATATTGAAATGAAATATCAGATAAAGGAAATGAACACAAGAGAGGGTTGAAATCATCCACATACATGTATTATTGCTTCAAAAAATGATACAGAGCATTACAATGGCCAAGAGGTAGAACTTGCATTGCAGTCTTAATAGAAGGTTTGAACTCCACAAATTCATCTACAGACCAAAGAAGAAGGGAGGGTGCAAAACCAAAATGTCCAACCCTTTACAATGAGCCAAGCTCTTACCTTTATAGATGAAGTGAAGGAAGGACAAGAAAATAGGTGGGAAACCTGATTTGTGAAGCTCAGCTACTAGCCATCAATGCCCTTGTAAATCCTCCCACAATCTATCAATTCTGCCTCTCTATGTCTGTTTGACATGTTGAAGAAGGAAGAATGATGGATCAGATCAAATCTGATCTGGTTGTTAAAGCAATCAAATCATACACTAATGGCATGAAGATGTTTTCCTATTTTTAACCCACATAACCTCATCAAAATTAAAGTTTCATGTTTCCATGGCATAGATGAGGTTGAGACCTTTCCAATGGTACCAATTTTTTTGAATTTCAAGTACTGGATCGAAAGATATGCCCATTTGAATACTTGAATTGAATCCATACAAAAATGGCAAAAAATATGTTTAGCAAAACGGATCTGCGGGCCCGAAATTCACTTTATGCCTTTTGCACAAAAATACAGAAGTGCAAAAATCTCCCCACAAGCCCACAAGCCCAAAATTCACTTTTTCCCAAAATCCTCTGCGGCCTAAAATCGAAATTGTTCCTTTTGCACAAAAGTCACAAAAGTGCAAAAGTCTCCCATAGCCCCACAAGCCCTTCTCATTTTCCATTTAGCAAACAAACCTCCTAGGCTCATGGGCCCACACTTACAAACTGCGCTTTTATGAAAGTTTCCCAATTTGTCAAAAAGCCTCCCACGGCCCTGCAACTCTACATTCCTGAAAAGTCATCTCTGGGCCCGCTGGCCCGCATTCTCCACTTGGGCAAAAAGTACTCCCCAGGCCCACCAGCCTACTTTTGGCAAAGAATCCTTCAAAGGCCCACCTTCTCGCTTTGAACTGAAACATGGCCACATGTCCCTTTTGGTTGGCGGGGTCATATGTCTGATCCTTGGACACGTGGAGGCTCATTGCATATTTGGGACCTGCCCCATGATTTTACCTTCAAAGTTGCATGAATGAGGCACCTGGAGGGTTCCACTGACCATTCTATACTTAGTCGATTAAACGGCCAGTCTGTGTCCCCCTTTTGACTCTTAGACACGTGGAGGGCATGCGCCAATTTGGGGGACCACCTTTTAGAGTTGATCATTGAAGTTGACCGAATTGACACGTGGCACCCTCTGCTGACTTTGATCTTGAGCTTTTCAATTTGGGCTATGCCTTTTCGAACCTGGACACATGGAAGCCTCACGCTTTTGGAGTCTCTACTGTTGGATTTACCTTTGAAGATACACTCATGTTGACACGTGGAGACTTTCTGAGTCTTTATACTTAGTTGATTTGGCCAACTCTGATGCTTTCTCGAACCCTAGACACGTGGAAGCTCCACACTCATTTGAGTCTCTGCTTTTGGTCGCGCCTTTGAAGATTCATGGATGAGACATGTGGATATTCCACCATCTTTTATATACTTAGTTGATTAAACAGTGGCTCTATCCCCCTTTTTGGGCTAGGGACACATGGAAGCTTGGCACTTTTTTGGAGACCCGACCTTTTGGATTTACCTTTGAAGATGCACCAATGAGACACGTGGCAGCTTCCACTGGCTCTTCCATATTAGCTGATTAATGGGCCCACTCTGTCAAGGGGGCTTGGACCACGTGGCCAACCTTGGCACTTATTTGGGAACCCACTTTTGGGCCCATCCTTGAAGTGTTGCACTGATGAGACATGTGAAGGTTGCCAACACTTTTCAACTTCTGATTTGGGGTGTCGAGTGAACCTTTTCAGGTTCTGGGACACGTGGAAGCTTCACGCTTGTTTGGGGAACTCCCCTTTGCTTTGACCCTTGAAGGTGGATCGTTGAGACACTTGGTGCCTTCCATTGACAATCTTATACTTAACCAATTTGGGCCCGCTTTGAATCATATGTGAAGCTGAAAACTTTTATCTTTTCATTGTTTTCCTCCTGAGAGCCTTTGGCCTCCTTTGACATTGTTTGATCCTTTGTTGACCCTACTCCTCCATTGTAGAGCCTACCTGCCCCCTTGACTGTTGGATTTGAATGTGAGCTCGTATGACTGAACTGACCCTTCGATTTTCTCTCTATGTAGGGTTGTGTTTGATCAATTTTTTTAGGGGGGAAAATTGAGATAATAGTTTGGTGACTCACAGGGACATCTACCTTCTAGATGAAGAGACTAGTATCCTGAGAAGTATCCATTGGGCATGGAGTCTACCTGGTAATTTCAAAACTGGTCTGGAACTGCCTTCCGCTGCATGCACTCTTATGTTTGCGAGAAAATCTTGGATTCAAGATTTGTGAGAGTAGAGAGTTTTCTGAAACCTGGAAAATTCTCCCTCATTTTTTTTCCACAAACTTGATCTGTTGGAGTGCAATGAAAACATCCATACCTACTCCAATAGGGATACTCTGCAGATTTAGTTTCTTGTGGCCACAAGTATTTTCCATGGGTGAGATGAACTATATACAAGCATACACCAGAAGCAATAGAACATGTGCACTAGCACTTAGGGAAATTGAAACCTAAACTATAACAATACAATGTGCATACGCACTTGGAGAAATTGAAAACCTAGGCTAATATTTACAAGGGTGAGAAATTTTCCTTTTAGTAGAAGTTTTTGAGGTAGATCCCATTGACTGGAATCTGTAATTCTTTACCATCCAACTTAGCTAGCCGGAAGGAATTGCTACTTTTACATCTTGTGACCATGTAGGGGCCACTCCAAATGGCATCAAACTTGGAATGCCTTCCTTAGTTTTTCCCGATCTGCATCCCACTTTAGAACTAAGTCCCCCTCTTGAAAGTTCCTTGTTCTTGATTTCTTATCAAAGCTCTTCTTGATCAATGCTTGATCTTTCTCCATGATCTGCATTGCATGTTCTCTTGCTTCTTCTACTCCCATTAGCTCTGCATACCTGATTTCCATAGGTTCAAACTCGGCTAGTTCCAACTATTTCATGAGCTCCAAAGTGGGAAACTCCAATGATATGGGAAATACTGCCTCTTTTCCATATACAAGCTTGTATGGGGAGCTGCCTATACACCTTTTGGTTGTGATCCTATCAGCCCATAGAGCTGATTTGAGCTTTGTGTGCCAAGTTCTCTTGATTTTCATCAAGATTCCTTCTAATAATTCTTATTAGGTTCTTATTTTTGGACTCTACTTGGCCATTACCTTGAGGGTAATAGTTTGATGAAGTGCTGAGGTATACACCATTCTTGACAATCCCATTCAGTGATACTTGTACCAAGGAATGCCAATGCATTATCTGATATGATAGTGGCAGGGACTCCAAACCTAGTGACTATCCCTTCATAGAAATCCAAGATGTTGGATTCATTTTCCTCCTTTAATGTCACTTCAGTCCACTTAGTGAAATAGTCAATCACTGTGAGTATCCACTTGTGGCTCTGGATTGAATTTGGGTTGATTACTCCAATGAAGTCTAGTCCCCATTGCATGAATGGCTGATCCACTGAAATTGGATGAAGGGGTAGGGCTGCTAACTTTTCCTTCCCTATGAAGAATGCACACTTCTTGCATTTCTTGATCCATGAGTAGTAATCCCTAAACACCATAGGCCAATAATAACCAACTTTCATGATTTTGAGAGCCGTTACTCGAGGAGAAAAGTGGCCTCCTACTTCTCCATCATGGAACTCATGCAACACCCTCTCAATTTGGAATATCCCAATGGACCTCAATAGATGCACTATTGATATCCCTTCTTGAACAAGAACCATCAATAAGCACATATGGGATGGCTTGTAATCTGAAGTATCTCCTCTTTATTTGTTCCATTCTGGAGGGCACAAACCTATTTGGAGATAATGCACCAAGGATTGAGTCCAACATGGAATAGTGTGTCATTAGCTGGCTGCTCTTGATCATTCTGCGTAATAGGACAACCTCTTCTTCATCTGCTGACTCAGCTTGTTTCTTGGAAGTGAGTTTCTCACATAGACCCTTGCCACGAACCAACTTGGTCACTTTGATTTCAATATCATACTCCATTACATGAGTGATCCAACCTGACTCTCTTCTCATTCAAGTCCTTGTTTAGGAGAAAATCCTTGACACCAACATGAGACACTAGTAGTTGAATCTTGTTGTTAGAGACCAAGTGTCTGAACTTCTTCAAACTCCTAATGATAGTAAGGACATGCTTTTCAATGAAATAATACTTTACTTTGTAATCCTCCAAGCTCTGACTGAAGAAGGCTATGGGATCTTTTGAACCTTCCTTGTTAGGCTGAACCAAGATAGCTGAGATTGTGTCTAACCCTCCAAAAGCATACAACATGAAGTCCTTTGAAAATTTCAGGTTAATAAGAGTTGGGGCCTATGATATTGCGAGCTTGATGGCCTAAAAACTTTCTTTTCCTTCTGCTGTCCATTTAAATGCAAGACTCTTCTTCAACATCATTGTTAAAGGCTTCACAAGAGTGGAAAAATTAGGCACAAATCTGTGAAAAAAGTTTATTCTCCCCAAGAAGCTTTGGAGAGACTTCTTGTGTTGTGGCAATGGAAGTGTTCGGATGGATTCAACCTTTCAGGATCAATTGTTAACCCTTCTCTTGAGACAATGTGGCCCAACAATTTTCCGTCATGTACCAAGAATACACACTTCTTTGGATTCAATGACACTCTGAACCTTCTACACCTCTGAAATACCTTCCTGAGGTGGAAGAGATGGTCTGTAGCATTCTTTGAGAAGATGGTGATATCATCTAGATACACCAGAACCATCTTGTTGATCAATAATTTGAACATGATATCCATAGCTCACGGAAATGTTGCTCTGGCATTTGACAGTCCAAATGGCATCATATTATAAGCATATGTACCCAATTTGGTGGTGAAGGTTGTCTTGAACTGATCTTCCTCTTTCATCATTATCTGATTATAGCATGAGTATCCATCTAACAATGAAAACCTCTCAGAGCCAGCTACAACCTGCAAGATTTGCTCCATCGATGGAAGTGGGTAGTGATATTTGAGTGATGCTCTATTTAGATCATGGAAGTCTACACACAATCTGATTTCTCCATTTCTTTTCCTCACAGGCACCAAGTTTGCAACCCAACTTGAATGACTTGATAGGGAAGATGATGCTGGCCTCAATTAGCTTGTTCAACTATTTTCTCATGAGAGGTTAAATGTGAGGGTTTACTGTCCTTTGCTTTTGTCTGAAAGGCTTAAATCCAGGATCCAGCTTGATAGTGTGTTGTGCCAACCTTGGGTTGAAACCTCTTAAATCCTTGTAAGTATAAGCAAAGACATTTGGGAATTCTTGACAAATTTGAACGAACTCAGATTTTTCTTGTTGGGTACTTACCTTGCTGATTCACAATGTTTTGCCTTCATCTATGGAAATGGGCTCTGAATCTTCACCCTTTACCTGAATATTTTCTTTCTCCTTCAAGAATTGATCATTTGGGTTGAAGATTGACTCCAAGGTTACAAGACCTTTTGGTAATTTGTTAGTTCTCAGCCACACCACTTGGTTGCCATACTGTTGTTCCAATTTGTCTTGGTTTCTGGAGAAGAACTCAGCTTCTTCTTGTAGAAAATTGACAATTTATTGATCATTCTCAAAGACCTGCCAACTTGTGTTATTATCTAGGACAAGTTGGCCTTATAACCACCTTAATATGGGGCTGAAATTTCTCACTCTTGATACTCTCTACTACATCAAATGCCGCCCTGATTTTTACCAATCTGTCCACTACTTCATTCTTCTTCCTTGGGATGGAATTGATTCCAAATGCTTTGAAATCTTTGATGAGATCCCATACCCAGTTCTTGTATTTTTTTAACAGATCATTCTTGGCAGCATTTTGTCCTTAGACTTGATTCGTACAACTAGATCACTATTGCCAAACACTTGCAAGTTTTTAATCTCTCTTTTTCTTGCCCAATGCAATCCATGGATCAAGGATTCATAATTTGGTGTGTTGTTCAAGCAAGAAAATTGGAAACGTAAGGTTGAGTAATATTTCATACCTTGAGGTGAAACAAGCATAGCTCATCCTCCAGCTCCTTGTCTACTTCTTGAGCCATCAAAGAATATCTGTCATACCTCATTATCATCCTTATGGTCTGGCTTAGTGATGATAGGGAGAGGATGATTCTCCTCATGCAAATAGTAAACTCCTAGCTCAGATTCCTTCATTTACTTGTAAGGGTCAAATTCATGCCTCTTATTCACCCATTGGTCGAGAGTCAAGTCTAGAATACACCCAACCTTGGTATCTACCTCATAAGTGCTTAGGAGGTCTTCCTGATCAAAGGATAAATAATTTGCATTGATTGGGATGAGTACATGAGGCTCAATATGGAAATCTACAATGGGCTCAGATATTATCAAGCCTTAGCTCCATACCTTGTTCTAAAAAGCATGTGCGACTAATCAGTAGACAAATAACCTCCAATTTTAGTGGTGAAGTCTCTTGACAAACAAAATACAAAGTGTGGTGGCAAGTCTATGACTGATATGTTTTGCAATATGGTCACATTGAGGCATGCATGTAATGTGAGGGTAAAATCCTTGATTAATCTAACCATTGTTACTGTTGTCCCATCCAATTGCACTATGCCCTAGGAGATGAATTCGTATTGAAGACCCAACTGATCAGCTATTTTCTTCGGCAAGACTAAGCTACTCACTCCCGAATCAATCATGTAATTATGTACCAATTTGTCCCCAATGATAAATGAAACATAGGATGGAGGGGGCTTCAGATTATTACCTTTTTTTCCTTCATGGTTTCCTTCATGCTGAGCCGCATTGGTAAGAACTTTCTCTTGTTGGTTGGGGGGACTGATTTGAGGTTAACCAATTGGCCATAACAACCTGCAAAAGTATCTCTATCCTAGGATAGCCAAAAAATCCCACATTGAGATGTTTACATTTGTTTTCTTCATCTGTTTAATGATGTTAAATGGGTATGAGCTATCCTTTTTGTTGCCCCTTTCCTTACACATTCTTCTCTTACACGTGGGTCATTACAACTGGTGCCTGAGTAGGTCTGGAAGGTGGCTTTGGCTGACTCTGCACATTGGGAGTTACCCTTTGCATGGAAATAGAGGGCTATGGACCATTTGAATTGGAGGATTTACCCTCTCCAATATTCCTCTTCTTGGACTGTGTATTTGCTGCCACACTATGAGGAGGTGCTTGATTCATACCACAAAAATCTTCAGCCTACCAATTAACAAACATGGTCTCACTTGGAGGTGCCTCTTTCTGGGTTTCTTGCTACTGATTTTCCTCTTTATTGGGATCTTGGGACACACCAATGGTCTATACCATTAAGGTTTGGTTTAGTGCACCATTGAAACACATTGACTTATGGGGCTGACTACATGGGAAACACCAATCATATTCTTGTGCCATGTTGTTTTGTGTTGGAACCAAGGCCCTCGATGTTGAAGCTAGCGTTTGGATAATATGGTCAAAAAGGCCTAACAGCTTGAGGTTGTCCTTGGTTTTTATTTTGATTTTTAGCATGAGCTGGTGGTCTATTTTTTCTGGTATGGGGGCCTAGCTTGATACTGAGTTTGAGGCTGAAATGGCCTATAACTATAAGCTTGTTGCCTCTTGTTAGTCACTAGCTCATTTCCTAGGTTTTGCAGTTATTTCATAACCTCTTGTAGCACTTTTGAAGTGCTAGAAGATGAGGTGGAAGCTTCAGCTGAACTTTTATTCCTTGAAGTAGGTACGAGAGCTAATGTGGGTGTTTAACTAGTGCTTGGAGCTTTGAGTTCTAGATATAGAGGCGTAGGTGGCCTAGGTGCAAGTTTACCATCCTGAATTAAATAATTTTCAGCTCTAATGGAAATGTTATAGGCTGAAAGTAAGGTTACACCTCCCATGGATTGAATCATTAAGGAAATATCATAATGTAAAGCTCTAAGGAAGTATATAAAAGTGCATTCATCTATTGGTCTTACGGCCACCAGAATCCTATCCCACATCCGCTGGAATCTAAATTTGAAGTCGGTCAACTACTCATTAGGATCCCTCTTGATTGTTGTCAATTGTTCCAACAAGGATAGATTACCTCCCTTCTCTCCAAATTGATTGTGAAGAGCTCTGTATAGATGGTCCTAATTCTGAATAGAGCCTTGCTGTTAGACTCCTAAACCATTGCAATGCTTTTCCCTTGAATGAAGAGGATAAAAATTTGACTGCAATGTCCATCTCAATGATGTCATGAATTACACAAACATTTTCAATGTCTTAAATGTGGTCACTAGGACTAGTCTGGTTCTCTCTAGTGAAATATGGAATGTTGTTCAATTCTGCAACTAGAACTAGATTTTGTGCATTAAGAGTGAGTGAGCTACTGCCGGTGAAGTTAACATAGGGATTGGGTTGTGGATGTGCCATTATGATTGGCCTAAGAACCCTTGTTGATTAAATGAAAGGTTTACCAGAGGGAGGTGTTGACAAGGTCCTATTTGGTGGAGATGGAGAGATTTGAGATCTTCTTCCCCTTCTCCCTCTATCTGGGGACAAGTACATATAGAAAAACAATACTTCTTCTCTAGTTCTTGATCTATTCTGAATTTTTCTCATGAATCTTCCAAGCCTAGGCTACTGAAACCATTGGACTCTACCTCTTTTGAAGTCGCCAGATGTGTAATTTTAGAGCTTCTTAGAATCTGAAAACTTACAAAAAGTGCACATCAATCTTGTTGCAATAAAAATGGAGACCTCTTGGTCCCACAGGGCATGCCAAAATTGTTACTGCAAAATCATAGCACCCATGAATGTCTGCAACTAGATGGGTTGAGACTCTTAGTGTGATTGTCATAACATGGAGCATATCTCAAAGCATGGGACTTTGAAATAGAGAGAGCTCTCCAGATGAAGCTATTCCTATTCCTCTGTTCAGGTGCACACATAATATTTGTAGAGGATCTATCCTAAAATATATTCTAACTTGCCAAGGAGATAGGGTTAAGGAGATTCAAGAAATTAAAACTAAACTAAAAGAGGTAATGCACCAAAGGAATGCTGTACACTGGCTTTTCTATCAAACAAAGACCATTAAAATGTAATACAACTACCATGCTTAGATAACCAATATTGCAATGAAAGATCAGATAAAGGAAATGAACACAAGAGAGGGTTGAAATCATCCACAGACATGTATTATTGCTTCATAAATTGATACATAGCATTACAATGGCCAAAAGGTGAAAAAATTGCATTATAGTCTAAATAGAAGGTTCAGACTCCATGATTTCATTTGCAGACCAGACTAGAGAAGAAGGGAGGGTACAAAACCAAAATGTCTAAGACTTTACAATGAGCCAAGCTCTTACCTTTATAGATGAAGCAAAGGGAGGAGAAGAAAAGAGGTGGGAAACCTGATTTGGAAGCTTAGCTACCAGCCATCAATGCCCTTGTAAATCCACCCACAAGTCCACCTCTCTATGTCTGTTTGGCATGTTGAAGAAGGAATAATGGTGGATTAGATCAAATCTGATCTGGTTGTTGAAGCAATCAGATCATACATTAATGAAATGAAAGACGTTTTCCTATTTTCACCCACCTAACCTCATCAAAATTAAAGTTTTAGATTTCCATGGCATAGATGAGGTCGAGACCTTTCTAATGGTACCAAATTTGTTGAATTTTGAGCACTGGATCAAAAGATATGCCCATTTGAATACTTAAATTGAATCCGTACAAAAATGGTGAAAAACCAGTTTAGTAAAATGGATCCGTGGGGCCTGAAATTAACTTTGCACCTTTTGCACAAAAATACAGAAGTGTAAAAAATCCTCGTAGCCCCAATCCTGAAATTCACTTTTTCCCAAAAGTCTCTGTGGGCCCGAAATTGAAATTGTGCCTTTTGTACAAAAGTCATAAAATTGCACAAGTCTCCCCACAAGCCTGCAACCTTCTCATTTTCCCATTTGGAGAAAAAACCTCCTCAGGCTTGTGGGCCCGCACTTACAAACTACACTCTTATGAAAGTTGCCAAAGTTGAAAAAATAATCCCGCAGCCCCGTAACTCTACATTCCCCAAAAGTCATCTCCGGGCCCGCTGGCCCACATTTTCCACTTAGGGAGAAAATTCTTCACCAGGCCCGCCGGCCCACTTTTGGCAAAGAATCCTTATAAGGCCCACCTTCCCGTTTTGACCTAAAACATGGCCACGTGTCCCTTTTTTTTGGCGGGGTCATATGTCTTATCCTAGACACGTGGAGGCTCTACACATATTTAGGACCTACCCCCAGATTTTACCTTCGAAGTTGCGCAGATGAGGCATGTGGAGGGTTCCTCTAAAATTTCTATACTTAGTTGATTAAATGGCCGGATCTATCCCCCTTTTTACTCTTGGACACGTGAAGGGCCTGTGCACAAATTTGGGGGACCACCTTCGGAGTTGATCTTTGAAGTTGTGTTGAGTTAACACGTGGCACCCTCCACTAACTCTACTCCAGTTTGTGATACTTCAACCGATTTCACGATCTCTCCCTTTCTCGAACCCTAGGACACGTGGAAGCCTCAGCGCTCATGTCTGAGATACTCTACTTTGGGATCACACCTTTGAATTTGTGCATCGATGAGATGCATGGAGACCTTACAGCCAATTCTCCAATACTTAGCTCAATTAAACAGCCGACTCTGTCTGTTTTTCAGACCCTGGGACACGTGGAAGCTCTACGCACTCACTTAGAGACCCTGGTTGGGGATCGCACCTTTGAAGATGCGTTGAAGAGACACATGGAGATCTTCTGTCTGGCTCATTAGAATTAGTCGATTAAATAACCGGTACAATCCCTTTTTTGGGCCTGTGGACATGTGGAGGCTCTGCGCTCACTTGTTTGAGGCCCACCTTTTTGGCTTGACATTTGGAGATGCGTCAGATGAGGCACATGTGAAGCATATTCCCGTCTGGCTTCCATACTTAGCTGATTTGGGCCCACTGTCTGGTCCCCCTTTTTGAGGCTTTAGACCACGTAGTGAGTCTTGACACTCATTTGGGAACCTACTCTTTTGGGATTCTAGCCTTCAAGTGTTGCATCGATGAGATACATGAAGTGCCATCCACTGCTCTGACACTCTTCATACTTAGCCGATTTGGGGCCTCAAGTGAACACTACCTCATCGGATTCTGGGACATGTGGAAGCTTCACACTCATTTGGGTCTCTACCCTTGGCTTCGACCCTTGAAGGTGCACCATTGAGACATGTGGAACCTTCCGTCAACACTCTTATGCTTAACCAATATGGGCCCGCTCTAAATCGTATGTGAAGTCAAAAAACTTCTAACCTTTCCCCATTTTTCTCCTGAGAGCCTCTGGCCTCCTTTGATGTTGTTTGATCCTTCATTGACCCTACTCTTCCAATATAGAACCCTCCTTCCCCCTTGACTATTGGATTTGAATGTGAGCTCGCATGACTGAACTGACCCTTCAATTTTCTCTCATGTGGTGTCGTGCTTGATCAATTTTCCTGAGGGTGAAATTGAGATAACAATAGTCACTTGTAAAATCTTGACATCGTACCTTATCCTTTTATTCAAATATCAGTATATGTGTTATATGTAATGAAAGCTAAACAAATTAATATTTTTAGATGCATAAAATTTAGGTAGTGGGATTGAATTAAATTATGGATCAAACTTCTTGGAATTAGAAGGTATCCGAAATGGGACTATTATTAATTAATAAATAAATACATTTTATTTCACTAATGAAAGGAATAATAATTATAATAATAACATTTATTATTATTATTATTATTATTACATCATGTTTCTATGATTTTTTAGTGTGGTATGTCAAGTGTCCTTGAGAATAAAGTGAATAATAATCAAATTTATTTTTATATTGATATTTAATTATATTTTGGGTAATATTAAACCCAAAATGTAGCATTAAATGCAGTGATGTGAGTAAGAAAACTCCTAATATTTTACATTTATACTTAATTCTAACTTCAAAATTCACTGAAGACGCGTTCTTAAATTCTCGATTTAAGTTTCATCTCTAAAGGTATTCCAGTAATTGACAAAACCTATCTTAGTTCAAATTAAAATAAAATTTAATCATGAAAGTTTACAGTTCCTATACATGAAATTCATTATATTGAGATTAATATTACCAAAGAATTTATTTACATGGAGAAGTCATTAGTTGTCATTGCAAATCAATGGCCTCCATTATAGTTGTATTTATGTAACTTGTAAGACCATCATAGATACAAAATTTTAATACTTGACATACATAAATTTATTCCAAGCATGAAACAATTAACTATTTTTCATTGATTTTTGTAATGCCTCGTTCATTTTCGACTTCCGACCTTACTTCCTTACCCTGTTGCTTAACGTTGATTGTTTATATGAGCCCTTTTGATCGTTACGTGTTGTGACCCTAGTGGGAAGTTATTTAGCATCTTTCATTCCTTCTCTCATTTCATCATGACATCTCTATCTGTTGTTAGTTGTCGAGGGTCTTTAGTAGCTTACTTTTCTAACATTCTTCTAGTGATCTAATCGTGCCTTCGATATATGGAATGCTCAATGACGTTTGTTAAAAAAGAGTTCAAATGGAATATTAAAATCTTTTAAGTTATCTTAGGTGTAATTATTAAAAGATACCTATCTTTTGAACCCTGTCCTTTTAATATATATATATATATATATATAAAATAATAATAAAAGGGATTTATCCCACACCTAAACTAGTCTCCTAACAATCTTGGCTTATGGGGAAGTGGAGAAAGGTTGGTGGAAGGTGCCAAGTTGGAGAGTACTGCTAAGATCAATTTTTGAAACATTGACTACTCACTGGATCGTCTTTGGTTGACTAAACTTCACGCCTACCTAGTTTTTTTTCTTATTGCTAATTAAGGGTGAATTTATTATTGATGCCATAAACATTTCCCCCCGCATTTTGGTCATTAATGTTCATACTTGGCATGAGGGAGATGTGATCTCCAATGCCTTTTTTTTTTTGTATTTGGTGGCTAGAGGTGCGTGGAGTTGATGGCCACCTACCATTTCATTATTATGTTTCTTTTATATCTATTATCAGTTGTAATTTTGGGTCTGTTTGCACCAACTTTGGATGCTAGTAGTGTTATGTTTATGGAGCCTATTTTCATGTTAGAGTGTGGTACACCTTCTATGTGTTACACTCAAATATGTTTACCGTGGTCCTACTCACTGGTGAGTGGGTCAAGGGGGTTTGGGGGGGGGGGGTGAAGTCCCCCCTGATCTATGGGGGGTACGGGGGGCGAAGCTTCCGAAGCAAATTTTCATGGGTGGTTTATTAACCCATGGGTAATGGGTAACCATTATGGGTTTTTTTTGGGCCCATGGTTTTTTAGTACCCATTGTTTTGATACCCACGGTTTTTTGCCCATGGTTTTGATACCCATAGTTTTTGCCCATGGTTTTGATACCCATGGTTTTATATCAAACTGCTTAAGCAATTATCTATTTATATGGTCTTATGCATATGATACATAGACAAGCAAATGTATTGCAGATGTGCTTTGAATTCGGATGTGAATTTTGTAGAGTTTGTTGAGCATAGCTCCAAACGGATCTGGGTATTGTATTGAGAGAGTGGAGGCTTGTAATAAAATCTGAGCAAGTGATTCTTGGTGGACGTAGCCCAAATTGGGTGAACCACTTTAAATCTTGTCTCTCTGTGCTTTGTTATTTATTCTGCACTTTTATTTGAGATATGTAATATTTTTTTGCATATTAGTTTCTACTGTTGTGATTCTGTAAGGGATTATTCCACATATTTTATCTATTATTTCCTAGCAAGTAGCTAGTAAGAAGTCCAGGCTGGGTGGAGCTTCCAAACAATGCGGTCACAGTTGTTCTTCTTTTCTTAACCTTCTTTTTCCTTGTTCATCCTGCATATGCCTCTCAAGGGATCTTGGAATGAAGTGGGGATGCCCAACAAATAGAATAGACGAATTTCAACTTGGGATTTTGGTTTTAGGCCTACTTGGTGGATGGTTGATTTGTGGATGCTTCAATCAGGCATGATAAGCTATCCTTTTCCATTATGTGCTAAAATTTGACAAATCTCTTGAAAAGAGACATTCCTTTTCTTGAAATTGGTATTTAAATTGTGATTTTGAGGATTGTGTTAAGTCTTTGAGTAATAGTTGGATACTTCTAGATTTTCCTCTGATTGTGGTCTTCTAGTAGTTGTGGATGCTTTTATCAATGTAGAATTTTTTCTTTGGAATGAATGTTTCCTAATCCCTCTTACAACTTAATACATTTATTAATTGCATAACAAGTAAATCATTGCAGTAATTTTTTGGGTTATTTTTTATTTATTTAATTTTTCTAATGTAACTATTTTATTGGGAATTAACGTTTTGTTTAAGTATGCACATGGAGGTGGTTATGGGATTTGGAAAGTTTTTAAATTATTGGAATGACTATATATATTCCTCCAACCCATGGATAATTTTTGGGTTGTATTATTCGGATTGCCCAATAAATTGGGTTTCTGATATTAATATTACGGTGTTCAAATTGTTGGATCTTGGTCTCTTCAACATTTTTGGGATATTATTGATATCATGTTAATGGTTTCCCTCTGTTTATTTTTTTGTGAATGTATTTTGTGTATGAGTAGATCCATAATATTTGTAAATCTCAGAAAAAAAGGGGAAATTGATTTTTATTGAGATACAAGAAAATCGATTAGTAATATTATAACCCAAAATAAAAAAAATAAAGAAAATGATTTGTATTTGAGATAGAGGAAAATCAATTGGTAATATTATAACCTTGAAATAGGGAAATAAATTTGTATTAGTGATACAAAAAAAGGGGGAAAATTGATTTGTATTTATTAATACAACGAAATCAATTTATAAAATTATAATTTCAAAAAAGGGGGAATATCAATTGTATTTATTAATACAGAATAATCAGTTTGTAATAATTCTAAATTTGGCCTTGATGAAGGTTTATTTTGTGAGAAATATCATATACGGATAATAAAACAAATGCTTTGGTTCAGGCATATAAATTTTGGGTATAAAATGTTAATGCCTAGGTTTTTAACCTCCCGCCCTTAGGGAAATTCTAGTTTCGAATCCCCATTTTTATCGAAGGGGATATTTTTTATTTAATAAATTTATGGAAGGACTATTGTTTTGATCTCTAGTTACGATTTTCATATAGGAAGATTGAGAAAACCTATATGGATTATCATAGTTTAAATATACGTTTTTTGTTTATTATACCTATACAAAGTGAGTTGACTTCGGAAATTCTGACCAAGTCGAGATTCATGGTTATATTCCTCAAGAATTGGAGGGTTATAAATCTAAAGTGTTATGGAACTTGGATGGGTGTGTTTAGAATGCTAGCTTACATAATGGAATTGGGTAGTTATGAGGCTTGTCGCTGCCCCATTCTTGGCTATATCAAGTAAACTAGGCTTCTTGGCATTCCCCATTTTTGAATTTTGTTGCCATCCTTTTTCTCTTGTTATTATCCTTATAGACTCACTTATTAGATAAGAAAATATATATTGTTAGTTTCAAAATAGGATTTCAACTCATATGATTGTATGATGGAACTCCCTTTACACTCGATTGGTTTTTAAACTTTTGGTTTTTTCGAGACATTGTTTATAACTACAACATATGACTTTCTTCTTAGATAGCATGGTTAAAAATTTTGTGTGGTTCTTAAAAATTAGTTAAGTGGTTGGAGTGCAGATCCATTTCTTGAAATAGAAGTTTTCCTTTCCTAAGGTTAATAAATAGTAGCATATTGCTGTTTTTGTAGTCTTATCATGCTCAGTTCTCATGAACTGACTCAAGTTAATACTTGTGCAGATGGATTTTACGAGTACAAAAAGGAAATACTTGTAGAAAATTTCCTTAGTGTTGGCTATGAATTTCTTTTCTACAAATGCTTTTATGTTGTAAAACTCTGGAAAGGGTCCCATAGAAATTTTAGAAGAAGGGACAGTGACTTAGTATAATGTATTGTGGAGTATTTTTGTCATAAATATTAAAAGATTGGGTTTTTTTTGCTATTGTGGATAATATATAAACAATGATTACCTTATTGTTATGAGTGATTTTATTATACTATAGAGATTCTAAGAATAGTATAGTGTTGCTTGACCAATGTTGTTACTCTCTTATTCCCTAGTCATAGTTCCATAGAATTGGTTTGTCCCTTTGGGTTTTGCATCATGTTGGAAAGAATTGATGTAATCATGTATAGTTTTCACAAGAGAGTAATGGTAAACTTTGTTCTTGAGATAAAATTTTGTGTTGTAAACAACTTCTAGGACATAGTAGCAATGCAATTCTAAGCATAATAAATGGTTGGATGATCCTTGTAAATTTGTTGTGTGTGTGTGTGTGTGTGTGTGTGTGTTGCTATGATCTACTCGATAAAATTTTATTCCTTAAGTGATCATAGAGGAAACTATCATTTGTAAAGAAAAATATATATACCTTGCTACCCCTAGATAAACTAATGAACATTACTCTTTTATGGTGAATTCTAAAACAATATTAAGATGAAATCAATTATTATATTTTGGATGATAATACGGTCATAATAAGTAGGAGGATACTGATTAGAAACCTTTCAATCTATCTCACCAGTTGAAAACGTAATTTGTATATTTTGTCAATCTCGTCAAGAGAAGCCTAAGTAATACCTTTATTCATTCTGGATAATGTCCTATCCTAATCAAATCATGGTTAATAACTAATAAGATCTTAAAGATGAATCCAATTCCATGTTCTTATTTTAACTTCTCCCAAAGTGATTTGTAATCTTATCTTAATTATTGTTAAACGTTTGATACTTTCATAAGGAGGTTATAGTGCTGAAACTAAATGGCACCTTCCCCTAAACTAGATCTTGCACTCATCACCTTGTGCAATGGAGGTAGGAAACAAGATTCAGTTACTTGGGTATGTTTATGTAACCTTGTGAGAAATGGAAAATTTTCTTTTAACCAAACGAATTAAGCAAGTTATTGCCATATTAGAGATGATCCTCTTTCTGAAAACTTGATCTTAGGCTAATTATTTGATAGGATAAAAGAAATAAGTTCACCATTGTAAGGAGAATTGTTCAAATCAGATCATGAATCTTCTTAATTGTAAAGTCAAGTTTGAAAGGAATTTTTTTAGTAAATACATAACCTTAAAAGGTTTTACACAATGGGATGTCCTCAACTATAATTGTGAATTGTGCTTGGACTTCTACGTTGTTCCTTGTCAAAAAGAAAAGAAAATTGTTCATGATGGGTGTTGTATATTTCCTTGTTTCCTATGTGGTCAATGTTGTGAAAAGCTTATTGAGAGTTGGTTATATCCATTTCTCGTCACTCTATTTTTCTGTAAACCCCAAGCAATCAAAAAACAATATCTGAGTTTTGTGGTGTTGTTATTTCACCTGATTCTTAGACGTTTCTTTGAAGTATTGATGAAAAAAATAGGGTAACGGGCGTAGAAGAAATACCTGCTCAAATGTTGGTTGATGGGTTATTGCGCACGTATGACTTCTGAATCCACAGCTGATCGTGAGAGCTTCCTTTTGGCTGGGAGGAACTTCCTGTAATGAAAAGAAAGACTACCAAAAAGAGTTAAAAAAGATATGCAGTGAACTTCCTAGCTTGTGCTAGATCTGAGAAGTGTGCAGGATAAAATGCTTGATCTCCTTCATGCGTGTTCTCGCTAGAATTCGATCTCAGAAGATGTGACATCTCTCAGGAAGATCTCAAGGTTTTCCAAATTTTTCCAATCTTTGCCAACCTTCAAAATAAGGTTGTTTTGGGGGATAAAAGAGTAACTGACAACAGTTCCGGCTTAACCAGCAATGATTAGGGCTAACCGGTGTCGGTTAAGGTGGGATTTCCTAGGTTTACTAAACTAGGGAGATCCTCTTGATTTTCTCGGATCTTGTGTCGTTAACCTGTGGATTAAACTAGAAGCTTCTTGTGAGCATGCGGGAATGTGGTTAGAGAGAATGTAGGCATTGATTTTTAGGGTTTGGGTAAGTCTTAGTTAGTTATGACAACTTACTAAGAATAGGTCTTAGGGTGAGTTGGCTTGATGAGGTGTTTTAGGTGAAGTGTATGTGTGGATATTATTTAAATTAAGATATTTAAATAATAAATATGGTGAGGATAATGAATTCATTTAATTAAATTAATATTAGTGTGGTGAAGAGGGCCATGGCTAGGTGAATGTGATGAAGGGTGCTTATTTTTTGAAGGACCAAAGGGGAGTGTGACCTAATTTTAGTGTCTACATTTTTCCCCTTTTTGTTGCATAGCTTGTATTGGTAAGTGACTTTCTAACAAAAATAAGATTTGGTTGTCCCATGTGTGGGTGAGTAGGTGATCCCCCTCAAACTAGGAACTGACGAGGATGAAGATAGAATCAGGGAGTGGTTCGATAAAAGGTAATTATGAGGAAAAAGGCATATGAGCATGAGGAAAATAGGTGTAAGGTCTACTCGGGTAAGCTAGGTAACGGGTCAGGGTCAAAGGTAGCAACGATCAAATGCACGCACACATATAAACTGCAACACACTACCAAGTTGAAGAGCAGGCAAACTCTACATCGATCTAAGGTTGAAATGATTATGGTATCCCAAGGTATAGAGATATGGTACAAGGAAACAAATGTAGATTAGGTTCAGGAACATGTAGGTATGTTTTGGAAAACCTTTGTAAAGGTAGGGTCCCTTAAGCATAAATGAATAATCGGAAATAGGCTAGGTAAGGTCATTAGGTCAACAACAGATAGAGATCAAAGTTGTTTTTGATTCAAAATCACCAAAAGCACCCCTGCACGTAGATAAGAGCATACATAGGTTTGGTCAAATCAGGTAAGTGTGATTGCACAACATGGAAATACAACATCTCATCAAAACGTGGGATTGTGAGACATGTTAGAGAGGAATCTCCAGAGAAGGCTGGTTCCTGCTCCTAAAATACCTGCCAAAGGTGCAGGCAACCTAATAATTTATCCTAAGTATAACCATGCCTAGGAGATTTAGAGTTTTCATTACATAGTTAAAAACTTCAAAAGCCTACACTAAAATGGTGAACACCAGATGGGAGTCATTTTGAAGTTCTAGCAAAAGTTATGGCCTTTGGAAGATGAGGTTACGCATATGGGAAGGATGGACAGGTATGCACTTGACATGCCCATTCATAGATTTTAAACAGAAAATGTCTCAAAATCTACAAACATAGTTCCAAATTTTTCCATGCCAACATTCAATTTTGCACAACATACCCATGGACATTAATATAGGAATAGAAGACAACAACACTATGAAACATTAACATTCATGACGAAAAACTTAACATTTTCAAGAAAATTGACAAAACTAACATGTAGAATGTTGAAAAAGTAAACTCTAAAAATGAAAACATGATGAAATATTGAAATTTCTCACAAAGATTCAATTTTGACAGCAACCTACCACATTAATATGTAAATATAAGACTCAAAACTATCAAACACTAGCCTACATGCACGAGAATTTAAGGTTTTCAAGAAATTGACAAAATTAGCATGTAGAATGTTGAAAGGGTAAGCTCTAAAAATAAAAACATGGAGAAATCTTGAAATTTTCCCATCAATTCCAATTTTTACAGTGCTTCACCTACTTTATACCTACAAGGAAGACTCAACACATGCAAACTCAAAAAAACAAGTTAAGAAAAACAAGTTATGTCACTATATGCAAAAAGAGGGTTAGTAACCAAAAATGAAACTTAACTACAAAAACTCGAAATTAAGTGCGAAGGAAAATGGAGTAAATCCCACCAGGCATTCCAAATGTATGCAATAATTTGTTAGCTATGTAAAGAGAATTATAACTAACACCTAGTAATCCTAAAACAAAGCTAAATCAAAATTTATGCATCATCATGCTGAGAGCTTAAACAAGACTAATCTACAAACATCCTTGTATTAGAATATGAATGAAGCATTCAAACTAACATGCTAATCCATTAATCTCTATCTCTATTGAATGTTAATCAAATTAAATAAACCTATTTAGATCCTTAGCAATCAAATGGTTGATTGTATGTTTGAATCTCAAGGTTTTCAAGAATGGAGTCTTGTCAAATCCATGGCTACAAGACCATTTGAAATATCTCCATATGAATTCAAACTAGGAAGAATGAATGCAAAAAGTGAAAATAGCTAGCTCATTCAATTAAGAATGCTCTAAGATTATAAAATGGCTATAGCTTAGGCTATATGCTCATTTAGGTGTGAGAAGGAAGGTAGGAGGAGGGCTCCTTATATAGCCCAATGGATAAAAGAATCTCTACATCCCTTTACATGTGGGATAATATGGAGGTTGGGTTAGTTGTGGTTAAGGGAGGTTTAGAAAGGGTTGAGTCAACCTTCGGAGATTTTATTTTGTCCTTTAGTGACTCATGGGGTTTGAGGGGATTTATTAATTAACCAAAGTGATTATAATAGGTGTGCAAACTTATATGAGTTTTTTAGAGGAATAGTTAGTATGATTTATGTTATGAGAGGATTTTAATCAAATAAATGACGATTTATTGATTAAATAGAAGAGAGCATTAATTAATTACGAATAATTAATAATCTAGATAGAAGGGGTATTAATTAATTAGAAATAATTAATTAATGTAGATAGAAAGGGGAGCTTAATTAATTAGAAATATTAATTAATCTAGGTATAAAGGGGAGCTTAATTAAGTATAGATAATTAATTAATCTAGATAGAAATGGGAGCTAATTAACGGAATGTCATTAATTGGCGTCGTTATTGGATAGAAGAGTTAATTAACCAACGTAATGTAATTAATTAATGATGATAGTAGAGAAAATATGCGATATTGACGATATGCCATCAATTTACGGGGAAAAGGGTATAATTAACGCAATTTAAGTATTTAAATTGCTCGAGCTAAATTATAGGTGTCTATAGTTATGTTTAGAGAAATTATTAGAATATAAGATTTGAGAATTTTAAAACAATTTTAGATTTTAAAATTTAAAAAGCCCCAAAAATTATATAGGATTTTGAGAATTTATGGTTAAACTTTGGAAAAACACAACATTCATTTATGTGAAGAGCCTCTTCTTCCAAAACATGAAGCTCGTTGATATTTTCAAGTTGTAATGTTTAATGAGTATGATTTTATAATAATATGATTTAAATGGGGTTTCTAATTTTTTTAAGTGATAAAATTTAATATCATAGGAATTTATATACTATAGATGAAATAAAAAGAGACATACTAAGAGAGGACCATTCTTGTTCTTCTTTTCTTCTTCTTTTAAGTAGAGGGGAAGGTGGCCTTGTTGAGGTACATGTGATGACATTACATTGCTACTTATACAATGTTAGGAATTCTATGGTTTAGTATTTCTCGTATGGTTTTATATTTATACTTTGTAATTTGTAAAAGTTAGTGGTAAAAGATAATAAGGATAAATATGGGTGGTTAGTAAGTTAGAATAATAAAATAGTAGTATTGTTTTATTATAATTGTTGTTGTTGGTTTGTTGAAACCATTCTAGAGTTTTGGAACAATTTTTTTTATGGAGATTGTTATTGTTCCACTGGCCTATTTAATGGAGTTCTTTGTAATCATTGAGGAGTTGTATTGTGCAGTAATAATAATATTTTTGATGTGGGGTTTGAGTTTGTTAAATCTATGTAATTCTTGTGTATATTATCTAAGTTTGTAGATCAAGTAATGGTTTCTTAATCACACAATATAGATATTTGATTACATTTGCACCAGAGCAGGATTTTCAAGAGATAATGGAGCTTTAATATGAATTGAGGGGAAACCAAACCCTTTTGTTTATTGCCCTGAAATGATAGGAGATTTTTAGAGAATATACATGTTTTAGAATAGAGAGGCATTTTTAATATCGATTGTATTTCCATTGTTGTTTTTGTTTTTTGTGTTGATATTGTAGAGAAAGTGTAAAGGAGATTAGTGGAGTGATTTTTTCTAAATTCAAATCTTGTCTAATAAAGATTTTTCATTAGCATTTGTATATGAAGGCAACTAGTATTTGTTGAGGTTGGAAAAAAATCATCTTGTGTAGTTGTTATCCAAAATTCACCCCCCAAGGTAATTTTGATAACATGCATCAGAATATTCAAGTCCCAGGCAAATTGATTGATTCAGAGCAAACATCATGTTTCTGAGGTTCTCTCAGATATTTTTCTAACTCCCCTGGCCGAAGGAGGAGGGAGCAAGCTCTGAGAAAATGTGAAAAAGTCGCAGAAAGGCAAGTAGGTTGATCTAGAAAAAATCATGAAAATTGGCTAAGTCCTGCTCAAGGTCGCCTTTGGGACAATTGGAACGAATGTACGCAGAAGGCGCGGATCGGTCGAAAAGCCTCCAGGTGGCCCGCTAAGCATTTGGGACAATCGGGCCAGAAGTACGCGGCAGGCGCGAGAAGTCGATCCGGCCGAAAAAGAAAGAAAATCGACTAACTGCTGAGCAGAACAGTTCGGGACAAGAGTACGCGAAAGACCTGAACCGGCCAGTTCGACCGAAATGGGAACAAATGGTCCGAAAGCAAATGGGACATTTGGGCCACGAGTACACGAACCGGCCGAACTGGGTGAAAAAGGTCGAGGCAGTCCGAAACAAAGTGGGACATATGGGACAAAAAGACGCGAACCGGCCGGTTCGGCCGAAATGGAAAATTTCAGCACTGTGCCAAATGGGACAAAGGGACGCGCGGGACGTGGATCACCGAAGGAGCCGAAAGCCAATCAAGCAGTGCCACGTGTCATCGGCCGAATCGGGACAAGGAAGCCCATTTCGGGCGGATCGGAGGTTTATGTCCCAAACGGTTTGGGACATTCGGGACAAAAAGACGCGAAGGGCGCGAAAGAGCCGGTAGGGCCGAGGACCAATCAATGCATGACACGTATCACAAGGGGGAAAGGTCCAGAAAAGTCAAAGGGGCGAGTTTTCGAGCACTCATCCGAACCAATGAAATAGCGCCACGTGTCCCAGCAGGGGCCCACAAGGAAATTTCAAAAGAAATCCCGCCGTAAGGCAGAGGAGAGAGAATCATGTGACCAATCAATGAGTGCCACGTGTCCTCCAGGTGGCGAAGCGTGGAAAATATTTCAAAATCCGTTTTGGTCTGTTCCGTGCCCTAAATCTTCAGATCGCCATATCTTTTGATCCAGAGCTCAGATTTGCACGTTCTTTATATCAACGAAAAGCTATTGAAATTCTCTGCATGATTTTGGGATCAATCTCGAGTTTTGGTGGAGTCTAGAGAGATAAAATTGAGAAACGTCTTTGATGCATGATGATGGCTAGAGGTGACGTTTCAACAACATGTTTTAATGCTAATGGGTCGCATTCTTCTTCAGCACAGCCAGAAGTGACATTTCAGCGGCCAAATTAATGCAAATGGGTCGCATTCTCCTCCAAATCGGTGAAAAGATGGCAGGGTATGGGTTGGTAAGGTATCCCATGCCGTTTTAATGCATATGTAATCAATGAGGAATGAACTGGCATGTTTTCCCACATTTTTGTCCCCTGGGATCAACCCATGCAATGTAAAAAGCCAGATTTGGCTCAAAAATAAGAGGTTGTTCATTCTTTCTGCTCTGCCCTCCCTTCTTTTCTTCTCTAGGGTTGAAAATGGAGTTCGAACCTCCTCCCTTGCTCTGTAATGGTGTTTTTACCTCTTACTAATGGAATGATGTTCTGTGCAAACTTCTGGAGCAACAAAACGTGTTTTGTGATGCATCTGTCCATCCTTGCTTGTTTTTGCTTGTTCTCTTCTTGCCTCTCTTCATTGCAGGTATTTGTGCATGTTTGAATGTTCATTGCAGGTCTGGAGCTGTGTTCATGGAGTTTTGGGACATTTTCTGTGTGAAATCTATCCTTGGGCCTATGATGCATCTGTCCATCCTTCCCATTGCTCACCTCTCTTCGTGCCATGGTAGTTTTGATGGATGTTCAACATTCTCCTTCTCTGGTGTATCACCGTTTTAGTGTAGGCTTTTACTATTTTTCGCTTCTCTCTCTCTGTCTGTCTCCTTGGCATGGTTAGATTAGGATTAGATTAGCTTGCCTACACTGGAATAGCTTGTGGCAGGTAGTTTAGGAGCAGGAACCAGCCTTCTCTGGAGATTCCTCTCTCGGTTTCACAAGTCCCACGCTTGGAGAGAGGTTTCCATGTTGTGCAATCACACTGGATGCCTGAGTGATCAACCTAGAAGCCTGATCTGCGTCCAGTGAGGTTCGATGCTATCGGCATGTTGTCTGGCAGCCTAGTTTGATGGTTGCGCTCATTGATGGATGGGATTCAATGTTTAGGTGAGGGTGACCGATGCCAGTCAAGGATAACTGACAACGTTATAGGTAAATCGATGACGGTTAGGTAGGGCATGCGACTGATGTCGATCAAGGGTAACTGACATTGGTTAGGCCAGGTTTGTTATAAAAAAAAAGTCCACATTTTTTTTTATTCATTTGTCTTTTAGCTAATAGAGAAAATGAAAAAAAAGAGAGAAAAGAGAGAAAAGTTCTCAAACAGAATAGAGTATTGAGTTGGTAGTGCGAATGAAGGGTAATCGGTTGGTGAGAAGTGGGTCCACAGGATCAGTGTGAGGCATTTGATTGGGTAGAGGTTGCGGGTAGTGATTTGGTTATGGCAAAGGCTGGAGAGGGATAGGGTGGGCCACCGGTGTAATGGCCAGATGTGCCATCGAGATGATGGCAGTGCGACGAGGTGAGCGCCCTACTCTACGTGTATGTGATTTGATAAATTAAGTGATAAGTAAATTGTTTTTTGTTTTGTGGGTGGTTTAAAATTAAATTGAGGAATGGGAAGGGTAATAAATGGTATAGGGGGATGGGTGGAGGTCCAAGGGTATTTTAGATAAGTGCAGGTGGGTAAAAGGGGCAAGGGGGGGTTTAGAAACAGGGGTTTTGGGAAATCACGGGTTTTACCGCAACACTGACCGGCGTTGGTCAAGTTTAGCTAATGTCGGTAAGGGTAAACTGGTATCGATCACCAAACAGGTGACCAGTAACCGGGGTTGGTAAGGGTGAATCAGTATCAGTCACCAAACAGGTGACTTATGCCAGTTAAGGGGTGACTGGGGTTGGTAAGGGTGAACCGGTACCAGTTAGGTTATTAGGAACAAGAGTCCAAAGGGGATGTGGGCTAGGTTGAGATGGGTAGGGTGAAAATAGGGTGTGGGAAAATGATAACTGGTAAATATGGATATGATAAAGGTAGATTAATGTTTCCTTTACATTGGATGCAGGGGAGAGTATAACTACATATGCGGGACAGGGTTTCGCATCTAGTGGTGACATTATGTGATGTAGTGACCTCGGAGGAGCTGCAACATGTGGAGGCAGTTGGCTTGAGTGGGGTTCGATGCTATTGGCATGTTTTCCAGTAACCTAGTTTGATGGTTGCACTCATCGATAGATGGGATTCTACGACCAACATGTTCCACCTGCCAACGGGTGAGATTACTATCACCCTGGAGGATGTGTTCCAGATTCTTCAGTTACCCATATTGGGTGCACAGGTTTACTCTGTCTCCTCCAAGGCCTCAGAGGAGATGATCGTGACTATTTTTGGAGAAGGGATGGCTGAGATGACATTCTATAACACCATCTGGAGCTATGGAGAGATGTACCTAGCCCGTCCGGAGGAGACAAGGCTAGTGGTTCTGTTAATGGGGGTTAGTGTGTTGCTATGCACTACCAGATGCAGAGGTGGATGTTTTCCTTGATCACTGATGGGGGTTCACCATGACATGATGGTGGATGAGACCCACTTTTCCTGGGCAACAACATTTTTGGTGCAGCTGTATAGGGAGTTGTGGGCATATGGATGATTGTGCAAGTTCAACATGTGTTGTACAGTTTTACTGCACTGTTGGGCGTATGAGCACATAGTTTGTGTGTGGCCCATAGGGATGCCCTGAGTAGATGCATTCTCAGTGAGATTTGTGTGGTTAGGGTATAGGAGATGGGTGCCAGCTATTGGAGAACGAAGATCTGAGAGGCCCACATATGATGTGGCCTATTTTCGGCAGTTATTGGAGGGTTTGTCCAGAGTGGACATTATCTGGAGGCCATATGTGGGATTTCCCTCATATAGGCATATGCATGAGGAGCTAGCTGAGCTCCAACTAGAGAGATGGATACAAGCTCGTCGTGCCAAGGAGTACGAAATGATTCTGGTAGATAGAGTTTGGCAGCAATTCGAGATAGTACAGGACATACCTCCGCCCTTCCCACAGTACCGGAGAGACGACGTGGAGAGGCCCTTACCTCTACCATAGCCTATACTTCCCATAGGGTAGGAGGAGTAGCCAGTGGACTGGTGGATAGATGATTTTGGGTGCACAAATAGGTACATAAAATGGTGGGAGACTCAACCAATGAGCCATACCACCTAGATTGGGGCAGCCAGATGTAGCCACCATCACGGTGGAGAGAGATGCCCTAGAGGGGTAGGTGGCTATGCTAATTACCGAGTTGGGTACACTACAGACATAGCTGGAGGGCTCTGAGGTGGAGGTAGCAGAGCTACATGTACAGGTGGCCAGTCTACAGGCCCAGATGGCTAGTGGGGGAGATGGAGTGGAGAGGAGGGGGATGGTCAGGTGGAAGCCTTATAGGATCAGGTGGTAGGTTTACAAGGCCAGTTGGCCACAACCCAGGCACAGTGGCAGGGTGCACCACCAAAAGCACCACCATCACAGGTACCAGGATTGGGTCCCAGTTCACAGGCAGGAGTGGGACAGGGTCCCACAGGATAGGTACAGGGGCCGAGACCTATGGGACCACCACAGACCATCCCTGTATCTAGGTTACGAGATTCCCTAGGTGAGGCTAGATATTACTAGGACTACCTGATGGCAGTCAGGATATACTTCATATCCTATACCGAGTATAACGAATAGCAGGCATCCAGTGAGAGGACAAGATCCCGCACTCATAGTGTGGAGAGAACATGGGATCAGCAAGCTCTGAGGCCTGATCAAGAAGAGGCTACCAGTGCACAGAGACCAACTCCAGTTGAGGCACCAGCAAGGACCTAGGAGGCTAAGGGTATAGGTGATATGGAGATGGAGGAAATCCGTCGAGATGCCTACTATGTGGTCACCTAGTTTTTGATGTATGATAATCATTTTGTGATTTATACCAGCCTGTGTGCTAAGAGATAGTTGTATTTTTTATCACATACCGACCTGCATGTCGATGACAGTGAGGATGTATGAGAGTTTTTGTATATTTTGATTATATACTGGCCTGCGTGCCAAAGAGATTTAGTATAGATTCATTACTTTATTATATATATGAGACCAGCCTGTATGCCGATGACATTTTGTATTGTGTACCGGCCTACGTGTCGACAATTATGAGATGATGGACATGATGAGATAACCATGTATTGTTGAGATACACCTTTATTTATATGATGAGATACATGTGATTCTTGAGTTGTTGATGTGTTTATGAGATTTTGATATGGATGGAAATTAGGTGAGTTAGGCATGGATTGAGTCAGGTCTATTAGGCATGGATCGAGTCTGGTCATAGGCATGGATCGAGTCAGGTTTTAGGCATGTTGATTTTCTAGTCAAAGTATAGGCATGGATCGAGTTAGGTTTGTTAGGCATGGTTGAGTCAGGTTATAGGCATGGTGGAGTCAGGTTATAGGCATGGATAGAGTCAGGTTTTATAGGCATGAATGAGTCAGGTTATAGGCATGGTTCGTGTCAGGTTTATTAGGTTTGTTAGGCATGACTGAGTTAGCTTATAGGCATGGTGGATTCAAGTTATAGACATGGTTGAGTTAGGTTATATGCATGGTGGAGTCAGGTTATAGGCATGGATCGAGTCAGGTTTGCTAGGCATGACTGAGTCAGGATATAGGCATGGTTGAGTTCAAAGTTGGTGAAGTTGTGATTCAGTATTTTATGCAATGAATGATAATAGGGGTCATGTGTGAGATGTGGTACATTATCTGTATGATGATGTTAGAGAAATGGTAGTCATAGTAAATGCATGTTGTGATAATGATTAAAATATGAAGCAACTTGTTATGTATTTGGTTTAATTTCCAATTTGGGATAAAAAAGGGAAACTAAGTGAATCATGAGGAACATGGAAGATGAATTGTTTAGGGTAGAGAATGGCCGAGCTAACCTCCAAGCGCCCCATGCCCTCGGAGTACTGCCTACATAGTCCCGGTGAAAAGGAACCTCAGGCCGATGTAGTTCTCCCATGAGCTAGGGAAGAATATGAGGACGTATGAAAATGAGTTAGTAGGTTTTAGGCATGGTGTGGGTTTTAGATCTGTTAGGTGTGAATGGATTATAGGTAAAGTGATGTAGCTGGGGTTGATTGTGGCAAAAGAAGAAGATTAGCCCAAAGGTAAGTGTTGAGGACCAAGTCCTGTATAAGGTAATCAAAATGTAAACAAAGATGATTAAAAGATAAGAGGGGGTAATAAAGGCACCTGATTGGGTAGGATCATACTGAGTAGATCATACCGTGGAGGAGGTGATGAACGTAATACCCTAAAGACATCACAAGATTGATTTTTCTATGGTGAAAAGTAGTCACATGATCACCAAATGTCTAAGTTCCAAGAATTCCCTTGAGGCAGTAGGAAATGGGAGTGGGCATGGTTTGAAGGGTGAAACATGGGGAATTATTTGTATGGTATAGGTAGCATGCAATTTGAGCAAGAGAACCTAGGTCACAATGGTTAAGTCTAGGACTTAAAAGGTTTGTTGTTTTGACTTATAGTTGAGGTAGACTGATCGATATGGGAAGTCCATATGGGATGAAGAAAATTTAACTCCTTAAGGACTTCATGAAGTTGATTGATGCGGGAAGCTTCGGTTGCTCTCGTTTTTTTAGAGAGCTTTACATAGTTGTCCTTCGAGTGAGTAGTCTATTTATAGTTGTAATTATAGAGAGGAAGATTTCCTTTTGAGGGAGTCATCTTTTGAGTGGAAGTTTGACTCAAGGATTAATATCCTATGTGAGGGATTTTGAAGTCATGGACTAGACCAAGGTGGAGGATAGGACTCTTGTTCAAAAGGCAAGGTGGAATGACCATGGGATCTCATCTAAAGGTAGATGAAAATTATCCATGAGGATCATGCTATGTGCAACGTCGTGGTACACATATTCAAGAGAAGATAACAAGTGACGGGTACTCACATGATTTTGGTTTAATCGCTAGTGAGGTGTATAAAGTGAATAGCACTCAAGGGACAAGTATGGAAAGAGACAAAAGGTGAGGTAGGACTACAATTCAACAATAGAATGGTTGACGATACAAGGCATTAAGGGGCTCAGGTTTGGATTTACCATCGAGTGAAGATAAACGACAAGCATTGGATCTATAGGTATGAGTTACGATGTATGGTCCAAGCCAATTAGAAGAAAAATTGCCCCATTTTATTTTTTTTGCTTTAGTTACATGTTGATTTTCTTTCATGACAAATTCACCGACTTGGAAGGTTCGTGCATGGACACATTTGTCGTAGGCATGTTTGATATGTTTTTGGTAAACTTGAAGGTGATCCAAAGCATTAACATAGCATTTGTCTAATAGCTCTAGCTGTGCTAAATGGTCCTGATGAAAGTCATCTATCAATGAGCATGTCATGGAGAGAAATGCAGAGTGAGGGGATCTAGACTTCAAGAGGCAGAACTACCTCTATACCATCGACTAGAGAAAATGGTGTGGCAATAGTGGAAGTGCAAATAATAGTGCGATATGCCCACAGGGAAAAAGGAATGTGCATATGCCAATCCTTCCTAGTATCATTGACCACTTTCATAATAATTTTTTTTAAGGTTTTGTTTTTGGATTCAGCTTGGCTGTTGGTTTGTGGGTAATAAGGTGATGAGAAACTAATTTGAATGCCGAAGGCATCACATAGTTTTTGCAATGTTTTATTTTTGAATTGTTTTCCATTGTCAATGATGAGGCAATGAGGAACACCAAAGTGACAAATGATGTGATGATTGGTAAACTCACATATTTTCTCAGCTTTCATGGAGATGAGTGGTATGGCTTCAACCCATTTTGTATACTATTCGGTAGTGGTGATGATCCATTGATAGCATTGGGAAGAGTGGGGGGTTGATCTCCACAACAAGATCCAAACCCCATCGAGAGAAGGGCCAAAGGTCATGGGTGACCTGTAAGGCATGGTTGGGTGTATGATGACTATTGGAATGTTGTTGGAATTTTACAAAATGCTTGACGTAGTTGCAACAATCATGTTTAAGGGTTGGCCAGAAATAGGCTCAGGTGAAGAATATGCTTAGTAACAACAAGGCCACCGAAGTGACCTCCACATATGTTGTCATTAAATTCCTTAATGGTATAAGGACTTTCAGAACATTGTGAGGCATCGTAAGAGAATTGCCATCAAAGCCGCACTTATAGAGGAGTCCCCCCAAGATGACGTAACGAGAGACATTTTTAAGGAAGGCGCGTTGTCTATTACGGGTGAGATCAGGAGGTAAGATGGAGAGAGAAAGATAGTCAGAGTATTATTTATACCAAAGGTCACTCGAGTCAGGGGTAGTAGTGTTGATAGAGTAAACATCATGAGATAAATAAGAAGGTGATTGGAGGTGTTGTACAGTGACAAAGATTTTAGAATCGGCAGAGCGAACCGGGTATTCAGGAAGCTAAGTAGGGCCATGGTATCTGTAAATTTTTTGGTTGAATGTGGGATGGTTTGAAGGGTGTAACCATTAGAGGTGGTCAAAATTATATCTACATGATGTTTATACTTCTGAAGCAGCTCGTTACGACATTGGTATATACCATTGACTTGGTTTACGACCAATTGAAAATCACCAAAGATGTTGATGAATTTTACATCTAGGGCATAGGTAGCTTAGAGACCTAATACAAGCGCTTCATATTCGGCAATATTGTTGGTGTAATCAAAATCTAGTTTAAAATACAAAGGCATGGATTCACCATTAAGGGGAATGAAGATAATACCACCCCCACCCCCATTCTGACACTTTGAACCATCGAAGAAGAGTTTCATTTGGTAAGGTGGTTTCATCCAATGAAAGGGTAGCAATTGACTCATCTGGAAAATCAAAATTGGAGGGTTGATCCTCGGAAATAGGTGCATCGGCCAATTGGTTGGAGATAGCTTAGTCCCTTGATGGAATTTTAATGAATGAATTCAAGGTCAAGATAAGCTAGAAGCATAATCATATGGCACGCTGATTTTGATAAGGTTTGGCATACATGAAGTGTAAGGGGTCGGTGTTGGTCATAACATAGGTTTTGTGGTCAAGTAGGCAATGATGGAGTTTGGTGGCAACAAAAACTAAGGCTAAACAATTTTTTTTTCAGGATGGGTGTATTGGGTCTCATAGTCTAAAAGAGTACGACTTATGTAATAAACCACATGCTCTCTGTGTTGTTCATCGCAGATGAGTGAGCATGGCTCCCAAGGAATGATTGGTAGTTGAGATATATAGATAAAAAGGTTGATCATCTTTAGGTGGAATGAGTATGGGTGGTTGGAGAAGCTATTGTATTAAGGCTTCAAAATATTTATGGAAATCATCATCCCATTTAAAGGATACATCCTTCTTGATCAGATGATGAAATGGTTGACATCGATCAGATAATTGTGAAATGAAATGGAAAATAGACTGCAATTTACCTTGCAGGATACATGGAGTTGTTTAAGGTTAATGGGCAGAGGCATTTCCAGAATGGTGTTGACTTTAGTAGGGTCAACTTCTATACCATGTAGTGAAACAATAATTCCTAGGAGCTTTCTTGAGAGAACTATGAAGACAGACCTTTTAGGCTGAAGACGGATGCAATATTTAATGAGACGGTCAAAGATGGTTTTTAGGATGGTAAGGTGCTCGAAGTGGCATTTAGATTTGGCCAAGAGACCATCCATGTAATCTTCTAATATGTGATGGATGATGTCATGGAAGATGTAAGTCATAGCCCATTGATATATGGCACCAACATTTTTAATGCCGAAAGGCATGACTCAATAACAGAGGGTAACCCAAGGGGTGATGAACACGGTTTTATGTTGATCCTCTGGGGAAAGTAGGATTTCATTACAACCCGAGAAGCCATTCATGAGTGATAGCATCTCATGACCAGTGGTAAGGTCAACCAGTTGATAAATACCAGGTAAGGGAAATTCATCTTTCAGACATGCAAGGTTGAGGTCACGGAAGTCCGTGTAAATGTGGAGTCACCTGTCGCTTTAGTGACAGGGACAATGTTAGAAATTCTAATGAGGATAATCAATGGGTAATATTAAGGAAATGAAAAAGAAGACGTTGAAGTTCTTCTTTAATGAGAAGGGAAATGCGAGGGTGAATTTTCCTCAACTTTTATTTGATGGCTTTGGCATCAGGAACTGTTACGATATTATGGACCACTATGGTGGGGTCAATATCGGGCATGTCTGCAGTAAGACCAAGCAAAAGTGTGGTTATGGTTTCTAAGAAAAGAAGTGATGGCTTCCTATCTCAGAAACAACTAAATATTGACCAATCTTTAAGATGTGTGGGTCATCCTGAGCGTGAATGTTGATCTCGATAGTCGATTCATTTAACATGGTTTGTGTCTCAGAAGGTAAGGACTGATGAATATATGAGTCTTCTGTACCAAGGTAGGTGAGTATAGATTCATCATCCTGACATTGAATAACATTAAATAAAGGTGTATCATCATCAATCATCTCAGGATACAAGAAGGGAAGAGTGGAAGGGGCCTCGCCCTCACATTGATAAGTCAGAGGCCCCAAAGAAATGGTGTTTATGAAAAAAAGAAGTTAGGAGGGATAGATTCAGGATCCATCAACTCCGTCGGTGAAGGTGGTGATGAAGGCAGAGTGGGTGAAGAAGGTGGAGAAGGGCTAGTGTCCTTAATTAGTTTGATGCAGGCCTATTTGGTAGGTGGTTCCAGGAAAACCGATACCACTACGATCGTTATGTTTGTGGGTGGTACATGGAATAATGGTATGGTGGCCTTGCTTGTAAAATCCAAGACCAAAACCCTTCCATGCACATCAGTGTAGGAAGGTGTGGGAAAAATGGTGATTGGTAAGTGATTGCAAATCAACGGAAAATGTGCAAGTTTGTGGTAGTGGTTCGGGTGTATAAGTGGTAGTATCAAGTCCCCCATAGGTAAAACTAGTACGAAGATGAGGAGGACCATAAAGGAGACGTTCTCCTATATGGTGATCATAGCGAGAGTGTTGGTGAAGACTTTTTGTACTCTTGTCGAGTAAGGAATGTATTGACACTATATAGGCGGTACTCCCCTAGAGTGAGGCATTGAAAAACACCTTCCAAGGGGTCAGTGGTTGGTATGTACATATTTAGAATGGATGTTGTGTCAGAGGTCGACACGGTGGTGGGGTTGATGGCTTGGGAGGCTAATGGGTCAGCCGTGGAGGTTGTGGCAATGGTAGGAATGGAGGAGGTATGTGTGGAAGAAGCAACGACTGTACTGGTAAGTGGAGGTGTAGGTGAAGCGGTGGTGGTATGCAGAGGTAGATGTTTTAATGGGTATAAGCACATCGTTGGGTTGGTAAAGCATGTTACATGTTTTGAAATGTGATGGGTCAGCTGGAATGGTATAGGTGTGCCCTTCATGTTCAAACTTTACACAATGATGCAAAGTGGAAGGAACGCAACCCATGACACGAATCCAGGGTCTACCAAGCAACAAGTTATATTGGAATTCCACCTCTAAGATGTAGAATAGTTCTAGAATAGTGCGGGGGGCCACACAAACTTGGAGGGGGACAGTGCCTAGTGTAGAGGTGATAACGTCATTGAATGAACATAACTTGACAGAATTTTTATGCATGCAATTGTTAGGTATGTGCATTTGAGTGAATGCATAGGATGAAATGATGTTAACACTAGTGCCTCCATCAATCATCACACGATGTACCCGTATGTCATCAATGTGGATAGAGATGAAGAGGGTTGGGTCCGAGGTCATTGTTTTGGTGTGGTGTGATCTCTTCCTCTAAGAAGCTAAGGGACGCTACTTGTTGAATAGGGTGGGGTGAAGATGAAGGTGGTAATTTGGTGAGAGAGGCTGCATGATGGGGTATGATAATGGAGGCTACAAGTGTAGGGTCATTGGGTAATACCTCATTAGATTGAAGAACCTCTATGAGAGCTTGACGATGGGATTCTGAGGTTTGAATGAGGTCATATAAGGAAATTTTGAGGGGAGAATGGTGTAATTATTTAAGCATGGTGCGATGTGTGACACCATTAGAAATAGGATATGTGGGGCCGTAGATAGTGATTTTAGGTATGGGGTGTAGATGGTATGTTGGGTATAGGATTAGTTGGTGGGTCAGTTTCCTTTTCTTTACCTTTATCCTTCTAAGCACATGTAGTGACGTGTATCATGTTGATCTGAGGGGAGTTGGAAAAATGGAGAAGGTGTAGGGTGAGTGGTATAACGAAACGATGGGAAAAAACCTACCAGAGGAGAAAAACCCTGTGAGGTGAGCTGGGTAGCAAACGACATTTGGGTGCTGGCATGGAAAGTTCTCTAATGTGAACCATGTTAATTTCAAATCTTGGGGGTGGCTTTAGGAGCTGTGATGGTGGAGGTTGTGGTTGTTGAGTGGGCGGTATGGGAATGGGTGTCGGTGAAGTAGGGTCCTTGTCGAGAAGGTCATCGTCATCAAAGTTGGCTTCTGGAAGACACAACTGGATAAGGACAATTTTCCAGGCCTTACAGTTTTCCACGTCGTGTCCTAGAACACGATGGTATGCACAAATTTTGGTGTCATCAAAACCCTTTTGGCATGGGTTTGAGGGGGTCGTAAGGTCTGAGTGGCGGTAATGTGATGACAGAAAGTCTCAAGGAGGTTGGTTAAAATTTTGGCATAAGACCCTACTAGTGGATCGCAATGGGAAGTGAACGTGGGTTTGGGTATAGGTTCAGTTGATTGTTGAGGAACAATCTTTGAAAGAGGAGTAGATCGAGCTATGGTTTTGGGTGTTAGCGTGGTTTTGGGTGTAGGTCATGTTTTTTTAGGTGGGGGTATAGTGGATGAATTGGTAGAAGGGTGTGTGGATGTTCTGACTACCTTATTGTGGGGTAGTGGAGTTTTGTTTTTGGGTTTCACCTTCTTGGGTAAAGGTGATATGGGTGTACGAAGGTCAAAAAGGAAAGGCAGATGGGGGAAGAGGATAAGTTACCCATGGGGATAACGGGGGTGCTATGAAGGTAGAGGATGCGGGTCATGTGCAGGAGGTGTAAGGGACAGAGATTGAAGTATAGTGGGTAGTGAAGGAATTGCTGAAGGTATTGGAGGTATGGGTGGTAGTGATGCTGCAAGGTGCGGGTGTACGTCATGTTGGGAATCTGGGTAGGTTAGATGTTTGTGAGGAAGGAATGGGTTGTTGTGCTTTTGGTTTATTGATGGGTGGAGGCTGCTTGACCATGTTGGGAAGCTTAGGTCTCAAGGCAGACGAGATAGGTGAAGGTGTGATTGGCGCAGCTGGGGTATGAGTTCTATGGGGTTTGGTGCTTTTGCTTGGGTATCAGAGTAGGTGTGGTGTTGACTTTGGAGGATGTAGCTAAATCTAGTTTGATAGGTGGATGACTAAGGCTGGTGGTTAGGGTGAACCCTAAGGTGGTAATAGGTTTTGTCGAGGTAAATGTTGTAGGTGTCAGTTTGGGTTTAGATGTAGTTTGGGTTACAGGTAAGGGTGTATGTGGAGTTATGATGGGTTTCGTGGAAGGATTTGTAATAGAGATGGTTGTGTTTGGTTCGATTGGTCAGAATACTTTTGGGTAGATAGTGAAAGTATCAGTAAGTGACATATGCATCTATGTTGAGACTAGAAGCAGAAGACGCCCCCATAATAAGGCTCTATCCACATAATCTGAGTGATTGGAGAAACATGAGAACAACACGTCTGTGGGTGGAGTTGATCAAGACTTAATGGTAATTCTCGTAAAATGTGTCTTAGAGACAGGAGATTGGCTAGCTTCAGCTTCCATGGGTAGGAGAGTCGAAAGTAGGTCTACATGAATTTCGGGTAGCTGATGGAGAATGCTCACCAAGAGGAAACGGTATCTCAATTGGGTCTATGATAGGCAGAGGAGATGATTTGAAATCCTCTATAGGTGGAGGAGATGATGGGTTTTACTCTGTGCGTGGACGAGGTAATGGATGCTCCTCTGTGAGTGGAGGAGGTACTGTCAATACCGGTTCTCTAAGTGGAGAAGCCAAAGGTGAAATGGTCTCGATGTTAGCGAGAAGACTCCTCCATAGGTGATAAAGGAGATGAAAGGTGTTCCTCTGCAGGTGGAGCAGGTGTGGTGGATTCCAACACAGAAGGATGATTTCAGGCTAGGATTTCCTCTATGGAAGGAATATGGGGTAACTAGGAAGCGACATGTACGTTAGTAAAAATAGTGCAAACCTCATGGGTATGGGTATCATGAGTTGATGTATCACCAGTTTGATTAGACAAAGGGGCATGGTTGGGAAATTTTTTCTTGAAGATGTGTAGGTTTTGGTTAGCAGGTGCGTTAGGATTATCCATGGTTAACTCGCATTTCTCAAGCATTTCTTGGACAATATTTTCTAAAGTGATGCAATTGCCATCATTATGACCCTTTACTCGATGATAGTTATATAAGTCATGTTCATTATACCATGTGGGCATGAGGCGAGCAGGGTCAAAACTAGTGTGTGGTTTTATAGGTGGAATGGTGATGGATCTGGATTTGATAAGTTTTTCCAAGACAGAAGAGTAAGGCTCCCCAATTGTGGTATATTTTTGCCGTTCTCGTTTGAATTGAAAATTTTGGATGGGCGAGAGATTAGATGGAGGGTAGCCTAATTTGATGGATGGATGGCACCATCCTTGAGTACCACTGCTTTGGCAGTGCCCTTAGATTTTGAATAATTATTTCGTGGTTTGGAAGAAGAAGAGGTATCATTCGACTTGAATGTCAAATTATTATTGCGTAATTGGATTTTCTTCTCTTCAATGGTATGAATCTCTAACTTTCGTTCCATAGTGAATGCTTTATCAAATGTTTGGAAGGTTTGGACCTACAAGGTTAGTGAGATATGTCTACAACAAGCCCGTGTGAAGAGCTCGATGAGTTCTGTTTGTGGCAGTTGGAAGGTCACTTGATTGATCAGGCTACGCCAGCGAGTGACAAAATTTTTGATAGATTCGTCCTCATATTGACCCATGGAGTATAGGTCGGTCATGGTAACCTTCTTGATGATATTGATAGAGAAATGATCCAAGAAGGCTTGGGCTACCTGATCGAATGAGAATATAGACTGTCTAGGTAACCCACTATACCAATCTAATGCAGGTCTAGTGAGGGACATGGGAAAGGTTCTCAAGAGCAAGGCATCATTGTGAGCGATCAGATAACACCCATGTTTGAATGAGTGCAACTATTGTTGTGGGTCTTCTTTACTATTGAAATGATTGAATTTAGGTATTTCCCAATGCATGGGGTATGGGCGGATAGGAATGGATGGGTGGATGGGCTCATTGCAAATCTCGTCACAGGTGAGAGTGTTGCGGGAGCCGAAAACCAATGCCTCCAATTTTTACTTCTTGTCCAACATCAATTTGATTAGGTCATTGGTAGGTTACGATGATTGGGGGTGTCCTGTAGCGTGAGAGGGTTGGTTTTGGTCATATAACGGGGGTGGCACTCTATTATATGGTATTGTCATGTAGGTTGATTGGGAAGAAGGAAGAGAAATAGGGGGTACGTACCAGGAGTGAATAATGGATGAAACTGAAGGCTACTGATAATATGTATATGGAGGTGGAAGGGTCATGGTAACCCTGGTGGTAATAGGGGATAATGATTGTGGAATGGAAAGGACCATGTTCTAAAAAGGGGTAGGGGTCACCGACACTGGAGGTGGTAGTGTAGCTATGGGTATGTGCGAGAGATTAGGGGAAAATAAGGTTGTGTTTTGGGTAGTTGTCAAGGGTATGGTGGATGTGGCAAGTGCCACGAAGGTGGCAGATGTGGCAGTCATAGCGGGTATAGGACCTAGCTATGAAATGACTGGGGGTAAAGTAGATGCGGGCAGCATAGAGCCGGATGGGACCGATGCAAGAGTGGGAGTGAGAGTCAGGGAGATAGATATAGGCATGTCATATATCAACTGACCTGAGGCATCTCGAGTGGAATAAAAGGAAAGGTAAAACTACAAAGCGACATGGTTTTGGTCAAGGAGTCATGCAAACTCCTCATCTCCAATGGCGATAGTGATAATCTACATGAGATCCATAGCTGGTGATAAAATGGAAGGTGGTGAAGGACGAGGTGGGAGTGGCTGACAACTGGTGTGAAATACGAGTGCGCTTGCTTGTTTTCGGGTCAGCACCATGTGAACCAGTACTGATCAGGTAAGGCTATTTCTCTGTAAATGACACAGAAAAACAGCAGGAACAGGTGAATCTGATCGTAAAAAGGTTATTAGGTACCAAATATTGGTTGGGAAGTGAAATAGGATAATCAATGCCGGCTAGGGAAAACTGACGCCGGTCACTATAGAAAATGGACAGTGAGTAAAAACAAGGTAGAAGGTCCAATCTGATAGGTATGCCAAATCTGATGCAGTTTTATAACATCACTGGGAATGATGGCAGTGATAGGGACTGTGAAAAATGGAAGAAGATAAATAAAACATTCTTTTGGGTAGGTTAACAAAAGGACCTGGAACTGACGTCGGTTGGGTATAACCGAAGATGGTCAAAGGGTAACCGATGATGGTCATTGGATCGACACCGGTCACTATGAAATTGAAACAGTGTTGAAAGAATAATGGTTGTGAATTAAAAATTTTATATGGAATCAGACCCAGAATTCTAAGAATGATGGGAATATGGTCTAGGAACACTTAGGTGAAGCCAAAATACACTAGATTTGATGAGGAGTGTGCAAGGATGGACAAGAAAAATGAAGAACATGATCTCTCACACTCAAAATGCAAGCCAAGAAGAAACACTAAAAAAATGTGATCCTAGAAGTGCCTTTTCTATTATGTTTGTTTAGCTTATGCTATTTAAGGACTGACACATGAACTGTGAAATAAATTATTTTGGGGACGATGGCTTCCTACGAAGAAGGATATCTAAAAGGTGAGATTTTAGGTATGTTATGGTGGGGGCGGGCTTCGCTCTGAAGTATGACTCGACAGAGCAGCGAGCTGGGTGCCCACTGTGACATGATCGTGTGATCACCTATAGATTCTTCCAGGTAAGATGTTGTTTAAAAATGTGTGTATTTTTAATTTTTGTGAGGTTTGGTAAGACTCAGAGAGAGAGAAAGAGAAATAAAGTGCTTTCTACGGTTTGTTTGTCAACCATCAGCTAGTCATGACTTCCAGCGTATAGGCTGCCCGCAATTAATGTGAGCTAATGTGATAAATCAGAATGCAATGCACTTATTCTTAAGCCCAAATCAAAGTGTGAAGTTGGATGCCACAAAAATATGAAGAGGAAAGGGATGCTCTTTCACTACAATGCAAAAAACATGAAGAAATGGTTCTTTATAATTACACCAAAAGAAAGGTTTCTTTAAAAGCAAATAGAAAGAAAAGGTAGGTTACCCAGGAAGAAAATTAATGTGTATGTTTTTCAGAAGGGAAACAAACACACAACTTTTCCTAGGAATGAGTAAAATACAAGGAACCCCGGATGTGTCCCACCGGGTGTGCCAAAATGTTTCACATGATTCTTAGACATTTCTTTGAAGTATTGACGAAACAGATAAGGTAACGGGCATAGGAGGAATACATGTTCAAATGTTGGTTGATGGGTTGTTGTGCACATATGACTTCTAAATCCATAGCTGATCATGAGAGCTTCCTTTTGGCTAGGAGTAACTACCTGCAATGAAAAGCAAGACTACCAGAAAGAGTTAAACAATATATGCAGTGAACTACCTAGCGTGTACTAGATCCGGGAAGTGTGATACTTCCTCGATGGATATTAGTCCACTGTTTTAAATAATTTTTGCGAATAATAAAGTAACTCCTATTGTAATTTGAAATGATTTAGGTATCTCACTTAAAACACAATAAGAAAGATCTAATCTAGTAGGCTAGGCATTGGTTCTGGTTCTCTGCAGGTCTGATAGAAATCTCAGGTAGATCACAAGTGCATAAGGGTGGGGTGGAATTAGGTGGATAGGTCACTATTTTGAGTTGTATGGGCAAATACAGAGACTGATGCCGGTTAATGGTGACCGATGACGGTTAGGTGTAACTGGTAATGGTTACTATGGAAAACTGGGAATGCCATATAATGAGTTTTGGGGCCTCCTTTGTGATTACACAAAGGAATTTGGTTTGTCGAGATGGGGTATTGGGTGATTTGGGTAGGATAAATGGTGAGGTTTTTAATGGGTATTTGGAGGGAGAATGTTGAAGGAGGTCAATGGGTGTCTAAGTAAATAATAGGTGATAATATAATGATGAAATGAAATGAACCAGAGAAGTATAATGTTTTACTGACTTGGATTCTAGTCTTGAACGCCTATGAGTGAGGGATGGAGGTGATGGTAAGAGGTTGAAGGCTACAGGTGATCACCAATCGTATGAGAGCTTTTGCATGGGCTGCATGTGCATTCCTCTTTGCTTGGTTAGATCAGATCATTGTTGGGGTGGCCGTGCAAGATAAAATGCTTGATCTCCTTCCTTGCATGCGTGTTCTCGCTAGAATTCAATCTCAAAAGATGCGACATCTCTCAGGAAGATCTCAATGTTTGCCAACTTTTTCTAATCTTTTTCAGCCTTCAAAAGAAGTTTGCTTTGGGGGTTAAAAGGGTAATCGACAGTACTTCCGGCTTAACTGACGACGGTTAGGGCTAACAGATGTTAGTCAAGGTAGGATTTCTTAGGTTTACTAAACTAGGGAGATGCTCTTGATTTTCTCAGATTTCGTGTCGTTAACTTGCGGATTAAACTGGAAGCTTCTTGGGAGCATGTAGGAATGTGGTTAGAGAGAATGTAGGCATTTATTTTTAGGGTTTGGGTAAGTCTTAGTTAGTTATGGCAACTTACTAAGAATAGGTCTTAGGGTAAGTTGGCTTGATGAGGTGTCTAGGTGAAGTGTATGTGTGGATATTATTTAAATTAAGATATTTAAATAATAAATATAGTGAGAATAATGAATTAATTTAATTAGATTAATTAAATTAATATTAGTGAGGTGAAAAGGGCCATGGCTAGGCGAATGTGATGAAGGGTGCTTATTTGTCGAAGGACGAAAGGGGATTGGGACCTAATTTTTGTGTCTATAGTTGTATTTGTGTGTGTTTATGCCAGCGTTACAATTTTAATCATCGCTTTAATAAAAACATTATGAAAAAATCAAATATTTTGTTAACTATCCTTCACAAACACATTCATATATAAGGCTTGCATATGTCTAAATCCCTCATGCTAATACCCTTTCCATCCATGCTCTTTAGTTCATCCTCGGCATCTAACTTATTATCTCCATTAAGAGAAAATAATTTCAACAAATTTGGTAATCATTTTCATTGATGTTTTGGATGTCTATTTCATTGAGTTAGTATTCCTTCCTAGAGGGTAGATTCAGGCTAAGGTGTTTTCCCTACTTACTCAACAATATTCCTATTAGAAGGAATAATTGAAATCCATTCCTTCATAAAGAAGTAGGCACAATTAATCGTATCATGAAATCGTCCTAAATTTAAATTTTCACATTTTAATGCGTAAAATTATCTCTACCTTCTACCACATTACACCAGTCATTACCCAAGGTTTGAGACATGAAAGTATGACAAGGATGTCCTAATGTGTTTAAACAACTCTTAGGTCCTTAAAACAATCCATGAGAAGTTGTGAATGGGATCAACAACATCCATCCCTGAAAGCATAACTATCCATGCATTACACATGCTTAATAGAAGATAAAAATAGATTTAAAACGTCTATTTCAATTTTCTAATGGGAAAGCACAAAATTATCTATACCTTTTATATGTTGCACCACATACCGCTTAGGGTTTGTCACATGAGAGTATGAAAAGGATATTCCAATGTGTGTTAGCAAGTTTGAGGCTCAACATTATGGGGCCCCTAACAGAAAAAAATGAAGTGAAGTATGTAAAGGTGACACATGGTCCATATGTGAATTGTGAGAAGAAAAATGAGGATCACCTATGTTCCTTCCACTAGATTCCCAAAATATAAAATTATACTCCCTCGATCCCCTCCATCATAAAAAATATTGTTCCCTCCATTGTTTCACCTTAAATCCTTCAAGTTTAATTTTTGCATGCCTCCCTACTGAGATCTCATATATTACACTAGCCAAGATCATCATATTATGTTGTTATCATTCTCTCCTCTTGTTTGGTTCATGCCCTTTTTATCATCTAGGGTGTTTATCCATATATATTTTACATTGCCAGTATTTCTCAATTTTTAATTATTTTACAACCATTATTTTAAATAGTACTATAACATGTAAGTTTTTCTTTTATACTTATCTCAATTTTGAAATTTCTGGATGTCATATAAGATATTACATACTCTTAGATTATTTACAATATTTTTTGCAATTTCAAGGAATGTTGAGAACTTCACTAACTTCATGCATGTCAAGCACTCAAGACCTTGAGCACAACAAATAATTAATTCATCTATTGTGTATCCATATCTCATGAACTCCTAGAAGATAAGTTTATTGATATGTTGAAAGAGAATTAATGAAATTCCCTCAAATTTAAATCAAACTTTATAAATCTAGAGACATCTTTACAGTTATTTAATGCTTTGAACATGAAAAATGATAGACCTCATATGCCCGAATTATGGCTTAAAAATTTTGTCCTCTTGAAAATAGAAATTTCTAAGTGAGGGAGAGTAGGCCTATGTGTATTTCCTTTTAGACATGAAAATATCACCTCTTTGCACATTCAATTATAAAGATACATGAATTCCCTTTCGTTTATGTAATGGAACCCTAAATCTCTTCCAATTCTCTGGTTAAAGTATAAATGCATTTATCTTGATTCCATACATCCCCATGTTCGTCCTTCAACGTATCCATTAAAAACTTCCACTGCAATTTTTACTAAATTAAATTTCTATAAACAATAGTATATTGGTAAATGTAAATGAGAATGATGGTGTATCCATCTACCACATTGAATGGATATAATGGTATTGATGTTAAGATATTTTGAGAAGAAAAAGTGGTCTTCTACATGGTGGGGGGAGGGTGATTGAATACACGGTTATGGCATGTAGAAAATAGTTCAAACATTGAAATAGTTGAAAACACTTCATAGAATGGAATCAATAAGCACAAAAATTTTATAAATTTCAGTATGTCTAAAATCCAAGAAATAATAATATGTATTATATAGTGCATTCCAAGGCATGGCTCACAAACTTGTTTGCAATGCATACAGAGTGTCAGACACATCTACTATTGGATGACCTTTAAAGAAAAAGATGGAATTTTAGTGGAGGAAAATTTTAAGAATAGTATGGAGAATGGATAACATATTAGTCTATAGTACATTCTTAATATGTAAACTTTATCAATTATCAGACAACTCAAATATCAAATAAATTTTATTCATTATCAGACAACCCAAATATCAAATAAATTTTGAGGGCTACATCACTTTCTAGTCCATCATTATTGTTTATAGATAATAACCACTACTTCAAAAAATGGATTCTTCCTCACAAAATTGCTTATATAGATTTGAATAATTCAATTATTATCATCCAACTACCATGTAATTTTAAATTAAATTATACATTGAAGGGCTCTTGGTCTATTGGTGATGTTGTTAGGCTCTCAATAAGCCCACCATAGATTAAGTATTGATAAGTTTAAGGCCTTGAGATATGCGACATGAAGAGTCAAAATGGTAGAGGCCAAGATTGTGCCCTGCATGACTTTGACGGCGTGGATGCCCCTTAGTCATAGCTATTTAAGATGAAGGTGATGACTAGTTTAGTTATACGCTTACTAGAATTGTAAATCCCCTATATACTTCCTCCAAAGCATGCACAAAGATGCCGACAATCTACATAATCTACTGCCCAATAAATATGCACCACTCATCAAAAAAAATTAAATTCTACATTTAGATTAATATATATTCATATATTTTGTATTATTTATCACTAAAGATTTATGATTTTCGTTCACATCCCTTATGTAAAAAACTTCCAAATATCACATAGAAATGAAATTCAAAACTCACTTCAAAATTAAAATTCCTCCCGACATAACTAACAATTCATATACAATTCCGGGTCATGTGCATCCCAGCTACCACCACGAAGTTTGGTATTTTCTAACGATAAGATTTTCATAAAGGCTAAAAAAGATTGTTTTAAACAATTGTCTAAATGTCGTCTATCCGCTGGACCAGTCTCTTTCCTGTGTTTACGTATATGTGGATAGACGAATATTTTATGCTGGTAACTGAGAAATGGTGTCTTTCGTAAATTGTTCTTTGTCGCACTCGTAAATTGACAATGACGAACCTTGTTTTCTGTATTGGAAAATAATAACCAAATAACGATGTACATGTTTATCAATTATCACAACCATCGGAAAGAACCGTCGCAAATAACGAATTAATCATTTCGTATCTGTAAATATACAGGGAAACCGTCGCGTGTCACCAGCGGATGTGTTTGATGAGCGCAAAACCTGAAATTAAAGAAGAAGACGCCAACAACGCAAAGGTAATGAAACTCATGCTCACTGACGCCGCCGCCATATCTGTAAATTTCGTGTTCCCGTTGTCCCGCAGTCTATTTGTGATCGACGCCGCCGATGAAGACGAGGAAATCAATAAATAAGCCAATACCTGCATACGGCGTTCATCAATATCTATCATCTCTTTCCTGTGAAGCGATAAATTTAAAGTGCAACCTGTTCTAGTTTCTTGGTAAATTTGAGCCGTGCTCACCTGATCGCCGACGAAATCGACGTAATAGAAAATAACATTCGGAAATAAGGCATGCGCGAACAGTTCATCATAAATCCCTCTACCCAGCTGCGCCGCCAAATAAACGAACGCTATAACGGCTATGGCGAGGGAATACCAGCAGCGGAGAAAACGTTATCGTTTTATTCTGGCGGATCTGGCGAAAGTTTAGAAAAAAGTAAGAAATTAGGAAGGCAATTGTATCTATCTACATACCTGTATTCTTCATACTCGTCGAATTTCAATCCTCGTTGGCCCTGTTTATTGGAAGCCATGATCACAAAGGAAAGAAAGGAGAACACAACTTCTGCGCATCTCAGGGCAAGGCCGGCCAATCGCGTTCGGTGCTCTTTCTGCTGCCTTAACACTGATATGCTTGTCTGAGTCTCGCCGTGCATAGGTGGAGGAGAGACTCGGGATTCGAAATCGCCTCCATTTTCGTAATTAGGCGGACTTGCCATTTCCTGTCTGGAACTCGCCCTGCCTATTTTCCTCAACTTCCCAAAGGTTTTCTGCAGTCTTTCTGATGGATAAACAGATGGTATCAAATTAACACATGGCAAGCGGTTTTGTAGATGTGTTGGCAGAAGCTTCCGGATAAGGAATTTCATTAAATGACCGGCGAAGCGCGTACAAATGGCGGAGCCGCGACTGGGTCTGCAACTGGCTTTGATTATTCTATAAAATGGGGCGGGAATCTTCTTGTGAAAGTTCGTTCGCCTTAAAGAAACACAGAGAGGTTACGTCTGGAATGCTTCCTTGTCAACGTGGAGCCCTTCCTCCACCTGTATTATATATGGGAGGTGACGCAACAATACTCACAGGGTTCCGTACACAACAATAGAATTTATCATGATTAAGTCAATGGATACATTGGTGTAGGAGAAGGGGAGGGGTCGGTTCGATTATAGAATTTATCATGATTAAGTCAAATAAAATCCACGTCGGAAGAACCAACCTTCTATCTCCAACCAAACTTTGAACGAGTTGTTATTTTTACCTAATTATATAAAAAAAAATTAACAAAAACATTTAATATAGAAATTTTCAAATTAATATTTGTTAAATATTTAAGATATTTATGTTGATTTTAAATATTTTCCGTTCTCTAACAAACTAGTTCCTCGTGTCTAAATCAGTTAAACCAATGAAATATACTAATTTTAAATACTTTTCATCGGCAATCCTTATCTAGCTCACACAAACTAGTAGGGCCCATGTCTCTCCACCAATCAAAAAATTAATAATGTTTAGCACTTTTTAGTATTAGTTTTTTTTATTGGACGAGAGCATGGACCCCACCATGTTTATGAGTTCTAAATAAGGTCATCTTTTTTTATCCTAGATACTTGGCCAGCTCAATGTAACTACAAAAAAAAAAGGGCCACTAAAAGTGACAAATTAAAAACAAGAAGAATACATCATGGCTGAAATCAATTCACAGCAATTGCACATGAGTTGCAAATTACGCCGGAGAGGGGTTGAATGTGTGTGTATAATATGGTTTGATTTTAAACTTAAAGTGACTTTTATTTGTACTGTATTACAAGTGGGTTTCGATCTGTATTTGTGAAACACGTGTGAGAGATAAGTTTTTTCTCGAGCATCAAGGTATTATATCTAACATGCACAACTATAATAACACAAATTGCATGGTGATTAATTAAGTTGTATACCGACTAAATTTAATACTCAGGAAACAAGATGCCTCTATTAGATATGATAGCCTTTTAAAATTTAGTGGTGCATAGTACTACGTTTGACGCCCTAAAAAAATAAGATGTTTGCTAGTGATTTTGAAAACTAATGAAACATTAAACTACAAATCGGTGTGCTAGTCATTCAGACTTGAGTCATTTTTGCTGAAAACCTGAACTCTAGCTATTAGATGCACCGAAGTACAAGTAAAGCTATTTCCGCTAAAAGCTTGAGCTCCAGCTATTAGATGCATCGAAATACATGTAAGCCATGAAAAATTCAAAGTGCAAGTACAAAAGCATAAGAAAGTTTCATCTAGTTCAATACTTATTTAGGAGTTCAACAATGATTAAAAGTGGAGACGCAAAGGATAAGAAAGTTCTAAAAGCAACTAAACATTATAGGTTTGATGCATACCGTGGAAATAGTTGAGTTGTGATGACTATCATAGAGCAAGATGATGTAGTTGTTGAATGACCTAGATGATTGGAGGTGATGTAGGTTAGAATGAATATGGGATAGGTTATTTATATTCGGAGATAGATATTTTAAACATAACTTATTATGGGAATTGTTACAATGGCTACCACTAAATGCATACCAACTCGCGGAGTCTATACGAGGAGGGAAGATTACATGTTGCCACCTATTCTAATGAGAGAGGCATATTAGACGTGGGCAAAGAAATGAAACCGTCAATATGCCACCTGCATCATACACATAGTAATGTTTACAGATCTTGTTTCCAACACATATATAAACAATAAGTTCCACAAATACGGATTCAAAACCCACTTGTAATGCAAGGCAATACAACTGAAAGTCACTTTCAATTTTAAACCACACCATATTAGACATAGAGATTCAATCCCTCTCCCACATAATTTGCAACTCTTATGCAATTGCTAGTATTACCTGTTATTCTAGTATTCCCTCTACTACTGATGATGCCACACTATTATGTAGCTTTCGGCAACTCATGCACCCGACGGAAAAAAATATGTGTCGTTCAACATTAGGTCTCCATCTGTTCGCCAGTTCTAGTACATCCACTCACTATCTTTTGCGTCCAGTCATTTCGTTACTTGAATAGCAATAAATGAACAATTTTTTTAACATAGAATCACAAGATTAAAAATTGCAGGTACCAGAATTTGACCAACAAAATTTGGTAGAAAAAAAATTTCACCTCCTTGGCATTGGAATCGGCGGGTGCCAGGTATCGATTTCCTTCCCTATTAATGGTGGGCTTGGTGCTTCCACCAATTGCGTACATTTCCTAGTGCATGTAATCATTGTTCACCACATTACAGTACATCTGGGCTTCCAGGGTTTAAATATTTCCTCATGGGAAGGAGACTCTTTTGGGTTGCAATGGTCTGCTCCGCAGTTACAATCTGAGGCTCTACAAAGTGGGCATATAAAACATTGTATTTATTCAAAGCCTCGACCATGCAAACCCCCAACGCCTCGGGATTTGAGTCATACGGGGAGAGAGCCTTATTCCCACATGATCTTCTCCGATTTCATCCACCACAACTTCCAGAGGGAATCTGCAGCGATTTTCCAATGTTCTGCCATATCGATCCATCCTGTCATTTACATTGTCTTTCATGAACTAGTCAAGAAGGTACCCGTGAGCCCCATGGAGTTCAACGCCATCAAACCCTATGAAACAAATTTCATTAATTGTTCAAAAACAATTTATTTTTCGGATTAACAAAGACACGAATCACTATTGAAACACACCTGCATTTATAGCATTTTTGGCAGCTTTTCGAAAATCTGCAACAACACTGGGAATTTCCTCTGTTTTCAAGGGCCGAGGAGTTGAGAAGTCGGCCACATCCTTCCGATTCGGTAAACCAATTTGTCCAGATACCGGTTTACTTGTAGATGACGGAGGAGATTGGCCGTTTGGCTGATAATCTGCATTGCAATGTACAGTCGGTCTAAACAGAGTAGAAAAACAGGGGAAAAGGTTGCAAGATAAATATGATTCACAATTACTGACCAACATGGGAAGATCTTCCACAATGCCAAATTTGACAGAAGAAAATGCCTCCCTTGTCGTGGACAGCCTTGACAACGGGCTTCCAGGCTTCAACTTGCTCATCTGTCCATATTTCCGTGTCGACCTCTGTATAAAAAAATACGGCACTACAAGTGTAGTTTGAAACAATTACTAATGTATGTCGGATCGATTTGGGGGAGGAGAGATGGAAATTTAGACGTTTGTTTCAACTACCTTGCCGCCATGTATCTGACAGCCATCTAGAAAGGATGGATAAACAGTGTGGGATGAGACAGTCAAAAGTAAACCACATAAATATCAATCTTGATAATATATTTGATTGAACAATTGAGAAGACTGCATTGATTGTTTACTGATAATAAGATGACAGGTTAATTCCAGCAACAATTATGCAAGTGGAAATGTTAATCCGGGAAGAGCTACCGGAATTTGACACTTTCCAGCAAGGGCATCTTCAAAGTGAACGCTAAAATTATTTAATAATTATATTAAAATTTTAAAAATTGATAAAAATTTGATCCATCCAAATCACCACTATTTAAACTTAATTAATTCTAACTGTAAATCTTAATTAAAATATTTTTAATAGATACATTTTTTAATAATTTAAATTTTAATTAAAAATTTAAAGTGTAATAAAAAGAATGAAATTTTTTCGAAAGACAAAAACCATCTTAAAGTGTGATGCAGATAATTAAGGGAATGAAAATTCTGTTGAAAGAAGAAAACTACCCTGAAATTAAATAATGGAAGGTTGAAACAATTTTCGAAAAGGAAAAAAACTACCTTAATTAAACTCAATTATTACGTTAAATGTGTAATCGTAACTATAATGAACCACAGCTTGCTAAATCTAACGCAAGCCACCACATTTATAGCAATGACATGGGAATTTTTATAATGCTAAAGTTAGTGACTGTTGTTTTTCTTCATTTCCTTAGTTTCCCTGTGTTTGCCATCATTTCCGTCTTTTTCCCAGTTGTTGTTTTCTGTGTTTCTCTCTGCGGGGCCATGTTTAAGAAAACAAGAAATCTCATCCAGACATGGATATCACACGTACCGTCCTATGGTTTTATTAGTAAATAGTTAACAGAAATTCCCAAATGGTTTCCTATAAGCAGTTAACGGAAATTCGTTAGCTTCAATTATTTGTCAGGGTTTAAAGAGGAAGAATTATGAGTGGAATGATGCAAAGAAAAAATTGAGGTAGTTTGCATTCAAAAAGGAAAGAAATTGTACAGATTTTAGGTCTAAATTTTTTTATTCTCAAATAAGATTTGTTTGTCGCTCATATGACCAATTAGTAGAGGGGTTCAATTATAGATGATCTTTGGCATTGACTAGTTACAAAGTGCTACAAAAAGTAAGCATTGTGTTTGGGCTTTGAACCTAGAATTTATTGGATTTATTTTTATTTTTTATTATTTTGGTCTCCTTAAGTATAAATTACTCTCACATGAATAATGTGAGTTCAAGACAATTAAGTGGAGCACAAATAAAAGATATTATTTATTTAGGTAGGAACTATTTGTGCTTAGAATAGGTATGGGACATGCATGTACTGAATTTCTACCTTTTTATTTCCAACTTTCATAAATGAAATGTCATCCTATCAAAAATCTTGACAACATAAATTTTTTTAAAAATAAATATTTCTTTTGGTCACCCAATTGTCATTGTCAAACAACCCATGGGATTTGCCTATTACTCTTGTCATCCCCGACATTTGAAGTATAGACAACCCTCATAAATGAAGGACCGCATATTGGGCACCATTTCTTCCCTAACTACAACCAATGAACAAAAGTATGGTGTATCCAAATTCATGGGACAAGACTATTAAAGTGTGGAGGATGTTGGAATTCAAATGTATGGAGTACATTCAGACTCACCAATGTGTTTTCAATTTTATCGTTGTCGAGCCACGCGGTTTGCTTTTCATTAGTTTTGTCCAATGTACAATTGAAGTATGGAGGAGGCTCAAGACCACCCAATACCATGTGGGACTAAGATGTATAATTTTTAATCAATAAAACCATTATTATGCTTTGTGTTGGCTTTGCTTGCATTGAAGAGAACGCATCTCATCCATCTAGGTCACCAATGATTGTATGGTTTCATTTGTCCTTCATATCATATGCATAAATAAAATACAAGGAAATTTTAAATATTTAATTTATTTAGAAATAAGCTAGGGATCTTGATCCCATAAAATATTAAAAAACATAAGCAGTAACATTACAAACATGAACTATTGATGAATTAACATTATTCCCAGATATCTCCAAATACGTTGCCTCAATTTAGATGTAGGTGCTCTTAGCATAGATCGATATAGTTGCTCCACTGTGACAAGGAAACAACGGAGAAGCAACCTACGTGCTTTGTTACGGCCAAAGAACTTTCACAGGAAGATCCTAGCCCCATTTTGTACGATATACGATGCGCCTGGGGCCTGAACTCCTCCACGCATAACATGAACAACACTGCTTTATCTCGAAGCTTCCGCCAACACATGAATAACACCGCTCTCCTTGTGCTGTTTCACCATCTGTTTATTAAACGTTCGGGAAGACATGGATAACGGGGCGCAGAGTGAGATATAGAATAAAATAAATGGAGAGTCCGCCATCTTCGGCAGAGCAGGAACCCCCAGAGAATACAGCGGAGCCCCCTAATTACGAAAATGGAGGCAATTTGGAGCACCCAGATTCTCCTGCACCTATGCAGGCCGAGACGGTGACAGGCATATCAGTTTTAAGGCGGCCGAAAGAGCGCCGCACGCGACTGGTCGGCCTTGCGCTGAGATGCACAGAAGTTGTATTCTCCTTTCTTTCCTTTGATATCATGGCATCTAATAACCAGGGCACAAAGGGATTAAGATTCGATGATTATGACGAATACAGGTAGATAGATTCGATGTGTATTCCTAATTTCCTACCATTTACTAAACTTTCGCCGCTTGCGCCAGCATAAGATGATTAAATTTCCTCTGCTATAGGTATTCCCTAGCCATAGCCGTTATAGCGTTCGTGTATGTGGCGGCGCAGCTTGGGAGAGGAATTTATGATGAACTGTTCGCACATAACTTATTCCCGAAAATAGTTTTCAATTACATCGATTTCGTCGGCGATCAGGTAACCACGGATCAAATTTACCAAAAATTGCCCTTCCAGGTAACTTTGTTGTTTCATAGGAGGGATCTGATGTAATTAGTGAATGATTTGTGCAGGTATTGGCTTATTTATTGCTTTCCTCTTCTTCAGCGGCGGCGTCGACCACAAATAGACTGCGGGACAACGGGAACATGAGATTTACAGATATGGCGGCGGCGTCGGTGAGCATGAGTTTCATAACCTTTGCGCTCATGGCTGCTTCTTCTGTACTGTCTGGTTATGCCCTCTCCAAACGCATCCGCTGGTAATACGCGCATGAAGCATCCGTTCTTATTTCTAGAGCGAAAATTCTGAATTGGACATTTGTGACTGTTCCGGACATTGTTTTTCACGGGGGATGTGATTACCTCGTGAATTATGTAATTCGTTATTCAATTCAATTCACCATTTCGATTTTTGAGTGTGTCAATCTACGTAAGTGTCCAAATGTAGCATATTTTTTTCAGAGGGGGGACATTTTTTTTATAGAGGGGGGACTCTATTTTTAGCTGTCTATTTAACATTTAAGCAAATATGGCCAATTTTTCTGTCAATGCAAAATATATATTTTTAAATATTTTTTGTATTTGCCTTGAGCGCAGGGGCAAGCACAATGATTATAAATTTTAAATATCTCTAACAATTACTTTTTCGAAAGGAAAATAAAATTAAATTTACATATAAAATATATCTAAAATTTATATTGTTCATTACACTTCACAAACATATTTATTTTCTAGTGTTCTATATGCAAATATTCTCATTTGTATTTTCATTTCCTTAAAAATATCATGTATGGAGATCACAATGGGGGCTTTTATACATATAATTATATCTCATCTTAAATTATTATAGAACATAATAATAAGATTTAATTAATTGTTTTAAAAAAAACAAAGCAAATAGTTTGGGACAAGAAGGTTTAGTTTATTTAGAGTTGTCGTAGTTTGAATATGTAAATGTGTATTTAAAGTTGTTATGATTGTCACTTCAGCATTTAGAAGAAGATGCTAAAATCATTCAAATAATTATGAGCAGTGTTGTGGGATCTTAGTAAAACTATACACTCCTAATATATTTTCTAGATGTGACACAAATGTCCACTTTTGCTTGCTTTTTATTTCTCACGCTTCTATCTCAATACATTGGAATCTAGATGGAAGTTTTGTAACCCACCATAAACATAGGGTGTGTACACATGCACATGTGCATGCATGTAGTTGTGTGTTGGTCTACGTCTTTGTGTGTCTGTGTGTGCATATTTGTGTTTCAATGTACGTGTGTGTGACTTTGTATATATATGTACATTTGTTTATGCATTTACACATGTGTGTGTGTATGCACACGCATGCACGCATGTGTGGGTGTGTTTTTGTTTGTGTGCATGTGCATGTGTGTCATGTATATGTGTCTGTATGTGTGCATGTGTGCGTGCGCGCGGCAGCGCGTGTGTGCAGGTATGCGTGTGTGCGCATGTATGCGTGTGTATGTGGATGTGTTTTGTGGGTGCGTGCTTGGGCATCCATGTTTGTGTGCGTGTTCTTGTGTGCTTATGCATACATGTTTGTGTGTGCATGTGTGTGCGTGTGCATGTGTGTGTACGCGCATGTGTGTGCATGCATCTATGTGTGTGTATATGCATGCGTGCGCACGTGCACTGTGTGTGTGTGTGTGTGTGTGTGTGTGTGTGTGTGTGTGTGTGTGTGTGTGTGTGTGTGTGTGTGTGTGTGTGTGTGTGTTTACGTGTGTCTATGTGTGTTTGTTTCTGTGTCAATTTGTGTGTGTCAAATCGAATTACCCATATTTAATATAATATATTTAAATTAAATAATTGAGGAGGTAATCCTTTTTGAAAAATAATAATTGAAAGAAAATGTCTTTAATAAAAATACAGTAATGTCATGCCCACTATATTACCACTCAAAAAGTCATCAAAAAAAGGTAATTTTTTTTCTAGATCATATGACACAACACTTAACCATTGCATTAATCAATATATATTTAACACCAACACTTACCTTACGATAAACCAACATACCAAAATTTATAATTGTCATATGTATAAGCATTTCTTTTTTTAACTTCAAAATGGTTACCTTTATAGAAGCACAAGTTTATGTCATTATGATTCACAATGCCACAATGGAGGTTAGTTGGAAACATAAAATACTTGGGAGCATCGATGGGAGCTACATCAAAACCATTTTGATACTTGGGAGTTGCGATGGGAGTGGTAATTTATGCTGTCAGACTGTTTGGGAAAGACCATCAGAGAACCTGTTAAATTTTCTCCTTCTTGAAAAAGGCTAAACCGCATTTGGAAATTGCCAGATTTGTTATTGATAAAGCTAAACCCGCATTTAGATTCGTGCTTGCAGTTAGGTTTTTCTGGACTTAGACCTAACATTGACTTCATGAGATATTGGTGAAGAAAAAAATGGTCATGTTGTAGACACAAAATCATGCACTTACTACTATTATACTATACCGCCAAGTATGTTGTTTTATATATGGATGTTGTGTAACAAAAGTATTCACTAGCAACCCATTTTCTAGTCCATCTTCTTGTCTTGTTGATTTTTATTGCTTTTAGCTTTAACACTTGTCACCCATACACCCAATTCTAATCAAATCACAGGGATGCCTATCATTAAATATCCACTCCTTTATATGAGATGTAGTGGAGTTCTCAGTCATAAGCTCACTAGATTATAGCTAAGGATAGTTTGACACCTCATTTTGCATCTTTCATTTTTAGAATTTGATGTATGTTTGAGGGTTTTGTAGGAGGATATTTGGGTGCAGGTTTACAGGTACCTTGGCAATCTAAATGCGACATATAGACGACCAAAGGTGAAAAAGTGTGAAACCCTACCGACATTATTGGAACCAAGTTCTGACATTTTTTGCAAATTCTAGTGCCCCCACAGAGGTATTCGGAACCCACAGGTGCCCCTATCCCTGCCTAAGTTCCCGTGTCGAAGAATTTCCACCTCTTTTACATTTTTTTAGGTTTGTTGTGACAATCTATACTTCTATTTCATCGCATTCTTCAGCCCAGACATACTTCAGGACAAGTGAAATCAAGGTAAGTTCCTTATCTCTCTAATTTTATTTCATAATTAGGATCAAATAAATTTTGTAGCATTTATATTTCATTTTATGTCATTTATAGTAGTCATTGGTTTCAAATTTTTGGTAAAATTATTTAGATTTTATTAAATCATTTTGGTGAACCCGTAGCTTAGAACTCATTTCCATAGGATCCACTAAAACCCTAATGGCAAAGAGTAGCTCTTCTCCTCCCACCCAAGTTATGCCTCATGAGAGTACAAACCCTATATATGATGAAGCAGCTATCGCTGAACTTCGCGCTCTATATAAAAATGAAATCAAGGTAGCAAACTAGCTTTCTTCTTCATTGATATTCCTATGATAACTCATAATGGAAAGATATAACTACTCAATACACCATCTACATCTCTTATTATTCCATCATGGGATATCTTATCACTCATGCATGATTTTGGCCAGCTACAATCTCAGGTTAAATATCTCATTATTAAAAGCAAGACCTATTATGCTTCCATTAATAACAATTATTTACATGGAAATTCTATTCCAAAGAAGATTCACATTTTAGCATTCCCCAAGGATTTCATTATGCCTAAGTTCTCATTCTTTGATGATAATGACAACCCCTATTTACATCTCAAACACTATCATCTAGCTATGGCCTCCTACTCCAATGATCGGTTATTACTTAAGACTTATCGTTATAGTCTTACTGATGATGTTATCCAATGGTACATGCATCTACCTTACGGATCTATTAGTACCTACTGTGAGATGGAAGAGGCCTTCCTTTGTTTCTTTATACTTCAAAATTAGCCTTGAGTCACCCATGACCATTTACCTCACTTATATCAAGGCAAGACATAACCTATTGTTGATTACATTTTGCGCTTCACTGCTTTCATGCATCAGCTAGTCTTTTAGCCCATTAACTTAGAGAAGCAATTCTTATTTTTTCTTGGCTTGATTCCTTCCTTACAAGAGCGCTCGCATATGACACATGTGAATCATTCACACTCTTATGCTATAAGGTAATGTTATAGATCCTCTTCCTGTCATTGATACTACTACATCATCTATTTCTTCTCCACTTCCATCTGTTGAGCATCTTCCATGGTATCCATCTCCTTAACCTTGCAAGTAAGTATATCCTTCTCCATTACATAAGTATCCTTCATCTCCTCCACCGCATTGGGATCCACATCATAATTTTGCATCTCCTTCATGGGAGCCATTACATTTTTCTCATAATGCTAGACCTTATTATGTGATGTGTGTCTTGCTTAACAAGCATTTAATTCATTTACTTTCTAATCAACATCATCCACCACATCGCTTATAACGCTATCATGATCATCCCTAGTGCAACTATAATCCTATCAATGGCCATCGTGAAAATGACTGTTACACTCTTCATGATATATTATAACAATTAAAAGATATGGTGTCATTTCCTTTGGCTCTCGCTCTCGTGAGTGATCTATATATCCAATTCCACATAGGCGTGATGTTACTCTAGTTGACTTATCTCCTTCACCTGATTCAAAGGTCATTATTCATCCACCACTAAAGGTCATTTTTCATATGCACTCTCCATCTCATTTATCCACTTCTGCACCATCTCATCAACCACACAATGTTACTTCTAAACATTAGCTTCCTAAGCTGTAAACATTTGCATTTCCCACCGCTACATCTCCCATCATTTGCACCATTTCATCTGGAATTTAGTTTGGTTCATACACTCATGTTGCTTCCATTCCATCTACTTCTACCGCTCCATGCCCATTTGGTGTTTGGTAGGTGATTTTTCTAACCTTACCACCCAATGACGCACACTTTTTATTACGGCTCTTACATGACTATTGAGGGATCTATTAAAAAAATAACCTCACCATATTTTTTGTTACATATTATATCAATATATTTATCTAGGGTAATCTATCATATCACTTCTTGATGATGCACTCTTACTTTACGGTTCACTCTTGACTGTTGAGGGGTATTATTTAAATTAACCTTCTCATCTACACACTAGGGGCCATCGTTATTCTCATTACACTTTTACAACGATATCATTCACATATGCTTTTACACTATTCATTATAGACATATTTTACCACTCACCATAGCTTTTCACACGTACAATACACTTTCTCATAATTTATCTATCACATGTAGCAATCACACTCTATACATTTCATACACTATTTGTTATCACATACACGATCTCATCATTTATCTATCTATAATCCCATTAATCATCATTATTCATTATTCAACATCAATAACTACTCATTGCAAATCAAATCAAAAAATACAAACAATGCTCAAAACATCAAACATAAAATATAGCGATCATAATCAATGCATCATAAATTATGAGTCCCAATCATCACATCACACAACAATAAACGTCAAGAATAAAAAACATACACCAATATTATATATATATATATATATATATATATATATATATCGTTCAAAATTGTAGTTACAAAAATGCCAACTCTCAGGGGCAAGCCCCCATACATTACGACATTACTCCATACCATATCTCATCATCACTATCACTATTTACAACTACGGGAGCTCTAGAACTAGTAACTTCACTGCTCAATTTGCACCACTGATTGTGGCCCCTTTATCTCTCGCCTCTGTCGAAGTCTCCATAAAATGACCATGTAGATCCACAAACCTTACAAATACGTCCTATGTTAAGGGACCTCCACCCGCAACCTCTCTAGCTAAACGTTTCTCCTCTCATGCCTCATTTTCTCTCACGTAATAACATGGTAGATATATCCACCGTTAGCACCACTGGATCAAAAACGTGTGCATGCTCACCTACAATAGCATCCACATGCTCTAGCATACCACCACCTATGAGTACATCGTTGGGCACATTTTGTGTCAATGTGCAGATAGATGTGTCCACAATCAACGACCAATACACATCACTTGTATCCATGTATCAACACATTATACAACAACAACAATCAACCAACCAAATAAAAAATCACAAGAATCACGATAAAAATACTCATGCTCGATTATCTCTATTGCTATGCTATCAAGGGCATGTGCTTGCCCCTTTACTCCTATTGGCGATTCTCCCACCATATCTACAACAATTGAGAGAAAAATAACCCACCTATGTTACATCCACCATGCAATGTATCCCTTGGTGCAGCTCACGTCATCGACATCTATTGGGTATATTACCGCACCTCCCTCACCTAGCCCAAGGGGTACTAGCTGCGCTCTTATGGGTCTTGGTGTAGCTCTAACCTCCTTGGTGCCCTAATGGTTCTCACCCATATATGGCTCTAGGGGCACATCATGGGCCATAAAAACATTTTTTGATACATGCTCCACATGGAATATCTTGGTCACCCTTGGACACCGCTACTTTATCCACATAATAAGCCGAATACATCGCAGCTTTACCCCATCCTCTTATTATCCTCCATAAGCTCAGTATGGCATCCATATCATGGAACATGGCCCCGTGTGATCTAACATCACTCTCTAGGTATCAATATCCATCTTCCTAATATAATCGCCTACCCATCTCCTAGAAAATTTATTTGGCCTCACCCACTCTCCTCAAGGATCACCAACCAGCCTTAACATCGCAATATGCTCGCAGGCCTATACATGAAGCAATGTGGTAGCTCAAATCCCACCCCATGCTTCTGTTGAGTAAACCTATAGAGGTCCTTGAATAATTGGGCTAATACACACTGTTTCCAAGCATATATCATCCCCTCCTCCTCTATACGATGGAAAATATCATGCATCTTATTCAAGATTCCTACACCACCACCCTCTACTGCAACCGAAGAAGTAATCAAAATAGCAATAAACCTCCGCAATCGTGGAACCCTTGACCTCAAAATAACATCCAGACTTATATGGACCTTAGTATGAACTTCATTCCTTTTAAAGTACCCCCTAGTGGCCCTCATATCTCTCTTTGTGCATCATCCATGGCCATCACCTGAACCCTCTCACCAACAATAGGTAATCATGATATGCGATATACATCCTCCAAAGTCACGATCATATATTTGGTAGGTAACCAAAATGTGCAAGTATCTACATACTATCTCTCACATAATGTGGTGATCAACGGTATATTATGGGGCATATCCCTCCTCCTCGCTATGTGGCACAGGTTTGAACGGTCTAATACATACCACTCATCATCTATAAAACTAAATTCTAACAATGTACTCAAATAACAACAACCATAAAACTCTCGTGAATGACTATTCCTTCGTACATTACAAAAAAAAAACACGACGTTATAACATCATAGTTATGCAGATAAACTTCCCTATAACATAAATTTTAATATTTCTTATACTCTGGGCTAAGAACTACCCTTCTGGGTCGCGAATGCCCAGACGCTAGATGCAAGTTCCCATGAGCAGGACACCAATGCCAATGCCTAGGTGTTGGAGTCTCGAAGGTTGCTAACACCTTCACAACTCTTTCTCAGGTCTAAAACCCCTAGAAAATTTAAAAAAAAAATGTTTTCCTATTTTCTCCACAAGCAGCTAATTTCAACATAATTTTTGAAAAACAAATCACACTTACTAGCTTTGTTGTTGTACATGATGCCACAGCCTCTGCCACATCTCTAATTCACTCTATCATGGTTCTCTCACTTGAGGCATCTTTTCATAGCTAGAGCTCCAAAGAACACTTGTGCAATACTTAAATGAGTTACCTATTAACTTTTTCATATTACTATTTATAGTAACTTTAAGTTACCCACCTTGCTATAGTCATTATTTACACCCATTCTCCTAACTAATACTCATTACATGATTTCAATCATGTCTTGATAATCACTACTTCGATTCCTGTCTATTTTACGTCATTATATTAATAATACCGCCTACTATCATATTGTGAACATTCCACAAACACTATATTCCTCTTTGACATAGTTTCAATTCAATATACAAACACTTTTACAACATCTACTACCTTATGCCTTGCTTACACTTATATCAACACAAACTTACTTTCATCTCAACATTCATTCTCATCATCACACTCCATTTCACCAAAAGGGGGGCATATAATCGGTGTCATCCTACAATTCCCATCACACTATTACACGATCTTCATATAAAATAACTCATTATCAAAACATTTCGTGTATAGTATGCGACATTTCACACCACTTTCTATCATTTCCCCCTAATGACCTAATATGGGGGCAACAATCATAAAATCTCTCCACGAGTGGTTAATCAATCACACACATTAAAATATCAACAACACAAATCATTTACTATTCAAATCGCATCAATAAAATGACACAAACATGACGTATTTATCCTCCCAGATGACCTAAATTTTGAGTTACATCATCACTTTCCCAAATGGCCTAACATGGGAAATTATTCTACATTTTCTATTGTTTCAAATGACCTAACATGGAATCCATATCATACACATCATGGTGACACCCTTGGAGTGGGGGCAATGAGATTTCATTTCCTTTCCTATACTACTCCTATATGGTTTATTCATATTTGATAAAAAAAAATCAAATTGGATGTAGTTAAAGTTGGAGAGTAATACTAGACCTCTCTCCCTACACTTTTCCTCTAGCGGTAAGATGCTAAAATCCTCAATATTTCACACACACGAAATTGGGTTGGGAACTGATCACTTCCTACCCCAACACATTTCCATCAATGACAAAATTTAAATATCCAAGCACTCAATATTGAAATCATCAATCTTGTTCAGTGCTCCTCATAACAGTCCCATGTCTCTCGTTACATGGCATGGATTGAAACTTTGATCCATGGTTTTCCATGCTATACATTCTTATTCTATGCATACTTCTACAACATGAGCTTCTTCGGATGTCTTCTGGGTATGTTCCTTACATATTTTACACTACTTTAATTTAATTCAAATAACATAAAGGAGGGGAAAGTGTAGACACAAAATCACGCACTTACTACTATTTTACTATACCGCCAAGTATATTGTTTAATATATGGATCTTGAGTAAGAAAAGTATTCACTACTGACCCATTCCCAAGTTCATATGTTTTTCTTGTTGATTTTTATTGCTTTTATCTTTCACATTTGTCACTCATACACCTATTTTTTGTCAGATAACATGGGTCCCTATCAGTCAGTATCCACTCATTTTTTTCATTTATCTATGGTCATTAATACCCAGGACTTGACATTAGCACCTAGGTGCTCCTCTCCATCCTGGGCACCCATGGCCTATTTATGTTTGATCTTATTTTTGACACTTAAGTTCAGTCATTTCAGTTTTACCACTCATATCCTGAGGTACTAGTCATAACTTCAGGTCATTATTGTCAAAATTCTAGCAAATAGATCCCTAAATAAACACAACATACATACCATAACAAGGGAAGATAATTTATATCAAGGGTTATCTATCTACATATCAAAGGGACTGCATCTTGGGAACATTATTATGCATACACATTACATAGGAAGGCAAGTTCATTCTATTCCATCTACACATTTCCATTCTATCTAGCTACCAGCAATTATCTTGGCATCATTGGTGTGAGGGCGACCTAGGAGAACTATTACACACACAAACACAAAGAACTACATTGGGTCTGAGATGTAGTCCAGTGTTGAGTTGTAAGTTCACTAGTTGACAGTTGAGGACAGTCTAACCCTTCATTTTGAATCTTTGTTTTATAGGATTTGATGTCTATTTTAGGGTTGTGTAGAAGGATATTTTTATGCAGGTTTACAGTTACATCAGCGATCTAAATGCAATATACAAGAGACAAATGGTGAACAAGTGAGAAACCCTAGAGACAATATCAGAACTAGGTTTTGACCTTTTCTGCAGACTCCAGCATGCCCACATAGGTCTTGGGCATCCATATACACCCTTATCCTTTCTTAGGGGTCTATGTCTAGGTATTTTCACCACTTCTGCCTTTTATTAAGTTTCATTGCCATGGTGTGTACTTTTATTTCATCGCATTCTTCACCCAAGGCATACTTCAAGATAAGGAAAATCAAGGTAAGTTCTTTATCTCTCTCCTTTCCTTTCATAATTAGGATTAAATAAATTGTTTAGCATTATATTTCATTATATGTCATTTATAGTAATCAATGCTTTCAAGTTTTGAATAAAATTATTAAAATTTTATTAAAATAAAATACAACATTGAAGTTAGGGTACTTGCGAGGGAGGGTTTCTTTTTTTGTTTCGAAGATGAGTCCAAGATGTAAAAGGTGATACATGGGGTACGATGGTTTTATGAAAAAATTGCTCTGAGCCTCCACTGCTGGGAACCATGATTACCACATGATTTCACTTTCCATACCTTTCTTTTCTTGACTTGTCTCTATGCTCTTCCCTTAAATTTTTGAGAGCCTGATGGTTTTTCTGGAATCACCAGATCTATGGGGGCATTTATTATTGTTGATCCTACCATTTGGGCATAGTCTAGACTGGTTTTAACTCGTCTGTGAATTAAAGTCCCTATAGGTACCAAAATTCCCAAAAGAATTGAACTTTAAACTCCCAAGAAGATAAAAGGGAACAATTAATTGAAGTGGAAATATCATAGATTGTTTTGGAAAATACATAAGGTTTAGATATCAGTCAAGGACATGTTGCAGGGATTAGGATATTATTATGGAGCATGTGTTTAGCTAGATGGATGATGATTTAGGGAAGGAGGATTTGAATGCTAGTTTTGATCATGTGGATGAGGAGAATGAGATTGTTGCATGAAAAAAGGAAGACATCCAGATTAATGCATCTATAGATTTTAGGCCAGATGATATTGGGATAAGTGTTATCGGTGAAAACCACATGGGTGATAGGTCAAACCAATTTCATAGGTGGGAGGAAAATAATTTAAATTTTGAATATCAATGCATTCTAGTTGGTGGAATTGTAAATGGTGGACGGATGGTAGTTGGTGAAAGAGAGGGGGAAAAATGTGACATAGATTTGGTAATAGATCTCAAGAAGGTGGATGGGGTAACAGATGGAAGATTGAAGAGGGATTCTATGGATCCTGGGGTGGATGGAAGTTGGTGGACCATTGTTCACAACAAAAATCATGCTTAGTTTACATGAGTTACTCAAAGTTTCTCTTAAGCATCCTCTCTAATTGCTCCAGGTTAAGTCTTTTTGACCTTTCCTTTGTTTTTATGGTGGGAGTTTTTACGAGGATTTTGTTGTCTTTTTTGGCTGCTGGTAAAGTTCATTCCTTTTTTCCTCATTGGCATATATTTTTTGGAATGCATGTATTATAAGATATGCTAAAAAAATTCTTAAAAGGATCTAGAGAGTTTAAGAAAATAATTTTTGAGGGCATGGAGTAATAAGAATTAGAAACCATCATCTCTGAATGTGAAGGTTTTACAATTTACACAAACTATTTCACAAAATGTCGAGGTAGCCTACAAGCCTTCTAAACACCTCTCCTTCTCTACCTTGTCAGAAACAAGCATGGGATTATTCCTTTCCCTCTTTAGTTTTGTTTTCATGTTAAGATTACATATGAGATTGTAATTGTTTTTAATTTAAAAAATTATCAAACGTTAATTTTACTTTAATGTTCTATTGGTATGCAAAAATACTTACCCTGCAAGAGTATCATTTTCCAACTCGATAACATTGCCTGAGTTGTGGAGAAAATTGATTAAATGTAAAACATTATCAAATATATGATTTGGTGGAGTCTTTTAGTTATGAATTATTTCACATTTATAATGAGTCAAATAAAAGAGACACCTACTTGTACGCTTGTGAGATCGATTTGGAATTTCCTTCTAAAAATAAACTATGGGTCACAAAAACATTGTTTGTCACCTCATATCCCTTCCCTATATACAAATAATGGAGAGCCATAGTTATTATTCACTATTAAAATTGGACAATATTCTTTCCACACCCATTTTGGGGCCTACTTAGCCTACTAGGTGTAGGCATAAGCTGCTAAAACTTAGTTTTTTCCCCTCTTGAATGGTGCTCCCAAAATTATTTATGTGAATTAGATCCTACTTTAATTTGGTTCCTTGAGATCTTGGTATATATGGGATTAGAAATATTGGTATGTCCCCTAACTGCTGATGAAATGTTTTAGGTAGGTTCTTTACAAGATATTTGATAAATAGGTCAACTAAGGTGACCTACTGTTTAAAGCCTCTAAGAGCCAAAACTACTCAGGTTAGCTTCAAGGGATGATGATGCAAGTGCACATTGTTTACGTAATTTGTGAGCATGGATAGTTGATATAAGTCAAACATGACATGTTGAAGCCCATAACTTGATATGGTAAAGTAATTTCAAGCTCAAGGTACAATGGTCAAATTTTCCTCATTAGAAAAATCAAGATGGTCTAATAAAATAGGTTTAAAGTGATAAATTATCCACATAACCCAAGCAAACGAATTCTTGAAATTAAATTCCATCTTCCCTGTGATGTGCTACATGATTTTTTGTTGTAATGAAAATGTGTTTTGAAGTGTTAGAATTCTTCTAGAATAATACTAGTTTTGAGGACGTGAAACCCAGTTAGAGTTGTATTAAAAATGCAAGCATATTAATGCCAAGAACCTTGAAATTAATCTTTCTGGTAAGTTGAAAAGATGTAAAAAGAAATTTGTATAAAGGTATAATATGATCCATAATTAGATGATTTGATGGGTGAACGAATTTATTGTACGAGGACTTATTTTTTGTGTCTGCAACTCCTTTACGACCTTTTTCTAATTGCTGTGACATGAAGATAATGAAGATGTTTTAGATGCTCCACATTTGTGAAGGTTATCTAGAGATCACATGTGACTTTATCAAATAATAATAAGGTTTTAATGTGAATACACTATTGTTGGTGACATAATCTTGTAACTTGTTTTTGGAGCTGTCATGACTGTGTTCTTCAAGTTGAGAAGAAGTGTTTAAATGAAGGCTTAAGATCTTACCTGTAACATCCCAAACAAGTGATGATTTCATGGAAATCCTTTATAATATTCATCATTTATTTTAGTACATGAAATGATTTGGAAGTGTGTATTTTTCACTTGATTTGAATACTATTTTTTGAAGACTATGCTCCTAGTAGAGTATATGAGCTCTAATGAATACCTTGTGATAAAATGACAAGTCGAAGAGGTTGAAAAGGTTCAATACGTCTGTAATAATACCCTTGTAACATTATCTTACACTACATAATACTTGTAATGAATTACATTAGCTAAAATACAAAGGAATCGACATGAGGAAGAAAACAAAAGGAGAAAATGGTTGTTACAAATGTAGATGGCAGACTAAAAATCTAATAATTTTAGTTACTTCAAAGGTGCAATGAGTTCATAAAGGTTCTCTAGGTCCTTATAAGTGTTATAGGTGTCATGTAAACCTCGACAATAATCATAACTCCATAACTGTCATGTTTCAAATGCAATGATTACATTTTGGGAGTTTTCAAATGATGTCATTCTAGACCCTTGGAACGAGTAGGTGAAGTGAGAAGATAATGAAGTTATAAGTGTAAGTGAAAGAGGTGTTATAGCATATTATTTTCATGTATATGGAGGTATTATTTTCTATGAAAAAAAAATCTACTCTCAAGGAAAAATAACAAAAGTATGAGCTGATAAACTATAGGTGAGAGAGAGGTTCATCCATGTGTATTTAAGCTAAAATGTGTATTCCTAGTAGACTATATTAGGAGAAGTATAAAATGATAAGAATCATGAAATGAGAGAGGAAGAAGATAAATGTGTTCGTCTATGAATGAGGGACAAAAAAGTTTAAGAAAAATAGGATTTGAGGAATTTGGTTGCAGCAGTATGAAGTGATGAGAAAATAGGCAAGTCAAGGTGAATGAAGAAGGGAGATGAAGAGAGAGAATAAGAGATAACAATTTGTTGTATCAAACAACTAGATTGAAGTGATGAATACTATGACAATTCTAAGTGGTTGCTTAGGAAAATATGGATTTGAATCTTCCTTTGAATTTAGAGCTTGTAAAATGTTAAGTGGTTGCTTGAATGAATTATAGGGAATTGTTGCTTCCATCCAAGTATAAGGTTGATAAAGGTTAAGTGGGTTTTTGGATAAATTTTGGAGTGGTTTTTTAAAGTTTATTGGATTCTCAATAAATTGAAATCTATGAAATATTTATAGGACAATTTTCCACACTAGAGCGTTGATTTCAGTGGGTTTTTCTACCTTTAAGTGTTTCCCATATTAAACATCATCCCATGTGTACTTGAATGTTATCTACGTTTATTTGAATGCCTTTTTAAACTCATGGTAAAGGATGATTAGATTTGAATAGCTTACTGAGTTTTTGAAATGTTATCAAAGTTTTGAGAAGAACTAATTCACCCCTCCCCTCTGAGTGTTTGTGTTTTCCAACACACACCGACTCCAATATTGGAATATCACTTTCCTACTTTATTCCTTGATGTATTTCCATGCCATGTTTAAACAATTTCTTTGTGGCACAAGAATTGATAATGACAAAGAAGGTTGTTGAATTTGGTCTTTCTACTAATAAAATGCATTTACTTTATTGTTTCCATTGCCCTTTCCTCTATAGCAATGGTCGCTCCCACTTGGAAAGCCCCCATATTTTTCTTGAAAAATCCCCTTCCCACTAATACCAAGAACCAAAGAGATGAAACCACAAAAAATAATTCATTTTCCTGACATCACCCTAAGGGATTTTTCATAGTTTTATTTTATTTTTATTTTATTAATATTAATATTATTTTATTTTATTTTTACATTCTATACTATGGGTTGTCAAGAGGTAGGAACTAGATTGTCTCCTTTATAGAAAGAGTAACTTCATGCTTAAGGATAAACACCATTATATCCAAGAGGAACTACACAAGTGATCCAATATAATATGATTTATGCTCGATGAAAAGACACTAGAAGTATTAAATAAATTAATTTACAAAAAGAGGGTCTATACCACAACACAAAAGGAAACCTGGAACCACTATGGTGCTTAGATAAAAATTTAGAATTTGGCTAGTATTTGATTATACGGGTTGATCAAATAGTTTATGTGGGAATGTTAAAAAAATGAACCCATTAAATTCATATGGACATCGAATTCACTTGCCATCAAGGAAAGGCAATGTGAGGCACTACATCTCCATTCCCTTATAAGAACATCATCCTAGATATGATACATCACTAAGGTAGAAAGTAATAGGTAAGTAAGGGGAAGTCAGAAATGAAAAATTCATTTCGTGAATAAGAATCTATCAATAAACAAAACCACAAGGAAACAAGATTTTAAATTCTCTTCAATTTTCTAAATGTTGTGAAGATTGTAAGTTCTCTTTACCAAGGTTGATTTTATCCTTAAATGGCTACACATATCTAACGTTTCTCAAAAGAAACTCCAAATTGTTAATATTTCTCATAAGTAAAATTCCTTGATTCCTTATTACTTAACATTTTCATTATTAAGATGTTTCATTTCATTATTTTCTTTGGTTAATTTTTTTTTTTTCATTTTTTCATAGGATTCCCAGCAAGGTGATACATTGCAAGGTCCTTTAAGACCAAAAACCATAACCTCGGACACTTTATAAAACAAAATTTCATATTTTCATGACAGTAACCCAAACAAGACCACTATCCAAAGTAAATACCAAATACACAACAAGGAATTGTATACACATAAAATTCACCATACCAATGTGGATGAGAAAATTAATTGGTCGTAATTCTACGATGACATAAAAACATTACCATAAGAACACCACCATATTTCTCGTCAATAGTACACTCTCATAACAAGGAATAAACATAATAGACAATCCAGAACATAGTCCCTATAACATTTAAACCATACAACCATGTTTATAACATGGTAAATACAACACAAATCATCTAGGTATTCCGAAAATCACCTCCATAGTAGGAAATAATAATATAATTTGTTGCTTGAATTTTTGTGTGCTTCCTGGATGTTTTATGGAAGTTGTTGTAATTCTGGTTGTACCTGTGTAACCTTCTCTTTTGCCTACACATGAATGTACAATACCTATAAGTATTGCAGTCCTACTAATGTAAACCGGTTGATTCTGATTAATAAAATCTTCACGCTTTCGTCCATGTTTACAGATTCACCTTTATATGTGACCAAGGGGATGTGTATTCTTTTATTTAGTTTCTTTTGTTTAAAGTATTAGTATGTGATTTTAGTGATGTATTTTCCCCTTTATTATTTAGTTAATTTGTGTTTAGATTTGTGAGTAATCATGTTGTTAAATTTATTAATTGGGTAAAAATAATGCATTTATTAGAGTTAAATTGCTCTTGGATTAAGTGTTGTAAGTGTTAGTGTGAAATCACAACACCCCCAAATGAGTTATGGATATGCTTTTCTAAGGCAGGGCCATTTGGTGTGATTGCATAACATTAGATCATTCCCCAAGCTGTGGGACTTTAAAATTGGAATGACCCTCTAGAGATGGTTGGATCCTCTTCCTAATATACTTTCCACAAGCTATTCTAGTGTAGGAAAGCTAATCTAATCCTAATCAAACAAGTTCCAAGGAGACAAGGAGAGAAAGAAAACAAGTAGAAATACATAGCCTACACTAAAACGGTGATACACTAGAGAAGGAAAATGCTGATAATCTACTAAACTACCATGGAATAAAGAGAGGTGAGAAATGGAAAGGATGGACAACAAGCATCATAGACCATAGATCATATTCACATAGAAAATGTTCCAAAACCCCATGAACACAACTCCCATATCTGCAAGTGAACATTCAAAACATGCACAAATACCCTGCAAGGAAGAGAGGCAAGAAGAGACAACCAAAAATGAGAAAGGATGGAAAAATGCATCACAAAACATGTTTTTTATTACTTCACAGTTTGCATGATAGCATAATTTACAGACAAGAGGCAAAAAACACCATTTTTATAGACCAGGGGAGGAGGCTCAAACTCCCTTTTCGACCCTGAGGAAGAGATAAAGGGGAAGGCAAAGAAGAAAACAAACAACCACTTTTTTGTACCCCTCTATTACAATCTATAGAAGAATGGGAGAGAGAAGAAAGAAATAATCATATCCTGCTCCAACCACTCTGAGATATGCAAATTGAATCCCTTTTCGAAAGATCAACCACTAGAAATCAATGTCTTCTACAAATCCGCACACAATATGTCGCTTCTGGTTCTCCAGTAGATCGAATTGAATCAGATCTGGTAGTTGAAGAGATTGGATTATAAGTTAATGGATTGTAATAATTTTCTTCATTTTTTACCTAGACCAGGGCCTGCAAAAATTATTTTTTATCTTTCAATGGTGTAGAGGACATCGATACTTTTCCAATAGTGTAAGATTCGTAATATTTCGAGCCCTGAGTCGAAAGTTATACCCCTTCAAAGTTTGCATCGGGTCCATACAAATGGGTGGGAAAACTAGTTTGAAAAATGGGCCCCCTCTTTAATATGGGACACATGGTAGCCAAATTAGGGAAAAATCAGGGTTTTCGGGCTTAGAACTTTACTTTTCCCTTTTTCCATAGGAATCACAAAATCTGGAAAATCTCAGTGGCCCCCCTGCTCCAGCTTAGACACGTGGCACCATTTTATTTGTTGGGGAGGTGCACTCAAATATTTTCCTTTGTGCCTTTTAAAAAAAGGAAAATCTTCACCTTTTCCTTTGACTTCCTCTCTTTGGATTTGACTCGGGCTCTAGCATTGACTTTTTCCATTGGGTGGAGTCGCGGTCCATTTTCTAACTTTTACACCTTTCAGGGTAAAGAGGAAAAAATTAACTTTTCCCCCAATGGCCCACTTTAGATTAGGACACATGGCAGTCTAGCACTTGTTTTAAAACCCTTTATCTATTTAATCCTTGAATCAACACCGTTTGGACACTTGGCAACCTCTGTCTGCCTGGGCTATGCATTGACAATTCAACTGGCTCTACCCCTCTCTGAGATTGGACACATGGAGGCACTGCACTTGTTGTAAAGGCTAGCTCAAATATTTCCTTTTGAGGAGCATCAAGTTGACACTTGTCAGCCTCTGCTGATCTATGGAATTTTCAACGGTCCATCCTACTTCTTAGGCTTTGGGTTATATAGTGAGCTCGCACTTATTTGGGTCTCCACCTTTGGACCAACTCTTAGAGATGCGCCATAATGACACTTGGCATTCTTCGCTTACACTTTTATACTTAACCAATTTTGAATCCTTTTCAGTCTGCCCCTTGACTCTTTTTGACCATTTTCTATGTGGAGGGCTGGCGCAAGTTTGGGCTCCCCATTTTGGATTCACTTTTGGAGAAATGCCGTTAGGACACATGGTCTCTTCCACTGCCTCCTCCATACTTAGTCATTTTGGTAATTCTCCCTAAACCATTTTCAAGCCCGAGGACTTCAGATCTTTGCCACTTCTTCCCTTTCTTGTATTTTGTTTCTTTGCGACACTGCTCCTTCATTTCTGAGCCCACCTATAACCTGTTTGATGAATTTAAGGCACAGGCTCACTTGACAGAGCCGTTTCTTCTCTTTCTTACTACACAAGATCGTTAGATCCTTCACAGGTCCCACCACTCCATTGTAGGGTCTCCCTGCAACCTTGTTTGCCATCCTGGAATGTGATCTTGTGGGTATGAGTCATTTCCTTCATAATTTCCTTATGTGCAGGAGTTGTCTTGACCAGATTTTCCGATGGGGATAATTTGGGATAAAAATTTGGCGACTCACAGGGACATTTTCCTGCTAGATGAAAATACCAATGGCCTTGAAGCATCCATTGGGAATGGATTTTTCCTGATAAACATGAAACTGATCTAAACTTCAAAGACTTGATCCTTGAGCCACTGCGAGCCTAACTGTAATCCTTTTCTATGTTTTGTCTGACCCTAAGCCTGTCTACACATTTACACCCTCAATTTTCATAAGAAAATATTTAAAATGGAGTTTCTGAGAGTAGAAAATTGTTTTGACCTGAGGCTTCAATCTATCCCTCAAATGGACTATCTTGAAATGACTTTAGTTGCTTCTACATTTGTTTCTTTTGGAATTTGCAACTGTTACAGGAAAACATGAGCCTTCTTACCTTTAATAGTTAAGAGCCTGGCCTCATGCCCCTCTGAAGCAATATAAACAAAACTTATACACAAATACCAAATCATACATGCCTCAAATGAGACATGCAGAGTGTACATAAGCACTTCTTTTGCTGAAAGAAAAATCTACTCCTACTCCTAAACTAAACGAGAGTAAAGGGAGCTCAAACAAAGCCTGCAACTAGTAGGGAGAAATAACTTCCCTTCCTTAAAAATGGAAGCCATGTAACTTATTTGGCACTGAACATGGCTGGTTGGATGAGTGAAAAACTAACTGCAAGTTGATCTTCCACCCAAATCACCAAATTATCAATTGAAGACAAAACCAATAACTCTTTAAGTTTCTCTACATTTGGATTGAAGAGGTATGACAGTTGATCCTTGGTGCTTTGTAGCTCATCCTCATGCCCTGAAATGGGCATGACCAGATTTGGCTTCTCCTTTGGCTCTAATGAAGCCAAATACCTGATTGGGCAAGGTCTGATCCATTTTATATGCCCATTTCTCTTATTTTCCACTCCAAAAATGGAGTCCTCTTGTAAACCTTCCTAGGTAAATGATGTGGAAGGAATGGTGGAACTATTAGTGTGAAATCACAACACCCCCGAATGAGTCATGGATCTGCTTTTCTATGGAAGGGTCGTTTTGTGTGATTTATATAACATTGGATCATTCCCGAAGTTATGGGACTTGCAAATGGGAATGATCCTCCAGGGAATATGGTTCTTGTTCCTAAACTACTTGCCACGAACTACTCAAGTGTAGGAAAACTAAATCTAACCTAATCTAACCATTCCAAGGAACCAAGGAGAGAGAAAGAGGGAAAAAATAGAGCCTACACTAAAGCGGTGATACACCAACAATGGAAGTGAGATATTCTGTTGAGAGATAAAGAAACCAAAAAAAGGAGATGAGGGAGGTCAGACAGAAGTAACATGGCCCAGATCTTCAAATTTTCCATTAAAATCCATGAAACACAACATCATGCACCTACAAATGTAAAATACATGCACAAAAAAACAAATCTGGAAGGGAGAGGCACAGAGAAACAACAAAATGATGCAAAGAATTGAAGAACACCACAAAAGCACATTTATTATTGCTCTAGAAGGTGCATAGATCATTACATTTCTGGAATAGAGGTAGAAATACATTTTCCAGGCATATGAGAAGGTTCGCTGCTCAAAATTGGTGTCGAGAAACAAATTTGACAAAGTTTCTCTATGCCCAGAATGTCTCTCCTTCTCAAACAAGAAGTGTTACAATATATATAGAAAGAAAAGAGAGAGAAGAGGGAAAAGCCGAATCCTGCTCCAACCACCATGAGAAATGCATCGAGTCCTGCTTTGAGAGTTCAACCACTAAATATCAATGCCTTCTACAAATTCGCCCACAATATGTCACTTCTAGTTCCCCAGTGAATTGAATTGAGTCAGATGTGGTATTTGAAGAGATTGGATTTTGCGTTAATGGCCTAGAAGACGTTTCTCCATTTTTTACCTACCAAGGCCTGAAAAATAATTTTTAATCCTTTCATGGCATAGAGGATGCCGAGACACTTCTAGTGGTGTCAGGTTCCCAATATTTTAAGCCCTAAGTCAAAAGATATGCCCCTTTTTGAGACTAGAAACGTGGAAGCACCATGCTTACTTGAAAGCCTGATTCAAATTTGCCTTTGAAGAATGTGCCATGCTGACACTTGTCTCTCTCCACTATCTCCTCCATACTTACTCAATTTTGGACTCTTTCCTGAATGGTCTTGAACCCGAAGACCTTGAAACTTCACCAGTTATTTTCTTTCTTACTGCACAAGTTCATTTGATCCTTCGTAGGCCCCATAACTCCATTGTAGAGTCTCCCTATAACCTTGTTTGTCATCTTGGAATGTGAGCTCGTGGGTCTAAGTTGTTTCCTTCATAATTTCCTTATGTGCAAGAGTTTTCTTGAACAAATTTGTCGGGGGGTGAATTTGGGATAACAATTTGGTGACTCACGGGGACATCAGCCTGCTAGATGAAGAGACCAGTGTCCTTTATTGCATCTATTGGGCATGGAGTCCAGCCTTATAAATTGATTCTAATATGAACTCTAAAATTTTGACCTCTGAGCCTCTTGGAAACCCACTGAAACTTGAAGTTGGACTTCACCAAAAGCCAACTGAATGCATTGTGCAAGAGCAATAGCACCAAAAACTGTGTACAAACTAAAAATCATACATGCTCCAAATGGAACATACAGAGTGTGCAAAAGCACTTCTTCTGGTGAAAACAAACCTACCTACACTAATCTAACCAAGAGCAAAGGGAGTTCAAACAAATCTTGCAACTAACAGGGATAAATAGCTTCCCTTCCTCAAAATTGATAGCCATGCAAATGATTTGGAGCTGAACATGACTGTTATTAGGAGTGGAAGGCTAACTGCAAATTGTTTCTCCACTCCCTCCATCAAGGTATAAACTGGAAATAAAATAAATACCTTTTCAATCAACTTCTCACTTGGTTCCCAAAAATATTGTAGCTGATCCTTGGTAGTTTGATGCTCATCCTCATGCCCTGGAGTGGGCATGACTGGTTTTGGCTTCTCCCTTAGCTCCAATGAAGCCAAGTACCTGATTGGGCACAGTCTGATCCAATGGATGTGCCTATTACTATGAATTTCAACTCCAAGAATGGAGTCTTCCTGTGGACCTTCTTGATTGAATAGTGTGGGAGAGATGGGGTCTTCGATGTTTCCTTCCTCCTCCTAAGAAGAACATGGAAGATTAAGATCCTCCAACCTTGGTTCGTGAGGGCCGTTGTGAGATGCAGGTTGTTTTCCTTGGATGTTCTCCTTCATGGAAACAAACTCATGTTCTTGGAAGGTGGAGAGATGGAGGAGAAAATGATGTGATCTCCTTGGGCTCCTCTCTATCAAGGAAATCCTCTAATTCAAACAGATAATCTGCCTCCTCGTTGTCCTGTTGCATGTGTTTGACCTCCTCCATGGTGTCCTTCAAATTTGCACTTTTCTCACCATGGTTTCCCTCATCTTCAAACATGAAGTTTGAAAGCTCAAACTTTTCTTCGACATTAGATTTTGAAGGGGATGAAGTGGGAGGAAGAACTAAAGGTTCTTCTATGGTTTTCTCTGCACTTTTTTCCTTTGAAACCGTATGGTTCTCCTTCAAAACCCTGCCCTCTAGAGCTAACTGATTTTCATCTAGAACATGCACCTTTATGATTACCTCTTCCCAATCGGAGTCGTATGAGTCATGCCATTCTTCAACTATCCTACAGTCATCAAACATAATGACGTTGGCTTGTGAAGGCGCATCGGTAGGGGGTTATTCATTTATGGTACAACTAGGCAGAGGGGACTTGGAAGAAAATGGGATGATGGACGTAGAAGGGATGGAAGGAATGTTAGATCGTTGATCCTCCATTCCTTCTACCCACTCTGTAATATGGGGCAACATCTTAGTGATGAGGTGCAGCTTATGTTGGGTGCTAAACTAGCCTGGTACAGGGCTGACCCATGGACAAGGGGGCTTGTAGCAAACTTTAGCTACCATTATGGAGCACTTGACTCTGAGTTGCATCATGTCCATCTCAATCTTTTGCATCTTCCTCTCAAAATCAGATTCAGCCAAGGAGTTTCCACTGTCATCTACATAAACTTGTTCTTCATAAACATTTTGGTTATAAAACAAAAGGGGGTTGTATGAATTTTTGGGATAATGGGGCTTATGAAACTGATTTGGAGGATTTTGAAACTATGGGGATGGAGGGAAAGAGTTCTATTTTTGAAAATGAGAATTCCAATTTGGGAAAGAAGTCATGATTGCACAACTTCATATAATAGAGATGGAAGAAATAATGGGTGGAAATGGATGGGAAGAAGGTCTGCAACTCAGAGGATGGGTTGTTGACCAGATGGACTTGCCAGATGTGCTTGAAAGTGCCTCCAAAGGCTAAAACCTTGACCAAGAGCACATCGAACCTGATGAAATGAAGTGGTAAGGTGCTTCAGACCTATCCCACCGGGTGTGCCAGAACTGTTAGTGTGAAATCACAGCACCCTCAAATGAATCCTAGATCTAAATTTCTAAGGTAGGGTCATTTGGTTTGATTTACATAACATTGGATCATTCCCTAAGCTGTGGGACTTGCAAATGGGAATGATCCTCCAAAGAAAGTTGGTTCTTGTTCCTAAACTACCTTCCACGAACTACTCTAGTGTAGGTAAACAAAATCTAACCTAATCTAACCATTATAAGGAACTAAGGAGAGAGACAGATGGAAAAAAAATAGCCTAGACTAAAGTGGTGATACACCAGCAAAGGAAGCAAGATATTTTGTTGAGGGAGAAAGAAACAAAAAAAATGGATATGAGGGAGGTCAAATAGAAATAACATGGCCCAGATCTTCAAATTCGCTATTAAACTCCATGAAACACAACATCTTGCACCTGCAAATGTGAAATACATGCACAAAAAAAAAATCTGGAAGGGAGAGGCATGGAGAAACAAAAAAATGATTCAAAGGGTTGAAGAACACCACAAAAACATGTTTTTTATTTCTCTAGAAGCTGCATAGACCATTACATTTCTATAATAGAGGCACAAATACATTTTCCAAGCATAAGAGAAGGTTCGCTGCTCAAAATTGGTGTCGAGAAACAAATTTGACAGAGTTTCTCTATGCCGAGAATGTCTCTCCTTCTCAAACGAGAAGCATTACAATATATATATATATATATATATATATATATATATATATAGAAAGAAAAGAGAGAGGCGAGAGAAAAGTCAAATACTGCTCCAACCACCATGAGAAATGCATTGAATCCCACTTTGAGAGTTCAACCACTGAATATCAATACCTTCTACAAATTCACCCACAATATGTCACTTCTAGTTCCCCAGCAGATTGAATCGAATTAGATCTGGTAGTTCAAGATATTAAATTATGTGTTAATGGCCTAGAAGACTTTTATCAATTTTTTACCTACCAGGGCTAGAAAAAATGATTTTTTAATCCTTTCATGGCATAGAAGATGTCGAGACACTTCCAGCGGTGTCAGGTTCGCAAAATTTCGATCCTTGAGTCAAAATATATGCCCCTTTTTGAGACTAGACATGTGGAGGCACCATGCTTGCTTGAAATCTTGATTCAAATTTTCCTTTGAAAAATGCATTGTGCTGACACTTGACTCTCTCCACTGTCTCCTCCATGCTTAGTCGATTTTGGACTCTTTCCTGAATGTTCTTGAACCCGAAGACCTCTAAACTTCACTGCTTCTTTTCTTTCTTACTGCACAAGTTCATTTGATCATTCTTAGGCCCCGCCACTCCATTGTAGAGTCTCCCTACAACCTTATTTTTTGTCTTGGAATGTGAGCTCACAGGTTTGAGTTGTTTGCTTCATAATTTCCTTATGTGCAGGATTTTTCTCAACCAAATTTTTTGGGGGGGGAAAATTTGGGATAACAGTAAGTAATGTGTAAGTAATTTTGAGTGTGAAACACTCCACCTTCCTTTTGAAATTCGGATATGTCCTTAGGGATTGATTTTGGAGGCTTGTGGGACAAGTTAAACTTGTCCCACACCCCTTAAATTTGTATACCAACCCTACCTATGGGTTGGGGAGTCAAAATTAGGCCTCATTATGTATTTTTGGAAGGCAATTTGTATGTTTTTATTGCACTATCTTACATAAAATTAATTTTGGTCCTTGGGGTGTGGACTTGGATTATGTGTGTAAGTAATATGTCATTTGATTCACCTACATTTTTAATTGTGCTTTGGAGTTTGAAGTTGATTTGTGAGGTGTCGTTGAGGATGAGTGATGCGGCATCCTACATGGAGCCACCTCATCCTCCTTTCTCCCTTTTTTATTTATTTGAATTCTTTTGCTGTTTTGGGAGTTACTTCAGGGGATTACTTCATTTGGTGACTTCATTTTCTGGTTACTCTTTTGGTTTGGAGATTTGGTAATTTTGAAGAGAGTTAGAGATTTTTTTGGAATGCTTGTAGATTGCTAGAGCTTTTGGACTGTTTGGATTGGAAAAATCTTATTGTTGAACTTTTGGAGAAAACTCTACCGTGGAGAGGTAGGAGCTTGGCTCGTTAAAATGTTCTTCTTTTATTTATGCATATATGAATGCTTTGAAGATTTTGGTATGTTGTTGGTTGGTTGGGTAGATGGCCTAGGTATGGTGTAGGAGAAGTCTATGAGGATATCTTGTGGGGAGGCATAAGAGTTTTTGGGAGGTATAAGTGTTATTGTGGAGGGAGTTTGGGATTGGGTTCCACCTTGTAAAAGAAATAGCTTGCATTTCTTTACTCGTTATGAGGTGTCATAAGAGTTTGGGGAGGCATAAGAGAATGGGAGATATAAGGGGTACTTGGGGGAGGCATAAGGTCATGTAAGGGGTTTTGAAATATATATATAATAGATAGATGATATTATTATATATATATATATATAGTATAGATATATAGCGATAGATATATATATATATATATCTATATATATATATATAATATATATATATATATCTATATATATATATATATATATATATAGATAGAGAGATATAAGAGAGAGATATATAGAGAGAGACAGAGAGAGCGAGAGAGAGAGAGAGAGAGAGAGAGAATATATATATATATATATATATATATATATCTATATATATATATATATATCTATATATATATATATATATATATAGATATATATATTATATATATATATATATTATATATATATATATATATTATATATATATATATATAGATATATATATATATATATAATATATATATATATCTATATATATATATATTATATATATATATATATATATAATATATATATATATATATATATCTATATATATATATATTATATATATATAATATATATATATATATATATATATATATATATATATATATCTATATATATATATATATATATATATGTATGTATGTATATGTATACATATTGGAGGGTTTATCTTAAGGTGGACACCCATTTCCCCTTTGGGAGGTATAATCATCTTCCCCCATAGGTCTTACTCCTTTGGCTTGTGCATGATGAAGCCTGAGTATTATTAGTCTGTTCTTCCTTTGGTTGCAAACTACAATATATGTAATTGAACTGTGTTCTGTTTGTGAAAAAAAAAAATTGTGTTGTGGAAGCATGTTTATTGCCATGAGTTCAGAATACATTTCTTATTTCTTTGTGGTTGGGTCTTGGGGGAAAATGAGGAGGACGACTTCTCCTCTTTATTTGAATTCTTGGTTGGGTGGAGAAGCATTTCCTCTCCTCCTTTTTTTTGTTGTGATCAAAAGATATATGGTGAATCTTCTTATTGCTGTTCTGGAGTTGAGGTTGAAGACAAATTTTGTAGTTTCTCCTTGGGTTCCTTATCGTGAAATTTTCCCACTTCAAGTGGATGGCACTTGTAATAATATTTGTGGTGGAAAGTTGCTCTGTTTTGGAAATGGAACCTACATTTGAATGTGAGAGATGTATATTATGTAAGTTGTATTTGATGAATAAAAAAGGAAGTTGTAAAAGAATTAAGTGGAGTTCAATAGAAGTTATTTTAGTTACCACATATAATATGGTTTTCATTTTAAATCTATGATTGAAATACATTGTGAAATCTCTGTTTGAAAAATGGAAAAAGAAATACGTATGAAGAAATATTACATTTCTCTGTTTCATTCGAAAGTGGATGACTTGAAAGTAGAACTACATTTTGGGTTTTCACACATTGATTGAAGTAAAGTTAAACATTGTAAAATTGGAATGGGATGAACTTAAATATTTAAAGTATGGTAAATGAAAATAGATCAATTCAGGTTTAAGTATGATTTCTATTTTTGATTCACTGTAAAACTGCAAATAAATATCAGAAAAACATACAGATTACCCTGCAACAATGAAAGACAAGATAAAATATTAAAATGAAGGATGATTGAAACACATTCCAAAATTATTTGTATTGGCATTGCAATTTACACAGTTCATCTTTAATTGGGAAAGAGGCAAAATAATGCAAATTCACAGAAAAGAAAGGAAATTTTTTTTGAATACTCAACCATTGATGTTTTATCCTTGTAATCCATTTGAAATCCTTTTAAGTGTAACTCTCCATGTCTGTTTGACATGTTGAAGAAGAAAGAATGGTGGATCAAATCAAGTATAGTTATTGAGGAGGTTTAATTAACATTTTAATGGCAGGAAAGACATTTTTGTAAAGCATCACAAGTGGACTCTGTGAAAAGACAACTAAGGTCAGATAGATACTCATCCCAATGAGGGGGCTCAACAAACAGAAGAGCGATGTCAGATAGGTATGAGTCATCCAATGAAGGCAGAGGAGTGGAAGGGGCCTCGCACACTGGAAGTGGAAAGGAGGTGGGTGTGATGACTGGTATGAGGCTGAGTAGAAGACTGCTTGATAGCTGATGAGATGTAGGATGTGTTAACACTCTCTGGAATAATGAGAGAAAAAGGAGAGAGAGTCCTCTATAGTACTCTCGACATCAGAACTGGATGCACAATCCTCGTCATCAGAAGTAGAATCAAGCGAGTCTATGTCGGTAGAATTGCCATCACATGAAGAAAAGGAGACAACTGAATCAGCAGCAATAACAATGGCAGCGGCAATATGTGAAGAGTCTCCATAGAAGGACTGAAGAATGTTCCAGACACAGTGGGGTGGATCTGAATCTGCCACGTGAAACCAGAGAGAACGAGAGACATGCATCATTATGTGACCAAAGACATGGTCACAAGTGTCAAGGAAGTCCTCTAGATGACGATGATCAGTGGGTACAGGAACTGGCCCCAAGCAAGAAGGGTAAAAGACCCCTCGTGGGTGAAGTAACATTCCATGGAAGCACGCCAAGCTAAATAGTCCCCTCTCCCGGTGAGAAGTGGCGGAGGCTATAAAGTGATCCTACAATGCTCTAAGTTTGGAAAGAGCACTCTCCATGATGAAAAATGCAAGATGCACAAAAGCAAGACATCGGACTTGGCCAATAATGTGTCTATGCATGTGAAAGCCCATGAGTACAAGTCAACCCCCCCAGAATGCGGCAACTTTATAAAGTAGTGCATTTACAAAACCAACAATGTCATCATGCAATGTGCAGAAAAATCATGCAAACTTTGACTAAAGAAGTGCTCAAAAACGAGTTGCGAGTCAAAAGTTATATGGCATTAATTAATGATTCCCGCAACTAATGGAAAAAATGTCAATAAACGCTGCAAACTAATTAAAAAATTGCCCGAAATGGGTGCAAAGGGTGCCGTGTGGGTACTCGTTGGAAATGGCATCAAATTTCAGAAATAGGGTTTGTTTTGACTATGCGAGGGGAGATTAGCCTCCTGCCAACCCCGAGACCTCACCCCTCTGTCTTCGACGCTCATAACAAGGGAGAACAATACAAGCCAAAAACCCAAATTACAATGCCAATATGAATGAAATGTTTTTTTTAACACCCTAAAACATTAAAAAAAGATTTGATTTAGCCCACGTTGAAGTGGCCAATTGCCGCATAAGGAGCTGTCCACGTGCTAAAAGGGTCAAGAGGGAAATGTCCAACCGAGCTGCAGAGAATGGAAGCCCACATGTGCTGATGGTTTGTAACCGCCAAGGCCGATGAAACCATGTTGCAAAAGGACAGCTGTGACCAGGTTCCCATGTGGCCAGAATGTAAAAATGAAACATGTTGAGAAGTCTGAGTGCAGCCTGTCAGGCGGAAGAACCCACATTGCATGAGAAATGGAGAGCACATTGGAGTTGTTGCAAGCACGTGGAGAGGACAGTAAACAACTGCAAGCAGGTCTAGAGGATTTGTAATGACACTGTACAAGACCACAAGTTGTGGAGTTGGAGCGATCCTTTGAGAAGGAAATCACAGAAATAATGGAGTTCACTTGCACAGAGTCTGCAGAATAAATCCAAACGCTAGGAAGTGCTGAGTTGCATCCAACGAAGAACGTGAATTAACAACTGGGGTGCCAACAATTCATAACGTGTTTCCAATGAGGCAAAACAAAACCGATGTATCAATATCCAGCAATGAGCAAAACGCATGAGAGCAGCAAAAAGAAACCCCATGTGGAGGAGAAATGGAGGCAAAACGTTGCAGGGTGATTCATCCATGTAGAGAGACCTAGGCAGACCATTGCAAAAACATGAAAAGCACAGAGGCAAAAAAAGAATGTGCACAAGAAAACACTGAGTCGCCGACATACAGCTATGAGTCGTGGAGGAAGTGCAGCGTTGCATGAAGCCATCTTGACCAAGGCGTTGAAGGCAGCGAAGTTGATTGAAACATGCAATGTGTTATTTGCTGCACCAGTTGATAATGCAACAGTGAAGAAAAAATCGTTTTCCTCAAACCACGATGAGCAAGTTCAAACAATGCAACACATGAGATTGTGAAGGCAATGCACAATCCAACAAGGCTGACAGCCATGCTAGTGAACTGGAAATGAGTCAACGTGCCAATAATCCCGGGTGCACGATGAGGCCAAAGGCTCTAAACGCAAACCCAATAACGAGAAAAATCACAAACTGAGCCAACAACCAGTGCAAAGTCGTGAGTTGAAAGAGTAGTGCACGAGCTAGGGCAAGCTTTTGCACTACCGGCCTGAAAGACTCACAGAACTAGCACAAAAACAACTCAGATCTGTAACCGCAAAATGCATGCAAAAGACGGTAAGATACCTCTAAATACGCATGCAAGGTGAAAAAACCTACGATCACACGAGTAAGCTGAACCAGAGGTATGAACCCCAAAATCAGTGCAAGAAGAGCACGAACGGGAATATCCATTACGACACACGCTGAAAGAGAATCTGAATATCACACCGAAAGCTGGAAAACATGCTCGAGCAACCGCCGAAGGAGTGCATGGATCCACAAGATCCGCTCTGATACCATGAAAGAGGGTTTAAAACCCGTAAGCAAGGATCACGAGGGACGACGTGCACATCAACAAACGTGCGAACGACAACATGAAGAGATCTTGGGAGGAGTGAGCATCAACCGAATGTGCATGCAAAGATTTGAAACACGGGCAGAACCCGGTTAAGCCATAAAACTCTCCTCTATCTCATAGATCAAATGGGGTTTACATATAGGAGGTGTTGAGTAACCCCCCAATGTTGCAATCATGACAACTCGAGTAGAGAGGGGGAGTTACATTCCCATAATAGAAGTGTAACTCCCAATGACGCATATGATGCACTGACGCACTAACACACTGACACACTGATGCGTAAGAGAATCTCATAATGACCCCTAAATGACACATGGACCTACGATCTCACCTAAGTGAGATGACCTCACCTAATGATGTGGATGGATACACACACCATCAATGGTAAGGATGCATAATTGAACTAGGTGAAATAGATGACTTTAAACATTTCAGTGCATCTAGGGCTGATCCCACATGTGTAATTTCCAATAAGTTACGGGAAGATTATATGTCTAGATATTTTCATGAGTCATCTCAATGAAGGTCCTATGATGAAGTGTATAGTTGTCCTCGCAAAGCTGGAACTGAGAATGATCTTGCCACTGCAATATATTGGCAGGTGTGAGAATGGAGCTCCTTTGAGACCTGATTGATATCAGATATATGAGATTTTGGGGGGTGACAACAATGGATTTGGAATATTGATACCATAGGATTGAAGAGTACATTACTGTAGTCCTCCCTAGACATTCTTAACTTGTTGCACAATTTTCCTCAAGTAGCCTCATAAGTATAACCATTTTGAAAGCATCATTGACTCTCCTATGGTGGCTCTTGTTTTCGCATGAAGTCAATTTTGTGTAAATAATTGTAAATCAGCCAAAAAAAATTCTACTCTCCTAGCTTGGCAATCTAATCTGATATTTTGTATCCATACTATGGTATACATCAAATAAGAAGGCTCCATGTATAATGGTGAGGTGGATCTGAGTGTACCATGTGAAACTAGAGTTGAATGAGCCAGACATTCATCATCATGTGACCAAAGACATGATCACTAGTGTCAACAGCTGCAAGTCCTTCACAAATAAAGTTGATGTATCAGTGGGTGCATATAATCTTGGAACTCTAGAGTTGAAGGGAAAACCCATTACCCTTACCAATGGGTGATGTTATCATTCCAGTTGATAGCATTCGCTCAAATTGAATAGGTAATCTCTCTCGGTGAGAGAGTGGCTGTAGGCTTGATAGGAAGTGATCCTACGATATTGATTTCTAGAAAGCATCAACTCTCCATGGTCATAAAAATTGGAGATGCTTCAAAAGTTGGACGTCGAACTAGACTGACTAATGCGTCTGCATGTGATCGAGCATCCAATTGTGTAATAAGCAACTGCCCCTAGGGATATTTCAACTCCTTTGGTTTGAGGATAAAAGTAGTGCGTTTACATAATAGGCAACTACAACAGTACACTGAACTAAGTGTAGGAAAACCCCCCGCATGAGCTAACCTTTACTATTCATAAGTCCTATAAAAATGAGCTAGTCGTGTTGAAAGTTATTATCCCTCCTCCTATACCCAGAAGTCATGGAAGATTACACTAGATGTTTTTGACACATTCAAAAAGTCTCACTATTTTAGGTGACAAAGATTATCAAGTGGAAAATAGGATAGAAATTAAGGGAAAATAATTTCAGGTTTATAGGTGGGTTTTTGAGAGTTTTAAGGAGGAGTGAAACAACAAAAACAATCCTGCCAAAGTGGGTGAAACTAGGGTAAAATTACGTCACCTTTTAGACTGGAAATGAAGGACGATTTATCTAATGTTCATAATGCAACCTAGAATTTATTAATTTGGTTGAGGAATGATGGAGATACGAGTAATAAATAGTTTTGCCTCAAGCGCATTAGGGAGGAGGGCAGAGTAGAAATCGAAAACCTCAAAAGAAAAAGTGAGGAAAAGTAGAGTGGGAGGCCCATATTATATAAGGCATGTAGGATGTTTAGACAACTCCCACTTTCCTACATTAGTGCTAACAAACAATGATTCGATTCGGTTTCGAGGCTGCGATGTGAATGCACATTTTACTTAATTCTTGTTTCGTATACTACTTTGAGTGTAGAGAATGGTGCAGCGAGCATGTCAGGGAACCGAGGCCACATGTCGGATAGGAATAGTTCTTCGAGTTCCCAGAAGAATAATTCCTAATAACCATTGTGATATGATTGAAAGGTGAGAGGGGAGTGTGGGAGGAGCTAGGTGATCGGCAAAGCAAAGGCCAACAATGAACCTACTGGTTAAAGATTCTCACAGCTGACCCAACTTACCAAATCGTCGCCTGGAAATGATCGATATGGACAACGAGGTCCACGATGTCGATGACAAGCAAGGTCACGATGGAAAGTGGGGAATCCATTATGTAACTGTGCCCAACCAAGCCGCGTGTGCCTGTAACTATCACCTGAGGCTTTCCTGATGGTTGGAGCGGCAGAGGATGAAATGGCCACACTAGAACAAGGGAGGAGATGCCACGGTACCTGACACATGCCAAAATAGAAGTCTTACAAAAGCCGATTTTGCAAGTTACAAAAGCAGCAAGGCGATGAATAGGAGGAACGAGGTGAACAGTTCAAATCATCTTCTTCAATTGCAAACGAGCCTATATTTGATTTGAACCATAGAAGAGACCCCAAAAATGACTAACTCTTGAACTTTCGGCTCTATGCGCATTAACAATTTTGACAAGTGAAGTGACAAGGGGTGAATCAAATGTGAGACCACAGAAAACTGACCCAAAGGCACTTTCAATTTTCACGAGCAAATTGACTTTTCTGAGGTCTGGCAATGGGATACAAGCACTGAACACTACACATTTGATTGGAGGGCACTTTTGATAAAACATCTTAAAGAAACCATGATGATTGAATCCAATCACTTGAATGACCTTGAAGTCCCTGACAGTGGCGCCAATTAAGTGTTGGTGGCTGTTGACGGGAAAATAAAGCGTGTAGCGAACACCACTAACCGATAACCAACCATTCAGATACTTTATGCATCAAACACTAACAACGGCCTCATAATCAAATCTAATGATAATAAGTGTCCCCGAGCTCACAGGACACCAAACATGGGTGTTAAAGATGTTGACGCCAAGGACTGATAAAATGAGCTTCCTTAGCATCTAATCGCAAACGTTGATACCCGAGTCAATGTTTGAAAAATGAGCACTATAGAACCAATCACGGCAATGGCCTCAGAATTGAAGGGGCTAAACCACAAGCTAGAGGTGGAAGAGTAACAATTGTGTACAATTAGGTGTTGGAACCACAGTTCCACGCTAAGCTTATAACCGATCTTCACGTGAAAAATTTAAGTAGATCACATGCAAGATGATAAGTCTTGCACAAGAAACTACGACTACAAAGACTAGTAAGCAACTATTGTCAGAATTGCAACACGATTCCGATCCGTGAGCTCAGAAACTAGTGCCAGATTGGAATGTTGAAGTTCTAGAGGAAATCTGTGAGCACCCCAAAACAGGGCACTCAACCGCAAAATGAATGTAGGGGGCAAGGAGGAAGGCATAGACCTGATTGATGGAAGTCATTTTGCATAGCATTGAGGGAAAAAGGCTCTAAAAAGCTTCAAACTCTATTCCATAGACCAAGCCTGTTGCTCGAAGATGAGAGGGAGGACACTTGACTAGTGGGCGTGGTTTTCCACTTCCTGCATCCAACTCTAGCCATCGAGACTAGGGTGAGAGTTACCCACGGTGTATCCCGAAATGAGAGAGGGTCAGATGTTATGATTCCAATGCCACTCAATGACTTGTTGGGAAGTTCAATAATGAGACCAACTAGGACAGCCACTAAGCATGGTGAACGCACCTAGGTCGAGGTATTCCATGTGGTCACAATAAATACACTGGACAATACACTTGGGACACCAAATAGATTCACCCACTTAAGTTAGTAAAAACAGAATTTTGACGTTTCTTATCAAAGTGGAGTTCCAACCCTTTCCAAAGAGTCCTCATTTTCCCAAATCCAAGCTTCCAGTTGAAAGTTATGGCCTTCTAAAGTTTTTACTTTGCTTAGTTGAAAAAAAAAGGGAAATTTTTGTAAATAGGACCCGCGAGCCCAAAAATTACTTAGGGAACTTTTTGAAAAAAAGATAAAAGTCAAAAATTCCTCCATGGCCCCATAACCCCGTCCATTTTGTTTCTAGAAAAACACCTCCACGGGTTCACGAGCCCGTACTTTCAAACTTTACCTTTCAGAAAAAGGGCGAGAACTCTTAATTCTCCCTGCTGGTCGGCTCCCCCGTTGGAAATCTTTTGGCATGACACGTGGCATCCCTGGGCATTGGCAGAGGCGTGGGGGTTTTTAAACCTTTTTTTCCTTTTAAACAAATAGAGTTAAAATCCAAATTACCTCCGATGACCCGCCTTCCCTCATGGGCTTAACAACGTGCCACGTGTCCCTTGCGCCTTTAGGGAAATTTTCTTCCCATGGCCTGTAAGCCCGCCTTTAGGGAAAATTTTCTTCCCGAGGTCTACAGGTTTGCTTTTAGGGGAAAAAATTTCCCCAGGCCCGCAGGCCCGCCTTTGGGAAAATTTTCCTCCTGCGGGTCCACCGGCCTGTAACTTAAGAAATATGAGGAGTTAGGAGGACTTCTTTATATCATTAGAAAGGGGAAGAAATTTCAAATCTAATGGACATGTTTTCAGGAAAAACTAAGTATGTTAAATATGTGAAAAATCAAGTTGAAGTGAAAGATGAGTTTGAGAGTGGGTAAGTGGGAAATCACCCATTTTTAACTTACATGTTTAACTCTAAGGCATGGGTTGACCTTTTTCAAGGGTCACATTAGGGGATAAGAGAATTTTTTTCTATCCCATGCAAATGAGAACCTTGTTTATTGTTTAGATCTGGTGGAATTAAATACCTTGAGTATTTAATTGTTTTGGCCCCTTTGACCATCTAAAATTAATTAAGAAATATTTAACTATAGTGTAAATTTAATGGTTTATTGAATTAACACCTAGGAGAAATTTAATTATATTGGTTTAATTACACTCATAAATTTTTTAATGTGGATCTAATGTTTTCTACAATGGGAAAATTACATTATTAAATTATAACGGAATTTGAATCTTTGTTGTTGTAGTTGTTGCTTGAAAATTGGTTGTGGTCATGTTTTTCAAGAAAAAAATTATTTCATAATTTTTCTATCTAAACCTAGGTTTTTCTTGGGTCTCGAGTGGTCATTTTAGCGGTCGTTACAATTTAAGTTGAGTGTATTTGACCTTGAGTGTTGTACACCCTACCTTACTTGGGAAAATCAGATTTGGGCTTAAGGGCCATTTTTAGAGGCTTGTGGGACAAGTTAAGCTTGTCCCACATCTCTTAATTTAATCTACCAACTATACATATGGGTTGGGGGTCAAAAATAGACCCCATTATGTGTTTTTTAAGGAAAAAGGTGACACTTATTGCACTTTTTTCACATGGATTTTAAATTATGTCCTTAGGGGGTGTGGATTTGGCTTGTGTGTGTAAGAGGCTTGTCATAAATCTCAACCACCAATTTATTGTGCCTTGGGGTTGAGATTTGACTTGTTAGGTAGAGTTGAGGATAAGTGATTTGGTATCCTACATGGACCCATCTCACCCTCCTCTTCTCTTTTTCTATATATGCAAGTTTATTTATTTATTTGGAGGTTACTTCATTTTGTTTGTGCACTTGTCTTTTGGAGTTAGAGATATTTGGAGTGCTTGTTGAAGTCTTGGAGATTTTTGGAGTTGTATTGAGCTTGAAGGAACTTGGAGTGTGATTCTTTGAGCAATTTATTACTATGTAAAGGTAGGAACTACACCCTTGATTTACTTGTTTTCTTTTATATGTGTGTATTGCATACAAGTGAATGGTTTATGTGCTTGTTGGGATCATGGGTAGAATACCTAATTGTGGTGTAGGATAAGGCTATGGGTATTTTCTATTGTAGGGATACATAAGATTCTCTTTTCATGTTGGGAGGGAGTTGGGTTATGTGCCCAACCTTTGATAAACAAAATTCTTTTTCTTACTTGGTTCTTTTGAGGGAGACATAAGAGATTGTAGGGAGGCATAAGAGGATCTTAAGGGAGGAATAAGTGTTGTGTAGGGGTTTTGAGTTGTGTTTTGGATGGTTTTAAGGTGGGCACCTAATCCCATTGGGAGGCATAAGTTATCTCCCCATAGTTCCTTGCTCCCTTGGCTTTGAGTTTTCAAGCCTTGTGTATTTTTGAGAGTTGCATTCTTGTGATTGTTATATTGTGCTTAAATGTGTGTTAAATGGTTTTGAAAATGTGTATTTTGATATGGAAGAATTGTGATAGTTTCCATGGGTTGTCTCCATTTCTTGTTACACTTTGGTTGGGGCTCAGGGGCCAAAGAGGATGATAGCTTCTTCTCCTCCTTGGATTATTGGTTGGGTGGAGATTTTTTCCTACTCCTTTTTGTTTGTTATGATTGAAGTGAAGAAAATGGTGGAGTTGTTGTTGAATATTTGTAACTTGGAGAATTTGTAGAATTCAAAAGGAAATCCTTCATTGTAGAAACTTTTCTTGTAGTTCCCACTTAAGGTGGAAGGCTAGTAATCTTGAATTTTAAAGAAAATTTATATTGTATATTTTATTTATCAACTTGTAATGTATTTTTGGAAATAAATCTTTTTGCATTGTAAGAAAATGAGCTATTCTCAAAAGAAAAAAATTAAATTTGATTGTTACTTGTAGGAGTTTTCATTATTGTAAGAATCAAGAGAGAACTTGGAAGTTGTAAATAATTGAGAATGTAGTCTTAGAAAATCTGAAATATAATATAGTTTCTTGTGTTTTCTTTGAATAAATAGTTGTGGTTGTAATGGAACAATGCACTATGTTATATTCAATTACCTAGTTGAAGGATTGGAAAAGAAAGCAATGATACATAGAAATAGATGGAATTTCATTTCTTCATTGAGCTTGAAAGTAATTTTATTGGAAAAGTATCCTTTTAATTGTTTCCCTATATCCTGTTGAAATAGAAAATTTATGTAATTAGTGATTTAATACATGGAATGAATAAATATTGTTCATCCTGAAACTAGTGACTTTGGGCACATAAATTAAAGCTAAGGAAAAACTATAAACCACCCTAGTAGAAATTATTTTTGGAAAAATTGATGAAATGATAGTTCTATTATCGAAGAACATGACTGCCACCCTGTGCAGAGTGGATGTCTCTGAACCATCAACCTAATCAGAGCAGCGGTATTTGAACTACCACCCAGGGAGGGAAGTGGTTTAAGAAACGTCACCCAGGTAGTGCGGTGGTCACAAGACCATCGTCGTGCTCAAGGCGGTGGTTTCATAAATTTTGGTGGAAAATTAAAAATTGCGACTATGTAAATTTGAACTTGGCTTAATTTAAATATGAGCCTATTAAATGTAAAAGGGAACCCACCAGTAAACCATAAGGGAATTAAATCGTTGTTTTAAGCATGCCAATCCTTGAATGGGCATTTAAATGTATTAAATCTCATAGGCTAAATGTAACCGGGGATTTTCCCAAATAAATAAATCAAGAATGGAAATAACTAAATAATTACTCCTGATTTAGGGTGGAAACCTCTACAACCAACAAATGGAAGACATTGTCATAAAAGATCCATAAACTAAACTAAACTAAGCTTGATCCAAATTAATCTCTCCATGGATTCCACTCCTCCAACCTGTAAACATATAAAAGAAAAGAGACCAAATGAGGAAGCTAGTGCAAGGAGAAATGTTTAATAAAATTTCATAAGGATGGTTAGGGTAAGCTTGGATATCTAGGATCTAGTGGCCATAATTTATTTATTCTGAGGGTTAAGAATCAACCCTACAATTGTTAGGTGATAATATATATATTATGGGATTTTAAATAATTCAAGTGTATGTGAAAAAGGATGAATGGGGCCACTTAGTGCCCTAGTATATTAAGTTAGTTATGTAACTCTCCTAGTATGTTTTAGTAAATTATGAAATGGACTTTAAGGCTAATAAATTAAAGGAAGTAAGGTAACTAAGGATAAGGGTTTAATGAATGTGGTTTTGAATGTTAATTTATGAGGGGCAAATTTTTAACCAATTAAAAGAATTAATGGACACATTTCTAAAGGATTGTAACTAAAATTGACTTTATAAATGGGTTAATATTATTTAATTATTAAAGTAGACCTGATCCATCTAGTGTAATGTAGTAGTTGCTGGTAGGAATTAATCAAACACATTATAGGGTTTGACACCCTTTTAATTTTAAGAATTAAAATAAATAAATCCAAAAATTTCTAGATAATTATTTTAGGTTTTATGTGGTTTTGGAACGTCAAAATTATGGGAGTTAAACTTGGTATCAGAGCCATGGGTTCAACGTGCTCTACAAGAAACTTTTTTCTCATGTGGGTGAAATCCAATATAGGAAGCCACCAGAAACTTCAAATGATGGAGGGATTAGGACCTTAGATGCAGACGTGGATCTACGGGCACAAAGAAGATAGATGTATGATATAAAGAAGATAGATATGCAAAACTGAAACATATAAGATTAGATAACAATATGTGGGGGTTGTTCGGACAGTACTGATTCCAAGAGTATTTAACTCCCATGGAGGACGTCAACCCCCATATCCAAAAAGATAATGATAAAATACAAGATGAACAAATAACATGCAAGCTAATTAAAAAAGGAACTTGACTTTGTTGGTATGTAAATGGTGCTATTGATCTAATCCAAACATAATGTGCAACGAGATCCATGCTACGTGAACTAAAATATCATGAGAAGAGTATGGTGAGGATTACAGTGTCGTCACAAGGAAATCATGAGGACCTAATGATAAACAAGAATCCTAGACTTCAAAACAACATTTTCCCAGATTCTATAACTTATTTCCTTTGGTCCGATCAGTCTTTTTTTGCAGGTCGGGTCCCTGAAATATGGGGAAAACCCCATATTTATAGCTTGGAGGTGAGGTTAGATTGGGTTTCATAAGTAACCAGGGTTGGCTAGAGTAACCTGAGTTAAGAGATGTGATGTGATCACGTGGGGCCCGCGGTTTGACTTATTAGATGTAGTGGGGAGCATGATTTGAATGGGTAGGTGAGATAAAAAATTCCATTTGAAATTAAGAAAAGGGTGTTTGATGGGTATATTAATACCCAATAATTAAATAAAATGTGAAAGATGCCAAAATTCAATTATTAAATGGGTTTATATGGATCCCATTTACTAATTGATTAAATTTGGTTAAATAGATGGATGAGGTTTGTCAAAATTTAGGTGAGAGGGGAAATTTCATGAATGTAAGATGATGGAGGGGCGCTATACCGGAAATTGGTGTCTACATTTGCCCCTTTTTGTTGATTGGTTTGCGATAATAAGCCACGAGACAAAAATAAAAAGGGTTAGATGAAATATGTGTCTGAGGATGGATGAAGACATGAGCAAAGGTATGATACCCTGGGAAAAAATATCACAATAAAAATGAAAAAAAAATATGGTGGTGACTCTTATATCACAGTGATATAGGACAATTATGGTCTCAATGGAGACAGATGACAAAGTTCTACAGACTAGCGGGTGGGTGAAGACCACTGCAGTATGGATGTAAACCAAGATGACCAATGGGTCATAGGAAAACATCCAAATATGTGCAATTGAATGTGAAATATTTGTGAAATCCTTTGTTGGTGAGGAACCAAATGAAAAATCATGCGTCCACAAAATGGATGAGGATGAAGATAACGATTCCCCAACACGTTGCCTGAGAAGGACACAAAGTGAGTTATATGTGTTGACAAGTATAAGGATGAAAATGTGCCCCAACATAAGACATAGATGGATGTTGAAATAAGATATCCTAGGGGGAATAATCATAAATGTGCACATGATGAGCAGATAGGATAGAAAGGTGAGATAAAATACCCTAAAAGGGTGATAAATATGATGGAAATCATGTTTCATAGGAAAGATGCATAAGTGTTACAAAATTAAAATATATAAAAGAAAAATCAATCCATTTCTTCGATAAGTAGGATAAGAAGTCAAGATACTTTTGTGACAAAACAAAAGCAGAGAAAATATTCATGAAAGAGAACATGATCAGATAGGTGATGGTTGTTATGGTATATTCCAAGACAAAAATTATAAAGGAATATGGCAAGATATTATTAGAAATGGATATGATGATTTCCCTGCGAGAGGACTAGCGAAGATAAAAAGATGTGACAGTGTTCTCAAAAAGCGAAGAGGCCAATGCTGTAGAGAGAAGAACAAGAACAGGATGTAATGGATTGGCGGTGGTACATAAATGGAGAAATATTGGCATTGACCGTGAGTTCCATGTGTGAGGGATATTGAGAAAGATAAAAGGGAATGGACAGGAGGATTGATTCATTATGAGAAGAGTAAGAAAGACCGAATGTGAAGGCAACATGGGTATGGAATAGAGGGAAGGAGACAGAGGAGGAGAAAAGAAGGAATGAAAGGGGAGGAAGAAGATAAACAAGAAGGAATATAGAGAAAGGGGGAAATGAAGAAGGACAAGAAAGGAGAAGACAAAAAAAGAACATAGTAGAGGGTGAAATTATGAAAAAGAGAGAGAGTTATTTAAAATGAAAGGTGTGAAGGAGGATGAAGTAGAGGAAAGCATAGAGGTAATGGAAAATGAAAGAGATGATAGAGAAAATAAAATTGAAGGAAAACGATCATAGTGAGGAAATCCAAGTCAAAGAATATGGAACTGACCAAATGGAGATGCATGTGGATGGTGGGATGATAAAAAAGATGGGACAAAAGTAAAGAGTTAGCTTGTCAATGGGGAAGTAAGAAGGAAGTCTGAGGTAAAACGGGGAAGAAGAATGATGTAGAGGAAGTGAAATGAGACGAGGATAAGAAAGGAGAAGAAGACAAAGGAGAAAATTATGCAAAAGGAAGGGAAACAAGAATGGAGATATTTGATAAAGAGTGAGAAGCATAAGGAACATTAAGAGAACCTTGAGGGGAAGAATGACATCTCTTGGAAAGGATTCGTAGATGCATGAGATGAGGATAAGTTGATGATGAGAAAATAGAGAGAGGGTGTATGATGAAGACAATGAAGAAATTGGCAAGGAAGAATTGAAGATAAAGAGGTGGCGAGGAAAATGAAAGGAAAGGATAGGAGAGGTAATGCCAGTGAATGGATGTTAGCAGAAATCAACCGATAATGATCAGTGGGAAAGGATGGGAAAAAAGATGAGATGAGGTAGAAAGTAAACAAATAATGGGAGGGGGAACACCAATGAAGGGACGTTAGGAGAATTCCCACGATAATGATCAGAGGGCACAGAGGAAGTAAGGAATGAAGATAGAATGGAGGGGGTCAAAGAAAATGATTTTTGGGAGAATTCCACCAATAATTATTAGCAAAAAAATAGAATATCAATGAAAATGATGGGTAAGTATGGGGGTAGATATAGGGGAGAACTCTACAAGATGGAGTGGAAATAATAAAGAAAGGAGAGATAGCGATGTGTAGGAAGATGAAAATGAGAAAACGGAGATGGAGAGAATGTGGGGTAGTGGGCGAGTGCAGGATGATAGATCATGGTTAAGAAGGACTCTTAAGTAAGATCACCATGCCATAGAAGGAGTTAAGTAAGATCACCAAACTGGAAATGATGATATGGAAGGAGAAAGATGGAGAAGATTCTACAGTGGGAGGATCCAAGGAAGAAGATATACCTTAACTAAGATTCTTTGGTTGTATGGATGGTTAAGAAGAGTTTCAAACTAATAGCGGATGAGTGAAAGGGAAACTCAAGAGGAAAGACAAGTAATATATTTGGCATGGTGACAAGCGACATAAAGGTGACAGGGATGAGTGGAAATGGGGAGTAAAGAGTAATGGATCAAAGAAATTATTAAACATGTTGAGAGATAAGGAGCTATAGGATAACAAATTTTCCTTGAGAAAGACCCTCAAGTATGATTCGCAAACTATAACGGCGATCAAGTAGAATTCACAAACTGAAAATTTTATTTGTGAGCGCATTCATGGATATTATGGATTAATAGTGTGAAATTTGATGTGATTTAGATAAAAAAGTTACCTTGATGAGATGAAAAAAACATAGTCATAGCAAGGGCGTACAAGTAAACTATACTTCAAACTAAATTAGAGGTAAACAAAAAAGGATGTCACTTAAGGAATTACACTTTCTCCCGATAACAAGTGTTAACACAACCAACAATAGTTAGTTGTATCGAAATACTATGAGGGAAATATGGATGAAAGATGCTCGTAATCTTCATGTTGACATGAAAAATGAATTTGAGATGTGACTTGTACATAGGAAGAAGGTTCTCTAAAGGTTGTGTTCCTTAAGTCTATGGCCCATCTCTGGGAAAGGGAAAGAATAATAGTAGAAAGTTGATCAATGCAGAAAGATTTTCGAAAATATTGATAAAATGAAGGCTAATCAATGTGATAAACCTTCCAGATGTCATAATAAGAGATCATCCATCCTTCGAGGGTATGCTCTACTTTATACATAATATGGATGACAAGAATAATATGATATCCATCCTTCAAGGGATCGATCTATCTCTTATGATTTTTATTTGATTTTGATTTGTGTAATTTTCTATTTTTTTTTTGCATGAACAATTTTCCTTCAAGGGATCAGTCTATTTTTGATAAATTTGATTTTCCCTTTTGCATACATGAGTTTTATCTTTAAATGGGGAGAACTGGGGATAGCTAAGTAGACCACTTAGAAGGGGATAAAGAATGTACAAGAGACACCCTAGACCATTTGCATGGCTACAATAGGAAAATGAGAAGGTGACATATGTAATGGTTATGGGGTCACATCAAAGTAGTGAAGGTAGAGCACATAATTCACATCATTACAATGAAAAATGAAAGTGGATAAGGATGGCGGAATAATCTAAGAATGTAACTAAGTGCTCATTTGTAGATATGCTAACAGTAGACTAGTCGCAAGTGCAATGCATTAAGAGGATATGTATCTGGTTTACCAACATGAGAGGGAAGACAATGAAGTTGCAATAAGATGAGATGATAGCCAAGAAGGAAACAAAACTATGTTCTGAAGGAAGAACATATGAACACAATGGTGGATTTAGATGAAAATAAATGATGCCCCAAGAAAGACATAAACATAGAAGGACAATCATGGCCTCAAAGGAGGACTTGATGAAAAAAACGGTGTCCTAAAAGAGACACAAATATATCCACTATGGTGGACTTTGAGAAAAAGTTCCCTCAATGGAGAGACAAACATGGCCTCAAAAGAGGACTTTGACAAAAAAGTTATGGTGCCCAAAAAGAGAAATAAACATGGCCACAATGGTGGACTTAAAATTAGTTCGGATTTGGGTAGAAATAGTTTAGATTAGATGAATGTGAAGAAGGTAAATGAAACACCGTCAAGGAGCAAAGTATCCTAGTGACGAGGGGTTTATAAGGATGATGTGCTCAAGGGAAAGGGAAGGTTTTTCCCCCAATGTGAAGGATTTAAAGGATTTTAAAAGAGTTTAGATGAGAGTTTTTTTAGATTTGGATGGGATAAATGATTGGAGACCACATGTGTGTTTTGCAAGATAAGCGGTATTGATGAACAATGGAGAACCTTCCTTATGAGGAAGGTCGTGTGTAGGTGAGATATTAAGGGATGATGTGGATGAACGAATCGTGGGAAACCCAACGAATGGGATATGGATTGCATTCAATGTAGATGGAGAAGGAAATTTCCCTTGAATGAGCAAATCATCTTTCTCAATAAGGTGGTGGACGATCATTCAAAAGGCCTTACAATGTTTGTTATCATGGCTTGGGGTAGGATGATAAGTGTAATTACAATTAGGATTGAACCATGATGGCTTGAAACCATAGGGATTGAATCATTTAATGGGAAGAAGTGTGATGGCATATATTTGAGTTAAATGTCGAAAGATATCTGTATAAGACCCCATTGAAGTGTCATGGGGAAGGTAACTCTTGTGGGTTTTGATAGGATATCTTAGCTTGGAGTTAGGAGAAAAAATGGATGTAGATTGGATGGGTGAATTTCGTGTTTTGGAGGACAAATCAATTTTTTTTAGGATTATATTGTTTGGATGTGGATCGATTGTCACAAGATGTCATAGATGGAGAGACTGATCCTAACATAGATGTTGTGGCATTGTATTGTTGAGAAGAGGTAAAACTTGAATGTTTTTAGAGGATGCATAGGGGATTGGTGGGGATGTTTTCCTTGAGTCTTAGACTTCAAATGAGAATATTTACCTCTAGCAGGGATGATAATAATTTCAACTGGAGGATATGATAGTGGTGGTGTGGTTATTAATGGAGAAAATTTCCTAAAACAAGACGAGGATGCTAATTGAAAGATAGGTGTTTGTATGATGCAATTAATGATATCTACATGAGAGGTGGATTGTTTTGGCTTTAACATGGAAAGAGTTTATTTTGTAGAGGGAGAAGGTAAATCATCTTTATTTTATTTAGGTGGATGTGATGGTTTAGTAGATGTTCCAAAGGGGATCTTTGATAGGCTTATAGATCAAGAGGATTTGGTTAGTGTGACAGACAAATTAGGCAAAGAGTATTGGGGTAGACTGGGTGATGTGGCCATGGGTGAAGATATAGGTAAATATGTCAAGGTAGGGATAGGTGTATTTGTTGGTATGACAGATATAGGGTTCATTGGAATAGATAAAGATGTAGGAATTTTTGGGATATTAGGAGATGTGGGTGATGTGATAAAAAATGGAATAGACCTTATCAATAATGTAACAAATGTAAGAGCATTTTTGGGTGTAGAAGTATATGGGACTGGTTGTTTCATAAATTTTTCAAGGGGTAAGAATGATATGTTTGCTAAGGGGGTTGATGTCGAAGGTGGGGTTGTAAGGGTGAATGTAGTAGAACTAAGTTTAGTTGGGATGGTTGTGAGTAATGTAGGTTTAGTAACAGGTGTGTTTGAGGAATATGTGGGTGAAGGAATAGATGTGATAGATGTATGGATATGTGTGGGGATGAAATGGGTGCTAAGGATGGATTTGATGAGGGTGTGATAAGGATAGGAGAAGGTGTAGGTTCAGGAAAATTAATAAAAGTTGATATAGGTGCGACAGGTTCCATATAAGGGATGGGAATAATGTTCACTGTAGGAACATATGGAGTTAGTGATAATATGGGATCTTGATTGACAATGTTAACCATACAAGCATTTAATAGTTGGGATGTAAAGGGGGTGATGTTATTTCTTAGTGTTTGATTATTTTACGTTGTCGATTTGGATATCCCCTTAATTTATGATTTGTTGGACAGGATCTTTGAAGGAACGACATTTCTCAATGTCGTGACCTTTTACTCGATGATATTTACAATAGTTGGCTTCGTGATACCAAATAGGTTTGGTCTGCGAGTTGTCCATGAGTCATATGGGAGGAAGTAGGATGGAATTTATGGTCATCAACTTATCAAACATAGAGCTATATGATTCTCCCAAGGAAGTGTAGTTTAGTGTTGATTGAGGGGATCGTTGTTGAGACCACATACATTTGATGTAGATAATAACAAGGGTTTAATGACCAAAGTGTTGGATGCATCCTTAAACTTGTTATTATGTGTGAATGGTTTATTAGATTCAACTTTAGGTTTACCATTTTTGAGTTTAAGATAACCTTGTTCAGTGGCACGGGTTTTGAGTTCGTGAGCCATTGTGAAAGCTTCATCAAAGGTTCAGAATGTTTGGATCTGAAAAGTGGATGGTATATGTTTTACACACATACGCGAGAATAATTCGATGAGTTTGGTTTGCGGGATAATGAAGGATAGGTTGTTTATAACACCACACCATTGTGCGACGAAGTCGATGATGGGCTCATCTTCAAACTGTCGAATGGTATATAGATCAAGGATAGTGGTTTTACGTGTGATATTAATAGAAAAGTTTTCTAAGAACAACTATGAAAGTTGAGTGAAAGAGAATAAGGAATGTCGTGGGATACTATTGTATCAGTCTAACCTGGGACAGTACAAAGACATGGGGATAGTGCGAAGAAGTAGATAATGATCATCCACAATAAGACAAAATCCATGTTTAAATGGGAGGAGATGTTTTTGGGGATCTTCCTTGTTGAAATTATTAAATGTAGGATGTTTTTAATGAGGAGGGTAGGGTTTGATTGGAACCGATGGATGAATCGGTTCGCTACAGATTTTTTCATAGGATAAGGTGTTCTTAGGTGCTACGGTAAGGGTTTCTAAACTGGCTAACCGATTCATTAAGGCATGAATTGAATCACTCGAGGTATTGTAAGGTTGAGATTGGATTGGTTGTGTGGTTTGAAATGCAATGTGATAAGGTGAATGATGAATTTTTGGATGTATGGGTGTTTGGTGAAGCATCTAATAAGGTGGTTGATAAGTTTATGGATAGGATGTTTCTAGAATGGTTTGATAAGATAGTTGATTAATTTGCGGATATCTAGGTGTGTTAGGAGCTGTCTGGTAAGGATTAACATTGGTCATGGGTTGAGATTGTTGCGTAGGCTGATTTTGAACATTAGGGACATGATGTGTTTGTTGAAATAGGGTAGGTTGTTGTGGTAAATGGTAAGCGTGAATATATGTGTTAAGAGTTTGAGATGGTTGGAGCATATGATAGGCAGGAATGTAAGTGTGAAGATTTTGAGATGTGTGGACATGCCTATTAATAATGGATGAAATAGAATTTTCAAAATGGGATGTGGGTGAAATGCGATCCACCAATTTAGGAGATTGGGAGGATTGAGAGATTATAGAATATTTTTGGAGTAAGAAGTCATATATGGGGTTAGGAGGAGGAACGAATTTCTCTAGTGGAATGAGAAATGGTGATGCAGTTGATTTAGGAATATTAGCTTGATAAGGGATATGAGGGTTGGTGTCAAGTTGGGGACAATTTTGGATGACACGGTTCTCCTGAGGTGAGACCATGGAGACTGGAGATTGGGATGACTGACGATGTGGTTTTGAGTTTAGTATCTTTCTAGGTGAGATCATTAAGAGCAGTAATGTCATTGGATGGAGCAGATTGTTTGTTTGTCTTGATTTGAGAGAGAGTGACAATAGGTGTGGAATAGATAAACATCTGTTTATGTATTTTGTTGAAAAACAAATCAAGCATCATCTTTTTTATCATCATGATTAATTATGAGATGTGAAATAAATTAGAATGGATAATGAAGGTGCCTAAGGAAGTCTAAGGTTGGTTTCAGATAATTTTGGATTGGGAGATGTCCAAGACGGTTTCTATTTGGGTGTTTAAGTACCAATAAGTTAACCAGGCATGAGGAATGTTTTGATGTGTTAATTACGTTTGTGCAGTCTCATGCAGTGTGGGATAAGTGAAATGCAGAAGTTAAATCCCTTACTTAGGCTATGTAAGCAAGAAGGATGCAGAAGGTTCATTTTAGACCAAAATGCAATGTGACATTTGATGTAGATAGTCACTCAGAAAAGGGAAAGTTCAATGCAAAAAAGAGAAAATAGAGAAAAAGGAGAAAAACCTAGGGAATGTTTTTCCTTGTTATTAAAGTGTGTGTGATAGTGACGCAGTTTAAGAGCGCCATGCAGTAGTCTTGAATGCCTGGGTACTCTAGAATGGCACCGTGCACAATTGTGAATGAGGTCAATCAAAATGTTTTGTGTGGTGTGTTTGATTTAAATACTAATCTTTGACAACATGATTTAATGGTTGCAAGGTCGTTAAATTCACCTGCAAAAGAAAAGAAATGTAATTAGTATATGGTTAAGAGGAATGATGAAAATGTTGTAAATCATTTGTGTACAAAGATTATAAACAAAACACTAAAAATAGTGAATTTAGATAATGAAACAAGTACTATAAATAAATTAATAATTTATTTATTTATACTAGCAAGTAAACAATAGATATAAAATGCTATAAATAGAAAAAAACTAAATAGCATGCGATAAACTATTTGAAGTGATTAATTGTATTCGACCTCGTATTTAATTAGAATAAAAACAAAAGAGCTATAAATGCTAGTTATAAGATAAATAAGTATAATATAAATAATTAGATGCAAATATTATGAATAATATAAGCTATAAATTGATAAAAAAATGTTAGACCAAAAGAAGAAAAAGACAAAATAGAGGAAAGAATTTTCGGACAAGAGGATGAAAAAAATAAAAAAAGATAAAAAATGACTTAGATCATTATAGATTTTCTAAACAACAAAATACATGATGTAGGAAAGGAAGACTAGCAATAATGTACTTGGACGGTGGTGATAAAAGTCAATTAATCTGGTGAATGAGTTGACTATTCGATTTGGATTGAACATTAGTCGGTCAATTGGTCGAAGTGGAGTGGTTGGTCGATGAGAAGGGAAGTGGGTCAGTGGGCCATACTGCACATGGCCATGTCTTTTCACATGTTAGATACCATAATGAGAAGCACAAAAATCTAAATGAGATTCGTATAATTGGTTATGGTGATACAAACGCTATTTATAAATGTGTTCAAAAGAAGTGGAAGCTAATCGCTATTAAGAGACTCTACATTCACGAACCACATATATTCTGTGAATTCAAAACTGAGTTAGAAATAGCTGGAAGTGGATTTAAATATGGTCCTTCGTGGATTTGAAGTGGTGAAAACTTATCCTACGTGGAGGTGGAATCTCCTGTGTGGATTTGAGACTGATCTGGGAAATGTTGGACGCATAAAACAAGAGCTCTACACCTATATGATGATATAATGAGGATGAAAGAAAAAACTAAATGAGAAATATATAATTAACTATTAGGCTATGATCTTTGTTTATGCATGCACTCACTGCTTGCAAAGAATGATACGTTGATTACTATAGAGAGACTGTACAGTCACTACCCATAGAGTTTTGCATGGAGTTGCTAAAGGCTTGGAGTTTCAAATGATCTAATGGTATGACTATTTGGTAAATAATAGGATGCCTATGGAGCCAGGTGAGACTATGTAGTAAGAAAATTTGTGGATAGTTTTGAGATGAGAAATCAAGGAGAGCAAACCCATGGTTGAGCCCTAGGAGACCCGTGGTGTCCACCAATGGTGGGGATGAGGAACAAGCGAAGATGAAGCCCAGAATTTTGAGAGAGGGAAGATTGAATAAACTTATTCCCAGGTTTGCTTCGACTTTGGCATCATCTACGTAGGTGTATGTTAAGTGGCAAAGGTGGCCGCCATCATAGCTCATGAGGATTGCAAAGTTATTTGTTTTGGCTTTGCTGGGGATTTTTAAAAAGGATGGGTGGTGTGTAAATTGTGATGAGGTTTTAAGAGCTGAGGTAGATAATGGAAGGGAGATGTGGATGTGGGAAGAAGCTAGACGAAGGTGGAGTAGTGAAGAGTCATGGGGAGAAGGGGATAGGAGCTCGGGAAGAGGAGGATGGAGAACAACAAAATGTAGGGAGTTGGTGGATGTGAGGTCGGTGGTGAGGATGGATTCAGTCGAGGTAGAGGAGATGGGGATCGGGGATGGAGAGCAATGCAAAAGGAAGGGTAGGATCGAGAGGAGAGAAGGGATGTAGGAAGAGTCAGGAGTTGGGACGAGTGGTTTCTGGTGAGGATGGATTTGTTTGGAAGAGCTCGTAAGGGAAGAAAATGTGGAGAATTCGTGAGGCTTAGGTAGGCGGGAGTTTGGGAGGAGGGGTGGGCCCAAATGTCGGGTAGGGAGAAGTTATGGTGAGATAAGTTTGAGTGATGGTGAGCTCAGTGTGAAGGGAGTAGCTTGGGGATGGGTTTGGAGAGTAAGGTGGGAAGGAAGATGACGGTGACTAGCTGGTTGTGGGAAGTGGGATGGATGGGAGGTGGAGTATTGAAGCGTCGATGAATGCGTCAGATAGGATCTCAGGAAGAGGAGGATGGTGAGCTGAGCACGTGGATGGAGTAGGGAGATGAGTGAAGAGAAGGGAAGTATGGCTCGGGTCTGTGGAGAGTTGGGTGAGGATGAGGGCAGAGAGAAGTAGACAGTAGAGTGGGATAATATTATATTGTGTTTTTTTTCTTTGAAAGTATAAATTACATTTTGTATTATTTATTATTATTAATTAATTGTCATTTAATAGCAACAACATAAAACTATTGATTAATTATAAATAACCAAATAAAAATAATACTTTTCCAAATAACCGAACCACATACCTCATGACCGAGAAAGATGACAAAGTGTAAGTAACATGCCAAACAAACAAAGATAATACTAAATCCCGTGAATAGGTAAGTCTGAAAAACAAACGATGCACAATTTATGTAATGTGATGACAAATTAGGTGAGTAAGGTTACTTTTCGGATTCATTTCCCATGCAGGTAGATTTCAACAAAAAACAAGAAGAGCGTGTACCTCCTCATGATTTCAACAACTTACCATACTAAACTGAAAACAACAAATACTAAGATATTGCAAGCAAGAAAGTTAGAAAAGATGAGTAAAATAACAAACAAAACGACCAGCACCAGGTGATCCAAATGTTGTACCATAAACTTATTTCTCACACAAGTGAAAGCCAATACATGAAGCCACCAGCAACTTGGAAAGATGGAGGGCTTAGGACCTCAGATGCAGATGTGGATCTATGGACACAAAGAAGATAGATGTATGATATAAAGAAGCTAGATCTGCAAAACTGAAATGGATAAGATTAGATAAAAATATGCGGGGGGATCCCAAAAAGTGCTAGTTCCAAGAGGATTTTAACTCCCTTAGAGGACATCAACCCCTGTGTCCAGAAATATAATGATAAATACATGATGAATAAATAACATGCAAGTTGATAAACAAAGGAACCTGACATTATTGGTATGTAAAGGGTGTTATTGATCTGATCCAAACACAATGTGCAATGAGATCCAAGCTACATGAAATAACAAATCATGAGCAGAGTATGGTGGGGATTACACTGTCGTCACAAGGACATCATGAGGACCTAATGATAAACAAGATGCTTAGAATTCAAAACAACATTTTCCCAGATTTTCTAACTTATTTCCTCCAATCTGATCGGCTTCTTTTTTTTGCAGGTCAGGTCCCTGAAATATGGTGGAAAACCCATATTTATAACTTACAGGTGAGGTTATATTGAGTTTAATAAGTAACCAGGGTTGGGTAGAGTAACCCAAGTAAAGAGATATGATGTGATCATGTGAGGCCCATGGTTTGACTTATTAGATGTAGTGGGGAGAATGATTTGAATGGGGTAGGTGAGATAAAAGATTCCATTTGAAATTAATAAAAGGGTGTCAAATGAGTATATTAATACCCATAAAATAAATAAAATGTGAGAGATGCCAAAAGTCAATTATTAAATGGGTTTATATGGAGCCCATTTAATAATTAATTAAATTTGGTTGAATAGATGGATGAGGTTTATCAAAATTTAGGTGAGGGGAAATTACATGAACGTGAAATGACGGAGGGGTGTTATACCAAAAATTGGTGTCTATACAATGCTTAAACTTCGAGAACACTTAGAAACATTAGACATAACAATAAAACCTAATGAAACTCTGATCCTAGATCACCACAAACATTGCATGATATTTTAAAACACAGAAAACCCCAGAAAACTAAAAACAAAACATAGAATGATAAACTAACTCTCATCTTGGTCTATGCAGGAGGCACGGATAAGATGAGTGGAAACCATATTGCCTCACATACTCCTGACATTACAAGATGTTAATTTCGCTATATGTGGAGGATATTTAGGAGGGACCACCTAGCAGATAGGTCAGAGAGCCATTAGTAGAGGCTTGTGCACCTTCCTGACATAGTGAAGATTATAGGGTAGAGAACTCCCATGTAGAGTCAAGAAGATGAGAGTCACCATAGATTAGGTCATGGAGAGAGGACTACAGGACATAGAGGACAGATCTAGGAGCCCTAGGCATCATGATAATCATGTTGAGAGACCTAGAGGAAGACAATTTTACAATGGCAGATCACATCAGAGAGATTCTAAAACCTCATCCATCTCATTTCGCTAGGAAAATTGGGGAATTTCAGGAAGAGGCATAGTTAGTGAGCTTGAGTGGATGCTTCAAGCTATGTCTATGTACTAGAAAACATTAAGGCTCATGTTATCATCGACCTTATGAGAGACGGAGCTGAGTTTTTATGGAGGACCAAGGAGTAGAAACTCCATGTTGATTATGAGACAATCACTTGGGATCTCTTCGAGGAGTGGTTCAAGAGTAGATACTTATCAAAGAGGTTCATTTTAATAGAGGATAGAGGAGTTCCAAAACCTACATTGGGCATCTATGACAGTGACAGAGTATGAGAGTTGTTTCCTGAACCTAATTTAGTATGTAGACTACATGCAGGATGAGAAGGTGAGGATCCATAGGTTCATCAGGAGCATGAACCTAGACTTAGGAGGGGAAGTACGCATTTATTTTCCACAGGAAATAGAAGAGGCCGTAGAGAAGGCGTACATTGCAGAGGAGACTAAGGGGAAGATGTAGTAGGCAACAGATAGAGTGCGGAGCAGTATACAATAGATGCATGATAGAAGATTGAGGAGGTAAACTCCTCGTGGTGGACATGGATCTACACAAACCTTCATTTAGACCACAAAAACAACCACCTTGGTAGCATCATTAGTAGACACGTCCTCCATTTAGGCCTTCATAGAGATTCGATGCTTAGAGGAGACGCAGTGTGGGGCCTCCTCCTAGGGGACCAGTTAGGACTGAGGAACCTGTACGTCGGAAAAGCAACAGGCGAGCGTGAGAATCAACAAGTGACTCTTCCGCGTACCCGACCTCTCGAGGTCGTGCCGAGACAGCCGGTGGGGGTAGAATATGCAGACAAGCTAGTTAGGCAGTCTAATGTCTTCAACACGCACTAATGGTATTTCCGAATCTAAGGCAAAGAAGGCCCTTCTAACTTGGACTGGTGTGACAGATCGATCAGCGAGGATGACTGCTCGAAGGCTCCAATCAATATCGAGCTCTGGCGTGATTCGATCTATGGGTTGTGGGATGCGTGGAAAATGACCCGGGATGGTTTCGTGTATTTCTCCTGATAGGGTCATATGGTAAATATGGTCGATTCTATGGACGATTCTCTGGCCTAGTCCAAAATTCTCTAGCTTCGTTAGCTGTTGTATTTAGTAGGGATAACTGTTGAATGATGAGAGGTGGAATCGGAGTAGACTGAAATACTAATTTACGTAGGCCAGTGTCTATGTCTAATTCTCTTATGGATTCGTTAGGCTGTGGGATCTGCGGATCACAACCATAGACTCTTGGTTGTTGCGGTCCCGTGATGGTCATACGGGAGATCAAGTTCTGATCCCTAGTATCCAATAGTCGTCAGATTTTTCAGCTTCTATGTTTAGAACCAACAGCTGTGCTATCTTCTCAGAATACCTTACAGGCGTTCTCGCAACTTGGATTCTTAAGCTGGTATCTATATCTACCAGGGTGTCTCCAGCGTCTGGCTGTGGAACTAAAGGATCACACCCGAATATTTGTTCTCTTTCGCGCCCTTCTACAGTCATGTGGGTTTTTTCTAAGGTAATCTGTAATTTGGCTGATTTGACCAAAATAGATGCGCTTGGTCGTCTTCGATGTTTAACCCTCTCAACTGTATCCTGATCTGTTGGAAGTCTGTTGTTGTTTGGAAGACTTGTATCCTAAGGATTTTGTCAATATCAGTTATTGCTACTACGGTATTGGGCTGAGGCACAATTGACTCGAAAATGTATTCCCTAGGCTCCCTAGGTCCCGTAATTGTCATACAAAAGCAGTAATGAAACAAACTATAATGAAGTAAAATCTAAGTACATTTCTAGCATATATAGTTTCTTTTTGTATTTTCCGGCAATTTATGAGAGAGTAGCTATTTAAAATATTTAAAATTGACAACTAAACTAACAACGTAAAAACAAACAAAATAGCCGAGTGTAGCTATTTGTCTGTGCGATTTTGTATATCTATTCTAAATAACGAAATAACTAATCTATCTGCAAGATTCTCGATCCTACCTCAGAAGTGAGGAATGAATCATAGTTTCTCAGAAACTATCAATCCCCACAACCTCCCTGGCAATATCGAGAATGGAAATAACTGAAATAAAGTGATTAACTACTTTATTTGATAAGTTCTAACTAAAACTTTGAAAGATGGAACCTGGATTTCGCAGAACAGTGGCGAATCCGACGGTGTGTGTGTTCTTGTCCCCTCAGTATGATCTCTTCGTTCTTTGTGCTCACGTGAATCTAGAAAAGCGTGAAATGCTTGCATCAACAGGAATAGGTGTTTGGATCAATGGACAACCTTCAAAATGCAGACAGAATAGAATGCGGATAGGAGAGGGATAGCACAAGAGTACAGAGCTTGGCCTATGCAATTCCTAGCGGGGTCTACTGCGAATCATGCAACAAAGAGCGTCCAGAACCTGAGACTAGCCTGTATGAAGAGCAAAACCTGCAACTTTAATGGCTACCTAGACCATTCTACTCCAAAACAATAATGCTGTCTGCACAAGTTGGATCTGTGGCTTACCAACAGTACTATAAAGCTAAAACAAACCTGCAATAAACTATGCTACCAATCCTAAGCAAACTAAAATGACCATAGTACTGAAAACATGAAAATTGGAGTGAAAATGGTGGCCCAAATGATGTTTGCACTTGCACAAGTTGGATATGTGGCTTACCAGCTGCAATACAAAACTAACCAAAGCACTCAATGAGAAAACTAAGAATCCTAAGCAAAGGAAAACTAAATCTACTGCAACAAGAAATTTAAAACAAACTTTGGAGCAAAATTCAGAACTAAAATCAGGGGCCTTTTGCATGTGCACAAACCATGCATTTATAGGAATCCAAACATGCAAAGATCAAATCTAAACTGAACTCCTAAACATTAAACAAAAGAAAAACACTATTCCAGGGGACCAAAAACATAAATGCATGCTCAAGTCGGCAAGAAAACCTGGTAAAGCGTTGATTTTTGTGTGCGTTCCGTCAAAAGCACGTTCTGGAAAACGCGCACAGGACCGCCGCCCTGCTCAGGGCGGCGGTTGCAGGACCGCCACCCTGTGTAGGGCGGCGGTCACGAGACCGCCGCCCTTCCAGGCGGCGGTTTCGTCACTGAAGACCAAAAAGCCAAGAAAAGAGGAAAAACAGGGAAAACAAAGCACGCGGGGGCTAAGCGGGGCATGCGGGATGTTAACGCATATCCGTAAAGCTTCTCTGGATCCCAAACACCTTGCGAAGGGACCTGTATCATCATCGGGGCACTTATTACACCGTTCCGTAGTACAGTACCTTACAATTTTGGGTACGTACATATTGCCCCCTCAGAGAAGCGTTTTAGCCATGAAGAGGCATAAAACGGTGGGTCCGAGTATGGCCGTCCCGAAATGGGAAGTGAGAAATTATACCTTACACGCCCGTGTGTTGAAATGACGTCGTTCAAAATTCCCGTTACCTGCGAAATGAAAAGAGAACTCAAGTGCAGATAGATACAATAATTTGAAAAATAAACGTTAAAATAATAGAGAAAGAGGACGTACCGTTTGTGTGAGGATAGAAACTTACCTCCGTCGGCGCTCCGAACCTGTGAAAAAGATATTTAAAACAAACTGGGGCGTTATATATATGAAAGTGGGCCCATTTTCCTATTCATTTGCGCGAGTCGATTTGATAGGTTTTGAGCTCTGGGACCCACGGTGACGGTTTCTCACGCGAGTAGAGTCAAAACGTCCGCAGTGAGATAGAGATCATGCCTCCACGTGCGGAACGCCACCCCGCGAGATCACAGGTTGGTTTTCTTCAATTTTGTGTTTTTCCCCCTTTTGATTTGAAATGTTAAATTCTTTGCAATGGGGGGGTTATTTTCGAAAATGTTTGGTTTAAAGGGTCCATCTAGGGGGGGCGCCTACTAGGTAGGCCCCATTTTTGATTAAAATAGTTATTTTTCGCATTTTTTTTTGGGCTTTTTAAGCTTAAAAACCCGCGCGGGTTTTCGGACCGTGACCACCGCCCCAGACAGGGCGGCGGTTACACGACCGCCGCCCTGTACAGGGCGGTGGTCACGAGACCGCCGCCTTTAAGGTGGCAGTTACAAAACCGCCCCCTGCTCAGGGCGGCGGTTTTGCACAGAATGCAAAAGAACCTTACTTAAAAGCTTTTACTTGTATTTTTAGCATTTGTACGTGTTTTTATGCTTCTCTTGATATTGTTTAGACACTAACTTATTCTTCCTTGTGTGTTTTTGGGTGTATGCAGGCAAAAGAGGAGTACATTAGATGGAGCCAGGAGAGAGAGTGTGACTAGCTGCCCGGGGTATTGGATGCCCTCTCAGCAAATGAGGAGGACACATTGCAGAGGGCCGGCATATTGCGTATATCGCGTGTGCCCCACGTTGCTCCATCCAGTCACATTCTTTGTGACCTATTCTCATACTGGGATGCAGATCGGAACACTTTCCGATTGCCAGGGGTCCGTGGTGAGTGGACCATCACTTTGGAGGATGTTTACCGCATCCTGGGGGTCCCGATTATTGGGAGGAGACTTACACTAGAGACAGCAGGCTCCCGGGCACAGATCGCACAGTGGGCTGGTTAAATGGGGGATGCAGCCATTTCTACGGGGCCGAAGAAGGGAGTGCGAGTCAGATCCATTCCTTCTTTGCCCATCCCTATCTTTAGACAGGCCATTATGGGGATCCTTTCCTCGAGACTCATCGAGGACAAGGGAGGGGATACATTGTTATACTGCTGGGGCCCCATTATTGCACAGATAGAGGGACATGGCCGGAAATATGCCTGGGGCGTGGACATTTTGGGGACCACCTACCATGACTTATACAGGGTGGTCCGATTGCAGGGACAGTCCTTGAGCCACCCTACTCTAGTCATGAGTTGGGTGTATGAGCGTTTCATTCCGTATGGCAGAGGCGTGGAGGTGGCAGATCCCGGGACGGTGAGGGCAGCTCGATGGTCAGGTATGTCAGTGCTTAGAGCACCTCACCAGCCAGTAGCCACTCTTACCACGGCAGACATGGAGGCTACACCGTACCAGCTTATGGCCGGTATATGGGGAGAGGAGACTACGACATTGATCTCCTGCTCCATCACAGGGCAGCTTATTGATCGTGTGGGCCGGGTAGAGGTACATCCCTTCAGCAGGGTTCCTCAGCAGTTTGGCCTCCCCTACGCGGCTATGCTTCCTCTAGTAGCACCCGTTTATAGATCAGTCCGAGAGGCTAGAGGGGGGCCTAGAGGCCGTGGTTGGACAACGGTTACCCCTGGCATTCCTATTACAGCCGGGGGGTAGTTCGGGCCAGAGGGAGAGCTAGTGCGCCTCAGGCACCATTACTTCAGATTGCTGCAGGTCCTGCTCATAGCAGTGACGACCCTATAGCTATTGACTCCGATTCTGAGGAGTACACAGAGGGAGGGTCAGAGGAGCAGACGGACGAGAGCGATCCTTAGTGGCATGATACTCAGGATATTCTGCGGGCAGAGAGGGAGGAGGAGAGTGCAGAGAGAGAGACCGTGGCTTCTAAGGAGCCACTCTCCCGAGGCCATGGTGGAGATGATGAGTCCATTGCGGGGCGCCATGTTGCCCCTACCACAAGAGCAGCCCCTCAGTCAGCAGCGGCATCAGCAGCAGGTGCTAGCCCTGGCGACCCATCTTGGAGGCCTGGTGATCCGAGTAAGTTATCCTCTCCTCCTTTCAATGCTTGTTTTCTTTTAGGATTTGTTTTCGAATGTTAACTCTCCTTATATTTGCATTGTGTACACTTTAATCTCTTGCCTAGTTCCTAATTTGTTTTTCTTTCTTTGCTTTGCAGAGACTGTTGATGAGTGGCGGGATCTAATCCGTAGGGTTTGCGTCGATTCTTTGATGATCCCTATGGATAAGACCCGTGTGGAGTTATCCGTGGATGCCGGAGAGCCCTCAACAGCCGGCAGGCACACTGACGTCTTTGCTCCCGTTTGGCATGTGGCCAAGATGGTGTCAACTCTCCGTACAGAGTTGGCCGGCTATAGGACAGCCGAACGTCTTATGAGGAGCCGTTCTCATGGCGAGACTACGACTGCCCCTAGGGACCCTGAGCCCTCCATCCATTCAGAGCGTCAGCGTAGCCGGAGTCCTAGGCGAGGGCGCGCACCTTCAGCGGGATCGCGCAGGGGTTGAGAGGCCACTTGGCTTTCTGTATTTGTACTTATATTCTTTTGTGTATTATGGGCTCTTGGAGCGTTTTGACCATGCCTAGTGCATGATGGCATTGTATATAAACTTGATTTATTTATATATATGCGTCGGTTTTGGATCAAAACTTGTCATTTGTATTCTACTTTCTTTATTTCCAACTGCTTCGTGTATACTACGATGTATGTTTTATATGTTTTCTAGAATGTATGCAATGGAAAACAGATGGTGCAAATGTTTTCTTTCTTTTTGTGTTTCATGATGCTGATACATGATATTGTGGATATACTGTGATCTTAAATCTTAGCTTCTGTGAGCAATTTGGATACCTCATGATTTGTTTTGGCAAAGTGATGAAAATAATCAGTATGATGAATAGACTAACTCGCCCCACTCCTAACTCCACGCAACTAGTAGGATGCGAGGGCTCATCACCAAGAGCTAAGAAGGGCGCAAGTTATGGAATATGGTGAAGTGATAGTGATGAAAGACAGACGAAGCTTTGGTGGAACCAAATAAAAAACTACAAGCTTATTCTACCTGAATGACTTCATAGTTTTGGATGCAACTTGCTTTGCGGTTTATCCAGACTTAGACCCGTAGATGGCCACATAGTAGACAAAATCTGGGTTTTTAGGATTTTTGACTCTCTTGGAATTTTTGAATTTCTGATTCATTCGTTTTTGACTCAAAGTTTGAATTGATTGTTTATGACCTTTTAACATTTACTTTGTTTAGAGGACCCCCTACACTTTGCCCCATGCTACCTGTAAGAAGCATGGGTTTATCACCGTGGGCAAGGCATAGGCGAGTAAGGGCATTTCCATCCTTTCCCAACCCTACGTCACTAGTAAGAGACGCAAGCTCATCACCGAAGGTTGGTGGGGCAAGGAAATGTGTAAAATAAAATTTTTTGTTTAATCACTTCTTGACTTGTCTATTTGAGTAAAATGTCAGTATATGCTTATTTCCAAAGAGATGTGTATATGGGATAGATGTGACACCATGAAGCTTCTAGAACAAACCATAGGCAAGACACCTATCCTAAGAAGAAATCAAAGCGAGAACAAACTTGCAGATCTTGGTATGATTACCGTTAGGACTTCGTCATATCTGATTTTGTTTGATAAAAGATTCTGAGTTGATTGATGATATCGAAGATGGAGAAGTATGATTAAAGAGATTTATGCCAAAACATCACGAGTTTGTAATGAATTGCTTTGAGAATAGATTCCCTGATCACAATTTGTGTAAGAACAAGTGGACAAAATGATCCTAATTTGTATGAAAATGCAATATAGATAGTTATATAGGTAGCATTAGCTACTTACGCGTAGAAACGCTTGAGGTGGAGAGAATTGATTGTTTCGCCAAACTCCTCTCCTTCTAGCGTGCATAAGAGGTATGCACCATTTCCGTAGTCCTTCATGACTCGGTATGGGCCCAACCATTTGGGCCGGAATTTCCTTCCTTCGCCGGTCTTCTTGTTGATCCGGCTGTCTAACCTTAGAACTAGGTCACCCTCGTATATGTCACGTTCATAGACCTTCTTGTTGTACTGCCGGCACATCCGGTCGGCATAGACTCTATGTCGTTGTTTAGCATTTAACCTAGTTTCATCCAGGCTTTCTAATTGAGAAAGACGCGCTTCTTTGTAAGCGTCCTCATCCAGAATCCCTTGTAGCGAAATGCGGAGACTGGGGATTTCAACTTCAAGTGGGAGAACTGCTTCTGACCCAAATACCAATGAGAAAGGAGTTGCTCCTGTTGGCGTTCTTATCGAGGTTCGGTGGGCCCACAAGGCCGGATATAACTTTAAATGCCAATCTCGTTTGTTTTCTTTTACCGTTTTAAGGAGAATGTCTTTCAACATCTTGTTTGTTGCTTCAGCCTGCCCATTGGCTTGGGGATAATATAAGGAAGCCGTATGATGGCTTATTTTGAACTTACTGCATAGCTCCCGAACTTCTTCGTTTTTGAAGGAAGTTCCATTATCTGAGATAATGATTTGCGGGATACCGTATCTGCAAATGATTTGGTTCAAAATGAACTTAGCGATTACGGAACCAGGCACATTTGTAAGAGGCATAGCCTCTACCCATTTAGTGAAATATTCTGTGGCCGTAATTATAAAATTGTGGCCGTCTGTGGATGAGGGAGAGAATTTCCCTATTAAGTCTAGGCCCCATGTAGAAAAGGGCCACGGAGTAGCGATCGGTTGCAAAGCTTGTGCTGGCATGTGGATCTCATGAGAGAACTCCTGACATTTATGACACCTGCGTACAAACTCTATTGTGTCATGTTCTAGAGTGGGCCAGAAATAGCCCATTCGATGTATTTTTCGAGCAGTGGCATGGCCACCGAAATGGCCTTCACATATACCGCTATGGGATTCATGGAGAATCCTCTTGGACTCTTCTGTGTCAACACACCTTAAGAGCATCCCATCGAATGCTTTTCGATAGAGCACCTGCTCTATAATGATGTATTTAGCTATGATAATGCGTAACCGTCTTCTTTGTTGAGGTGTAATTCCTTCTGGGTACTTATGGTCCATGATATAACTAATGATATCAGCGTACCAAGGGCACTCGGATATAGCAGGTCGGGTTTCGACGTAGTATACGCATTCATCTGGAAAGTCTAAGTTTACTAAGTCGCCTCCGTCTAGCGGGTTATCAGCTAACCAATCTGCAATGATTTGTCCTTTAACCGACTTCTGGTTTACAAATGTTAATTCGAATTCTCCCATTAAGGTTATAAAACGTCCAGCCTTTTTGGACAAGGACCCTTGTGTGAGAAAAGTCCGTAAATGGTCTGTATTTACTATGACCCTTGTCTCTTGATTCAGCATGTAGTGTCTTAGGCATTTAGTAGCAAAGACTATGGTGAGACATTCTCGCTCTACTTGTGTATAGCGTGTTTCGTAGTCGAGCAATGTTCGGCTAATGAAATAAATCGCACGCTCTCTTTTGTCATCGTCTTCTTGGGCTAGCATGCAAGCTAACGAAACATCGGTAGCCCATGAGTACAAAATTAAAGGGTGATCTAGCTTTGGTGGCATTAGCGTAGGCGGTAATAGCAGGAAATGCTTGACTGCATCAAAAGCTTCATTGCAATCTTCGGTCCAATCAATGCTATAGTCCTTCTTGAGTAAATTGTTGATTGGTATGAACGGCAAAGCTTAGATCCGGGATAAATCTCCGGATTGCACCCAACTTTCCAAGAAATGATCTGATTCCAGATTCATTCGAGGGTGGGACCATTTCGAGGACAGCCCGAATTTTGGCTGGATCAACATCGATCCCTCGTGACGATATGATGTAACCTAGGAGCTTTCCTCCTGTTACACCGAAGACACATTTCTCTGGGTTTAGGGTAACTCCATATTCTATTAGGCGTGAAAGGATGATGCGGAGTACTTCAGGATGGTCACAATGCTTCTTGGCCTTAGCCAACAAGTCATCTACGTAGGATTCCACGATTTTATGGATTAAATCATGAAATATGTATGTCATGGCCCGCTGGTACGTAGCACCGGCGTTCTTGAGACCGAATGGCATAACAGCGTAGCAATAGGTTCCCCAAGGAGTTATAAACGTGGTTTTGGCTTGATCTTGCTCGGAGATTTTGATTTGATTGTATCCCGAGAATCCATCCATGAGAGACAAGAGTTCAAAACCTACTGTTGCATCAACAATAACGTCTATGGATGGTAATGGGAAGTCGTCCTTAGGGCAAGCTTTGTTGATATCTCGAAAATCTATGCAAATGCGTATCTTTCCGTTTCTTCTTGAGAACAGGAACGATGTTGGATACCCATTGGGAGTAGTCAACTGGCTTGATGAATCCTACCTGAAGGAGTTTTATTACCTCCTCTTTTACCATGAGGGCTACTTTGGGCTTCATGGGTCTTGATTTTTGTTTAATTGGCTTCGCATCTGACCTAGTGACGAGGTTGTGTACCGCAATGTGGGGTGTGACTCCTGTCATCTCTTTATAACTAAATGCAAATGCCTTCTGATGTTCTTTGAGAACTTGGGTGTGTATTTCCACTTCCTCTGGGGTTAATGAAGAACCTAACTTTAAAATTCTTGGTTCATCTTCCGTTCCGATATTGACATCGATTGTTTCTTCAATTAAAGAGGCATTACCCTCTTCGAACTCAGATGGTGCCGGAGGTAGATCTATATCATCCCCGTTTTCCACCACGTATATATTAGGTTCTTTTTGTGAGGGAAGATTCATTACGGGATTTCCGAAGTAGGAAGATGAATGCGAGATCAGAGATAAATCTAGCGTGTGATAGGAGAGATGTAGTGCTGCAAAGGCATTTAAGTAATCCAAAGTAGCCGCATCATTTCCAACATGGTCTAGGACGGTAGATTTACTTCTGTTTGAAAGAGGATCCATCATTGTTTTTATTAATGGTTCGTTACGAATGGATACCGTGAAATGAGTATCTTCTAGCTCATTGTTTGGAGTAAAACGTGATGCTGAGGTTGCTATTGAATCGGCGAGAAGATTTTTTTCTCGCGGGATTGCTTCAATGGATATGAAGTTGAATGCCTTGCTTAAATCTGTTACCAGCGTTTTTTGTAAAGTTGCAAGTGTTCGGCTTTAGTTTCATATACCTCTGAAACTTGGTTTGCAACTAATTGCGAGTCTCCTAAAACTCTGATATTATCGATACCAATTCTTTTGGCTAAGGTAAGGCCAAGGAGGAGGGCTTCGTATTCAGCGCCGTTATTTGTACATTCAAAGTTTAATTTAAAAGAGAATGGGAGGACCTTCTCTTCGGGCGAGGTAAGAATTATACCTGCCCCCGCTCCATAACGGCATTTAGCTCCATCGAAATGGAGAGTCCAATACTTAGCTGGGAGTATGGATGTAGGTGTATCTGTTGTGTTTGCATACTCTACTTCTACCATACAGAGATCTTCTGCTGGCAAGGAACCAACACCTAAGGAAAATCCTATGCCTACTGAATCGAATGGTAAGAACATTGGTGAATCTTGTTCTATTAATTCAACGATCTTCGCAGTAGTCCCTAATGATACTGTCTCTTTAGTTTTACCTTTAGGGGTTGGAATTGTTTGGACTATGTTGGTAGTTTCAAGATCCGTCATAGGTATCAACTTTTCCTCTGGCTTTGGGTCAGAGGGTTTGTTAAGTTGGTTTTGTTGGCAGTTCAAATTCTGAGTGTACACCTGGTCTCTTCTTTAAATCAGCTAGGTGTACGTCAAATGGCTTTGGATCACCTTTGGCTACAAATACCTTTCCTAGATGTAGGAATCTTACTTCTTGGAATAGCGTGGAAGGGATTGCCTTCATTCAGTGTATCCAGGGCCGGCCGAGGATCATATTATAGTTAGTTTCCCGATCTATAATATAAAAACTCAGTCAGGATTGTTTTAGGTCCTAAGGTGACCGGTAGTATTATAGTTCCTATCGATGTGGCTTTAAGGCTGTCGTAGCCTCTCAAGGTATTTCGTGTAGTAGAACAGTTTGTTTCTCCATATCCCAATTTTTTGGAGAGAAAAGAGAAAGGGAACTATGTTAACCGCAGCTCCGTCATCAACCATTGCCCGTTTTACATAGTTATTATAAACTTGTACTTGCAAGTGTAGGGCTGGATCGCCTTGGCGTGCGATCTCAGCATCTGTAGGCATTTTACTTATTTCGAATATGAATTCAACATCCCTATCCGCCTGTCCCGGTGGATAAACATCAAAGTCTATATGATTTTACCTGCGCTTCCGGTGGTGGAGTGATACTAACTAAATGACCCAAACCTAACGCCTCTAAAAGAGCAGCCCTATGAGGAGGGGAATTCTTTAATAAATCAAGGAATGAAATATGCGAGAAGGTTTTTGTTAGATCATTAATTAGATCATAAGCACCCATGGGTTTTGCTATGGTTTGCTGGATGTTATCTGTTTCCGGCAGGTGGCTTGGACTTGGTTCAGAGAAATACTCTCGTGTTCTCGTAATTGCTTCAATGGGTAATTCGGAGTCTAACTCTACTAATCCAACTACCTTAGGTCGTGGTTGACTTCCTAGTTGTGGCGCGACTAACGGATTCAGCGAGGTTGAGGCCTCGTGATCGTTGTTTCCTATTATTGCACCTTTGTTTGTTCCAGTTGGTTTCATCCTATCGCTATCATGATTTGGGAGTGGATCATTAAAGATCTTGAGAGGGGAATTCTGAGGGGAAACTGCCCCTGCGAAGGTACTTACCGTTGGTGACATAGGATCTGCTAAGAACATATCCATAAAAAATTGTTTTTGTTCACTTGGCAAGCGTTGCATGAATTTTTTGTAATCACGACACGTTCTAGTGTCATGACCCCGAATTTTATGGAAACCACAATAAGAATTGGGGTTGTAATTCCCGTTTTGTTGGTTTGGTGTGTATTGTGGCCTAAAATTCTGATCAAACTGTTGCCTATTAGGACTAAAGTTTTGTTGTTTCTGGTTTTGATTTTGGTTTTGATAACCAAAGGAGTTTTGGTTTGGTCCTTGTATGGGATTTCGCCGTTGTTGTTGTTGTGGATTATAAAAATCCACTGTATTGATCGTCGGGGTAAAATTGTTGTTTCTTTGGTTGTTTGTTTGTGACGGAGTATTAATGACATTTATCCTCTTGGGCTGGTCAGTTACTCCATCTGTTGTTACCCCACGATTTTTGTTAAGGATTTTGGGTCCTTGATTGACGCTTGTAGTGGTTGTAGTGTTCTGAGTAGGGGTGATTAACTTCCCGTTTGCTCCATACGTCTTACGGCCACTATCTATCGCTGCTTGATCAATTCGCAGAGCGCTCTCAAGTACCCTCGTCATAAGTCCTTAGTGGGAACTTCTGGACTTCTTCCTTCACCTCTCTGCTAAGAGAATGAAGGAATAAATCGCATAGTTCCATCTGATCCATGTTTGGAGCGCTTGCCGAGGAATAAAGGACTGTGCGCCACCTTTGGATGAAATGGGCGACAGACTCGTTATGTTCCTGCTTGATGTGCAAGAACTCCCTGATTCCTGTCCTTAGTAGTTTGTTCATGTTGAAGGCTTTGATGAACTCAGACACGAGTTGTTTGAATGAATGTATGGAAGCCTCGGGTATTCTGTAATACCAATCAAGGGCAATGCCTTCCAGAGTTTTGGGGAATATTTTAGCAACAACCCCATCCCATGGGAGTAGTTCACGAATGGCTGTAGCGTAAGCTTTGATATGCGCATTCGGATCTCCTTCTCCTTTATATTTAGGCAAATCGGGAAGAGGCCTTGGAAGCATAACGCTTCGTATGACGAAATCTAAGGGCTCTTTTAAATATTCTGAATAAGTCCCTATTGCATACGTCTCAACCATTGATGGTGCCTGTTGAGGAGGTGGTGGTGGAATGGGTTGTTGATATGGTGTAACGTACGCGTTAGCAGGGGCATAAGGCAATCCTTGCATTTGAGTAAACATGCCGGGGGATGAGTACAAATCCCCTTGTGGTGATTTGGAGTACATGTTTAAGTACGAAGGGGCACTATCCAGGAATGGATTACTTTGTACTGGACCTAGAGGAACAGTACTGGCGATAGTGGGTCTAGTTGGCACTTGTTGTGAATATTGAGGAGTCATACCCAATGTGCCTACTCCTGTGAGGAGATCCACTTGGCTAGGATGGTGCGGAGGATTGGAACTCCCGGTTTGTATGATTCTTGAATTTTGACTTGCTTGGGCAAGTTCTAATCCTCTAACCTTTTCCATTAGATTTGAAATGACTTCGTTTGGTGAAGCCATGATATCATGCCTTGGTGGCGTTTGTTGTATATCCCGGTGTTGTATAGGCATGTGATAGCCTGTCATGAACTGATTGCTATCTTGCCAAGTTTCTCTGAGAGTATTTTCCATACGTGATGGCATAGGGGAGTTTTCTTGAGGAGAGAACTCGGGCTGTATCTGCAAAGTTCCTACATGTGGGTACATGCCTTGAGAGCGTTGTTTACTCCTAGGATAAAGTATTGATTGTCCATCGTCTAAGACCAAGTATGGATCCGATTGTCTACTAATAGGTGGTTGGAATAATACCTGAGGAGATGAAGCAGACTCTCCAGTTAATGTCATATTGTTCGAGCCTGAAGGCTCTATTTGTGTTTGATCAAGTTGCTCCAACCCCTCTGTTTGGTAGGACTAGTTATATCTAGTCCTTGGTGTTTGTGTTGACAATTGATTAGTTGAATAGTTGTCACCCCATATTGAGAGTGAGGGTGATGACTGCCTATTCTGTTGGGCGTAGTATGCCTCAAGACCCAAGAGGGGTCTGCCGTATGCATCTAATCCTGACATATTCGGGGAGTTATGAATACCCGCAGAATAATGGGAAGGAGCGAAGATGATTTGGAGAAGATGAAACTTCTCAAAGAGAAGGTGAAAGAATTGTTTGTTTCACGTCGGGTTCACCAATTTTGTACGTCGGAAAAGCAACAGGCGAGCGTGAGAATCAACAAGTGATTCTTCCACGTACCCGACCTCTCGAGGTCGTGCCGAGACAGCCGGTGGGGGTAGAATATGCAGACAAGCTAGTTAGGCAGTCTAATGTCTTCAACACACACTAATGGTATTTGCGAATCTAAGGCAAAGAAGGCCCTTCTAACTTGGACTGGTGTGATAGATAGATCAGCGAGGATGACTGCTCGAAGGCTCCAATCAATATCGAGCTCTGGCGTGATTCGATCTATGGGTTGTGGGATGCGTGGAAAATGACCCGGGATGGTTTCGTGTATTTCTCCTGATAGGGTCATATGGTAAATATGGTCGATTCTATGGATGATTCTCTGGCCTAGTCCAAAATTCTCTAGCTTCGTTAGCTGTTGTATTTAGTAGGGATAACTGTTGAATGATGAGAGGTGGAATCGGAGTAGACTGAAATACTAATTTACGTAGGCCAGTGTCTATGTCTAATTCTCTTATGGATTCGTTAGGCTGTGGGATCTGCGGATCACAACCATAGACTCTTGGTTGTTGCGGTCCCGTGATGGTCATACGGGAGATCAAGTTCTGATCCCTAGTATCCAATAGTCGTAAGCTTTTTCAGCTTCTATGTTTAGAACCAACAGCTGTGCTATCTTCTTAGAATACCTTACAGGCGTTCTCGCAACTTGGATTCTTAAGCTGGTATCTATATCTACCAGGGTGTCTCCAGCGTCTGGCTGTGGAACTAAAGGATCACACCCGAATATTTGTTCTCTTTCATGCCCTTCTATAGTCATGTGGGTATTTTCTAAGGTAATCTGTAATTTGGCTGATTTGACCAAAATAGATGCGCTTGGTTGTCTTCGATGTTTAACCCTCTCAACTGTATCCTGATCTGTTGGAAGTCTGTTGTTGTTTGGAAGACTTGTATCCTAAGGTTTTGGTCAATATCAGTTATTGCTACTACGGTATTGGGCTGAGGCACAATTGACTCGAAAATGTATTCCCTGGGCTCCCTAGGTCCCGTAATTGTCATACAAAAGCAGTAATGAAACAAACTATAATGAAGTAAAATCTAAGTACATTTCTAGCATATATAGTTTCTTTTTGTATTTTCCGGCAATTTATGAGAGAGTAGCTATTTAAAATATTTAAAATTGACAACTAAACTAACAACGTAAAAACAAACAAAATAGCCGAGTGTAGCTATTTGTCTGTGCGATTTTGTATATCTATTCTAAATAATGAAATAACTAATCTATGTGCAAGATTCTCGATCCTACCTCAGAAGTGAGGAATGAATCATAGTTTCTCAGAAACTATCAATCCCCACAACCTCCCTGGCAATATCGAGAATGGAAATAACTGAAATAAAGTGATTAACTACTTTATTTGATAAGTTCTAACTAAAACTTTGAAAGATGGAACCTGGATTTCGCAGAACAGTGGCGAATCCGACGGTGTGTGTGTTCTTGTCCCCTCAGTATGATCTCTTCGTTCTTTGTGCTCACGTGAATCCAGAAAAGTGTGAAATGCTTGCATCAACAGGAATAGGTGTTTGGATCAATGGACAGCCTTCAAAATGCAGACAGAATAGAATGCGGATAGGAGAGGGATAGCACAAGAGTACAGAGCTTGGCCTATGCAATTCCTAGCGGGGTCTACTACGAATCATGCAACAAAGAGCGTCCAGAACCTGAGACTAGCCTGTATGAAGAGCAAAACCTGCAACTTTAATGGCTACCTAGACCATTCTACTCCAAAACAATAATGCTGTCTGCACAAGTTGGATCTGTGGCTTACCAACAGTAACATAAAGCTAAAACAAACCTGCAATAAACTATGCTACCAATCCTAAGCAAACTAAAACGACCATAGTACTGAAAACATGAAAATTGGAGTGAAAATGGTGGCCCAAATGATGTTTGCACTTGCACAAGTTGGATATGTGGCTTACCAGCTGCAATACAAAACTAACCAAAGCACTCAGTGAGAAAACTAAGAATCCTAAGCAAAGGAAAACTAAATCTACTGCAACAAGAAATTTAAAACAAACTTTGGAGCAAAATTCAGAACTAAAATCAGGTGCCTTTTGCATGTGCACAAACCATGCATTTATAGGAATCCAAACATGCAAAGATCAAATCTAAACTGAACTCCTAAACATTAAACAAAAGAAAAACACTATTCCAGGGGACCAAAAACATAAATGCATGCTCAAGTCGGCAAGAAAAGCTGGTAAAGCGTTGATTTTTGCGTGCGTTCCGTCAAAAGCACGTTCTGGAAAACGCGCACAGGACCGCCGCCCTGCTCAGGGCGGCGGTTACAGGACCGTCGCCCTGTGTAGGGCGGCGGTCACGAGACCTCCGCCCTTCCAAGCGGCGGTTTCGTCACTGAAGACCAAAAAGCCAAGAAAAGAGGAAAAACAGGGAAAACAAAGCACGCGGGGCTAAGCGGGGCATGCGGGATGTTAACGCATATCCGTAAAGCTTCTCTGGATCCCGAACACCTTGCGAAGGGACCTGTATCATCATCGGGGCACTTATTACACCGTTTCGTAGTACAGTACCTTACAATTTTGGGTACATACAGAACCACCTAGGGCTTAGTCCACAGGGGCTCATCAGCAGCAACCACAGTAGTGCATAATAGGATTATCAGGATCCATGGAACAGATCACTAGAGTACCTACAAGAGCCTCTTCTCATTGGAGGGGACCTGGTAGTTATTACAGGTGCAGTGTACATAGGAATCATTGGAGAGAGTGCAGTGTACTTAGGAATAATTATAAGGCTAAGGAACTGATTTTAGAGCCTTAAATAGGTGATCAGGAAAGGAGCCACAAGATATGTGTAGTAGTCAAGAACCACTAGGAAGAGCACCATGGAACAATGATTAAGACTATAGGTGGCATTGATGGCATTTCTATTTTTATTTTATTTGATTAAAGCTCCTCAGATTCTTTTATTTCTCCATTTTTTGTAGAGCGATGCAAGTTGTTGGCAGTTACGCAAATCCTTATTTGGGATGTGGAGATGGCTTCTTGAGACAAGCTCATAGTGGACTCCTTAGTGAAGGAGTGTATAGTTGACCTAGGACCTTTTTCCACAACTTTGGATCTTTGTATCCTTCCTTTGGGTTCCTATGGGATTATTTTGGGCATGGATTGGTTATCTATACATAGGGATAGAGTTGTGTAGACACCCTAATTTCACATCTATCCTAAATCAATTAATTCCCCTTCCTCATTTCCCACAAAAATACACTTCGAATTAATCAAATATAATTTGATTAATTATCCATTTCAAAATCCAAAAAATAACCCAATCCTCACCACATGTCATTATTCTCCATGTTTTTCTACTATTGAATTAAAACTTTAAATTCAAATTCTCACCCACCCTTTATGGTCCCCACTCACATAAAATCCTCCACTTATGAATTAAAAATATAATTCAAATCCTCACCCATTTTTTATGGCCTCCACTCATCTAATCTTGCCCACATTTTCGAACCACTCACCTAATCTTGCCCACATTTTCAAACCACTCATTTAATCTTGCCCACATTTTCAAACCATGATTACTTAAATTAATCTAAATTAATCACTCCCCTAGGCTATAAATACAACCTTACCCCTCCCCTCTAAACACACGGAGAATAATATTGAATGCCATATCTAAGTTCTTGCATCCTTTGAGAAAAGAACATCCTTTTACCTCATCCTACTGCCTAAATAGCCTCATAATCCTTTTTCCCATTTGGTGCAAAGTAAGAGGATCGTTGTTGTAGGAAGTTCTTACTCCATCTTGAAGAAAAGCACCTACATATCACACAATCAGGGCTCAATCTAAGTTTCCTAGCCCATTCCAAGGTTTGCTACAGAACGCAAAGGAGGGGGTATGATTATTGATATTTTACTTCCTTGTTAGTAGTGTATTTTTCCTATCTTACAAGTTGATTCTTGCAGTAAGGTAATATCATGTTCAGATGATTTGGGAGTGGAGATAGTGATAGTGGGTCTTAGGAGACCCACATCTATTCAGACCATATCTGCTAGATAGCTTAAGTGGTGTGCGGGATGAGGTTGTAAGTTCTATGTTGTCATATTTAGTGACAGATCAGAGGATGACTCTAGTGACCATCACTTGATGATCATCATAAATTGAAGGATTTTTCAAATGTCTTTCTAGGGTAGCTTCAAGGGTTACCTCCCCCACGTGAGATAGATTTTCACATTTATTTAGTTCTAGGAGAAGATCCTATCTCATGAGTGTCTTATAGGATGACTACCCCTAAAATATGTGAGCTCAAGTTGCAGTTGAAGGGCCTTCTAGAGAAATGATTAATCTATCCTAGTGTATCCCCTTGGGGTGCACCAGTGATTTTTGTAAAGAAGAAGGACGGATCTTTGTGATTGTGTATCGATCATCATCGACTAAACAAAGTAACAATCAAGAATCATTACCCCCTTCCACGTATTGATGATTTGTTTGATTAGATGAATGAGGACACATTATTTTCCAGGATAGATCTTAATTGTTAATACCATCAGTTGAGGATCACGGAGGTATATATTCATAAGACAACCTTCTGTATGAGGTATGGCCACTACGATTTCATAGTAGTTCCTTTTGGTCTAGTGGATGCCCCCATAATATTCATGAGTTTGATAGATGGGTTATTCTGTAAATTGGTAGATAGATTCACACTCATATTTCTTGATGAAATTTTTATTTACTCACATAGGTGCCAAGAGAAAGAGGAGCACCTTCGCCAGGTTTTGCAATGTGTTAGAGAGCAACAAATTTATGGGAACCTGGAGAAGTGTGCATTATTTGAGTGAGAGGTGCAACACTTGGGTCACATATTTTTTGGGGAAGGGTATCACTGTATATCCTTTAAATATTAGAGCTATTATGGATTGGATCACACTAACTAATGTGAGCGAGATGCGTGTTTCAAGGGTTTTGTAGGTTACTACATGAGATTTGTTTAGGAATTTTTTTCAAATCACACACCCCATCACTTCCCTTCAGTGGAAAGGGAAGAAATTCATTTGATCTAATGGATGTGAGTAGGACTTTAGTACATTGAAGGGATGCCTTACATCAGCACCGATTCTTGTTGTGTTAGAATCTCAGAGGGATTTCTTTGTCTGTACGGATGCTTCCTTGGTAGGATTACGTGGTGTATTAATGCAGGATGGCCATGTAGTTGTGTTTGAGTCTCGAAAACTCAAGGATCATGAGCTCAATTATCCTACTCATGACATGGAGCTTGTGCCAGTGATGCATGATTTTGTGTGTTGGCATCATTTCCTTTTGGGAAGGAGATTCATTAGCAGGACTTACCATTTGATCTTACGTCGCCTCTTCACGCTGCCCAATCTCAATGCTCATCAACAACATTGGATGGAGTTGTTATATGAGTACGAAATAGAGATAGAGCATGTGAAGGGGAAAGAGAATGTTTTTTCTAACACTCTGAGTATACAGAGACATTTCATTATGGCTACTTCAATGGGTATAAATTTGTAGAGGAGGATTTTATAACAACTTCCACATGAAAGTTTCTACCTTGCAGATAGATCATAGATAGAGTCTCAGATACCCCTTAAGGGAAAGATTGATGGTTTTTCATTAGATTCAAATGGAATTATTGGACACAGAGGAAGGTTTTATGTACCTAGGGATGGAGGTTTTAGAAAAGATATCTTTGTAGAGGCTCATCGTGTACCTTATTCATCACATCCAGGGTGAAGAAAATGCACACTACCTTGATACATATTTACCATTGGAGAGGTCTTTGGAGAGATGTAACCCATTTTATGTTGTGTTGTTTAGAGTGTCAGAGGATGAAGGACAAACATCAACATCCAGCTGGTCTTCTTTACCCACATGTTATACCAGAGTGGAAATGGAACACCATTTCCATGGATTTTATAGTAGGGCTACCAATGTCGAGATACCACCACGATGACATCATAGTCATAATGGATATATTGATGAAAGTGGCTCATTTTTCTCCCATGAAGACCACCTATATAGCTAGTGCAGTAGTGAGAATGTACTTGGATGAGATTGTTAGACTACATGGGATTCCGCGGAAGATCATCTACGACCGCGATCCCTTATAAACATTACACTTCTAGACTACTATGTACCAGCCCATTGGGACGAGTATCAATTTAATTAGAACATATCATCTAGAGACAGATGGATAGAAGGAGTGGGTGAATCATATTTTAGAGTAAATGATTCAGATGTATGTCACCGATCATTAGTTGAGGTGGGTGGAGTACTTTTACTTGGTTGAATTTGCATACAACAACAATTTTCAGAGTTCTATTGGGATGGCACCATTTCAAGAACTTTATGGAAGGGAGTGCAAGACACCTTTGAGTTTGGACAGACTTGAGGATAGAGTATCTATTGGGTTAGCTATGTTACAGGACATGGAGCAATAGGTTGTGTTGATCAAACAGAGGTTGCATGAGGCACAAGATAGGCATAAGAAGTATGTAGATCAGTGGAGAGTTTACTGTAGTTATGAGGTGGGCACAAAGGTGTTCCTTCGTGTCAGACCTCATAAGAGTCCTATCCATTATGGAAAAGGCTCTAAATTTTCTCCTATATTTTTGGGTCCATTCATTCTCTTGGCATGTATCAGTCCCTTAGCTTATCATCTAGCCTTTCCACATAGTTTTTCTCGTTTTCACAATGTGTTCCATGTATTTTTTCTTAGGAGATATATTCTATATCCTTCTCATGTATTAGATTGGACTGCATTGCAAGTGTAAGAGAAAGGGTACAAGATGGTGGAGCCCATGCCTATTCAAGAGTGAAAGACCCTGGGCCTTCAATGCTGAGAGATTAATTATGTGCAAGTCCATTAGGATAGGTATGATGAGACTGCTGCTACATTGTAGGATGCTACGTTGTTACGAGCCATGTTTCCACACCTATTTCAGTGGCTTCCAGGAGGAAGTCAAGTCTAAGGGTAGGGGGATGTAGTGCCCATTCCTCTTCGACACTTATTACATTTTGATTTTGATTACTGTTGACTATAGACATGGATATTGTCTTATCATTTTGGTTTAGCATGATGTTAGATGATAGAGATATTCTTACTATTGATGGATTATGATTCATAGTATGATTTGTGTGGATTCTTAGAGACATAGAGAGAGATATTTTATATTAATGATGGTTATATGTTGTTATCATATATATTTAGTGGCATTCAGAATTCTTTTCATGTTAACTATGATTTAAATTTTGAACTAATCTCTTGATCTCATTGATATCGATGAAATGGAAGAATTGAGATGTTGTTTAAATTATAGACAAATGATAAATTTTTTATTTTAGATGATGGTTTAGTTATATGAGTATTTTTATTGATGGATGTGCATATATTTTATTCTGAGGTATTTAATGTGGCCAGGAGGATGAGGAGGTATTGTGTGATTTTATAGGTAATTATATCACAACAAACAAAAGGGGATTAGGAGACCAACCAAAACAGAATACTAGATGGATACAATGATGGTCACCATGGAAACTTGTATAATGTTTGATGTTTTGTTATTAGATTGTTGGGTGGTCCCCATGGGGGGATGACCTCCAAATGAATAATGTTCTATGTGCGTAATTCCTTCCCTTTTATTTTATTTATTGTGAAGTATGTGATCTACTTTTGTGATGTAATTTATTTAATCATTGTTGATTAATGTGTCTTAATTAAGTGGATTAATCGTGTTCATTAAGTTATTTGGGGATGTGACAAAAGGTTCCATTTATTAGAGTAATTTTTCCTTTAGATCTTGTGATTTAATTTGAGTGTATTTTACCTTGAGTGTTTGTACACCCTACCTTAGTTGGGAAATTCGGATTTGGGCTTAAGGGCCATTTTTAGAGGCTTTTTGGACAAGTTAAGCCTATCCCACACCTCATAGTTTTCATCTACCAACTATACCTATGGGTTTGGGGGGTCAAAAATAGACCCCATTATGTGTTATGTAAGGAAAACAATGACACTTATTGCACTTTTCTCACATGGATTTTAAATTATGTCCTTAAGGGGTTTGGATTTGGCTTCTTTGTGTAAGATACTTACCATTCCTCTCAACCACCAATTTATTATGTCTTGGGGTTGGACATTTTACTTTTGAGGTGGAGTTGAGGATAAGTGATGTGGCATCCTACATTGAGCCACCTCACCCTCTTCTTTTTTTCTATATATGCAAGTTTATTTATTTGTTTGGAGGTTACTTCATTTTATTTGTGCACTTGTATTTTTGAGTGCTTGTTGAAGTCTTGGAGCTTGCTGGATTTTTATTGAGGTTGACTTGGAGTGTGATTATTTGAACAAGTTCTTACTATGTAAAGGAAGGAACTACACCCTTTTTTTAACTTGTTTTCCTTTATATGTGTGTATTGCATGCAAGTTAATGGCTGGTGTTCTTGTTGGGATCATGGGTAGAATGCCTAAGTTTGGTGTAGGAGAAGGCTATGGGTATTTTATATTGTAGGGAGGCATAAGATTATTATTTCAAGTTAGGAGGGAGTTGGTTTGGGTGCTTGTACGTACCAAAAATTATAGGGTACTGCACTGCCGAAACAGCGTAACACGTGCCTCAATGATGATACAGGTCTCCTCACAAGGTGTTCTAGATCCAGAAAAGATCCCCAAGTATGTGTTAACATCCCGCATGCCCTGCTTAGCCCCTACGTGCTTTGTTGTTCTCTTTTCCCCTCTTTTTCTTTGTGTTTTTTCTTCAGTTAGGAAATTACCGCCCTGCCTAGGCAGCGGTCTCGTGACCACCGCCCAGTTAGGGCGGCGGTCCTATAACCGCCACCCTGCTTAGGGCGGCAGTCCTTCACATGTTTTCCAGAATGCTCTTTTAACGCGACTCACGTAAAAAATTCAACGTTTACCATCTTTTTTTCACCGCCTTTTGCTTGTATTTATGATTATGGTTCCCTACAATAGTTTTTTGGCATTGTTTATGGTTTAAGACATCAAATTGGTTTTCACCTTTGGGTAAATGGGATTCTATAAATAGATGGCTTGTGCTCAAGAAAATGCCCCTTCAAATTTGCCTCTCGATTTCTCATTTCAATAGCTTAGTCTTCCATTTTGTCTAGGATTCATAGTTTTTGTTCATTGCATGCCTAATTAGTGTTATTTTGCTATTAGACAGCCACATATCCATCTTGTGTAAGTTCTGTTATTACTTCATGCAATCCATTGAAGTAGAACGGTTTAGTTTTCAGTATGAAGGCATTAAAGTTGTAGGTTTTTCTCGTCAAATAGGATAGTTTCAGGTTCTGGACGTTTTATATTCCATGACTCGTAATAAATCCCACTAGGAATTACATAATCCAAGCTCTGTACTCTTGCGCTATCCCTCTCCTACTCGCATTGTATTCAGTCTACATCCTAAGCTACCTTTATTCCAATATCTACTTTTGTTGATGCTAGCATTACACGCTTTTCTGGATCTACGTGAACACAAAGGAATGGGGAGATCACACTGAGGGGACAAAGCCACACACACCATCGGATTCACCACTGTTATGCAAAAACCAGGTTCTAGATTTCAAAGTTATGGTTAAAAGCATATCAAATAAAGTAGTCAATCATTTCATTTCAGTTAATTTCACTTTCAATATTGCCAGGGAGGCTGTGGGGATTGATAGTTTCTAAAAAAATATGATTCACTCCTCACTTCTGAGGTAGGATCGAGAGTCTTTCAAATAGAGTAGATCAGTTATCAAGTTATTTAGAATAGATCTACAAACTACACAGACAAGTAGTTGTACTCGGTTGCTTTGTTTGTTTTAATTGTGTTGTTTGTTTAGTTGCAAATTTTTAGATATATTAGATAATTCCCCTTTAAATTATGTTTAGTAGTTTATCAATAACTATCAGATTTAGGAATATACATAGACATATCTTTGGTAGTTAATTTATTCTGTCATTAGTTAGATTAATATCGTTTCCTTTTCCATGACAATCACGGGACCTAGGGAGCCCAGAGAATACATATTCGAGCCAATCATGCCTCAACCCAATCTCGTCACAACAATAACTGACATAGATAAGAATCTTATAATTCAATTCTTCCAAACAACAGTAGACTTACAACATATCTGCTTGCTCACTCAGAGTTTGAACAGATACGCCTAGCTGACTTAAAGAAAAGACTAGGTGTTCACTTAGAGTTTGAACTCCCAACAAACCAGCTTAATAAACCCACTGATGTAAAACTAGAGGAAAAGTTGGTACCTACAACAGATCTTGAGACTATAAGCGTAGTCAAGATGATTCCAGCCCTCAAGGATGAGGCTAACATTAGAGAAACAGTGTCATTAGAAACTACTGCAAGAATTGTTGAATTACTAGAACAAGATCTACCAATGTTCCTACCATTTTATTCTATAGGCATGGGATATAACCTAGGTGTTGGTTCTCTTCCAACAGAGGATCTCTGTATGGTGGACGTAGAAGATGTTAACACAAAAAATATCCCAACGTCCATATTCCTAGCTAAATATTGGACTCTCCATTTTGATGGAGCTAGATGTCATTACGGAGCTAGGGCAGGTGTAATTTTTACTTCTCCTGAGGGAAAAATCCTACCATTTTCCTTTAAACTAAATTTTGAATGTACAAACAATGGCGCTGAGTATGAAGCCCTCCTCCTTGGCCTTGTCTCAGCTAAGAGGATCGGTGTTAATAACATCAGGGTGTTAGGAGACTCACAATTAGTAGAAAACCAAGTCTCGGAGGTGTATGAAACCAAAGATGAGCACTTACAGCTCTACAAAACAACTGTATTAAGTTTGAGCAAGGAGTTTGAATTCATATCAATTGATGCAATCCCGTGAGAACAAAATCTTCTCATCGATTCAATAGCAACCTCAGCGTCACGCTTCACTCCAAACAGTGAGTTGGAAGATAGCCATTTCATGGTATCCCTTCATACTAAAGCATTGGTGAAAACAATGTCAAACCCTCTTTTAATGAACAGAGATGAGAACAAATCTACTATCCTAAACCACATTGATAGTAATGTAACCACTCTTGATTACTTAAATGCCTATGCAGCATTACATCTCACCCATCACGTGATAGATTTGTCCTTAATCCTGCATTCATCTTCCTACTTTGGAAATCCCATGACAGAGCTTCACCCAAAAAAAGACCTCAGCATATACATAGTGGAGAATGGAGACGATCTGGAATTACCTCCAGCCCCACCTGAATTTGAAGAAGGTAATGCTTCTTTAATCGAAGAAACAATTGATATTAACATTGGAATAGAGGATTAACCAAGGATATTGAAATTAGGATCCTCGTTAACTCTATCGGAAGTAGAAATACACACTCGAATCCTCAAGGAACATCAAAAGGCTTTTACATTGAATTATAAAGAAATGGCAGGGGTTGCACCACGCATTGCGGTACATAACCTCGTCACTAAATCAGACGCGAAGCCGATTAAACAAAAATCAAGACTAATGAAACCCAAGGTAGCTCTCATGGTGAAAGAGGAGGTAATGAAACTCCTCCAAGTAGGGCTCATTAAACCAGTCGACTACTCTCAGTGGATATCTAATATCATTCCTATTCTCAAAAAGAATGGGAAAATATGCATCTGCATAGACTTCCGAGACATTAACAAGGCATGTCCTAAGGACAACTTCCCGTTACCATCCATAGACATCATTGTTGATGCAACAAATGGATTTGAGCTTTTGTCTCTCATGGATGGATTCTCAGGATACAATCAAACAGAATATCTGAACAAGACCAAGCTAAAACCACATTTATAACTCCTTGGGGAACCTATTGCTATATTGTCATGCCATTCAGTCTCAAGAACACTGGCGCTACATACCAGCGGGCTATGACATATATATTTCATGATCTTATTCATAAAATTGTGGAATCCTACGTAGATGACTTGTTGGCCAAGGCCAAGAAGTGATGTGATCACCTGGAAGTACTCCACATCATTCTTTCACGTCTAATAGAATACAGAGTCACGCTAAATCCCGAAAAATGTGTCTTTGGCGAAACAGGAGGGAAGCTCCTAGGTTACATTATATCGTCATGAGGGATCGATGTTGACCCAACCAAAATTTGGGTTGTTCTCAAAATGGTCCCACCTTCAGATGAATCTGGAATTAGGTCATTTCTTGGAAAACCCGGTGCAATCTGACGGTTCATCCAGATTTAACCTTTTTCGTTCATCCAATCAACAATCTACTCGAGAAAGATTATAGCATTGATTGGACCGAAGAATGCAACGAAGCTTTCAACGCAGTTAAGCATTTCTTGTTATCACCACCTACGCTAATTCCACCTAAGCCAAACCACCCATTAATTTTATATTCGCGAGCTACCAATGTCTCACTAGCCTGAATGTTGGCTCAAGAAGACGATGACAAGAGAGAACACACGATCTATTTCATTAGCCAAACGTTGCTCAACTATGAAACACGTTATACATAGGCAGAATGAGAATGCCTTGCCATAATCTTTGCAACCAAATGCTTAAGACATTATATGCTAAATCAAGAAACAAGAGTCATTGTAAAAACAAACCATTTACGAAACTTCCTCACACAAGGGTCCTTGTCTAAGAAGGCTGGACATTTTATAACCTTAATGGGGGAATTCAAATTAACATTGGTAAATCAGAAATCTGTTAAATGACAAATCATTGCGGATTGGTTAGCTGATAACCCACTAGATGGAGGTAATCTAGTAGATCTAGACTTTCCTGATGAATGCATATACTACATCAAAACCAGACCTCCTATCTCTGAGTGTCCTTGGTATGCTGATATTATTAATTATATCATGGACCATACGTATCCAGAAGGTGCTACACCGAAATAGAGAAGGTCGTTACAAATTATCGTAGCTAAATACGTCATTATAGAGCAAGTGCTCTATCGTAAAGCGTTCGATGGAATGCTTCTAAGATGTGTTGACACAGAAGAATCCAAGAAGATTCTCCACAAATCTCACACTGGAATATGTGGAGGCCACTTTGATGGCCATGCCACTTCTCGTAAAATACATCAGATGGGCTATTTCTGGCCTACTCTAGAACATGATGCAGTAAAGTTTGTACAAAGGAGTCATAAGTTTCAAGAATTCTCCCACGAGATCCACATGCCGGCGCAAGCTCTACAACCAATTGCTAATCCATGGCCCTTTTCTACGTGGGGCCTAGGTTTGATAGGGAAATTTTCTCCCTCATCTACAGACAACCATAATTTCATAATCACGGCCACCGAGTATTTTACCAAGTGGGTAGAGGCAATGCCTCTTACTACTGTACCAGGTTCTGTAATTGCCAATTTCATTTTGAACCAAATCATTTGTAGGTACAGTGTCCCGCAAATCATCATCTCAGATAATGGGACTTCTTTTAAGAATGACAAAGTTCATGAATTGTGCAATAAATTTAAAATAAGCCATCATATAGCCTCCCTGTATTACCCTCAAGCCAACGGACAAGCTGAAGCGAAAAATAAAACTTTAAAATCCATTCTCCTTAAAACTTTGAAATAAAACAAGTGAGATTGGCATTTGAAGTTATATCCGTCCCTATGGGCCCACCGAACCTCAATAAGAACACCAACAAGAGCAACTCCTTTCTCACTGGTATTCAAGGCAGAAGTAGTTCTCCCGCTTTAGGTTGAAATACCCAGTCTCTGCATCTCATTACAAGCGATTCTGGATGAATACACTTATAGAGAAACATGTCTCTCCCAACTAGAAAACCTAGATGAAGCTAGGTTAGATGCCGAACAGCGGCATAGAGTCTATGCTGACCGGATGTGCCGGCAATATAACAAGAATGTCTATAAACGAGACATATATTAAGGTGATCTAGTTCTAAGGCTAGATAGCCGGATCGATAAAAAGACAAGCGAAGGAAGGAAGTTCCGGCCCAAATGGTTGGGCCCATACCGAGTCACAAAAGACTATGGAAATGGTGCATATCTCTTATGTACAATAGAAGGTGAGGAATTTGGTGAAACTGTGAATTCCCTACACCTTTAACAATTCTACGTATAAGTGACCAACACCATTTGTATAATTATATCTACATTGCATGTTCATGTAGTTAGGTTCATTTTATCCACTTGTTTCGTACATTTTGTGATCAAGGAACTTATTCTCAAAGCAATTCATTACAAACTTCTGATGGTATTGGCATAAACACTCTAATCATACTTCTCCATTTTCATGACATCATCAGTTGTTTCGGAATCATTTCATCACATAAAGCTAGATATGACGAAGTTTTAATCATAACCATACCAAGGTATGCATGCTTATTCTCACTTTTTGTTTCTTCTTAGGATAGGTGTCTTGTCTATGGTCTGTTCTAGAAGCTTCATAGTGTCACATCTATCTCGTACGTATATCTCTTTGGAAATAAGAACATGCTGACATTTTGCTCAAATAAACAAGTCAAAAATGAATCAAACAGAAAATTTTAAATTTTAAACATTTCCTTGCCATACCAACCTTTGGTGATGAGCTTGTGTCTCTTACTCGTGACGTAGGGTTGGGAAAGGATGGAAATGCCCTTACTCACCTATGCCATGTCCATGGTGATAAGCCCATACTTCTTACTAGTAGCATGGGGCAAGGTATAGGGGGTCTTATTGACAATAAACGTTAAAAGCAGTTATTAATCAAGTTCAAATGAACCTTTGAAATCCTGAGTCAAAAACAAATGAATAAGATGTTCAAAGTTCCAAGAGAATTCAAAACCCTGAAAGCCAGATTTTGTCTACCATGTGGTCATCTACGGATCTAAGCCTAGATAAACCACAAAGCAAGTTACATCCCAAACTATGGAGTCACTCGAGTAGAGTAGGCTTGTAGCATCCTAATTTTGTTCCACCAAAGCTTTGTCTATCTTTCATCACTATCATTTCAACACATTTCATAACTTGTGCACTTTCTAGCTCTCGGTGATAAGCCCTCGCATCTTACTAGTTGTGTGGAGTCTCGTGACCACCGCCTAGTCAGGGTTGTGGTCCTGTAACCGCCGCCTTGCTCAGGGCGGCAGTCCTTCATGCGTTTTCCAGAATGCTCTTTTAACGCGACTCACGTAAAAAATTCAACGTTTACCAGCTTTTTTTCACCGCCTTTTGCTTGTATTTATGATTCTAGTTCCCTATAATAGTGTTCTGGCATTGTTTATGGTTTAAGACATCAAATTGATTTTCACCTTTGGGTAAATGGGATTCTATAAATAGCTGGCTTGTGCTCAAGCAAATGGCCCCTCAAATTTGCCTCTCAATGTCTCATTTCAATAGCTTAGTGTTCCATTTTGTCTAGGATTCATAGTTTTTGTTCATTGCATGCCTAATTAGTGTTATTTTGTTGTTAGAAAGCCACATATCAAACTTGTGCAAGCATTGTTATTAATTCATGCAATCCATTGAAGTAGAACGGTTTAGTTTTTAGTAGGAAGCCATTAAAGTTATAGGTTTTTCTCATCAAACAGGATAGTTTTAGGTTCTGGACGTTTTATGTTACATGACTCGCAATAAATCCCGCTAGGAATTACATAATCCAAGCTATGTACTCTTGCGTTATCCCTCTCCTACTCGTATTGTATTCATTCTGCATCCTAAGTTGTCTTTGTTCCAATATCTACTTTTGTTGATGCTAGCATTACATGCTTTTCTGGATCTACGTGAACACAAAGGAACGAGGAGATCACACTAAGGGGACAAAGCCACACACACCATCGGATTCGCCACTATTTTACAAAATATAGGTTCTACCTTTCAAAGTTCTGGTTAAAAGCATATCAAATAAAGTATTCAATCATTTCATTTCAGTTAATTTCACTTTCGATAGTGCCAGGGAAGCTGTGGGGATTGATATTTTCTGAGAAACTATGATTCACTCCACACTTCTGAGGTAGGATCGAGAATCTTTCAAACAGAGTAGATCAGTTATCAAGTTATTTAGAATAGATCTACAAACTACACAGACAAGTAGCTATACTCAGTTGCTTTGTTTGTTTTAATTGTGTTGTTAGTTTAGTTGTCAATTTTTAGATATATTAGATAATTCCCCTTTAAATTCTATTCAGTAGTGTATCAATAACTATCAAATTTAGGAATATACATAGACATATCTTTGGTAGTTAATTTATTCTATCATTAGTTAGATTCATATCGTTTCCTTTTGCATGACAATCACAGGACCTAGGGAGCCCAGAGAATACATATTCGATCTAATCGTGCCTCAACCCAATCTTGTCATAACAATAACTGACATAGATCAAAATCTTAGAATCCAAGTCTTCTGAACAATAGTAGACTTACAACAGATCCACTCGTAGTTAAACGGGTTAAACGTAGAAGACAACCAAGCACACACATTTTGGTCAAATCAGCCAAACTATAGATTACACTAAACAAATATCCGCATGATTGTAGAAGGGCCTGAAAGAGAGCAAACGTTCAGTTGTGACCCTTTGGTTCCACAGCCAGACGTAGGAGATGTTCTCACTGACATAGACACCGGCTTAAGGATTCAGGTTTCACGAACGCCTGTGAGATACTCAGATAAGATCACACAACTATTAATTCTGAATATAGAGGCTGAGAAATCATATGACTATTGGATACTAGGGATTAGGGATGGATTCCGCACATGACCATAACAGGTCCACAATAACCACGAGTCTACGGTTGCGACCCACAAATCCCATAGCCCAACGAGCCTACAGCTAAATTTGATGTTGACGCTAGCTTGCGCACACTAATATTCAGATCCACTCCACTTCCACCGGCCATTATCACACAATTATCTTTGTTAGATATAACAACTAACAAAGCTAAGGAGTTCTGGACTAGACCAAAAAATCACCCGTAGAGTCCACTGTACCCATCATCCACCCTATGACCCTATCTGGAGACATACACGAAACTATCCCTGGTCATTTTCCGCGTATCCAACAACCCATAGACCGAATCACGCCAGAGCTCGATATTGATTAGAGCCTTCGAGTAGTCATCCTTGTCGATCGATCTATCACACCAGTTCAAGTTAGGAGAGCCTTCTTTGCCTTAGATTCATAGATTCCACTAGTGCACATTGAATACATAAGATTGCCTAACTAGTTTGTCTGCATCCCACGCGTATTCCATCCCCACCGGCTTTCTCGGCATGACCTCGGGAGGTCGGGTGTGAGGAAGAGTTACTTGTAGATTCCCACGCTCGCTTGTCACTTTTCCATCATACAAAATTGGTGAAACCAACATGAAACAAACAAATGCTCCATCACCTCTGTCTCATCAGCTTTCACCATCAGCTTCACCAACAAAATTGGTGAACCTGACATAAACAACAAAATGCTTTTCCTTGTTACATCTTTCTTCCACCTTCGCTCCTTCCCATTATTCTACGGGTATTCAAATACCCCCCGAATATGTTAGGATTCGATGCATATGGCAGACCTCTCTTAGGTCTTGAGGCATACTACGCTCAAGTAAATGAACAGTCATCACCCTCGCTCTCAATATGGGGTGATAATTATTCAGCCAACCGGTTGTCAACACAAACTCCACCTCCAAGGACTAAATATAGCTCATCCTTCCAAACAGAGGAGTTGGATCAACTCACTCAAACGCAACAAATAGAGCCTTTAGGCTCAAATAATATGACGTTCACAGGAGAATCTGGTTCATCTTCTCAGGTGTTGCTTATACCACAAATTAGTAGACAATCAGACCCATACCTGGTTGTAGATGATGAACATTCAATGTGTTATGTTAGGAACGAACAACTCTCTTGGAATATATACCCACCTATAGGGAGTTTATAAACACAACCCGAGGTCTCTTTTTAGGAAAATACCTCCATGCCACTATATATAGGAAATGCCCTTGGGGAAACTTGGTAGGGCAACGATCAGTTCATAGTGGGGTATCACATGCCTATACAACCTCAGAATATACAACAAACACCACTAAGGAAAAATATTGTGACTTCACCAAATGAAGTCATTTCAACTTTAGTAGAAAGAGTTAGAGGGTTAGAACTTGCTCAAGCAAGTCAAAACTTGCAATTCACATAAACAGGAAATTCCAATCCTCCATGCCATCCTAGCCAAGTAGACCTCCTCACATGAATAGGCACGTTAGGCATGCCTCCTCATTATTCACAACAAACGCCAACTAGAACTATGTTCTCAAATGCCACTCCAGTGGAGAATATGATACCTCCCGATTTAGTACAAAACAATTCACTCTTGGGAAATAATCCTTTATACTTAAACATGTAGTCCAAATCACCACAAGGGGATATGTGCTCCTCTCTTGACATGTTTTCTCAACCACAGGGGTTTCCTTATGCCCATACAAATGCATACGCTATGCCATATCAACAACCCATTCCACCTCCACCCCCTCAGCAGACACCATCAATGGTCGAAAACCGACGCGATAGGGACTTATTCAGAGTATTTGAAAGATCCCTTAGACTTCACCATATGAAGCGTCATGCTTCCGAGACCTCTTCTTGAATTTCCCAAAAACAAGGGGGAGGGAGATCTGAATGCATATATCAAGGCTTACACCACAGTCATTCGAGAACTGCTCCCTTGGTATGGGGTTGTTGCCAAAATATTCCCCAAAACCCTAGAGGGAATCACCCTTGATTGGTATTATAGAATACTTGAAGCTTCCATCCATTCGTTTAAACAACTTGTTTCAGAGTTCATGAAGGCATTTGACATGAACAAACTATTGAGAACAGGAATCAGAGAATTCCTACACATTAAGCAAGAACACAATGAATCTGTTGCTCATTTCATCCAGAGGTGGCGTACAGTTCTTTATTCTTTGGCCAGTGCTCCAAACATGGCCAAATGGAACTATGTGATTTATTCCTTCATTCTCTCAGCAGAGAAGTAAAGGAAGAGGTCCAGAAGTTCACACTAAGGACTTATGATGAAGTTCTCGAGAGTGCTCTCCGAATAGATCAAGCGGAAATAGATAGCTGTCGTAAGACGTATGGAGAAAACGGGAGGTTAATCACCTCCAACCAGAATACTAGAACTTATCCTACTACCAAAAATGTCAATCAAGGACCTAAAATCCTTAATAAAAATCGCAGAGTGACAACAGATGGAGTAACTGATCAAGCCAAAAAGGTAAATGTTGTGAATACTCCACCACTAATGAATAACCAACAAAACAACAACTTTACCCCAACAATCAATGCAGTGGAATTTAATCAACAACAATGGTGAAACCCCACATAGGGTCTAAGCCAAAACGCAACTGGATATCAAAACCAAAATCAAAACCAAAAACAACAAATACAAAACTTTAATCCTAATAGGCAACAGTTTGATCAGAGTTTTGGGCCACAATATACACCAAACCAACAAACTAGGAATTACAATCCTAACTCGTATTGTGGTTTCCAAAAAAATCGAGGCCATGACACTAGAACATGTTGTGACTACAATAAATTCATGCAACGTTTGCCAGAGGAATAAAGGCAACTTTTCATAGATATGTTCTTGGCAGATTCTGCGTCACCAGCACCAAATACTTTTATAGGGGCAGTTTCAATTCAAAATGCTCCCCTCAAGATCTTTAATGATTCGCTCCCAAATCACAATAACAATAGGTTAAATCCAAATGAGAAAAATAAGGACATAATGACAGGAAACAATGATCATGAAGCCACGACCTCACTAAATCCATTAGTCACGCCACAATTAGGAAGTCAGTCGTGACCCAAGATACTTGTTTTAGTGGAGTTGGACGCCGAACTACCCGTCGAAACTGTAACAAGGACACAAGAGTATTCCTCTCATCTAAGTCCAAGTTACCTACCAGAGACAGATAACATCCAACAAATATTAGTAAAACCCGTGGGTGCCTATGATTTAATTAGTGATCTAACAAAAACCTTCTCGCACATTTCATTTTTGGACTTACTGAAGAACTCTCCTACCCACAGGGCTGCTCTTCTAGAGGCATTAGGTTTGGGTCATTTAATTAACATCACTCCACCTCCCGAAACATAGGTAAACCATATAGACTTTGATATCCACCCTCTGGGGCAGTGGGATAGGGATACCAATTTTATATTCGAGATAAACAAAATACCAACAGATGTTGAGATTGCATGCAGAGGCGATCCGGCCTTACATTTGCAAGTGTGGGTTTATAACAATTATGTGAAATGCGCGATGGTTGATGATGGGGCGGCAGTTAACATAGTCCCCTTCTCTTTCCTTCAAAAGCCAGGGTATGGAGAAATGAATTGTTCCACAACTCGAAATACATTAAGAGGCTATGATAGCCTTAAAGCCACGTCGATCGGAACTATAATACTACCTTTCACCTTAGGACACAAAACAATTGTGACCGAGTTTTATATTATAGATCAAGAAACCAACTATAATATGATCCTTGGCCGACCATGGATACACCATATGAAGGCAATCCCTTATACATTATTTCAAGAAGTAAGGTTCTTGCATTTAGGAAAGGTGTTCGTAGCCAAAGGTGATCCAAAACCATTTGATATACACCTAGTTGACTTAAAGAAAAGACCAGGCGTACACTCAGAGTTTGAACTCCCCAAAAAACCAACTTAATAAACCCACCGATGAAAAACTGGAGGAAAATTTGGTACCTGCAATAGATCTTGAGACTACAAGCCTAGTCAAGATGATTCTAGCCCTCAAGGATGAGGCTAACATTGTAGAAACAGTATCACTAGGAACTACTGCAAGAATTGTTGAGTTACTAGAACAAGATCTACCAATGTTCTACCGTTTGATTCTGTAGGCATGGGATATACCCTAGGTGTTGGTTATCTTCCAACAGAGGATCTCTGCATGGTGGAAGTAGAATATGTTAACACAACAAATATCCCAATGTCCGTATTCCCGGCTAAATATTGGACTCTCCATTTTGATGGAGCTAGATGTCGTTACGGAGCTGGGGCAGGTGTAATTTTTACTTCTCCCGAGGGAAAAATCCTACCATTTTCCTTTAAACTAAATTTTGAATACAAACAACGGCGCTGAGTATGAAGCCCTCCTCCTTGGCCTTGTCTTAGCTAACAGGATCGGTGTTAATAACATCAGGGTGTTAGGAGACTCACAATTGGTAGCAAACCAAGTCTAGTAGCTATATGAAACCAAATCTTAGCACTTACAGCTCTACAAAATAGTTGTATTAAGTTTGAGCAAGGAGTTTGGCTTCATATTAATTGAGGCAATCCCACAAAAACAAAATCTTCTTGTTGATTCAATAGCAACCTTAGCGTCACACTTCACTCCAAATAGTGAGTTTGAAGATACCCGTTTCATGGTATCCCTTCGTACTAAAGCATTGGTGAAAACATTGTCAAACCCTCTTTTAATGAACAGAGATGAGAACAAATCTACTATCCTAGACCACATTGATAGTGATGCAACCACTCTTGATTACTTAAACGCCTATGCAGCATTACATCTCACCCATCACGCGATATATTTGTCCTTAATCCTGCATTCATATTTCTACTTTGGAAATCCCATGAAAGAGCTTCCCCCACAATAAGACCTCAGCATATACATATTGGAGAATGGAGACGATCTGGAATTAACTCCAGCCCCGCTTGAATTTGAAGAAGGTAATGCTTATTTAATCGAAGAAACAATTGATATTAACATCGAAACAGAGAATGAACCAAGGATATTGAAATTAGGATCCTCGTTAACTCCATCAGAAGAAGAAATACACACTCGAATCCTCAAGGAACATCAGAATGATTTTGCATTTAATTAGAAAGAAATGACAGGGGTTGCACCACAGATTACGGTACATAACCTCGTCACTAAATCAGATGCAAAGCTGAATAAACAAAAATCAAGACCAATGAAACCCAAGGTAGCGCTTATGGTGAAAGAGGAGGTAATGAAACTCCTCCAAGTAGGGTTCATCAAACCAGTCGATTACTCTCATTGGGTATCTAATATCATTCCCGTTCTAAAAAAGAATGGGAAAATATACATCTGCATAGACTTCTGAGACATTAACAAGGCATGTCCTAAGGAAAACATCCAATTACCATCCATAGACGTCATTATTGACGCAACAACTGGATTTGAGCTTTTGTCTCTCATGGATGAATTCTCAGGATACAATCAAATCATAATATCCAAACAAGACCAAGCTAAAACCACATTTATAACTGCTTGGGGAACCTATTATTATGCTATCATGCCATTCAGTCTCAAGAATGTTGGCGCTACATACCAACAGGCTATGACATATATATTTCATGATCTTATTCATAAAATTTTGGAATCCTATGTAGATGACTTGTTTGCCAAGGCCAAGAAGTGTTGTGATCACCCAAAAGTACTCTGTGTCATTCTTTCACGTCTAATAGAATACGGAGTCATGCTAAATCCAGAAAAATACGTCTTTGGCGTAACAAGAGGGAACTCCTAGGTTACATTATATCGTCATGAGGGATCGATGTTGACCCAACCAAAATTCAGGTTGTTCTCAAAATGGTCCCACCTTCAGATGAATCTGGAATCAGGTCATTTCTCGGAAAACTCGGTGCAATCTGACGGTTCATCCCAGATTTAAGCTTTATCGTTCATCCAATCAACAATCTACTCAAGAAATATTATAGCATTGATTGGACCGAAGACTACAACAAAGCTTTCAACATAGTTAAGAATTTCTTGTTATCACCACCTACGCTAATGCCACCTAAGCCAGACCGCCCATTAATTTTATATTCATGAGCTACCAATGTCTCGCTAGCCTGTATGTTGGCTCAAGAAGATGATGACAAGAGAGAACGCACAATCTATTTCATTAGCCGAACGTTGCTCAACTATGAAACACATTATACACAGGCAGAATGAGAATGCCTTGCCATAATCTTTGCAACCAAATGCTTAAGACATTATATGCTAAATCAAGAAACAAGAGTCATTGTAAAAACAGACCATTTATGAACCTTCCTCACACAAGGGTCCTTGTCTAAGAAGGTTGGACGTTTTATAACCTTAATGGGGGAATTCGAATTAACATTTGTAAAACAGAAATATATTAAAGGAAAAATCATTGCGGATTGGTTAGCTTATAACCCACTAAACGGAGGCAATCTAGTAGATTTGGACTTTCCTGATGAATGCATACACTACATCAAAACAAGACCTCCTATCTCTGATTGTCCTTGGTATAATGATATTATTAATTATATCATGGACCATACGTATCTAGAAGGTGCTACACCACAACAGAGAAGGCGGTTACGCATTATCGTAGCTAAATATGTCATTATAGAGAAAGTGATCTATCGTAAAGAGTTCGATGGAATGCTTCTATGATGTGTCGACACAGAATAATCCAAGAAGATTCTCCACAAATCTGACAGTAGAGTTTGTATGAAGGTGTCATAAGTGCCAAGAATTCTCCCACGAGATCCACATGCCGGCACAAGCTCTACAACCAATCGCTACTCTATGGCCCTTTTCTACGTGGGGCCTAGATTTGATAGGGAAATTCTCTCCCTCGTCTATAGATGGCCATAATTTCATAATCATGGCCACCGAGTATTTCACCAAGTGGGTAGAGGCCATGCCTCTTACTATTGTACCGGGTTCTGTAATCACCAAGTTCATTTTGAATCAAATCATTTGCAGGTACAGTGTCCTGCAAATAGTCATCTCGGATAATGGAACTTCTTTTAAGAATGATGAAGTTCACGAATTGTGCAATAAATTTAAAATAAGCCATCACACAGCCTCCCTATATTACCCTCAAGCCAACAGACAAGCTGAAGTGACAAACAAACCATTAAAAGCCATTCTCCTTAAAACTGTGAAAGAAAACAAGCGAGACTGGCATTTGAAGTTATATCTGGCCTTATGGGCCCACCAAATCTCAATAAGAACACCAACAAGAGCAACTCCTTTCTCGTTGGTATTCGGTGCAGAAGCAGTTCTCCCACTTGAGGTTGAAATACCCAGTCTCCACATCTCATTACAAGGGATTCTGGATGAAGACGCTTATAGAGAAACATGTCTCTCCCAACTAGAAAGCCTAGATGAAGCTAGGTTAGATGCTGAACAGCGGCATAGATTCTATGCTGACCGGATGTGCCAGTAGTATAACAAGAAGGTCTATGAATGAGACATATATGAAGGTGATCTAGTTCTAAGGCTAGACAGCCGGATTGATAAAAATACCGGCGAAGGAAGGAAGTTTTGGCCCAAATGGTTGGGCCCACACCGAGTCACAAAATACTATGGAAATGGTCCATATCTCTTATGTACACTAGAAGGTGAGGAATTTGGTGAAACTATCAATTCCTTACACCTTAAACGATTCTACGCATAAGCGACCAGCACCATTTGTATAATTATATCTACATTGCATGTTCATGTAGTTAGGTTCATTTTGTCCACTTGTTTCATACATTTTTTGATCAAGGAACTTATTCTCAAAGCAATTCATTACAAACTTCTGATGGTATTGGCATAAACAATCTAATCATACTTCTCCATTTCCATGACATCATCAGCTATTTTGGAATCATTTCATCACATAAAGTTAGATATGACGAAGTCTTAACAATAACCATACCAAGGTCTGCATGTTTATTCTCACTTTTGGTTTCTTCTTAGGATATGTGTCTTACCTATGATCTGTTCTAGAAGCTTCATAGTGTCACATCTATCTTGTACGTATATCTCTTTGGAAATAAGAACATGCTGACATTTTTCTCAAATAAACAAGTCAAAAATGAATGAAACAAAAAAATTTAAAATTTACACATTTCCTTGCCATACCAACCTTTGGTGATGAGCTTGTATCTCTTACTAGTGACGTAGGGTTGGGAAAGGATGGAAATTCCCTTACTCGCCTATGCCTTGTCCATGGTGATAAGCCCATAATTCTTACTAGTAGCATGGGGCAAGGTATAGGGGGTCCTATTGACAATAAATGTTAAAATCAGTCAGTAATCAAGTTCAAATGAACCTTTGAAATCCTGAGTCAAAAACAAATGAATCAGATGTTCAAAGTTCCAAGAGAATTCAAAACCCTAAAAGCCAGATTTTGTCTACCATGTGGCCATCTACGGATCTAAGCCTAGATAAACCGCAAAGCAAGTTACATCCCAAACTATGGATTCACTCGAGTAGAGTAGGCTTGTAGCATCCTAATTTGGTTCCACCAAAGCTTTTTCTATCTTTCATCACTATCATTTCAACACATTTCATAACTCTTTCCCTTTCTAGCTCTTGGTGATAAGCCCTCGCATCTTACTAGTTGTGTGGATTTAGGATTGGAGCAAGTTTATCTACTCATCATACCAGTTTATCATCACACTTTGTCAAAACAAATATGAAGTACCAAAAATTGCTTATAGAAACTAAAATTCAAAAATCACATTGTGTCTACATTATCATATATCAGCATCACGAAATACAAGAAGGAAGTAAACATTTATATCATTTATTCTCCATTTCATACATTCTGAAAAGCATATAAAAACAACATTAAAAGTTATATGCAAAATCAAATCACAAGAGCATTGATACCAAGCATTTGATCCAAAAAAAAGAATATATATATATATATATATATACATACATATATATATAAATGGTCAAGTTTCCTGTATAATGCCATCATGCGCTAAGCATGATCAAAAATTCTCAAAGAGCCCAGGAGACATAAAATACATCATAAAAACAGTCTAAGAGAGCCAAGTGGCTTCTCAACCCCTATGAGATCCCTATGAGGGTGCACGCCCACGTCTAGGACTCTGGCTACGTCGACGCTCTGAGTGCACGAAGGGCTCACAATCCCGAGGGGTAGCTGTGGTCTCGCCATGAGAATGACTCCTCATCAGGTGCTCTGCTGTCCTATACCCTGCCATCTCAGTACGGAGGGTAGATACCATCCCAACCACATGTCAGACAGGGGAAAAGATGTCGGTATGCCTACCAGCTATTGAAGGCTCCCCTGCATCCACAGACAGCTCTACATGGGTCTTCTCCATAGGGATCATCAGGGTATCGGTACATACCCAGTGAATTAGGTCTCGCCACTCATCAACAGTCTTTGCAAACAAAGGAGAAAATGAATTAGAAATAATCAAGAGATAAAAACAGATGTAAACAAAGGGAGAGATAGCAATTAAGGCAATCCTAACTCAAAGCAAACATTAAAAAGAAGGATGAAAACTCACTGGGATCTCCAGGCATCCAAGAGGGATCCCTATGGTCAACACTTACCACAGATGCCACCACTGACTGAGGTACTCCTCCCGTGGCTGGAGCAACGTAGCATCCCGCTATGGACTCGTCCTCCCCACCAAGGCCCTGGGAGAGTGGCTCCTCTAAAACTAGAGTCAACCTCTCCGTGCTCTACTCTGCCCTCTCTACCTGTAAAATATCCTGAGTGTCATGCCACTCAGGATCGTTGTCCTCCTCTCCACCTAACTCACTAGCCTCAGCCTCCGTCTCCTCCTCCGTCTCTCCCCCTGTAAACTCCTGAGACTCAGATTCTATTTCAATGGGATCATCGCTGTTGTGGGTGGGATTGGTGGCAATTTGAAGTAAGGGAGCCTGAGGAGCACCGGCTCTCCCTCGAGCATGTACTACCCCCCGAGCCGCAATAGGAACACCAAGAGTAACAAGTGTCCAACCCCGGCCTCTAGGACCTCCCCTGGCCTCTTGAACTAATCTATATACTGGCACCACCGGGGGAAGCATACCCACATAAGGTAAGCCAAACTGCCGAGGAACTAGGCGAAAAGGATGTATCTCCACCCTCCCTACCTTGTCAATAAGCTACCCTGTGGTTGAGCAGGAAATCAAAGTAAGAGCCTCCTCGCCCCATAAACCTGCCATGGTCTGATACAGTGTGGCCTCCATGTCATCAGTGGTCAGGGAAGCAACTGGTTGGTGAGGTGCTCTAAGCACCAACATGTCTGTCTATCTGGTTGCCCTCATAGCTCTAGGATCTACCACCTCTACGCCTCTACCATAAGGGATGAAATGCTCATAGACCCAGCTCATAACCAGGGTTGGATGGCTCAATGACTGCCCCTTCAAATGAACCACCCTGTATAAGTCATGGTAGGTAGTCCCAAGTATGTTGACTCCCCAGGCGTAAATCCGGCCATGTCCCTCAATCTGTGCAATGATGGGGGACCAGCAATATAATAGAGTGTCTCCTCCCTTGTCCTTGATCAATCTTGAGGCAAGGATCCCCATAATGGCCTAACGAATCAACAGGATGGGTAGGCTAGGAATATATCGGACCCTCGCCCCCTTCTTCGAACCAGTGGAGATAACTGCATCTCCCATGTAAGAGGCCCAATGTTCTATCTGAGTCCGTGAACTTGCTGTCTCAAGAGTAAGTTGTCTACCGATGATCGGGACCCCCAAGATATGATAAACATCCTCTAAAGTAATGGTCCACTCACCTCGGACCCCTGGTAATCGGAAATTGTTCCGATCAACATCCCAATATGAAAATAAGTCACAAAGTATGTGACTGGACGGTGCAACATGTGGAACCCATGATATACACAGTATACCGGCCCTCTGAAGAGTGTCCTCCTCATCCTGCGAAAGGGCATCTAATACTACTGGGAGCCAGTCACACTCTCTCTCTCGACTCCATCGAATGTATTCCTCCCTTTCCTGCATACACCCAAAAACACACAAAAACACACAAAAACAGAGAAAGTTAGCATCCAATTGACATTAGAAAAATCATGAAAACACATAAGAATGCTAAAAATGCAAAATTAACTTCAAAAAGGTGTTGTTTGTGCATTCTGTGAAGGACCGCCACCCTGATCAGAGCGGCAGTTCTGAAATCACCGCATTAAAAGTGAAAGTCTTGTAACCACCACCCTTAACAGGGCAGCGGTTGTGTAACCACTACCCTGTTCAGGGTGGCGGTCATGTCCCGCAAACCTACGTGGCTCATGTACCCTAAAAACGTAAAAAAGGGACTATTTTGATTAAACAAAGCCGACCCAATAGGCACCCCCCCTAGATAGACCTTTTAAAACTAACATTTTCAAAAATAAACCGCCCATGACAAAGATTTTAACATTTTAAAATTTTGGGGGTAAAAACGATAAATTGAGAAAAACTAACCTGTGATCTCGCGGGTCGATGTTCCACTCATGTAGGCATGATCACTATCTCGTCACAAACGTTTTGACCCTACTCTCGTCAAAAACCGTCACTGTGGGTCCCAGAGCTCAAAATCAACCAAATCAACACACGCAAATGAATAGGAAAATGGGCCCACTTTTTCATATATAATAACCTGACTTGTTTTGAATGCCCTTTCCACAGGTTTGGAGCACCGACGGAGGGAATTTCTTATCCCTGCACAAATGGTACGTCCTCATTTCATATTATTTCAGTATTTATTTTCTGCTCTATTTTTTCTATCTACACTTGAGTTCTCTTTTCATTTTGTAGGTGGCGGGAATTTCGGATGGCATCATTCTGACACACGGACGTATCAGGTATAACTTCTAACTTCCCATTTCGGGACTGCCATACTCGGAACCACCATTTTACGCCTCTTCATGGCTAAAATGCTTCTTTGAGGGGGCAATATGTACGTACCCAAAATTGTAGGGTACTGCACTTCCGGAACAGCGTAACAAGTGCCCGAATGATGATACAGGTCTCCTCGCAAGGTGTTCGAGATCCGGAAAATCTCCCCAAGTATGCGTTAACATCCTGCATGCCCCGCTTAGCCCCTATGTGATTTTTTGTTCTCTTTTCCCCTCTTTTTCTTTGTGTTTTGTTCTTCAGTTACGAAACTGCTGCCCTACCTGGGCGGTGGTCCTTCATGCGTTTACCAGAATGCTCTTTTAACGCGAATCACGTAAAAAATTCAACGTTTACCAGCTTTTTTTCACCACCTTTTGCTTGTATTTATGATTCTGGTTCCCTGGAATAGTGTTTTGGCATTGTTTATGGTTTAAGAGATCAAATTGGTTTTCACCTTTGGGTAAATGGGATTCTATAAATAGTTGGCTTGTGCTCAAGCAAATGGCCCCTCAATTTTGCCTCTCAATTTCTCATTTCAATAGCTTAGTCTTCCATTTTGTCTAGGATTCATAGTTTTTGTTCATTGCATGCCTAATTAGTGTTATTTTGCTGTTAGAAAGCCACATATCCATCTTGTGCAAGTGCTGTTATTACTTCATGCAATCCATTGAAGTAAAACGATTTAGTTTTCAGTAGGAAGCCATTAAAGTTGCAGGTTTTGCGTATCCCACAACCCATAGACCGAATCATGCCAGAGCTCGATATTTATTGGAGCCTTCGAGTAGTCATCCTTGCTGATTGATCTATCACACCAGTTCAAGTTAAGAGAGCCTTCTTTGCCTTAGATTCGCAGATTCCACTAGTGCGTGTCGAAGACATAATATTGCCTAACTAGTTTGTATGTATCCCACACGTATTCCATCCCCACCGGCTATCTCGGCATGACTTCAGAAGGTCGTGTGTGAGGAAGATTTACTTGTAGATTCCCACGCTCGCTTGTCACTTTTCCGTCGTATAGTGCCCCATCTTTGATAAGAATAATACTTGCTTTTCTCAATTGGTTATTTTAAGGGAGAAATAAGAGATTTTAGGGAGGCATAAGAGAATTTTGGATGCATAAGAGGATATTGAGGGAGGTATAAGAGTTGTTTAGGGGTTTTGAGTTTTTTTTTGGAGGGTTTTATGCTGTGAACCTAATCCCATTGCGAGGCATAAGTGATCTTCACATAGTTCCTTGCTCCCTTGCCTTTGAGTTTTCAAACCTTGTGTATTTTTGAGAGTTGCATTCTTATGATTGTTATTTTGTGCTTAAATATGTGTTTAAATGGTTGTGAAAATGTGTATTGTGATGTGGAATCATTGTGTTAGTTGTCATGGGTTTTCTCCGTTTCTTATTGCATTTTGGGTTGGGGCTCGGGGGCCAATGAGAAGGATAGCTTCTTCTTATCATTGGATTATTGGTTGGGTGGAGAGTGTTGCCTAATCCCCCATTTTTGTTGTTTTGATTGAAAGTAGTAAAATGGTGGAGCTCTTGTTGAAGATTTGGAACTTGTAGCATTTTTATAATTCAAAAGGAAATCCTTTATTGTAGAAACTTTTCTTGTAGTTCCCACTTAAGGTGGAAGGCTAGTAATCTTGCATTTTAAAGAAAAGTTGTATTGTATATTTTATTTATCAAGTTGTAGTGTATTGTTGGAAAGAAAGATTTTTACATTGTAAGAAAATGAGATATTCTCAAAAGAAAAAAAGGAAAGTTTATTGTTACTTGTATGAGTTTGCATTATTGTACGAATGAAGGGAGAACTTGGAAGTTGTAAATAATTGAAAATGTATTCTTAGAAAATCTGAAATATAATATAGCTGCTTGTGTTTTCTTTGAATAGATAGTTGTGATTTTAATGGAAGAATGCACTAAGTTATAGTGAATTAACTTGTTGAAGGATCACATTCTATTGTGGAAAAGAAACCAATGATACTTAGAAAGAGATGGAATTTCATTTCCTCATTGAGCTTAGAAGCAATTTTATTAGAAATGTATCCTTGATGTTTTATCCTTATATCCTATTGTTGGTACCCAGATTTAATATCCTTCAAAGACCGAGAAGTATCATGGATTTGAAACGACACTTAGAGGTAGATAGATGATTATGTATGTCAATTTGTAGCCGAGGAAGCAATCTATATAAATTTTTAGCACTCAGGATTTGAAATAAGTTAGTAGCACCTTAAAATGATGTGATCTTATCCTAACTATTTTAGGTTGTGCCTTTCAACCAAGGTAAGAGAACCTATTTTATAACCTATGTTATTGAAGGAGATGCAGATACCTTTCTTTTTCACAAATTTTATAGAGAAGACCTTGGAAAAATATGATCAACACAGCAAATCTGACTCTTACGAGTTGTCACTTCCAGATTATGGAGATATTTTCAATACAAGACAAAGGTTACTAAATACATTTGGAATCTTGATTTCTTCTGCATATTTTTGATAGTGGGACTTTTCATTTGTTCATACACAGGAAAAAACAGCGGTAGTTCAGGTTGAATCAATGGTTTTTAAATGATTTTAGTGGGAGATGAGGTAAGATAAAGTTGATTATACCAGATCTTTGGAGGGACTTCACAATAATGAACAACTTCACAACAGAAAGCCTTAGAATAGTCAAGACGTTCCTTCAACCAAAAGGTGTGCTTCAATGGAGGCCCAGATCAGCAAGTTTTCTCATAATCTTTGAGACTCCAACACAAAGGTTTGAATTAAAACACACAATTAAACACTAAAGTTTCTGATTAATCATGCCTAAGGTATACCCGAAGACTTACAGACAATCTTTATCAAAAAATGACATAGAATTGATTTTAAATTTGTTTATCTCATCCAAGATGAAGGCTCTTATTGAAATGAAATTTCAAATACTATTAGACTATCATAAGGATGAGATCCTATGTGATTTCACAAAAATTTAGGTAAAAGATTGCAGAAGGAATGAAAGAAACTATTTGCAAACATTCTGAAAATAAAGCAAACATAAAATTGCTAGAGATTAGACACAAATTAATTCTAAAATTGCTTATATTCATTAGCAGGGGAAAGATTCTAGAGAAATATCAGTGTTTGTAAATGGCTATACATATACAACTAACTTGACACAATAGAAAATCTAACACATAAGAAAATAACAGGTAATTTCAGCTTTGGTCTCTCGGGAAGATGGCTTTCTCAATTTTTTTCTCAAGAATTCATACTCCGAAAATTTACAAGAGTATTCTCATTACATTTATACATTTTTAACATTCACTTTTCCCCCCAAAAGAGAATAATATTCAAAGAACCTTTTCTTGTTACCAATTTGTTTCAGATAGAGACATTTAACAAATTGAGATCCGAAATCTGCAAGGTGGACCAACTATGATCAAATCACGTTTCTTGGGCCCTCGACTAATGACTAGGATGCCATGCCACAAATTTTCAGGAGTCCTAATCATTTTGATTCTGTCATGTAAGAAATCCCCTTTTTAATCATTTTTCGGAGCCTATATGTAGCTGGACTTGATAGGTCATCCCTTTTGCTCTCGAGGCAATGCCTTTTTCACCTTTTGCACCTGCACCTTCATCATTTCATCCCTTTTCCCTTTTTTTCCTTTGAAATTTTACTCTACAACTTTTGGATCTAACATTTTGTGGTTTTACACGAGCTTGAGCAAAAAACATCCACTTCAAGAGTACCTTATATTTACAAATTGAGCTCCCAAATTGATTCAATTGAACTTTGCAGGCCAAAATAACACAAATTTGCCAAAATTTTGATGAAGAATGATGCAAAAATTGCATCTCCAAACATCCTAGAGCTTCAATGGTGGAAAAATAAAATGAAATGCATAGCTACCATTGATATTTCCTTTCAAATTTCAATCTAATCCTTCCACATGGCAAAATTTGATTGGAAACGGGCCTGAGAGCACTTTTTGACATTTTATAACTTTTGGAGAAAAGTAAAATTTTAACTTTTTTCTTTGCCCCTCCGCCCTTAGAAAATGGGTCTGAAATGTGTCCTAATATGGATCCTAGAGGAATTGTGGCTTGATTCTAATATTTTACGTCATTTTTGGAAAAAGGAAAATTTTCCAAATTTTCCCCGCATCTCCGCCCTTCTACCTTTAGCTTCTGTTGTGGGTCCCAACAGACCTACTCTTCATTTTCTCACTTTATACTTATTTTCCAAAAAGGAAAAAGTTCCACATTTTCCCCATGGTCTCGCACCTTAGTTTTTGACTATTCAATGCTGGCATTACTTCCCTCTCGAGGCCACACATCAAGTTACAATTTTATCCCTTTTTACAAAAGGCAGAAACCTTAAATAACCCCGAAGCTCTGTTTCTCCATTTCCCCACTAGCTACGTGTCTTAATGGAACATTTTGATATGGTCCCGAAAAGTAGAGACCCCAAAAAAGTGTGGGCTCAACATGTGTCTCATTCTGGTAAAGTCTGTTAAAAAATTGAAGGTTCAGTAGAAGGTGCCATGTGTCTAAGGTCCGAGACAGTCTCCTTTAGATGGATAGAGAAACAAAAAACAAATTCTGGACCTTTAAGTGATCCTTGACCCAAGAAGGGACTGATCACGGCAACCAAATGGAGGACATGGTCTTTAAGCACCAATATGGAGAGACATAAAACACAACAGAGGCTACAAACTGAGGAATTTCAATGAAAAATGGGTCGAGACTAATTTTGAGCACCAACATCGGCTCTAACATAGGGATGGGAATTGCCTATGAGTGCCCTAAGAACAAATAGTAGACCAAGTGCCAAAAAAATACCATTGAGCAATGGAGTCAAAAAATAAGTTTGTAGAGCATAACAACCACAACCATCCTACAAAAACGAATCAAGAAACCAGTAAAACCAAGTAACCAAAGACTAGAAAAACACATAAATAGATGAGAACTAAGAACTATAAACTGTACAAATGGAATATACCTTGATTCTGAGAAATTAATCAAGGAAATGCTTCAAATTCCTGCTATTAATAGGTAATTGAAGTAGTTCTCCATCTATATATTTTAGGAAGAAGGTATTTTCACCAATTTGAATATCAATTGAATAAGGGCCCATCCATAATGCATCAAATTTACAATGCTTTCCCTTATCTTTATGCCTGTTATCCCATAAAATCCCAAGATCCCCAATGCTAAAATCTTTGGGTGTCACCTTTTTATCAAATAGCTTCTTCAACTTTTCTCTAAACTTCACATGTTAATGATGGGATGCCCTTCTCTCTTCATCCAACTCAATAATCTGATTGATTCGAGCATCATATGAACTAACTTCTTGGTCTTCAATGTGTTGAACCAACTGAAATGAACACAATTGTAAATGGATGGGAAGTAGAGCTTGAGTTCCATATACCAATTCAAATGGGCTTTTACCAGTTGCTCTTTTGACAATGATTCTGTCAGCCCAAAAAACAAAGATCAGTTGCTCACCCCACTTCCTTTTGTTCAAGTCCAAGGTTATTTTAATGATCTTCAACAAGTTTTTATTACTGGACTCATCTTGTCCATTTCCTTGGGGATTGTAGTTAGAAGTATATGTCAAAATGGTCCCATACTCTTTGCACATTGCCGCCAAAGGTTTGGCTCTAAAACTCATGGCATTATCAGCAACAATTTTAGTTGGCAGTCCAAATCTGCATATGATTTGATTCAGCATGAAATCCATTATCACTTGGTGTGTTTCCTTCTTGGTGGGGATTTCTTCTACCCACTTAGTGAAATAATTAGTGGCTACAAGAATCCATTTATGACCAGGACTGGAAGGATCAAAAATTTACCCTATGAAATCCATTCCCCATTTTCTAAATGGGGCTTCAACTAACACAGGCTATAAAGGAAGGGAGCCTGAAGATTTCATTCTTTTAGAAAAACAGTGGTAACTTTCACATCTCCTCACCAATAGAGTTGTATCCTTGAAGAAATTTGGACACCAATAACTAGCCCTCAAGATTTTATGTGATGTAACTCTCCCAGCAAAATTTCCCCCACAGACCCCTCCATGGAGATCAACAATTATTTTGGGGGCCTCATTTTCAGTAATGCATCTTAACAGCACTCCCTCGGGGTTCTTCCAAGCTAACCCAAAATCAGTAATGACATATTTTTTAGAGGCTAACTTAAGAGCTCTATTTTGATTTTTACTCATATTTTCAGGGCAGCATAGATGTCTGAGATAAAATATTATATCTTTGTACCATTCGGAACTTACTAACTTTTAAAGGACATCAACCCTTTCTCCTTCTACATCATTTACATTAATAGTTTTCAGGTTTCTCTCAGCCATAAGCTTAGCTAGACCCAAAACTCTTACCAATTTCATGGTTTGGATATCCATGTCATACGCCTACAACTTGTTGACCCATCTTCATCTTTTTCTTGAGACCTCCATCTCTGATAAGATGTCTTTCACCATGGTGTGGGGAACATAAGTAACAACTTTAGAAATCACAATGTAGGGTTTAAAAACCTTTGTTGTTTTCGCCATGGAAAATGCTTGCTTCTCCATGATGGTATATTTTAACTCAGCTCTCTGCAATGCCTTACTAAAAAAGGAAATTGGTCTCTCAACCGCTTCATCATCCATCTGTAACAAAATAGAGGCAATGGTGTTTTCTGAAGAAAAAGAAAACACTTGAAATTATTTCTTGTAATTTGGGGCTGCCAAAATAGGGGCATGCTTTAGTGCCTCTTTGATCCCATAAAAAGCTTGAATGGATTCTTCTTCCCACTTGATAATCTGGTCTTTCTTCAACATGCAAGTGATGGGAAGAGTCAACTCAACAAAGTTAGACACAAATATTCTAATGAAATTGATTTTCCCAAAGAAGGATTGGATTCCCTTCTTGTTTCTTGGAATTGGAACCTTGTTGATGGCTTCTACCCTCTCAGGATTAATCATGACACCATCCTTTAACACAATGTGACCAAGCAACTTGGCCTTTTGCACTCCAAAATAGCACTTCTTTGGATTGAGTTAAATGTCATACTCTCTGCATCTTATCAACATTTTTTCCAAGTGCTACAAGTGATCACTTCTCTTTTTGGAAAACATAGTCACATCATCTTGGTAAACAATAATAAAATCATTAATGTAACCAGCAAATGCAACATCCATTGCTCTTTGGAAGGTAGCTCCAGCATTCATCAGACCGAATGGCATCCTGACATAAACATATGTGCCCCATGGAGTGGTAAAGGATGAATTTATTCTTTTTGAATCCTTCAAAACAACTTCATTATATCCAAAGAAACCATGCAAAGTAGAAGGAAACTCAAATCCAGTCACTAATTGAAACATATTTTCCATGTTTGGAAGAGGATAATTATCCTCCATTGATGCTCTATTCAGATTTCTAAAATCTACACACAACCTGATATCACCATTCATTTTTCTTACTGACACTATGTTTGCATCCCAAGAAGAATACCTTGTTAGCTGAATGATCCCTCCATGTCTTAGCTTCTTCAATTCATCCTGCAATTTTATGGAGAGGAGTGGATTAATCAGCCTCTACTTTTTTCTAAATGGTTTTGCATTATATTCCAAAGGAATCTCATGTTGAAACAAGTCCTCTTTATATGCTTTCAGTTCATAATAGGACCAAACAAGGCAGTCCTGATATTTCTCTAACAATTGGACATAGGATTATTTCTCTTCTTCGTTCAGATTGCTTCCCAACTAGATCTTCCTTGGTTTTTCCTTTGTGCCAAGGTCATGCTCTTCAACATCCCTTGAGGATGTTACATTTCTGTTCATAATGCAATCAACATTATCAAAGTCTGATTCGAGAGAAACCGACCCTCTAGGAATGGTATTAGTTTTCAATTGGATGATTTATTTTCTGAAAAAAATTTATTTTACTTCTGATGCACACACCATTGGCTCCCAATCAATACACTGAACAACAAAATCCCCTTTGTTCTATAGAAACCATTTCACCTAGGCATCATCATCAAATAATTTCTAATTGTTTACTTTGTTAGAGACATATGGCCTTGTTAGTACTTCAACATTATATTCACAATTGGGGGATATTGAACAAACATCAAACTGATATCCCAAGACTAAAAGATGGTCTACAACAAAATTGAACTTTATATCATGATGCACAATATTAAATGAGTCAAATAGTTTAATCAAATCCCAAACTGCATGCTTGTATTGTTTCATTCTCTAATTTTTAGTAGTATACAGTTTTCTAATTTGTTTGACAATTAGTTCTGATTCTCCTTTGACAATGATATCTTTAATATGATGATTCCAAGGAATTCTCAAACCTAATAATAATACTTCATACTCAGAAATGTTATTAGTGCATTCAAAGTTAAGTTTGAAAGAAAATACAAACTCCTCTCGGCTTAGGGAGATCAAAATAATGTTGGCATCATTTCCAAACTTGGAACATTATCCATCAAATAACAAGGTCCAAGGTAAACCATCCTATTCAATACATTCACACTGATCAATCTTGTGCTCTCTGTCATCAGAAAACCCCACAAAGTTATCTGCATCCACATCAACATATAACACTTCATAAGAAGCATTATCTAGATCCTTAATGAGGTGTAAAATTTTCTTCTTTGCATACAACTTTGTGAGATTTCCTTCAATTAGAATGGTGGAAAAATACATATCCATTTGAACACTTCCACAAACACTTGCAGTCTACTTTCTTGATAACAACATATCCCATGTAACAGGATAATCAACAATGACAACATCAAGTTTCAGGTTCTTAGCCGGATAAGCTGCAAGTTGTACCACCAATCATTTCATACATCCAACAACATGAACCTCTCTAGAGTCCATGGTAGTGCATCTTCCATATGATGTTGTTACTTTGATATCCATCTCATTCATGACCTCAAGAGGCATGACATTGCATGATGCTCCGGAATCAAACATACAATTATGTAACGGTCTATCCTTAATGAGAAAAGTTGTAAAAAAAAAGGATCAACATTTAATTGGGATTCAACCAAAGATGTCCCCAAGTAAACCTCAAATGCTTCTCCAAGATCTTCCAATGCTGGTGGTGTTTCAAGGTATGCAATGGTTGGAGGAGGAGTTTCTACAATGTTTACATTTTTGCCTAGGGTACTCTTTTCTTCTTTCAATCCCAAGTACTCAAATGCTCTCTTCTTGTGCTGAGGAATCCTTAGAAACTCAACAATTGGAACACTAAATTTTATTTGACTCAAAACGTGGGAAATGTCATATGGAAAATTCTTTACCAAGGAAGCATTAGAAGGGAGATTAGCAAACTCATTAGATGGCATGGGATTCTTGACAGTTTTGGCATGAGGAGAAGTATGAATCTTTTTTGGGACAGCAAGGCCTTTGGAAGGTGTATCTTTCTTAGGATCCTCTTTAGCAATACTAGTAAGCAATGGATTTTTAGGTTTGGATTAAGGCCCTGGTCCTTTGACAACTATACTCCTAGTATTATAATCCTTTTCTTGAGCAATAACAACGTTCATCAATAATTTCCTTTCTTCCTCTGAAGGGATTCCTCCATCATACTTATTTATCATTAAAGCTCTTAAATACTCAATTCATTATTAGGTATTTCAAATTCTTGCACTACATCTACTTTAAAAGTATGAGGAGGAAGAAGTGGTACTCGGTGAATTCAATCCCAAAAATTTGCAGCAATGCGAGCACTTATCACTTTGGTTTAAGTTTCTCTTTATTGTGAGCTTGAAGAGCAACCCATCATACAAACATCATCATCAGTACGATCATTATTATCAGCTTCTTATTCTTGTTGATTTACTTCACATGGAGGATGGGGAAAAAAGCATATATCACACCAATCAATCTCATTGGCTTCATCAACAACAGCAACTTGGGCAGTCAGAGGATCAGGCACCATTCTACTTTCACGTGTTCGGGGATGTCTATTTACAGATCCCATGGGTCCTTTACTTCTGTCATCTAAAATATTATCACCCATAGGATAATTGCTAAATCTCTCATGATTTTGTGCCTTTTTCTGACCTTGTGAACTCTGCCCAATTCCTTTCTCTGCCCGAGATAGTTTGTAGGAGATTTCTTTGACAACCCCTTTCAAATTTTTAACAACCTCCTCAAGATCCACACTCTTGCTTGCTTGAGGTTTCTTTGGGTTTATCAGTTTAAAACCCTCCCTCTTAAGAGGTTTTAGAACTCCTTTGATGTTTTTCTCAATTTACAGAGCTATGCTAAAGTCCTACCTCAAAGTGCTAGGGTTTTTATCCCTTAAATAGTATGTAGCCTTCTAGTCAAATGCATCAACATACTTTATAAGACAAGATTGATCACATGGCCTCAAATTCATAGGCAATATTATCAATGTCTTATTGAGTCTCATATTAAATTCATGCACTGACTCATTAGGATTATTTTTAATATTCTCAAATTCTAACAAAAGAAACCTAGGGTCTGTTTTGTCACCATACTGCAATCTAAATGCATTCTTCATTTCAGTCCAAGAATCAATAGAGTTATCAGGCAGATCTTTATACCATTCCCTTGCATCCTCTTCTAGAGTATGAATAAATAATTTAATGTATACATCTTCAAAGTTTATTTCGAAATCCTCCATCATATTGAAAAATATTTTCAAGTGTTGATCACCAATTATTGCATTATTTCCTTGAAACTTAGGCAATCTATTTCTTACATCCTATGGCACAACATTTGGATAGTTAGACATACCTCTAAAACAGATGGAACCAAAATTATTAACGACAAATGGAGGTCTGGCTGGAGGTTGAGCCATATTATTTTGAGGATGTGATCTTACAGGAAAAATAGAGTGATGGGGAGTGAGGGGTCTGTGAGATACAGGGATACAATTTTCAAAATGACTATCCCCTAATGGCTCTTATTCACGGAAGACACTATCAGATTTGGAAAATACAGGGGTAGAAGAAGATACAAATATTTTAGATACAAAAGAAGGCCCCTCTCCAAATCGAGAATTCAAATTTATAAAGAGGCTACCTGATTCAGAAGCAGTTGAGGAAGTATTGCAATCTTTAATCACATGTCGATCAGTTTCACCAACGGAGATCTCTTTTCTTGATGCTTGATCTCCAATATCCTTCCAAATTCTTCCTCCTTTTGAATTAGAATTTTTAAACTCTGGAAACAACCTTCTACTAGGGTCCACGGGGTAAGAGCATGAAGTTGGGGGGCCAAAAAGTGGACAAGAATCTGAAAAAAAGAAAAATGCATATGAGTTTTGTTAAAATGCACTCACGTTTTAATTTGTTTGGCTTGGGAATCACCAAAGCATAATGTGTATGCATTACATAATGCATACACATTATGCCTACTATAAACAAAAAAAGAGGCCCGAGCCTCTATCATTTTACCTCCCTCAAACGTGAGTTTCAGAGCTTGTTCGTGCCCTCGCGTTTTTTCATTCAGCTAGATCTAAAGCTCAAAGGATCATTTCTAGATTTCTGGGAAGATCTAAATCGATGATGGTGCCATAGAGAAGAGTTAAGCACAATTATTTTCTCAAATTTGCATTGAAATATTGTAATTATAGATTAAAATTTGAATTGAGTACATATTTTTTATTGTTACAGTTAGAGGTCAAGGGAATCAACCACAACCAAACTGTGTTATTCCTGACATCCCTTCTAACACTCCCACAATTACTCAACATCTCTCAAGTAGTCAAGAAGATTTAGCATCCCAAATAGTTGAAAAAAAAATTAAAATTGAGGATTTAATCAAAACAATGAGGGATGCACAATCTACAAACCCCCATCGCACCTCTCTTGTAAACACATTAGAGGCATTACTTGTTCAAATAGATGTGGAAATAGGGAAAATTGATTGTTGGACAACTTACAGAGAGGGCTGTATGGTTTATTATTCCAAAAAAATATCATATGTGGATGTAAAGAAAAAATAAATTTAAAAAGAACTCATATGCACCTTATTCACAGACCCCCACATTAATTTTCCTGTTCTGTTGACAAGAAAATGATTTCCCATCCATTGGTACAATAATAATTTGATTAAAAATATTTTTTGGGACCGATGGTTGATGGTGTTTGATTTTCCACCTTGTCAAAACAACGAGGTGCCACTATACTTTCTAAGGAAACTCTATTGTGAGTTTATCCTCAACAAGATCCCAAATTATTTTGATTTCTGAGATTTCCAGGGTTGAGGAAAAGGATCTTCATAGGATCGACTAGGTGCACAATGTGCACCTATTCAACAGGGTAGATTCCCCAAACAGAAGCCCCTCACCTTGAGATTGTCCCTCAAGAAGTGAAGGAGACAGTAGAGATTGATACACTCCATGCACTTCAGGGGCTATCTACAACCCTTATTTGACATACGAGAGAGATTTATGAGCCATATGCTCACGGAGGTACATAGAGTATTCTCTCATAGAGTACTAGCATGAGGCCACATTTTTTCTCGTCATGTGGTAGCATATAATTGAGGCCCAATGAGGATGATACTTTCAAGTGTGTACTGATTTTAATGCACTTGGTGCTAGGGTTGAACACAATAATGTCACTATGTTAGATGTCCTTTTGAGTGAGACATTTCGATTACATTCATCAACATCACCTTCCCAAGTAAATTTGTTATGTTTTGTTATGTGTGTTACAAAAAGTTTGGAGTACCTGATTTACTTATATATGTTAAATTTTTGAAATAATTGTATTTGTACATGTACATGCATTGGTATTATAGTGCGCGGGAAGCACATCTTCATCCCGACCATAGGCGGTGAGTACCATGTATACACATACATTCACAAAGGTAATTTAGAATGTTAATTATATAAAATTTTGACCTACGTGTGTGTGTGTGTGTGTCTATTTGCATGTATATATATATATATATATATATATTAGTTTTAAATTCAAATATATGTATGTTCTTATATGTCCATCTAACTCATGTGATATACATGTTTGATATAGATGTTGACTTCACTAGACACCCCACCATCTCTGTGATAAGTAGATAAAGGTCTTGCCATTGCAATTTCATTTGCGCAGCAACTCACCGAAGTATTCAAACAACACGTAAGTTTTGTTAAATTTCTCGTGTAATTCATATTATGTTAAATTACATGTTAGTAATGTATTTCATTGTAGAATTATTAAATTATGTTAATAATGTCCTTCATTGTGTGTATGCAGGAGTTACCTATGATAGGTAGCAGCCTTGTTCATTTGATTCACAGGTGTGGTGGGGTAAAAACAATAGTTCTATATTGATAAAATTAGTTAAAATATTGTCATTATGTAGATACATGTACTTATCTCTATTTTTGCTAATTCTAATGTTATATTTTCTGATCTTATGTGTATGTAGGGAACTTCAACCCCCTCCATTTTTACTTCAAGGGCATGGACTCCTCCATCTCATCATCTTCGTACCCCTGTTCATACTGTATAGAGCTCTTGATGACTCATCTGAGCATGAGATGTAAATTCGGCGTGATCGAAAACTTATGGTAAGTTTTTGTATTTATGTAAATACTTTCATTCTAGCATGGTCTTAAATACATGTTGAAAATATATATAAATTAAGTTTTGACAAAAAAAAACATTGTTTGGATTTACAAGCTCATCTACAAGCGAGTATTTAGTCGAAGAGGACTCAAAGCATAGGCTCGACAATCCAAAGTCATCTCATGGATCTCCATCTTCATCTAAGGTAGGGCCTTCTTTGAGCAAGGCCAAGAGAGGAATAGATTTTGATGAGTAGGAAATATATATGTCTTACATGACTTTGTTTTTGTATGCCTATGTGCATGGTATTGTATGTACACCTATATGGATTTTGAACTTGATGGTATATGACCTATTTGGGAATTTTAGTATTTATTATGCACATTAAAATACTATTCGGAACTTGATAATTTTGTATGAGACCTTACATTTCTGAGATTGTTTTCGCATGAATCTAATATGATGTGCACTTGACAATATTTAAGACATTATGGATTTTTTTTCATTTATTGGTGATGTACATGTACTATCATTTTCAATGTATAATATGCATCAAACTTTGAAAATCAATATTTATATAATGTATGTGTATAAAGAGTTACCTAATCTGAGTAATTATTCATTCAATTTATCAATGTGTATATGTGTATTTACCTTACTTGCACTTCTTCTTGCTCATGGTCTCTTTGTACTAGTTTCTATCTTATCATGTACTTACAACATTCTTCTATGCTTCATAGTCTTCTCCCTTGTTAAAATACCTGACATTCGTCACAATTTTATGCCTTTCATCTGTTGATATTTTGAGAATGTCTCTCCATATACATTACTCCAACGCTCGAGAATGTCTCTAGATGTAATGACATGTTGATTCAGACACTCAATGATTCTTGATTGTCTAATCCAGTCCAAGTCATGTTACTACCTTTAAATCTATAGGAATTTCAAGTTATTTGGAAATCACATCACACCCTTCACTAGGATTGATGACTACCCCTATCCTTTTTAAGACGCTTTTGAAAGGATCCATGGGTTTATCATAGCATAAATTATCGATGAATATAAGGTCACTAAGTCGTAGACCAGCAGAATCCCATCCAGAACTAAACAAGAAATATTTACTAGGTGATTGATAATCGTGTGTTCTTAGACATACACCTATCAAATTCATTCTTAAGACAATCTAGTCATTCAGGGCTCTTAAGTGACTATGCCTAGATGGGGTAGCCCTACACTGACTCAGACTGCATTATTTCATGCGTTTACAAACAATAGCACAATGAGAGAACTAGATGGAGACAGAGAAACCCATGAGAGGATTTAGTAGAGGGCCACGAAGTGGAGGTCTCAGATCTGACGAGACATTTCTAGGTGCCATGGAGTCTAGGAAATCACCCGTCGAAGATATGGCGTGTTTGGGCCTCAGGGCTCTTAAGAAACTATGCCCGGACGAGGTAGCCCGAAAGCACGGGGATCATAGGGAACCAAAACGAATCCTCCACTAGCGTTCACCAGTCCACCCCAATGTGTTGGCATAGTTGGTTTTGTCCCATGAGCTTCTGTTTGCAAACTACAGCGTCTGACAGCTCTACACTAACTCAGACTGCACTATTTTGCACATTTGCAAACAATAGCATAGCGAGAGAACTAGATGGAGACGGAGAAAACTGTGAGATGAATTTTGTATAGGGCCCCAATGTGGAGGTTTTTGATCTAACGATACATCTCTAGGTTCCACAGAGTTGGAAAAATCACTCGTCGAAGATATGGCATGTTTTGGCCTCAAGGCTCTTAAGGGACTACTCCCGGACGAGGTAGCCCGAAATCACGAGAACTGTAGGGAACCAAAAAAAATCCTCCAGTAGTGTTCACCAGGACATATGGATGTGTTGGGCTAGATGGTTTGGTCCCACAAGCTACCATTTACAAAATACAATATCTAGTAGCCTTACACTGACTTAGACTACACTATTTCACGTGTTTACAAACAATAAGACAGTGAGAGAATGAGGTGGAGATGGAGAAAACCACAAGATAATTTCATATAGGAATTTGACATGGAGGTTTTGGATCTGACGAGACATATCTAGGTGCCATGGAGTTTGAGAAATCACATGTCGAAGATATAAGGTGTTTTGGTCTCGGGGCTCTTAAGAGACTACGCCCAAACGAGGTAGCTCGAAATCACAGGGAGCATAGGGAACCAAAATGAATCCTCCAATAGCATTCACCAAGCCATTTGGATGTGTTGGCCCAAATGGTTCAGTCCCACAACCTACTATTTGTAAAATACAACATCTAGTAACCTTACAATGACTTAGACTACATTATTTCATGCATTTGCAAACAATAGGACAGCGAGAGAACCAAATGTATATGAAAATACCTACAAGAGGATTTAATAGAGTGCGCTGAGATGGAGGTTTTTCAATCTAACAAGACTTCTCTAGGTGTCATGGAGTCCAAGAAATCACCTGTCGAAGATATGGCATGTTTTGGCCTCAGGGCTCTTAAGGGACTACGCCCAGACGAGGTAGCCCGAAATCATGGGCAGCATAGAGAACCAAAAAAAATCCTCCACTAGTGTTTACTAGGCCATATGGATGTGTTAGCCTAGACGGTTTTGGTCCCACAAGCTACCATTTGCAAAATACAACATCTAGCAGCCTTACAATGACTTAGACTACACTATTTCGCACGTTTGCAAACAATAGACAACGAGAGAAATGGATCGAGACGGAGAAAATTGTAAGAGGATTTCATAGAGGGATTCAACGTGTCAAGGTTTTGGATCTGACAAGACATCTCTAGGTGCCACGGAGTCTTAGAAATCACATGTCGAAGATATAAGGTGTTTTGGTCTCAGGGCTCTTAAGAGACTATGCCAGAATGAGGTAGCCTGAAAGCACAGGGAGCATAGGGAGACAAAAAAATCCTCCACTAGCATTCAGTAGGCCACTTGGACATGTTGGCCCAGATGGTTTGGTCCCACAAGCTATCATTTGCAAAATACAACATCTAGCAGCCTTACACTGACTTAGACTACACTATTTTACGTGTTTGCAAACAGTAGGACATCGAGAGAACCGAATGGAGATGGAAAAAACTATGAGAGGATTTTGTAGAGTGCCCTGACATGGAGGTTTTTGGATCTGACGAGATGTCTCTAAGTACCACACAAAGTCTGAGAAATCACCCGTCGAAGATATGGCGTGATTGGTCCTCAGGGCTCTTAACCGACTACGCCCGGGAGAGGTAGCCCGAAAGCACCGGGGCGCATAGGGAACCCAAAACTAAGCCTCCACTAGTCATTCACTAGACACCCTAAACGTTTAGCGTAGTTGCTTCGCCAACCAACTTCTGTTTTACAAACTACATGTATGATAGCCCTTACACTGACTTTTGTCGACTACTCTATTTTGTCAATTTGTAAACAATAGCATAGCGAGAGGAACTTAAATTACGAGGCCAGAGAAAAACTATAAGAGAATTTTGTATAGGGCCACTATTTGGATGTTTGGATCTGCACAAAAAAAAAACAAAAAAAAAAAAAAAAAGGGGATTTGTTCTTCGGTCCACCGCGTTGGGGGAGAAATCACTAATCGAATTATTGCTGTTTGGCCTCAAGGATCTTAAGGGAACTATGCCCAGAAGAGGTAGCCGAAAAAAAGCACGGGACAACATAGGAACTAAAACAAATCTCCACTTGAGTGTGCAACAGGACATACAGATGGTGTTGGGCACCGGACGGTTACGTCCCAAAGCTACAGTTTACAAAAATACAATAGTCTAGAAACTTACACTGATCAGACTACACATTTTTGCGTGGTACAACAATAAGACTTAGGAGAGACCCAAAATGGAGACAGAGAAAACCACAACGATAAGTTAATAGAGAGATTTGACAGGAGGTTTGGATCTGGACTAGACATTCTAGTGCCACGGGAGTCTTATTAATAACATGTCGAAGATATAAGGTGTTTTGGTCTTAGGGATCTTAAGAGACTACCACCCGAATGAGGTAGCTCAAAATCATAGGGAGGTAGGGAACCTAAATGAATCCTCACTAACATGCACCAGGAACCTTTGGATGTGTTGGCAAACGTTCGTTCACCCACAAGCTACCATTTGCCCAAATACAACATCTCGCAAGACTTACAATGACTTAGACTACACTATTCACGCGTTTGCAACCATTAGACAGCAGGCACCGAATGGATATGGAAAATCCCATGGAGGAATTTATAGTTGTATAACCGGAGGTTTGGATTGAAAACGACTTTCTAGGTGTCATAGAGTCTAGAATCACCTGTCGAAGATAGGGCATAGTTTGGCCACCGGCTCTTTTAAGGGACTACGCCCAAACGAGGTAGCCCGAAAGATGGGGCCAGCATTAGGAACTCAAAAAAACCTCCACTGTTGTTCAAAAGGGAATAGTATGTGTTGCCGAAACAGTTCGTTCAAAGCTACCATTGTAAAATACCAAATCTAGCCAGCCTTACATGACTCAAACTTAAACAATTTCATGCATTTCCAAACAATTAGACAAGAGATAACCAGATAGAGGCAGAGAAAAAGTGAGTGGAGTTTGTAGAGGGATTCAACATGGAGGGTTTTGATCTGATGAGAAATCTAGGTGACACAGAGTCAATAAATAAAAATGTCGAACGATATAAGTGTTTGTATTCAAGGATCTAAGAGTCTACGTCCCCACTCGAGGTTAGGCGCAAGCACGGGGAGCATAGCAGAACCAAAAAAATCCTCCACTAGTGTTCAACAGCACTTGGATGTGTTGGCCCATCTGCTTTGGTCCCACAGCTATCGTTACAAAAGACAACATCAGCAGCCTTACACTGACTCAAACTACACTATTGTCATGCATTTACACACAATTAGCCACAGGTGCGAGAATCACCTGTCAAAGATAAGGCGTGTTGGCCGGCCTCTAATGGATCTTAAGCGGACTATGCCCGTGAGAGGTAGCCCGAAAGCACGGGGATCATAGGGAACCAAAACGAATCCTCCACTAGCGTTCACCAGTCCAACCAATGTGGTGGCATAGTTGGTTTTGTCCCATGAGCTTCTGTTTGCAAACTACAGCGTCTGACAAGCTCTACACTAACTCAGACTGCACTATTTTGCACATTGCAAACAATAGCATAGCGAGAGAAACTAGATGGAGACGGAGAAAAACTGTGAGATGAATTTTGTATAAGGGCCCCAATGTGGAGGTTTTTGATCTAACGATACATCATCTAGGTTCCACAGAGTTGGAAAAATCACTCGTCGAAGATATGGCGTGTTTTGGCCTCAGGGCTCTGAAGGGACTACTCCGGGACGAGGTAGCCCGAAATCACGAGAACTGTAGGGAACCAAAAAAAATCCTCCAGTAGTGTTCACCAGGACATATGGATGTGTTGGGCTAGATGGTTTGGTCCCACAAGCTACCATTTACAAAATACAATATCTAGTAGCCTTACACTGACTTAGACTACACTATTTCACGTGTTTACAAACAATAAGACAGTGAGAGAATGAGGTGGAGATGGAGAAAACCACAAGATAATTTCATATAGGAATTTGACATGGAGGTTTTGGATCTGACGAGACATATCTAGGTGCCATGGAGTTTGAGAAATCACATGTCGAAGATATAAGGTGTTTTGGTCTCGGGGCTCTTAAGAGACTACGCCCAAACGAGGTAGCTCGAAATCACAGGGAGCATAGGGAACCAAAATGAATCCTCCAATAGCATTCACCAAGCCATTTGGATGTGTTGGCCCAAAATGGTTCAGTCCCACAACCTACTATTTGTAAAATACAACATCTAGTAACCTTACAATGACTTAGACTACATTATTTCATGCATTTGCAAACAATAGGACAGCGAGAGAACCAAATGTATATGAAAATACCTACAAGAGGATTTAATAGAGTGCGCTGAGATGGAGGTTTTTTCAATCTAACAAGACTTCTCTAGGTGTCATGGAGTCCAAGAAATCACCTGTCGAAGATATGGCATGTTTTGGCCTCAGGGCTCTTAAGGGACTACGCCCAGACGAGGTAGCCCGAAATCATGGGCAGCATAGAGAACCAAAAAAAATCCTCCACTAGTGTTTTACTAGGCCATATGGATGTGTTAGCCTAGACGGTTTTGGTCCCACAAGCTACCATTTGCAAAATACAACATCTAGCAGCCTTACAATGACTTAGACTACACTATTTCGCACGTTTGCAAACAATAGACAACGAGAGAAATGGATCGAGACGGAGAAAATTGTAAGAGGATTTCATAGAGGGATTCAACGTGTCAAGGTTTTGGATCTGACAAGACATCTCTAGGTGCCACGGAGTCTTAGAAATCACATGTCGAAGATATAAGGTGTTTTGGTCTCAGGGCTCTTAAGAGACTATGCCAGAATGAGTTAGCCTGAAAGCACAGGGAGCATAGGGAGACAAAAAAATCCTCCACTAGCATTCAGTAGGCCACTTGGACATGTTGGTCCAGATGGTTTGGTCCCACAAGCTATCATTTGCAAAATACAACATCTAGCAGCCTTACACTGACTTAGACTACACTATTTTACATGTTTGCAAACAATAGGACATCGAGAGAACTGAATGGAGATGGAAAAAAATATGAGAGGATTTTGTAGAGTGCCCTGACATGGAGGTTTCATATCTGACGAGATGTATCTAGGTACCACGGAGTCTGAGAAATCACCTGTTGAAGATATGGCGTGATTGGTCCTTAGGGCTCTTAACCGACTACGCCCAAATGAGGTAGTCCGAAAGCACGGGGAGCATAAGGAACCAAAATGAATCCTCCAGTATCGTTCACCTATTCACCCCAATGTGTTGGTGTAGTTGGTTCAGTCCCATGAACTTCCGTTTGTAAACTACAGCCTCTGGCAGCCCTACATTGACTCAAACCGCACTATTTTGTGCGTTTGCAAAAAATAGTACAACGAGAGAACCAGATGGAGATGGAGAAAACAACAATATTATTTTGTATAGGGCCCCGACATGGAGGTCTCAGATCTGATGAGACGTCTCTAGGTGCCACGGAGTCCGAGAAATCACCCGTCGAAGATATAGCTTGTTTTGGTCTTAGGGATCTTTAGGGACTACGCCCAGACGAGGTAGCCCAAAAGCACGGGGAGCGTCAGAAATCCTCCACTAGCATTCACCCAGCCACTCCAATGTGTTGTTGTAGTTGGTTCAATTAACACCCAAAACCTGTAAATTTCTCCATCAACACCCAACAACTAAATCTCTTCATGGCCATCCATGACCTCTCCCAAAACCTAAAAATAACAGGAACTAAACTAAATTAGAAAAGAAAGAGAAAAAAAATATAAGGATGGATTATGGAAAAATTAGGGAAAGCTTGAAATCAAGGGACAAGATTAGATTGATCCTAGGGTCCACATGAACTCTTACTCAGCTTTTAGTCATGGGAATTTGATGGGAATGGGAAATAAAAATAATAATAGAAGGGTGTTTGGGGATTAATTAATTAAAAAGGGGGTGAATAAATTAAAACGGTTTGTAGACATTTTGATGTAACCTTAAAAATGAGTAGTTGGGTAACCATGATAAAAAAAATTAAATAAATAAAGTTGGAATTGGGCTCGTCATTATTTAATTTGCGTAAATTGAATTAATATAAAATAATTATTAACAGGAATCGTTTAAGGAAAGCATTAATATTTATTGTTCACTTCAAAAAAAAAATTACCCAAATTTTTAGTTACATTTTGGTGTCTTTTCCTATGTCTCGATGCAAAGCATTACATTTGGTATCAGAGTGATGGTTCATAGATGCGGACGCTCTGGGTAAGATATTTAATTAGTTATTATTTCTTTAATAACATTAAATGAAATAATTAAAACTTTTCTACTAAACGGTTCCATCGGTCAAAGCATCTCTTAGTTAACAGCGTGGGATAATACATTTACTAACACAATAGGTGGTGATTGGTACACAAATTTTGATCACTTAATTTGTTTAAAACAATTGGTAAAAGTTAATAAAAAGTCATTATTAAATAGCATGCAAAATGGCTCCTTTGCTTTTATAGTGGTGATCGATTTGGCTCATCATGTTCTCTAGTCACATGGGAAGTCACAAAAACATTTAAACCCAAATTATAAGATCATTTGATCATGTAGTTAAAATCATTTTGAGCTCATTTGATAGTATTGTTGTTTAGGATAAGTTAAATTTAAGAAAAATTGTTTCGATGTGGACCTGTAGTTAGGGAGCTTTAATAGAAAATTAAAATTTGTGACTTTTGACATTTTGTATTTTGACATGTCCTTTGGCTGCAATAATTAGATTCGAGAAAAAGGAATGGAGAGTTATTTTTCCAAGTGTGTTTAGGAGGCCTCTAGTCATTTTGGCACAAAACACAAACTTGAAAATAACATTAATTAGCTCTGGAAATTAGGTCATAACTAGATTTTTAGTTATTAGTTTTTCATTTTGTAAGTTTTTTCAGTTTCTCTATATATAGGAGAATTAATGCGAGTTGATAGAAATCATTTTCAAGTTGGGATCAATTTTTTTCAAGACTCCTTTTTTAGCCAATTTTACTAAAAATCTGCTTAAATGCATTAGCAAAACTTTAATAGTTGGCTTTGAGAAGGTGCTTCCAATTTGGGAATTGATCACTAGTATTGGAAATTATTTGTGTTTTTTGAATCTCTATATAATAGAAAATTTACTGGGAGCATTTTTTTAGCATTTGGGTATTAATTACTTGTTGGTAGGCCCATTTTGTTAGCCAATTTCACTAGACCGTAGAACAAGAGAACTAGATCATAATAAATTGTTAGACTTCTTAGGGCACCTGTGGAGGGTGCAAGCCTTTAAAATATGATTATCTTGTTGGCTTACATGGTTGAATATTACAACCTTGAAAAATTTTGCTTCGAGACATTTTTGAATGCTAACAGCCTTGGTTTAGATTGGTCTTTTTAGACATTGAAAAATGTCTAGTTAGTTTTGGAAGTAAGTAGTAGGTCAATATAAGAATGTAGAATCATTACCTTGATCTAAGGAATAATTTTAATATGTTTAGTTAGTTAGATTCCTCTTCTAGTGATCCTTTCTTTCTTGGGAATCTCAACCGAAATGTTAGAGGTGCCACTTTAAGACCTAGAAAAATGTGTTTGGTATGGGTGTAAAAATAATAATTGTGTCTTGTATGGAACCATCCAATTTGATAAAATGGTCTTCCATGTCTTGAAATTTCATTATTATGAAATTGAAATAATTTTTTATCCTCTTTTTTATGTTACTAATCTTAATTTTATAACTATTTTTATAAGGAAATTTACCAAATGACCTTATGAGCTTGTTGTTTCCTTTTCAAAATTATAATTTTAAAATTAAGAATAATTGGATGAAAATGTTTGCTGATGTAAACACATGTAACTTGTCTCTAAACAATAAATTATAAGGGGAAAGGATATTTAGTGTCTCTTATTATACGATGGTGTTTCTCAAAGTGATATATCATAGCTAGTTTATCCTCTTCATGTAACGTAAGAAAAAAAAACATTTAGGGTTAGCTTCGGAAATGATCTATTTATTTTAATCCTTCTTGATCTCGATAAAACTATTTTCATTCTGTAACCACTTACTAATTTTTTTGCAGTGTAACTTGGTTAAATCCTTTTACCTTAGTAAGTACACATGTGATTATAAACATCCTCAAGTTGATTAAAATGTTCCGATTTAATCAGGTTTATAACACTAATACTTACGTGTAGAAATCATGGAATCACCCTCTTTGTAGCCTTAACACGTGGATATAAAAGAACTTTGATTGCATGAAAATAGTAACAATCTCTATCTCTCTCAACAAAAATAAAATAAAATAAAATAGTGTCGATTACTCCCTTGGTTGGGCGTTATCTCTCCAACATTATTATTGACCAAAAATAAAATAAAATAAATGGTAGTGTCGATTACTCCCTTGGTTGGGCGTTATGGTTTACCAACATTATTATTGACCATGAAATTACAATGTAATATGGTCCAATGATGGTGAATGTATGTATGTATGTATGTATGTAATGTATACATATATATACACATATGTATAAATGTATATAAATGTATATAAATGTGTGTGTGTGTGTATACATACATACATACATACATACATACATATATATATATATATATATACACACACACACATACACATATATATATACACATACACACACACACATATATATATATATTTGTATAAATGAATATGTGTGTGTGTGTGTGTGTGTGTGTGTGTGTGTATGTATGTATGTATGTATGTATGTGTGTATGTATACATATACCTTATAAACAACAATAGAAACTTGTAATATATGTAATAAAACTCGTCGAATATGTAATATTGGTTGGACAACAATATATCATTGTTATTAAAAAGCTATATAAAAAATTATTGTTTCATGGAATAAGTAATGTTTACTAATCTTAATTATATAATCATAGTATATTATACAATAAATTATTCATCTTATATACGTAACTTAGGAAATTTTTTGGCATAAGTATTAAATGATAAATATTTCGAATAATCAAATAATTGCGATGGTCTCACAAATTAGACACACCATTGGCTTTTGACTCTTAAGATCTTTCATACATATTTCTTTCACATTAGAAAAGTCTTACTAACACATTATAAGATAAATGGTGTACATATAAGTACTAATAATATTGACTATAATCTTTCCACCTACCTTGGGTAAGACGTCCTATGTAATCAGTATAAACGCTAGTTAAGAAATGTGTGTGTGTGTGTGTAGTCTTTAAAACATGGCCCCATTTGTTGTTACCACTAGAAAGGGTGGTGAAATTTAAAGTTCTTTGTGTAAAAAGGATTCACCATCAACTTAATAAGTTTCTATATATCTATCTCTAGCAGCCCAATGGGGCAATTGCGACCAAACAATTGTTAAGTAAAAGTTAACATTGGTTTTATATCTTGAAAAGCCTTAGACTATACCTTTCCTTAAAGGAAATTTTTTGTGTTAATCTCTTGTACTTTTGAGTGAAGGTATGCATACACAAGTTCTATGTATGTCCAACATGTATAATTTCCTATTATTTTGATAGGTTCAGGAAAAATTCACTTTAAATGTTATGTTGTGCATATACTCTTATAAACAACAATAGAAACTTGTAATTATATGTAATTTTTTGTTGAAAACTATGTCGAATATGTAATCAAACAACCTTGGTTGGACAACAATATTATCATTGTTACCCCTTATGAGTTTTCTAAAAAGATTTTGAAAATTGAGGCGATAAAAAAGGTTATTGTTTCAAATGGAATAGAGTAATGTTTGGCTATATAATCTTAATTATGTGATAATCATGTATCACCCTATGGATTATACATTCTAAATTATTCATCTTATATACGTAACTTAGGAAATTTTTTGGCATCCCTAAGTACTTAAATGAGAAAGATATTTCCTTGAGTTGTCTGAATAATCAAATAATTGCAATGGTCTCACAAATTAGACACACCTCCTTGGCTATTTGACTCTTAAGAGACTCTTTCATAATATTTCTTTCACATTACCTTGAAAATGCTTACTAACTCATTATAAGATAAATGGTGTAAACCCTTATTGTAAGTACTAATAATATTGATGGAAATAATCTTTCCACCTACCTTGATTAGTGAAGACTTAAATCCTATGTAATCAGTATAAACCAACTATGTTAAGAAATGTAAAGTTGGAATTGTTCTAGGGTAAGAAGCTCTTTAAAACATGGCCCCATTTATTGTTACCACTAGAAAGGGTGGTGAAATTTAAAGTTAATTTGTGTAAAAAGGATTCACCATCTTTTCTTAATAAGTTTCAGATATATCTATCTCTAGTATCTTCCCTTGGATGGGGCAATTCTCTCTACTACATGACCAAACTGAATTGTTAAGTAAAAGTTGTACATTTGTATGTTTTGGATATCTTGAAAAGCCTTAGACTATACCTTTCCTTAAAGGAAACTTATCCATTAGTGTGTTAATCTCTTGTACTTTTGAGGAAGGTATGCATATACAAGTTTAGCTATTATCTCCAAAATTATAATTTCCTATTATTTTGATAGGTTTTTAAGGAAAACTATTCTATCTTTAAATGGATTATGTTGTGCATAACCATCATTCTAATGTTTTCTCTTGTTTATAGAATTCAAGGAAATGAATCCTTTTATACCTGATAAAATTTTGTCAATTAAAACATTTTCATATATCTTGTGGAATTGAAAGACTTTGTTGTTTGTTGTTTCATTAAGGATCTATGGATCTTGTTTAGGGTGTAGAAATTTCTAAAAGTATTTAGAACTTTGTCATGGTGAAAAAAACTTTCAAAAATTTTAAATGGAATAATCCAATAAAATATCTCTTATGAGTTTTCTAAACCAAATTTTGAACTCAAAAATGAGATGTTCTAGAAAAGGTTACATGTTATGAAACATTGGAAACCAAACTAGACAACCAAACCTAACTTTCTTGGTGATTGGCTATATATATTTCACTACACTTAGCATGTATAGGTTACTATCATTATGTGAACATAAAAATAATGGCCAAAATTTAAGTCATCACCCTTAATTATGCTTGGTATTATGTGAATCTTCATTCTTGACCTTATTTTCTTCTTTGAATAAATAATGTAGATGCTATAATCAGTATTTTCATGAGAGACTTTCCATCTAAAGGTGAACCATTTTCCTTTACAAAATTTAAAGTAATGATCTCTCCATGGAGATAGATAATCTGATGAAACCACACAGAACTTGGAAACTTTCTCTCTCCTATTTTGTGTTATTTATGACACCTTAGATAGTTTCCTTGAGTTGGCTTCTTATGCAACTAGAATGAAAACCTTGATAACCTTCTTACTTTAGAACAACATTTATGTTCTCTTGAACCACCCACCAGGGTTATTTTTATTTACATATAGAAAATTATGTTGTACATCCTCTGTATTTGTTTCATTTGGACCCTTATAGGAAGGGTAGACAATGATCAATGAATTCTTACTTTGTCTGAAGCTACAATTTTCCTGGATTAATATTCTTCATAATTGATAATACAATTGACCTTGAACCATGCTATATTTTTTGAGACACATTTTATGAAAATGACAAGGGTCTTCCTCTTTGATATCCCCCTTTGGTTGATTGATGGTCTTCTGTGAACACACCCAGAAACCTATAACCATTGATGGAAAAAAATTATTCTTAATCATGATTTTTAGTTCTCCCCCTTTGACATATGATTAGTTGGTTTCCATTGTCTTAAACCTTTCTCTCCCTTCTTTGATACTTTTTGTAAAAATGACTTTCAAAGTACCAACTATGCCATATAACTCCGCTCACTAATATAATGGTAAGATAGATACATCGGTTCTTACCTTAAGAAGCTCCCCCTAGGCTTATGATTATAAGGATCCACTTGATCTGAGAATGTCCACATTTAGGAAATTCTCCCTCTGACAAGAAGTATTATTACTCAAAGCATATATTTTAAGAATATTTTTTGTTGAAAATGTTCCCCCTAGAACTGTGCACCATTACACCTTTCTGACTCACACATTAGTATCAGAACTAACGCCTAACAAGAGATTTTTTTAGTGAGGCTCTAACCCCACAAGGAGCACCAACCCCTAATTTAATCAGTTAAAACCTATCTTTTGTAGACACCTACTCACAAGGAGGATGCAACCCCTTGAAAATGTTAAGCTATAACTTAGACTTTATTTACCAAAATTTTGTTCATCTACTTTCCATGTTGTACATTCAATAGATTATGATCACCTCACTTTTTCATTCATTTATAATCACTCTTCAAAGTTAGATATGCAGTGTTTTGTTTACCTCTTTCTGGTCTCTCTTCTCTTCATATTTGACTTATCAGAATTTCATATTTTCTCTGCACATCAATTCCTCATATGATAATGTTATCTCCTTCTACGCAAAGCTCTTCTCCTTCTATTTGCACTGGATCCTTATAATTTTGTTTTGTCTCCTTTATTTCTCTCTATAATGACTTTATCCTCCACTTTTCCTTGCAATTTTCTTCAAAAAATATGCATCACATGATTGCATCTTCTTTCCTTACACAAATCTCTCCTTTATCAGTATCAAATTTTCAATAACAGCTCTGTGTCATTTCTTTCTTTAAAAATATCCTTGGCTTGACAATAATTTCTCCCTTTTCTCTCTTCTTGAAATATTCAATTATTCATCTCATCAGAGTTCTCTTGCTGATTCCATCAATCTGTAATGCATTTGATCAATTTTCAGACTCAACCCCTCATAACTTCATTACTCCTTCAGCCTCTTTTCTTCTTTCACTCCATCTTGAATGCATCGTTTTTATCTTGGGCCTCTTCTATCCTACCACTCCTTCAACTTTGATGCGTTGTTTTACCACTCAAGAAAAAACCTACCTAGCTCCATGTCATTCCTATATACAAATCAACCCATTCTATTTCTTCAATTTTTGTGTCATGTACCTTCCTCCTCTGTTGCCTGAAAATCTTGACTATTAAATGCATGTTGCTAACTACATATTTTCTCATTCTATATTTGATTTAATTTCACCTTCTTCTATCAAATTTCATGAATTTATTTATGATTCCACCTCTAAAAATAGCTTTCTTGAATTTTTAGGATTTCCTCATTATCAAGAATAAACGAGCCCCTTTCTTCTCCAATATTTAATCTGTGCCTTGGAATCAGGAATCTTCATTAATAGTGTAATTGAATTACTTTGAAGTCAATGAGCATTAAATTTTGGTGGCCAGAATAGTGGAATTCATCATTCCTTGTAGAGTTTCAGTTGTACACATAACCACAATCATTTGACAATCAAATCACTAATGATTTTTAAGAACAAATTCTCACTTTTCCATGTTTAAATCAATTTGATTGACCTTGAGCCCTGTCCAGTTCATATTTCCTCCTTCCACATCTTTCCTTAGCTGCTTGGACCTTTTTGCTTGTATCGTAGAAATATTTTTTGTTCTATGGATTCTTTTCCTTCACAATGTCTTTTTAGTTATCTACAATTCTTCTATGCTTCTTGCGGCTTCTACAACATCTCGTAGTTATGCTCCTCGTCCTTTTCCTTTCCACAGATTTCTCCTTGTACGCGGATATTTACTTTTTATCTACTCTTCCTTCTCATGACTTTTTTTCACATCCACGACTTCATCCTTTTATCTCCAACTTTTTTATTTAGGCATCTTTCATCCTTAGAAACTTTTCTTGTTCTATGTGGATTTTCCCTTGTGCATGACTTCTTCATGGCTTTATGCCTGACTTCCTTTACACATCATATTTTCTTGTTCATATCCTTGTTATTACGTCTTATCCTTTATTTCTTCCTTATGAAGCTCTATCTTGATGTTCTCAAATCTTCCCTCACATCTGCAACTTCATTAATTTCACTCGCGTCTTATCCTTTGGCTCTTTTATCTTTGATGGCTTCATTCCCTTACCCACGACATTCACTAGAATTTCATGGATTTTTCTAGAGCTCCACGGCTTCATGTAGACTTCGACAACTATATTTTAATTTTAATGACCTTCTCCTAACTTTGGCAGATATATATTTGTCTCTACGACTTGTTGAGTTGTTGAGCTCAATTACTTTCAGTTTAGCATGTAATGGAAACTTGTTGGAAAAAACGGTAACCTTCATCAGTTAAGGGGGAACCAAAATTGGTCACCCAGGATTGGCATCAATCAGGTATGACTAACATCAGTCTGGCAAGGGAGAAAACAGTAAAGGTTAGGGTTAATCGGCGTCGGTTACCTGTGCGAGGATGTTTTAAGTAACTCTCAGGAATTAGATCTATTTTTAGCATTAAAGTATTTCTATTGATTGTAATTGCATGGCTAAGTTCCCTAAGTATATAAATGATTATATAAGCATAAATTATAGGTTTTAGAAGTAAGATGATTAACAAGAATTAGAAAGAACTTGCAAAATTTGGTGTGAGAAAGAATTCTTGGTGATGAAGAAAAATCTTAATAGAAAGAAAGTAATGTACATCTAAGAGGTGTGGAAGATAGTAAATCTTCATTGTTTATCTTGTCAAAGCTTTGGATAATTGATTGGCTTTTTTCTTGGTGGATGTAGCCCATACTAGGTGAACCACGTAAAATTTGGTGTTGATTTATGTCTCTTGTTTTGTATATTTATTCTAGTAGAATATCTTCTTTTATTTACATGTATTCTTAGATTTGATATATTTTCTATATAACCGATGTGCTAACCCCAACAACTGGTATCAGATCTTATTTTGATGGTTTTGTGTGTTGACATATTTACTCATAGAGTGTTTTCTGATTGAGTGGGAGCTATAACAATGGCAGAAGAAAACAAATACAACGTAGAGAAATTTGACGGCCTAAATTATAAATTATGGAAGATGCAGATTGAGGATTATCTGTATCAAAGATATTTGTATTTATCGTTGGATGAGAAGTCTAGATCTAGGAAGATGACTAATGAAGAATGGAATATTCTTGATAGAAAGGCTTTGGGATCCATAAGATTGAGCCTAACAACATCTGTGGCTTCCAATATTATAGAAGCAACTTCTATGGTAGAGTTAATTAAATATATTGCTAAATTATATGAAAAACCTAGTGCTTTGAATAAAGGTTATTTGATGAAGAAACTATTTAGTTCTAAGATATATGAAGGTGGATCTACATCTAGTCATTTAAATGATTTACGATCTATTGTAAATCAGTTAAAATCAGTTGTTATACCATTTGATGATGAAGTAAAAGCACTTTTATTATTATGTCTTTGCATGATAGTTGGGATAACTTGGTAATGTCTGATAGTAATACAACATCTGCTAATAATATTTTGAAGTTTGATGATATGGTTAGTATAATATTGAATGAAGAAATTTACAGAAAGAGTACATTGGAATGATCATCTGAAAATGCTTTGAATGTAGAAAGCAGGGGCAGGAAGAAGGAGAGATCCAAGAGTAAGAGTAATGGAGATCAAAGTCAAGGGATAGCAGACCTAAATCCAGAAGTAAGGGAATTAATTGTTGGAAATGTGGAAAGAAAGGACATGCAAAGAAATATTATTGGTCAAAGGATAAAGAGAACCAACACCCAGACAAAGGTAAAGAAGTAAACCTTTCTGCATAAGAGGTAATGCAAGATGCTCTCATTATTTCTTTAGATAGTAGAATTGAATCATGGGTTTTAGATTCAGGATCTTCTTTCCATGCAACCCCTAATAAGGGTTATTTCAAAAATTATTTCCAGGGAAATTTTTGGGCATCTTTATTTGGGTGATGATGAACCTTGAAGTATTAATGGTACAGAGAAAGCTCATCTAAAATTGTAGAATGGAAATACATGGGTATTAAAATATGTGAGGTATGTGCCAAGCCTCAAGAGGAATATTATTTTTGTAGGGTAACTAGGTGAATCTGGTTGCATGGTTACTTTTACATGAGACTCTTGGAAAGTTACAAAGGGTGCTTTTGTTGTTGCAAGAGGTAATAAGGTAGGACCATTATATTTATCTACTTGTATTACTGATTTCTTTTCTACACTATCTACTTCGGATTCATATGCATGCATGTGGCATAATTGGTTGGGTCATATGAGTCAAACAGGAATATAAATATTAAAGACTAAGGGTAGGTTATCAGATTTGAAAGATTTAGATCTTTATTTCTATGAGCATTGTATCTTTAAAAAGAAAAAGAGAGTGATATTTCTCAAAGTTGGGGAAACTAAGAAGGAGCAAAAATTGGAGCTTGTAGAATCAGATGTGTGGGCACCAGCTCAGGTAGCTTCTCATGGAGGATCCTAGTATTATGTTACTTTCATTGATGATGCTACAATAAAGGTATAGGTTTATTGTATTAAATGTAAATATGATGTTTTTGTATACTTTTAAAAGATTGAAAGCCTTTGTTGAGAATGAATCAAATTATAAGTTAAAGTGCCTTAGATCTAACAATGGTGGTGAATATTATAGCAATGCTTTCAATAATTATTTTTTAGTGAATGGGATATGTAGAGAAGGAAAGGTTACAAGAACAACATGGGAGAATGGTGTTGTAGAAAGAATGAACAGGACAATCATGGAATGTGCTAGAAGTATGAGGATACATTTTGGAATGCCCTTGTAGTTTTGGGCAAAAACAGTTGATACATTGGTTTATTTGATTAACTGTTGGCCTTCAAGTTCACTAGATGGAGGAATACCAAAGGAATCTTGGACTGGAAAAGAGGTATATCTTTCTTTTCTTAAATTTTTTGGTTCATAAGATTTTGTGCATGTTGATAAGGAAAATAGGAAAAAGTTGGATGCAAAATCCAAGAGTTGCACTTTCATTGGTTATGGATCTAGTGATTTCAAATTTTGTTTTTAGGATTCATAGAATTATAAAATTATAAGGAGTCATGATGTTGAATAGAATGAAAAGATAATGTACATGGATTAAATTTTGATACCCAAGGATGAATAAGTTGAGAATTTTTTGAATGAAAATGAACTCTCATATTTAAAAGTAATACCTACAGGATTACACAATAATCGGTGTAAGTTGACCCATGATCGACATTGGTCAACAGAACTAGTATTAGTTACAAAATATCCAAACTGGCATCGGTTAGCATAACTAGCATCGGTTATAGGTAACTGGCATCAGTCACTAACAGATTTGGATCGAAATGTCCAGGAGGTCTAGATTGAGCCTTTGGTACCCCAAAATCCTGTGAGAAGGTCACAAAGGGTAAGTAAACCTCCAGAAATATTTACACCTCTATTTTATTTATTTTTGACTTATAATGGTGAACCAAAATGCTTTGAAGAAGCAATATGGGATAAGGCTGACGTTTAGTGGGTGCATGGCATTGATGAGGAGATGGACTCCTTGGAATAGAACCAAACTTGGGATTTGGTTTAGTTTCCAGCAAGTAAGAGAACATTACAAAACAAGTGCGTTTACAGGATCAAGGAAGAAAATGGTGGACATAAAAGGTACAAGGAAAGGCTTTTAGTAAAGAGATTTGCACAAAAATCAGGTATTGACTTTGGTGAAATATTTTATCGTGTTTTTAAGATGAATTCTATTCGTGTTGTATTGATTTTAGTTGCAGTAGAAGATTTGCATTTAGAGAAACTAGATTTGAAGACAAATTTCCTTCATGGTGATTTGGATGAAGAGATTTATATGCACCATCCTCTGGGTATGAAGTCAAGGGTAAGGAGAAATTAGTTTACATGTTTAAAAAGATCCTATATGGGCTCAAGCAAACTCCAAGGCAATGGTACATGATTTTTGATAGTTTTATGCATGAGAATAGTTACTTGAGATGTGAATCTGACCATTTTGTTTATTTCAAGAAGCTTGAAAATGGGAGCTATACTATTTTGTTATTGTATGTGGATGATATGCTTATTACAAGATCTAGTATGTAGGACATTGGTGAGCTTAAGATAAAGCTAGCTCATACATTTTCTATGAAGGATTTAGGAGCTACTAAAATAATCCTTGACATGTAAATACATATAGACAGGAAAAATAAGAAATTGTATTTTTCTCAGGAGGAATATATCTACAAGGTGTTAGAAAGGTTTAACATGCAGAATCCAAAACCTATTAGTACACCTATGATTGGACACTTTAAATAAAGTAAAGATCAGTGTCCTTCATCACATGAGGAGGTAAAATACATTAGATGAGTGTCATATGCTTCAGTAGTTGGAATTATCATGTATGTTATGGTTTGTACTAGACCATACATTGCACATGCAGTAGGAGTTGTGAGTAGATATATGGGTTATCTAGGTAAAGAGCATTGGAAAGTAGTACAATGTATACTTAGGTATTTGAAAGGAACATCTAGAATGCAGTTATGCTATGGAGGTTCAGATATTTCATTACGTAGCTATGTTGATTTGGCTATGGTTGGAGATCTAGATGGTAGGAGGAGCACTACTAGATATATTTTTCAAAGTATGTGGAATGATAGTTAGCTGGATTTCAAGATTGCAGAAGGTTGTGGATTTTTCTACTACAAAGGTAGAGTATGTTGCAGCTATAGAGGCTAGAAAGGAAATGATATGGATGAGTAAGTTCATGGAAGAGGTGGGAAAGGAGAAAAGTGATAGTAAATTGTTTGGTGACAGTCAGAGTGCAATTTCTTTGACAAATAACTCAGTGTGTCATTCGAGAATGAAACACATTCAGTTAAGGTATCACTTCATATGGTAGGTATTGGAGAATGGAAAATTGAATCTGGAAAAGATTCATATGAGCAAGAACCCTGTGGATATGCTAACGAAGCCATTAACAAAGGATAAGTTGGAGTTACAATCCACTTCTATTGGTCTTTGAGTTTGAGACTTGAAGAGGAAGAAACAGAGGCTAAGGAAGGATCCAATAATGTCCTTGTATATGTGTGTTGCAGTAATTAATCTCCAAGTGGGAGAGTTTTGAGTTGTGGAGGTCAATTACTTCAGTTTAACATGCAATGGAAACTTCCTGGAAAATACAGTAACCCTCATCGGTTAAGGAGGAACCGGCATCGGTCACCTAGGACCGAAATTGGTTATGTATGACTGGAATCACTCATGCAACGGAGGAACCGGAAATGGTTTAGGGCTAATCGGTGTCATTTACTTGTGTGAGGATGTTTTAAGTAACTCTCAGGAATTAGATCTATTTTTAGCATTAAATTATTTCTATTGATTGTAATTACATCGCTAAGTGCCCTCAGTCTATAAACAACTATATAAGCATAAAATATAGGGTTTATAAGTAATATTATTAACAAGAATTAGAAAGAACTTGAAAAAGTTTGTGTGAGAGAGAATTCTTGGTGATGAAGCAAAATCTTGATAGAAATAAAGTACTGTACATCTAAGAGGTGTGGAAGATTGTAAATATTCATTGTATATCTTGTCAAAGCTTTAGATAATAGATTTTATTGTTTCTTGGTGGATGTAGCCCACACTAGGTGAACCGTGTTAAATCTGTTGTTGATTTATGTCTCTTGTTTTGTATATTTCTTATGGTAGAATATCTACTTTTATTTGCATGTATGCTTAGATCTGATATATTTTTTATACAACCGGTGTGCTAACCCCAAGACAACTTGCCCAAAACATGACTAAGTCCCTTAGAACTTATCCTTAATCATCCTAAATCTTGTTTTACATCTAACTGACCCTTAATGTCTTTATTTGACTTCTAAATTCCCAATTCACTTTCCTAAGGCTATTGCATACTGATGAAACATTTATTATCCTTCAATGAAACTATCATGCAGTCACATGGTTCAATCTTCAACCTAATCCATATGCTTTCCTAGCCTACTTTCTCTGTGAGATGACACTACCAATCAATCTTCATCTTCATTACTTGCTCACTTTACCATATTGATTCATTTTTGTCATCAATGTCGCTTGACATCAAATAATTTTTCAATCAATACATCTTGACATCAGTGACAACACTTATGAAAAAGAAAAGAGTTCAACATGCTCAATATATTGTGGATGTGTACCACCTTAGTCTCAACTTATGTGAATCTGAGTTCACTTCTCTTTCCTATATGGGTTTTCCATCAAATAATCCTATGATATTTTGACTATGTAGATCCTCATATATGTGATTGAAAGATATATGGAGATATGCTCTTTTCCAGTTATATTTATTTTTTACGAGAAGAGGATTAATATCCAAGTTCTTGAAACTCGATGAGTACCCCTTTGGTTTCCATAGAAGGGCCACATAGTGATCGTAATGTGATATTTCTACGCTCTTATTTTATTTGTAATTCACATTCTTTTCTTTTTTGTTGAAAGACCCAATACTTTTCTTGATTGATGTATTATTAAGTTTTGGGAATATAATTTGATTTGTGCTTACCAGAGGCCTTCACATTACTACGTTTTTTATCCATTTATTTTGCTTAGTTTTAAAACTTTATTTTTGAGCTTAAAATTTTCTATTCTAGCCTAAACCTTAGGATTATTTCTAGTTGGCATTTGAAATGGAATATTATGTTAGTTCTAATGTCATTATGTGTTAGATTAGGGTCATGGGATTCACCATGGCATGGTTGGACCTATAGACCCAGTTCTTTGTATGAGGTTACACCCCAAGGGGGTTATAGGGTTGTGTAGTATTGAAATATAGGTTACTATGCCACCTAGGTAGAGGTGATGGGGATCTATGTGCTTAGGGCCATATAGTGACCCAACCTCATTAAATAAGGAGAAATAAGGATATGGGGCTCTATTGGGAGTGACCCAATATGGAGAAATAAGGTGATGGGGCTCTATGGTGAGTGACCCAATATGGAGAAATAAGGATATAGGGCTCTATGGTGAGTTACCCAACATGGATAAATAAGGTGATGGGGCTTTATGGTGAGTGACCTGGCTTGGTTTTGGCACTATGATTCTTTATTTATTGGGAGGCATATGGAGTGGTTTTTGGGAGACTTATGGAGTTGTGTGGAAATGTATAGTTCTATCTTGAGACTATGTTTCTTTGTGTAAAAATATAAATTCTCCCTTTGTGACATTTTATCATTTGGATTTCTTACATATGAAGTGACTATATTTCTATATTGTGAGAGATGACAAAACTTGTTATAACCTACACATCAGATCAGACTGTCATGAGAAAAAAGTATGAAAAGAACATTTTATAAAACAATCCTAAAAGGAAATGCTTATATCCAATCATTCTTACCTATTCTTGCAAGATGAAAATAACCTCCTATACTTGAAAAACCACTGATCAAACTTTGTGTTGGAAATATTTTGTTCATGTTCAAATAATTAGAAATAACTGTAGATCGTAATTATTGCATGTTATTTTTTGTATATACCATTTTCACTCCTCTATGTATCATCTTGTATACAAAATTAACTACCACCTATGACCCTTCAACCAATTGGAAACTTGAAAAAAGAACTATGTGTTTAAACAATGAAAACTTTGTCTTACGGTATTTGGTTATTGTTGGTGTAAGATGAAGACTTTTATTGACTCAGGTTGATGTGAGGTGGTGGCTCATGCTTGGTACTTTCGGAGATGTTATTTATTTATATTTATTGGATCAAAGATCCTATTGGGAAGTTATTAATGTCAGTATGCCATATTGTGGTGTTTATATTGATCGATGAGGTAATCCTGTGAGTCTTGTTAAAGATTGTTATAATTGAGGCTTAACGTTCCTCCTAGTTGGTATGTATTGTTGGATCTTGTCTTGGCACTGTGTGGGTATAGTCATGGTTTTTGGGTCATGTGTTACCAGTTGCATATGAATCAACATGATGTTTCATTGTTTGTTAGTCGTATGTATGTGTTAGATCTATTCTTGTGACATAATTATTGAAAATTCTTTGTTATATGGACTACTTGTTGTCTTTCATTAGTGGAATTAGAGGTCTTTTGATGTGATATAGTTATGAAAGTATATAGTAATATTTCTTGTAGACCATTAGTGTTGTGTTTGGGCCATACATCGAATCTTGATGTCAGTTACTATTGGGAACCCACAAAAATAAACAAGCTAAAATCTTAAACAATCAATTACTAAGAACTTGAGATTAATAAATACTTTAAAGGAAAAATACTAAGTATTAAAGTAAAATAGAACTACCAATATTTAGAGAATATTAAAATTTAAGATATTGCCTAAATTAGTATGCTTCCTTGTGGTCACGTTGTACTAATAATTTTTTTTAAACGAAATGTTTCATTATTTACTTTCTTACATACATATCCTTCGAGATTCAATGCTTTTTCACATTGAGGATGATGCTCTTAAAAAGTCAGGGAAATGTAGTGCCCAACAAACAAACAAAAAAATAATGATAAAAAATAAAAAACAATGGGGATGCGTGGGCTGGTGGGTGAGTAGAGGCTTGTCATGCTCAAGGAAGGCCAAATTTGTTAGTGTGTAGCAGGCATGGAGAGCGACTCATCCTAAGTGGTTTACATAACTATCATTTTCCTATCATAAAAATACAAACACTTTATTGGAGAACCTGAGGTGTTAACCATGGTCAAACCCAAGTTAACGTTATATATTTAAAACTAATTGGATGGTCACAGCAAGTACGGAGGGCTTGCACTCTCATAATTAAATAAAATTAAAGTTTTAGGGAACCATGATAAATGGATCTCTACTAATAGCCATCCTAAAATCAGTTCCATTCCGAGTTAAATCATCTTGTACATGAATATGAATCTATATACCTAATATCTCTTCATTTTACTATATACAAATTGGTCAATCTGCATTTGTATCTGTGTTTCGAGTGGTTTCAATTATCTCTTAGAGGAAATGGGACTACTTCATGTTGCTATTATGTTTGTTGTATGTTGAGGAAGAAGAATTTTGAGGTTGAGGAGGCATTTCATTTGGTGTAAAATCCAATTGTTTTTCCATGGCTTCTTCTGCTTTTGAGCACATGTGCTATGTGAACTGTATCCTTTTCTTCTACCACTCCATTTTCCTACTCTTTATCTTTTGTTTTAAGTATTTTTTGTACTAATTTAGACATTGAGAGTTCCCTTTCTTGTTATTCCATGTATGTCTCTAAAGACTCATCTCTTTGAATATTCTTCTGTGTGAAATCCTCTTTTTTTCCTTTCTCATCCTAGAATTATGTTAAGAAGCTTAGACAAAAACTTGATCCCCAAAATTTGATTGCTTCTTAATTTTTTTGGCTCAAAGGATAATCTATGTAAAGATCTCAAGAGGTCACCTAGGATTCTCACCTTTGATTTTAAGACACTATAAAAGAAACTCAATATTATGGAAAGCATAGGCAAACTGCAACATTAGATCATATAAATTCTTGAAAGTGACCCTTGGTTCCTTTGTTTTTCTAGAAATAAGATAGAGAACATATTTACAAAAGTTAAGGAATCCAACACAAAAAAATGGGGTCACAATAAATAATAGTTCAGATAAATTCTACAAGATTTATGAGCATTCAACCCACTTGTGTAAAATCAGGAGCATTAAAATGAGATATGGATGGAATTAGAGGATTGTCATTTCACGTAAAATGTTTCTAGAATTCATAAAGCTGATGCAGTCTTGTCGAATGTGGTGATTGTGATTTTTTCATAAAATAGGTATGGACTTTCCCTTTTCTCCTATACTAAATTTCACTTTCATCATTTCTTTCGCTTGGAAATTAAAAGTTAATTATCAGGAAATGTAAACTCCAACCAGTGATAAAACCTTACTTCATTTGGAACTATCAAACATCAAAAACATTGACCCCAAAAGTTATGCCCATGGAGCGCCACACCCAAATGTACCACAATTATGAAACTTGTTTCATGACCCCTGGAACGTGGGACACCATGGGGAAACTTTACCACATTGTTTTAACTTAATTAATTCCCTTACAATTACAAATTTCTAATCCCACTGAACTTATCAGTCACTTGTAGTGATGTGGCGATTTTAGTAAAACATAATCGATTTCGGCTTATGGTTGCCACTTAGTTTGAGAAAAATTTAAAACCACTTCCACTTACCTCTAAACTGCCAACAAGAGAATCGTAACCCATATTCATTTCAATGAAAATTCCTTCGGAAACTAATTTTACAAGTGGGTTTTGGGGCCCACTAGTCATTGTGCAATAAGATTTGCTGACGTAATTATGATAATTGGCCCCGGACTTTCCCTTGAAACTTGATCTTTTCTCATTGTAATCAACTCCCGTCAGTCACAATGAACTCCCTATATATGGGAGGGTAAGTAGGAATCATCAAACTTCTTGATCAAACTTAAAATGGGTGTTTCTATGACCCAATTTTTAAGCACTTTTTTTGTTTTGTTTAGTTTTGTTAACTTGCTACTTTATCTAGAATATCCTTCTGAATCAACATTTTCACATAAAATTTTTGAATAGACATAAGCTCTTTATATATATATATATATATATATATATATATATATATATATATATATATATATATATATATATATATATATATATATATATATATATATATATATATATATATAATTTCTTGATGTGAAAATGTTCAATGGATTCAAACAAGTTATCGAACTATAACAAATATAACAGGAAAATAAAGGTACCCTCATCGAAGGATGTTTATGGGAAGAGGTATCTTGAATCTAAATATCCCTCGAATCCTAATATTTCTTCCTTGACTTCACGTTATTTCCGCTTGTGTAACAAGGGTAAAATTTAAGCATCGAATAAATGTTTTGAGAATTTGAACCTTAACATAAGAATAAGAGCATTAGGAATTTTTTATGCATTATGAAATGTGGAAAATAATTATTTAGTTATAGAGATTATTGTAAGGGAGAAAGATAAAAATTAAGTGTTCATATTGTAATTTGAATGTTAAATGAAATTAAGAATATGTAGGTGGAAAATGAGAATCCATCCTAGCACGATAAATGATTTTAATCGTAACTAAGATGTAACCATAGTAATGATGTGTTTTGGATTTTCCAATCCTTAGATCCCATTTGTGGTTGGGTCAATGCTAGTTTTTGTTCATTAGGGAAAGTGTGGCATTGACATATATATGGTGTTATCATTTTTTCTATATGGGTTGATGTTTTATGTAAGTGTCTTATGTGATATTAAGTTTCTCTATTGGAGGTTGTGTTGTGTTGTGTAGTGATAATTTAAAGAAAAAACTTATTCAGATAATTTTACTATTGTATTTTGGTTTTGAAAATGTTTCCATTACAGAAAATATCTCCTCCTCCTAGGTAAGCATTTCTTCTTCTTCCTATCTCACATCATCTGGAAACTCGAGGCTATCCTCTTACAACTCAAAGTTTCTCAATTATTCTTCAATATCCATATCCCCTCATAAAGGGATACTTGGTCCTATCAAAATGGGTATCTCCTCTTCCTCCTCATTGTCATAAAATGATTCATCCTCCTATTTTAGTACAAAATGTTGGCTCCAGGGTTTCCTTTTTTTGGCACCATGTACCTCATTTTCTTCTGCGAAAGTAATATTCCCATGTCTCCTTTCACCGTAATTTTTGTAAAAGACCAATTCATCTAGATTTTCCTTTCTAAGTGTCAGTAGAAACTTCAACTCAACAACATTCTAAATGAATTTGAAATGTCTTCTACTTAGATCTTCACTAAAACCTTCTTGTCTAGAAATTTGGCAAGGGCCAGTGTACATCTTTGATGTTTCTAACAAGAGGGACTTCTTTGGAACCCTTGGAGTAACAAGAGCCACTGGGTGGAGTCATGGTGATTTTAAGAGCCTTGGCGACCTTTACAAGAATCACGTTGTCAGAGGCACCTGAATCTATTATATAAATTTTTAATGCATATTCTCTAATGAGAAGGGATATATAAAAAGGGTCGACCTTATCGATCTTTGATACACTCAAAGTAAGAATGTTTTGTGAGGGAGATGTAGGTGGGTTTAGCAGTAGTCCTTTAGAACTAAGGATTTTAGCATTGGTTTTTAAACTAGCACTTTGGATATATCGGACAAATATCTCAAATTTTTTGTGGTGATTTTGTAAATATTCGGTTTTGATAATCTGCACTTTTTTTCTTTTTGCATGTTCTATGAAGTCTAAAGGGGAAGACACGGACAAGGGAGATGAAGGGACTAATTTCAGATTCTAGATAGGCTTGGAAGTAGGGGTAGATGTTTGGGGAATGAAGTGTGTTTTGAAAAGTACCCTAGGAAATTTTGAAGCACTATATTTTATGGAAGTGGATTTTGAATTAATAGAAGCATTAGAAGATATACTTGGGATAACCGGTGACCTTCTGCTTGTCACAGGATCAAGTTTCTGAAATTTGGACTCCATGTAAGGTGGGAGTGGATATCCTAGACTAATTATTTTGTTTTGTGGAGTCGCAACATGAGGAACTTCAATCTTCTTTTTCTTTGCAACCCTAGAGGGAGATGTGCCCTTTTGAGACTGGGATCTGGTGAAAACCACACATGAGAGGTTGGGTGCATCTATGTCATTGTCTTCATTATCTCCAGAATAATCATAAAATCTAATCTAGGAATTGTTCTCTACTTTCTCAACCTTTATAAAATCATCATCTACGCTTTCTTGTTCGATTCCTTATTTCATCCTCTTGAATTATACAGCTTGCATTGATGGGCAAAGCCTCTAGACAATATTTAGGGGAGCTCTTGCAATCATGTTTCTATTATTTATTTGAGGAGAAATTCGTTCAAAAATTTCCCTCTTCAATGATTTCATTTCATTTATGAATTTCTGTAGCAATGGATCTTTCCTCTTGTTTTTGGGATGCTGGGATTTATCTTTTGAAGGGTTCTTGATCTTCCCAGACAAGATGAATTCATCGTCAAATTTGATGGCCATTTATTGGGTTTTTGCAAGGTATCTTAGTGGGACCATTTGTATGAAGAATCATTTGACATTTTTTTTCAATGATGAATCATCTTTTGGTATCTTTCAGAGAAACTAGTTGAAATGAGCCATAAAGTCTCTCATAGTTTCATTTTATTATTTCCTTATTTGTGCCAATTGAATGAGGAGATCTTGATAGTCCTCAGTAGATTTGAATCTTTCTTTGAACTTGGTTTTTATGTCCTCTCAACAAGTAATTGATTTGGTGGGAAGGAGGTAGAACCATTATGCTACTTTTTCCTAGAGAGATTCCACGAACAACCTTATGACAATGTCTTAATGTTCAAATCCAAGAATCTCACATGATGTTGTGAAGGTTGTGATGTGTTCTTCAAGAATTTCCATGGCGTTTCCTCTGAAATTTGGAAATTTCTTATGGTAAGATGTTGGTAGATTGTGAAGAGGTGGTGTGAGAGTGAGTGGACTTATATTTCTACCCCATAGAACAATCGAATGAGGTATTTCTTCTTCGTCTTCCATTGTTGTTTTTTTTCGGCTTAATATTATTCTCTTACTTTGGAAAACTCTTCTTCCAAAATGATTAAATGATGGGAGAAGTTACACAGGGCTAGGAGTAGCAATTGAAGAATCAAATGGGGATGAGGCTTGAGACAAGTAGTATTGATTATCTCTGATTTGATTTTGTGGATTTTATAAAGCCTCGAAAACAATATCAATAATTCCTCTTAACCTATTCAACCCGGTATATCTTTTTTCAACCAGTTTAAGGAATCTTACGATGGGAATATTAAAGGATGGTATGGAATAAAAAATTTCACTTGGAGGAACTAATAGTGTGTCTTTCAACAATGGATTTCCATCAAATCTCCTTTTTTATTTTTCCCCAAAAAAAATATTTTTAGAATATTGGAATTTTTTCTCATATTTTGTTATTATTGTATTTTGGGTGCAGATGCTGCCAAGTGTGCTCCATAGTGGGTGCCAAAAAATGTTGGCGAGAAATTGTTTTTGTGTAGAAAATTTTGTGCACTTCTTTCCAACACTCTAGGAATATAAGTCCCTATACTTGAACGATGCGGCTCTATGTTTAAATGCACATGCAAAAAGTGGTTTCTATGGTGGCCTTGTAGTTAGGGATCCAACAAGGGCACTCACGTATTAAAGTTATAGTTAGAAAATTAGAATCCTACAGCCATTAATTAGAAAAATAAAACACACATAAGTTTATAGAAGAAACAATTAAGAAAACAACAACAAGACCAAATAATATTTATGAGCACAAATTATCAATAAATTCACCAATCAGAAAAGGTGAGAAAATCCTTCTTCTTTTATTGATGCTTGCGAAAAATTGAACATGGTAAGAGTGGGAAGTATGTGGATATGAGAAGTAGAAGAAATGTTATCTCTTTATTTCTTGACAAGGAATACTCTCTCATGAAATCATAAAAGATGATAACCCTTTGGAAAAATATTTCATCTATAATTTATAGTGTTGAGTTATGGAACTCAATTACTTTAGATTAGCATGCAATGTGAAACTTGTTGGAAAACACAATAACCGTCATCGGTTATCGAGAGTCTGGCATTGGTTAGGAAAGGAGGAACCGACATCAATTAGGGATAACTAACATTGGTTACCTGTGTGTGAGTTTTTTAATTAACTCTTGGGAACTAGATTTATTTTTAGTATTAAAGCAGATCTATTGATTGTGATTGCATGGCTAAGTGTCCTAAGTTTGTATATGCCTATATAAGCATGAAAGTTAGGGTTTAGAGAAGAGAATTAAGAAGAACTTGCAAAAGTTGATGATTATTGTGAGAATAATTGAGAGAGAGAGAAAATTTTTGGAGAAGAAGAAAAATCTTGAGTGAAAGAAAGTATTGTACATCCCAGAGGTGTGGAAGAGTGTAAATCTTCATTATATATCTTGTCAGATCTTTAGATAATAGATTAGCTTATTTCTTGGTGGATGCAGCCCACACTGGGTGAACCACTGTTAAATCTAGTGTTTATTGATATATCTTGTTTTGTATATTTCTTCTGATAGAATATCTTCTTTTATTTGCATGTATGCTTGTTTTCACCCTCAAAATTCCCCTCTTTTTGAGGTCAAGTTTTGAAAATTTTGATTCGGTACCTTGGAGTAATGGATTGCATCGAGCTTGGTATTGTTTGCATTTTTTCATTCCATGGAGAACAATTAGAAATTTAGGTGTAAAGGTAGGGTTTTCCATTTCCTTTTATTTTTTTTCCACAGTCATGAATGACGGGCATATTCTCCCCATCAATTTTTACTCCAACATCCACAGGTAGTACGTGGACATCTCTGATAGGATCCTATGTGACCATGTTTCAAGTGGTAGTGGAAGCCTCCATACATCCAAATGGTGCAACTCTAAGAGTAGGGTCTAAGGGAAAGTCCTCAAATAAGCGTAGGCTATCCATGTGTCCCAAGTCCAAAATGAAGATAGAACAAGCCTAAATCAGCTAAGTATGAAAGTTTTAGCGGACGACGCCATGTGCCTCATCGATATAACTTCAAGGGTCAAAGCCAAGGGTGGTTCCCCAAACTTATGCCATCCCTCAACATGTCCCAGGTCCAAAAAAGAGACAAAGCTGATTGTTTAATTGACTAAGTATGAGAGGGTCGATGAAAGCCTCCACATGCCTAAATGACGAAACTTCAAAAGTGAGACCAAAGGGCCATTCTCCAATTGAGAATGCTCGCCACATGGTTAGAGTCAAAGGAGAGACAAATCCAGCCATTAAAGAGTCTAGGATTAGTGGAAGGAGCCACGCGTCATCTCGGTGCCCTTTCAGGGGGTGAATCCAAAGTGAAAGCTCAAATGAGTGCTAGCTCTCCATGTGTCTAGGGTCCAACAAAATTCAAATGGGTTGCATGCCTGAATTGGATAAGTATAAAAGAACTGACGGAGCTCTCCACGTGTAGATCAATGGTGCAACTTCAAGTATACACGGGCTCACCACATGGTCAAATTCAAAGAAGGGGCGGAGCCAACCATTGCATCCGATAAGTATAGAAGGGTTTGTAGAAGCCTCTACATGTCATCTTTGTGTAACTTCAAAGGAAAAATTCAGGGGTAAGTCCCAAATGTGCGTTGAGTCTCCACGTGTCCAAGGTCAGACATATGGCCCTGCCAAATGAAAGGGACTTACTAAAAAATGCAAAAATATTGAACTGGCCCGCAAAGGGACACATGGCCATGTTTCAAGTGTTAGCAGGGAGGCAGGCCCTTTGTTTTTTGATGTCATTGAAAAGTCAAATCGGGAAAGTGAGTCGTCAGAGTGATTTGGGAATTTGGGCTTTATTTCCATAAAGAGCTTAAAGTTATAAAGTGACCCGTGACCCTGCCCATGCTAAGGGATAAAGTCAAATGTTGAGCCCGCATCAAAATACAAAGGGGGGACATGGGTCAGCTGAGCAATTTGATTTTTTGAGCCCGTGTTGAAAAGACGTAAAATTATAAAAGTGAACCGTGACTCCATCCCCACTCAAGTAAGGCCATGTGTTAAGCCCATATCAAAAGTGGGTGGGTGGGCCAAAATGTTCCAAAGTGTCATTTCTCTAAAAGGCACAAAATGCAAAAGGCATCCTCAGGCCCATTTCTGTTTAAATATCTCCCACATGGACGGCTCAAATTCAAAGTTTGCAAAGGTGGATTGAATGGCTTGGATTCAATGCATCTAGTTTTTCTGTCAGGAATAGAAATGTCCTAGGCATTGGGGAATCTCATACGTCAGTTTCTTAAATTAGTTTCATCATTTTTGTATCCAAATGTAACTATTCTTGGAATCCATTTAATGGATTCTCCACGCCATTGTTAGGGTTAGATCCTGATACTCTGTAAAGGTAATATATTCAAAGTAATCAATACAAAAGTTTTTACCTTTCTTCCTCTGATATTCTTTCTTTCCTTGTCTGAAATTTGGGAATCATCCGTCTTTTATGATAAGAAAATTTGTGTTCTTTTTATATGATTTCTAGAACTTTGTGTCTTCGGAATTACACTGGTTATAAAAGTTAATGATTCTATTTTGTATCTCCCTGGTTCAACACATATAAGGTTATACTTTGCTATCTATATTTCCTTAAGGTATTGTTATGTTCTTCCTCTCTCATCTCCTTCATTCTTCCGTTCTTTCGTATTGATGATTTTTGGGCATAAAACGTTTCAAAGTATTAGGAATCCACACTTTGAAAGTCATACATTTGTATATAAGTTTTGTTGCTTTCTTTTAATAAGGGAACCTCTCCCATTAAAGAGGAGGGACTTACTGTCCCTTGATTTTGGTTTGCTGAAGTTCCATTTAAAAACCCAACAATGTTTAGATTTGATATATTATCTATACAACTGGTGTGCTAACCCCAACAAATGGTATCAGAGTATTGTTTGATGGTTTTGATGTGTTGATAGATTTACTCACAGAGGGTTTTCTAATTGAGTGGGAGCTACAACAATGGTAGAAGAAAAAAAACAAGGTAGAGAAGTTTGACGACCGAAATTATCAATTATGGAAGATGCAAATTGAGGATTATCTGTATCAAAGAGATTTGTATTTACCTTTGGATGAGAAGTCTAGACCTACGAAGATGACTGATGAAGAATGGAAGATTCTTGACAAAAAGGCTTTGGGATCTATAATGTTGAGCTTGACAGCATCATGGCTTCCAATATTACAGAAGTGACTTCTACGGTAGGGTTAACGAAATCTCTTGCTAATTTATATGAAAAATCCTAGTTCTTCAAATAAAGTTTACTTTGATGAAGAAACTATTTAGTTCTAAGATGCATGAATGTGGATCTGCATCTAGTCATTTGAATGATTTCAGATCTATTGTAAATCAGTTAAAATCGGTTGATATACCATTTGATGATGAAGTGAAAGCACTTTTATTCTTATGTTATTTACCTGATAGTTGGGATAACTTGGTAATGGTTGTTAGTAATACAACATCTGCTAATAATATTTTAAGTTTGATGATGTGGTTAGTATAATCTTGAATGAATAAATTCACAGGAAGAGTACAAAGGAATCATCATCTGGGAATGCTTTGAATGTAGAAAGAAGGGGAAGTAGAAGGAAAGATCCAAGAGTAAGAGTAATGGGAAATCAAAGTCAAGGGATAGCAGATCTAAATCATGAGGTAAGGGAATTACTTGTTGGAAATGTGGAAAGAAAGACATGCAAAGAAAGATTGTTGGTCAAAGGATAAAGAGAACCAACAACTAGACAAAGGTAAAGAAGAAAATCTTGTTGCAACAGAGGTAATACAAGATGCTCTTATTCTTTCTTTAGATAATAGAATTGAATCATGGGTTTTAGATTCAGGAGCTTCTTTCCATGCAACCCCTAATAAGGGTTATTTCAGAAATTATGTCTAGGGAAATTTTGGGCATGTTTATTTGGGTGATGATGAACCTTTCAGTATTACTGGTAAAGGGGAAGTTCATCTAAAATTGCAGAATGGAAATACATGGGTATTAAAATATGTGAGGCATGTGCCAAGCCTCAAGAGGAATCTTATTTCTATAGGGCAACTAGGTGAAGTCTGGTTTCATGGTTACTTTTACAGGAGACTCTTGGAAAGTCACCAAGGGTGTTTTTATTGTGGCAAGAGGTAAGAAGGTAGGAACAACTATATTTATCTACCTGTGTTACTGATTCCTTTTCTGTATTATCTACTTCAGATTTAGATGCATGCATGTGGCATAATCGGTTGGGCCATATGAGTCAAAAAGGAATGCAGGTCTTAAAGGCTAAGGGTAACTTATCATATTTGAAAGACTTAGATCTTGATTTATGTGAGCATTGTGTCTTTGGAAAGAAAAAGAGAGTGAGATTTCTCAAAGTTGGGGCAACTAAGAAGGAGAAAAAATTGGAGCTTGTACACTCAGATGTGTGGGGACCAGCTAAGGTAGCTTCTCATGGAGGATCCCAATATTATGTTACTTTCATTGATGATGCTACAAGAAAGGTATGGGTTTATTGTATTAAACATAAATCTATGTTTTTGAAACTTTTAAAAGATGGAAAGCCCTTGTTGAGAATGAATCAAATTCAAAGTTAAAGTGCCTTAGATCTGACAATGGTGGTGAATACTGTAGCAAGAATTTTTCAATGATTATTGTTCAGTGAATGGGATACATAGAGAAAGGATGGTTCCAAGAAACCACAGGAGAATGGTGTTTCAGAGAAAATGAACAGGACAATCATGGAACATGCTAGAAGTATGAGGATACATTCTAGACTTCCCTTGCAATTTTGGGCAGAAGTAGTTGATACAATAGTTTATTTGATTAACTGTGGGCCTTCAAGTTCACTAGATGGAGGAATACTAGAGGAAGCTTGGACCAGAAAAGAGGTAGATCTACATTTTCTTAAATTTTTTGGTTCAGAAGATTTTGTGCATATTGATAAGGAAAATAGGAAAAAGTTGGATGCAAAATCTAAGAGATGCACTTTCATTGGTTATGGATCTGGTGATTTCAGATTCTGTTTTTGGGATTTAGAGAATTCTAAAATTATTAGGAGTCGTGATGTTGAATAGAATGAAAAGAGAATGTACACGGATTAAATTTTGGTACCCAAGGATGAACTGGTTGAGAAGTTTGTGAATGAAAATGAACTCTCAGATTTAAAAGTAATACCTACAGGGTTACACAGTAACCGGTGTAAGTTGACCCCTGACTAACATTGGTCAGCAGAACCAGTATCAGGTTACAGAAGATCCAAACCGCATCGGTTAGTAGAACCGATGTCGGTTACAGGTGACCGGTGTCGGTCACTGACAGATTTGGATACAAATGTCCAGGAGGTCCAGAATGAGCCTCTAGTACCCCAAACTCCTGTGAGAAGGTCACAAAGGGTAAGTAAACCTCCAGAAATATTTACACCTTCTCTATTTTATTTATTATTGACTGATAATGGTGAACTAGAGAGTTTTGAAGAAGCAATGTAGGATAAGACCCGCGTCCAGTGGGAGCATGATGGATGAGAATATGGACTCCTTAGAACAGAACCAGACTTGAGATTTTGTTAAGTTTCAGCATGGAGGACATTGCAGAACAAGTGGGTTTACAGGATTAAAGAAGAAGAGGGTGGACTAAAAGGAAAGGCTTGTAGTAACAGAATCAGACTTGGGATGCACTTGGTTAAGTTGCCAGCAGGTATTGACTTTGGTGAGAAGAGAATTCTATTCATACTGTATTGAGTTTAGTTACAGTAGAAGATTTACATTTAGAGCAACTAGATTGAAAATGGGTATAAAGTCAAATCTAAAGATAAATTAGTGTGCAGGTTGAAAAAGAGTCTATATGGGCTCAAGGAAGCTCCAAGGAAATGGTACATGAGGTTTGATAGTATTTATGCATGAGCATGGTTACTTGAGATGTGAATCTGACCATTGTGTTTATTTCAAGAAGCTTGAAAATGGGAGCTATATTATTTTGTTACTATATGTGGATGATATGCTTATTGTAGCAGTCTAGTATGTAGGACATTGGTGAAGCTTAAGGGAAAGCTAGCTCACACATTTTCTATGAAGTATTTAGGAGCTGAAAAAGAATCCTTGGCATGCAAAATACATAGAGACGGGAAAAAGAAAAATTGTATTTGTCTCAGGAGGATTATATCTACAGGGTGTTAGAAAGGTTCAAGATGCAGAATGCTAAAACCTGTTAGTACACCTATGGCTGGACACTTCAAATTGTGTAAAGATCAGTGTCCATCATCACATGAGGAGTTCAAATACATGACATGAGTGCCATATGCTTCAGTAGTTGGGAGTCTCATGTATGTTATGGTTTATACCAGACCAAACATTACATATGTAGTGGGAGTTGTGAGTAGATATATGGCCAATCTAGGTAAAGAGCATTGGAAAGCAGTCTAATGGATACTCAGGTATTTGAAAGGGACATCTAGCATGCAGTTATGCTATGGAAGTTCAGATATTTCATTATGTGGCTATGTTGATTTAGATATGGCTAGAGATCTAGATGGTAGGAGGATCACTACTGGATATATTTTCACAGTAGGTGAATGACAGTTAGCTAGATTTCAAGATTGCAGAAGGTTGTGGCTTTTTCTACTACAGAGGCAGAGTATGTTGCAGCTACAGAGGCTAGCAAAGGAGATGATATGGATGAGTAGGTTCATGAAAGAGTTGGGAAAGGATAAAGATGATTGTAAACTATGTTCAGTGACAGTCAGAGTGCAATTCATTTGGCAAAGAACTCAATCATTTCATTTGAGAATGAAACACATTCAGTTGAGGTATCACTTCATATGACAGGTATTGGAGGATGGACAGTTGAATCTAGAAAAGATTCATACGAGTGAGAACCCTGCGGATATGCTAACAAAGCCATTAGAAAAGGAGAAGTTGGAGCTACACTCCACTTTTGTTGGTCTTCGAGTTTGAGACTTGAAGAGGAAGAAACAAAGCTAAGGAAGGATCCAAGAATGACGTTGTACAGGTATGGTGCAGTAATTAATCTCCAAGTGGGAGATTGTTGAGTTATGGAGCTCAATTACTTCAGATTAGCATGGGATGTGAAACTTTCTGGAAAACACAGTAACCTTCATCAGTTATGGAGGGACTAGCATCGGTCACCTATGACTGACATCGGTTAGGAAAGGAGGAACTGACATTGGTTAGGGAGAACCGACATCAGTTACCTGTGTATGAGTGTTTTAATTAACTCTCAGGAATTAGATCTATTTTTTAATTGTATCTATTGATTGCATGGCTAAGTGCCCTAAGTTTATAAATACACCTATATAAGCATGAAAGCTAGGGTTTAGAAGTAAATTAAGAATTAACAAAATTTGATGATTATTGTGAGAATAATTTTGTGAGAGAGAGAATTCTTGGAGAAGAATAAAAAGCTTGAGTGAAAGAAAGTATTGTACATCTAAGAGGTGTGGAAGATTGTAAATCTTCAATTATATATCTTGTCAAAGCTTTGGATAATAGATTGGCTTGTTTCTTGGTGGACGTAGCCCACACTGGGTGAACCACGTTAAATCTAGTGTTGATTTATATCTCTTGTTTTATATATTTCTTCTGGTAGAATATCCACTTTTATTTGCATGTATGCTTAGATCTGATATATTATCTGTACAACTAGTGTGCTAACCCCAACATATAGAACTTGAAACTCCACTGATTTTTCTACCCCCCAAATGACCTTCATATGCCTTCATAACTTGCAACTTTTCAAATGCTTAGGAAAGATTTAATATCATATTTTTAGAAATAAAGATGATTATTATCATTATAATCCACTTGATATCATCACTTTTCATTATTGAACATAAGGTCATTAGGAAAGAATTACAACCCTAACTAAGAATTTAAAATGTGGAGGATAGAGAAATTTGGGGTTTTCATTATGAAATAAGAGAGAGGATTCTTTAGGATGAATGTTTCATGAAGAAGATCCTATGATGAATTTCACTTGTCACTTTACCAAATGTTCCAATTCAATGCTACAATATGGTGAAATCTACATATTGAATGCTTCTCCATGAGAAACTCCTTATATTAGACTCAAAAGTACCACAAACTTAAGTGTTTAGGAACAATTTTGAGTCTAACTTCATTGGTGATCCATAGTGTGTCAAAGATACATGAAGGTATCCTTCTTAAGAGGTTCCATCTAGAACACATACACCCTGGTAACTTTATTCAACATTACCACACTTCTACACTCTTGAAAGGGAATCTAATGGAGTAGGATTTTTATATTAGAAGCAATTCACTATGACAATATGAAACAATCACTACCAAACCATGAAAAACCTCCATTCTTTATCATCTTCAATATTGCAAACATGAATAGGAAAATGGAACAATTTATGAAATAGAATTGTCACTTACTTCTTATGAACACTTTTACACTGAAAAAGGAAACTTACCGACCATGTATTTTTAGCTAAGTGGAATGTAACATCTTACCTTTCTTGACTTCCAAAAGTAAAGTTAGAAATGAAAGTTTACATTGCCAATGCCTCTTCCACCTAAAACTACTCTTTCAGATCCTGAGATTTCTAATTACAAGGAAGTGCCCATAAGGAGGAAACTTACTATTTTTAGTAAGTGGAAATTTTCACCTTTTTTGGCTATGACCACCGAGACCGCCTTCTAGATTTCCTCTGTGCACATTTTCCAATTGAAACTTCTTTTCATAGGATTTCCATAAAGAGAAAGTTTCCTATGTAGGAGGCTTACTATTTTTTTTAAATTAGGACATTGGACTCAGTTATTGTCAAAATGAACTTTTTTTGATATGGGATTTTTCTCCTCGGTTGCACCTCTGAAAAATTTAAATCAATCTGTGTCTCCAAATGGAGATTTTAAATTATAAAAGTTTTCACCATAGGAAACAATGGGGTTTCTTCGCTGCAAAAAATATGGAACATGCATGCAAAAATTCTCTTCCTAGATTCTTGGATGGCCTCTAAACCCAAACTAGTATATTATGAGTAATTTTCTTTTGCTCAGTGTCAAAGTCTTGTCATGAAAAATCTTTTCATTTTCCATCTTCAAAAATCTGAGATCTCTTCATGTTTTCTTATTATTTAGATCATGGGAGATATGGCATCAATGGATAATCAAGAATCTCATGAAAATGCCAAGGATTCATCATAAATTTTTGGCATAGACCAACGACACAATAAGAATTGTGGGGGATGAGAAACAAATTGGCTAACCTTTGTAATTTCTATAGCTTTTGAGAATGAAGAGAGGGGGTGGGGAACAGTTTTTCCCCCATTTGTTCATTTTTTTTCAGGAAAATAGGTGCACAAATATGCACTTAGCCTTTTTGTGCCAAGTTTTTGTCACTTTTTCATTAAGAGAAATGAAGGGGGAAGCCACATTTAAGCACCTATAGGGGCCAGAAAAAGGTCTTTGTATGACGGTCCAGAATAAAACAAGGGTGGGGCACATTTTTAGTTCCCCATTAACCCCATTGGGATGGGTAAAATAGGTGCAAGAAAATGTGCCTTTCCCCTAGCTTGACAAGTGGCACTTTCAATCATGGGTGCAATGTGGATGGTGCAAGTCAAAATTGCAAAGGTGCTAAAACAGGGTCGTTAGGTCATATGAGTGACCAAAGGTAAAAGGGGTGGAGAGGCACACATTTTTTAATCACCTCTTATCCCTTTGGTAAGGTGTAATGAGGACATGAAAATTCTCCTAATCCTGGTGGTGCCACGTGTCTTTTTGGAAAATTGGCTAAGTACCGAAGAGCATACCTTGAGGGCAACTTGGAAAGGTCATAACTTGAGCTCCCAAATGATTTTTTGGGTGATTATTTATATTATTTTGCATCAAAAAGATATTTTTAGAGAATGGGATGGGTTCCATAGCTTTAGTATTCCCAAAACACTTCTAAAAACCTCATTTTTTCTTGGATCAGACTTATTATGCATGGAAATCAATGAGCTGGTAGAAAAATGCATAAGAATTTTGGTAGATCTGATTTCACCACCATGTATACTCTGAAAAATTCATTTCCAATGACATATTTTTTGGATCACCTCTTGATTAAGATCCCCAGAAATCACAATACTTTGAAAGTGTTCAAGTATTCTCTTGGATGCAACATCCTTCAGCCTCAAAAACCTACTTTTGTGAATTGGCTCCTAAACCTCTTGTTCCCATAATCTTCCTAGAATTAGTTGCAAAACTAATTCTTATCCTGAATACACCTTCATGATGAATTTGAGGTAATATACATTTCTTTAATGATGGTGCACTTATCTTATAAAGGTGATGATAGCTATCCCTCTCTAAGCTTTGCTTGAAACCTCCTTTAGAGAGATCATTGTTCTTAAAGTACTTGAATGATCCTATTTTTTACTAAATCACCTACAGGAAACTGATGACATTAACATTTGGAACCTTTAAAGGATATATATTGGAATTGACACTAGGGAATAGGTTGACCTGGGGTTGTCTAGAAGGTATGACATATGACAAATTTTGATACTAGGGTACAATTGCCCATGTTTTCAGGTGAATTTTTGGATGCAAAAACACAAGACTATAATTAACTAAATCTATTTAGCTAACTATATTATGCATCTTCAAGAACATGAGGACTTAACATACCATTAGTTCATACAAATACATATCAACCTTTATATTTTCTCAAGTAACTGATCCATTGGGCTTACACATAGCTTATGAAACCTAGATAGCTCATGAAGGAATCTTACACACCAAACAAGATTTCAAGAATGCACTTAATGAAAGGGAAACACTTTTCCTAAAATCACCTTTTTATAATGTGGGGGAAGAACACATTAGGTCACTTATAAGTTTATACCATTTGCAAGCATACCTATGCCAATCATAACCTTGAATTTGAATCTATGACAAAGCCATATGCTCAGTCTCTAGAAAGTAGCCTCCAAGAAAATCCTCAATTACTTATAAAAGTTGAATACTTTCATCACTATCTATCCTACCTTGTAGGAGTGAGCCTACATGACCTTCTTGATACCCATACCTTCACTTTGAAATCTTATTGACATTCATCCTCTTTCAATATAATTGTCATCTTCAGATGTCAGTTTCCTTCCAAATCAGAGGATACTGACCCATGGTGCTATTTTTCATAAAGTTATCTGATGTCACTCCCCCCAATGTAGCTGGTTTTAACACATCACAACTTTTGATCGTTTCACATAGATATTTCATTCTCACACATGTTCATTCACCTTCTTCATGCAAGGAGCCTTGAATTCATATTTTTGACCCATATAAATAAAAGGTGTTTGAATGTTTAACAAAGGATAAAATTGACCTCATATCCATCTTGTATAGCCATAACATGAGCTAAGAAATTGAGACTTATATCGGGATCTTCTGCACTTTCTGTCACTTTCAAGATATCTTGTATTGAATCCTTCTTTAGTACTTCCAAAGTTCATCTTCACCCTTATTTATAAACTCTTCGTTTATAAATTCAAGGAAGCCATCTCAAGGCACTGCTCCAATATCTTGAGGATCATTACATTCTATCACTTCTTCATCTGGAGGAATCTCACCTTTGAGGACTTCAAAACTCATTTTTTCAAATTCTTCATAAGAGAAAGAATCATCCTCTTGAAATGGGAAATAAAAGGCTTCAATTTCATCATCCATTGGCTCAAGAGGAATATGGGGTTTTTCACCTTTCTTTATTTTGTTGTGACCATCCTTATTGATTATCATGCATATCCATAGCTTATATTAGGAGTGCAATACTAAGCTCAGGATCTTCTATTCTTTCTATGGCTCTTAGGAGTTCTAGAATAGATTGTTCTTTCAAAAAAATTAGGGGTTTATCACAAGATGGATTTGTCTCTTCATATATGATATGATTGAAAGTGTCTTCATCCCCAAATTTGAATGAAAATCTATCCTCCTCCTGGGTAATTATATAAGCTGATTTCACCATTTTCAAATCATCAAGAACCATTACATCTTCTTCTTGGATCACATAATTTGGAAACTCGGGGCTATCCTCTTGTAAATCAAATTTTCCCAATGCTTCTTCAATATCCATACCCTCTCAGAAATAAATACTTGGTCCTATCAAAATGAAGATCTCCTCTTCCTCCTCAGTTTTCACAAAATGATTCATCCTCCTACTATTTTATTACCGAATTTTGGCTCCAGGGTTTCCTATATTTTACACAGTGTACCTCATTTTCTTCTTTAGAAACAATCATCCCATGTCTCCTTTCACTAGAATGATTTTAGAAGACCAATTCATCAAGATTTTCCCTCCTAAGTGTTGGAAAAAACGTCTACTTAATAGCCTTCCAAATGAAGCTGGAATGTATGCTACTAAGATCATAATTGATACCTTCTTTTCTAAAAATTTGGCGAGGGCCACTTGTGAATATTTTATATTTTTGACAAGTGGGACTTCTTTTGACCCAATGGAGTAACAAGATCCACCAATAAAAGCCATGGAAATTTTAAGAACCTTGAAGACCTTTAAAGGCATCACATTGTCAGAGGCACCTAAATTTATTATGAAATTGTTCAATACATATTCTCCAACAAGAAGATAGATATATAATGGGTTGTCCTTATTGATCTTCGATGCACTCAGAGAAAGCATGTTTTTTGATGGAGGTGTAGGGTGGTTTGGCATTTTTCCTTTTTAACTAGGGGTCGCAGCATTTGGTTTTAAACTGTAAGTCTTGATATGCCAGAAAAATCTCTCAAATTTGTTGGGGTGAGTACACAAATGTTTGGTTTTGTTCTCATATTCTATGAATTCAAAAGGGGTGGATGCAAACAAGGGGATGGAGGGACTAATTTTGGATTTGGGATAGGCTTGGAATTAGGGGGTAGATGTTTAGGGAACAAAGTGTATTTTGAAAGTTACCCTAATAAATTTTGAAGCACTAGATTTTGGGAAGCAAATTTTGAATTATAAAAATCATTAGAAGACTTACTTGGGATAATGGGTGACCTCTCTCTTATCATAGGATTCATTTTATCCAATGTGTACTCCATGCAAGGTGGGATTAGAGATCCTTAGCTGATTTTTTTTATGGAGTCACCACATGAGGATCTTTAGTCTTCTTTTTATTTGCAACAGTGGATTGATATGTTCCCTTTTAAGACTAGGAGCTTGTAGAAAACTACACATGAGAGGTTAGCTATGTCTATGTCATCATCTTCCTTATCTCCATAATACTCACAAAATGTAATATGTGAATCATTATCTAATTCCACAACCTCTATAAAATCATCATCTCTTCTTTCTTTTTTGAGCCCTTCTTCATCCTCTTAAATTCTAAAACCTGCATTGATGGAAAGAGCCTCCAAGGAGATATTTTGTGGAGATCTTGCAATTTTATTTTTTTTATTTCTTTGAGGAGACATTCATTCAAAAATTTCACTCTTCAATGTTTTCATTTTATTTTCCAATTTCTATAGCAATGGATCTGTTCTCTCATCTTTTGGATGTTGACATTTACCCTCTAAAGGGTTCTTAATCTTCCCAAATAGGATGAGTTCATATTTAACTTTGATGGCCTTTTTTTTGTTTTTGGGAGGTCTCTTGGATGGACCCTTCATAGGAAAAATCCTACCTCTGGTATTTGAGAATTAATGAAGAATCTTTTGACATTGTTTTCAGATGGTGAATCATCTTTCGGTATCCTGTGGAGCAACTGGTCAAAATGATCGATGAATTCTCTCATGGTTTCATTTGATTATTTTCTTATTTGTGCTAATTGAACAAGGAGATCTTGATAGTCCTCAATAGATTTGAATCTTTCTTCGAACTTGGTTTTTAGGTCCTCCCAACTATTAATTGATCTGGCGGGAAGTAGATAGAACCATTCTGTTCCTTTTTCTTAGAGATATTCCATGAACAACCTTATGAAAACATCTTCATGTTTGACTCATAGAATCCCATATAACGTGGTGAAGGAAGTGATGTGTTCTTCACGAATTTGTGTGCCTTCACCTTTGAAATTTGGAAATTTCTTATGAGAACATGTTGGTAGATTGTGAAGAGGGAGTGTGAGAGTGAGTGGACCTATATTTTTTCCCCATGGAACAATTGGTTGAGGTCTTTCTACTTCGTCTACCATTTTTTTTGTTTCATCTTCATATTATTCTCTTACTTAGTTAAATTAGTCTTCCAATACCTCTTCAAGTTCTCATTCCTCTTCACTCAGGAACTCAATGCTCAACAGTGGTTAAAATATTGGAGAATTAGTAGGAGGGTATCAACTAGAGTATGAATGGGATTACTAGGAGTACCACTTGAAGAATCAGATGGGGAAAAGTCTCAAGAGAAGTAGTATGGTTTATCTCTGATTTGATTTTATTGATTTTTCAAATCCTTAAAAATAGGATAAACAATTCCTCTCAACATGTTCAACTTGGTATATCTTTTTTCAACTAGTTTTAGGAAATATTGCAATGGGAATATGAAAGGACACTATGAAATATGAAATGTCACTTGCAGGAACTGATAGTGTGTCTTTTAGCAATGGATTTCCATCAATTCTCTTTTTTATTTTTCCAATTTTAATATTTTTTCGTATTTTGTAATATTTGATATTTTAATATTTTTTGTGATCGTATTTTGGTTGCAGATGTTGCGAAGTCTTCCCCACAGTGGGTGCCAAAAACTGTTGGTGAGAAAAAACATTGGGGTAGAAAAATTGGTGGAATTCTTTCCAATGATGTGGGAATTTAATTCCTTCTACTTAAACAATGTAGAGCCTATGTGTTTACATGCATGTGTGAAAAGTGTTTTCTGTTGTCGCCTTGTGGTCGGAGATCCAACAGGGGCACTCCACTAACCCTGCAGAAAAGCTAGAAATTACATGTTGGAGAGGACCTTACTTAGAGAGTGAGAAAGGGGAGTGAGAAAAAATGGAGAGGGATTAATGTTGTAGTTATAAACTAAAAATCATGCAGCCATTAATCAAAAATATTCAAAAAAATGTAAGTTAAAAAGAAAAATTTAAGCAAATGACAATAAGATCAATTAAGATTTATGAGCACAAAATATCGATAAATTCCCCAGTCAAAAATAAGAGAAACTCCTTCTTCTTTTATTGATGCTTTAGAAATATTCTACATGGTAAGAGTGGGAAGAATGTAGAGGTGAGAAGTAGAAGAAATGTTATCTCTTTGTTTCTTCACAATGAATACTCTCTCATGAACTCAGAAAAAATGCTAACCCTTTGAAAAGAGATTGCCTTTCCAATTTAAAGAACTTGAAAATGATTCTTTGTCTACCCCCCAAATGACCCTTCATATGCCTTCACATAACTTGTAAATTTTTGAATGCTTAGGAAATATTTGAGTCCCTTTTTATGAAATAAAGGTGACTTATTACATTATAATCCTAAAGTCACTTTTATTTACAAAAATAAGGCATTATGAAAAAGTACAACGCAAATGAAGAATTAGAATGTGAAGGAGAGAGATATTTTAAGGGTAGACAAGAGAGAGAAATAAGATAGAGGATGGATAAGGAAGAATTCAGATGAAGAAGTTGCCTCTAATGAAGTCCACTAAATTTTGTTAGAAAATTTGATGAAATGATTCATTATGGTGAACTTTGAATCCTTGAATGATTTATACCATGAGAAACCTCCTTTAGATGACCCACAGACACCGTGAACTAAGTGTTTAGAAAATATATTGAGTGATCCCATTGGTGACCATGAGTGTCACTCATGAAGACCCCTTTTAAAGAGGTTAGAGATGAAAAATGGGCCCTAATGACCTTTAAAACATGGTCACATTATTGCACTGATTGAAAGGATTTGATGAAGTGCATTTGAGTATTGAATAATGTCCATTCCGAAATATGAAATACTCTACCCAAACCATGAAAACCCTCCATTCCTATGATCTTCTGATTGTACACATGAATGGGAAATTGGAAAAATCTGTGAACTTGAATTCATTGCTTCCTAAAACACTTCCTACATTGAAAAAGGGCAACATACTATTTTTAGTAAGTGTCAAATTTCACCTTTCTTAACCCCATCAAATGAAGTTATCTTTTATGATTGTATCTACATAATCCTCTTCCCCCAAAACTACTCTTTGAGATGACTTAATAATTATAGCAAGTGCTAATATAGGAAATGTACTATATTTAGTAAGATATTTTCACCCTTTTCGGCTCTAACCACCAAGATTTTCCTTCTAGATCACCTCCATGCACACTGCTTATGTCGAAAGTGATTTCTATATAGGATTGCCAAAATAGAAATTATATGTGTATGAGGATTACTTTTTGTTGGAAATTACGGTTCTGGACCTCAGTTTTTGATGAAACAAAATTTTCTGATATGGGATTTTTCTCCTCAGTGCACCTCTGAAATTTCAACTCAATCCGGTGTCTAGGATTAGAGATTTTAAATTTCAAATTTTTCTTCACTATAAAAAATATGGAGTGTGCATAGAAAAAATTTATTCTTTGATTCTCATGGACTTTTAAAAACTAGAAGATTGAAAAAAATGGAATGTTGATATATGCACTTGTTTTTTAGTTATGAGCAATTTTCTTTCATGGGCTTTGAAGTCTTCTCAAGATAAAATCTCATTTTCTATCTTAACAAATCTGAATTTATTCATGTTTTATTCTACCTTATATAATGGAGATATGGAAATAATCAATTTAGAAAGGAAATGTAAATGTTGGAGGAATGATTCAGAGAAAATTTTGGCAGAGTTTCGACAGCAGAGGGAGAATGCGAGGGTTTGACAAAAATTTGGCTAAGTGTTTGAATTTATAGCTTTTGAGCATGAAGAGAGGGGTTGGGTCACATGTTTTTTCCCTATTTTCCCCTTTGTGTGGGAAAATAGGTGCACCAAAATTCCCATTATCCTTATTAAGCCAAGTGTCGATCAATCATTCACTAAGAGAAATGAAGGGGGAAGCCACAATTAAGCACCTGAGGATTGGAAAAAGGTCACATGAGGATCCAGAAAGAACACAAAGGGTGGGGCATATTTTTTTGTCCCCATTTTCCCTTTGGTTTGGGTACAATAGGATTAATAAAATACACCTTTCCCCTGGATTAACAAATGGAGATCATGCAGGGGTAGGTGGAGGAGCAAGTCAAAACGGTCAAAGGTGCTAAAAGAGGGTTCCCAAGTCATATGAGTGAAAAAAGGTAAAAAGAGGGGAGGAAGAAATTTTTCAACTCTTTTCCCTTTGATAAGGTTCAATGGGTACCTAAAAATGTGCCTCATCATGGTCGTCCCATGTGTCCCTTTGGAAAATTGGCTAAGTACCGAAGAGCATACCTTGAGGGTCGGCTTGGAAAGGTCATAATCTGAGCTCCTAGACGAGTTTTTGGGTCCTTCGTTATCTGATTTTGCATGAAAAAATTCATCTGTAGAAGAGTGGGAGGGGTTACATGGCTGGATTCTACTTGAAAAAATTATAAAATCCTTCTTTTTTCTCAAGATCTCCCATTGTGTATGGAAAGAATGAACTTTCCTGAAAAATGCATAGTACTTTTGGTAGATATGATTTCACCTCCATTTAGGGGATTGAAAACTATTACCAATGGTATATTTTTCATCTCATAACTCCTTACATAGATCCTGGAATCACTCCTCAAAGTTGAGCTACTTTTTACGATGAAAGCTCCTACGGCCTCAAAAACCTACTTTCAGTGAATTGGATCCTAAACCTCTGATACTTCCCAAAATATTCCTAAATATATTCCTTGATATTTATGGCTATTTAATACACATAAATGATGAATATTATTCACCTACACTTCTCAAATGATGATGTAATTGGCTTAGAAAGGTTGATGAAAGCCCTCTCCAAGTATGCTTGAAAACCCGCCTTGAAAATCACTACCCCAACGACACTTAAATGATATTTATTTTCCTAAATCACATAGGGGGGATGATGAAATTCATATAAGGACCATTTAAGTATATATTATTGGAATTTACACTGAGGGGTAGGGTGATCTGGTGGTGTCTACAAAGGTATAACATGAAAATTTTAACGCTAGTGTATAGTTGTCCTGTATTCAAGTGAATTTTGCCCATGCAAAAACATAGGACACCAAATGGATCTAGCTTGGAGAAATGTTATAGATCAAGAACAATGAGGATATGACATAAAAAATTCCAGTATATCAACATATATATTTGACCAGTGCCTTATCCATTAGGTTACACAGAGTTGTTCAAACAGATAGCTAGAAGGAGTACACACACACACGAAAAAAAACACACAACACACGAAAAGTAAAGAATGCACACAACAGGAAGGGAAACACACACATCTAATCACCTATGGTACAATGTGAGGGACACCCCACATTCAATCCAAAAAATTTCCTTTCTATATGTTACCCTTAAAATGGTAACACTAAATGATGAAGCTCTCCAAAGCCATTGACTGGTTCTAGAAATTAGCCTCCTCTCCTCAACTGCTTATGAAATCCAGATGCTTTCATCACTATCTATGTAACTTGAATAATTGATCCTATATGATATTCTCTATTCTCATACCTTAACTTAGAACTTCCATTGCCTTCATCCTATTTGAAATAATTTTCATAGTATTAGTTTCCTTCCGTGCTTACCCACATTGCTGATTTTTCATTGAGTACCTCATCATTCACCCAAGGTTGGTTTTCATTCAAATTGTGTAAATCTTCATAGATATTTTCATTCCTATATTCATGTTCATTCACCTCCTTCTTTCAATGATCCTTTAATTCATCTCTTTAACCCATATCAATACGAGGTGTTTTTTAATTTTGAACGGAGGATAAAAAATTACCTCATATCCATCTTGTATAGTCATAATATGAGCTAAGAGGTTAAGACTTATCTCAGGATCTTCTGCACTTTCTTCCACTTCCCAGATATCTTGTAATGAATCATTATTTTGTACTTCCAATAGTTCATCTTCACCCTTATTTTAAAACTCTTTGTTTATAAATTCAAGGCAGCCATCTCGAGGATCATTACATGTTATCACTTCTTCATCTAGAGGAATCTCAACTTTTAGGGATTCAAAAGTCCTTGATTCAACTTATTCATAATAAAAATGGTCCTCATCTTCAAATGGGAAATAAAATTCTTCAATTTCATCATAACATTCATCATCCATTAGCTTAAGAGGAACATTGGGTTCTTCACCTGCTTTATTTCGTTGTGACCATCCTTATTGATTGAGGATTCCAAATTGGATTATTTCTTGTCTTCCATATCCATAGCTTGCATTATGAATATTCTATTTCATTTTTGGCTCCATAAGTTACTACACAAATGTTCTTTCAAAGCTTTTGAGGGCTCATCACAAGCTGACTTTGTCTTTTCGTGGATGATATGATCGAGAACGTCTCCATCCCCAAATGGGAATGAGAATATCTCATCCTCCTAGGTAAGCATACAATATTATTTCTCCATTTAGAAATCATCAAGAATTATTTCTTTTATTCCTCGCTCGTATCATCTAGAAACTAGGGGCTATCCTCTTACAACTCAATTTTTCTCAATGTTTCTTCAAGATCCATACCCCCTCGGAAAGGGATACTTGGTCTTATCAAACTATGGATCTCATATTCCTCCTCAATTTTCATAGAATGATTCATTCTCCTGCTATTTTGGTAAAAAAATTGGCTCTAGGGTTTCCTAATTTTTACACTGTGTACCTATTTTACTTCTCTAGAAGAAATATTCCCATGTCTCCTTTTACCAAAATGGTTTCACAAGAAAAATTCCTCTAGATTTTCCCTCCAAAGTGTTGGCAGAAACTTCTACTTAACATCATTCCAAATGAATTCAAAATGTCTCCTCCTAATATCATCATTGAAACCTTCTTGTCTGGAAATTTAGCGAAGGCCAGCTTTGTATCTTTGGTGTTTTCAACAAGTGGAACTTATTTGAACTCCATGGAGTAACAAGAGCCACTGAGTGAAGTCCTGGTGAGTTTAAAATCCTTCGTGACGTTTACAGGAATCGCGTTGTTAGAGGCACCTAAATCTATTATATAATTGTTCAATACATATTCTCCAATGAGAAGGGAGACATAGAAAGGGTTAACCTTATCTGTCTTTTATGTTATAAGATAAAGCATGTTTCATGACAGAGGTGCAGGTGGTTTTTGGTGGTATTCCTTTAAAACTAGGGTTCATAGCATTGGGATTTGAATTACCACTCTTGATATGATGGAAAAATCTCTCAAATTGTTCTAGGTCAATAAAAAAATATTCAGTTTCATTAATCTACACTTTGGTTGTGTTTGCATGTTTTATGAAGTCAAAAGTGGTAGATGCAGACAAAGTGGATCAAGGGATTACTTTTGGATTCAGGATAGGCTTAGAAGTAGTGGTATATTATTTTGTGAAGGGAGTGTATTTTGAAAGGTACACTAGGAACTTTTGAAGCACTAGATTTTGCAGAAGTGGATTTTGAATTAGAAGAAGCATTAGAAGACTTACTTGGCATAACAGGTGACATCCCACTTGTCACAGGATCAATTTTCTCCATTTTGGACTCCATGTAAGGTCAGAGTGGAGATCCTTGACTAATTATTTTGTTTTACAGAGTTTCCACAAGAGAATATTCATTCTTCTTTTTCATTCTAGTAGTAGAGTGATATGTTCCCTTTTGAGACTGGGAGCTGGTGAAAACTGCACATGAGAGGTTGGTTATGTCTATGTCATCATCGTCATTATATCCAGAATGCTCATAGAATCTAATATGTGAATCATTCTCCACTTCCTCAACCTCTAGAAAATCATCATCTCCATTATCTTTTTCGAGTCATTCTTCGTCCTCTTGAATTCTACAACTTGCATTGATAGGCATAGCCTCCAAGGCAAGATTTTAAGGATATCCTACAATCTACTTTATGTTATTTCTTTGAGGATACATTCGTTCAAAAATTTCCCTCTTCAAGGATGTCATTTCATTTTCCAATTTCTACATCAATGGATCTATTTTCTCATCTTTTGGATGTTAAACTTTACCCTTCAAAGGGTTCTTATCTTCCTAGACAGGATGAGGTCATCTTCAACTTCGATGGCCATTTTTTGGGTTTGTGCAAGGTCCCTTGGTTGGACCCTTCATAGGAAGAATCCTACCTCTGGTGATTGAGAATTAATGAAGAATATTTTGACATTATTTTTAGATGGTGAATCATCTTTCGGTATCATGTGGAGTAACCGGTCAAAATGAGCTATGAAGTCTATCATAGTTTCATTTGATTCTTTCCTTATTTTTACCAATGGAATGAGGGGATCTTGATAGTCCTTAGTAGATTTGAATCTTTCTTCAAACTTGGTTTTGATGTCCTCCTAATAAGTAATTAATCTGGTGGGCAAGAGGTATAACCATTCTATTTCTTTTTCTGGGTGAGATACTACAAACAACCTTACAAAATTGTATTCATGGTCATTTCCAAGAATACCATATAACGTACTGAAGGTGGCGATGTTTTCTTCAAGAATTTGTATGTCGTTTTGGAAAGTTCTTACAGGAAAGTGTTGGTAGATTGTGAAGAGGGGGTGTGAGAGTGAGTGTACCTGATTTATTCCCCATGGAAAAATTAGTTGAGGTATTTATGATTCATATGCCATTGTTGTTTCTGTTTCAGATTTAGATTCTACTCTTGCTTTGACAAATTCTTCTTCCAATTCTTCTTCTTGTTTTCATTCTTCTTCACTCGGGAACTCAATGATTAACGATGATTCAAATATATGATATTTTTTAGGGGAATTGTCAATAAGAGTTTGAATGGGATTACTAGAAGTACCACTTGAATAATCAGATGGGGATGAGGCTTGAGAGAAGTAGAATGGATTATCTCTTATTTCATTTTGTGGATTTTACAAAGCCTTAAAAATAGGATCAACAATTCCTCTCATCCTGTTCAACGTGGTATATATTTTTTCAACTAGTTTCAGGAAATCTTGTGATGGGACTATGAAAGGAAACTATTGGATACAAAAGGTCACTTGCAGGAACTGATATTTTTTCTTTCAACAATGGATTTCCATCAATTCTCTTTTTTTTCAAATTTTTGTATTTTTGGAATATTATAATTTTTCTTATATTTTTTTGTGATCATATATTGGGTGGAGATGTTGCCATGTCTTTCCCACGGTGGGTGCCAAAAATTATTAGTGAAAAAAAAAATTGAGTAGAAAAATTGGTAGAATTCTTGCCAATGCTCTAGGAATTGAATTCCCTCCACTTGAATGATGCATCTTCGTGTTTATATATACATGTGAAAAGTGGTTTATGTGGTGGCCTTACAGACGGGGATCCAAAATGGGTACTTTACTGACCCTATAGATAAGCTAGCAATTACTTACTAGAGATGTCCTTACTTAGAGATTAGGAAAGGGAGTGAGAAAAAGGGAGAGGGATTATTGTTCTAGTTAGAAAATCAAAATCCTACAACCATTAAACAAAAAATTCCAACACATGTAATTTTAGAAGATACAATTAAGCAAATGATAAAAAACCAGTTAAAATTTATGATCTCAAAGTATCAATAAATCTCTTATTCAAAAATGGTGAAAAAATCCTTTTTTATTGTAATTTCTTTGTTTCTTCAAAATAAATACTCTCTCATCAACTAAAAAAAATGACAACCCTTTAGAAAGACATTTCCTTCACAATTTATAGAACTTGAAAATGAAAATTTGTATACCCCCCAAATGACCCTTTATATTCCTTCACATAACTTATGACTTTTTGAATGCTTAGGAAATATTTAAGTCCCCTTTTATGAAATAAAAGTGACTTATTACATTATAATCCTAAAGTCACTTTTAATTACAAAAAGAAGGCATTCTAAAAAAGTGCAACCCCAATGAAGAATTAGAATGTGGAGGAGAGATATATCTTGGGAGGAAGAGAAGAGAGAGGAAGGATAAGGAGGAATGTCAAGGAAAAAGCTTACTCTGTTGAATTCCAGTAAAATTTACAAGAAAATATGATGAAATGCTCTAATATGGTGAACTCTTAATCCTTGAAGACTTTACATCATGAGAAAACTCCTTTGGATGACTCACAGACAACATGAAATAAGTGTTTAAGAAATATTTTGAGTGATCCCACTGGTGACAATGAGTGTCACTCATGAAGATCCTTTCTGAAGAGGTTGGAGCTAGAACATGAACCTGATTGACCTTTAAAATATGGCCACACCGTTGCACTTATTGAAAGGATTTTATGAAGAGAATTTTAGTACTAAAGAATTCTCATTCCGTAATATGAAATAATCACCCCACAACATGAAAAACCTCCATTCCTATGATCTTCTAATTGTACACATGAATGGGAAACTGAAACAATCGGCGAACTTGAATTCATTGCTACCAAAAACACTTTCTACATTGAAAAAGGAAAATTTCTATTTTTAGCAAGTGTCAAATTTCACCTTTATTGAATTAAAAAAGCTACAATATTTCAAAAAATTCATGTTGATCCATGCACTGGTATTTTAGTTACGAGTAATTTTCTTTCGCGAGCTTTGAAGTCTTCTTAGGAAAAAATTTCATTTTTTGTCTTCACAAATCCAGATTTCTTCATGTTTTCTTCTTTCTTGGATCATGGAGATATTGTGGAAATGGATTGAGCAAGGACATGGAAATCATGGAGGAATTATTAAGAGAAAACATTGGTAGAGTTTCAACAGCGGAGGGAGAATGTGGGGATTTGAGAAAAATTTGGCTAAGTGTTTGATTTTATAGCTTTTGAACATGAAGAGAGGGGGTGCGTGTATTTTTTGTCTCTATTATCCCATTTTTTCAGTAAAATAGGTGCAAAAAATTCTCCTTAACCTTTTTGCACTGAGTTTCAGACTGAGAGAAATGAAGGGGATGTCACATTCAAGCACCTGGGGGCCGGAAAAGGGTTGCATGAGAGTCCATAAGGAAACCAAAGGGTGGGGCAAATTTTGTGTCCAAATTTTACCTTTGTTTTTGGGATAATAGGTGCAAGAAAATTATACTTTCCCATCACTTGGAAATTTACAAGCATGTAGGGGTAGGTGGAGGAGCAATTCAAAATAGTTAAAGGTGCTAAAAGAGGGTCGTTTAGGTCATATGAGTGACCAAAAGTTAAAAAGAGGGGGAGAGAAAAAAAATTTCACCTATTATACATTTGGTAATGTGTATTGGGGACATGTAAATTCACCTCATCATGGTGGTGCCATGTGTCCCATTGGAAAATTGGATGTACCGAACAGTGTACCTTGAGGGATGACTTGGAAAGGTCGTAACTTGAGCTCCCAAATGAGTTTTTGGGTTCTTCTTTAAATGATTTTATATGAAAAATACATTTTGAGAAGAATGAGAGTGGTATCATGGCTTGATTTTTCTTGAAAAACTTCATAAATACTCATTTTTTTCTTGGTATTACCCGATTTGCATGGAAAGAATGAGTTCTCCTGAAAAATTTAGAATACTTTTATCGATCTAATTTTCACACCATGTAGGGGACGGAAAATGATTTCTGATGATATATTTTTTGGCTCATAAATCACTTATGGTGTTCTCAGAATCACTCCTCAAAGTTTAGGTAAATTTTATGGTCAAAGCTCCTTCGGCCTCAAAAAACCACTTTCAGTGAATTGGCTCCTAAACCTCTAAAAATTCCCATAATATTCCTAAATATTTCCCTTGATCTTTCTATATCCTTGATACACTTCCATGATGATTATGATTCTTCTACACTTCTCTAATGATGGTAAACTTGTCTTAGATAGGTTGATGAAAGCCCTCTCTAAGTATGCTTGAAAACTTGCCTTGAAAATCAATGCTCCAATGACACTTGAATGATTTTTATTTTCCTAAATCACCTAGGGGGACTGATAAAATTCACATAAAAACCACTGAAGGACAATATTGGAATTCACACTAAGGGGTAGGTTAATCTGGGGGTGTCTAGAAAGGTATGACATGAAAAATTTGACACTAAGGTTTAGTTTTCATGTTTTCAGGTGAATTTTTCCCATGCAAAAATACATGACAATATACATCTAAAATACTTAGATAATGAAATATAATTACTTGGTGAATTTTTTCCATGAGCCCATGAAAATGGGGATATTTCTTGATAATAGGGGATGACCATCCCAAGCATTCATTGAAAATTGTGCATCTTTACCATTAAAAGAGCTTCTTTTTAATCATAGCTTCTCCAATTTTAAGAATGAACACAATGGGGGATCCCTTGAGGGAATACAAAGTAAAGAAATCTGATTTAAAGGGGAATTTTAAGAAGATACCAGTAGATTTTCACATCTAAATCTTGACAATTTAGATGGGAAGAATGCAAGTAAAGACCTCCATCATACTTGTGAAGACACAACATTTCCCATTTCACCGAGGACCATGTTTTAATGAGTCTAGGTCCTCTCTATAATAAATTTTGGTAAATTTGGTTAATTTATTTAAATATAGCTTTGGGTACATGTAAGATTGAGGGGAAGAATATGGGAATGACTTGTAGAACTCCTTTTGATTAACTTAATTCTACCCCCAGAGAAAAACATTTATGATTCCAATTGGAAATTTTAGTTTTCAAGCTATTCAAATACTCAGCCCCATTCTGATAAGTTGTTGTGCTTAAAAAGTATACCAATATAATTAACCAGAAAAACAACTCTTCTAAAGAAATGCTTATCTAATATCATAGATTCTTGTCTAGCAGAGGTATAAGAGAATAACGTTTTGAACTTATCCTCATTAATGACCTTCCCAGTGGCATTATGCAAGTATTCTAACTTCTTGTTGAAATTAGATGCTTATTGAGAAGAGGCCTTTCCCATAAGTGATGAATCATCAACTAATTCCAAATGGGTCATAGGTTTAAGACCACAGGATAAATTGACGCCAACAATGGCTATATCTTCTCTCTCTTTAGATATGATTATTCTCAGGCTCTCAGCTAGGATGATGAACAAATAAGGAAACAAGGGTGTCTCCTTGTTGTATCCCTCTGGAAGCTAGAATAGGGACATAAGGAGTGTCATTCACAAGATCTGAAAATCAAACTGACGCAATATAACCTCTCACCCATAGAATACATTCATGTGAGAAACCAAGTTTCTTAATAACTCTTAAAAAAAAGGCCAAATCAACCTTTTCATAAGCTTTAGAAAGGTCCAATCTAATCAACATTGCTAGAGATTTTTGGAGATATATTAAATGGAGGGAGTTTTTAGCTAGAAAATCTCATCAAGAATCTATTTGCCCATAACATACCCTCCTTGTTCAGGGGAGATGAAATTTTTAAGGAGGGCTTTTAGTTTATCGGCCATGATTTTAGAAATTATTTTATACAAAACATTGCATAACATAATAAGTAAAAAAGAAAAGATATGTTACACAACCTTTTCTTTAGGGACTATGGTAGTAAAGGTCTTGTTGACCTGTTTTAGGATGAATTTATTAGATCTAGCTTCTTCCACAGCCTACCAAAGACCACCCATTAATGATGTCCCAAAATTACTTATAAAATTCACTACAAAACTCATCTAATTTAGGGTTTTTCCCTTTTCTCATACAATGTTTCCTAAATAGGAAAAAAAACTCCCAACTCAAGTTGCCAAGAAAACTCTAACTAAATTTGACTAAATCTACTCTAGGTGGTGGAAATTACTATTTTTAGTAGTTTACTAAAACCTGCTATTCTTAGTAAGTTTGCATGCTTATTTGTAACGGGAAAAAAAAATTGCCACACATCTTCTACATACCTAAATTAGAGTAATTCCCAACTTTTCAACTCATAAAGTAACTAAGAGACTAAAATTAACTAATTCCCTAAAATAGGAAAAAACTGAACTACAACTTAAATCCTAATTTTTTACCTCAAGATGGCAGATTTCGGACCCGAAAATGTGCCAAAACATGCTCCAACTAGTAATCCTAGTTGACCGGTGCATTCGTCTCATTCAAAATAGGTGGTTTAAAAAAACCATGAATCCAATCGATACACCTGGAGCACAAGTTATGACCTTAACAAGTTCCTACTAATTTTGGCACATCATTCTCCCCTACTTGAAAAAACACAACTCTTGCAAGTTGTCTTCTTAAAAACTACTTCCATTTATCTACATCCAGCTTCTTAATCCCCCACGTTGTGACCCAAGTATTTTCCTCTTGTTCCAATCCTTACTAATGTACCAAATATTTGTTGTATCTCCCATGTCATGTGTCCATTGTTTTTCTTATTTAGAATCTAATCCACTTCTTCTTTCTTCTTCACTGGAACCTGTTGCCTCCAATATAATACTTCATCAATAAAATCCTCTTTTGCACCATCCCCATGAAAAGAATACAAGTCTAAAATATTAAACATTAAAGAAATATCAAAATTCCTTAGAAATTCTACCTCATAATCATTATCATTTATTTTTTTGATGATTTTGCAAGGACTAATATTCTTGTACTTCAACTTTTTATAGATTCCTTTTGGAAACCTTTCCTTCTGCACAGGTATACCATAACCAACTCAATAACTTTAAATACCTTTCTCCATCTGTGCACATATTTTATTTCCTTCTACTTATCATTACTATTCTATAGCTTCTTCCGCACTTCTTCCTACAATTGTAGTATATGTTTAGAAAATGCATCTGCATCATCATTGACTCTACCATCAACTGGTAGTTGTATCAAATCTAACACCCCATTTGGATTACTCACATACAAAATTGAAAATGTAGACTTTCCTGTGGATCTATTTATGGAACTGTTATATGAAAACTCATCTTGTGGTAATGCTAAGTCCCATTGTTTTGGATTTTCCCAAACTATGCAACTTAACAGGTTTTCCAAACTCCTATTTACCACCTTTGTTTTCCCATCAGCCTGAGGATGATAGGCACTATTGAACTGTAGTTGAGTTCCCATCTTCTTCTATAAATTTCTCTAGAAAATAATTAATAACATGGTGTCCCTATCTGAAGTAATGGTTTTTGGAACACCATGCAAATGAACAACTTCTATGAAAAAAAAATCTGCTACTCCTAGTCACATCACTTGTTTTCTTGCGGGAAACAAAATGAACCATCTTATAAAACTTATCAACAACCATTAAAAATTGATTCATTAACTCGTTATGTTTTTAGTAATCCCAAAACAAAATCCATACTCATATCTATTCACAGCCCTTTTAGGAACAGGAAACGACATATATAACCCTTTATTCTATGCATGGCCTTTCGAGAATTTCCAAATTCGACACCTCTCCACATATCTTACCACATCTATTTTCAGCTTTGGCCAATAGTATTTCTCTGCTATCAAGGCTATCATCTTATCTTTACCAAAATGCTCAGTCAATCCTCCTCTATGTAGCTCTTTCACTATATTCTCTTTCATAGACCCAACTGGAATACATAGGTGGCATCCCTTGAATAGATAGTCATCCTATAAAATGTACTCATCCTATACATCTCCTACATCATCTGAGAATGGACGAATTAACCTTTCAACAATATTCTTGAAATCATAATTAGAAGAATACAAACCCTTTATTACTTCAAAACTGCCACCCTTCATTTTCCATAGTGGTAAACAGAGTCACTCACTTACTCAATGCATTTGCAAATTGATTCTATTTTCCTTATTTATGTTTTAGAGAAAAAGTATAACCCCGCAAAAATGATACCCACTTTTACATGCCTGCTATTTAATTTCTTTTGTGTATTTGCATAATTCAGGGCTATGTGGTGTTTAAATAACACAAACTCCTTAGGAACTAAGTAATTCCTCCAATGCCTCAATGCTTGTACAATTGCATAAAATTCCACATCATAAGTAGAGTAGTTATTTCTTACCTCATTTAGTTTCTCACTAAATAAAGTATATTGCCTTCCCACCTTGACTTAGGACAACACCAATAACCACATGTGAGGCATCACAATCAACCTCAAACACTTTATCAAAATCTGGTAGTGCCAAAATGGGTGCCCATGTCATCTTCTTCTTCAAGAAATGAAAACTATCTTTAGTTTCCTTTTTCCACAAAAAATTCCTTCCTCTTAAATCTGTTATAGGTGCTACAATACTGCTGAAATTTTTAATAAATTTTCTATAAAAATGTTGTTAAACCATGAAAGCTTCTTACCTTTGTTATACTCCGTGGAGTAGGCCATTCAATAATTGCCTTTATCTTATCTTAGTCCATATGTACACCATCTTCTGAAATAATAAATCCCAAGAATACCAAACTCTTTTGCATAAACATGCACTTCTTCATATTTGCATATACTTTATCTTTCCTTAATACTTCAAATATCACCCTCAGATGCCTCAGATATTCTTCTTTAGTTTTACTAAAGATCAAGATATCATGAAAATAAACCACAACAAACTTACCATTATACTCCCGCAACACAGTGTTCATCAGTCTCATAAAAGTACTAGGTGCATTGGATAACCCAAATGGAATCACCAACCACTCATATAATCCATTTCCTATCTCGAATGCTATTTTCCACTCATCTCCTTCTCTGATTTGAATCTAATGGTAACCAATGTGAAAATCAATCTTGGTGAAATACCTAGATCCAACAAGCACATCCATCATATCATCAAGGCGAGGTATTGGGAACCTATACTTGATTGTAATTTTATTGATTGCTTTGTCTATCTGTGCACATTCTCCATGTTTTATCATTCGTTGGTGTTAATAAAGTTGGGGTTGCAGATGGACTCATGCTCTCCCTTACGGCCTTGTTTTTCATGAGCTCTTCCACTTTGCCTATTCAACTCTACATGCAATGTTGGGATCATTCTTATAAGCCACTTGATTTGGGAGTGAATACCCTAGAATCAAATCAACATGGTGTTGAATATATCATGTTGGGTGGCAATCCATCTCAACGCAGACCCTATTAGGAAATCAACCATCAGAAAAATCATTTGATTAATTCTATTGTTTCTACTGGTATTTGTGCAACTACCAAGTTCATCCTAATTTGTAACTATTACATACCAAAAACTAGTTGCCTTCAACTGAAGTGCATAAATTCCTTTGCTGAAAGCATATTTGTATGCAGCGATGCATCCCCCTTGATATCCTTTCTTCGTAGAAATACTATTTTTGTGTCATCATTCTAGACCAGTATAAGTATTCTTCTCCAACATCATGAATGGAACTTTTCTAGGTCAAATGTTCCATGGTCTTCCTAGCAGCATATGACATGCTTCAACATAGGATTTACATCTTGACAGCAAATCTCATCCTTGCATCTATTCTCATGTAGTATAATAATGTGGAAATTCAAACATCTCTTATCAACAGTACACCTCATTCACAACATCTGTGAAACCATGCAATATGGTCTTCGTTAGGAGCCTTCTCACAATACAGACTCTATTTCATCAGCCATGTTCTCACAACTACCGCCATAGAATAATAACATTACATACTCTTTCCTCATGAAGTGCATCTTTTTCTGAAAAATATTTGTATTCAGCCATGCATCCCCCTTGATATCCTTTCTTGGAGAAATCATTTTCCTTTTGACCATAAAATTTTCTCCAACATATGGTGGAATTTTTAGGTCTTGTTCATGTTATAATTTTTCATCTTCAACAATAATGATTAAGTGGTCTAGCCAACCCTTAATTAATATGGGTCCATCACTATTATATAGGTTAAATATTTAATAATATGAAATACTTTTCTATTATTAAATATTCATACCTAGGTAATATACATTAGGTAAGTATTTAATAATGTGAATCATTTATGTTTATATTTATTAAATACACTCACCTAGGTATATGTGTCAACCATTTAGGTTGAAAAGGTGGGTCGGGAGACATACCCGATCACCTTATATAAAAAGGACTTTAGGTCCTCATTTGATATATTCGGGAAATATATCAAAGGTGTGCAAATCAAGTGATTTGGTTTTACCCTTGGTAAATAGGGTTTTAAGGAGGAGGTGATCTTACTAGATGTAAAATAAGTTCTCTGAAGTAAAAGGTTATTTTCAAAGTGGTTTTTACCCTTTTGGGGTTTTCCACTATAAATATTGTGTCACCTGTGTTATTTATTTCCTGTAAGTATTTCTTTATTTACTTATGTTATGATGTAATGTTTATTTAAATATTTATTGTAACATTATATAATATGTAAGTTGATTAAATCCATATTTATTAGAATCCTCAAATTCTAACATGGTAACAGAGCAAGGTAAATTAAATAAATTAAGATCAAATGGTTTGTATTTTATTTATTTAATTTGTACCAGTTTTTTTTAACCAACCCGGAAAGGTAAATTAAATAAATTAAGATCAAATGTTTTGTATTTTATTTATTTAATTTGTACGGATTTTTTCAACCAACCCGGAAAGGTAAATTAAATAAATTAAGAGCAAATGTTTTATATTTTATTTATTTAATTTGTACGGATTTTTTCAACCAACCCGGAAAGGTAAATTAAATAAATTAAGAGAAAATGTTTTATATTTTATTTATTTAATTTGTACGGGTTTTTTCAACCAACCCGGAAGGGTATTTAAAATAAGTGCAACCTAAAAGTTTTACTTTGTGAAGAATCAAGGTGAATTCACAGGTGGAAAATTTAGAAACTTCTTACCTTCCGTGAAAACTTGTGTAGAGGTAAGGGTAAAATATTTGAAATATTTTTTTTTCTATAGTTTTAATATGTGCAGGTTGAATTTTGTCAATGGTAAATGAAGGAGGAGACAAAGCTCCATCAAAATAGGATTTGAATTTTTTCCATTGGATGTGTGAAAAATGTTGTCTCCTCTGTAAATTCTAAGGTTTATGTAGAATTTAAAATTACATGGCCTGGTAAATGTTTTAAATCTTTTTTTCATGAGGGGCCCCGTAATAAGGGTTATATGTATTTTTTTTAAAAAGTATATTATATATATATAGTTTATAATTTTTTATAGACTATATGTTGTTTTTTATTTACATTATATTAACTATATACCTCTTTTTTTTAAAAAGTGAATATATTTTTACATTATAAATTATAATAGGTTAATATAATGTATTAAAATATAACCTCCCTAATATTATATAGAAGAAGAAATTTTGGAATTTCACATTCTGGAAATACACAACAAGTTTTGACTCCATTAAATTTGACAGTCAAATGACCGTCACGGCAGACCAAACATAAGGCAGTATGACAGTCATTTAGACGTCAAATTTAAGTTGGCCGGATCTTTGTCTACATTATTTTTTCCAGAATTTGTAAGTTGTTTTGCATTCTTAGGGGTTTCTTCTTCACTTCTATATGGTCGGAAATTTTTTTATATAAGTCTGGGGTATAATGCAAAGCCTTTTATATTGTGGGTTATTATTTTGATCATGGGAGGTTAATTAATATGCATTGTAATGACAAAATTAGTTATGATTAAATAGTTTATGTAGATCTATAAAATTTAGATCTATTTCTATTAAAAAGGTTTTTTTTATAAATATGTATCTAACTCTGTGGTACATTGTATATTATAATGGGGTGTGTTTTACAGGTTCAGGAAAACAATGGCATCCAGCTATTTCTGTCTTGACAAAACCCAAATCCTGAATGGAACCAACTACAACATTTGGAAGATCAGGGTCAAATCAGAACTTATGGCGAGGAAACTCTGGACAATTGTTTCTGGATCTGAGGTTGCTCCCACCGGTCGTCAAGCAACTGTAGATAACATGAATACATACTCGCAACGAATGCAAGAGGCTCTTTCCATGATTTTGTGCAATGTGAATGATGAGTACCTTCTACACATTGGTAATATTGAACATCCTAAAGAGGTATGGACACAACTAGAATCCATGCATGAAGGTACATGTTTATCTAAAATTATTAAATTAGTTTTAGAATTGCTTACAACTCCTATGAAAGGAGATGAAAAAGTAGTTAATTTCTTAGCCAAAATTAAAAATATTAAAGCACAATTAGATGGATGCAATTGTGATTTAATTGGTGAAAAATTAATCTACTTTATTGTTCAGTTAAATATACATGAAAGATTTAGGAATTTTATTTCTATCTTGAACTCTAAATATCAAAACAAAAATGATCTACCTGATTTAAATACCTTGAGTTCACTTTTGATACAGGAAGAGCAAGTGATGATGAACTTTGACTCTAAGGAGAATGCCTCTCAGGACTTCTTGCTCAGAATTCAAAGTTCAAACCTCGCAAGCCCTTCTCAGATCAAAAATTTAGATCTAAATCTTCTTTTGTTGATAAGAAAAGTTTTTCTTCTGATCAATTGTGTGTTAGCTTTAGTGGTAAATGTCACAAATGTGGTAAATTTAGACATAAAAAGGAAGATTGCAAAACTAAGAAACCTATCCATAAAAATAAAAAACAAATTGTTTCTTCAAAATACAATTTAAGGAAAAAGGATAGCTCTAATGATATTCCTAAAATGATTGCATTATATGTTGCGTTGTATTCTTCCTCTAATTCTGAATGGATTCTAGATTTAGGTGCATCAAATCATATGACTGGTGTTTCAAATTCTTTATTTGATGTTGTGAAAATCAATGAACATGTGTATCTTGGTGATAACTCATCTTTAGAAGCAATAGAGAAAGGGAAAGTAAAATTTGCTAATGGTGTGTTGAATAATGTTTTATTTGTTCCTAAGCTCAAAAAGAACCTTTTATCATGTTCTCAATTAACTCATGATGGTTTGGCTATTCAAATTTTGAAAGATACTTGGTATATCAAGGATAGTAATGATAATATAATAGCTGAAGGAATTCAAAGAAATGGTCTGTATATTTTTTATGATTTCCATTCTGCATCCTGTTTTGTTTCTCAAAGTTTGAATAATTCAAAACTATGGCATGAAAGATTAGGACATGTTAATTATAGAAGTTTATATGAAATGGCTAGATATAATCTTGTGAAAGGTTTTCTGTGTTGTCTTCTTCTCATGATGCGTGTGAAGGGTGTTTACGCTCAAAACAAAGTGCTAAACCCTTTCACTCACATCTTGAAGAGAGTTCCTCTTCCCCACTAGAACTTATTCATAGTGATGTTAGAGGACCTCTTGAAGTAGCTTCATTAAATGGTTCTTTATATGTTGTGACTTTCATTGATGATTTCACCAGGATGATTTGGTCATATTTTCTTAAAAATAAATCTGATGTACTAGGGAAATTTAAGGAATTTAAAGCATCTGTTGAAAACTCTTCAAATTATAAAATTAAGAGACTTAGAACAGATAATGGGGGTGAATATGTTAGCAAAGAATTTGAAAAAAATTGTATTGATTGTGGTATTAAAAGGGAATTAACTTCTCCTCATTCTCCCCAATCTAATGGTGTTGCAGAACGTAAGAATAGGACTATTTTAGATATGGCTCGCACTATGCTTCATTCTGCTAGTCTTCCCAAATTTTTGTGGGTAGAAGCAATGAACACAACAGTCTACATTCTAAATAGGGTTCCCACCAAAGCTATTCATCTTTCAACTCCTTTAGAAAAATGGTCAAATCAAAAACCTGATATTTCTCATCTAAAAGTTTTTGGTAGTCCTGCTTCTTTATACATTCCTAAAAAGAAAAGAAAGAAACTTGATATGACTTATTTCTCTTGTGTTTTCATTGGATATGGTATTAACACTGCAGGTCTAAGGATTTACGACCCTGTAAAAAGGGAAGTAACTGAAAACCGCAATGTGGTGGTTTTGGAAAAATACTTTTGTTCATCTGATAATGGTAAAGATGTTCCTAACTCTGTCAATATTTCTAATAATGGTTATGATTCTGATATTGAGAATATAGTAAATGGTCATGATGATGTTTCTTGTGTTGATACTATAGATGCTTCTGAATCTCCTAACTCCCTAGTTAAGAAACCAAAATGGGCTCAATCTGTGTTAGAGAGTTCTAATCCTATTGATCTTAGGAAAATGACCAGAAGCCATCATACGTACCATGCATTAATGACCTTGTATGAACCTGAGCCACAAAGTTTTGAAGAAGCTTCTCAGGATGAGAAGTGGATCAATGTAATGCAAGCTGAATATAATGCCCTAATTCAAAATCAAACCTGGGAGTTGGTTCCACCTCCAGAGAAAAGAAGTATTATAGGGTCTAGGTGGTTATACAAAGTAAAATATAATACAGATGGTAGTATTGACAAACATAAAGCTAGACTTGTTGCTAGAGGTTTCACTCAGAAACCTGGTATTGATTATGTTGAGACATTTGCCCCTGTAGCTAAAATGAGTACTGTTAGGACCTTATTTGCAATTACCGCTCAATTTGGGTGGGAAATCCACCAAATGGATGTGAAAAATACCTTTTTGAATGGTGATTTAAAAGAAGAACTTTACATGTCTCAACCTAAAGGATTTGAAGAAACTGGTAAAGAAAACTATGTTTGTAAATTGAAAAAATCCTTGTATGGTTTAAAGCAAGCTCCTAGAGCTTGGTATGCAAAAATTAATTCTTTCTTTAAACAGTTAGGATTTGCTAATTGTTCTTCTGACAATGATCTATTCATTAAGCAAGAAGGATCACATATTATCATTGTTTGTATATATGTTGATGATTTTCTTATGACTGGTGATAATCCTGCTTTAATTTGTAGAATTAAAGAAAAATTGAAACAGTACTTTGAAATGACTGATTTAGGTCTCTTACATCATTTTCTTGGCATGGTTGTATTTCAAGATAAACATTCTATTGTTGTTTCTCAAGCACAATATGCAACCAATGTACTGAAAAAGTTTAACATGATTGATTGTAAACCAATTTCTACTCCTATGGAAGTTGGACTGAAAATTGATCATAAACCTGCATGTGAAAAATTTGATCCTACTTTATATAGGCAGTTAGTTGGTAGTTTGATATATCTAACTATCACCAGACCAGATATTTCCTATGCAGTAGGAATTGCTTCTAGGTTTATGCAGGAACCTTATAGAGATCATTGGAATCTTGCAAAAAGGATTCTTAGATATATTAAAGGTACAATCAATTATGGGTTGCATTATACTAAGAATGAAAATGCTAACTTATATGGATTTTGTGATTCTGATCATGTTGGTGATGTATTGGATAGAAAATCTACTTCTGGTTATGTGTTTAAATTTGGTGCAGGTGTCATTACTTGGTGCAGCAAAAAGCAGCCAACTGTTTCTATCTCTTCAACAGAAGCTGAGTATAGAAGTGCAATGGAAGCTGCAAAAGAGGCTCTATGGCTAAAGAGGTTGTTCGATGAGATAAAGATGAAGGATCCACGTAGTGTTCCTTTGTTCTGTGACAACCAAAGCACCATAGCTCTTGCACATAATCCAAGTACAACATCAGAGGATGAAGCACATTGAGATACATATACACTTCATCCGTGAGAAGGTGCTAAGTGGTGAGATAGATCTCAAGTTCGTGCCGACTGAAGAGTAGGTTGTTGATATCTTCACAAAGCCCCTGAGTGCTATAAAGTTTTGTCACTTTCATGAAAATCTTGGATTTTCAGAGTTTCCATTGAGGGGGAGTGTGCATGACAATGTCACCTCCTAATGGAACTTGGTTTTTGTAAAAATACCTTCGAGCATTTGTAAAAAAGACCTTCAGGAAAGTGTAAAAAGACCTTCGGGCATGTATACCTCCTCGGCTTCTTTTTTAGAAAGAAGTGTAGAAAGATCTTAAAGGTGGTCTTCAGTAAACTCTTTAGTGCTATTGAGTTTACTGGTAAACATCTAGTACAAGCATATTATTAAGGAGGTCCTTGGTTATAAAAGGATCCTATATGCTTGGGTTCAATAACCTTTTATGAGAACCTGTGAGAATATGTAAAACTCACAAATCATACTTAGCCACTGATCATGGGATGATCTTTGGGATTCCAAATCCTTTTGTACCAAAAGGTAACTTGAGTATGATGAAGGTGTTATAATTCCTTCACCCGATATGCTAGCCTAAAACCTTTATGGTTTAAGGATTGTAAATCTTGTAGTGTACCACAGGCAGGTAATCTATTGGCATATGTTATCCCACTTAACATTAAGGGGGAGTGTTGGAACATAATGATTAAGTGGTCTGGCCAACCCTTAATTAATATGGGTCCATCACTATTATATAGGTTAAATATTTAATAATATGAAATACTTTTCTATTATTAAATATTCATACCTAGGTAATATACATTAGGTAAGTATTTAATAATGTGAATCATTTATGTTTATATTTATTAAATACACTCACCTAGGTATATGTGTCAACCATTTAGGTTGAAAAGGTGGGTCGGGAGACATACCCGATCACCTTATATAAAAAGGACTTTAGGTCCTCATTTGATATATTCGGGAAATATATCAAAGGTGTGTAAATCAAGTGATTTGGTTTTACCCTTGGTAAATAGGGTTTTAAGGAGGAGGTGATCTTACTGGATGTAAAATAAGTTCTCTGAAGTAAAAGGTTATTTTCAAAGTGGTTTTTACCCTTTTGGGGTTTTCCACTATAAATATTGTGTCACCTGTGTTATTTATTTCCTGTAAGTATTTCTTTATTTACTTATGTTATGATGTAATGTTTATTTAAATATTTATTGTAACATTATATAATATGTAAGTTGATTAAATTACAGTTTTTAAGTTATGTCTGAGATTTTTAAACCTCTTGTAAAGGGTTTGTGCATAATCTACAAGGAGAAATTTATCTTTCAACTTCTTCTCCATCTTACTCCACATTCTAATCCTTTCTTTCCTCTTTCTTGACCACTCTTTCTGTAGGTGATCCTACCATAAAATAGCATGACCTTTCAATTTTGTGCATGAAAATTTTACCCTCTTTTCTTCTGACATAGCCTTCCATTCAAAACATTTCCCTTGCTAGTCAACCAGTATATCACCTCCTGTGGTTTTAGACTACCTCCATACTCTGAAACATCAACTCTTATCCCATCATACTTTCCTTCTAATGCTTTAAGAATCCTTTCTTCAAAAGCTAAGAGTGGCACTTGCATTTCCTCTTCTTCACAAACTTCTTCTTCATTTATCTCATCTCCACCTTGATTTCATCTTTGGGTTATCATTGCAGTAAGCGTAGCAACTTACCTTTGCAGATCTTGCAAATTTCGATTCATTTGGGAAATACTGCCTCCTCTTCCTCTAACTATTCCTACCATTTTTTAGGCTCGAACCAACTACGATACTAGATAATGTAGCCAAATTCTAAACAAAATCAATATACTACAAATATTATGAACTTCAAAAGAAAATATATGTCCTTATTCAGTATTGAATCATTAATTACAATGTTTCCTAAATAGGAAAACAACTCCCTTCCAAGAAAACTCTACCTAACTTTGACTAAATCTACTCTAGATGGCGGAAATTACTATTTTTATTAGTTTACTAGAATTTTCTCTTCTTAGTAAGTTCACATGCTTATTCGTACGGGAACAGAAATTACCACACATCTTATACATGCCTAAATTAGAGGAATTTCTAACTTCCCAACTCATAAAGCAACTAAGAGACTGAAATTAACTAATGCCCTAAAATAGGAAAAAACTGAACTACAATTTAAATCCTAATTTTTTGCCAAAAGATGGTGGATTTCGGGCCCAAAAATGTGTCAAAACATACTCCAACCTGTAGGCCTTGGTTGACCATTGCATTCATCTTGTCGAAACAGGTGGTTTCAAAAAATATGGACCTAATCAAACACCCGGAGCACAAATTATGACCTTGTCAAGTTCCTGCTAATTTTGGCGCATCAAAATCCATCATGTCTAGGGGTTTTCCATTTGCTCATAATGAAATTTTTTTTTATTAATTCCTCAACATAATTTTTTTCTTAAAGATATTGATTATCCAAAGTAAAAATGATAAATGGAATTTCATGAAGATTATCTTGTTGGGCATCCATGTCCAAAGGAACATCGACAAACAACTGGGAATAAAAATATAGCACAATGTTCGAAATACCTTACGAAGAGAATTCAAGGTCCCCAACTTCCATTTCAATAGAGAATATGTGGTTGAAATATCCTTTCTTAAGAAGGTATTTATGACAAAAAGCAGTACTTTTATCCCCTTCTTGAAGACCAATGAATCTCTACATTTTTGTTTCCACGTAATTTTCACCCTTAAATTCTATTCCTGCTATCTGAATGATCAAGTCAAGCTCCTCTTTTTTTAAGTTCTTCAGTGATGCTGCTCAAATGGATGGCTATCTCTTGATTTTTCAATTCAATATGTCTGAACTCACTCAAATTCCATTTCTTGAGATGGGGTTTAACATAGGCGATTTTCTCCATGAAAATGTACATTTTAATGTCACATAGTGAGGTGTGTGTTTCCTCCACCAATCTTGAATTTTGTTCTTAAGATCAACATGTCAAAGCGATAGATTAGATGAAAGTGAAAAAGGATTTTTAGGAGGTTTAAAACACCAAGTTTCCAACAATATAGGCCAGTTATCAGACCCGAGATTGTTGAGGATTTTAGATTTGGGAATTCACCCCTGGATAAAGCATTTCTCTGATAGTAAAAATATGTCTAATCTCTATGCCACATTAGCTTTATCATTTTTGCCATTGGATTCAATCACGTAATCAATCCATTATTTGGCTTGATATCAATAAGATTGAGGGATGAAATATAATCCACCATAAGATTGCAACTAGCGTTAAGCATCCTATTACTCACCAATATTTTTTCTAAGGGAAGTAATAGAGTTCGAAATCCCCTCCAATCATGACCTACATGTATGGGGGAAAACAACTCAATAATATATTCAATAATTTTCCATTGCCTTTTTTTCTCCTTCAATAATAATGGAGAAATATGTTTTTATTAACAGGAGTTTAATGGTTGAATTGTTTAATTTGAGTAAAAATAGCCAATATTCCATGTGCAAGCCAGATTTTCAATCACCACATTCTTCCTATGATACGACCACAAACAAAAAATACCACCTAAGGCTCCTTGAGAGTCATTGGATAAACCATCAGCAATTGGCTAAATTATCTTGATAATACTATTCCACTTATCATTAAATACTTTAACTTATTGAAGGAAGATCATTTGAGGATAGTGGATTTTTAATATTCTTTTGATTTCATGGCATTTAAAGGGACAACTATTGTATCCCCCTTATATTCCAAAAGATGCACATCATGTTGACGTATTTTTGTAAACCTGGGAAATTTTATTTCACCTTCTTATGTAGAAACTAGCCTTTTTATCCCTTCTTTTGAAAATGGAAGTTGCATTAGATTTCCATCTTGCCTTTTGATTGGTGTCTATCTTGTTTTTTTACTCGATACTTGATTGATTACACTAGGCTTCCGAGGGGGAGGGAGGTCCAAAGATGATGAATAAGGGACTACAAGCCTAATGGGAGGAATCATTCAAGAGATTTTGCAATTTCTACACTCTGTTTCTCAATCCTGTCCAATTTAAGTTTTCTAAGATGGGTTGTGTCCTTATGATTGTTTAAAAACAAATTCTTAGCATGAGGCAAGATAAATACATCAATAGAGTATAATTTTCTAGGTCAAGTTGGATGATGAGGAGGGTCTTTTTTGAAGTGATTTTTAGGGATTTCAATTTCCACAAAAATAGTTATTGCAGTCTAATTTTAAGTGGCTAATCTTCGTTAATTCACGAATATTTGATTTTTTGAAATTTTGATTTCGCTAATTTTGAGGTGTTACAATGCTTGTTATTTCACCTAAATTTTATGGGTACAAGTTATTTTTTAGGTTGATTCACCTAGCACTTACAATAATATCCAAATATTTATATTCAAATCTCCTTTACCACATGTCAAAAAAGAGAAATTTGTTACCGATTGATAGCATAATTCTATGAACTAGTAGAAGAATGTTATCGATCTAACACAATTATGTTGTTGGACAATAATTCCTATTGAAGGAAAATATTTTCTTTCAATTTTTGGTATTTACCAAGATTTTCAAATTCATTTTTAGAAATTCAGAAATAATATCTATGGTTTTTTTAGAGGGGTCTTAAAATTTACCTTAGATTACCTTCTTTAGGAATCTCATCAATGAACAAGGTATCAAATCGATTTTTAGAGAGGGAAGGACCATAAATGGGGTTTATGGGTTTAATGATGTGATTCCTTTTAGGCTCTTTGATTGTATCATCATCTCAATATTCGTGATCTTTTCAAATCCTTTTGCTAACCTCTATCTTATTATTCTTGCCCCTAATTATTCTATGAACACATTATGATATGTTAACAAACCATATTTTGTCCATTTTTCATGTGTCCAATCTTTATTTAAATAGTGATTTAAAATATTTTAAAATAATCTTGTTAGGATTTGTATGCCTTGAATTGCACTAAAATGCGTTATAGTTATGAATTATGAATAAAAATATATACTTATTTCAAACAATTCAACCAATGGATACAAATTTTATTTTACAAAATTCATAAGATTTTCCATATAAAGGTTGTGCAAATGCAGAGTCCTAGATGCAAGTCTATATTGAAGAAAAGGTAATACACTTACATAATATGGTAGTACAAATGCAAACCCAAACATTGAACTATATCACTACCTTCATACAAGATAAAATCAACCAATGTAGACAACATCAAATTTATAATTAGTCTCAACATGTGTTAAGATAGGAGATTTGAAAATGAGCATGGACATACACTAGAGTATAATAGAAATGGGATATGACTTGTAGTAATTTTTATGCCCTTAGAAAAATATTCAAATCCCATGCACCTCGGCCTATCACCCAGCAGATGGTGGGTGCTCACCTGAGGCACACACAAGCTTTGAGCCCCTCCTTTATATGATTTTTGTGGTAATACATTGCTTATTGATAGAAACTTATATGTGAAAAGGTAAAGGACCATGCATTCATTCTGAGAACCTAGGATGAGTTATTATATCAATATACCTTTTCAAATAACAAGAGAAACACCATATAGATAACATATCTGATCCATAACATAAAGAAAATGCACTAGGTTTTACACCCATAAACAATATAAACTTATAACATAACCATATATTAATATTCATCATAGTTTATTAGCCACATTACATTCACAAGGGTCATAATAACCAATATATCAATGTAGATAAGAATCATGCATCAGAAATCCTAACTATGCTCCCCATATTACAAAAATTGTCACATACCAATGCCTCTAGATATGCCATCACTCATATAGTCCTCTTAATGAGAACCCCAACCCTAAGGGACCTCCTATTATTTTTACAGAGCTTCACCCTTCATTCTCCCTATTCTCCACCCAGTCGCCCTCTTTTTTTCTACCCAAGCATCTCTATATATAGCTTTAGCATCCACGACATGCCTTCCTTTAGGAGAAGATCATTTTCCAAGTGTCCATGTGGTCATCCAATGGAGCATGCTTACTTTGATCCGAGCTCTCCACTTTCTCTAATGATGTTTTTTTGGATCCTCCCATCGCATGTAATATTACTTTCTTGACCACCAAGTTGCTAGGATGGCACCTTATCCACTCTGCATACTCAGTCAGGTCATGCTTTTCTCGTGTGCTTCCTGGAATTCCAAATATGGATAAGTTCTTAAACCCTTTGCTTTGCTTTGTGTGCACACCATGGATTCTACTAAACCCTTCTAAAACCCCTTTCCTATGTACCTTTACCCCGCACGCCCTTCTTCATATTGGTCTCGCATGCCCACGCACCTTTTGGCACTTAGCTTGTTCTCTGTCGTCACATCACCATTAATTTTTTCTCCATCCTCAGGAACATCCTTCCCTCAATGAATAAAGAATAGTGGGACTCTAAAAGGTTGGACTAAAGAATGAAGGAATGAAGAATGAGGAATGAAAGAATTAAAAAAAGGGGGAACGAATAATAATTATTTTATTTCTGAAGGAGTGGGAAATCCTTCCTTATATCTCCCTCAGTATTTTCCCAGACATCTATCTCGGTCTACACTTGTTGATAGAGGTCACCTACTAGGGAAATCACCTCTTCAAAGCTTAGCTCATCCCCTTTGGAACTCATTATATCAACAATCCCTTCTAGTTGTTTTCCAAAAGCATCAAGCGCATCCATCCTACAGGTGATCTAAGGGTATAATTCCTTCATCCAGTTTTTGATCGAGCCCCACAAGGTCTCGATAGATTTTGATTTCTTCTCCACCTTGGAAAAGATCTTATCCTGCTCTGCTCTGTTCCCCTTATTTTTCTCCTGAAACTCCTTGAGTTATGCTTGATATGTAGTAACTATAATTTTTTCTACTCTATCCATGTGATCGCAATTATCATAAGCAGTTTAAGCTATTTGCATGGAGGCTTTTAAAGAGGCAAGGATCCTTGTGTACTGACTAAGGAAATCTGTAACCTTCAACTTCTCCTCCTTATCGTGGTGGGCCAATGCCTCTTCAATTGACTCTAAGGTGAGTAGCCTCCTTTCTATTGTAAAGGTGCAAGTTAAATCTTCCAAGCACTACAAGGTCGACTCATACTTTTTCTCAGGGGGTGTTAGGTTGGGATTCTTTAATTCAATGGCCTCTGTAATCATCTCAAATTTCTTATATATTTCACGCACCCTTGCCTTTTCCTCTTTCAACTCATGCTTTAACTATGTGCTAATTAAATCGTCCTACTTTAGGTCCTTTCTCTTTTCAATGAGCTCTTCCTCCTTCTTCTTTAATTCCCCTTCTAGGAATCTTACCCTATCATTCCTTCCAAAAAGTCTTTCCTCAACCTCAACTGAAACCTTTTTGAGCGCATTATAGACCTGCTCATATGACAACTATTGAGCATTCACTAGTGGATTTATTCCTCTTATCTCCGACATCTTCATCAACGCCTCTTAGCTTACTTCAAACTAAGGTTCATCAACATAGGACTCAAATTCCCAAGATAGCATTTTCCTATTTTTTGGGTATGCTCCTTCTTCATCAAATGAAGACATAGTCATGAGTTGTTCTATTGGCACATTGTTCTGGAAGCATATGCGTAGCACCTTGCTTGGATCATAGATGTAACCCATCCCTTGGTCTTATGCTACCACCACACTCTTCCCACCTATTTGCACAGCCTTTAGAAATCTCATAGCCAAATTGGGATCTCCACCCATGTTTTCATACTCGTTTCCAATGCTCTCTTCTTCCAATTCCTTAAGCACTTCATCCACGTTGCACTCTACTTCCTGCTCCACCAAGTCCTTAATGATGTCAGCCACTTATCTCTTTGTGGCCTCCTCTATTTTCTCTTTAGTGAGGCTTGGGTTCCTTTGATATTTTGTGTTCACCTCCTCACTAACCCTGTTTCCTTGAACTTCTGCTTCCTCCTTGCCATCCTTCTCTTTATCTCTCTCATCCTTAGAGTCGTGCACATCATAAACCAAATTGTATTCATCTTCTTTGTGCTTGTAATCATATTTTTCACCTATATAAGGCTTCCAAGCTCTTTATTTCTTTTGAGTTAACCTTTTCTTCCACCTTTTGCTTCTTCCTAACTAGTGATTCCAGTATAGGAGACTCTTCCTTTTCTTCCTCTTCAGCAGGAGAATCCTTCCTTGGTGATTCTTTGCTATGTACCTTGGGATATGATAATATAATATATATGGGTTGATGGAGATGCCGACATGTGGCACACATCCCCTTAGTTATATGTGTGGGTTCACATGGGAAATAAAATTATAATTTATATGGGTTGATGGAGATGTTGACATGTGGCACAAATCCCCTTAGTTAGTTATATGGGCTCACATATGAATTAATTATATTGGGTAATGAGTTGGCCTACATTGGGATTAGGTGTTACCCATCCTATTTAAAGGATGTATCATTATGAGGAGGTGATGGATGTATGAGTTGATTCTTCTACTTGGTAGAGTTATATTTGAGGTGTCCCCCTCGAAGTGGATTCCCATCTTGGGAGATTGTGGAGTTACTCCTTCCTTAAGGAGCATTGCATGGTGTTGCCCTACCTTAAGGGTATTATTTTGAATATATTGCATATTAGTGAATCTTGGCCACCCATATATATTTTTTTGTGTTATATTCTACAATTTATTGATTTATTATATGTAAGGTTCTTATCAAGTAGTATCAGAGCATCGATTTTGGCAAAAAATTGGGTCCAAACCCTAATTTTAGTGATTTGGATATATTTTGGAAATGGCTGTGAATATTTTATCACTTTTTTTACCACGATTGCGAACAGGTTTCATAAATCTACAATCAAAATTTCAGAAAATTTTGAGGTGTTTTGTGGACGTTATTACATTTTTAGGGTTTCACCTAAATTTGCTTCACATGTTGTATTTTTTGGAATTAATTTTGTAAATTTTTTCCTGCATTTTGAATTCCCTTAAGAAATCTATGGTAAAAATTTCAGAATTTTTGGATCTAATGTGAAGAATATATTGATAATTTTTAGGGTTTTACATCAAACCAACCTACAAGTTGCAATTTTCTATCTTTCTTTAATTATTTTACATATTCAGAAATCTCTGAAAATTTTAGTAGGGGTTACTTATTTGTGATTTCAGATTTGAGGCTAAATGATAGATGAAATCATCAGGTAAAATATTGGTCAAAGGAGTAAGTTTGTGAAACCCTAATTTTTATGCATCATGGATATACTAATTTTCTATGGTAATTGGGAAATTGATTCAGAAAAATGGTGGATACAATTTAAACAAATGTATTTTGAAGAATGTTTAGTGTGGGTTAGTTTTTATCGTCATCTTGGTGGGAAAGCATGACATTGGTATTCTTATTTGGATATAGATCTATTGGATTGGGATTGGGAGGAAGTGGAGGATATTTTCTTAGCTATATGGGAAACAAAAAGAAATAAAATTTTGTTAAAGAAGAACAAGAAGAAGAAATAGAAGCAGGAGAAGAAGAATAAGAAGAAGAAAATGTTGATGATGAAGCTGCTACACATGATAGTGCATATCCAAGGAAGGAAGCTTCAATATTTCAGTTTGAAGGGTGCATTCAAAGAAAAAAGGTAATTGTTTCCATAAACCCTGGCAAAAAATATAACTTCATCAATATGGATGTAGCTCACAATCTACAAGTGCAAACAAATCATATCAAGGAATCTCAAATGGATGGTAAGCAGATTCAATTTTTTGAATATTTAAAGCTTTCTATGGATAAATATGTTTTACATTTAGATTTTTATTCTTTAGATATGGATGGTATGGATATTGTTCTCAGATATCCTTGGTTAGAGACATTGGGAACAATTAATATTAATGTGCAAAAGAAATGCATGAAATTATGGTACAAGAGAGAGAAAAATACATTGCAAGATATCACACTTCGCAAGGAAAAAAAGTAATGTAAAATTGGATCATGAAGATGAATTTGAAGATGGTGAAGAAGGGAATAAGGATGAATCAGAAGGAGAGGATGAAGAACATGATGAAAAATTAAAAAATAGTTTCTCTACTCAAGAGAAAAAATAAATAACAAACAAGTTGGAAGAGGAAAAGAAAGTGGAGGAAAAAATTGATAAGGTTGGGCATACTAAGGTTGCACCATATAGACACCCACATCATCATGAGAGGAAAAAATCATGGAAACATGCTAGGATACACTATGGCAGCAATCTATATGGATATACAGGGAATTGGAGGAGTATTAATTTTGGCTATACAAGTTCTTATAATGTTAGGGCACATAAAGGCAAAAATCTATATAGATGTACAAAGAATTGGAGGAGAAATTATCAAGGGTATAAATAGAATCAGTGGAAAAACAATTATATGAAATGGAATCATAGGAATAATTATTATGGATACACATAGATGTCAAGGAGGAACACATATGGACCAGGATGGAATCAAATGAGCATAATGGAATACGGAATCAGGTTTGGAGCAACATCACCCACTAGGATTTCATATGGGTGGTTGGATGATCGAGCATGGCAACAAGTGTGCAATAATTTAAAGCACACTCATTATATGGCTTCTTCTTATGTTTCGGGGATGAAACATGTCAAAGAGGGAGGCAATGATATGTACCTTGGGATATGATAATATAATATATATGGTTTGATGGAGATGCCGACATGTGGCACACATCCCCTTAGTTATATGTATGGGTTCACATGGGATATAATATTATAATTTATATGGGTTGATGGAGATGCTGACATGTGGCACACATCCCCTTAGTTAGGTATATGTGCTCACATAGGAATTAATTATATTGGGTAATGAGTTGGCCTACATTGGGATTAGGTGTTACCCATCCTATTTAAAGGATGTGAGTATCATTATGAGAAGGTGATGGATGTATGAGTTGAGTCTTCTACTTGGTAGAGGTATATTGGAGATGTCCCCTTGGAAGTGGATTCCCATATTGGGAGATTGTGGAGTTACTCCTTCGTTAAGGAGCATTGTATAGTGTTGCCATACCTTAAGGGTATTATTTTGTATATATTGCATATTAGGGCATCTTATCCCCCCATATATCTTGTGTTGTGTTATATTATGTAATTTATTGATTTATTATATGCAAGGTTCTTATCATTCTTCTTGTGTGGGAGGCTCCTCTTACTCTAGCACCTCTTCTTTGGGAGTCTTTTCCCTAACTAGGGACTTCTTCCTCCGTCTGTAATTACTTAGCTTAGAGCTTCTCTCCTGCATTCCCATAGATTGTGTCATCTACACACTTGGTGCTTCATTATCCTATACTTCCTCTCTCTCTCTCTTCCTCGGTGTGGCATTCTTTCTCCTAGTGGGGTATTCTGGAATTGATATATCATTCTCCAAATAGGATCCCTTCTCAAACTTTGGCCTAATACACAAGTATACCCTTGTTGCAATCCTTCCATCAATTAGAAGTGTCAATGGTTTCATCATCTGTACTTCATGGGAGACATATTTCTCCACATACACGCACTTCTTGGGGTATATGATATTTCTATGCAATTCACTGTGGTTGTGGTCCACTTCGCTAAGGTTGAATCTTAGCCTTTTGGCTTCCTTGAAGCGATTGACCCCTACCTGGAAATACTGCGCAGTGAAAGAGAATGATAGTTTGCACCATAGACTCTTATTCACATCCGTCAAAGTGAATCTTATAATGCATAAATTCTGATATACACAAAACTTAGCTTCTCCATCCACTATTGTTGGCAATTGCTCCGGTATTCTCCACTTTTCCCCCAAATGCGTCATGCATTTTCTTGTACCATTTCTCCAGGCACACCTTGTGGGCAGCTGTCATGGTATCGTAAGTATACTTCTCAAACATTTTTGTGGGAAAGGGACCTTTGTCTGGATACTCCCATACTAACTTCTTTGGCCCATCAGGAACTCCAATCTCTGAGAAGACGATGGTGAGAAGAATATTGCCGAACATTATCTTATCTCCTTCCTACATGGCGCTGATGATATCCTCTGTAATATAGGTAGACAAGTTGTAAATGGTTCCTTTTGAAATTTTCTGGCATACATTCAACCATGCCTTATTTACTTATGTCCACCATTATTGACCATTCAGCTTGGTAACCAAGTGCGCAACCATCCTCATCATATGGTTGGGATATCTATAATGTCAAAGTATCGCAAACCCTTTTTGTAATTGTAGGCCTCCATGGTCTCCTTTATGGCCTCTTTATCCTCTAATTCATCATTTATGGAGTTCCCTTCGTAAACCAAGCTAGTGAAATTTGATATGAGTTGAGGAGTTATGCGCATTTTGTAGCCTATAAAATAGAAGTAGTCATTGTGCACACATGACATCAACCACTGGTATAACTTCTCGGGCTTGCCAAAATAGGGAAACTCATATAGTTATAGTAACCCAGCCTTACCTAGCTTTACCTTCACCTCATTGTTGTAGATCAACATTCCTTCTGGTGTCCTCTTATCAGTTAGACGAACTAGTTCAAATGCTATCTCCTTCCCTGTGGTACTCATGTGATGATTGTAGTTGCTTAGGGTCATAATCCTTATGTGTGATACCCATTATTTCCCTAACAGCACTTCATTTAGGTACTGCATCTTTGCATACCACTCATCATTAAAAATAGCGGTGGTAGTTTTTTTCCTTTGTTGTTTCCCTTCTTCAGTGAAATGGTCACCTTCTTTGGTGCCATTTTTACTTGTCCGGTTACAACCTAAACTTCTCTTCTTCCTTGCTCTACTTCCTTACTCTACTCCATCATGTGGCTCAACTTCACGAAAGAATCCTTCTACTCCTGTGCCCTAGTTGTAGAATCCTAACCTGGAAAATGCTTCCACAAGACAACGTACTCCTTTGAGACTTTCCTCCCTATGCCCGTGTACTCCTTCAACTTTGCTTTGCAAAAATTCTAGTCACACACTCAGATCTCTATGATTATTTCTTCACACAACTCTTTCTTCACAGATTCCCTAGTTTGTAAGATCTCTTCAATCTCGTAATAGAAAGGTAAATAATAACATGCCCAACCCCTTTATTATAGCTTTTTGCTCCTTTCCAGTAGTAAATTCTACACCACCTATTGACAAAATTAGCATTAAATGTGGCCTTTTCTACTAAAGCCACTCTTAAATGCCCTTACCCATACCCCCAATCGTATGTGAAAAAAATTCTACAACCTTCTGGCGCACATAAATCCTAATTGATCAAAGACTCTTACGCACGCACTTGTAGTGCCGAAGGCACTTCTTCTATCCTTGACCTGATTTTTTCCCTCGCCTACTTCATGTTGTTCTTATGCTTTTTCTTCTTTATACGTGGTCTCTGTTAAGCTATCTTGACACCAAAATTTCTTGTCCAACATTTTCCCACACTTTTAATCCTTCAATCCAGGCCATTTAACATACAACTTCCACTCCTAGCTTATACTTCACTTCACACTACTCCACCCCACACTAAAACATATACACGGTCCTCTACGCATATGCAAACTTTTGAAATTAATAAGTGTTAGTGTGGAATCACAGCACTCCCAAATGATTTATACAGGTCTGCTTTTCTAAGGCAGGGTCATTTGGTGTGATTTTATAACATTGAACTTTCCCCAAGGTGTGGGACCTTGCAAAAATGGAAAAGTTCTCCAAATTGAAGGTTAGTTCCATATTCCTCTATTTAGGTGCATACGTGAGGATTCGTAGGGGATATATTTCTATACCTAATCTAAAACTCTCCAAGGAGACAGGGGTAAAAGAGTATAAGGAATAAGAAATAACTAAATGACCAGGTGATGCACCAAAGGAATGATGAACACTTATTTTCCCTATAGACACAAACTAACAAAATGCATACAATAAACAAGCACAGATAGCCAGGTCTATAATGGAATACCAAATGGAAGCAAAATAAATAAGAAAGGATATAAAATTGATCACTGATGTGTTTTATTACTCTGTGGATTTATACAGTTCATTACAATGTAGCCAAAAGGCATAAATGCATTACAATTTTAATGGAAGGGCCTGAACCCCACAAATCCCTTTGCTAGAAGGAGAAGGGAGCCTGCAAAACAAAGAAATGTCCAACCCTTTACAATGAATCCTACCCCCATAATTATAGATTTGATCAGAGAGAAGAAAGACAGACAGAAGAGGGAAAATCAGGTTGAAGCTCAACCACTGTTGCTAATGCTTCTGATAAAATATGCCCCAAATCCATCTTTACTGCATGAATCCTTGATTCAACACCTTGAAAGAAGAGGAAACAGCGGAAATAGATCAAATCTGATCTAGTTATTGAGAAAGATGGATCCTTCATTGAAGGCCCGAAGACATTTCCTCCATTTTCCTTTACTAACCTCCTCAAAATAAAAGTTTCAGACCTCCATGGTGTAGATGAGGCCTATATCTTTCCAATGGTGTCAGATTCGCAATATTTCAAGCCTTGGGTCGAAAGATATGCCCCTTTGAAGTTTGTATCGAGTTCGTACGAATGGGCGAGAAAAAATTTTGAAAAATGAGACCCCCTTTTGTATGGGACACGTGGCAGCCAGATTGGAACAAAAATCAGGGCTACGGGTCTGTAATTTACCTATTTTCCTTTTGCGCGAAAAACACAAAACTTAAAAAACTCCTGCAGCCTCAAAGCTCTTCCTAGACACGTGGCTCCTTTTCATTGGCTGGGAAATGCACTTCCATCTTTACCTTTATGCATTTTGAATGAAAGACAAATTTTTACCTTTCCCCCCAACTCCCTGCCTTTGTTTTGACTCGGGCCTAAATGCTAACTTTTTCCTTAGGCAGAGTTGCGGGCCATTTTGCAACTTTTACCCCTTTTGAGATAACAAGGGGAAAAGAACCAACTTTTCTTTGACAGACCACTTTCCTCTGGGACACACATCAGTTTGGCACTCGTTTAGGAACCTTTTCTTTATTTAACCCTTGAATCAACACCATTAAGACACTTGGCAGCCTCTGCCAACCTGGCTCATGCATTGATTATTCAACTAACTCTGCCCCTCTTGATAAAACACGTGGAGGCACCGCACTTGCTTGTAAACCCGACCTAAAGTTTTCCTTTGGAGGAGCGTCGAGTTGACACTTGTCAGATTCTGCTGATCTATGGACTTTTCAATGGTTCATCTTATATTTTTAGACTCTGGCCTATGTGGCGAGCTCGTGCTTATTTGGATCCCTACCTTTGGACCAACTCTTAGAGATGCGCTAGGCTGACACTTGGCACTCTCTGCTTGCACATTCATAATTATCTAATTTTGAGGCCCACCTTTGTCTCTTTTGACCATTTTGACTCTGTCTATGTTCTGTCCTAGGACATGTGGAGATGCGGCACTTGTCTGAGCCTCTCTTTTTGGATTCATCTTTGGAGAAGTTCTGTTTGGACACATGTCTCTTCCGCTACCTCCTCCATACTTAGTCAATTTTGGATTTCTTCCTGAACCATTGTGTCTCTTCCGCTACCTCCTCCATACTTAGTCAATTTTGGATTTCTTCCTGAACCATTTTGAGCCCGAGGACTTCGAATCTCCTCCGTTTGTTCCCTTTCTTGCTCCTAGCCTTTTTGTGGCACTAATCCTTCTTTTCTAACCATGTTATCCCATAGTTGAGTCTACCTGTGACTTGGAGAATGGATTTAATACGTGGAAACGGCCTGACAAAGTCGTTTCTTTTCTACAGGATCCTTTGATCCCTCTTGGCCTCCGCCACTCCATGGTTGAGTCCTTTTGTGACCAATTTATACGATTTGAATGAGTTTTCTTAGGTTTCTTATATACAGGGTGGTGAATCGATCCAATATTTGGCTCGGGGGTGAAATATGGATAAAATTTTGGCGACTCGCATGGGTATCTACCCACTAGATGAAAATACCAATTTCCTTTTCATATCCATTGGGCATGGATTCGAGAAAGACGGTCGGATACTAATTTTGCCTTTGATTCATGAGCCCGGCCACTTGCACTCTCAATTTTCATAAGAAATCTTGAAATGAAGGTTTCTGAGAGTAGAAACTTTTTTTAACCCAGGGCTTCATCTGTCTCTCTTAATGGACTACATAAGAGAAACAAAACACCACCACAACTATGTACAATATTGAAATCATACATGCTCCAAATGGAAGATGCAGAGCGTTCAAAGCACTTGGGAGAAAATCAATCTAAACTATACTAAGACAATGTGCATAAGCACTTAGAGGAAAGACAAACTAAACTAATATGTAGAGGGTGAGACTTCCCTTTTAGTAGCAGTGCTTAAGATAGATCCCGTTCACTAGAATCTGCAACTCTTCACCCTCCAATGTAGACAATTCGAAAGCATTGCTACTCTTGTATCTTGTTATCATATAGGGGCCACTCTAGATGGCGTCGAATTTGGAATGCCTTCCTATTTTTTCTTGATTTGTGTCCCATTTCAAAACCAGGTCCCCTTCCTAGAAGGTCCTTTCTTTTTCCTTCTTGTTAAATCATTTCTTGATTGAAGCCTGATTCTTCTCTAATGCTTGGATAGAATGCTCTCTGGTTTCTTTTAATTCTACCAACTTCACATACCTGGTCTCCATTGGTCCAAATTCAAACATCTCTAGTTTCTTTACAAGCTCCAATACTGGTAACTTAAGTGATATAGGCAACACTGATTCTTTCCCATAGACAAGATTGAATGGGGAGTTGTATATAGATCTCTTGGGTGTTATTCTATCATTCCATAAGGCTGTTTTTAGCTTTGTGTGCTAGTTCCTCTAATTCTCATCAAGATTTATTCTGATGATCTTTAGCAGGTTCTTGTTTGTGGACTCATCCTAGCCATTACCTTGAGGGTAATAGTTTGATGAAGTGCTCAAATAAGTCCCATTCTTAACAGCCCATCCTGTGATCTTGGAACCTATAAATGCTAATGCATTTTCTGATATCATGGTGGCTGGCACTCCAAATCTGGTTACTAACCCTTCATAGAAATATAGGATACTAGACTCATTGGCTTCCTTGAGTGCCACTGCCTCGGTCCACTTGGTGAAATAATTTGTCACTATCAGAATCCATTTGTGGCCCTGGCTTGAATTTGGATTGATGAATCCAATAAATTCCAATCCCCATTTCATGAAAGGTTGGTCAACTGAGATTGGGTGCAATGGAAGTGCTACTAACCTCTCTTTGTCTTTGAAGAATTCACAATTCTTACATCTTTTGATCCATGGGTAACAGTCACTAAACACTCTAGGCTAGTAATAACATGCTTTCATGATTTTTAGTGTTGGCACTCTTGGAACAAAATGGCCTCCATCTCCTTCAACATGGAATTCTTATAGCACTCTCTCCACCTGATCTATCCCAATGCATCTCAGTAAAATGCCATTGATGACTCTTTTGAATAGGACACCATCAATAAGAACATATGGGATGGCCTGTAACCTGAAATGTCTCCTTTTTACTTTACTCATCTCATGAGGAAACTTTCCTGTTTGAAGGAAGTGCACCATGTCTTGGGTCTAACAAAGAGAAGGTACATAATATCTCTCTTCTTCTTGATCATCTTGTAGAAAAAGAATAACCTCCTTCTGGTTGTTTGTTTCATTTTGTTGACGTGAGGCTAGTTGTTCACACAACCCTTTCCCATAGACCAGCTTAGTGACCTTGATCTCAATGTCATACTCCATGACATGAGTGATCCATATTGCACATTTCTCATTCAAGTCCTTGCTGAGAAGGAATTCTTTGACTCCTGCATGGGAGACTGTACGTACCCAAAATTATAAGGTACTATACCACCAAAACAGTGCAACAAGTGCCCCAATGATGATACAGGTCTCCTCGCAAGGTGTTCGGGATCTGGAAAAGCCCTCTGAGCATGTGTTAACATCCCACATGCCCCGCTTAGCCCCCGTGCCCTTTGTTTTCCCCTTTTTTCCCTCTTTCTTTGGCTTCTTGACCTTCAGTGACGAAACCGCCGCCCTGCAAGGCAGCGGTCTCGTGACCGCCGCCCTAGACAAGGCGGCGGTCCTGTAACCGCCGCCCTGCTCAGAGCGGCGGTCTTGTGCGCGTTTTCCAAACTGTTCTTTTGACGTGACCCGTGTGAAATATCACGATTTACCAGCTTTTCTTTGCCGACTTGAGCATGCATTAATGTTTTTGGTCCCCTAGAACAGTGTTTTTCCTTTGTTTATTGTTTAGGAGTTCAATTTGATTTTGGTTTTTGAGTATTGGAATTCGTATAAATGCATGGTTTGTGTACATGCAAATGGTCTGAATTTGGGCTGAGTTTTGTGAAGAATTTGAGCTGGAGTTTTGGCCACCATTTTTCCTTGTTAGAGTCTTCTGGTTTTTAGTATTTTGGGTAGCTCGCTTAGGATTGATAGCATAGTTTATTTCATACTTGGTTAGTATTGCTCAGCTATTGGTAAGCCACAGACTCATCTTGTGCAGGCAGTGCTGTTGTTCCATTCAATCCGGTTAGAAGCTTGCCTCCGAATTCCTCTTTGTTGTAGATTTGTTTTTTCTATGAATTAGAGTTCTCAGTTCAATTCATTATATACCTGGTTAGCTTTATTCAGTTGTTAATAAGCCACATATCCAACTTGTGCAAGCAGTGTCTTTATTTTGGAACAAAATAGCTTAGGAAGCCATTAAAGTTGCAGGTTTTTCTCTTCGTATAGGATAGTCACAGGTTCTGGTCACTTCACGTTGCATGACTCGTAGTAAAATCCCGCTAGGAATCGCATAAGCCAAGCTCTGTACTCTTGCACTATCCCTCTCCTACTCGCATTCTTGGTCTGCATTCTAAGCTATCCTTGTCCCAAAATCTACTCCTATCGGTGCTAGCATTACACGCTTTTCTGGATCCAAGTGAACATGAAAGAACAAGAAGATCATACTGAGGGGACGAGATCACATACACCATTGGATTCGCCACTGTTCTGCGGAGTCCAGGTTTTAAAATTTCAAAGTTCTAGTCAGATTTATATCAAATAGAGTAGTTAATCGCTTTATTTCATTTTCATTCTATTCTCGATATTGCCAGGGAAGCTGTGGGGATTGATAGTTTCTAAGAAACTATGATTCATTCCTCACTTCTGAGGTAGGATCGAGAATCTTGCAGGTAGATTAGACAGGCTATCTTATTTATTTAGAATAATTCTACAAATCGCACAGGCAAATAACCACACTCGGTTATCTTGTCTGTTTTAAATTATTGTTTAGTTATTATTTCTAGATATGCTTAAAATAGTTTGTTTTTCTTAGAATTGTTAGAATATTTCTTAGAAGGATAAAGTTATATGCAGTTAGATTTATTTCACATAGTTAGAATTTATTTCATTACAGTTAGATTACATTTTGTTTCGTATGACAATAACAGGACCTCAGGAGCCCAGGGAATATATATTTGAGCCAATCGTGCCTCAACCAAACCTCGCCACAGCGATATTTGACATAGACCAAAATCTCAGGATACAAGTATTCCGAACAATCATAGATCTCCAACTGATCAGTTCACAGTTAAGAGGATTAAACATAGAAGACGACCAAACACATGCGTTTTGGTCAAGTCAGCCAAACTACATATTACCCTAGAAAATATCCACATGACTGTAGAAGGGCTCGAAAGAGAAAAAACATTCGGGTGTGATCCTCTAGTTCCACAGCCAAATGCTAGAGACACCCTAGTAGATATAGATACCAGCTTAAGAATCCAAGTTGCGAGAACGCCTATAAGGTATTCTGAGAAGATCGCACAACTATTGGTTCTAAACGTAGAAGCTGAAAAGGCTTACGATTACTAGATACTAGGGATTAGAACTTGATCTCGCGTATGACCATAACAGGACCGCAACAACCAAGAGTCTATGGTTGTGATCCACAGATCCCACAACCCAATGAATCCACAAGTCAATTTTATATAGACACTGGCCTACACACACTAGTATTCCAGTCTACCCCACTTCCACCTATCATTATCCAACAATTATCCTTACTAGACACAACAGCTAACGAAGCTAGGGAATTCTGGACTAGGCCAGAAAATCGTCCGTAGAGTCAATTTTATTCATCATCCACTATATGACCTTATCAGGAGATATACACGAAACAATCCCAGGTCATTTTCCACGTATTCCGCAACCCATAGATTGAATCACGCCAGAGCTCGATATTGATTGGAGCCTTCGAGCAGTCATCCTCGCTGATCGATCTATCACACCAGTCCAAGTTAGAAGGGCCTTTTTTGCCTTAGATTCGTAAATTCCACTAGTGCGTATCGAAGACATTAGACTACCTAACTAGTTTGTCTACATATTCTACCCCCACCGGCTGTCTCGGCACGACCTCGAGAGGTCAGGTACGTGGAAGAGTCACTTGTAGATTCTCACGCTCATGTGTCACTTTTTCGTCGTACAAAATTGGTGAACCTGACGTGAAACATTCAATTATTTCACCTTCTCTTTGAGAAGTTTCATCTTCTCTCTTTCACCTTCGCTCTTTTCCATTATTCTGCGGGTATTCATATACCCCCCGAATATGTCGGGATTTGATGCATACGGCAGACCCCTCCTGGGTCTTGAGGCATACTACGCCAAATAGAATAGTTTTTCTCAAACCCCAAGAACCAGATATAGTTTGTCTCTTCAAACCGAGGAGTTAGATCAACTCCCTCGAACCCAACAAACAGAGCCTTCTGGTTCAAACAATATGACGTTTACCGGAGAATCTGGTCCGTCTCCTCAAATACTACTCAGACCACATATTAGTAGACAGTCAGATCCATACCTGGTCTTAGACGATGGACAATCGATACCTTATCCTAGGAGTGAACAACGCTCCCGGGGTATGTACCCACCTATAGGAGGTTTACAAGTACAACCCGAGACCCCTTTTCAAGAAAATACCTCTACAGGAAATATTCTTGGAGAAACTTGGCAAGATAGCAATCAGTTCATGACAGGCTATCACATGCCTATACAACACCAGGGTATACAACAAACACCGCTCAGGAAAAGTACCGTGACTTCGCCAAATGAAGTCATTTCAACGTTAGTAGAAAGAGTGAGAGGGTTAGAACTTGCTCAAGCAAATCAAAATTCTCCGTTCATGCAAACAGGAAGTTCCAATCCTCCATACCACTCTGGCCAAGTAGATCTCCTCATAGGAGTAGGCACGTTAGGCATGCCTCCTCAATTTCCTCAACAAACGCCAGCAAGGCCCACCATCTCTAACACTATTCCCCCAGGTCTAGTGTCGAACAATCCATTCCTTGACAATACCCCATCCTATTTAAACATGTACTCTAAATCACCCACAAGGAGATATGTTCTCCCTCTCCCGGCATGTTTGCTCCAACGCAGGGACCCTCCCTATGCCCCTGCCAACGCATACGCTGCACCGTATCAACAACCTATCCCACCACCGCTCCCTCAGCAACCACCATCAATGGTCGAAAGCTATGCAATAGGGACGTATTCAGAATATCTAAAGGAACCCTTAGATTTCACCATACGAAGCGTCATGCTTCCAAGACCTCTCCCTGATTTTCCCAAGTTCAAGGGCGAGGGAGATCCAAATGCGCATATCAAAGCTTACGCTACAACCATACGAGAATTAATCCCTTGGGATGGGGTTGTTGCTAAAATATTTCCCAAAACCTTGGAAGGCATTGCTCTTGATTGGTATTATAGAATACCTTAAGCTTCCATACATTCATTTAAACAACTCATGTCAGAGTTCATCAAAGCCTTTGACATGAACAAACTATTGAGAACAGGAATCAGGGAATTCTTACATATCAAACAAGAACACAATGAATCTGTCGCCCATTTCATCCAGAGGTGGCGTACAGTTCTTTACTCTTCAGCAAGTGCTCCAAACATGGATCAGATGGAACTATGCGATTTATTCCTTCATTCTCTCAGCAGAGAAGTGAAGGAAGAAGTCCAGAAGTTCCCACTAAGGAATTATGATGAGGTACTTGAGAGCGCTTTACGAATTGATCAAGCAACAATAGATAGTGGTCGTAAGACTTACAGAGCAAATGGGAGGTTAATCAACTCCACTCAAAATACTACAACTACCACAAATGTCAATCAAGGACCCAAAATCCTTAACAAAAACTCGTGGGGTAACAACGGATGGGGTAACCAACCAACCCAAGAGGGTAAATGTCATTAATACTCCGTCACAAACAAACAACCAGCGAAATAACAACTTTACCCCGGCGGTCAATACAGTGGATTTTAACCATCCACAACAACAACAACAACAACGGTGAAATCCCATACAAGGGCCAAGCCAAAACTCATTTGGTTACCAAAACCAAAGTCAAAACCAAAAACAACAATTCCAAAACTTTGGTCCTAATAGGCAACAGTTTGATCGGAATTTTAGGCCACAATACACACCAAACCAACAAAACGGGAATTATAATCCCAATTCTTATTGTGGTTTCCATAAAATTCATGGTCACGACACTAGAACGTGCCGTGACTACAATAAATTTATGCAACGTTTGCCAGAAGAACAAAGACAGTTCTTCACAGACTTGTTTTTGGCAGATCCCGTCTCATCATCAACCAAATACTGCTCGCAGGGGCAGTTTCCCCTCAGAATGCTCCCCTCAGGATCTTTAACAATCCGCTCCCAAATCATGATGGCAATAGGCTGAATCCAACCGGAACAAACAAAGGTGCAATAACGGGAAACAATGATCATGAAGCTTCAACTATCATTAAATCCGTCAGTTGCGCCACAATTGGGAGCTCAACCAAGACCTAAGATAGTTAGTTTGGTAGAATTAGACGCTGAACTACCTATCGAAGCTATAACAAGAACACGAGAGTATTTCTCTCAACCGAGCCCAAGTCATCTGCTAGAGATAGATAGGAGTCAACAAATAATTGAAAAACCCATCGGTGCCTATGATTTAATTAGTGACCTAACAAAGACCTTTTCACACATTTCATTCTTGGACTTGCTAAAGAACTCTCCCCCTCACAGAGCTGCTCTTTTAGAAGCATTAGGTCTAGGCCATCTAATTAACATCACTCCACCTCCCGAAACACAAGTAAATCACGTAGATTTTGATATCCATCCTCTGGGGCAGCCAGACAAGGATGTCGAATCTCATCTTCGAAATAAGTAAAATACCCACAGATGCTGAGATCGCACGTCGAGGTGACCCAGCCTTACACTTTCAAGTGTGGGTTTATAATAACTATGTAAAACGGGCAATGGTTGACGACGGGGCCGCAGTTAACATAGTCCCTTTCTCTTTCCTCCAAAAACTTTGATATGGAGAAATGAACTGTTCCACTACACGAAATACCTTGAGAGGCTATGATAGCCTTAAAGCCACTTTGATAGGAACTATAATACTGCCAGTCACCTTAGGGCCCAAAACCATCTTGACTGAATTTTATATTATAGATCGGGAAACTAACTATAATATGATCCTTGGCCGACCTTGGATACATCGAATGAAGGCAATCCCTTCTCACGCTATTTCAGGAAGTAAGATTCTTGCATCTGGGAAAGGTATTTGTAGCCAAAGGCGACCCAAAACCTTTCGATTTGCACCTAGCTGATTTATAGAAAAGACCAGGGGTGCACTCAGAATTTGAGCTGCCAACAAACCAACTTAATAAACCCTCTGACCCAAAGCCAGAGGAAAAGTTGATACCTACAACGGATCTTGAAACTACCAGCATAGCCAAAACAACTCCAACCCCTAAAGGTAAAACTAAAGGAACAGTATCATTAGGGACTACTGCGAAAATCATTGAGTTGATAGAACAAGATTCACCGATGTTCTTACCATTCGATTCAGTAGGCATGGGATTTTCCCTAGGTGTTGGTTCCTTGCCAGCAGAAGACCTCTGTATGGTAGACGTAGAGTGTGCAAACGCAGCAGATGCCCCAAAATCTATACTCCCGGCTAAGTATTGGACTCTCCATTTTGATGGAGCTAAATGCCGTTATGGAGTGGGGGCAGGTATAATTCTTACCTCGCCCAAGGAGAAGGTCCTCCCATTCTCTTTTAAGTTAAACTTTGAATGCACAAATAATGGCGCTGAGTACGAAGCTCTCCTCCTTGGCCTTACCTTAGCCAAAATAATTGGTATTGATAACATCAGAGTCCTCGGAGACTCGCAATTAGTAACAAACCAAGTTTCTGAAATATATGAAACTAAAGCCGAACATTTACAACTCTACAAAAACGTTGTATTAGATTTAAGCAAGGCGTTCAACTTCATATCCATTGAAGCAATCCCGTGAGAAAAAAATCTTCTCGCCGATTCAATAGCAACCTCAGCATCGCGTTTTACTCCAAACAATGAGCTAGAAGATACTCACTTCATAGTATCCATTCGTAACGCACCATTGATAAAAACAATGACAAATCCTCGTTCAAGCGGAAGTGAATCTACCGTCCTAGACCATGTTGGAAATGATGCGGCTACTTTGGATTACTTAAATGCCTATGCAGCACTACATCTCTCCTATCACACGCTAGATTTATCTCTGATTCCACATTCATCTTCCTACTTCAGAAATCCCGTAACGGATCTTCCCTCACAAAGGGAACCTAGCATATACGCAATAGAAAATGGGGGTGCTATAGATTTACCTCCAGCACCACCTGAGTTCGAAGAGGGTAACGCTTCTTTAATCGAAGAAACAATCGATGTCAACATTGGGACAGAGAATAAACCAAGAATATTGAAACTAGGTTCTTCATTAACCCCAGAAGAAGTGGAAATACATACTCAGGTTCTCAAAGAACATCAAAAGGCATTTGCATTTAATTACAAAGAGATGACAGGAGTCGCACCCCACATTGCGGTGCACAACCTCATCACTAGATCAGATGCAAAGCCAATTAAACAAAAATCAAGACCCATGAAGCCCAAAGTAGCTCTCATGGTAAAAGAGGAGGTAATAAAACTCCTTCAGGTAGGATTCATCAAGCCAATTGAATACTCCCAATGGGTATCTAATATCGTTCCCGTTCTCAAGAAGAATGGAAAGATACACATCTGCATAGATTTTCGAGACATCAACAAAGCGTGTCCTAAAGATGATTTCCCATTACCATCCATAGACGTTATTGTTGATGCAACAGCTGGTTTTGAACTCTTGTCTCTCATGGATGGATTCTCGAGGATACAATCAAATCAGAATATCCAAGCAAGATCAAGCTAAAACCCACCTTTATAACTCCTTGGGGAACCTATTGCTACGTTGTTATGCCATTCGGTCTCAAGAACGCCGGTGCTACGTACCAGCGGGCTATGATTTATATATTTCACGATTTAATTCATAAGATCGTGGAATCCTACGTAGATGACTTGTTGGCTAAGGCCAAGAAGTGTTGTGACCATCCCGAATTACTCCGCAGTCATTCTTTCACGTTTAATAGAATACAGTAGTTACGCTAAATCCGGAGAAATGCGTCTTTGGTGTAACAGGAGGAAAACTCCTAGGTTACATCATATCGTCACGAGGGATCGATGTTGATCCAACCAAAATTCAGGCTGTCCTCGAAATGGTCCCACCCTCGAGTGAATCTGGAATCAGATCATTTCTCAGAAAGCTGGGTGCAATCCGGAGATTTATCCCGGATCTAAGCTTCGCCATTCATCCAATCAACAATTTACTCAAGAAGGACTATAGCATTGATTGGACTGAAGATTGCAACGAAGCTTTTGAGCGCAGTTAAGCGTTTCCTGTTATCACCACCCACGCTAATGCCACCTAAGTTAGATCGCCCGTTAATTCTATACTCACGGGCTACCGATGTCTCGCTGGCCTGTATGTTGTCCCAGGAAGACGATGACAAGAGAGAGCGTGCAATTTATTTCATTAGTCGAACATTGCTCGACTATGAAACACGCTATACACAAGCAGAGCGAGAATGTCTTGCCATAGTCTTTGCTACTAAACGTCTAAGACATTACATGTTGAATCAAGAAACAAAGGTCATGGTAAAGACGGACCATTTACGGACTTTTCTCACACAAGGGTCCTTGTCCAAAAAAAGCTGGACGTTTTATAACCTTAATGGGAGAGTTCGAATTAACATTTGTAAACCAGAAGTCAGTTAAAGGACAAATCATCGCAGATTGGTTAGTTGACAACCCATTAGACGGAGGTAATTTAGTAGATTTAGAATTTCCAGATGAATGCGTATACTACATCAAAACTCGACCTGCTATCTCTGAGTGCTCTTGGTACACTGATATCATTAATTATATCATGGACCATACGTACCCGGAGGCAGTTACACCGCAACAAAGAAGGCGGTTACGCATAATCGTATCTAAATATGTCATCATAGAGCAGGTGCTCTATCGAAAAGCATTCGATGGAATGCTCTTAAGATGTGTCGACACAGAAGAGTCCAAGAGGATTCTCCATGAATCCCACAGTGGTATATGTGGAGGCCACTTCGGTGGCCATGCCACTGCTCGAAAAATACATTGAATGGGCTATTTCTGGCCCACTCTAGAACATGACGCGATAGAGTTTGCACGTAGGTGTCATAAGTGCCAAGAATTCTCCCACGAGATCCACATGCCAGCACAAGCTCTGCAACTAATCGCTACTCCATGGCCCTTTTCTACATGGGGCCTAGACTTAATAGGGAAATTCTCTCCCTCATCCACAGACGGCCACAATTTTATAATCACGGCCACTGAATATTTTACCAAATGGGTGGAGGCCATGCCTCTTACTACCGTACCTGGTTTGGTGATCGCTAAGTTCATTTTGAATCAAATCATTTGTAGGTACGGTATCCCACAAATCATTATCTCAGATAATGGAACTTCTTTCAAGAATGAAGAAGTTCATGAACTATGCAACAAGTTCAAAATAAGCCATCATACGGCTTCCTTGTATTATCCCCAAGCTAACGGACAGGCTGAAGCAAAAAACAAAACGCTGAAGGCCATTCTCCTTAAAACAGTAAAAGAAAACAAGCGGGATTGGCATTTGAAGTTATATCCGGCCTTGTGGGCCCACCGAACCTCAATAAGAACACCAACAGGAGCAACTCCCTTCTCGCTAGTATTTGGGGCAGAAGCAGTTCTCCCGCTTGAGGTCGAAATACCCAGTCTCCGCATTTCACTACAAGGGATTCTGGATGAGGACGCTTACAGAGAAGCATGTCTCTCCCAACTAGAAAGCCTAGATGAAACTAGGTTAGATGCTGAACAGCGGCATAGATCTTATGCTGACTGAATGTGCCGGCAGTATAACAAGAAGGTCTATGAACGCGACATATATGAAGGTGATCTAGTTCTAAGACTAGACAGCCGGATCGACAAGAAGACCGGTGAAGGAAGGAAGTTCCGGCCCAAATGGTTGGGCCCATACCGAGTCATGAAGGACTACGGGAATGGTGTTTATCTCCTATGTACGTTAGAAGGTGAGGAATTTGGCGAAACAGTCAATTCCCTGCACCTTAAGCATTTTTACGCATAAGCAGCTAGCACTACCTATATAACTATCTACATTGCATTTTCATATAAATTAGGATCATTTTGTCCACTTGTTCTTACACAAATTGTGATCAAGGAATCTATTCTCAAAGTAATTCATTACAAACTCATGATGTTGTTAGCACAAAAATTTCTAATCATATCTCTCCATTTTCGCGATATCATCAATCACTTCAGAATCTTTTATCAAATAAAATCAAACATGACGAAGTCTTAACGGTAACCATACCAAGATCTGCAAGTTTGTTCTCGCTTTGATTTCTTCTTAGGATTGGTGTCTTGCCTATGGTCTGTTCTAGAAGCTTCATGGTGTCATATCTATCCCATATATACATCTCTTTGGAAACAAGCATATGCTGACATTTTACTCAAAAAGACAAGTCAAAAAGTGATTAAACAGAAAATTTTATTTTACACATTTCCTTGCCCTACCAACCTTCGGTGATGAGCTTGCGTCTCTTACTAGTGACGTAGGGTTGGGAAAGGATGGAAATGCCCTTACTCACCTATGCCTTGCCCACGGCAATAAACCCATGCTTCTTACAGGTAGCAAGGGGCAAGGTGTAGGGGGTCCTCTAGACAATGCAAACGTTAAAAGGTCATAAACAAACTATTCAAACTTTGAGTCAAAAACAAATGAATCAGATATTCAAAATTCCAAAAAGAGTTAAAAATCCTAAAAACCAGATTTTGTCTACTATGTGGCCATCTACGGGTCTAAGTCTGGATAAACCGCAAAGCAAGTTGCACCCAAAACTATGAATTCGTTCAGGTAGAGTAAGCTTGTAGTTTTCAATTTGGTTCCACCAAAGCTTCGTCTGTCTTTCATCACTATCATTTCACCATATTTCATAACTTGCGCCCTTCTTGGTTCTTGGTGATGAGCCCTCGCATCTTACTAGTTGCATGGAGTTAAGAGTGGGGCAAGTTAATCTATTCATCATACTGGTTATTTTCATCACTTTGCCAAAACAAATCATGAGGTATCCAAATTGCTCACAGAAGCTAATATTTAAGATCACAATATATCTACAATATCATGTATCAGCATCATGAAACACAAAAAGAAAGCAAGCATTTGCATCATCTGTTCTCCATTGCATACATCCTAGAAAGCATATAAAACATACATCGTAGTATACACGAGAAAGCTGGAAACAGAAAGGGAAAACACAAGTGACAAAGTTTTGAACCAAAAACGAATGCATATATATAAATAATCAATGTTTATATACAATGCCATCATGCTCTAGGCATGGTCAAAACGCTCAAAGAGCCCGTGATATACAAAAGAATCTATAGTACAAAGTACAAGGGCCAAGTCACCTCTCAACCCCTACGCGACCCCTCCGAGGGTGCGCGCCCTCGCCGAGGACTCCGGCTACGCCGGCGCTCTGAATACCACGGAAGGCTCAGGGTCTCGAGGAGAAGCCGCGGTCTCGCCACGAGAATGGCTCCTCATAAGATGCTCCGGATGTCCTATAGCCCGCCAACTCTGTACGGAGAGTCGACACCATCCTAGCCACATGCCAAACGGGAGCAAAGATGTCAGTATGCCTACCGGCTGCTGAGGGCTCCCCGGCATCTACAGATAGCTCCGCACGGGTCTTATCCATAGGGATCATCAGAGAATCAGTGCATACCCTTACGGATTAGATCCCGCCACTCGTCGACGGTCTTTGCAAAACAAAGAAGAAGAGACGAATTAGAAACTAGGCAAGAGGCTAAAATATACAAGATACAAATATAAGGAGAGATAGCAGTTAAAACAAGTCCTAAATCAAACTAACACTGAAAGGGAGAGAGGATGACTTACTTGGGTCACCGGGCCCTCCAAGATGGGTCACTAGGGCCAGCGCCCGCTGCAGATGCCGCTGCCGACTGAGGGGCTGCTCCTATAGTAGGGGGCAACATGTCGTCCCACATGACCGACTCGTCCTCTCCACCACGGCCCTGAGAGAGTGGATCCTCTGAAACTAGAGTCTCTCTCTCTGCACTCTACTCCTCCCTCTCTGCCTGCATAATATCCTGAGTGTCATGCCACTCAGGATCGCTGTCATCCGTCTGCTCCTCTGACCCTCCCTCTGTGGACTCCTCAGAATCGGAGTCAATATCTATAGGGTCATCGCTACTATGAGCAGGACCTGCAGTAATCCGAAGTAAAGGTGCCCGAGGTGCACCAAATCTCCCTCTGGCCCGAACAATCCCCCTGGCTGCAATAGGAATACCAGGAGTGACCACTGTCCAACCACGGCCTCTAGGCCCCCCTCTAGCCTCCCGGACTGATCTATAGACTGGTGCCACTGGAGGAGGCATGCCCACATATGGGAGGCCGAACCTGCTGAGGAACCCTGCCGAAAGGATGTACCTCCACCCGTCCCACACGGTCAATAAGCTGCCCTGTGGTGGAACAAGAGATCAATGTGAGAGCCTCCTCTCCCCAAATGCCGGCCATGAGCTGGTACGGTGTGACCTCCATATCTGACTGTGGTGAGGGAAGCTACTGGCTGGTGAGGTGCTCTAAGCACCGACATGTCTGACCATCTGGCTGCCCTCACAGCCCCGGGATCTGCCACCCTCCATGCCTCTGCCATTGGGAATGAAGCACTCATACACCCAACTCATAACTAGAGTAGGGTGGCTCAAAGACTGTCCTTGTAAACAGACCACCCTGTATAAGTCGTGATAAGTGGTCCCTAAAATATCTGCACCCTAGGCGTATATCCGACCATGCCCCTCTATCTGTGCAATGATGGGGGCCCAACAGTATAATAAGGTATCCCCTCCCTTGTCCCTGATCAGTATCGAGGCAAGGATCCCCATGATAGCCTGTCGAAATATGGGGATGGGAAAAGAAGGAATGGATCTGACTCTCACTCCCTTCTTCGGCCCTAGTGGAGATAGCTACATCACCCATGTAGCTTGCCCAATGTGCAATCTGTGCTCTGGACCCAGCTGTCTCTAGTGTGAGCCTCCTCCCGATGATCGGGACCCCCCAGGATATGGTAAACATCCTCCAAAGTAATCGTCCACTCGCCGCGGACCCCTGGCAGTCGGAAAGTGTTCCGATCTGCATCCCAATAAGAAAATAAGTCACAAAGGATGTGATTAGATGGCGTGACATGGGGCACGCATGATATATGCAATATGCCAGCCCTCTGTAATGTATCCTCCTCATCCTGAGAAAGGGGCATCCAACACCCCGGGCAACCAATCACACTCCCTCTCTCGACTCCATCTAATGTACTCCTCCCTCACCTGCATACACCCAAAAACACACAAAACAGAGCAAGTTAGTATATAATCAATGCCGAGGGAGTCATAAAAGCATGTACAGAAGTGATAAAAATACAAGAACAAACTCAAAAGTTAAGTCCCTTTTGCTTTATGTGCAAAACCGCCGCCCTGAGCAGGGAGGCGGTTCTGTAACTGCCACCTTAAAGGCGGCGGTCGTGTAACCGCCACCCTGAACAGGGCGGCAGTCGTGTAACCGCCGCCCCTGGCCAAGGCGGCGGTTGCGGTCCGAAAATCCGCGTGGGTTTTTAAACCTAAAAAGCCCAAAAAATGCAAAAATTGACCATTTTTTGCTAAAAACAAAGCCTACCCAGTAGGCGCCCCCCCCCTAGGTGGACCTTTTGAACCTAGCATTTTCAAAAATACCCCCCCCCCCCCATTGCAAAGAATTTACCATTTCAAATTTGAAGGGGGGAAAAATGCAAAATTAAAGAAAACCAACCTGTGATCTCGCGGGGTGGCATTCCGCACGTGGGGGCATGATCGCTATCTCACTCCAGACGTTTCGACTCTATTCACGCAAGAAACCATCACCGTGGGTCCCAGAGCTCAAAATCTATCAAATCGACTCTCGCAAATGAATAGGAAAATGGGCCCACTTTCATATATATATATTGTTCTATTTCATTTTAAAATGACCTTTTCGCAGGTTCGGAGCGCTGACGGAGGTAAGTTCCTATCCCCGCACAAATGGTACGTCCTCTTTCCCTGTTATTTTAGTATTTGTTTTCCAAATTATTGTATCTATCTGCACTTGAGTTCTCTTTTCATTTTGCAGGTGGCAGGAATTTTGGATGGCGTCATTTCGACACACAGAACATGTAAGGTATAACTTCTAACTCCCCATTTCGGGACTGCCATACTCGGACCCACCGTTTTATGCCTCTTCATGACTAAAACGCTTCTCCGAGGGGGCAATATGTTCGTACCCAAAATTGTAAGGTACTGTACTGCCAGAACAGTGTAATAAATGCCCCAATGATGATACAGGTCTCCTCGCAAGGTGTTCGGGATCCGGAAAATCCCTCGGAGTATGCGTTAACACCCCACATGCCTTGCTTAGCCCCCCGCGCCCTTTGTTTTCCCCCTCTTTTCCCTCTTTCTTCGGCCTCTTGAACCTTCAGTGACGAAACCGCCGCCCTGCAGGGTGGCGGTCTCGTGACCCGCCGCCCTAGACAGGGCGGCGGTCCTGTAACCGCCGCCCTGCTCAGAGCGGCGGTCCTGTGCGTGTTTTCCAGAACGCTCTTTTGACGCGACCCGCGTGAAATATCACGATTTACCAGCTTTTCTTTGCCGACTTGAGCATGCATTAATGTTTTTGGTCCCCTGGAACAGTGTTTTTTCCTTTGTTTATTGTTTAGGAGTTCAATTTGGTTTTGATTCTTGGGTGTTTGAATTCCTATAAATGCATGGTTTGTGTACATGCAAATGGTCTGATTTTGGGCTGAAGATTTTGGTGAAGAATTTGAGTCTAGAGTTTTGATTTGAAGCTTGGCTGGATTTGGAAGTCCTTGATCTTTGCTCTCATTCTGGTCATTTTAGTGTTTTAGTTAGTTAGCTTAGGATTAGATAGCCATAGCTTGAATTCACTTGCATCTTTTGTTAGTATTGCTCAGCTGTTGGTAAGCCACATACCCATCTTGTGCAGGCAGTGTTGTTGTTCCACCCAATCCAGTTAGAAGCTTGCCTCTGAATTCCTCTTTGCTGTAGATTTGTTTTTACTGTGACTTAGAGTTCTTAGTTCAATTCATTATATACCTGGTTAGCTATTATTCAGCTGTTGGTAAGCCACATATCCAACTTGTGAAAGCAGTGTCTTTATTTTGGAACGGAATAGCTTAGGAAGCCATTAAAGTTGCAGGTTTTGCTCTTCGTATAGGATAGTCAAAGGTTCTGGTCGCTTCACGTTGCATGACTCGCAGTAAAATCCCGCTAGGAATCGCATAAGCCAAGCTCTGTACTCTTGCGCTATCCCTCTCCTACTCACATTCTTGGTCTGCATTCTGAGCTGTCCTTGTCCCAAAATCTACTCCTATCGGTGCTAGCATTACATGCTTTTTTGGATCCAAGTGAATACGAAAGAACAAGAAGATCATACTGAGGGGACGAGATCACATACACCATCGGATTCGCCACTGTTCTGCGGAGTCCAGGTTTTAAAATTTCAAAGTTATAGTCAGATTTATATCGAATAGAGTAGTTAATCACTTTATTTCATTTTCATTCTATTCTCGATATTGCCAGGGAAGCTGTGGGGATTGATAGTTTCTGAGAAACTATGATTCACTCCTCACTTCTGAGGTAGGATCGAGAATCTTGCAGGTAGATTAGACAGGCTATCTTATTTATTTAGAATAATTCTACAAATCGCACAGGTAAATAACCACACTCGGTTATCTTGTCTGTTTTAAATTATTGTTTAGTTATTATTTCTAGATATGCTTAAAATAGTTTGTTTTTCTTAGAATTGTTAGAATATTTCTTAGAAGGATAAAGTTATATGCAGTTAGATTTATTTCACATAGATAGAATTTATTTCATTACAGTTAGATTACATTTTGTTTTGTATGACAATAACGGGACCTCAGGAGCCCAGGGAATATATATTTGAGCCAATCGTGCCTCAACCAAACCTCGCCACAGCGATATTTGACATAGACCAAAATCTCAGGATACAAGTATTCTGAACAATCATAGATCTCCAACTGATCAGTTCACAGTTAAGAGGATTAAACATAGAAGACGACCAAACACATGCGTTTTGGTCAAGTCAGCCAAACTACATATTACCCTAGAAAATATCCACATGACTGTAGAAGGGCTCGAAAGAGAAAAAACATTTGGGTGTGATCCTCTAGTTCCACAGCCAAATGCTAGAGACACCCTAGTAGATATAGATACCAGCTTAAGAATCCAAGTTGCGAGAACGCCTATAAGGTATTCTGAGAAGATCGCACAATTATTGGTTCTAAACGTAGAAGCTGAAAAGGCTTACGATTACTGGATACTAGGGATTAGAACTTGATCTCGCGTATGACCATAATAGGACCGCAACAACCAAGAGTCTATGGTTGTGATCCACAGATCCCACAACCCAACGAATCCACAAGTCAATTGGATATAGACACTGGCCTACACACACTAGTATTCCAGTCTACCCCACTTCCACCTATCATTATCCAACAATTATCCTTACTAGACACAACAGCTAACGAAGCTAGGGAATTCTGGACTAGGCCAGTTTATCGTCCGTAGAGTCAATTTTATTCATCATCCACTATATGACCTTATCAGGAGATATACACGAAACAATCCCAGGTCATTTTCCATGTATTCCGCAACCCATAGATTGAATCACGCCAGAGCTCGATATTGATTGGAGCCTTTGATCAGTCATCCTCGCTGATCGATCTATCACACCAGTCCAAGTTAGAAGGGCCTTCTTTGCCTTAGATTCGCAAATTCCACTAGTGCGTATCGAAGACATTAGACTACCTAACTAGTTTTTCTGCATATTCTACCCCCACCGGCTATCTCGACACGACCTTAAGAGGTCGGGTACGCGGAAGAGTCACTTGTAGATTGTCACGCTCACCTGTCGTTTTTTCGGCGTACAGAGACCATTAGTTGGATTTTGTTATTTGAAACCAAATGCTTAAAATTCTTCAATCCTCTGATCACCGCCAGGACCTACTTCTCAATGAAAGAGTACCTCACCTCATAATCCTCCAGAATTTGGGTGAAGAAGGCAATTGGTTGTTCTTTTCCTTCTTTGTTCTACTGAACTAAGATTGTAGAAATGGTTTCACTGCCACCAAAGGCATACAGTATGAATTCTTTGTAGAAATATGGATTCACAAGAGTTGGGGCTTGTGATATACCTTCTTTGATAGCTTCAAAGCTTGCCTTTCCTTCAGTTTTCCAAATGAATGCTAAATTCTTCTTCAGCATAAACATTATTGGCTTAAAAAGGGTAGCAAATTTTGGAACAAACCTGCGAACAAAATTTATTTTCCCCAAGAAGCTTTGGAGATCCTTCTTGTGACTTGGCAATGGTAATGCTCTTATTTCTTGAACTCTCTCTGGGTCAATTTCCAATCCTTCCTTTTATACAATATGGCCTAGAAGATTTCCTTCATGGGCCAATAATATGTATTTTTTGGGGTTCAGGGACACCCCAAAACTCCTGCATCATTGGAACACCTACCTTAGGTGGAAAAGATGATCTGTTGCATTCTTGGAAAACACTTTAATGTCATCTAGATGGATCAACACTATTTTATCGATTATTCCCTTGAATGCCATATCTATTGCCCTTTGAAAAGTGGCTCCAGCATTGGATAATCCAAATGGCATTTTCCTGTAAGCATAAGTGCCCCATTTGGTGGTGAAATATGTTTTGAATTGATCATCTTCCTTCACCATGATCTAGTTGTACCCTGAGTAGCCATCTAGGAGGGAGAATATTTTTGACCCTGACAGTACTTGTAAGATCTGCTCCATTGAAGGGAGTGGGTAATGATCTTTGAGAGAAGCTTTGTTCAAATTTCGAAAGTCTACACACAATCTAATCTCTCCATTCTTTTTTCTGACAGGGACTAGATTAGCAACCCAACTTGAATGTTTGATTGGAAATATTATACTTTCCTCTATCAACTTGTTCCTCTCCTTCTTCATCAGAGGCTCAATGTGTGGATTGATTGGTCTCTGATTTTTCCTGATGGGCTGAACAGCTGGATCCAATTAGATTGTGTGTTGTGCTAGTTTTGGATTGAACCCTCTTAGGTCCTCATAACTCCAAGAAAACACATTAGGAAATTCTTTGCAAAGTTGTATGAATTCATACCTTTCTTGCTTGGTGGCCACTTTTCCAATTTGAAGTATTTTGTCTTCTCCGACAGGGATTGACTCTAAATATTCTCCTTTAATTTGCATGTTATCCTTCTCCCTTCTGAACTGATCATTAGGATTGAAAATGGATTCCAGTGTCACTAAGCCTTTGGGAAGCTTGTTTGTATGCAATTGTACTATATGATTCATGTACTTCTACTCCAGTCTGCTCTGGTTTCTAGTTGAGAATTCAACTTCTTCTTACAAAAATTTAATGACATGTTGATCATTCTCAAACACCTGCCAGCATGTATTATTATCCGGCACTGCTGGCCTCAAAACCACATGGATATGTGGTATTTCTTCGTCTCTTTTGATTTTGTCAACCACATCAAATGTTGCCTTGACTACTGCAAGTCTATCAGCAAATTCATTCTCCTTCCTGGGTATGGACACAATAATGAAGGCCTCGAAATCCTCCATGAGATCTCATACCCTACTCTTGTAGTTCTTGAGCAGGTCATTCTTGACAGCATTAAGTCCTCTGACTTGATTTGCAACCAGTTCACTATCACTGAACACTTGCAAGTTCTTGATTCCCAACTTCCTTTCCCAAAGAAGACCTTGGACTAAATCCTTGTATTCAACAGTGCTATTTGAGCAAGAAAACTGGAATCTGAATGTTGAAAAATATCTCATACCTCTGGGGGACACTATCATGACTCCTCCTCCAGCTCTTTTCCTACTCCTTAAGCCATTAAAGAACAATTTCCATACCTCATTGTCATCCTTATACTCTGACTTAATTAGGTTAGGAAGAGTTTGACTCTCTTCATGTAGACAATAGACACCTAGTTCAGATTATTCCATCTCCTTATAGGGGTCAAAAGCATGACTTTTTTTGGCCCACTCATCGAGAGTCAAGTATGGGATACATCCCACCTTGGTGTTTTCTTCATAAGTGCTTAGGAGGTATTCTTGATTAAAAGCTAAGCAATTGGCATTGATTGGGCTAGGCATATAGGATTCAATATGATAATCAGCAATAGGTTCAGATCTAATTGTGTCCTTCACCCCATACCTTGTCCTAAAGAGCATATGTGACCAATCAGCAGACAGGTAGCCCCCAATTTTAGCAGTGAAGTCCCTAGATAGACACAAAGCAAAATGTGGTGGTAAATCTATAATTGACACATTTTACAAAACAGTCACATTAGAGCAAGAGTGTAGAGTGAGACTCAGATCCTTGATGATTCCCATAGTGGTCACTATTGTCCCATCTAATTGGACTACTCCTCTAGAGATGACTTCATATTGGAGACCCAACTGATCAGTTATTTGTTTGGGCATTACATAACTACTAGCCCCAAAATCAATCATACAATTGTGCACCAATTTGTCTCCAATAATTAATGAGACAAGCACTCTCTTGTTATGTTTTTGGAGTCTATTTTCATGTTAGGGTGTGGTACACCTTTTATGTGTTACACTCGGGTATTTTTACAGCGGTCCCATGGGTAATGGGTAACCGTTATGGGCTGTTTTTGGGCCCATGGTTTTTCGGTACCCATTGTTTTGATACCCACGGTTTTGTATCAAACTACTTAAGCAATTGTCTATTTATATGGTCTTATGCATGTGATAGAGAGATAAGCTAATGTATTACAGATGTGTTTTGAATTCAGGTGTGAATTCTATAGATTTTTTTTAGAATAGCTCCAAACTGATTTGGATATTGTATTGAGAGAGTGGTGGCTTGTAATAAAATCTGAGCAAGTGATTCTTGGTGGACATAGCCCAAATTGGGTGAACCATGTTAAATACTGTCTCTTTGTGTTGTGTTATTTTATTCTGCAATTTTATTTCAGATCTATAATAATTTATGCATATTAGTTTCTACTGTTGCGATTCTGTAAGGGATTATTCCGCATATTTTATCTCTTATTTCCTAACATCTCTCTTGTTAGTTGAACTTCATGGTTTCTCCATGGTTTCTCTGTTGCTAGTTGAACTTAATAGAGGCAAGCACCTTGTTTTTCTTCATGGTTTCTCCTTGGTTGAACTGCATTGGCAAGCACTCTCTCTTGCTAGTTAGGGGGGTGATTTGAACTTTACCAATTTTGCATGGTAGTCTGCAACAGATCCCTCTATCCTAGAATGGCTAGTGACTCCCATAGTAAAATGTTCACACTTTTCCTCTTCATTTTCTCAATAATATTGAATGAGCTATCTTTTTTCTACCCTTTCTAGACACATTTCTTTCTTGCACTTGGGTTGTTACAACCGGTGCCTAACTGGATTTAGAAGGTGGCTTGGATTGGTTCTACATGTTGGGAGTTGCACTTGGAACACCAGGACCTTGTGGAGTGACGGAAGGTTGAGGTTCACCTGAGTTCAGTGGTTGGCCTTCTCTAATACTTCTCTTTTTGAACTGTGTATTGATAGCCACACTTTGAGGAGGGAACTGATTCATCCCACAGAAGTCTTCAACCTGCCAATTGACAAACATGGTCTCTCCTAGAGGTTCACCTTATTGAGCTACTTTTTGCTTGATCTCCCTCTTAGCCAGGTTCTTATGGGCAACATATTAGTTTGCACCATCAAATCCTGATTTAGAGCACCATTAAAACACGTTGATTGGTTATATGGCTGATTGCATGGAAAAACACCAATCATATTCCTGTGCCATATTATTTTGTGTAGGATCCAATGCCCTTAATGTTGAAGCTACGTTTGGATCATAAGACCTAAAAGTTCTAACAGCTTGGGACTATCCTTGGTTCTTGCTCTGATTTACAGACTGATATAGTGGCCTATTCTGTTTGTACTAGGGTCTAGCTTGATATTGAGCTTGAGACTGATATGTCATGGACCTCTGAGCCTGTTATCATTGGATGATCACTAGTTCATTTCCTAGGTTTTATATTTGCTTCATCACTTCTTGAATCTCTTTAGAGGTGTCAGATGATGAATTAGAAGCTTCAGCTGAGCTTTGACTCCTGAGGGTGGGTATATGAGCTAATGTAGGCATTTGGCTAGTATCTGGGTTTCCTAACTCAAGGTACAAAGGCATGGATGGCCTAGGAGTGATTTTAGCTAGCCTGAATCAAATGGTTCTTAGCCCCTATGGAAAGGATATAGGCTGATAACAATGTAGTGCCCCCCCATTGACTGAATCATTAGAGAAATATCAGAATTTAAAGCCCTAAGAAATTATAAGAAGGAACCTTCATTTGTAGGTTTTACCGATGTTGGAATCCTATCCCAAGTCCCGCTATAATATGAGGTTGAAGGTCAGTCAGCTGCTTGTTTGGGGCTATCCTGGTAGTTGTTAGTTTCTCCAACAAAGATAAGTTATCACCCTTCTCTCCAAACTAGTTATGGAGTGCTGTGCACAGTTGGTTCCAATTTTGGATAGAGCTTGCCTCAAGACGCCAGAACCATTGTGAATCCTTCCCTTTAAGTGAAGAGCTGAGCAGCTTGACTGTAATGTCCATCTCATGAATCTCGTGCATTGTACAGACATTTGCAATATCTTGGACATGATCACCAGGAGAATTTTGGTTTTCCCTAGTTAAATGTGGGATACTCTTTAATGCTAGCAATAGGAACTAGATTTTGTGCATTCAAGGCAAGTGGACTACTGTCTGGTGAATTTAACATAAATGATTTGATTGAGCCATTCTGATCAGTCTGAGAACTCTTCTTGATTGAATGAATAGTCTTCCTAGGAGGAGGTGTTGATAAAGCTCTGCTTGGTGGAGATAGAGACTTCTGGGGATCTTCTTCCTTTTCTCCATCTGTCTAGGGATAAGTTTAGATAGACAAACAGTCCCTCTTCTCTAGTTCTTGACCATGTTTGTATTCTTCTCGTGAACTTGCTTGGACTACTAAAACTAGTATATTTGTTTCTTTTAGAGTCGCCAGATGTATAGTTTTAAGGCTTCTTAAAAGCCAGAATCATAGCAACTGTACATCAATTCCTACTGTAATAAGATGGATACTTATTTTTCCCATCGGGCGTGCCAAAACTTTTAGTGTGGAATCACAACACCCCTAAATGAGTTATACATGTTCTGTTATTCTAAGGCAGGGTCATTTTGTGTGGTTACATAACATTGAACTTTCCCCAAGGTGTGGGACCTTGCAATAATGGAAAAATTCTCCAGATTTGTCAGGTTGGTTCCATATTCCTCTATTTAGGTGCATATGTGAGGATTTTCAGGGGATATATTTCTATACCTAATCTAAAACTTTGCCAAGGAGATAAGGGTAAAATAGTATAAGGAATAAGAAATAACTACTTCTACCAGGTGATGCACCAAAGGAATGATAAACACTTATTTTTCCTATAGACACAAACCAACAAAATGCATACAATAAACAAGCACATATAGCTAGATACTGTAATGGAAGACCAAATGGAAGAAAAAGAAACAAGAAAGGATTTAAAATTGATCACAGGCATCTTTTATTGCTCTTTGGATTGATACAGTTCATTACAAAGTATTAGAAACAATTACAATTTTAAAGGCCTATGAACCCCACAAATACCTTTGCTAGAAGGAGAAGGGAGCCTAGCAAAACAAAAAATGTCCAACCCTTTACAATGAATCCTGCCCCCAGTATTTATAGATTTGATCAGAGAGAAGAAAGAGAGAGGGAAGATACACGGAAAAGTAGGTTGAAGCTCAACCACTGGTTCTTAATGCTTCATGATAAAATATAGCCCCAAATCCATCTTTACTGCATGAATCCTTGATTCAGAGCCTTGAATCCATCAAGAGGAAACAAATGGCGAAAGCACAGATCGAATCCGATCTCCGTTATTAAGACAGATGGATCCTCTCATTGAAGGCCATTTCTTTAAAGACATTTCCTCCATTTTCCTTGCACCTTTGAACCTCCTCAAAATTAAAGTTTTAGACCATCCACAGTGTAGGTGAGGCTGAGATAAGTTTCCAATGCAGTGTCAGATTCGCAATAGTTTTGAGCCCTAAGTCAAAAGATATGCCCCTTCAAAGTTTGTATCGATTCCATACAAATGGGTGGGAAAAAAAATTTGAAAAATGGGTCCCCCCTTTTGTATGGGACATGTGGTAGCCAGATTGGAACAAAATCACGGGCCTATGGGTCCGCTAATTTACCTATTGTCCTTTTGCGCAAAAAATGGAAAACTTGAAAAACTCATGTAAGCCCCGAAGCTCCACCTGGACACGTGGCTCCTTTTGGCATGGATGGGAAATGCGCTTCCATATTTACCTTTGTGAATTTTGAATGAAAGTAGAATTTTTACCTTTCCCCTCGACTCCCCACCTTGGTTTTGACTTGGGCCTAAATGTTGACTTTTTCCTTGGTGCCAGAGTTGCAAGCCATTTTAGCAACTTTTACCCCCTTTTGAGATAACAAGGGGAAACCGAACCAACTTTTCTTCGACGGCCCACTTTCATCTTGAGGACACATGCAGGTTCAATCTGAGCACTCATTTGGGAACCATTTCTTTATTTAAACCTGAATCAAGACCATTAAGACACTTGGTAGCCTCCATCGATCCTAGCTCATGCAGTTGATTATTCAACTAAATCTGCCCCTCTTGATCAAAACACGTGGAGGCACCGCGCTTGCTTACAAACCTGATCCAAAGTTTTCCTTTGGAGGAGCATCAAGTTGACACTTGTCAGCTTCCGCTGATCTGTTGACTTTTCAATGGTTCCTCTTATCTTTTTAGACAATGAAGATACGTGGCGAGCTCGTGCTCATTTGGGTCCCCGCGTTTGATTCCAACTCTTGGAGATGTGCCAGGCTAACACTTGGCACTCTCCGCTTGCACATTCATACTTAGCTAGTTTTGAGGCCTTGCCTCTATCTGCCTTTGACTCTTTTGACCATTTTTACTCTCTCTTTGTTTTGTCCTAGGACACGTGGAGATGCACCATCTTGTCTGAGCCTCTCTTTTTGGATTCATCTTTGGAGAAGCCATTGTTTGCACACGTGGCTCTTACTGCTACCTCCTCCATACTTAGTCGATTTTAGACTTCTTCGTGAACCATTTCAAGCCCAAGGACTTAGAATCTCTACCGTTTTTCTCCCTTTCTTTATCCTACCCTTTCTATGGCACTGATCCTTATTAAATCTGATCCCTTTTATCCCATAGATAAGTCTACCTATGACTTGGAGAATGGATTTAAGATGTGGAAATGAGCCCGACCTCAGATTCATTTCTTTTGCACAGGATCCTTTGATCTCTCTTGTCCTCTGCCACTCCATGGTTGAGTCCTTTTCTGACCAATTTGCAGGATTTAAATGATTTTTCTCATGTTCCTTATATGTGAGGTCGTGATTCGATCCAATATTTGGCACGGGGGTGAAATATGGAGAACAATAATTTGTTACTTAGCACAAAACCAAAAAAATAGAAAGGAACAAGAAACGAGAAGGGGGAAACACAAGAAAAGAAAATGTCTAAAGGGAAATCCTAATCTAGTGGCAATACTACCTTATTTAAGAACACAAGGAAGACTTATTTACCATAGGGCTTCATCCTACTCCCCATTAAAATGGCCAGTTAACATCGTCTCATCCAGTGGTTGTAACTGGCATGTTCCTGAATCAAGGATGTATGATATGATGTAAGGGGCTAACCAATGGACTTTCAACTTCCCTGAATGGCACAAAAACTTGGAATCATATAACAAAACCATCTGCCGGAACTTCAAACTGTTTGTTTCTGATATGACAAGTCATGCCATGCCTTTTGTCTGGCCTTTTCAGTCTTCTGAATCCATATAGCAAGTGATCACCTTTCATCTAACTACATTAGCTTACCGATTATCTCCTCAAGCACTTGTTCATCAGCTAATCCTCCTGCGCTTGCTATATGTAGTGATGGTAACATGAATTCAACTGGAAAAATAGATTCTATGCTAAACACCAATTGAAACGGTGTGGCCTTGTTCAACTTCTTATAGGTTGTCCTGTATACCAATAGGAGGGCTGATACCTTGTCATCCCAATCCTATCTTCCAAGGTCAAAAAAAGTTGTTCAACATGTGACTTAGTATATTGTTGAATTCCTCAACAGTTTCATTTGCTGGTGGGTGATAAGGGGGGGTAGTATTGTGATGGGCCACTATAAATTCTGCTAACAAAATCTTGACATTGTTTCAATCAAGAAATGTTTACCCCTATCATTTTTCAAGCTTAAAGGACATCCATACCTGCTAATTATTTTTTCCCATAAAAATTTAGCAGTTGTTGCAGCAGTGCAATCCCTTGTAGGTGCTACCTTTTCCCATCTTGTCAAGTAATCAGTGCAAGTAATGATGTAGCATGAACTAGTCCTTCACACAACAGGTGAATTTTTTCCTACAAAGTCAATTTCCCATTTATCAAATGGCTTTGCACTGGTTATAGGTCTCAAGGGAATTTCATCCCTGCTTCTAGGTTTTCCACGACATTGGAAATGGTCACAGGCCTTGCAAAACTCAATATAATCCTGGTAGAAATTTTCCCACCAAAGCCCTGGGAGTAGAACATTTTTCTTAGTTGAATTTCTTGCATAGTACCCTCCTGCAATCCCACCATGCGCCTCCTCTATAATTGCAACACGATCATGTTCTAACATGCATTAGCGCAGAACCTCATCACGACCTAACTTATACAAATATTTTCTAACCAACATGTAGGGCACATCGCGTATAGCCAACTGCTTCCTCTCCAAAGCCTTCATTCCTTCCAGTACCACACCCATTTTCAGAAACACTACAATATCTTCTAAGTCTAGAGGGCATGCACCGCAACCTAAACAATTATGTGTCTGACATGGTATCCTCAATGCTCTACGCATCCTCCCCTGATTCAATCCTTGATAAGTGGTCAGGTCCTGAATTGCTCTTCCCTGGTGTTACTACCACTTTGAACTAAAATTCTTGAAATAATAGGACCCACTGACATATGTGCCCTTATAAAACTAGCTTGTTAACCAATTATTTCAACGCAATGTGTTCTGTATAGAATATGAAAGGTATTTCCAGTAGATACTTTATAAACTTATGCAGTGCGTAGATCATTGACAGTGCCTCATGCTCAGTAGTTGTGTAATTCTGTTCTATTGGTGTCAACTTCCTACTTACAAAACACAAGGGATGATCAAAAAATCCCCTCACCAGGTTGTGTTAATAATTCTCCAATAGTTTTCTTTAGGCATCAACATGCACATAGAAAGGCTTATCCCAAAAAGGAAAGCGTAGTATGGGCATAGTCACAATTCTATCCTTTAAAGTGTCAAACGCCTTCTGTTGCACCTCTCCCTAGTGAGAGGTACTCTTGTGGTTAAGTAATTCTTCTAAGGGAATGGCGATCTTGGCATATACCTTGATAAATTTCTAGTAGTACCCTGTACGCCCAAGGAATCCGTTCAATGCATTTTGACTGGTAGGCTCTCCCAATCCCACGATAACTGTAATTTTTGTGGGATCCACTAGTAAGCCTTCCTTGCATATTATATGTCCTAACAGGGTTCCAAATGGAGTAGCAAAGACAAATTTATTAATGTTGAGGGATATCCTCAACTTCTGAAATCTCTCGAACATCAAACTCAAATCATCACAATGGTCTTTTGCTAGCCCGTACACAGTCTTGTCATCTAGGTAGACTTGAAGAAATTTATGGATGAATTCCTGAAATTCTTGTACCACGAAGCATGAGAACACAACAGGCACATTTTTCAATCCAAAAGGCATGACCGTGTAGGGAAAACTCCCCCATTCAGTGGAAAATTTTATTTTTCTCTAGTATTCCTTTACAATCCTGACTTGGTGATACCCTTAGAACCCATCCGTGAAGGAATAGACCTCGCGCCTAGCTACTCCTTCCAGAATTTCTTCAGTGAAGGGGGGTTGGAAAAGGGTCAATGACACATACTGCATTCAAGTCCCTGTAGTCAACATATATCCTTATCATTCCGTATTTCTTGATAATGATGACCATTGGGCTTATCCATTCCAATTCCTCCACAAATTCAATGATCCTTGAAGCAATCATATTATATATTTCCTCCTTGACCTGTACCTGCAAGTTCAGATTCATTAGATAAGGTCTCTTCCGAATCGGGCACGTACCTTCCTTTAACTTGATCCTCATCTCCCCTAAGGAAAGGCGAATGCCTTTGAGCTCATGGTACCCACGTGGAAATAAATCCTGAAACTCATGCAATAGATCAATGATCTTTAAAACCTCTTTCTCCAACCAATAATCCCCAATGATAGCTTCCTTAGGTTGCATCTCTGACCCAATGTTAAACTTCATTGTTTTCAATGGTTCATGGTAGGTGTGTGCTCGCTCATCAGTACTATCTATGACTTTACACATACCTTCAAAATGGTTAACATCTATACTTTCCATCTATTACATAGACCATTTTTCCTTTTTCTTTTTCAATGCACGCATGCTCAAGTTGTATCTATTTTGATTCCTCTTCATCAAAACATGTCTCCAAACTAGGTTCACCTAGCAACTCTAGTAACCTATCTTCTTTCATGGCACTATCTCCCATTTTAAGGTGTTTTACAACCTACTAACACTTTATCCACTGATGGACTTTGTACTCCAATACTCAAAATCTTGAATGAGATCAGTCGTCAACTCCTACCAATTCCTTGTCTGACGACATGTCTCTGAGTGAATATATCATGCACACGCAACCTTGTAAGGTGGAATACAAATTATGCACCCATAAAAAAGGTGGTAAGGCTTCCACGCCTCCCATCCCATCTCTCTCACATGCTTGGATATGAAATGAGGTGGGGTTCTTTTCCATGGTAGTCTTGTATGATAGTGGGAGTATAGCTTCTAGGAAAAACTAGTAGTGAACGCAATCCTCACTTCGCACCATTTTAAAAGACTCTCATGGTGTGTAGCCCACCAACGTGTTCGCAGTCTTGAAGTAGGTTATAGTTGAGCATCCCTCTTCCTTTGTCCTCATTTTTCCACTGATCCTCCATTTCTTGCAATAAAATTTCAGGGTAGGCCCCTCCCAAGTCATCTTGGAAAACTTCTTCCCTCCTAGGCACTTGAATGAAACATGCCTTTGTTACCCTTATTACAGATCCTCACAACTATCACCCAATTAACTCATAAGTCCCATGCACCCAATTGTCACATGCCACACTAGTTGTATCACTCATAGACCGAGCATCTTCAAATTGGATAACTCCTTCTATCAGGATGAATTATCTCAGGGTCTTTGATGGAGTGCACATAGATCCGATTAAGGACTTCTTCTCCCAAGGGTTCAGTATAGGTGTTGATTTCCCATCTATCAAGGGGATTATGACTCGTTCCTCGTTATTCTCAAAACTTATATACCCCTTTTTAAATTTTAGGTCAACATTGTTCTTGTAACACTAGGGGCACCCAAGTAATGGTGGAAAGTTATACACTTCAACAAGCGCTAATATTTCAAAGTCTCGAGTGAACTTGGCCCCTTGAATAGTGATAACTGCATCCTTCAAGACTCTAAGGGGAATTTCCTTTATATTTTTTTCCATATACAACACATTCAAAGATGGTTGTAACGCGGGCCTTCCTATTTGATGTCAAGCATCTAGAGTGAGAACATTTACCTCCACTCCCATGTCAATAAGGATATTACTTAGAAGCCACCCATCTACAACATCATTTAATGTGATCTCCTTATCACAGTTAAGGCTATGAGGGGGGAGGTTATCATGCAGAACCTACCTCTCATGCTCCCCTCCAACGCGTGGTACCTACTCTTACAACCATTCTCCTCGTAAGGGAATAATATTTTGTTTCCTTAACATCCTACATACTTCCCTAACCTCATCCAAGTCATCCTTCTGCGGAGCCTCAACATTCTTCATTTTTTCCAACTACCTGGAATGCTCCTTCAGACACTGGATATCTCCTTACAAACTTTGAATCACATCCCTAATCACTTGATACACTTCTTTTTTATTAGCAGGGTATGCATACTTCCCATCTACCAATTATTCTCTTATAAAAAGGTTTCTTTTCCTTGGTATCTCCTTGGCGCACACAACCTCTAGCCACATTTTCACCAGTATAGGTTCTAGTCTTGACTCACTCACCACTCTTGGCATCCACTGTGAGTCGGCCTTATTTATGTTCACCATCCCAGTGCCTTTTTCTTCCGGTGTTTCTGGCTAATGCGCTCAAATAACTCAGGGCAGTCCTCATACTTATGTTTCTTTCTACACCACAACCATTGCATTAGATCAAATCACTCACACTTATAATGCTCTGTAGACCCACAGTTATAACAGGTTCCTTGTGGAACTCACATGTTCCTCCATGGTTGCCATGACAATGAAATCCTCCACAAAAACATCCTCGAAGCTCTCCTCCATCTACGTGCCCCTCATAGTGGCGATCATCATCCTTAGAACTATTTACAAGGCTAGTCTAGTGCACACCAAGATCAATGACATCATGAATCTGGTCAATTAGCCTACTATGTCGTAGAGGTGCAAATCTTGCAATAAAAAGACACATTCTTATAGATCACACGCTGCACTAGAGGACACCTACTTGCATCATGATCCCCGTGGAAAATATCACAGTCTATTGTCATGATGCATACCAATTTCAGAGTGAAGTTTTCCTTCGTATGCCCTTCCACTTAACAATTTGTACACCAAAGACCACTACGATCCTCATGCGCTGAGTTTGCAGACATCTTCTCTAACTACTAAGTCATTACAGTAATGTGAGCCTCGAGGAAAGGGCTAACACCAGTATCAATGCTCCCAACATCCTCAGCGTGCAGGGAAGCTTCCAAGGCCTCACGTGGGTCTGTGAAAGTCTTATGTGACACCGCCCTTCTAAACAATGTGATCAACCCTCCAAAAAACCATTGAGCTTATTGAGAAGGGTGAACGCCATAGGATAATTTAGACAGGAGATTTTTGAATTGTGCATCATACTCCCGCACACTCTCTGCCATTCCTTGTTGGATCTCTTTCAAAGTGCTCATGTGCTTCTGTACAAACTCAAGCATATGGAACTCTCCTAGGAATACATTCCTCAATGCAGTATAATCCACCACCGTCTGATGGGGGTCATACTTCCCTTACCAGTTATGTGTGTGCCCCTGCAACCTCATTGAAAACTAACTTGCTTTTCACTCTTGGGTAGTGATCCCCTATGCACACCATAGAAGTTCACACTTATGTACACATTCTGCAGCATCCTCAACACCCTTATAGTCTCGTAAATGCAACGACATCTCAGAGAATACTTGTGGAGGTGGCTGAGGCCCTTGCTCTCCTGATCCAAAACCTTGGTTCCCTCTAGTGTTTCCTTCACCACCAGATCCACTAGATCCACCTGGTCCTGTGCCTCTAGATACACCAATTCCTCCTCTTGTGGCTAGTAATGGGCCTAAAGTGGTCGTGCCTAGTGTCTGCAACGTCCCACTGAACTGCATGCCAATGGTTTGTGATATTGCACCGTTGCCAGATGTGCATCCCGCGCCACTCCCAGACACAATACCTAAAATTTGTGTACTTTCACTTTGCCCAAAAATTCCTCCAAACACAGGAATTGATTGTGCAGCCATAGATGTCCCAATAGATAAATTATATCTCCTAGGAGAAGATCGGTTATTCCCAGTGATACCAACAGGGTTAGCAATACTTATCTCTTGATATAGAAAACTAAGCACCATGGGTTGGTCATCATGTGGGTTTAGATGCGCACCCACGGATCTCCTTTCTCCATGCGATGAACACTCATTAGAAGATGAAAGGGTTTCTCTCCCATGCTTTCCAAGATGGGGTAGCATAGACTACTCAGATTCCACGACTTCTGCATGAACCTCAATTCCTTCCCGCAACATCTACCTCCATAGATCCATCACTCCTGCAACCTCGCACTGTCTAGCCATCTCCCTTTCAATAGCTTCACTATACTTGAGTCATCTCTCTTCCCTCTCCTTTTCAGCCGTAATTTCCGCCATCTTTCTCCACCCTAGCTTCCTCACCCAGCAATTAGAGAATCTTAGCCGACCATAGGGAATGCCTCTAAACTTAAGGTAGCATTCCTCAGGATATTTATAGCCAAAGGGATAACATGTACACATGATCCTTTACATTCCCTTAGGAACTCAAAATCAGCAACCTCTGGACAAGAATATGTAGAAATGGCATATTCTAAGGTATAGCTGGTTAATACTCCTCTCCACTGGTGGTCAATAACATGTGTCCAAGTCAGATCCACATCCTGCAGCCTCTGATAATCATCTTAGGTTTGTATGCATGATCTATAGTACTAGCTCGATCTGGATGCATATGTTAAAAGTCATTCATACAACTCTAATGGAAAGTAGCAGAAGAATGTTTCATATAGCTCGTGATACAGGTCTCTCTTCTACCCATTTACGTGCATCAAATTTAGGTCCAGTGCTAAATCTCTAATAAAAATCATCCTCCGTGCTTTTAAACCATGCTTCAACACTTTCCAAGGTCAAGTGTTCTGCCATCACACATTAATGGAACCAATATGTAGTCATTTCTCACAATAACTTCAAAAATAGGTCCCGGTAATGAAACTAATATGTTGTCATTTTTATGCCCTTAGAACAACAGTCTAATCTCTATGCAAGTCGTCCTATCACCCTGTGGGCGCTGAGCACTCGCCCTAGGCATGTGCGGGGGCCGAGACCCTTTTTTATGTGAGTTTTGTGCAGAATACATTGCTTATTGATAGAAAATTAGATGCAAAAAGGTAAAGGACCATGCATTCACTCTGATAACATAGGATGAGTTATTATATCAATACACCCATTTAGATAACAAGAGAAGCATCATACAAATAACACATCTTATCCATAACATAAAAAATGCACTAGGGTTTACACCCATGAACAATATATACTTAGAACATAACCATTTTTTCTTATTGATCATAGTTTAGTAGCCACATTACATTCGCAAGGGTCATAATAGCCAGTATATCAATGCAGATAAGACTCATGCATCAGAAATCCTAAACTATGCTCCCCATATTACAAAAAATTGTCACAGACCCATCCCTCTAGATATGCCATCACTCATATAGTCCTCTTAATGAGAACCCCAACCCTCTGGGACCTCCTATTATTTCTGCAGAGCTTCGTCCTTCATTCTCCCTATTTGCCCCTCCAGTCACACACTTGTTCTTCTACCCAAGCATCTCTATATATAGCTTTAGCATCCACCACCATGCCTTCCTTCAGGAGTAGATCACTTGCCAAGTGTCTATGTGGTCCTCCATTGGAGCATGCTTGGTCCGATCCGAGCTCTCCACTTTCTGTAATGATGTCTTTCTGGATCCTTCCATCACATGGAATATTCCTTTCTTGCCCACCAAGTTGCCAGGATGGCACCTTATCCACTCTGCATGCTCGGTCGGGTCACGCTTTTCTCATGTGCTTCCCAGAAACACCAAATATGGCTAAGTCCTGAAACCATTTGTTTTTTCTTGCGCACGCGCCATGAGGTTCAACTAAACCCTTCTAAAACTTTCCTTGTCTTCACCCTGCACGCCCTTCTTCATATTGGTCCCGCGCACCCGTGCACCTTTTGGCACTTAGCCAATATTCTGAGGCCCAACATGACTTTTGGTAGATGTTAAAGTCTGTATGTGCTTTCAACATTAGATAATTGAGAGTTGTGTGGTAAAAATCTGAAACACACGCATAATTATAGAAAAAATTGAAAACACGTGAAAAATTATAATCACATTGAAAATCAAATATACTGACACTGGGTCTACCCAATATATTTAGAAAATAAGTTGGCTCACTTATGCATTGACATCCATTCAAGAGTAGATTACATTTGTAGTTCTCTCAGTGTAGTATGAAAGCATAGTGATCAACCTTTTTGTCTATGTTTTTTTTTTTTGTAACCTATGTTAATGGGTAAATATGGGTTTTATAATTGATTCATACCAAGAAGAAACAGAGGAAAAGTTATTACATCAATAGCACATCAACATAGATTATATCACCATTAACATATGCATGCCTCTAATTATGCAATATCACCATTAACATATGCATGTCTCTCACCATCAATCATATCAAATGTTCTAGGCACTCTCAAGGAATCACTCTCAAGACCTATACCAAGGATTTTGTTACTAAAAAACCTGTTCTCCTATATATGCCGACAATCCACTCCTCATAAGTTACAGATACACCCCTCTTTTTCAAACTTCCAATCAAAAACATTAGTATCCGTACCTTTGAAGTCCCCGTTAATGATTTTCATGCATATTATATTTTCATCGGTGGTAGTACCTTGAAAAAGCAAGAGGTAAGATCAAATGTAGTATATTTTCTTGTTAGTTTAATATCTGATATGTGGTTCAATGAACCACACGATATTATATTAATTTCTTTAGGGGAGAAACTCAATACCGTACCTTGTTATCAAGGTCTTCACGCATTGCTTCTGTTTTAGACTACTGCTGAAGCCTGGCGCACCCCAACAACAAAAATTCGAATGTGAAGGTGTTTTCTACATGCTCTGCAGGATAGAAGGAAGCGCGATGGTTTTTACATTTTGCTCAACGAATGTAATATTTCACACCATGAAAGATACACTGTTATTCAATGATGGACCTTTTTCAGCAGGGCAGAGGCATCTTAAGTAGGACGAGAACGGGTCTGTGTCTTTTTGCTTACTGAGTTGTAATGCAACCTGAACTCTCAAATGATACATAATACAAACATTTCCTCCTCGTCGAGATTTGGATTTTGAGCTCGGGTGTTAGGTCTAGCAGCGGGAGATTGGCTTCCGAGAGAGAAAAAATGAACATTGTAATTGTTAGAGTTTCTATCGGTGGTTCGGCCATGGTTTAGGAATTGGGGATATGGAATGCCTAGTCCGCAGAACACGTTTCTATCTCTATAATTTCCCACGGAATGCGTAAGTTATTTCCCATAAAAATGGTGCGGGATCTTATTATCCACACAACACAAGCACTGACATTACAAAAAGAAATGTTGGCATTGGGAGTACATTGAATAATAATTTTTATAGTCGTCTCCAGATTTTGTTACTTCAAGAATTTGTGCAACACACACTTTCTCCTTAAAGCCTTATGAAAAAATGATGCATGTTTTGTATATGATTTACCAAAACAAAAGAGGATCTTCAATAGTCTCCCATCCGATAAAATTATCATCCCGTAATCTCCTTCATCACCACCTCTCTTCCTCTGGGAGTATTTAACTTCCACTCCATTAAACTTTAATTTCTTTAACATCTCCTTGTCATGGGCTCCATTACATTAGTTGAGTATAACGGTATGAGTGTTGGTTCAAATAACCAAACTCAAAAAATTAATACATGATTTAATAGATATAAGGTCTCATGTGATATTTTATGTTTCCATCTTTCCGTCATTTACAATACAACACGTTCAACTTATATTAAATAATTTTCCATTGCCCTTTTTCCTCCGTAGTAGTAATTGAGAGATAGGTGTTGATTAACAAAGTTTGATGGTTGAATTGTCTAGTTTGAGTCAAAATAGCCAATATTCCATGTGCAACCAGGGTTTCAATCATCAAAATCATGGACTAGGATACCACAAACAATCAATACCACCTAAGGCTCGTTGAGAATCATTGGATAAACCATTAGCAATCAACCAAATTATATTGATAATACTATACAACTTATCATTAGAGATTTTATCTTCTTGAAGGAAGAACATTAAAGCGCAATGAATTTTTAATATTCTATTGAATTCATAGCATTTAAAAGGAAAACCTTTTATCCCCCTTATATTCCACAAGATGCACTTCATGTTCATGTATTCTTGTAAACCAAGGAAATTTCTTTCACTTTCCCTGAATAAACTAGTCTTTCTCCTTTCTTTTGAAAATGAACTCCATTAGATTTCTGTCCCACCTTCTGATCAGTGTCCATATTCATTTTATTACTTGATACTTGATTGATTCCACTAGGCTTCGAAAGGGTAGGTAGGTCCAAAGATAGTGAATAAGGGACTAAAGACTAATAGGAGGAATCATTCAAGTGATTTGTGATTTTGCACTCTATTTCTCAATCCTATCCAATTTATGTTTTCTAAGATCGATTGTGTCCTTCTGAGTGTTTAAAACCGAATTCTTAGCATGAGACAAGATAAATATATCAAAAGAGTGTATTTTCTAGGTCAAGTTAGACATGAGGAGGGCTTTTTTTGAAATGAGTTTTAGGGATTTCTGTAACACCAAAAAAGTGATGCACAAAAAACCACATTAATCCTCATAATTATTTAGGAAAATTATATTATTATTTTTCTTTAAAAGGTTATAAACATTAGTTGCAAAATATTAAGCTCTCGTGAATAATTTCTTCACCTTCGTAATGTATTAAAATTCAAGTTAATAATTAAATATTATTAATTTAGTTCCCAAAATATTTTATGATTTAAAAACCTTCCATTAAGTTCCTTTACTTATGCAAGCATTTCCCAAATCAATTCCATTGTTTAATCCACATAGTTTCCTTTAAAATTTTAATGGAAGACATCTCCTAAGTTGTCCTTAGTTCATTTTCCAAAAGACCATGATAACCAAGTCTCATTTATTTAAATAACTATACACCCACTTTTAATTAATGTAATACCCATAGATTACGACACGTTAATCCACAAAAAATACATCACATTACATTGGAAATTATGGGAATAATTTTTTTTTACATTAATCAAATTTTAAAATACATTGATTTCGTTTACTAAAATCTCACTCGTTCATTACTACACTTTGTTACAGGTTGCTAAGCACCTGTTGTAGGCTGTTGGGAAATTCTTGCGGGATGATGGGCAGTGGTTGCAGGTTGTTGGATAGATGTTACAGGCGCTAGACAATGGTTGCAGGTTGTTGTGTAGTTGTTGTAGGCACTGGGCAGTGGTTGCAGGTTGTTGTGTAGTTTTTGCAGGCATTGAGCAGTGGTTGGAGGTTGCTATGTAGTTGTTGCAGGTACTGGGCAGTGGCTGCAGTTTACTGGGCAGTTGATGCAGGCGTTGGGCTATGGCTGCAGGTTGTTGTGTAGTTGTTATAGGCACTGGGCAATGGCTATAGGTTGTTGTGTAGTTACTACAAGCATTGGGCATTGGCTACAGGTTGTTGAACAGTTCCTGCAACCTTTTTTTTAATTTTATTATTTCATTTTTTGCCCCCCCTTTTTTACATTAATTATGTTCATTAAAACTCATTCACTTATTTTCCACACTTCCCTCCCACAAGTAGTCTTATTCCATTCTCCCAAAACCATCACTGGTTAAATTAATTATATAAATTGAAACCATATAATTTTAATTAGCTCCTTCTCAAGTAACTAAATTTAATTTAAATATTTAAATTATCCAAGTAAGTTAAATAATAAATTTAACCATTTTAATTTATTTTACCTGCACATTATTCTTACCTAGAAATATTATGGCTAAGTGATTCAATAAGGCATTTTAAATCTATCGGAAGACTCTAAGGTTAACCCAATTAACATACCCTTAAAACAACGACATAATAAAATAAAATATACATACCATTATGTTTTTTGTTTTTAATATTATCATTTTTTATCACCCTAAGTAAAAGAATTTCAATATACATGTGCTACACATTTACTTATTTGACTCATAATTTAAATAAAATGTCACATAATAATCTAAACTCATCATGGCTCGTGAATAATATCCCTTTGAAGACCGTGACTTATCTTGATATTTACATACTGGGTTGTTATACGATTTAAAAAGATTTTAGATTCATATATTATAAGTAAGCTGTCCAACTTTTGGGAAAACCCAAAGTATATTTTAGGAGAAATAAATTTTCCAAAATTGTTGTAATTTGATTCTTACACATGCATTTCAAGATGAAAACCCGCTCTGAAAATTGTGGTGTATCTTGAGATTTACATGTTGGGTTGTTATGAAATTTAAAGGGTTTTTTAATTCATATCTTATAAGTAACCTATCCAAATTTTGGGAAAACCTAGAAGATATTTTAGGAGTAATAAATTTTCTAAAAACACTAGAATTTGATTCCTACACTGAAATATCTAGATTATTTTTTTGCATACAAATTTGAAGGAGATTAGAATTACTTTCATCTTTCCAAAGAGTTATAGATTTCAAATAAAATAGCATTTACAACAAGAATAAAATATATCTTTTTCTAATATTCATAAATTCATTTACGAATAATTTTTACATTTCTTACTTTTCTCAAATTTTCATAATCCAATATACAACCAATTAGAGCTCTTTACACTACAATTTTACAAGAATTCATTGCATGGGTTACAAACTTTCCACTTGAAACATTGGGATAAAATTCATAAATGGAAAAATCTTCTTGTCTTCAACATATGTAAACTCCTCCAAAACTTCAAGTTGAACTCCATCTTCTCTTCAAATTTTGGATCACAATACAAGTAAGGGGGAGTAGGAAACGCTCTCTACCCAACCAATATTCCAATGAGAAGAAGAATTTATCCTCCTCATTGGCCCTCGAGCCCCAACCATAGTAAAATAAACAATGTTTACAACTAATGACAACTTTAAAATTTGTTTCCACATTACAACACACATGCCAAACATACAAACAATACATTCAACACCACAATACAATCACACAAAATGTAAATTTCAACACATATGATTTTAATCAAACCTAAGGGAGAATATAATAATGGGAACCACCTCCTTTTAACTCCCAAATAAGATAGGCATTCCACCCAAAATACCTCCAAGTGCACAAACAACTCCTCAACATATCCCTTTTCCCTCCTAATGCAAATACACAAAGTATAGCAATTTTAACTCTTTTCTCTCCCATAGGTGGAACTCCCTACTCATACTCCCTCCACCATACATCACAATTCCCTTTTCCCTCACAAAATGGTCTCGTTTTCCATATCCCCCATAATTGCTTAAGGCTAAAATCTACCCGACCCAACATAAATCACAAACATACAACCATTTTTTCATGTAATACACACAAACAAGTAAATGAAAAAAAAAATGTGTGATTTGCCATCAAGCATAGGCAACCTTCAACTCTTCCAAAACCAAGCAATCCTCCCAAAAGCAATCTCCAAAAGCTCCAAATATGATATCCAAGAAAATTTCCCCAAAAGAACAAGTGTGTAAATGAAAATGAGTAACCCTCAACACATCAAATAAACATATATAAATATAAAAAAGAGAAGAGGAGGGTGAGGTGGCTCCATGGAGGATGCCGCAGCACTTCTCTTCAACTCCACATCACCAATTCAAACATCAAACCCAAGGCTAATAAATTATTGGGTAAGGATATGAAAAGCCTCCTGCACACACCAATCCTCATTTCATACCTATCAAGGACACAATTAAAATATTTTAAGTAATAAAAGTGCAATAATGTCACCTTTTACCATCCAAATCACATAATGGGGTCTAAATTTGACCACTCACCGCATAGGAATAGTTGGTGGGTGAATTTAAAAGGTGTGGGACAAGCTTAACTTCTCCCACAAACCTCCAAAATTAGTTTAAAAGTCAAATTTCGAATTTAGAGAGATGGGTTGAGTAGACATCAGGTAAATTAATTAAAATCTAACTTCAAATCACAAGATTAAAATGACTAAATACCCAAATAAATGGCCCCCCTTTAGTCACATCTCAAAATCAACTTAATTATCATACTTAATTACTAAACAAGCTGGGTACATTTAATAAAAAATACAAAACTAAAATATAATGTAATAACAAAATACATACTCAAAAATTAATCAAAAAAAGTGAAAAGAACAACACATATCCCATGCTCACAATTTGAGGTCATCCCCCCATGGGGACCTCCTAATATCCTAACCACATACAACAATAACATAACACAAAGTTTCCATGGTGATCATCATTGCAACCATCATATATTCCTCAACGGTTGGTCTCCTAACCCCCTTTTGTTTGTTGTGATATAATAACATGAAAAAAATAGACAATACCTCTTTGGCCTCAAGGCCGCATCAAATGCATCAATATATAAAACACACGCAATAATATCATTTAACAACATCATACTCAAAGATATATCATCATCATTAGAAGTAGGAAATTCTATCAATTATTTGAATCACTGAACATCTCAATTTTTGGCAAATCATATCATCAGTAAGATCATAAGGTTAGTCTAACATCCAAATATGATCACCATCATCAAAATTCAGAGCGTCATTATATAATAAAATAATACTAGATCATCATATATCAATGTCCACTAATCAAAATGTGATAATAATTTTCATCTACTAAAGTCTGCCAATCAAAACATAACAATAATGTCCATCTACCAATGTCTGCTAATCAAAATATACAATAGTGTCCATATCTCTAGTCCATAATAATAAAAATCATAGTAGGATAATGTTGAAGAGGATTGGGCATTACATCCCCCTCCCCTTAACCTCGACTTCCTCCTGGAAGTCACAAAAAGAGTTAGGGAAGCAAGGCATACACAATTTTAGACTAACCTCTACGAAGTTAACTAAGCTACAATGTACAACATTTAAATAGGAAAATGGTTGACAGAATCCCAATTAATGGCAACTAATGTCCAAGAAGAATAGGAAAATTCATGTACAGCAGGTGTCCACAAAGCTACACATAGAGACAACACATGGTACAAAGGAAAGATAAGACTTCCACTTAGGTCGAATTAAACTTCAATGTTCATCTTTTTAGAAAAGATTAACCATTACCGATCATGAAATTCAATTATGCATGAGAAACCACACCTTCTTCTAGGAATAAATTTTTTTGGACCACACAAGACAAAGTTTAACAATAAGGAAGACACCTAATTTTAACAAGAGTGTTTACAAGGATGAATACTATTCATTAGAATTACTTACTATGACACTAAAGAGCTCACTAATATTTTTTCATGGGGATACTAAGCATACCCTTGGCTAAAAGGTTTCTATGACTAGAATTTACACCCAATAATCGTAACACATAACCACAAATCCTAATTTAGAACCCAATCAATTAGACAACATTTCTAATAAAAAATTGATAGGCAATCTTAGCTCATATAATCATATTAACACAAGAGATACCATTCATTCTATGAAAAAAATGATTTATTAATTTTAAAACCTCGTGAGATCAAAGAATCTTAAAATGAACACAAGATTACGATTGCAACACATAGGGACACTCAAGTCAGCTAGGAGAAAATAGGAAACAAGAGGGGTCCAAATAACAACTTAACTAGAGCATTACACCAACATCCTTATAAAAGCTTACAAAAACAACCTGCAATTTCTCTTCCCAAAGGTCAAGGGGAACAACATCCTATTTTTCCAAAAGGAAGGAGAATTTCCAAAATTCCTTCATATCCTTAACATATGTTTCCTATTCTTGCCAATAAGCCTAGGTCACCAATGACCTATTCCAAACAGAAGGAGGGTGCCTCTCTTAAAACTAGAGATATATAATCACTCCCTAAGAACCACAAATCAAACACTCATTGAGCTAAGAGGCAAAAAGGGTGTGACAACCTGGAAGGCTCCAACAAGGGAAATTACACACATTAATGTTTAGGGAGTAAAACATGGCTAGAAAATATTATTATCAACAAGGTACTTCATTAATTAGGGTAGGTAGAAATATCTAAAGTTTTAAATAGTTCTCAACTTTGACAAGATGGATGTAGGGTCCACCCATATGAACATAACATTTAATCCATTCTACAAGGTGATAATATCTTTACGCATACTCCTAAAAACTTTCTTAGAAGCTTATAATTAAAACAGTCATTATATTATGATATCCTATACCTTGTGTCACTAAGGATCACCACCAATGTTGACATGATTTCTCGCCATTCTATATAGGCAGAAAAATTTATTCCCTCTACTTCTAGGGGAAGTATAAGAGGATTCTTGCTATTTTACTCATAGTTTTATTTATTCTATTAAACTACAAGGTTAGAGTAGGGTGCCATCTTCCTAATATCCCAATTTACTTATTAAGTTTTTAAAGTCCAAGCCCTTCAATTAGAGTTCTAATATGCTCAGGTTTATTACATTACCAATTTAATTTTAATGGGTAGGAAGAGCCAAGCTCATCACATATAAACTTCATAGAAACAAGAGATCATAATCAAACATAACACACCAATTTTACAATAGTTTCCCAAAATTTACATGCATTATCAATGCATTCCAGGTGAGTCTCGACAAGTGTCAATAAGAGATATGATGAAGAGGTACATTAAGAAGTTATACATTTTCTCTTATAATTTTAATAGGTTTAGATTTGTGTGAGGGAAAAAAAAATGTTTACAATTTATACTCAAAATAGGTTCACTATAAAGAGAGAGAGTTTCCCAACAAAAATTGTTCCTCCAACAAGCACCCTTAACCAATAAATTGAGATGACAAGGGGAAATATTCCCCAATGACACCACACTCCTTCACCAAGAGGACATCAAAATATCAAGAGGGTAGTTAAATGATTTACTCAAGCATAGCCTCTAAGGCCAAGAGTTATAGCCTTGGATGAAAGAGCATGGCATAACCATAGCTAAGGTCAGAATCCTATGATCTATACAACCAAAATATTCAAGCACAAATTCCAAAAAGGACTCAAATGCGTCCATAATTTCCTAAACATAACTTGATACTAATATATTATAGTGTGGTATATGTTAAAGAATACAAAATATAAATGCAAGGGTATATCCATGTATGCGTCCTCGAGAGCAAAACAAACACACTTATTTAAGCATAATTCCCACAGGGATTTAAGTATAACCATATTTACCCAAGGTAAATACATTCTAACTGTCGATATTTTCTTAACTATCATAAGGAAACTGAGTTAGGACTCCAGAAGCCTATAGTTATCTAAGAAATAATTCATCCCAAACAGAAATCCTTAAATTCACACCAATTGTCACATCTATCTTGATAAGGAATAAAACTCATACTAGGCTGCAAGGAAGGACATAATTACTTCCAAATCTACCAACTATCATGCATGACACAGAGATCCCTCTCCCTAAGAAAATCCAAGTAACGAAAGGGTCACTCCAAGGTCCCAGGAACACAACTTTCCATCACTCCAAAACCAAAGGCATGATGTAAAACACCTAAGATGGTAATCAAGACACCCTAGGGCGTACCTCCATACAAGGATAGAACATAACACAACATAATAGAACCAGCTCATTGGTAAACAAGAAGAAAACCACATAACATTCTTGACGACATTTAGCCAAATGTCCATCGAGGAAAACAACTGAGCTACCAACAAGAATTAAAATTTAAGAAATCTCAGAAATAAAACGAAATGGCTAGGTAGTCGCATTCTAATCCTCGAAAAATCTCACAAGAAGACAATAATAAAATAAAAACCTCAAAAATTCTCAACAAACAATCAAAATAAAGTTATATTCCATGATAAAAGAAAAAACACAAGATGAAATATTCACATAACAATCACTTCACAACCCTTCGTGGGCCACCAGTAGGGGTACTCAACATCGAGCTCACATCTCAGAATAAACATAAAAACTAGATCTATTATGACATCATGTCATAATATCTACTCTCCCATATTGGAGTGTATGCCTTTAAGTGATAAATCAACACCAAGGTCTGCAACTATTGATAAACCAAGCCCAACTTTCCTATCTACTGAAGAAAAAGGAAGTTCTAAATAGCTAATCAATCCTCGAATCAAGGTTCATTTTAAGACCCTCCCTTTGAAAAATTAGTTTAGAATTGGTGGTGAATCTCAAAAATTGACTTTCGTATCAATGGAAAATTTTTGAAAAACCATTTCTTGGCAAAGCCGACTGGGTGGGAAGGTTGTCGAACATATTCCATACAACCTAGGTTGGAGGCCATCTAACCAAAGTTATACAGAAGATGATGGATGGTCGTCCAACCTAGGTTGGAGGGCTATTTGTCGGACTTACAACCTAGGTTGGATGGATGGGTTGGACGACAAATAATGGAATACCGTCCAACCTAGGTTGGATGATCATCCATCATTTTCTCTATAACATGGGTTAGATGGAATCCAACCTATGTTGTATGGCAGATGATGGACAGTTGTCCAATCTAGGTTGAACGGCCGTCCATTGTCTCCCATCCAACCCAACCATCCAACTTGGATTGGATGACTGCCCATCATCTGTCGTCCAACCTAGCTATTCAACCTGGGTTGGATGGCTGTATATTATCTATCATCCAACTCATCTTTCTAACTTGGTTTGGATAGCCATACATTAGCTACCGTCTAACCCAGCCATACAACCTTGGTTGGATGATTGTCCATTGTTTTTCGTCCAATCCTGGGTTAGACGAACATAAATTATCTATCATCCAACCTAGTCATATAATCTAGGTTGGATGAATGTACATTATCTATCGTCTAACCTAGTCGTGCAACCTAGGTTGGAAAACCATACATTATCTACCATCCAACCCAGCTTTCTAACCTGGGTTGGATGACTATCTATCATCTACTTTCCAACCTAGTCATCCAACCTGGGTTAGACAACCATACATTATCTTCTATCCAACCCATTCGTCCAACCTGAATTGGATGACCATACATTATCTATCGTCCAACCTAACCATCTAACCTAGGTTAGACAACAATACATTCTCTACCATCCAACCCAGCCATCCAACCTGGGTTGGACAATTTTCCATCATCTACTATTCATCCCATTCATCCAACCTGGGTTGGAAGACTGTACATTATCTTTCGTCTAACCCAACCGTCTAACCTGGGTTGGATAGTCATACATTATCTCTCCTCCAACCCATCCATCCAACCTAGGTTGAATGACCATACATTATCTGTTATCTAACCCATCCATCCAATTTGGGTTGGACATTCATACATTATCTGTCATCCAACTCAAGTTTGAAGGCTAGGTTGGATGACAGACAATGGATGACCATCCAACCCAAGTTAAACGGTCGTCCATCATCTTTAGTCAAACCTAGGTTGGACGGTAGACAATAGTTTTCCATCCAACCAAAGTTGGACGGATATTCATTCTTTGTTGGATGTCATTATTAAACACGTACCCCTCGACAACCCCCCAGGTTATGTATTATACCTCAACGAATACATGTATAAGTTAATTTTTACATATAAATAGTAGGAAAACTGACCCATATAAATGAATTGTCATCTGAAAATTTTTGGTGAACTGTGCAGAATCCCACTGCTGAAAATTTGTCATTTCCAATTTCCAAAATCCCTAATATTCGTGAGTTTACAAAACTTCACCACTAAAATTTTCCCTACCTCGAATTTCTTCAATAATATCCCCTAAACGATAGCCCAAGCACTAATTCTCAAGAGTAGCACCAAACAATAGTACTCCAAATAAGGGAGGGTACCTACGGGGTTAACACCCACACACGACCACAACCAAAAGCTAGGAGTCCTAGTAACCAACATCTTTGCAAGGACCAAATTTATAATACTCATGTAGCTCATTAGAATATCAAACAGGATTAACATTTCCTAATAATCGGGTTCAACAAGACGCCCACTAAGGCGAATACAATAATACAAACACATTTTATTAATGTTATTATTTTTATTCCAGAGTTCCAAGTGTCCTAGGTTTATTTTTCGCTAAATGGTTATTGTGTTCCCATGTCTTCCCAGGGTGCAAGTGTTGAACTGAAGAACCCTGATACCAAGTGGTAATGCCCATAAAAACAACGCACCGTGAAACCACATTAATCCTCATAATTATTTAGGAAAATTACGTGATTTTTTTGTTAAAGGTTATAAACATTAGTTGTGAACTATTAATCTCTTGTGAATAATTTCTTCACCTTCTTAATGTAATTGAATTCAAATTAAATATTGAATATTATTAATTTAGTTCCCAAATATTTTATGATTTAAAAACCTTTAATTAAGTTTCTTTACTTATGCAAACATTTCCCAAATCAATTCCATTGTTTAATCCAATTAGTTTCCTTTAAATTTTTAATGAAATAAATCTCCTAAGTTGTCCTTAGTTCATTTTCCAAAAGACCATAATAACCAAGTCTCATTTATTTAAATAACTATACACACACTTTTAATTAATGTAACGCCCATAGATTACAGCACATTAACTAACAAAAATTTCATCATATTACATTAGAAATCACACAGAATAAATTATTTTTTATACATTAACCAAATTTTAAAATATATTAATTTCGTTTACTAAAATCTAACTCACTCATTACTACACTTTGTTGTAGGCTGCTAGGAAGTTGCTCTAGGCTTATGGGTAGTGGTTGCACATTGCTGAACAGTTGCTACAGGCACTGGGTAGTAACTACAGGCTATTGTGTAGTTGTTACAGGTACTTGGCAATGGCTATAAGTTGTTGTGTAGTTGTTGCAAGCATTCGACAGTCGCTATAGATTATCTGGACAGTTGTTGTAGGCATTGGGTAGTGGTTACAAGTTGTTGTGTAGTTACTGTAGTCACTGGGGCAGGTAACAGTAGGTTGTTGTGTAGTTGTTGCAGGCACTAGGCAATGGCTTGCAAGTTGTTGGATAGTTCCTACAACCATTTTTAAATTATTATTTTAGTATTTCATTCTTCCCCCCCTTTTTTACATTATTTATATTCATTAAAACTTATTCACTTATTTTCCATGCTTCCTTTCCGTAAGTAATTTTATTCCATTCTCTCAAAACCATCACGGGTTAAATTAATTATATAAATTTAAACCATATAATTTTAATTAACTCCTTCTATTAACTAAACTGGAAGTAACTAAATTGAATTTAATTATTTAACTTATCCCAGTAAGTTAAATAATAAATTCAACCATTTTAATTTATTTTACCACCACGTCAATCTTACCTTGAAATATTATGGCTAAGTGATTAAAAAATTTTGATCATTTAAAATTTACTTTTCTCGGTAGTTTAAATCTACCGAAAGACTATAAGGTTAGTCCAATTAACATACCCTTAAGAAAACGTCATAATAAAATAAAATACCCATACCATTATGTTTTTTTTATTAATATTATCATTTTTTATCACGCTAAGTAAAATAATTCCAATATACATGTGCTACACATTTTTTATTCGACCCATAATTTAAACAAAATGTCACATAATAATCTAAACTCACCATGGCCCATGAATAAAACCCCTCTGAAGATAGTGACTTATTTTAAGATTTACATGTTGGGTTATTATGTGATTCAAAGGGTTTTTAGATTCATCTATTATAAATAACCTATCTAACTTTTGGGAAACCCCATAATACATTTTAGGATAAATATATTTTCCAAAATCACTATAATTTGATTCTTACACAGGAATTTCAAGATAAAAACTTCTCTAATAAATCATGGCATATCTTGAGATTTACATGTTGGGTTGTTGTGAAATTTAAATGTTTTTAAATCCATATGTTATAAGTAACTTGTCCAAATTTTGGGAAAACCTAGAAGATATTTTAGGAGTAACAAATTTTCTAAAATCACTGGAATTTGATTCCTACGCTGAAATTTCCAGATTTTATTTTTTTGTATACAAATTTGAAGAATATTTAGAATTACTTCCATGTTTCCAAAGAGTTATAGATTTCAAATAAAACAACATTTACAACAAGAATAATAGATATCTTTTTCCAACATTCAAAAATTCATTTACAAACAAATTTTACATTCCTTACTTTTCTCAAATCTTCATAATCCAATAAACAACCAATTAGAGCTCTTTACAATACAATTTTACAAGAATTCATTGCATGGATTACAAAATTTTCACTTGAAACATTGGGATAAAATTCATAAATGGAAAAATCTTCTTGTCATCAACATATGTAAACTTCTCCAAAACATCAACTTTAAAATTTGTTTCCGCATTACAACACACATGCCAACAATACAAGTAATACATTCAACACCAAAATGTAATAACAAAAAATATAAATTTCAACACAAAGACTTATAATCAAAGCCAAGGGAGAATAGAATAATGGGAACCACCTCCTTTTAACTCCCAAATGAGATAGGGGTTCCACCCGAAATATCTCCAAGTGCACAAACAACTCCTCAACATATCCCTTTTCCCTCCTAATGTAAATACACAAAGTATAGCAATTTTAACCCTTTTCTCTCTCATAGGTGGAACTCCCTACTCATACTCCCTCCACCATGCATCACAGTTCCCTTTTCCCTCCCAAAATGGTCCCATTTTCCATCTCCCACACCATTTCTTAAGGCCAAAATCTACCCAACCCAACACAAATCACAAACATACAACCATTTTCTTTGCAAATACACACAAACAAGTAATTGAAAAACAAAGGCAGAAGCCCTACCTTCCCATCATAAGCTTCCACAATCTTTAACAAGCTTAAACTCTTCCAAAAATGAGAAAACCTCCCAAAATCAATCTCAAAAATCTCCAAGTAAGAAATCTAAGAAAATTTCCCCATACAAACAAGCATGTAAATAAAAATAAGTAACCCCCAACACATCAAATAAAAATGTATAAATATAAAAAAGAGAATATGAGGGTGAGGTGGCTCCATGTAGGATGCCACATCACTTCTTCTCAACTCCACATCACCAAGTCAAACATAAAACCCAAGGCTAATAAATTGGTGGGTGAAGATATGACAAGCCTGTTACACACACCAATCCTCACTCCATACCTCTCAAGGACACGATTAAAATCTCAAGTAATAAAAGTGCAGTAATTTCAATTTTTTAGCATTCAAATCACATAATCAGGTCTAAATTTAACACCTCACCCCATAGGTATAGTTGGTGCATGAATTTCATATGTGTGGGACAAGCTTAACATGTCCCACAAGCCTCCAAAATTTTCTTGAAAGTCAATTTTCGAATTTAGAGAGATTTGTTGAGTACACACCAAGTAAATTAATTAAAATCCACCTTCAAATCACAAGATCAAAAGAAATATCTTTTCAAATAAATTTCACCCCTTTGGTCACATCTCAAAATAAAATTAATTAACATACTTAATTACTAAACAAGGATACATTTTATCAACAATAAAAAAATTTAAATGCATTGCAATAATTAAATACATATTCACAAATTAATCAAAATAAAATTGAAAAGAGCAACACATATCCCATGGTCATTATTTGAGGTCATCCCCCCATGGGGACCTCCTAACATCCTAACCACATATAACAATAACATAACACAAAGTTTCCATGGTGACTATCATTGCAAGCATCAGATATTCTGCTATGGTTGGTATCCTAACTCCCTCTTATTTATTTTGATACAATAACTTGCAAAAATCAAAAAATACCTCTTCAGCCTCAAGGCCACTTGAAATGCATCAATATATAAAACACACACATGCATATCATCCAAAAACATCATACACGAAGATATATCATCATCATTGGAAATAGTGAAATTCTATCAATTATTTGAATCACTGAACATCTCAATTTTTGGCAAATCATGTCATCTATAAGATCATAAGGTTAGTGCAACATCCAAATATAATCATCATCATCAAAATCCAGAGAGTCTGTATATAATTAAATAATACTTGATCATCATCTATCAATGTCTTCTAATCAAAATATGTAATGAAATTACTTGTATAATTTAGATTATGAGCAGAAATATAACACCAAATAACACAATATTCTAGAATAATGATCTCAATATGCAATTATAATAGCTTCACCACTTCAAGGGGGGGAAACCTCCAAACCATACAATAAGACTCAAATGCTCCAATGATTATCGACTACTACCTACTAACCCCTATATATACTATTCCTATGCTATGGCCAACACCAAGGCCGACCCACTTATGATAATATAACATATATGAAAGAGATACATAATGATAAGAAGTTATGATAGCCACAATTCAGCTATATACATCCAATATAAGATATAGGATTAAGGGCGTAGCATGCCCTTCCCCTTCAAAGAAAAATTGTACCCAATGTTGAGAAGCTCTGGGTGTTGAATGTCATATCTTCCCATGTTACATCTTCATTGTCCATATTCTTCCACTTGACCAGGTACTCAGTAATAACATATGTCCTCAATCTTTGAGTGCATGTTTGAAGGATGCATTCAGGTTCCAAGATGACTCTCCCATCCTCATCAAGCTCAAGTAACACTATTTGGGTTGATACTCTCTGTCCAATAACTTTCTTCAGGCAAGAAACATGAAAAACTAGATGTATTCTTGTTGACAATGGAATTTTTAATTTGTATGCTACAGTACCAATCTTTTGCAATACTTAATAGGGGCCATAATACTTCGGTGAAAGTTTGTTATCATTTTTTTGTTGTTTCAAAGACATTTGTTTATATGGTTGTAACCACACAAAAACCCAATCATCGACTTCAAAATTCCTTTCCGTGCGATGTTGGTCAACATGTTGCTTCATGCGTTTTTTTCACCATGGCCAAGTTCTCCTTGAGACTAGAGAGAACCTCTTATTGATACTGAATGTGTTCTTCTACTGCTCTAACTCATGGTTTTCCTCTCAATGATGATGTGATGGATGGTGGATGGTACCCATAGAGTGCCAAAAAAGGAGACATTTTAGATGAAGTAATGGAAAGAAGTGTTATACCACCATTATGCAAGTGGAAACCATTGGGCACCCATCTTCCTTGTTATCTGGCGTGAAGCAAATGGAGATATCCCTCCAAACACTTATTTACAATTTTTTTTTTCCCATTAGACTGGGGATGATAAGAAGAGCTACGAGCTAACTGAGTACCCAAACATGAGAATAAATTAGTCCAAAAATTAATAGTAAATATAAGGTCTCAATCACTTACTACTAATCTTTGGTGTCCCATGAAGCTTCTGAACTGTGTCCATGAAGGTTGTTGCTACCATGCTTACAGAAAATGGGTGTGACAAGGAAAAAAAATGAGTATATTTGGTGAGTCTGTCCACCACCACCATGATGCCATTTTTTCCTTCAGATTTAGGCAATCTTGTGATAAATTCCATGGAAACCTCTTCCCACCACTAGCTAGGAATAGATAGAGGTTGTAGAAGACCTGGGGATCGAACTGTTTCACCCTTATTTTGTTGACAAACCATGCATTCTACCACAAATTTCTGGACATCCCCTTTGAGCCCTTCCTAGAAGAAATCTTGTTTGACTCGATGATAAGTCTTCAAGAATCCAGATTTCCCCTCTATTGGAGAAGAGTGAAGCTCAAATAGAATCCTATTTTTAAGAGTGGAGTTCTTACATAGGTATAATCTATCTTTATACCATAAAGCACCCCTTTTCAATACAAATTTTTTAGACATACTTAAATCATTCTAGAGATGATGAATGAGGTTTTGTGTGGTTGGGTCATTTCTCCATTCAGACCTTGCCTCATCCATCCAATCTTCCTATAATATGGATATGGCACATAACAAGGCTACAATTGAGTCATCTTTCCTCGACGGAGCATCTGCAGCTATATTCTCCTTCCCTTTCTTATAGATAATCTCAAAATCATATCCCAACATATTTGACACCCATTTTTGTTGTTCTTTAGATGATAAATGTTGCTCCAAGAAGTATTTATGACTATAATGATCTGTCTTCACTTTAAAGTGTATTCCTATGAGATATGGTCTCCATTGCTTTACTACATGAAGTATGGCTAGAATTTCCTTCTCATAAGTCAGCTTTGAAAGATTCTTACCTTTGAATTGACGGCTCAAAAAAGTAATAGGATGGCCTTCTTGCATGAGAACTACCCCCATACCCACCCCTAATCCATCACATTCAACAATGAATGTTTTGGAAAAATCTAGAGTAGCCAAGACTGGAGTGGTGCACATGGCCTCCTTTAGTTACTCAAATGCTTTGGTTGCATCCTCACTCCAATGGAAGGATTCGTTTTTTAATAAATTTATGATAGGTGAAGCTATGCTTCCATAATGCCTTACGAATCTTTGGTAATAACTTATAAGCCCCAAAAATCCTCGTAGATTCTTTAGGGTTTTTGGAACCTTCCACTCCATCATGGCTTTGATCTTATTAGGATCTACTTTAACCCCTTCATGAGAGACAATGTGACCCAAATATTCAACCTCCTTGAGTCCAAAAGAACACTTAGAGGGCTTTGCATAAAGTTGATGTTGCTCAAGGGTTTCCAAGACCTTATTTACATGATGTAAATGTTCTTCCCATGTTTTGTTATAAATTAATATATCATCAAAAAACACTAAAAAAAACTTCCGCATGAATGGCTTAAAAATATAATTCATCAAACTTTGAAATGTAGAAGGTGCATTTTTGAGCCCAAAAGGCCATTACCAGGAATTTATAATGGCCTTCATGAGTCCGAAAGGTAGTTTTATGAACATCCTCATCCTTGATTCGGATTTGGTGGTATCTCGAATGAAGATCAAGCTTTGTAAAATAAACAACACCATGTAATTCATCAAGCAAATCATCAATTATAGGTATCTTAAGTAGGCCAAGAACATATCTGTGTCTTTTGGCTTACCGAGATGTCATGCGGCCTGAACTCTTAAATGATACATAAAACTAGCATTTCCTCCTCCTCAAGCTTTGGATTTTGAGCTCGGGGTATAATGTGCAGGAGCAGGAGATTTCCTTCAGGGGGAGAGACAAACTGAGCATTGTAATTGTTAAAGTTTCTGTCGGTGGTTCTGTCGTGATTGAGGAATTGGGGATATGGAATGCCTAGTCCCCATAACATGCTCCTATATCTATAATTTCTCATGGAATGCGTTTTTGATTTTCCATCGAAATGGCGTGGGATATTTATTATCCACACAACACAAGTTCTGACATTACAAAAATAAATGTTGGTATTGTGAGTATTGAACAATAAGGACTTATTTTCATAGCCATATGTAGTTTTTCACACCTCAAGATTTGTTTGCAACACATACACTTTCTCCTTCAAGCCTTTCGCAAAAATGATGCATGCTCCATACCAAAATTAAATAGGATCACCTACCTATCAGATAGGGACTGTGACAGTATGGGACAGGGCTGCGGGCTGTGGGCTAGGGAGGCGGGCCAGGGACATGTAGGAAATAGAAGAGAATAGGGCTGCGGGCCAGGGACAGGTGGATAATAGAAGGGGACAGGGCTGCGACAGGACTGTGGGCTGCAGGCTAGGGTTGCGAGTGGAGGACAGGGCTATGGGCCAGGGATGCGAGTTTTCATGATTCAAAGACCAATCTTAGTAAAAGTTGAATTAGATAAGTCAGTTTCTTAGGTAGACCCACCAAATCTTATCATTCTTTGCAGTACTCTTTACTTATTTCTGTCAAATCTGGTTTCAACAAGACATGCAAACCATGATTAAACATGAGGGTTTCAAAGACAACCCAAATATGGCACCACAAGGATCTATTATCTCAAAAACTCATATAGCAATAGAAAACAAAATTTGGGGAAAGGCAAAAGTCTTCCAAAATCATACAGCAGGTATAGCTAAAAATTTGGTATATGTGAATGCAAAACAATACAAAGGGATTTTACGACATAAGCAAGCTAAAAAACTAATAAGAACCCAGAAGAAAAACCTCACTTTGATTCTACCGAAGGCAACAAACAGCAAAGAGAATTTTGTTTTCAGAGAACATAAAATGGAAGAAAAACAATCAAATCAGAAGGATAATAAAAAGGAACCAAAGCTAAACAAAATCGACAGAACTGCAGCATACAAAGAGGAAAGGGAAGACGTAGTCCAGGACTCTAAATACCTATACAGTCCGACTTCAACCCCTCTTTTGTGGTCTTCAAAACTATATGTGAAGGAACTCATGAACATGAAGGAAAGGCTTGGAATTTTAGAAAACCAAAAATTGAAAGAAAACAGTGAGAGGAAAGAACTCACAGAAGTCAGATACAAGTTAGAAAGAGAAAATAAAATTCTCAAAGAACAGGTTCTAGATATTCAAAACCTCATGGAAAGAGGGCAACAAGAGTTAACCATGATAAAACAAGATCTAGGACATATGAAAATAGGGGGAGAAAAAAGAACTGAAATGGTAAATGAGAAGGAAACAATTCAGATAGATGAGATCCAATCAGCAATTAAAGACATGGAAATAAAAGAAAATCAACTAAAGGATCGGATAGAAGAAGCTAAAACTTGGTCTCAATTAGTAAGTGGATTATCAAATGAACAAAGTCAAGTCATGGAGAAACACATCAAAACACAGATAAAAGAAGAGAAAGATCAACAAAACAGAGCAATAAATTTTATTATCAAGGGGCTAAAATATTTTGGTGAAAATGAGAAAACTGACATATTGGCAAGAGACTTTCTTAAAGTCGAATTAAAGTGGACAGGTTACATACAACAAGCAAATAGGATTGTCAGGAGAACAGAGGGAGGAAAGGACTGACACGTGCAAGTGGTTATGAGAAAAATAGAAGACAAACATGCTATCCTAAAAAACAGGGGACTTCTTAGAGGCACACACATATATCTAGATGAGGATTTAACATTCGCTCAACAAGAAGACCGAAGGAAAGAATTGGAGAAAGTGAGAAAAGCAAGGGAAGCGGGAAAATGGGCACAGATGAGAAATGGGAAAGCCCAAATCAGTGATCATTTATCATTTATCAAATAGGAAATAGGAATTAGGGGCCCCACGGGAATTCATGCACATAGTAAGTTGGAATTGTAGAGGATATCCATGGAGAAGAGGATCGGGTTTGGGGCCCATAGTAGAAGGGAAAGATATTATCATTCTTACGGAAACACATGAGCATGAAGGTTGCAAGGTTCCAAAATTTGAAGGCTACAAAAAAATTTCAGTTTGGAATGAAGGGAATGAAACAGGGAAAGGCCACGGTGGAATCACAGTGTTAATTAAGGAAATATGGCTCGAAAATGTCAAAGTTGAAAAAGAAGATCCAAATAAACAATACATATGGCTGAAAATAACAGATGGCAAGACAACAATCAAATTAGCTGCCTGTTACTTTGCACCAAAAGGTTCAAAGACATATAAGAGAAGAAAGCTAGATAGCGAAGATCCATACACTTCAATAAAAAAAGACATTTCTATTTTCAGTACATCTGGTGAAATAATTATTTTGGGTGATTTCAATGTAAGGACTGCCAATAATCAATCCCTTCAGTTGACCAGTTTAGAAGGAGGTGAAGAAAATCTGTTGTGGCTTAAAGAAGAAGAGAACAAGCTTTGGGAAAGACTATCTCAGGATGGTAGTGGAGGGGTGTCACATTTTGGAGTTGAGCTTCTAGGCCTATGTAGCTTATACAACATGGTCATTTGCAATGGCATGAGAGCTTGGCCCAGGTCAGGCAACATCACTTGTAAAACATACAATGGGAAAAGTGTAGTAGACTATGTAATTTGTTCTCAAAGCTTTATCTCCATGCTTCTTGAGTTTGAAATTGGAGATTGTTTTATCGAATTAAAGTCAGATCATAGTCCTCTCTTGGTAAAGCTTGGGACCGTCTCCAATCAGCAACAAAGGAATCAGGCTCATCACATGCAAAAGGCATCTCAAAAACAGGGAAAAATCATTCTCAATAAAGAAAATCAGGGAATATTTGTCGCAGCCCTTAAGCAGCAATTGCAGATAATGAGGAAAGATATAGAGAACACGGCGTCCAAGGGATCGAGTGGTTATATACGTAGTAATCTACTGATATCTTTAATCCAAAAGGCTCTAATTGTCTGTGACAGATCTAAGCCTAGAAAGAGAGCGGAAAATACTTTTCTGACAAACCTGTGGTATGATGAAGAGTCTAAAGCTACCAAGAGAGATTTGAAAGAAAATGGGATGAACAAATAAAATAAAAAGATCTATGAGAGATTGGTACAACACAAAAAAGAAAGCTATGTGTGCAAGAGAAGGACAGAATTAATTTCTCTTGGAAAACACAATCCCAAAGGTTTTTGGAAAGAGCTACAACAAAAGAAAAAATACATAGAAAATAATATCACAGGTGCAGATTGGTTAGAATATGCAAGGACCCTTTATGAACGTCCTCAACAAAAAAATGTTCCTCCCATAATCGAGACTTCGATTGAGCTTTTTTCGACAGAAGATATCAAGCAGGGCATAAAGAATCTAGCAAGTGGTAAAGCTCAAGACATCGATAGTCTGCAAGCTGAATTTTTAAAATGGTGGGTTGAGGTCCTCACACCACACATTAGAAAAATATTCATTGATGTTAATCAGAATGACTTTCCAACAGAGTGGACAACTAGCATTGTTATTCCTCTATATAAAAGTGGTGACATTAATAATCCATCCAATTATCGCACCATTATGATCAACCCTCTTCTTGGTAAACTCTTTGGAGGCATGATAGAACGGAGAATCAGCAACTGGGTTGAAAGAGAGGGTAAAAGAGAAAAAGGGCAAGCGGGTTTTCGACCTAAACACCCAACAATTGATCATTGTATCACTCTTAGGCATTTGATTGAGAAGGTTTGGGACACCCAAGGAGAAGAAGCCTTTTGTTGTTTTGTTGATTTCAAGAAGGCTTTTGACACAGTGCCTAGAAAGAAACTTTGGGATCGGATGGAGGAGCTTGGGATTCCAGATGAGTTTAGAGTAGCAGTTCATAAATTTATGAGCAGGTCAGAGCTAAAATTAGAACCAGAGAAGGTATGTCTGAATGTTTCGGCAGCAACAGCGGTGTCAAGCAAGGATGCCCTTTTTCTCCCACATTATTTGGGTTATACATTGACAAGCTTGAAGATTGGTTAAACAAAACTGAGGGAGGAGGTATTCAGTTAGCAAGTTACGTGGTGAAGTTACTTCTATATGCTGACGACCTTATCCTAATTTCAAAAATAGCCCAAGGTTTGAGGGAATAGATAAAAGCGCTAGAGCTCTTTTGTCAAGAAGTTGGGATGTAAGTGAACACCAGCAAAACAAAAATCATGATTTTCACCTTGAAAAGGAAAGAGAGACAAAACATCTTCCTTTTTGAGGGGAGCCCTTTAGAAATAGTCACTGAATACAAATATCTTGGGATTGACTTTCACCACAAACTTAGCTGGGAGACTTGTAAAGCAAAAAGGATACAGGGAGGTTGGAAAGCATCTTTCCTACTTCAAAACAGGTGCAGGAAAGCTGAACTTTGGGACTGGAAAACTAAAAAAAACCCTTTTTGGATTGTTGGTCACTCTGGTTGTTCTATATGGCTGCGAAGTTTGGGGAAGTAGCATGTCAAATCACGGGTGGCTCGACAGATAGAAAAAATCCAGAAACATCTAATCACAAGCTCCCTTAAAGTCAAATCAACTGTTCCTTACGAGATCTTGTTGGCTGAAGCAGGTTCTTTCTCGTTGGAAGCTTCGGCAATATCTCAGATGATAAGCTATCTGAAAAAAGTTGAAAACATGGACAACCTTCGCTGGCCCAAAATCGTTGTAGATGACACTTTGGAACGCAGAAAGAAAACCTGGATGAATCAGAATACTAAATGGATGTACAAATGGGGGCATCAACTTGCAGGAGTGTTCTAACAGCAACAGGGAAATAAAAAAATTATGTGATAGAAAAGTTAAGGACTGCCATGTGGACGGGTCAGATTGGTCGAAAGAAAGCACATTATATTAGAGAATTCAATCCCACTGGGGGAACATGATGAAAAAGCTTATCTAGGGGCAAGCTATCAAGGGTAAAGCAAAGATTCTAGTGGCGTAGTAAAGAACTTGATCGCATCATCTTCGATATGAAACTGGTAGATGGACTATTCCAAAGGAAGATCGAGAAAGGAGAATTTGTCTCTTCTGCAGCAAAGGGGTCGTCGAGACAGAATGTCATTTTGTCATGGAGTGTTCAACATATGATGATATCCGTATTCAGTACAAAAATACCCTGAAGGTGGACAGACTAGAGGAACTCTTCGAAGGAAACAAAGCTTCAAGCGACAACAGGGTTCATCCTCAAGATTCACAGCCGAAGAGTGGATATTGAAAGGAGTCTGAAATCTGATTAAAATAATTGTTTATGTGGTCCCATAGACTCTTTAGTCTCGTGGACGTCATTAAAATCTATCATTTCATTTCATTTCATTTCCTCCAAATATTTTCCCATCCCATGAAATCCTTCTTCCACAATCTCCTTCAGCACCACCTCTCTTCCTCCGAAAATATTTCACTTCCACTCCTTTAAATTTAATTTCTCTCACATCTCTTGTTGTGGGCTCCATTCTACCACTTGAGTATAATTGTATGAGTGTTAATTAAAATAACCAAACTCAAAAAATTAATGAATGGTTTAATTACACCGAAGGCATGGCTTCCTTGCAGTAGATCTCCAACGATGATGCTCTCCTGCTTCAGCAGCTTCCACCTTCCTGTCATGGTGGCACACAAGCTTGAGGTGCTTGTCATGGCGGGTTTCCACCTGCCCGCTCCATCCTCTTTCTGTCTCCCGTCGTGATTGCATGTGTGGCATGCCTTGGTCAAGCAGTCTCTGTCCTTGGCAGGGGTGATATGCTGGTCTATTTTCCTATTTTTCATTTTGTGATTGCGATTGGGTTTCCATTTTTACATTTGACTTCTACCGCCCCTTCTTCCTCCAAGGTTTTTGTTGTTTTGGGCTTCCTACTCTCCTGTCATCTTCACCTCTGCTTTTTTGTTCCTCCTTTCTGTAAATGCTTGTTTTCTATTCCTCCTGTAAATGCTTGCACATCTCACCAACTGTTCCCATATGCAGTCTTTCCTGGCTTCCGTTTGGCAACTATAGCTTCTTCTAGACATCGCTTTTTGCTGCCTATGAATCCTTGATTGCGGATACAGGTTGGTTCACTTCCCCATCTTCCTTCCTTTCTGCCAGATACTTCTAATTTTCATGCATGATGCCATGAGAAAATTTGTACTGGATTTGATGTATTTCGGTGGGTAAAATATTTTTGAATACTGTGGTAGTGCATTCTTGTTTCGGAGGAAGACGAAGTGGCGACATTTGTGGATCCTTCATTGCGGGGAAAGTATTGCCATTAATCTTGCTTGTTTATTTATTTTCCAAAATGTAGTAATCTGTAGTCTTTTCACCATGGTTTGAAATGGAGATGTGCATGTCCTGTGTAGTTTTCGATCCACTTGATGGCTCTTCCAACATTGACTGTGGAGTCTCAATTGGAACGGTACATAAAAAATATTTAATATTCAACTTGTATAAATATTATAAATTTTGGCTCAGAAATTTTACCTATTAGCATTTTTGTAAAGAAGTCGCGTGGAAATAAAAAATAGAGATTCGAAGGCCATTAAAGGGAGAAATATTGAGGAAACAATGTTGGTAGAATCTTTGTACCAGCTATTACAAATTTTCAACTATTAGTTGCTGTTTTTAATTTTTGTAATATTGATTTTGGATATCATTTTGCTGGCCAGGCCTTGGGTTTCCTTTACAGTTTCTGAGTTGGAGTCCCTTTCTCCTTTTTATATCCAACGCCCCCAAAAAAGTGTAGGAAAAAACTATTTATTGGTTGAAGATTTTAAGAAATTTTGTCCATTATCCCTCTTCTCCATGCTACTTTAATGTACAGTTAGAGGAACCTCTCAAACTCTGCATTGTAATCATCGAGATTTACGAAGGAAGAAGTATGACCCTATCTTTAATGACATATATTCATGCTTTCTGTTTTGTTTTTCTCATATCGGAAAAGGAAAGGAAATTAGTTTCAATCTTTGAGAATCCATTTTTTTGTTGTAGATCTTTGGAGTATACTCGATAAAGGATGGAGATGAACCCAAATTGGCAGATGTTCTCCTACCAGGAAAACACATGGTTGCAGCAGGCTACTGTATGTATGGAAGCTCATGCATGGTAATAATTTTCCTCCCACAGATACAGCACGAATGCATGGGATTATTATGTATTGTCATTTTTTAATTGAAATTCTTTGAATCCCTAATCAGACAAGGACAAAACCCAAGTCCTTATTTCTTAAAGAAATTGTGTCATGATTTGATTAGAATCTCTATGGTTATCTATTTATGTTTTCATAACCATACAATTATGTCTATGAAGTTTTGGGTTTCACTGATGAATATTACTTCCTTGTGCAACTTGTCTAGAGCACTGGCAGTGGGGTAAATGGTTTTCAATTTGACCCTTCCCTTCGAGAATTCATTTTGACTCATCCAGACATAAAGGTGTGCAAATATCCCTCACATAATTTCTAGGAGATTGTTTTCATTTGCTTTGTCTAGAATCTAGATTATGGGTAAGTAGTCCAAATGCTCTATACTAAGATAGATTGATGAATACTTTTTAGAACTTCAGGTCCCCAAGAAAGGAAAAATATATTCAATGAAAGAAGGAAATGCAAAGAATTGGGATGAGCCCACCACAAAGTAAGAGGTTAAATGTCCTGTGGAATGTCAATTCATTTGTACAAATTCACATACAACTTTTTTAGTAGTTGCCAAAATATGCAGGTACGTTGACAGATGTAAATTTCCCAAGGATGGATCATCCCCCAAGTCTCTTAGACACATTGGAAGGTGATAATAATGCCCTCATCCCACATGGCTATGCCATAGATAACTCTATTTTTCATCATCTTATACCTTGAATGCACTAAAAATTAGAGGGCAGAGAAAAATCGTATATGATGCTTGTGTGGTTGATCATTCAAATGCACTAAGCATTAATTGTAATTTACCATTCCAAGAAGTAGTACATTGCCCTTATTCTGCAAAAATTGTGCCTATGTACCTCTTGTGTAGCATGGTGGCTGATGTTCACAGGACACAGCTTTATTGAGGCATTTTCATGTACCTTGCAGATAAGAAGAGTCCCAATGGAAAATTGCGGTATAGTCCATTTCTTGAAATTCCACCTGAGCATATGAGTTGATTGTTTACCCCAAAGATAAGACTGTCTTTTTGTTTGTTCTGCCTATACAGTGTATTGTATGAAGTGTTTCCAATGTCTTTCTTAATGGAGCAAGTAGTGGGGAAATCCTTCACTAGAAAGAAACGAGTATGTGATTTTCCTTTGATATAATGCTTATATTGTATCCAAACAGATAACAGTCCTCACAGAGAATATCAAATGGATGAATACCCTTAGAAGATAATATGATCGAAGGGATACTATTATTAGATAACCTCTCATTGTGATCTAATATTTGGCAAGCACTAGACATTGTCCCAAACAAGATTCATGAGCGCTCTGCAATCTTCCTTAGGAGTTATGATGACATAGAGGAGATTAAGGATTTATAAGCTCAAGAGGAAGCAAAAATCCTGATGTCTGTTGACTACTTGGCTTATCTGGAAATTGTATTTGTAGACTTGTCTATGAATTATTGTTCAATGATAACGAACAAATCTATCTTTAATTTATACAGCCTTCACCCACCATTGTAAATAAAATCTTAGGAATTTATTTTTTGTTATCTCAGCTAACCAATCTATGTGTAACAAAGTAGAAGTATTTTTGTTGCAATGTTTATATTTATGAATATTGCATCCCATTCGCTCTTAATATTCTGTTATACCTTTAGTCAATGTAGAAATTACATATGTTTGTTAGGAAACTGAAAACCCAAATTAGATTCGAGGTTGTCAATCTATTTATAGCATTGTTGCAAATGTTATGCCTGTTGTAAAGGTCTGCCTTGCAACTGGGCTGTGAAAGGTTGTTGATTCCATTAAAAAAAATGACAAGAAACTTGATCCCATAACCCATTTTTTCTTTGATCTGTGCACATGTTAACATAATTTGTTGCTTCTTAGAGAGGAGCAATGGTGCTGGGGATTTTTTCCAAGACGATATTAGTGTAAGGTCCTCTATTGGTGGCCCAATTACATGTCACGTTAGAAGTCTGCCCATTGTTTCATGTTTGAATGAATGAATGGGTGCTTTTAATAACCTCCATGAGACCAACCAATGTATGGAATCTAAGGATAGTAACAAAGTTCATTTGTGCACAAATATCCTCTGAAGCTGCCCAAACTATGATTTTGTGAAATCTATTTTCTTTATAATTTTGGATCTTCTACTATGAATCTTGATTAAAAAATCAGCTGTTTTTGCTAATCTCTCCTCTTCATAAGAATAGTCGAAGGAATCAACTTTCAAGATGGTGATGTACTTGATTTGGATATCCTTGTAATTTATACACTCCATGATGCAGTGTCATTCCATCTCAACGAGCCCCAAAATACTAAAACGGCATATTCTATCTACCCAATTTTATTTAAGCATTGTTTCAAAAATGTTAGGGTGGAAGGGGACTCAAAAACTATTATCGATACCATGAGAAAAAATTTTAACCCATGTCGAATTGGCAATTGAAGATCCTTCTAGAGAAAGCTTCGAATGCTATGGGAAATTTCACAAATATCTCTTTTCACCATCTGTATAGAAAGCAAAATAAAGCTTTTGACAAAATTACAAACCAGGGTATCAACATCGACATATTCAGTTAATAAACCTTGTGGTTATGAGGAAGGGGTGTTGTGGGATGAGGTCAAGGAGACTGTTCTGCGAGGAACAAAGGAATTTTTTAGCCCCTTTCCATGGGTGCTTGTTCCATGTTTTCTTTCAATAGTTTTCATTCTCTATTTTATATGTGAAGATGTTCCTGCCTGGTCGGGGATGTCTATTTGTTTCTCCTGTGACACTCTTTCTTTGATTTGGGAGAGGATATTTTTATGCTTGTTTATGTCCCAATGGATATTAATGGAAAAAAAATGATTTTTCTCTAGATTGTCTTTCTGATCATATCCCATAATCAATTGTCCATGCATGCAATCCATTTTAGCACATGTTTTTGTTCTTCATTGCCCATAATACTGGGTTTGGTTGAGGCATTTAGTCAAATGTTTTGTGTGTATCTTCTTGTTTTTGGTCCTCGGCATATATGTTTCACAAAACCCATTTGGCATGTATCATAATTCCAGCCTCGGTTGGGTATATATCAATAGATAGAGGTCGGGCCCCTATATCTATAGGACAAACTGGCCATATCTCCATACTCTATAGGGAATTGGCCTCTCTAGAATCAGGTATTACGAGCCATTGCTGAAAGTGGTTTACTACTGAGTTATGTATGGAAAATATATATTTGCACTTAGGTAAGTTAGCATGAAATTTCCTTAGCCGTGTGGAGCCAACTTTGCCACTACCACGTGTAGTTACTCTAGGCGGAACCAATTACAAGTGTGCAGGTCTCTCTAAACATAGATGGCCATACAAAATGGAACACACCTCGTGGATAGACACAAACATGGGTGAACATGGATGGATGTAGGAAACAAAGAAAAAGAAGACGTATTTGGCGAGGAAAGAATGAGTTTATAAAACTGACTAAATAGGGCTCTGTGTGTTAGACTTCTCTCCTGAAGGGTAAAAATCATGGTATGTTTGTGAGGTTTCATGGTATGTTTGTGTAGACTCATGGATAGTTTCAATTTCACTTTGGCTTCTGCCAAAATAGGAAAATATTGCTTGTGGATTCTAGCTTAAGATTTTGTTCCGTCTCTATGTAAGTGGCTTTAATAGGATAGTGGCTTTAGTACTTGGTAGTCTGTGGCTTGGCTAGACTAATAATGAGATTGAAATCTTTTGGAATACTCACCTTAGCAAAAAATTGATAAACCAAGGCATTTATCCTTGAGCTCGAAAACCCATTTCCGAATCAAAGCATGATAATTGTATCCATAATATTGTAGATTTTGAAAACCTACTCATCCTAGTAACCTTTGATTAATCTCAAGATAAATATTCACAAACTACTGAGTACCACAAACGCACAGGCCCTATGGAAAGTAGCCTGAATATTCAAGCATAAAATTACTGCTCATGGTTTTCCACAGAGTATACCATTGACACCATATGTGATTCAGGAAAGTGCAATATGTAATTACCAATCTGGTAGTGCATTTCACATGAATCCAACCCTCATCCCCCACTATAATTCTACTTCCAAAATGGTTTCACAAGACCAAGATTCTTCCCTCTATTTGAGAAGGAACACCACCACAAATACCTATTTTATTGTGCCCTTAATGACACAAATTTTCCTACAAACCATCGCTGCTTTCACTGGCACTGTCAATGAAATATCCTCACATAAAGGCTTAACAATAAATTTTAAAAAAACTACATGGAAAAAGATCACTTTCATGAAAAAATTGACAATATGACATACAATTTTTTCACCACCTCAGGATGGGTGAAGCATGTGACACATTGAAAATATTGCACAAACAACTGAATTCTAATGTAATTGGCCCCCTCTCTCCATGCACTGATTTCTTTCTCATAAAACATCCTATTGATAAAAATCATAATACACAAACCCCTACCCACAACCCCCCTCTCCCACTAAGAATCCTTTAAATCTCTACAAAGACCCTTTGTGGCTACTGAAGGTACTACACACTAACAGTGCACAAAACAACATCAAAACTACAATCCTTGGCCTCTAAGGTATGATCCTCATTCAAGTATTTTACGAAGAAATAATCAAGTCTTGGGTTCCTTACAATCCCTTGGGCATTGAGACAATAACCAACTACTCCTTTTTTACTGAATTTCAAAAGGAAGATGGCTTACCCAAGAGCTCATCAAGTCTAGCACTTCTAAACCAAGCAGAAACCTTTCTTTGTATAAATTTTTGAGAAAGGAGATGAATGCATCATTAACATGAGTAAAAACTATGGTAATTAATAGAAGTATTGGTCTGAGGACCTATTGAGCTTAAGTCTTTAGTCATTGCTAAGTACCAAATGGTTGATTTGACCAGAAGAAATGGGGTTGTTAGAGGCATCATAACTGTTGTAGGTTTTGTTAACATTAATATTACCCTTCATCCTGATGTAGGCACTATTTGTACTATTATTGACATTGACACAAACATTTTTTTGGCTGTCCAAACCTCATTTCAAAGCTCTTACTTTAACCCTGTAAAGAGTATATTGAAAAATGTGAACTAGGGAGGACTAAATGAATTCAACAATAGTTCCTTGCATTTGACAAAAGTGTGAATTCCTTTTGAGCATACCCATGTATGCAACTACTGCAATGAATGAAATCCTGAACACATTACCATTGCTTTTATAGAAAAGGATTTTAAGACCAAGGAAAACCTTATTTCATAAATAGGTAATGCTTTCATTCTAAAACAAGATAATACCACTCAACACAAAGGAATGGTTGTATCCCATAAACAATTCAGTATGATGGAGGGAGAAATGAACTTAACTTGTATAAACTATGGGCCTTTTCTACCTTCATGCCCCTAAAAATTCCAAGGGGGTCTTGGTATCACTAAGAAGTGCTGGTGAACTGGTTCATTAATCTCTATATACAGGGGGACCAAATGCATGAATATTTCCCAATCTGATCTGGTTGGGTTTCTATCTGGCATAAATTCACCAGCCATAACTCTGTCCCATACACCTTTTGTCACTTTTCAATTTAAAGGGAATAGGGGGCACCATGTATTGTATTTGTTCAATCTATGTACAGGAACCTCATCAATAGGATTGAGATAAAAATAATATAGTAAACTGAATAATTCTTGATCTTGAAACATCATTTGTTGTGCATTGTTGCTCCAATTTCAGAACCAATTATAGAATAGCAACACTACATGTTCCAACAATAAAGGGATCTCAAAATGAAATGCAGAATTGTTCATCTACTGCAAATACATATTTACAAATAACACACAAATAAAATCTTAATATAATAATGATGCACCCAAAGATTCCTAACCACGCCCATTTAAAAACCAAACTCTATGCCTCAGTACTACTCCCAACCAAATCCCTACCTCATTAATGCCTAATGTTATGGATTAGGGCCATATTCCAGTAATGGGTGTTAAGGCATGGGATACTGCCAACGAGAAAAAACAAAAATCCATTTAATTAATAATAGTATCAATTAATTTAAGCACCAAAACTATCAATAAAGTATAATCTGTTGGAAGGCCAATCCACACTCAAGACTGTAACAGAGAAAAGTTACTCGTTGGTAAAGCAGCTCAACAACAAATTGGGAGGTCCTATTTTTTAGTCCTAGCTAGACCATGGAAACTTAACATGAAGCAAGTTCACTGCATTTAAACATTAGCTACTGATAAATGGAAGAAAATTTCAAACATCTTATCATCACAAAAAAATTTCAAGAATCCTAAGGGGCCTTGATAAAAGCAAGCATTTCTACAATAGATTTTAGGGATGACATAGGCATAGCTCCCTCATCAAAGCCATAGCAATCACCTTAGAACAAAGGTACTAAAATAATAGAAAACATGATATAAAAAACCCATGACTGAGGTAATATATACAACAATAAAGATAATAAAGCTATACTACAATTCCAAAAAAAATGTCAGGTATTTCATTATCACAAAAGAAATAGACTAAGAGAAGGAGTTCCAGGTCATGAAAAACCACAAGATATGAAAATAAGAACCCCAAAAAAAGAGGCAAATTTTGTTATCATTTTTGTAGTTGGTGACATCATAAATGTGAAATAGGGTCATGTCCTATTAATCCTTCATGTTAGTAGGCTTTTGGTAGGGTATTTCTCTAGATAAATTAAGCAGAATCAGTTCTATGTTTATGTGTAGGTCAGTTTTCCCATGTTGCAATATATAAATACAGATTGATCTCTCTGGTACAGATAGGTTTACGGTTTATGAACTTAAACATTTTTCTTGTTTCAACATGTTTGTTTTGTTCTCTTTGAATTTGATTCAGTAGCACCACATCAAAACTAACTTTAAAACGCCATCAAGCCATAAGTTGAACCCCTTTGTGACAAAGCTAGCTAATACAAGGAATCTAAACACGTCAAATTTATGGACATATCATGCATTACAGTTAACTGAATTTTAAATTGTTGAGAGGCAACTAAATTCAACAAACCATTTAACACAGTCAATATACTTCCAGGAAGAAAAAACCACAACTACTAAAAGAATGTTTCCTTCTTTATGAGTACCAAACCCATTTCATCAATCATTACACATAGAGTTGGTATGGCTAAATACATGCATTGGAGCAGTAGAACCCATATCATCAATATTCAAGCAAATAGCCAATGCAGCTAACTCCAGAAACCCATTTCATCAGCTAAGATAACATCTCACATTGGGAAAAGTATTTCATGAGTCAAAGATAACTACTTGTTTTGGGAAATATATTCAATTAGTCCTCAAGTGAATGGAAAAGTGGCTACATTATAACACAAACTTCAATACTTAGGTAAATGACTAGAAAAGATAACAAGTTACATTACCAAATACTATTAAACACACCTAAGACAACCAAAAACATTATATCTTGATAATTTTCGGATGCTACTACCACCTGTGGAAAGAATGAATGTAAAATTTAATGCATCGATCTTTTTATTTGATTTCTTAAAAAAGGTTTTATGATGCTTCGACATTTACATTTTTAATTCTTATTTTGTCTTGCATTTACATACCTCAAACATTTATCATTTACATCCACATGCAATCCATCTCCTACATCAGCAAGTATATTATTGACCATTTCATTACAACCTCCTGACCATTTGTGTTGATAGCAGTCAATGTTATCCACCTTAATTTGTGCTAATCAAACCAGGCCCACTTTGAGTAATACACCGTACTCCATGCAACAGACCCCAACAAATTACTGATGTCAAAAACCATAACAATTACCCACCAGCTTCCACTCTCATCCCAATACGTTACATACCCATTTTAAAAACACAACCTACACCAAAAAACTTGCCACATGTTGCTAAAATTACCACTTACCGTATGCAGCCAAGTGTTTGTGACACTATCTGTGGGGAAGACCATCTACAGGCAAATTTCAAAGCCCAATTCTTGCAAAAAATGTACAACACCATTTATAGATGCCTATATAGCATGACCTCTTTCCCTAGACAACTATAATTTAATAGAAGTCGCTAGGTCATGTGCCTATGACAAGCGTAGGAAAGAGCTACCATGTAAAAAATGCCAAAAACATGCTATTGTTAGAGTGTTTCCCCAAATAATGACTATATCTGTTGTTAGCTCACCTTCATACAACACTTTTTGCTTCACAGAACTCCTCTTGTACAAAGCTTTTCAATGTATTCCATCCGACATTGGCACCCCCAGAAAAACTCCAGCTTTAGTGGGCTGCATTCTCTCCAACCTACCAGGCATGGCACGTACATCGAGTAACCCCCCACCAAATAGTAAGCAACCCAACCACTAGCTCTGAGAGAAATTGCAATGTGTCGATCACAACTTAGATGGACGAATGGGAGGTGTTTTCAAGTTTACATCCTACAGGGGTTGTTGACATCAGTGACCTAGGCATACTTGGGAAGCGTGATTTTGATCTTTCACACTGTTGGCCACAATCTACTACTAACAACCACTTACATGAAATAGGGGGATATTTCATAGACATTGCTCACTCAACCACCGAAATAGATGTACCATTCTTCCAACCTACTGTAGATAGTTGTACCTTATCACCAGAACAACAAGATGCATTACAGAGAATCTTAACCCATACAAATTCACAACCATAGATTTCCCTGATATACATGATAATACAAGGAACAACTGGTACTGGTAAATCACATTTGATCTAGGAAATTTCAAGGGCACTCCACTCACGCAATAACCTCCATTCCATCCTCTTACTCCTCCTAGCTCCAACAGGACTAGCAACATTCAACATTTTTGGCACAACAATACACACTGGGCTACACATACCTATAGCTGAAGTTACTCCTCTTCGAGGCCAAACCCTTGCTACATTCCAGGAAACTACGGTAGATGTGGAATACATACTAATCAATGAAATGAGTTTTATTGGCCCAAAGCTACTATCCAACATAAATAGCCGCCTACAAGAAGCATTTCCTACATGTAGATGCAAAGTTTTCAGAGGGCGTTCTATTATTCTGGTTGGAGACCTTGCCCAGCTACCTCCAATTAAAGATATTCCCTTGTATGTTATAGGTACTTACGGGCATATGTTATGGTCACTTTTTAGGAATATAATCACGCTTACAGTTAACTTCCGCCAACAAGGAGCCACCCCTATAAACCACAATTTCTGGAGTCTACTACTAAATGTAAGAAACATCCTTACTATAGAGCACAACTAGAATCTACTAATGTCACAGACTCCTACAAATATCAGCCCTACAAAACAAGCAACATTCCAAACCGCAACACACCTTTATGCTACAAGCACATTAGTTACCGTGCATAACAAATACAGAATGCAGGCCCTCAACAGGCCAATTGCTATAGCTATAGCTGAACAGTCAAGACAAACCGATGTAGGAAAAATCAGTAACACACAATTAGAGACTAACCTATTGCTCTGCGAAGGTGAACAAGCAATGTTGACAACAAATATTTGGGTGTAAAGTGGTCTTGTAAATGGTGCATAAGGACATGTTGTTACTATGTTATACGAGCAAGCAACCACGCCCCCAAGCTTGCCTTTGTATGTCGTAGTCGATTTCCCAAGCTACAAAGGCCCAACCTAGGACCTGATGCATCCTACATACATACCAGTCCCACCTATTACAAGAAGCAACCGCTGACAGCTGACCTTAAAAATGGCATGGGCCCTAACTATTCATAAAGCCCAAGGACTAACACTTGATAAAGCTAGCATCGACATTAGCCGCAGAGAACGACAAGGCCTAACCTTCACAGCCTTATCCTGAGTATGAGCCCTTACCGACCTCCAAATTTTCCCAGCATTCTCATACATCCATTACAAGCACCTGCAGGAAGAAAAGCATGTTGCACTCCGCTTAAAAACAGAAGCATACTTACAACACATCCTACCTCTAGTTCCAACATAAGTACATACCCGCCACGGATTTCACCTACTATGTCGTTGGTACAATACTCCATCTAACCTTATCTTGTTTTTCAAATTGACTATAACTATGCTCCACACACCAAATTACAATGTTTTTATGCTTACATAAAATAAATGCCTCAGACTATGATAAGCACTACAAATTTTGCTAACTAACACTCAAATTTCACTTATAGGGCACTTTCAAATGGAAGGCAACTTTTACACACTAGATGTCTGCACAAACATTGATGTCAACCTTTTGGATTGCCTGCAATGCGAATATGTGGACTCTCAGTACCAAACAAATGCAATGGTGGATGAAGCTACCATTATAAAGATGTACTCCACACAAAATAAAATTGAAGAGGCACAACAAGCGCTGCAACAATCAATTATAGTTGTCCAAACTGCACAAAAGAAAATGAAAGCAAAAGGTTATAACGACATGTTTCAAAAGCTCATAAATAAGGCATTCACTTCGTACCTTCTAAAAGGCCCCTCATAAAAAAAATCATTCCGTCTTGTACATACTATACTTATGTCAAACCTTGTACATTTCTACTCTTTTCAGTACCAACATAATAAAGGTGTTCCATTTTTTGGCTTGTATATGTGTTATACAATGATTGATTCAATGCGGTTTATATATAAAGCGTTACTTTAAAAAAATGGTGTGCGATAATGTGCTTAATTCAACTTCATCTATAGTTCTCAAGTCAAGTTATCACAAATTCTTGTCATGGAAATTCAATGCATAGTTAATTTCTAAATTATTAAGAATAGAAATGCATTTTATTATTTAATTTTCAACCTTATTTTCCTCAAGATGCATAACTCTTTTTTTTTGTCAATGGAAAGTGTGAATACATTCAATCACTATATTGACAAACTGTAATGTTATTTTCAAAATGTGATACTTATTTTGTAAGAGAAAACGCATCTCCCTTTATCTTGTAAATAGATCTTATCATTATACTACACAGGGAATAAACATCCATCATAGTATAATTTAAAGAGGAATTTTCTCAGACGTTGCAATTATCAAAGCACTAATACACATGTATGCAAAATGTGGAAGCATATGCAAGGCACATGAATTGTTTGACACAATGCTTCAAAGAGATGTCATTTCCTTCATGTATTACACTTCTCAGTTTTAAGTTATCATATGAATTAACTTTTTCCCTCTTCAAACTTAAAGATCCTTTTACTTCTTTCATAATTTTTATCATTCTCATTTATCTTTACTTGGAAACAACTTTTATAGTGCATGGCATCTTGACCTTGTATCACAATACCTTTCTAACATATTGTGTACCCTTCCCTTTTTGTAGGTGCTTTAAACATGATAACAACATTCGACACCATAGCAGCACGAATTATAACAAATTATACTCGCATACAATAATTTCTATCTGAATGTGTCAAACAACAATGCACGGAAGCCACAACTGTAGACAACACCGCAATCTCTGCAATGCTACATACCCATCAAGAACTATAATAAGCATAGATTGCGCTACAACAAGCATCCATAGCCATCAAAGACACCATTCACATTCTAAGGGAAATTTTTTACATAGAGTTCTATGAATCCACCCCCTCCTCATAACACCAAAAAAAACACCCCTAAAAAAAAAACTGGAACAACCCCTACTGTACATACCTCAAACTATGTGGTTTATTGTTTTCCTGTCTAACTTTTGTTTACCGATTAATGTCAGTTTTTAATGATATACGATTTTTCATATGTTGCTCCATTTAAATTTATGAGTAAAGTCATGCAAACTATTTATATTGAATTCAGTGTTTCATAGATCATGCTGTGTAAAATTCCTTTCTCATATCCTTATATTACTGCCAGAATTTCACTTCTATTCAAATGATTTTAACCACTTTGCTTGTATTCATATAAGTCCTCGACTAGAAGTTGGATATGATATAGGTTTACATAAACATGAAATTAAAATGGTTATTAGATTGGGTTCTCCATACCTGTGCTCTAACTGAATGCTTGCTAAAAGATATAAATACATTAGATGTACACGTTTTAGAGAAGAGTGTTACCATTTCTTCCTCCCTCTCCCTTCTATCACCATCAACTGGGGAGAAAACTATCGTCTTCTACTTCCATCATCTATGACTCTCAAGTAATATTTTTTGTTTCCATCTTGCTTCCATTTACAATACAATAGGTTCAATTGTTATTATATCAAAATTCTTTAATGACAACAAGTTTGTAAGTAGACGAGTCCTTAATCGTGATGAATTAAATTAAATATTGTAAATGTATTTTTCATTCTTGATAAATGGGTTTCAATCAAATTAAACAATGTGTAAAATAGTAATCAATTATAATTAAATAATTTAAAAGTTAGAGAAGAAAAGGTGTCATTACCATGAAAATTTGAAAAATGTATTAATAATAATTAATTTGGACAATTAACTGACAAGGATACAAAAATCTTAAAACTAGTAATTGCATATGAGTTGCAATTTATGCTGGAGAGGATAACATTTTTAAATTTTTTGGAGTAGTAATTTGCATCAAAATGTATTCTATGATCTATAATCTGTCTCATGACTTTCAATCCAAATACATCCAGGGATTTGTTTTATTACTCTATCTTTTATCAATCTCTGGATCAACTGAACCTCACCTCACTTGCCTGCTTTTGCATCGAAATTTGAGAGAAGAACATATGTTGCATTTTGTTAAACAGTTCATGTGCCTTGTGTAACATTTTATTCTAACTATAACTTTCTCCCTTCATGGCCAAATATGAGTTGATCCTTGGGAAATTTTATAGCATCCTGTAGGGATTTGAGGGCTTTTGTGGTAGGGGATCCTGAATTAGCTAAATATAAATAGTTTTATCATCAGACATATATTATTGACACTCACATGTTTCCATTGTCTAATAAATGAATAGATCATCCATCAAGTACTTTAAAAAATGATATCCTTGCCCAATCAATTGAAGAATACTTTATGTATAAAAAATGGAAGTAATTATGTCCACCATCACTTGAATAATAAATCCAATCATCAAATATCTAATTTAATGAATTTAAAAACAACATGGAGAACTCCACACTTAACAATGTCCATATGTAACAGATACATGCACCAAAACAACAAATCTCCAAATGCCAAAAAATCAAACATCAACCCTATCACTTTGTGAGCACATAAACTACATATATAATTCCAAGAATGCACCCCAAAATCATTAGTAACAAGAAGATCCAGAAATCACTCTATATAAATCAGCACAAACACCACAAAAAATATTCCAAAATCATATATTACCCAAACCATACAATAATTAAGATATGATGGAAGATGAATGCTTACATGGCATTCATACTTGAGAAAAAATCTCAGTGGGGACAGAAATATTGCTAGCAAAATGTCTATGAAAGTTGCATGAGCCATGACTTCCACTAAAGAAAACGATTCAAGAGCAGGAGATATGAAAGGGGAAAATGATCAGAGGAGGATATTTGATTATAAAACAATCAATTTTTTAGTTACAAAGAATTCTTGGATCTTGGCACTTATGGAGAAAATTACTCCACCAACAAACTTAATAATGTTATCATCTAAGAAAAGTCGTAACTCATATACAATTGTTATTTATACATAATTTAATTTACTAATCATAAAAATGTTTATACATATAAACACATTGAGATTTACTTCTACTCGCGAGAAATATTTATATATCCATATCCCCCTCTTTAATTTGAATCGATACGTTTCCTACTCGAGACTAAAGTTTTCACCTTTAAATCGACAGCTCGCATTTCCTTTCTGTGTGCATCATCTCACAACTGTAATCCATGGAGAATCAATATGTTCCCTCTACTAATTACGTAAGAAAAAAGAGCATCTAACTATAACTATGTTTCTAGTATTAATATGATGGCACATTGGCAAGTGCAAGTGAAACATAAGGAAAAGTGTCACTACCACTTGCCAAATAAGTGAACCCTATCCATACACCACCACTCTCTGTCACAAATGAAATGTCCAAATTCCAATGGAATATTCCTCTCGGCAACAAGAAATTTTTGGGCTAAAATTTTTAGAAACACCATGAGAAACCATTAAATGGAAGGATGAAGGACATCGTTTTTTATATACCTATAGGCTACACTTGATGGGAAGTAATCTTCTACCTATGTCTCGGCACAACATTCAACAGATTAAATCCTTCACAGAATGTGATATTGGAAGACACAGTTCGCTTGGAAAGTGCAACCTCCTATGCAGGACCACCTCAAATATCTATTGCTTCATTTCACCACTAAACAAAGGAATCCCGATGACTATTATGTATAAAATGATCCTTGTGCTCCACGCATCCACCTTATCATCATAATAGTTTCCTTGTAGAACATCTAAACAAGAACATAAAGATGGATGCCACATTTATAGGGAGGGAGATCCTCAAACTAAACACACCAACTGTTAGGTTGTGTAGCTGAATTACTTCATAGTTAGTATGCTTTATCAACTTGCTGGAAAACATGGTAATCAATATCGGTTATGAAGGGACCAACATCATTTATGAAGGGACCGACATCGGTCACCTATGAATGGAATCATATAGGAAAGTAGGAACCGTTATCATTTATGGCTAACCGACATCGGTTACCTATGCGTGAGTGTTTTATTTAACTCATGCGAATTAGATCTAAATTTAGTATTAAAGCATATCTATTGATTTTAATTGCATGGCTAAGTTTCCTAAGATTTTTTTTTCCTATATAAGCATGAAAGCTATGGTTAGATGGTTAATAGGACAAGGATTGAGTTAGATCCTTGATTCTCCTAGATTGAGAGGATGAAGAAGAAGAGAAAGAAAGAATAGGTTACATGAAGACAGATCTTCCATGGAGAGAAGTTGAACAAAAAGAAATAGTAGGTATAGTTATGACAGGTGCATCTGAATGGTGAGAAGAGGGTAACATCTTCTACTGTATTTCCTTTGGATAGTTATTGTCTCATTGTAATGGCTTGCATAGTATGCAAAGCACATAGAGTTTCTTCTTGTAGATCCACATGTTCGTGAGATCTTGTATTGTAGATCCATGAGATCATGATATATTGTTGATCCATGTAGATCTAGTCTTATTTTGTTAGATCCACAGGTTTTTGTGAGATCTTTTATTCATAGATCCATGAGATCATGTTGTATTGTTGATCCATGTAGATCTAGATATTTTAGAGTAGGTTGTCTTCCTGTTTGCACAAGTTGATGCAGTGATGGAGAGACAAACTTACTTCTTGGTGCACAGTTATAGTTACACATATGGTAGACCCATATGAGAGGTCTTGTTGCAGATCCACAGAGAAATTTATAGCATTTCAGAGATGCAGTAGTTCCTAGTTATGTGAGATATGTTCATGGTGTTTGGAGGCATGGTTGTAGTGCACTCATGGAGATCCATTTAGAGATCTGGAGGAGAGGAGATACACTTGGAGAAATGCATTATACTCTTTTATTGAAGAGTTGGTTTGTACTCTTGTTATATTATATAAATGATATCTCTATCTTTGGTGGACGTAGCCTACATTGGGTGAACCATAATACATGTCGTGTTATGTTTGTGTACTTAGTTTTGATTTGGATTATTCTAGTTTAAACTTCCACTGCTGTAGATTTTGGGGAATTGTTTAGATCCTATGTGCATGATTTTGTTTGTTATTAAGTCATCGCACTATTCCACAGTCCTGAATTCCCAACAACTGGTATCAAAGCTTCATTATTTGAGAGCAATGTTTTTCTTTAGTATATTATTAGTGGTTTACTAACAGGTGTATGAGAGCAAGGTTTTTTTTTCCTGATGAGAAGATCATAGGAAGATATTCAATCTCAAGTGGGAGACAAAAAAGTAAGGTTACCGAAAATTATAGTGACCGACGTCGGTTAGGTCGCAACTAGCATCGACAGGGTGACCATAGTCGGTTACTGGGTAACTTGGTTTTAAACAAAAAATCACATATCTAAATTTTTTATAAGATGCATTGAATGTATCTTGTTTGCTGAGGTGTCCCTAGTTCTTAGAGGCACATACATGATTATCAGATTGGAGATCCATTTTATAGAGGTATGGTTTTTTTACCTTGGTATTGCAGTGCTTGTATTATTTTGATTGCATATGCATGTTTAGGATTACATATATGAGTATGAGATAGAGGAGTAGTTATGCATCCTTTTTTGCAATTATATAGATGGGCTTCATTAGAGAAGTATAATATAGTAGCATAGAACGAAGATGGGGTTTCCATCAGAGAAGCATGTTCTTTAGTTGAAGATGCGGTTGAGTATCTTAGTGTTGGTAAGGTTATGTATTTCATCTTAGTGCAATTTTATTATAGGTATTATTATTGTTAAGTTTTTGTGTAAGATTTGGGTGCTTCTTTAAATGACTAGCTCATCACAACTATCAAATTTGATTGGAGTAAGCACCTGGTTTGGTGACCTATGCCAATTTTTTGGCATTGTGTTCATTCTAGCAGCATTGACGTCAGTCGAGGAATCGACATCGGTCACATAGGGTAATCGGTACCAGTCAAAGAACTGTGGTCAGTCTCTATGACAATGTGTTTGCACAGGGTTTCTTACAATAGAAGAGGGCATGAATGGTTTAGTGTCTTGTTTTGGAGGATCATGTTTCTTGCACAATGTGTACAGAAAGAAACAATGTAGATCACTTCAATGTTTGGATCAAAAATAGGACGGAGTTGGATCAGTTAGTCCAGTGAGACTTTGAGTCAAATATATCTATTTGATTCATGCTTATTTCTTTCATTTAGAGAAACTGATATTATGTTTGGATTGTGTGCATGATTAAAATTTACACCATGGATATTTGGTGAGATAGTATTTTTATTTTTTGGGATATGTTAGAATCTTGAGGATATGGATATATAATCTAAGGATGGGATACTCAATGAAAATTCATGTTTAGACATAGGTGCAATAACGAGAGATGTTGAGTACACACAGATGAAAATAATTTTTTCCACCTACTTCACAAGAAGTCTAAAATTCTATGATGTAGAATGTATTCTTTGAAAAGGGAATCAATTTATATTTCCTTTCATTTGTTTTATTTATCACTGACATATATAGATTTTTATCTTGGTGATTAGAAGCAGTGCAGGGGATTTCAAGTTAAGTGAGAACAAGCCATGGTTGTTGGCATTGTAGGTTGGACACATATGCACGTGCAGCGTGAGAGTAGAATGTTACTATTCAGAGTAGTGTGAGGCACAAGTTGTTTTGAAGGATAGTCATGGTTTTGTAGGTATATTATACTTAGTGCATGATGAGGTTACTCCAAATTTTATTTTATAGTTCCTAGATACTCCTTAGGGAAGGAACTTGATGGTTGATTCAGTTGGTTTTAGATGATAAAGCAATTTTCAAAGTTTAAAGGGTGAAAAATGAGAAAATATGTTAGTTACAGAGACCGGTGTCGGTTAGGGTTAACCGTGGTCAGTCATTTGGTAACCATGGTCAGTCAGGTAGTGAAAAGGATCAGTTAGGAAATGGTGGTCAATTTGGTCACAGGTTTGATAGGAATGTTTATTTACCATTTGTAGATGGTGCCCTTGTTTTGCTTTCATCCTTGTTGGTTTGTGCAGTATGTTGATGACATGTATGCTGGTATTTGCACTTGGTATTAGTGGCATGGTCTAACATCGATGTTTTTTATTGACATTGATGAGCACAGGATTCATATTCAGCTTTGGAGTTAGTCAATGGTAGACTTGGAGCTTCTGGAGAGCCTAGTGATATGGATGGATGTATATGGTGAGTTTATACATGTGGATAGATTCAGTTTTGTGGGTCTATGATAATGTAAATTTTTTATTTGGACATGGATTCCTTGACCATGTTTAGGGGATTTTTTTACTTCCTCTTGATTATTATGTTATCTATGGATGGTTGTCTTGGACATGCTAGTTGTTTATGAAGGGTTGGATTTTCATATTGCAATGTTTGGATTCTTTGATTTATGTAGGTGTTTGATGATTGATCACCCACTGGTTGCATGTAGAACTCATTTGTGTTGTCTTACCCAGGATCTTGTTTGTTGCTTATTCTTATTCTAGTTTGACTTATCTTTAGTCAGTCACATTGGTAGTAGCATGATGACATGGATAGATGGTTTGAGAACATGGTTGATTTTATAGGTATGGCTATGGTTGCAGTTGAAGCTCAGTATTTCATTTTGAGTGGGAGATCTTGCAGGTGTGTTAGTCATGGTGGCTTAGTTGCATGAGAGGCTTGGAGTTATGATTCAGTGGGATTTTGATGTATGGATAGCTCGTGTATCACAAATCAGGAGTAGCTTTGTGCATGCATATGGTAAGTCATGGGTTTGTTATCTTCTTGGTTTTAGAAGATGATTTAATCTCCTGATTTCATTTGAGAGAATTGTTGATGTAGAGAATAGATAGTCTTCACGGTATGTAGAGAATGGTGATGTATAGGTATAGGTTCAGCAATTTATCTCCAAGTGGGAGATTGTTAGGTTATGGAGCTGAATTTCTTCACAGTTACCATGCTTTATAAACTTGCTAGAAAACACAGTAACCAAAATTGGTTATGAAGGGACTGATATCGGTCACCTATGACCAGAATTGGTCAAGAAAGTAGGAATTGTCATCAGTTAGGGCTAATCGGAATTGGTTACATGTGCGTGAGTGTTTTATTTAACTTACAGGAATTAGATCTAAATTTAGTATTAAAGCATATCTATTTATTGTAATTGCATGGCTAAGTGCCCTAAGTTTGTATATGCCTATATAAGCATGAAAGCTAGGGTTAGAAGGTTAATGGGACAAGGATTGAGTTAGATCCTTGATTCTCCTAGATTGAGAGGATGAAGAAGAAGAGAAAGAAAGAACAGGTTACATGAAGACAGAGCTTCCATGGAGAGAAGCTACACAAAAGGAAATAACAAGTATATTTGAATGGTGAGAAGAGGGTAACATCTTCTACTGTATTTCCTTTGTATAGTTATTGTCTCATTATAATGGCTTGCATAGTATGCAAAGCACATAGAGTTTCTTCTTTTAGATCCACATGTTGGTGAGATCTTGTATTGTAGATTGATGAGATCATGATGAATTTTTGGTCCATGTAGATCTAGTCTTATATTGTTAGATCCACAGGTTGTTGTGAGATCTTGTATTCATAGATCCATGAGATTATGTTGTATTGTTGATCTATGAAGATCTAGATATTGTAGAGGAGGTTTTCTTAATATTTACATAGGTTGATGTAGTGATGGAGAGACAGTCTTACTTCTTGGTGCATATTTATAGTTGCACATATGGTAGACTCATGTGAGAGGTCTTGTTGCAGATCCACAAAGAACTTGGTATCAGTTTAGAGATGTAGTAGTTCCTCGTTATGTGAGATATTTTGGTGGTGATTGGAGGCATGGTTGTAGTGCACTCATGGAGATCCATTTAGAGATCTAGAGGAGAGGAGATACTCTTGGAGATATGCATTGTAATCTTGTATTGAATATTTGGTTTGTACTCTTGTTATATTATGTATATGAGATCTTTATATTTGTTAGATGTAACCCACATTGGGTGAACCATGGTGCATGATATGTTATGTGTGTGTACTTAGTTTTGATTTGGATTATTCTAGTTTATACTTCCACTATTGTAGATTTTGGGGAATTGTTTAGATCCTGTGTGCATTATTTTATTTGTTATTAAATCATAGCACTATTTTACAATTCTAAATTCCCAACGCAAACTCTGTAGGACCCATAGTCTAATCCAATGAGAGAATATATTAAAGTTTTCTTTAATTTATTTTTATTTTCTCATTGGCTTAGAATATGGGCCCTACATAGTTTCTATGTATTGTTTAAACGAATCATATATGGAGTAGAAGATGTTTTTGGTACTTATTGTAGGTATGGATGAATTGTTTATTTCACTAGACATAGTGATGGCAGGGGAAAAATGCATGGTGGAAAACACTAAATAAATACAATTCTTTAGAGAAAGACAAATGGAATATAAGAGAGTCATGTCTACCAGTAAGTTTTAATCAGATTTGACACATTCCCTATTCATTCTATCAATTTGTAGGTGGGCAACGATATTTGAAGAAAGTAAAAAATAAAAAGCGTGTAAAACATCAAGACAACCAAAATAGAAAAGCCCGAAAAAGCTTGTTGGAATTTGACACTTTCCAGAAAGTGCATCTTTAAAGGTGGATGCCTCTAGAGAATTATACAATTTAACGACTAATAATTGTTTAGGGAAAAAATTTAGGTGTCTACACTTTCTTCCAATTTAATATATTTTTTGTTTGATTGAGCACAATTTAATATGTTTTATTATATAAACACATCAAACTAGAAAATAAGGCATGGCATAAATATGAAATTTTATGCATTAGAGCTCCAAAACAAAATCCTATGTACTTTAGAATGTGTAAAAACATTCTTTTTGTTTTCGATACATACATGTGTGAGTACCAAGAAATAATAATATTGTAGAAGCGCGACACACCCAAACAAACCCAAATCAAAATATCAAGATAAGATTCAAATATTCCAATTTAAATATCAAGTTAAAACACATAAAACAGTTCCACTTTACGTTTGGAATACATTCCTTTAAAAATACGATCTAATCTCTTCCTATGATTTTGTATTTAATAAGTTGATTAGGTATTTTTTGAATGTCATACGCTTGGAGAAAGGTGTGTCTTTCATTATCTTAGATACTCATGAACCTCACAATGTTTTTTGGTTTTCTATACAAGCATTGGTGAGAACCAAGTAATAAATAATATGAAATCTAATAAACTAAAAATAAGATTCTTGATATTGCTGAAAAATGGCTTCTATTTTACACTATCATAGAATCCTTTTGCATCCCAATCACCCAATTCAAATATCAAGTTAAAAATACATACAACCCAATTGTATTAAAAAATTATAGTACATACAATAATTTAAATTTAGTTTTGGAATACACCCCTTTAAAAAATTGACGCACCTTATCTCTAAGGAGTAGGCGTACCTATGATAACTCATATCTATATTGTTTGAATGCTACCATCACTAGAAAGATAAAAGGGAGGTTGTTCGAGATGGGACTATATAGATGGATAGGACCAACCTCATATATAGAAACTGGGGGGGTTATTTTTCCCCATTTCTAATATAAAGAATAATGTTTCCAACTTCCAATCAAGGAGTGCAAGTTGGAGGCATTTCCCTCTATCTATGGCCCTCGAAAACCAACTTGTTTCGAGTAGAAATGTTGGCTAGATTTTCTGCACAACTAAAACCCTAGGTAGTCATGATATAAATCTCCCTCATTTACCGGTGAGGCTCCTGTGTAATATATTTATCAGTCTGGTACGTATGAAACTTAATAACTATTTGTGGGGATTGTACTTTAATCACAAATCTCATGAACCATAGCTAAGTAGTTCTACAGCAAGTAAGCAATTGTTTATAAAGTATTTTCAGAATGGGAAATAATGGAATTTCAGAAAGAAGAAAGGAAGATATGTAATTCAACCAATAGTTTTCATATTTGGCCTCATATAGATAAAATAAACAAATAAATTCACAATAGTCAGAAAAAAAAAAGAAAAGAAAGGGAAATATTTTAATCTAAATCTTAGATAACACAAATTTTATCTAAGATCCACACAGAAGTAAGAAGCAAAGCACCATTGACACAAATTTCTCCATAATCCACCTCTATTAAATTCCTTAGCTTCCGTAGAAACAACATCAATGGTTACAACAAAAAGTTTGAAAACTCTATAATTCTCTAGAAAAGTTGTGATCATGTAACTCATAGGCTCTTCCTTTATTTACAGTGTATAGAGGGCCATTACGAATAGGATAATTTCAATGAATTTCCGCATGCAAAAGCTATAGAAAAGTAGAAATTTGGAAAACCTTCTCCTAGAATCCCTCTTTAACATAACATGAATGATTTAAAACTAAAAATAGAACCTTTTATATTAGATATCTGCCACCAATTTCCAAGTAATTGAATTCTTCTGATAACTTGAAGTAACATTTTTTAAAGGGAATTACCTAAGTTTTACAATTATAATTGATTACTCAATTACTTTGTCAGAGAAAATAAGAGAAAGAAGAAGAAAGAAAAGAAGAAATTAAAAGAAAATTGCTAACACTCCCAGTCTTGTTCTTCTTCCTTATTATGCATGTTGAACCAACCTGTATTGCACTTTCACTTCATGAATGGTTTGGATGATATTTCTACCTCGAACCTGAGATGATTTTTTCTCCCGCATGCAGATGACTCTTTGACTTTGATTTTCACCAAACTAGATCTAGAAGAAGATGACTGTGATTTTGCTTCCGAGTGTTGCCTCTAACCTGTCTTCCCCTTTTATCCCTGAATCTTTTACAATTCTTCTCTAGTACATGCACCAGTAAAATTCTTTCCGTAAACAATTAAGAAAAAACTCATCACCTTTTAGTTTTAATTACATATGAGCAATTTTTAATTCTGGAAAACACTCTGGGAGAAGGAAAGTATAAGTAAATTCAATGAAGGTTTCAACTAGAAGATTGGGAGAACATGCACAAGATTCCAAAGGGATTTTGCATGCAATGACTTCCTCCCTAACTTTTGCATGAACCCTTGCTAAAAATAATCAACTTTTAGGCATGAAGTTATGCCAAAGTGGGTCACACTTTTTGGCTAGGAATTGTGTGAAAAAACATGAGGGAAAGGAAGTGTGAAAATTCACCCTTCCAGGAAGCCCCAAAATTCCCGCTTTTCTCTTAAGTGATTCAAATTTCATTGTGGGAAAAACAATCTACCATGAATCCTCCAAATTTCCACCTTCCGAAAATCCCCAAAATTCCCACTTTTCACTTAAGTGATTCAACTTTCATTGTGGGAAAAAAATAACCTACTAGAAAGCCTCCAAATTTCCACCTTCCAGGAAGCCCCAAAATTGCCACTTTTCATTTAAGTGATTTGAATTTCATTGTAAGAAAAAATGACCTACCAGGAAGCCTCCCAAATTTCCACCTTCCAGACAGTCCCAAAATTCCCACTTTTCACTTAAGTCGTGATGTTAAACTTCAACCTACCTAGCAGCTTCAAAAAATGTGACTTGCTTTGGAATTGACTTCCCAAATTTGGCGTGGAAAACCATGACTTCTTCTTTTAATATTGGAGTTAAAAATTAGAGGAAGAAGCATCTTGTATTTGTATGAAAATTCAACTTGTCGGGAAGCTTCAATTTCCACGACTTGCACTTTTTAAGCATTTTTTTAATTTTCGGTGAAGAAAACACAAGTACAGAACTTGCACTTTTAAGCATTTTTTGATTTTTGGTGAAGAAAACACAAGGACAAAATAAAATTTTTCCATTTTTGGAAATGGTCTGGGAAGATGTAGTAACAAAAAATTGCAAGTGCCATAAATTTCACTTTTTGACTCCGTTTTAGGTGGTCATTTTCTTTGAAAGTGCATATTTTTCTCGATCTCTACACATTGAGTGGCAGTATTTTTCATTATTTTCATACAATCCATTATTAAATTTTTTTGGACAAAGCAGACTCTTGCAATCTCTTGAAGGAATTATGAGCTATAGTCACCTTTAGACAAATTAATTAGTAATTAAAAAACACTGGAATAGTTTATCAAAACCCTAGGCTTGGGAAAAGGTTTCGAAGGAAGAACGAATAGGCTACGGGGATTTCCATATGAAAAAAGGACAAAAAATAAAACACATACAAAAATAAATAAAAACAAAACCTGAAAGAAGCTACAGGTAATTTCTCAAAAAAATTCTCCACTTTAGTTGGTATGTGAAAATTCTTCCCCCGTGGTGAATTTTCTCTGGTAATAATGATGGGGGAAAGTGCTTTATATAACCTAAATACTCCAATTTTAGCTCAATGTATTTTTTAAAAGTCATTTATTTATTTAATAAATAAAACGCTTTCAGAAAAATTCTAGTGAAGGAAATGAGTGAGTTTTGGCACGTGTATATTTTTCAAATTTGGATATTATGACTCTCTAGGGATGCCTTAGAGAAACAGTTACAACTGTAGGAAAAAGAAAACCCAAAACATGACCTGTTACTTGAAAAGAACGAAAAAAAAATTAAAAGGGGTAGTCCCAGATTTTAGGGTGAAATCTTGGGGACACCAAGAAGTATAAATATATAAGGCTAGACTCATTATATAAAGTAGCCATTTCCAACTATACATAGATTCAATTTGACTAGATTATAGATATTTGTGCAAGCCATATGGATATGTAGGGTGTCCCAACCCCTCACTCTTTATATCAAGATCAGAGAATATAGGACTATGGGTTGAGCATATATATGACTCATCAACCTATATAGATATAGGTCCTCAATATATCCTAAGATAATTATAGGTGGTCGACCCTTATTTACAAATGGTTCAACCTCCCAACTAGAAATGTCACAAACCCCTATATATAACTTCAGGCCCCCTACCTATATTTCCTCTTATCGATGTGTGTGTGTGTGTGTGTGTGTGTGTGTGTGTGTGTGTGTGTGTGTGTGTGTGTGTGTGTGTGTGTGTGTGTGTGTGTGTACCTGTGTGTGTGTGTGTGTGTGTGTGTGTGTATGTGTGTGTGTGTGTGTGTGTCTATATATGTGGTGAAAGACATGTCTTTTATCATATTAGATACTCATTAATCTCACAATGTTCTTTCTTTTTCTATACATACATGGGTGAATGCCATGTAATAATAATCTAAAAATGGAAAACAAGATACCTAATTCAAGATGATAAATTAATTCTATTTAACACTATCAGAGATGCATGGCACACCCCAAAAACCCAATTCAAATATCAATATATTATCCATACAACCCAATTCGAATATCAAGTACAAATATATACAATAGTTTCAATTTGGTTATAGAATACATTGCTTTAAATTTGGCAATCTACTTATGATTTTGTCTTTAATCCATTGAGTATGTGGTTTTAAACACCATATGCTTCAGGTGGGGTGTTTTTTAATTATCTTAGACACTCATGTAACTCATAATGTTATGAATGTATCTTCAATCCATTTAGTGTGAAAAGTATGTTTTCATTTACCAAGACAACATACCTACATAAAACATAGTTTATTTTAGTTTAATTTTAATATTATTGTCTTTTAGATGTCACAATCTATGAGAAAATACAAAATATGAAAGAGGAAAGAAAGAACATATGGTAATGAAAATAAACACATATAAAGATTCCATTAGAAGCAAATATTATGGCCATTAAAGGTACTATGTTTTGAATCAATAAAATGTACATAGTTTTATGGATCTAGGCCATGTTGTTTGGATATGTGCTCTCTTGCAGTTCAAGTAGCCCGATGTCTCAAAGTAAGAATCAAAAGTTTGGGAATACTAAGATGTGAAGGATTTTATTTGAGTGCTTTATCAAAGTACAAGTGCCTTTCTAGATAAACAAAGCTAAACATATTTTGTCCTCGTATTGAATGAAGGTCCTCTAGGATTTAGAAGAATCTCTGAAAAAATACAATTATATCTTCCATGAATCTCGTAGTAGGTAGGGAACTTGAAAAAATAAAATCTTCAATTTTGGCATCAAGAAAACATGATATGTACAATCAACCTATAAGAGGATGTCGATTTGACTCCATTCAAATTGATGAAAGTAGACCAAAAACTGAAGTAAATAGATCTCATGAGTAGGATGACAACATCTTCTTCATATATTCCAGAACTCTAACTTGATCCTCATGGAAACAAAAATAAAATGGGAAATAACTGAAAAAGTGTTAGGGTCAAAGGCATCTTTTAGATTAATCCATTGTAACTATTAAACAACATTTGTCATACCTATTCAAAAATATTGATGTATACTTTATGTTTAGTGAGACGAATGACATTGATAAAAAACCTAAGAGGAGGGATCCTTTTTATATCAATATCCAACTCCTAGATGTGACACATAACTCTAGCAAATTCAACACGATCAACATCCTTTTCTTGAAAAACATCGTAGAAGATTAAAGTGCCAAACATAGATAGCTATTATGACCAAATGAGTTGTCCGAATGAAATGCATGTGGATCTCAATGTGTTTGGTACACCAATGCTCCACTGGATTGCATGAAATCAATATGAAACCTTGGTTATCACACCAAAGAGTAGTGGTTTGTGTATGTGGAAAACTATATTATGTCAACAACTTTTGGAATCCATAAAAACTCATGGCTATCTAGAATAACACCTTGATACTCTACCTCTATTAACGATATTACAACATCAAATTGCTTCTTGCAAGACCAAACAATAGGAAATGAACCAAGATGATGGAAAAATCCAAAAGTAGACTTTTGATCACCAATGTCACCAACCCTATATGAATTAATGAATCCCACCTAGCTGCGAAGGAAACCAATGATGTGTAGTGAATACCAAAGTGTGCACAACCCCAAACATATCTCAAAATATGTGTCTGGTTGCTTGGCCAATAACACTCACGTGGATCCTATGAGAAACAATAGATAAGGCCAACCACAAAGGAAATATCAGGATGAGTATGTGTTAATTACGGATATGAATATCAACCAACTACATGTACAAATTAGGATCAACACTAGGTGTAGTAAAAGTGGTTGTCAATATGAATCATAACTGAAAAGGTGTACAAACATACTTGCAATCAAGCATGCCAATGCAATGAAGCAAGTCTCAATCATAATCCTCTTGGAACATGGGGGATATCATTATAATATTGAGTGATAAATATTCCAATAAAATAATGTATAAGTTCTACGTCTAAAACAGGGATAATTTTAGTGAGGAATATTCCTATATGGCGAATATTCCATTTTTGAAAATTTTGAAAAGGTGAATTTTTTGGTGTGGGTCAGTGACTTGTTCGCTTAAAAATTATAGTTTAACTTTTTTAGGGGTCGGCTTCGCCTACCCTTAAAACTATCCCCTACATAATCCTATATTATTCACCAGGTGGAACACTAAACGCGCGACAAGAGGGTGGAGGCTACAGGACGCACGACAAGAGGGTGGAGGCTACAGACGCGCGATAGGAGGGTGGAGGCTACAAATATGTGATATATTTTTTTATGCATGACAAAGATTTTTTTGACGTGTGACACGGAGATTTTGTTGTCGCGCAAGCAGAGGGCAGAGGCTGCAGGCGCACGACAGAATATTTTTTTCATGCGCCAACAAGGTTATTGGCGCACGACAGCAAACCTCCTATCGCACTTCAACAAGGTTGTTGACACGTGACAACAAACTTGTTGTCACATGAAAATAACCTTGTTTACGTGCATCAGCAAATCTCCTATCGCACGCATACAACCTTCTATCATACCACTTGAAAATCAGGTGAAATTTTTTCATACAACCCCCAAAAAATTCACCTTCCCGCGAAACCGGTTCCGGGGATATTTGCCATGTATTTTCCACCTCTGATTTCCAAGAGGTCTCTTAAAACTAGTCTAACATATTAAAATGTTCCATTAATTTTTGTTTTACATATTAGATCATGGAAAAAGAACTACCTATGAGGATAAAATCACCAACATAGATAACAAGTATCACAATTTCTTCCCCGTGTCTTTAGATCTATATAGTAGGGTCATAATGAAAATGAGTGAAACCATAGGAAAGAAATAAAATATTCATCTTCTCATACCAAGATCAAGGAGATTATTTGAGACCATAAAGTGAACAAAGAATCTTGGAAACAAATGAATATTCTTATATAAATCCTTATGGATTATCCATGTAGATATCCTCATGAAGGTCACTGAGAAGAAATGAAATCTTCACCTCCATCAAATGCACTGAAAATCCCTTTAATGCAGCTAATGAATCCACAATGTGAATATAATCCATCTTGGTAACATGAAAAAAGGTCTCAAAATAGTCAATTCTTTCAACCTGCAAAAATTCATTTGCTAAAATACGTAACTTATAATTTTCAATAGAACCATATGTTGTATATTTGTTCTTGAAAACCCACTTACAATAGACCAATTTTTTTCCCTTAGGAAGAGAAAAAAAATCCCAAGTTTGATTCTTCATCAAATAAGAATACAAATCTACCACGGTCGTGTCCCTCTCATGTATACATGTTGCATCTAAATTTTTTTTTATGGATCCTCTATAATAACATGACCTAGAAGAGAAACTATAACTGTTTGTGAATAAGCACAATGCATGTTATAAGGATCCCCTACTAAATAATCAATCACATGCCAATTAGTCTAAACCCACTTGAGCATAGAATATGTACATAAGGTGGAAGAGGCTGATGAGGAATAACAACATAAAAAACATCATCAAGAAGAGTGGAATCATAAAGAATTGCAAAAGAGGGAGTGAGCGAATGAGAAAATGTAGTTGAAGAATCGAAGGGGGTGAAATTCTCATAAAATTGGACATCCCCTCAAAACAAAACATGATGAGTGAAAGGGTCAAACAAATGATTATCCTTCACATCATCATACCATCCACGAAAAGTGAGTGGTTGATTATTCTTCTCTACGGATTTGCATTTTTCATTAGGAATAATTTCCCAACCCTCATTACTAAAAACTCAGAATGTGTAAACATTAGGCTTTCTAAGACCAAGCCTCCTATGGTGTCATGTTTTGTACTTCCTTGTGGGGTATGTGGTTCTAAAATTAGTTGGAATAATTTAGCGCCTCAGCCCAAAATGCAGGTACCATATTCATGGACTAGATCATATAATTTTCCATATCTCTCAAGGTCCTATTTTTCCTCTTAAAGAAACAACAATTCCTTTTCAAGAAGCATAGGGAGTATTGTACTGATTTTGAATACCATAATCTACACAAAAGTATTGAAATGCATTACTAATCATATATGTATATTTATTTTTATAACAAGTGAGGATTTCTTCTCAAAAAATGCGTTGATGTCCTTGAATTGGTCAAATATTTCACTCTTGTACTTAATAAATTACACTAATGTGTGAAATGAGAATCCATCAATGAAAGTGAAAACATACCTAACCCTTAAAAAAGAAAAAGTAGGAAAGGACATGAGGTAACTATGCACATACTAAAGGGGATCTGAATATTGCAAAGATTTTCCTTTTGTAAAAGGGCCGCGATGATTTTTTCCAAGTACACAACCTATAAAAACACCATTAATGCAATACACCTTATGCCAAGCAAGCATCAAGTGTTTTTAAGTCATACTCAGCAAATATATTTAGTTCAAGTGTTCAAATTGTTCATGTCAAATTTTGCGTAAGGATTCAACATGATAAATAAGTGATGTATCTAAAGAATACTCCAATCCATCAAACTTATAAAATCATGAAATATGATCAACACTAAATCGAAGCAATCACCACCTATGGATTCTATAAATATATGATCAAAATATTATAAGGAGAGAACTCCATAGTATTTCCATTTGTAGAATGAAAAATATGATATATGGAAAAAAATATTGTTCGAGATTTTAAAAAATAAAATTACATCATTGATGTACTCATCATACATATTAATAGTTCTTGAACTTGAAACATTGAGATGTGTATTACATCTAATGGTAATATGTGAAGTAATTCTATGAGTTTTCAAAGTGAGATGTTAAATTGAGTGTGTCATGTGATGAAAAGAACTTGAATCTAGACCCAAAAATCCATAGATGTAGCCAATACATGAGCTTAGAGTACCTTTCCCTTGTCCTTTGAATAAGATGGATAAGTAGGATCTGGAATGTAGTTTTTTTCCAATGTTTTCATTGTATTCCAACACTTTTTCTAAATGAATCGATCTACCACAAAATGTACACTTCTCACTAGAATTATTTTTTGTCTTTGAGGATAATTATTTAGAATTAAAGGAAGTTGGCTCCATGGATTTGCAAGAGGATTGAAAATAAGGTTGAGCGGAGTATACCTTGTCATTAGGTTTTGAATTTTTCTTTTTCTTACGGTTTTTCTTAGGTGTGTTGCCGACAATTTCTTTTTATCTAAAGAAATACATCAAATTGAGAAAGTTTGATTGTTCCCTAGTTATACATTCACAAAATGTATCAAAAAAGGGCATCTTAAATACATCACCTAATGTATCCATGGTGGAATAGAAGGTAAAGGAAAAGAATTGGTATACACCCTTTAACTTAGAAAAAAGAAGAAAATTTCCCAGGATGTCTCTTGTCATCTCGCCCACTTGCGGCACTGTTGATGATACCGAAGAAGGAAGCTAACCCAAATTTGGTTGGGACATGCCAAAAAGTGGCAAGTATCTACCTAGTTTTGGATGGCCTAGACCATGATCTGCCCTCTGCATGCCAATAATTCGCAGAAGTGGCTTAATTTTATTTCTTCTAATCGTTTTTGTTGTTTTGCTATAGTTGACTCTCTTATTCTCTACCTAGTGTGATCTTATGGCTTTGGGGCATGCTTCCATACCACCCCCCTTTTTTGAATTATCTTGTATCATTTTACTTGTTAATATAATATAAGATCCTATTCATAAAAAAAATAGGGAAGCGTATAATCTCTTAACTTGTTGTAAATAAGTCACAAATTCCAAAGTTATGCATATCCTTAAATAAAGAGCTATTGAGTTTATTTTGATTAAGAAAAAATCCATTCGAATTATGTAAAATCACTAAAAGCATGTTTTCATTTAGTGATAATAACCCAAATCTATTTTCTTGAACCACAATTTTTGGAACTCTTCCATATAAATTGTTTTTATAATAATAAATCCCTTTGTGATTTGGAAGGAATGGTTCCCAATGTAACCATTTTGATGTTGTAAATATCATTGGGTATGTCAATGTCAAAATGGAGAGTAGGCATAATTGTCGGCTAAATGTAGAAGGAAAAAACGCCCAATGCGAAAGTTTTGAGAAATCTTAGTTGTTCTAAATGGGAGAAATTAGCCAAGGCATCCAACCACCTTTGGCTTTTGGAGATTAGGTATGACATATGTTTCCAATGAATTCCACACCGAGATCAAACAACTTCATCATACAAAGTTACTACACAGTGGTTTCCATAAATGATTATAAATAAAAGCATCTTCCTAGGTCACATGTAGATCTCAAATATATTTTGTCTTCATGAGTAAACCCAAAACATCATCAATTATTCATACTCATCAAGTATACATTCAATATAAGTGATTTTTTTTTCATGTGGAAAAGTGTCAATCCTTTTTGGGAATCCCCAAGATACCATTGTGCCTATCTCTCACACAGGTTCGCATTCAACATGAACATTTGCAAAATATTTAGTGTCGCGATCAACTTTGCATTCAGCCTTGAATCCACAAACCTCTGCACCCCCAATTCTAATGCCCCACTATCCTACTGTATGCTCAAATTTTAAACAATAAGGAACATGTTATTTTAAAAATATTTCTAACGGTGGTTTGATGAAATAGGTAACAATGCATTACATTGTTACCTATATATGTAACAACGTAATGTTCTGTTACCTTTTATGTCAAAACGAACGGTGTTAGAAAATGCTTTTTTCCTATTGTATGAACATACGTGAGGGATGTTTTCTTCCCTAAGAGACTATACTCTTCCCTTCTACTTCAAGTCTAGACATTTTCCCCATCATGTTAAGAAGGTTCATTTTCCTTTTTCGTCGACAAGAAACTCCACTAGATGGACCAAGGAAATTTTATTCTCATATATGTTTTTCATTGTTGACTGTTGATGGTTGATAAATGCATGGTAGTGGGGTTGTTGAACAAAACCCATCTAAATTTACATCTCTCCTCCTTGAAATTCCTTCTTTATTTTTTTTCCTTTTCCTTTTATTCCTACAATTTTTAAAACTGCAAATATACGTCAAGGAGAAGGTATAAGCAAGAAGGAGAAAAATTCTGCAAGATCGACCCAACATATATTAATAAAGGTTTCAATCTTTAGAAGACCTAATTATAAGATGTTTTTTCTTGTTAGAGAGCCTTTGATAGTTGGTAGGTGATAATTTTTATAATAAAAATTTCACTTTGATCACAATTTTTACCTGTTTTTCATACAAGATGAAAGAAATTGTATTGCATTTGATCTTATGCTCTTCTTTCTATTTCTGATCATCACTAGACTAAAGGGTCTTATGGGTCCTAACTAAATGTATTATGTATTTATGTTAAAATGTACTACAATATCCATGTAATCATAATATGATTATACTAGTGTATTTAGTTGCTATCATCAATAATATATATTATAACTAATAAAATATCAATACGATGCTTTGGAAATCCAAGAATTGATTCTTGCATTATTAAATAAATGACTAGTTATGTTAAGAATTATTTCTTATTTCCCACATTATTTGTATGGATATGTTATTTTGTGTGTGTGTTGCTCATTGTAATAACAAATCAGCATTTGAATAACTAAGTGACATATTCTAGGCTATATCTTGGGGATGTGTCAGAGAGATATTAGGAGATATGGTTGAGTGATATTTAGAACTGAATATTGTGGTTGACTCCTTGATTAAAGGAGTGAAAACATCTATATATGTATCACTATCTCAGTATAAAAGATGATCCGTGTAACGAAACATTACACCAAAACCTCAAGGCATTAGTGAAATCCACACATGAGGATTATAACATCCCACAACGCTTCTTTAACCCAGACCCTGAGCTAGATTTGTGCCCCATATAGCGGGACCCTGCCCTGCCCTATAAGAACCCCAGAGTGAACACTGTAATGCTGACATAGCTACCCGTGCCAGGACTTGAACCTGGGAGGTCACTCTAATACCAAATGTAACGAACCACTACACCAAAACCTCGAGGCATTAGTGAAATCCGCACATGAGGATCTTAATAGATCCCATATGAATTTAATTTCAGTTGTGCTTTGAGAAAATATTTTAAGTGTTTTTTTTTTTTGTAAATATTTATTGTAAATATCAGTTTATATTAGACCACCCATCCCTATGAAATTTTATAAACAAATAAGAATATGGTTTAAATAATCCCATGAGAAAAATTTCATTGAACACCTCATAGTAAAAAGGATACATTTTACTCATTTGATGTTGAATTGGTGTCTCATTTTTTTGGAAAGATAATAACAAGATGCACAATGTTGTAGTTTACATTAGCTTTAGATTTTTCTTGCAAGTGTTCCTAAAGTTATATGTAATTTATTGTGAAAATTTTTAAGTGTACCACCCGTCTAAAACTCCCATTCGAGACCTAAGAACAACTTAGGATAAGTTAGAAAAATTATGAAATATTTTTTTTTTCAAGTGTTGACAACCAGGCTTTAGAAACTACAGTTGTTACAAACAATGTTTCAAGGAAAATTAAACCTAATAAAAATTCCTAGTATAACCAATATTAATTTCACATTATCAAATTAATAAGAAAGTAAAATTAACAGGGAAAATTTCTCACTAACCCACTCTCAACTGGCTTAAAAGTTTCAACCTGATTTTTCTCATATTTAATACACTCATAACTTCTTGAAAACATTCCCATTGGTTAGAAAATTTCCTCCCCTTTCCAGTGATATAAAGAATTCCTCCTAACTCCTCATATTTCTCGAGTTATGGGTTGGTATTTTTCTTTTCATTTTCTTTTCTTGTTTTTAAAGTGTTCACAACCAGGATTAGAAACTATAGTTGTTACAAAAGTTGTTTCAAGGACAATTAAACCTAGATAAAAATTCCTAGTATAACCAATATTAATTTCACATTATCAAATTAATAAGAAAGTAAAATTAATATGGAAAATTTCTCAATAACCCACTCTCAACTGGCTTAAAAGTTTCAACCTAATTTTTATCATATTTAACACACTCAAGACTTCCTGAAAACATTCCCATTGGTTAGAAAAATTTCCTCCCCTTTCCATTCATATAAATAAGTCCCTCCTAACTTATCATATTTCTCGAGTTATGGGCCGACGGGCCTTAGGATGAAAATTTTCCCAAAGGCGGGCTTGCAGACCTGGGGAAGAAATTTTTCCTGAGCGCGGGCCTACGAGCCGTAGGAAGAATATTTTACCAAGCATGGAAGGGGATAACGATTCTTGATCATTACCTTGTTTAGCTGGTAGTAATCAATACACAACCGCAAGGATCCGTCCTTCTTCTTCACAAAAATCACAGGTGCACCCTAAGGGGATACACTGGGACGGATTATGCCTTTCTCTAGAATGCCCCCTAACTCCAACATGAGCTCACAGAGCTCCAGGGTGGTCATCCGATAAGGTGCTCGTGAGATGGGATCTAATCCCAGAACCAGAATTATGTGAAAATCTATCTCATGTGAGGGTGGTAACCCAGGTAGCTCATCTGGAAAGACAAAAAACTCTCTCAAGATGGGATGGCTATCAAGTGATGGTCCACTATAATCATCCTATGATTGGTCACTAACTATAACAGCATATAACTTACAACCCCATCGTGCACACCACTTGCGTTGCATAACGGAGATGGTGCAAATGGAAACAAGTTTCCTGACCCCTGAAATCACTAACTCAAATTCTAAATCATCTATACAAGATATAGTCTTATGGTAACAATCCATCCTGGCCCTGTGTGTAGACAACCATTCCATGCCCAAGATGACTCCATAAGAACCCAATGGAAGGATAGGAAGATATGAGGTAGTGGTGAATGGTCCCAAGTCCACCACACACTCCTTAACTAAGGATTCTACAGAGATCTTGGCTCCAGAAGCCATCTCAACATCCCAACTAAGACCCTACCTAACTGCCAAAGAAGCATCTGTGCATACAAAAAATGCACCCTGTGGATCCAGCACTACAAGAATAGGTGTTGTCATGAGGCATTCCTTCAGTGTCCTGAAGGCCTTCTAGCATCTATCTGACCAAAAAAACTTCTTCCATTTCCATTGAAGGGAAGTGATGGGGTGCACAACCTGAAAGAAGTCTTGAATAAATATCCTGTAATAACCTACTAAGCCCATGAATTTGTGCACCTCTGTCATGGTAGTGGGTGCTAGACAATCCATAATAGCTCTAATCTTGGAAGGATTGACTGCGATACCTTCCCCAGAAATAATGTGGCCCAAATATTGTACCTCCGTCTGAAAGAATGCACACTTCTCCAAGTTCTTGTAAAGCTACTTCTCACGAAGACACTGAAGAACCTGTCAAAGGTGCCCCTCATGCTCCTTACACATACGTGAGTTAATCAAAATTTCATCAAGGAAGATGAGCATGAAGCGATCTAAGAATGTCCTGAACACCGCATTCATCAAAATCATAAACATTACGGGGGGCATTTGTCAAACCAAATGGCACCACTGTGAACTCATAGTGCCCATACCTTGTATGAAAGGAATTCTTATGAATATCCACCTCCATAATCCTCACCTAAAGATAGCCTGACTTAAAATCAATCTTAGAGAAAACTGTGGCTCCCTTCATCTAATCAAACAAGTCATCAATGTGTGGAAGATCATTTGTGACCGCGATCCTCTGTACACTTCCCATTCTTGGACTACCATGTAGCATGCCCTCGAGATGAGGATCAATTCCAGCACAACATATCACCCTGAGACAAATGGAGAAACTGAGCGGGTGAATCATATTTTAGAGGACATGCTTTAGATGTATGTGATGGATCATTAATCCAGATGGGAGGAGTACTTGTACTTGGTGGAGTTTGCCTACAATAATAGTTTTCATAGTTTTATAGGCATGGATCCTTTTCAGGATTTGTATGGCAGAGAGTGCAGGACACCTTTTTATTGGGATAGGTTAGAGGATATGATTTCTCTTGGAACATATTTGTTACAGGACATGGAGTAGAAGGTGGTTATGATAAGATAAATACTGCAGGAGGCACAAGACAGGTAGAAGAAGTGTGCAAATCAGCATAGGACCAACCATAGTTTTGATGTGGGCATGAAGGTTTTCCTTTGTGTCAGGCCACAGAAGAGCACTATCCATTATGGAAAATGTTTCAAGTTAGCTCCTAGATTCATGGGTCATTTTGAGATCTTGGAGTGTATCGGCCCTTTAGCCTACTGTCTAGCATGTGCCACCCATCTTATCTTGCATCCATGATGTGTTTCATATTTCATTACTTAGGAGATATATTTCAGATCCTTCTCATGTGTTGGATTGAACCTCATTGCAGGTGTAGGATCAGGGGCAGATGATGGTAGAGCTCATTCACATTATAGAGCACATGATCCTAGGACTTTGAGGCAGAGAGATTGACTAAGTTCGAGTGTAGTGGGACAGATATGATGAGACTTCAGCTACATGGGAGGATTCTACTTTTTTATGAGATTAGTTTCCACATCTATTTCAGTGACTTCAAAGAGGAAGTCAAGTCTAAGGGGAGGGGGGTGTATTGCCCACTTCCCTTTGACACCTTTTGATATTGATCATGACACTGTTGACTATATGATGGACATTATTATAGTTTTGATTTAGCATGATGTAAGATTTTAGAGCATGGACTATTGTTGATGTTGATTCATATATGACACATGTGGATTACTAGAGACATTTTTTATTGATGTTGATATGTTGTTTGACATGGTTATAATTATAGATGTTGTTTGGACATTTGATATTTTGATATATTGAGTAGACCTATAAAATTGAATTAAATTTGATGATCATATGGTTATTAATGAAATTTCAAATGATATTGTTGTTTTCCTTGATGATGTTGTGATTCATATGTATATATGGTTTTTGAATTATATCTTATATTTATTTTTGGATGATTTGATGTGGCCACGAGGCCGAAGGAGGTATTTGTGTTTTGTAGGTAAACATATCACAACAAACATTGGTGGATTGGAGACCAACCACATTGGAATTCTAGATGAATTCAACAAGGGTCACCATGTCAACTTGTATTTGTTTATGTGTGTTGTATTGTTGTTAGGGATCTCCATGGGGCGATCACCTTCGAATGTGGCCAAGGGATTTTATGTATTTATTTTATCTGGTTCCTTTGTTTATGTTAGTATGTGTTTAATTAGTGATGTGTTCCCCTTTTCTATTTAATTAAATTGTGTGTAAATATTGTGAGTAATCATATTGTTAAAATTAATTAATCAAATGGGTCATAAGAATGTAATTATTAGATTTGTTGGCTCTTGAATCGAGTGTTGTAAGTAATGTGTAAGAGTTGTGTATGTAAATTTGGAGTATGAAACACTCCACCTTCCTTTTGAAATTCGAACTTGTCCTTGGAGGCTAATTTTGGAGGCTTTTGGGACAAGTCAAACTTGTCCCACACCTCTTAAATTTATATACCAACCTTACCTATGGTTGGGGAGTTAAATTTAGACCTCCATTATGCATTTTTAGAAGACAAGTTGTAAGGTTTTAATTTCACCTTCTTACATGTTTTTAATTTCAGTCCTTTTGGGGTGTGGGCTTGGTTTGAGTGTGTAAGTAAAACTGTCATTCATCCACCCACTTATTTATTATGCCTTGGAGATTGAAGTTGACTTATGAGGTGGAGTTGAGGATGTGTGAAATGGCATCCTACATGGATCCACCTCATCCTCTTCTCTTCCCTCTTCTATTTATTCAAATTTCCTTGGCTTGTTTTGAGGTTGCTTCACTTTTATCTATTCATTTTGGGCGACTTCTTTTGGGTGTTTGAGCTCTTGTTGTTGGAGAAAGTTGGATAATTCTTGAATGCTTGTATTTTTTTGATCTTTTGGACTTTCTTGCATTAGAAAATCTTTTTGTTTTGAACCTTGGAACAAACTCCATCATGGAGAGGTAAGAGTTTGGCTCTTGAAAATGCTCTTCTTTCATTTTATGCATATGTGAATGGTTGAATGTTTTTGTATTTTGTTGGCGAGTTGGGTAGATGGCCTAGGTATGGTGTAGGAGAAGACTATGGGGATTCTTGTGGGGAGGCATAAGTGTTTTGGGGAGGTATAAGTGTGCAGGGAGTTAGGAATGGGTTCCACCTTGTAAAAGAAATAGCTTACATTTCTTTACTCGTTATGGGGTGCCATAAGAGGTTGGGGAGGCATAAGGAAATGGGAGGAATAAGGGGTACTTAGAAGAGGCATAAGGTTATGTCAGGGATTTGAAATGATATATATATTGGCAGTTTGTTTTTAGGTGGTGATACCCATTTCCCGTTTGGGAGGCATAAACAACTTCCCCCATAGGTCTTGCTCCTTTGGCTTGCATGATGAAGCCCTGTATTGTTTTCTGTGTTTTTCATGTGGTTGCAAACTACAATTTTGTTTTGGACTGTGTTTTGAATGTGAGATTGATTTTGTGTTGTGGAAGCTTGTTGTTGCCATGAGTTGAAATCCATTTCTTATTGAAATATGGTTGGGGATCATGAGCCAATGAGGAGGATGACTTCTCCTCTTCATTGGATGTCTTGGTTGGGTGGAGAGCATTTTCCTTTCCCCCTGTTTAGTTGTGATAAAAATGAAATCATGGTGGAACTTCTGGTTTTTGTTCTGAAGATGAGAAAGAAGACATATTTGGCAGTCCTCTTGGGAGATTTCCTTTTGTAACCATTTCCCACTTCAAATGGATGATAATGTAATATATTATTGTGATGAAGAGTATTCTCTGTTTTGGAAATGAAATGTACATTTGAATGTGAGAGACATACTCTGTAATTTGTTTTGTGAAAAGGAATTAGAAATAAATATATTTTGTAATCTGTTTTGGTGAATGAAAAAGGAAGTTGTAAAATAATTGTTGAGTTCGATAGAAACTATTTTTTTTACCAAAAATGATATGGTTTTCATTGGAAATATATGATTGAGATGTATTATGAAGTCTCTATTTGAAATACTGGAAAAGAGTGTATGAAGGAATGTTGGATTACTCTATTTCCTTTGGAAATGTATGATTCAAAAATTAGAACTGTATTCTGGTTTTACATGCATTGATGGAAGGGAAGATAAATATATTTGAATTGGAATGGAATAAACTTAACAACCTAAATCACTTTTCAATTGGAAAATGAAATAGACTAGTCTCTATTTTGAAATACATAGATTTCTATTTAGATCCACTATAAGATCTACATTTATGCCTCAAAATAATCTACAAAAATGGGAAACAAGTTATGAACATTTAAATGAACTAAGAAAGATTAAAATCCATGTTTAAACCATTGTTTACTCAAAATAAAATGTAACAAAACTTCTCCAATCAGAAGGAGTCAGAAAACACGTATTTTACAAACTAAGAAAAGAAATGCATCGAAATCCTTAACCAAAACCAAACAATCATTGCAATTCATCCAAATTCTGTTAGTGTAACTCTCCATGTCTGTTTGACTTGTTGATGAAGAAGGATTGACGAATTTAATCAAACGGGAAGTTGAAAAAGTTTAGTTCACCATTTTCATTAACAAAAAGACATTTTTGTAAAATTTACCCTTCAAAGTTTATCAAAATTAAATTTTTAAGGTTGTCTATGCAAAGAGGAGGTCGAGTGCTTTCAAGTCCTCCTTTTTGCCAAAAACCAAGTTCCCAATCAAAATTTATGGCCCTCTGAAGTTTTTACTTCATTTCAGCTTCAAAAAAATCTAACTGTCAAAATTTAATTAATAAAATATTCGTTGGCGGACCCGTGGGCTAAAATTTTCCTTTTGCACTTTTTTCCCAAAAAACGATAAAGTCGTGAAGTTCCCTGCTGCCGCTCCGTCGGTCCAAAACCTTCTTTTGGGTGGAAAAATAATCGAAGTTCAAAAAAAAAAATTAGAAATTTTTTTTAGTTTTCTCCATGGCCCCGCTAGCCCGTAGCCAATGAGGTTCTGCCACGTGGCTTGCCAAGACATCGGCAGAGGAGCGGATTGCCTTAAACCTTAGCGTTTTCAAAAAGAAAAACTTGGGAAAAAAATTCTTAAGTTTCTCTGTCTGGCCCACCGCCTCGAAGCTAATGGTTGGCTGACATGTGGCTTCAGGAGGTGACCACGAAGGAGCGGTTTATTTCTCAACCTTAACATTTTCAAGAAATTTTTTGGTGAAAATTTCAAATTTTCTCCACCGCCCCTTTGTCTTGCATCCAATGTTTTGGCTAACACGTGGCATCCTTAGATGTAGGCAGAGGCACGAAGCATTTTAAACCTTTAAACCTTTTTCTTATTAAGTCAATTTTTTTCTAAGTCACTCTGATGGCCCACCAACCTACAACCAATGACATCCTAACACGTGGCAACATTAGGCATTGGAGGAGGTGCGGGTTATTTTTAAACCTTTGCGCTTTTCCACACAAAAGTCTTATTTTTTCTAAAGTTTCTCCATAGGCTCGTTTTCCCCACTTGCATCTGGGCATGACACGTGGTGTCCTTGGGCATCGGTGGAGGTATGGATCATTTTAAACCCTTAGCACTTTTTCAATAAAAATATAAATATCCAAGTTTCCTCCGGTGACCCACCCTTCCGCGCTCAGGATAAATTTCTTCCCCCACAAGCCCAGGCTCAGGAAAAATTTCTTCACACGGCCCGCAGGCCCGCGCTCGGGAAAAAATTCTTCCCCAGGCCCACCTTTGGAAAAAATTTCATCCCAAGGCCCATTGGCCCATAACTCGAGAAATATGAGGATTTAGGAGGACTTCTTTATATCACTTGAAAGGGGAGGAAATTTTCTAGCCAATGGGAATGTTTTCAGGAAGTTTTGAGTGTGTTAAATATGAGAAAACATAGGTTGAAATTTTAAGCCAGTTGAGAGTGGGTTAGTGAGAAATTTTCCTTGTTAATTTTACTTTCTTATTGATTTGATAATGTGAAATTAATATTGGTTATACTGAGAATTTTTATTAGGTTTAATTGTCCTTGAAACATTTTTTGTAACAACTGGTTGTGAACACTGGTTGTGAACACTTTATATATAATATATATATATATATATATATATATATATAATAATTTTTTTCGAACTAAACCTAGGTTGTTCTTGGGTCTCAAGTGGGATTTTTAGATGGGCGCTACAGTATATTTGGCATTTGTCTAAATTATAGGGTATATTTATCTCTAACAACATTATTATTTAGGTGTACATAGTCTTATTTAGTTTTTCATTCAGTTTCTTTAATATTTATTTTCTTTTCATTTAGTTATTTCGTATTAGTTTTGTTTATTGTGCTAAAAGAGATTTTTAAAAAAATTGACTATGTCAATAGTCAACTAGGTGATCTTAGGATTATTAGTATTGTCATCTTGTGAGTGATTAAAAAGTTAGAAAGACAATATCTCTTATACATAGACATTTTTGGACTATCCAACATCCTATGTATCATGTTTATTAGTACAATCATAATGGATAAGTTGAGTCATATTGAAAAATTTGAAGGAAATGATTTCCATATCTAGAAAATTTAAACTCAATTATTGTTAAATAACAAATATTTTGGGAAATTACCAATGGTAAAGTACCAAAACTAACTGATACAGATGAAGCCACCAAATGGGAAATCAGAGATCAAAAAGCAACATCAAATATTGGCCTAGGAATATCTAATGCCTACATGCATGAGATAAATCTAACAAAGATATAAAATTTCATCTCAATGACATTGAACAAGTTATTTGGGTCACAAGTAGGAAGCGTAGAAATGACACTCCAGAAAACTCTAGCTGGGATCAAGATGAAAGAAGGTGAAAATATGGTATAACACATCGACAAGTTTCATTTTATTTTAAATCAATTAGCTAGAATAAAAATGATGTTCCTTATTATGATGTAAAATATGTACTACTAAATAGTATTTCACCTAGCTATTTAAACAGGGTCTTCACATTGAGTAAAATAACTCCATGTTTATAAGATCTAATTTATGCTTTAATAGAGGAAGAAAATAGAACTAAGAAAATTGATCTAGAGGAAAGTGTGCTCTACGGAAAATAGGATAAGTATTATGCTAGAAAATAATATCAATATCTTCATTTAATAAGGGATCAAATTCTATAGATACAAAGAAATTATGTGTTTTTTACTATTGCACAAACAATATGGTCACTTGTATGTAAAATATAAGAAAAGATAACAATATTTACTTGATGGAAAACTACAAGAAAATACCATGGCTATTTGATGAAGAAGAGGAAAATGAGGAGGAAGTAAATATTTACCCTATAGAAAATCTAAGTCATGATGACTACCTCTATTGGAGGATGGAGGCAATAGAGGAAGGATGATGAATAATGACCTCTCGTCAACCATTAATGATGTGGTCACACAATGCTTTGGTGGCATTTCTATTTTAGTTTGTCTTTCATTTCTTTTTTGTAGTTATGAAAAATAAGAAAATAAGTACATTCCTACTCACATGTTGTAATAAGCTAGTAATATTTATGTAACCCCTTGATGTAAACATATGTTAGAAAACTAAAATAAAAATGTAATGTAGCATCATTATACTTGAAGCGGATGAATAGATTTGTGTTTCCCTATTCTTACCTAGGTTAGTGGTTATCCAGTGAAAACCTTTTGTGAAGGCTGAAAAGATGTAGAATTCTTATTCGTGGCTCCCAGACTCTTTAGTTTTATGTTCTCATTTATGGTTAGATGAGTTCCCAGAAGTGCATGGTTGATGATTTCCTTCTCTACCTTTAGTTCTAGTTGTGGACCAAGATTGTGAGTAAGTAGAGGCCGCATGCTACAGAAGAAGTATGATTATGTTTCACCTCATGTTTGCACTAAGGGGGAAATGTCATGAATTATTTATTAGTGCTCACATTTTTTGTATGGATAATATATTATTGTGTTTGTACGTTGAGTTGTAATAACAACTCTACATTAGAATAGGTGAGCGAGATATTCTGGGAGATATCTTGGGGATATGTGAGAGAAATATTAGTAGATAGAGCTAAGTGATATTTGGGATTGAAGATTTTTGTTGACTCCTTGATTAAAATAGTGAAAACATTTATATGTGTATCACTCTATTAATTAAAAGATGATCTTGTGTGAATTGAATTTCAAGTGTGTTTTGAAAAAACATTTTAAGTGTTATTTTATGTAAATATCTACAATAAACTTCAAGTTAAAATTTAGTTTTATAAGATTTTGGGAAAACTATTATTATCGCATACAAAAAATGGTTATCATCGATGGGGAAGGTGATGTTTTATTATTTTTAAAACACTATGTAAATTGTATGACATTAATATATATGCTCTGAATGGGAATCAAAGACAATATAGTCTCTAAGATGCATGAGTGTGGCATAGGTATGCTTGAAACCTAAAGGATATTTACTCTATTTTTCTTTCCATTTTAACATTCATTTTTTCATATGTTTTAAATGAAATGAATAGAAAAACATGCCCTCCTTTTTAATGACTTGTTATTATCATGTGTATTATTGTGTGACTTAGTGAAACCTTAAGAGTGAAAATCATTGTGGAAAACAACTTGAAGCTTGAAATTGACCATGATTAGTATGGAAAATCTCCCTTTATAACCTTGATGCTTGATTTTTATATTAGAAAAGTGATGTCATTTTGATTTAAACTTCGAGATGACTCTTGATATTTTGGTAAGATACTAACAAAAGAGTATTTTCTAACTAGGGATGTCAGTACACCCCTAATGAATAGACTAATATCTAAGTGATTACTTTTGGGGAAATTTTGTAGATATATTATGTGAGAAACACACTATGTTTGTGTTTTCTAATTAAGGGCCACAAATGTTGAATGTGGAGGTAACTGGGAGGACTAACTAGAGGGGTAATTTATGGATGTTTATTTCCATCAAAGTAAGAATTAGCATACACTTATATATGCAAGAAAGTCATCAAGCCTTGATCCCTCATTGGGTACTTAGGAAGCATTTGCATGACATAATGTCAAGACTTAATCATTTTACATATTTTGTAGGTCATCTTCTAAAATGATTTTGATCACATTTTGGTTCCTCTCCCTTTTTAGCACATTTTGTTCTATGCCAAAACTTTGTTGACCATTTATGTCTTACTAATTGAAAATTTTGACAACAATTTATTTATATCGATGTTCTAAATCCCTCTATAAATACATCCAAAGCTACAAACTCATAATAAAATGGTTTGGCTAAACCCACTAGTTGTATGTAGAAGTTTTTCTTAACAAATCCTCTTGGGTCATCCTTTGAGAGAAAGGCTATTTTGACTAGCATGTTTCCTTCTACAGAGTGATACTAATGATGAAAAATACTTGATCAATATTACAATGCCAATAATAATTGTTACTATAATCTTTTTAAAGAGTTGTCTTGTTTGGGATAATCTAGCATAGCTGTAAATTTATCCATGTCCTACATAGGCAAAGTTTTCTCATGACTACTGACTCATCAAGTGTTGTGAATGGTCCCTTTTGGAGCTTCCTTGGATACACTATTAGAAGACATTGATATATTGAAACATTTTCACCTCTTTGGAAGCTATTGGGATTGTCCATGACTAATATTGGTAAAAATGTCAATAATACGAAAATACTTTAGATTTGTGTGTGATGGTGGTAATAAACTCTCAAATGCAACACAAAGATATTCAAATATTGTAAATTGTACAACTTGATAGTGAACTTGGAATTTCATCAAAGAAATAATTAACAAACACATCTATAACTTGGATCATTACCATTTTACTCATATCTAGAAGAGAGGCTTGTAACAAATTGTTGGAAAAAGTCGAAATAAAATTGGAAATTTTGAAGCACTGAAAATTTAGGAGGGATATGTTCTGTTAACTTTTTGGAAACGAGTCAACCATTTCCAAAGTTATTCATATCCTCGAATTGAGAGCTATTGAGTTTATTGTGATTAAGAAAAAACCATCTTCATTGTGGAAAATCACTAAGGCTGTATGGAATTTTCCATGAAAGCGTGTTTTCATTCACTGATAAAAACCCAAACGTGTTTTCAATCAAACTTTTTGAAACTCTTCCATATAAATTGTTTTTATACTGATAAAGTCCTTCGTGATTTGGAAGGAATGGTCCCATTGAAACCATTGTCAGGTTGCAAATGTCGTTGGGTATGTCAACGTCAAAACGGAGAGTAGGCGTGATAGCCGTCTGAAAGTTTTGGGAAAAATGCCACTGGGAGCAATTAGTCAAGGCTATCAGTACAGACAAACCGCTTCTTCCGCTCAAAATTGATGATTTTTTTCATGGCGGTCACTGTGCCGCTCAGTTGACTGATGGATCATTCAAAGTTTTACTGTTGATGGTTGTTAAATGAATGGCGGTGGGGTTGTTGAACAAACCCATTTAAATTTGCATCTCTCCTCCTCCAAATTCCTTATTTATTGTTCGTCCTTTTCCTTTTATTCCTACAGATTTTCAAGACTGCAAATATATGTCAGGGAGAAGTTATAAGCGGGAAGGAGAGAAATTCTGCAAGATCGACCCAGCATACATTAGTAAAGGTATCAATCTCCGGAAGACCTAATTATTAGTTGTTTTTGCCTGTTAGGGAGCCTTTGTTTGTTGGTAGATGAGAATTTGTATAATATAAATTTCACTGTGATCACAATTTTTACCTCTTTGTCATACAGGATGAAAGAAATTTTATTACATTTGATCTTATGCTCTTCTTTCCGTTTCTGATCATCACTAGACTGAAGGGTCTTCGCTTCTTATTTTGGCAAGGAATTTGCTGTAGAGGAGCATGATTTGAAGTTTTTTTAGACAGTTTCCTCACAGAAAATCAAAAACATAATAGTTATTTTGAGGGGCATATACATATCTCAACCGCTTCAAGGCCAGGAAACCCAAAAAACTTTTAATTTGTTTTTTGTGAAAACATCACTTCATCTGTGCGTTCATTCTAAAGAATATATACCTGTCAAATAGGCGATCCCCATGAATTCTTTGATCCGGCTTTACCACACCTCTTTTTCTCTTTGCGTGGTGTTTTTGTTTAGCAAGCATATGTATCTCACTTGCCTCACGGTTTAGTTTATGAGCATATAAATGGATAATATCTTTTGTGCTGGTTAAATGTCCTCCTCTAAAAAAATTTTATATGCACAAATGTTGTTTTAGTACTTGTAATTTTTTGTAATAATTATATGAACAACAAAATTACAACCATATCATGTCTTGACAACGAATTGAGGCCCATTGTTAACAAGTGATTTTATTTCAAATTGAACATGTAACTCCCACAAAAATAAGATGTCAAGATTGTTTCTCAAACAAAAAGATGCAAAAAGATGGTTAGGTTAAAGGTTAATTGCTCTATGAACAAATGAGAATCAAAGAGTGTGATTGCACTAAAGAAGACATGAGGCACACTTTATTGCATTATAAAGAATGACCTACAAATTTGGTTGTATGCAGATAAGAGATGAAGTGACATACACACTGAATTTGTATTATGTTTTTCTTTGAATGTTATGTGTCTTGCAGAGAAGACCTTAATGGTTAAGAACATATAATTATTGGAAGGCGGTGAGTCTTAAATGGGCGATTTGTTGACAAGGAAGGTGAACCATTTAAAATTTTAAAGATACTTTCCTTAACTATAAATATGTTGGTCGAAGTTAATAAGTTCATTTTCGGAATAAAAACATACAAAGCCGAGTTTTAGAAGAAAACTGAAATTATTGTGACATGCTCGTGTGAATAAGGAACTGTTGGTTTAAATAGTCTTGCAAAGCATGCAAGTCTAGAATATAAGTATTGTTGGTTTTGTTTTGTGTGCTATCTAGAGTTTTATACACCCATGCTAGGTGCTTGCACATAAGTACTGTATGTTTCAAGGTCTAAAATAGTCCTTCACTGGACCCCACTATTTGAAATTTATAATTGAAATGAAAAATGTATACTTTCTTCCGAGGAATGAATTGCAATGTATATGTGGATGGATATAGTGCATTTAACAAGGTTGAACCATTTTCCACATAAATCAGCACATTAAAAAAGAAGTATTGAAATGGTACAATCTATTAACTTACATGAACAAATTTACCCTCTTAAGAATATACATATATCACATCAAATTCAATTTTGTATACTTAAAATTAAAAGAAACCATTAATCCTAGAAGAATCTACCAAGTAATGACATTCCCCGACATGTGTAGTGTTGGTGGTACAAAGCTTTGAGTGTTGAGTAAAACTATGATCAAATTAAGGTGATTTATGTATAAAGTTAGTGATAACTTGGATGCATCATTTGCTTTTCGTGAACTATGTGATGTTTGGTAAACAAAAGAGGTCTATTTATCTACCTCAACCTAAATGAGAGGAATCTACAAGCTAACTCTATTAGTCCAAAGTATGTGGCCCAATTAAAGAAGAAGTAATACACAAAAATTAAACCAGAAATAAAAACTTGAGGAATGCAATAACGTTTTATCCCAAAAAAATTGCTAGCATACACATGACATGTCCTAGGCTCAAAATGTTTGACCCCATGCCTCACATTTCCTAGTCACCATTTCATTAGTGAGTATATTTTTTAGCTTTTGGTCTTAAATTTCCTTAACCCTGACATGGGAATGCTAAAATTTGCTCAAAATAAAAAATTGACAGGAACTAAAAAGTGTTAATATATTTTTACCTACAAATAAATAATATTTTTTTAGTTTTCTTTGTAAGTTTCTTATTAGTTGGTGACAAACGACGTTAAGAAGATTTACACATGGTCATCTTCAAGAGCCATTGAGATTGTTCCACCAAATGCAATGTTCAAACAAATATTCAACCTAAGAAAATCACCTTTGACAACATACTCACATGCCACAACAGAATGAAATATTTACAACTTGTAGGCATGAAAATCCATCAATGAAAAATAGGAAATGTTTTAGGCCGAACATTGTAGTTATACTACATTTTTCACTCCCAATCATAAAAAATTAAAAAAAATTAAGATAACATATGTTTCACTGCAAATTACAACTCCAACAAACATAACATTGTTATCCTCTCCAGCGTAGTTTGCAACTCACATGCAATTTATAGTCATATTTATTGTTAGTATTAGAGTTTGATTTTTTTTTAGAAATTTTTAGTCATTTTTGATGTGGATATAGAGTCACTTATAAAATATTTATAGAAATAACATATTATGGTTTAGTTTAGAAGCATTTAAATGGATAATATATTTTGTTTTGGTTAATTATCCTTCTTTAAATTTGTTTATATGCACAAATGTTTTTTTAACGTGTCTACTTCCAATATCCCTCAACTTGTTATGGTCTATATTTAGGTAGAGAAAAAAATTGATAGTATTTCCTTTAAAAAAAATTGCAAGGTGGGAAAAACCAAAACATACATCCTATAAGGTGTATATGATTATGATATAATGGAGCAATTCCAATGTTATAAGGATGTTCTTTACAAATTATTACAAGATAGTGTTCATTACTAAGTGATATGTACCAAACCATATCACTCTACATATGTAGAATATATCGAGAATTTTTTATTTTTGAGAATGTTATCAACATTTTTAGTTCCCTATTCAAGTGATAATAACAAATGTAGGGATCAAATACTACTTGTTGATAGTGATAATATCTACAACTCCTCTACTATGAATTTCTAGAAAAGCCATTACATATTCAATTATGACCATTAAAGGATTTGATAATTAGGAAATAGCATTTCGAGAAATTTCATCAAACTTAATTATTAAAGAAAACATAATAGCTAGAATGCCAAGTCATAGCTCATAATTTGAATTAAAATACCTTCCTTTGGAAATCAAGAATTCATTACATAGGTCATAATACATCTAATTTACATACTTGTTTGAATTTCATACATAAGGGAATTATTTAATCATTTTCTATAGAGATGATATTCCTTTTATATTTAAAAGCATTGTTTAATCCATAGATAAAATTATACAAAATCTCTATAAAGATCATCCAACTCTATAAGCACCAAATAAAGATATTCAAATATAACAACTTACCAAATTTGAGTTGTCGAGTGTAAAAACACCACAAAAATTAAAAATAACAGTTCTCCTATAATGAATGAAATTGATGAAAAATTGGTCAAGACAGATTTTAAATGAACAAGCTTATAATAAAATAATATTAATATTAATCTATTTGGTATTAGCATTTTTTTTATAATTCTCTAATATCATGAAAGAACAACCTAGCCATGATCACTTATTGAACTACAATCTGTTTATGTTAAGGGTCGAAGGCCTCTCATAGATATTTATTTTAACATAACTAAAAAAAAATCAAAAACACATTCTACTTATAGAAAATTTGTATTTGGACTTAGATTTTCACAAAATATGGGCTATAATGGAGAAATATCCGGAAAAATTCAACATTCTATAGTAAAAATTACCCTCCCAACTTCTCATATAGCCAAACAAGGATTTGGATATAACAAAGATGAGTGAAATGTTAATGAGAGTCATTGAAGCATATATGATAATTTTTAGAAGTCTACCACACACCACTTGCAAGGTTATAGTAACACATGGAAGTAGAAATAAAGATGAATCAAATATATATTACCAAAGATCATCATGCCATGATTTGAGAGATACATTCTCTTTACACGTTTTCTCAAGGTGAATTTATAACTTAATAATTGGGAACTAATGTAAATTTTACCTAAGTAATATTTTACCTAAGTATTATCATAATATATTCCTTTTTTACATTGAGAAAGCATAATTAATTTTTGGGGAAAGATAACCATACCCTACTATTGTTGAATTAATATTCAATTAATATTATCATTTGTACAAATGACACATCTAAAAGATACAGGCTAGGAGTATGTTGAATAATGAGTAAGAAAAGGAAAATATTAAATTGTTAATCGAATATCAGCATATGTTTGTGTGGTTTCATTTTGATTATATATATATATAGGAATAGTTTTAATTATATTGTGGTACATAATCTTGTTTAAAAATATTAGTGCCAATCTTAATAAGAAAATATTGGAAAGAATTTATTCTTACGTGTATTTTAACATTGTAAATGTTTATCAAGTTTATTCATTCTTGTTATGATTCAAGGAAAATTTTAGCGGCGAATATTTGTAATTAGGCTAAAAGTAGTGAAATTCTAGAATATAAATTAGGCTATTTTTATGACCATAGACAATGACTACGTTTTGCCTGAAAATTCCACAAATAATTATTTATCCCATGTGAATAGCCAATGGATCTCCAATCCCAACATATATTTTTTTATTGAATTGTCGCGTGATAGATGGGTTGGGTTTTTAAAAAATCTTGGATCATCAAGAAATCTATGGAACCTTCCTATTCATTTGGTCTAATAGTGTGTTGTGATGATCATTCACCAACATGTTTAGGATTTTTTTAAAATTTGATGAAATTCGTCATGTATGTATGTATGTATGTATGTGTACATACATACACACACATATTTTTATATTGGAATCCAGTAAACCTTTAGAAGACCTGCCAAATTTAAAATAATTTGCTTACTGCCTAGGAAGCCGCTAAAATGAACACAAACTTTTGATAAGCCTTGGCACATGAGGAGAGACCAAGTGTCACCCATTCTACGCACCTGAGCATAAAGGTATGCAAAAGGGAGGCCCAACGCTCAAAATTTAATATCAAGCAGATATGTGACAGGATTCCGGGAATCCTCAAGGAAAAGGCATTATGTGAACTCCAAGCCCGCGAAATGAACCAATTCAATAAAGTTTCATAAATGAGATGAAATAATAGGGAGGCCTGCGGTTATGCAAGGTAGAGTGAAAGTCAGGGGAACACATGGCAGACCTTCATTTAGACTTAAAATTCATTTTGTGCAAGAATGATCCTTCATGCCAATGAATTATCCTTCATTCACCACTTCATATATGATTTCCTTCATATATAAAATGGAGGAAAACCAAGGTGAAAACTGGTTCCAACCATATTCGTCATGATTTCTATAAGTTTTTTCATATGGGTTCCTTCAAATTTTCCCTGTTCAAATTAGTGAACTAGTAATAAACAAAAAAATTAACTCTCAATATGAAGGGTTTATGGTACCTTGAGATGATATGTATGGATACAAGTACAATAGGAACTCTGTCTCACTGCAAGCTAAGTGACTTGCATAACAAAGAGGATTAACTAGACCTAACAGGCCATCAAACCTAACCAAGAAGCATCAATCCAACCTGGGTCAGCGTCGACTAGGGTGAGGATGTTAGTTTATTTATTGATTTTTATTTTCAAGGAGATTTTGATGACGAGGATTCTGATGGTTACCGTGTTTCATTGGTTTTACAAGCTCGAGAGACCCTATATTTGAGAGATAGAGTTTCATCCCTCTATGAGAAGATTAAGGGTGATATAACATATGTTGAGTGGGATCACTTAGCGATAATTGGCTTGGGTATATTTCAATATTATCAGTAGATTCCATGAGATGTGGGCTTGATGATTTCACTTATGGAGATGTGGGGATGTGTGTACATGCACATTTTTGTTCAGTACAGGTGAGATGATTATCATCCTAGAGGATGTATATTGCATCCTAAGATTATTGATATAGGGGGAGTAGATAGTTCCCATTACATTGGATAATAGACTAGAGGTCTTAACATGGTTATTTGGAGCTGATGCTTCACATATTACATTTTATTCAAGGGAATTTTAATATGAGATGAAATATGATCACGGGGTACCTCAGAGTTGATTGATTTATTTAGTGATGATGGCATTATCCTGCTATGCGCTTCCTAATTCATGGGTGTGTTAGGTTTCCATGGACACTAGAAAGAGTCCCTGACAGATATAGTGGATCACAAAATAGTGTTCTTTTTTAGCACTACATTACTGGCATAGGTGTATCATGATTTTTCGATGTATAAATTGAGGAGGATAGGACTAGGTGTAGGTTTTTTCCTAAATTGTTGGGCCTATGAGCATATAACAATGATAAGGACACCAGGGCTTCCATGGATTATAGGTGATCATATTGAGTTGTTAGTTAGATTTCTAAGATGGTGAGCCGATGAGGCTCATGCTGATAGAGGTGATAGGGATGTAAATTGGTATGGTGATAGATTCATAGAGCTAGAGATAGAGCAGGTAAGGTGGTTTTCATACTGTGACTTTCCTGCATGGCCCAGAGTAGATGTGGAGTTATAAATTATGAGGAGGACTAGGTGGTTACAGGGACACATGCTTGAGATGATCAAGGTCATGCAGTTTGATAGATTCCAACAACAATTTGGCATCGTATAGATAGTACCCAGAGAGCCCATTATACATAGACAAGTTGAGACAAATAGATATTTTGATGAGTCTTGACATTGTTGACCTATTAGAGGAGGAAAGAGAACCATAGGATGATGATGATTGTTGAGCCTGGGAAAATGACTAAGTCTTGAAGCATAGGATGAGCACGCATGGAAGGAACTATGGAGAAAATTGTGTGAGTGAATGCACCGCAAGGAGAGATATGTTTGTGCTCAAGAGAAAGAAAAGCATTTAAGGCTTTACGGACTTAGCTGCATTTCATTTAAAGAAGGGTATCAAATGTAAAACACATGAAGTTGCGGATAGGCATAATGATGAAAAGGTTGTTACAAAGGAGAATTGAAGCTCAAGAAAGGAATATTCTAGGGAATCATTACGGTTACGAGATGGAAAGTGGAGGTTATTATGGCTAACTGACACCTATATGGATTGGAAAACTTGAGTATAATAGAATATGATCACATTTGGCATAGGGGATTTATTCTGGAATGAGGATTAGGAAACCTTCTATCCTATTTAAGGAGGAATTTTGGATCTGAAAAAGAGAGTGCAGAGTTAGAGTCGAGGTCGAGATTGAGGTCGAGTGTGATTGCATATGTAATGGTGCATGCATGATGAAGAATATGTAATGGCTCTAGGGGGTAATATAGGGTTTCTGAATCAGATCCATGGGAAGGGTAGGATGCTAATTTTAGAATGATGTACTGATATGTTGGTAAAACCTTTTTGATGTAATCTAGATAGTGTAAAATATTTGTCAATCAATATATACAGGATGGTTCTAGATATCTGTGTTTATGTGTTCAAAATCCTAGTGCTCTTTATCTTACTTATGGTTCAGATCTTATTCCTGCATATTGTCCAGAATTCTTATGTTCTTTTCATGGTGAATCCATGCTTATATCTAGTATCTTTACCTTTGTATTAGAATGAATGCATATATTACTATTTCTGTAAACATTCCTCCATTAATGATGAATATTCTTACAAGGCTCACATAAATGAGGGGTTCAGTTCCTGTGTGTGTCTTGGGTGAGCACCCAATTAATGTTGGGTGATAGGCTGACACGCTTGGGGTTTAAAGGGAGTAGGGAATCATGACTAAATTTTGGCTCCATTTTCACGACCTCTTTTGAAGTTGTTGTAAGAATGGTGTGTGATGAAAGAACGCTTGACCTTGGACATTATCGAGATGTGGTTTAAAAACATGGAGGATGATTTTACACATAGATTCAATATTAGACCTGAGTTTGATGCCCATAAATGGGTAAATGATCATCTATATCATGAGCTCTATGAAATATTCTTTTGTTGTTTTCCAGTAGAGTTTTATGAATTGTTGTCGGTGTATGCTTCAAGGACAAGTTGGCATTATAAACCTCTTATTTGGACCCAAGAAGAGTATCAGAGGCTACATGATGTCGATCCGAACTGGAATTGTGTTGTTGATCATTGGTGGAGTAGTGTGTTGACTAGCTATATGTTGGAGTAACGTAGTTTCTACATATTCATGCCCAAAGGTTGCTAAGTTTGAGTTCCTATGGGAGGCAAGAGGATTATCTTATGTTTTATACCATTAGCCATTAAGATCCATGATTATCACTCTTAGTTTGGAAGAATTTCCTATGGCTAGCTAAACTCTCACTAGGTGCGGGGAACAAAACCCGGTGTGATAAAATATGGTAGATCCTACAGTAGAAGCTAAGAGAAAAGAGATATGGATCAAGTATAATGAAGCACGAGAGATTGAGTTGGAAAGATAGTGTGAAGTTCTATGAGTGATGGAATTATGGAGGCAGACGTTGCAAGAATGATTTAAGGTTCACACGGGGAGCGTGGAACCTGAGAATTTTGTGTTACCCCATCTTGGCAAGCACGGGAGAGAAACCCCCTGGATTCTGGATAGATCTCATTGTATGAAGGAAGGAGAATAACCGTAGGCATGCATCTTATCCCACCTGGTGACCAAACCATGGCGCTTAGTTTTCTAGTATCTGAGACAAGTATTTCTAGTCCACTTGGTGTTGGCGAGAAAGTAGCATGAGGTAGATATCATTTTACATTACACCCATCTATGGCCATGCAGATATTTCTAGTATTTATATGTATTTTTTCTTATACATCATTTGGATGGGGTGTGGACACACAAAGTGTGGGAAACACATCTGGCACTGATTTAATATCATATTTTGTTGGTGTGTAGTTTAGCGAAATGGTGGGGACGTAGAGTGCTCCTGCTTTAAGCCCCTTACTTGCTATGGGAGGAGGATTTGGTGGATCTTGAGGAATATGAGCTAGTGGGTCTAGTGGATCTGGTGGTGAAGGCAACAAAGGATAGAATCAAGGTTCTAGATCTAGTGGAAAGGACCTCAACCAGCTCAGCAAGTATTTTTTGAGATGTCTTTGCATTTACCTGATTACAAGGGTGTTCAAAATTCTATGGATCATGTATAAAAATGTGGTTTTCTATGAGGCGCTAAGCGCATCACTGCCCCAAAGAAAAAAGCAAGTTACTTTGAAACTACATTGCAAGGGTGTGCATATAGATGGTACCAGAAGTAAGACCCACATCAAATAGCAGTGGATTATACTACGATGTGTGATGCCTTTTTAGTAGAATTTCATATTCGTGAGTCTGAGAAAAATAGCATCAGCGTGCTCAAGGAAATTCAACAAGGTATGGCAGAGAGTGTGTGGGATTATGATGCACACTTTAAGACACTACTATAAAAATTGTCTTATGATATCCATCCCTAACAGCATGCTCAGTGGTGCGTTAGAGGATTAATAACACCTTTCAAACAAGAAATTTCCCATAAAACTTTCATGGATCCATGCAAAGCCTTGGAGGTTGTTTTGTGTGTTGAGGCCATCAGAAGTGTTGATACTAGGGTAATACCCTTTTTAGAGGAATATATTGCTTCCATGGCAAAGTAACTTGAGAAATTGTCTGTGAATTCAACTCATGAGACTCATAATGGACTATGGTGTATGGATTGTGAGATAGAAGGACACATCAAGGATAGTTGCCCATGTAATTCAATGTGTACCGTGTTAGTGGATTTTGAAATATGTCACAGGGATCATGATCTAAGTAGATTCCCATTGTTGCATTATGCACTCTGTAAGAATGTGTCTTCTTGTTGTAAGATTTGTTCATCTACGACTCAAGACACAAAGGATTGTGAATTATGTCAAATGCAATGTCAAGAGAATATTATCCCTCTGTTAGGAGAGTGGCTAAGATAAAAAGTACCACACGCTGGAGGTGAGTGCGAGAGACAAGTTTTACATGCTAATCTACCTCCTCATGTCTTAGTAACTACGTGAGCTAAGGCTGCACACGTAAGGGAAATGTAGAGGAAAAATCCTCTCATTATATGAGAAGAGGTATTACATGGGAAATATCCTATATAACTCATCAGAAAGAGGTCTATTAAGAGACCATAGATGTGATTAGGATCCTACAAGGGGAGATTCAATGTCTAAAGGAGTAATCACATAAGTTGGAGCAAAAGAAGAGCAATGAAGTCCCCCAAAAGGACATGGATGAGGTTAGAGAATTATGTACAAATGAAGTGTCAAGAGAATATTATCCCTCCATTAGGAGAGTGGCTAAGATAAAAAGTACCACACACTACAGGTGAGTGCGAGAGATAGGTCTTACATGTTAATCTGCCTCCTCACAGTATTGATTATGACAAAGAGATCACATTGAATGTAGTTATGGATGGATGGATCTTAAGGAACATTTTATTGGCATGAGCACTAAGGTCAATGTCCTTACTCTAGATGCATGGAATCAGATTGGGTGGCCCTCGTTATAGCAATCTTTAAATGTTTTCTATATGGTGAATAGGAAAAAGGCTATGCCCATCAGAATTATTGAAGGATGGATCCATAACCATCCAAGGGGGAAATTTTACTGAAGATTTTGAATTATTTGGACTTGCTGAGGCAGATAACTTTATAGCATTACTTGGATGCCCCTGGTGTTATAATAATAATGCTAACTTGCTGCTTCAACAAAGGGTACATAAGTTTCAAGAACAAATAGGAGCACATTTTTATTCCACTTGCACGGATGGGGATTCTACACCCTATGTGGAACCCTTAGGAGAAGAGGACCTAGATAGAATTTATGTATGCACCATTAGAGAACCCGAGATTATTCATCCATCCAAATAAGGATTCATTCAATGGGAATATGCTCGGGTCCATGAGTGATACGACTAGCATTGCATGTGAAAATTGGGCACACGGAACCTATGAGTTGGTTGGGAGACAATTGAAGGGAACTGTGACTCGAGTTTCCAGAGCGCTCAGTTAGGTTCCTAGGAGGAAAGCAATTACCATGCTACACTAGGTCAGGTAACCATGATGTATTTTTATGCACAATGAAATACCAATGGACATTTCAAGTCGAGAGAATAAATATGCTTACTTATACCTTACACGGGATAGCAGTGCATTTATGTAGGTGACCCATCAAGACATTCTTTTAGAGTGGTGTGAAATGAGAATTGCATGCTCTCTATTAGGTTTCTCCAAAGTAATGCACCATTCAAGATATTTGTGACTATCATGGCAAGGAATCTTCCTCATTCCACATCTCAGGAGTGTGAGATAACCTGGATGGTAGGCATACGGAAGCCTTTCCTCCTTCACTATGGGTGAATAAGTTCTATTCCACCTTGTAGGGTTATGCGCGTGCATGGTATATCCATTCAGAGATACGTCGTCAAATGGTAAATTGGAAAGAACTGACGGTGTGAATTATCCAGACTTTTTGAGTATCAATCTCCTAAACCATCAGTGAATGAGGTGTTTCAAGTAGTCAAGCACCTTACCTTGGGAGAATTTGAGGTTAATTTTTGAGAGGTGTATGCAATTAAGTATATCTCTAAAAATTAAGAAATATGTCTTTTGCCACTCCTTTTGGCACATTACTAAGTCATATTATTTGCAATGAAGGCTTATTGGTAGATCCTACCGAAATTGTTGTTGATTGGAGGAGTGTACCAATCAAAGCGTAGTAAGAAGATTCTTGGGGCATACAGGTTACTAAAAAAAATTCATTAAAGGCTATGCCAAAATTTCCACACCTTTGGAGGAATTGTTAAAACATAAGGGTAAGTTTCATTGGGGAGAGGCACAACAGGTTGCTTTTGACACATTTAAGGAGAAGCTTACCACCGTGTCCATTTTGTGTTTTCCCTCTTAGGAGAAGCCTTTTTATGTGCATGTTGATGCATCAAGGATGGTAATAGGAATAGTGTTATCACATCTTGAAGAGGGGATTTTTTATCACCCTTTATGTTTTACAAGTATAAAATTGACTCCAACTGAATAGAATTACACAATGATGGAGTGTGAAGCGCTATCTATGATTTATGCGCTACACAAGTTCAGGAAATACTTATTGGTTACTCTGTTTATCTTCTATATGGATCATATGGCACTCAAGTACTTGGTGAACAAGCTTATCTTGCAAGGGTGCATATGTTGATGAATCTTGCTATTTCAGGAATTCAAATTTTCGATCATTGTAAAACTAGGAAAGAGAAACTTGAGACTTGAACGTCTATCATGGATTAACTCAGGCGAGGATGTGCAAAGCATTGAGGACATAATTCCATATGCATATTTGTTTAGATTGCAGTGTGCGCCCTCTGATTTGGAGGATATTGTTGTTTTATTATGAATGGGTGTGGAGCTTGAAGGAATGAAGGCCTTGGAGAAAAATCAATTGGCTATACGTGTCGCGTCCTATATGTTGATTAGCGGAGACCTATACAAGATAAGTCTGGATGATGTTTTATGCTGGTGTGTGTTGGAAGTTGATCATACTGTAATCATGGAATAATCCCATGGTGGCATTTTAGGAGGACACTATGTAGGGAATGTGACTGCGCGCAAGATCCTATTGGTAGGCCTTTGGTGGGAGAAAGTTTATAAGGACTGTATAGAGTATTGCAAGGCTTGTGACCATTTCCAGTACTTTGGTAATCCAAGGTGGAGAGATGAAATTCCATTATATTGTGGGCCCTATTTCCACAGCCGCACACAAGACAGGTTCATGCTACACTATCACTTGTACAGACTATCTTACAAGGTGGGTAGAACCCAAAGAACTTTATGACTGCTTTCCGCCAAGTGGTATAACTATACTCTGGCTGATTAGCTATTGAATTCCATTGTGGTACCGGTGTAATGACTAAATAAGGCTTATACCTCATCCTAATCCACCACTCCTACATTTCTAGAATAATTTTATAGAGATCCTTGGCCCTTTTCAGTGACCAACAGAGGTTAGTGGGTGAAATCACCTCCTTTTTCTTCTAATGTTCTGTAATAAGTTGATACCTCACTTGAAAAGCAAGGAAATTAACATTGAACATTGGGAGTGCTTTCTCCCTGAAACTCTTCACACATATTCTCATTTTTCTAAATATATGCCAACCAACCGTAAATAGTATAATTGAGACAAAATTCTATTAAAAAACCTAATGGGGGAAAGAATATCAAGCTTCATTAAGATACCTATATTCGATTTTGCTTCAACAAATGTTCCCCTCTATTCCCTCCATTTGTATTGGTGCCTTACTGTAGAAATAAATTTCCTTAACTGCACTTCACCCACATAAATTTATGAGAATTTCAATATGCTCAAGAAGAAGACACTTGTGAACATAAAATTCACAGAGTAAAGTATTTTCAACATCACTTCCTGGTGTGTATGCACCGACAAATTTCATGTCATCATCAAACTCTATATCTTACATAGCACATGCTCTAGAGATATGCCATTTTAGGAATTTCTCTTTATAAAATAGTGCATAAAAATTAGATGGGGGTCTGCATGAAAGAACATGATCATATAACTAACAGATAATATCAACATTCTCTTTAAGTATGTTGTTTTCTTTCTTCAAAGCCTTATTCTCATAATCAACTACTCTGATCCTATTACATTCCTCCATCCACTTAACCATTCCTTTCAATAGAATAATTTGAGGGAACACAAAGTTTGTCTGAGTTGTTTCCTCTTTAGTGACCACAAGCTTTGTTTCCTTCCTATTTTCTTGCAAAGCTGCAAGGGATGCATTGAGCTCATTTGTCTTGGCTTAAAGGGAGTGGATTTTTTGTTATTCTAAGGAATGTTGGAGTAGAAAGAGTTTACTCTCCTTTCTACTATATAGTCTGATGTAATTGTTGGATCTTATTATTTTTATGAACATCTAACTGGGAGAAACTGGACTCCTTAGCTTCAACAAGGAGTTGGAGATGTGTATTTCTCTCATGAGTAGTTGTAGCTCAAATTGAATTTTAGATAGTGATAATACTTGTTGCATGATTGTGTCAGAGTCGGGGGAGAACTAGGTTCTCCTTCCACCATAGGTGCCTTGTCTTTTTCTACCATGGGTGTGTCTATAACAGTGGTTGGGGTGTGCTCGAATTCTTTATCAGTAATAGGAAGATAGGTTGACATAGATTGAGGGGGAGATACAAGTCATATCTTGAGTAGAGTTTGCATAATGGCCACTGCTTTTTATTCTTCTAGAGAAGGAACAACTTCGGTTGGGGTTTTATTGAGGGAATGATCATCCCTAGATATCTTAGGGCATTTCTTAGGTCATTCTAAAGTGGAGGGATCTCTCTCTAGGATCAATCCAAACTCTAGGGAACACTTCTTCCAAAATTTCAACCACTTGTTAGGGAAATGCCTCTTCCTAACAAATTGATGTTTGCAAATTAAATGTATTAGGCCCTGGAATTTTAGGCAAGAGGTACCCCAACAAAATTTCTCTATGGTCGAGAAAACAGGATAATATAAAAAAATGAGGAAAAATTATTTTTTGTTGAGGTTTACTTTGGCCATGGCAAAGGTGTATCCTAATTCTTAACACAAGCCCGAAAATGATCTCATATTTTCCTTCATAGGTGAAATATTTGATTATCAATTTAGCAACTTCTTCCTAAGACTCAAGGAGAGTATTTCTTTAAAACCTTTTTCCTTCCCCCTATTATATACCACCAATTCCAATTTTTAATTTTTACCAAATGAAAACATTTTAATAATTTCATAATACAATGTCCTAGTACTGACAATGTACACAATTTTTAGGAATGCAATTTTTTGAATGTAATTTTCAAGATACCTTGGAATGGAGAAGCCATCCCTTTTTATAGCATTGTGGATTGATATTTCATCTCCCTCCTATGATTTTTTGTTTCCATATTCCACTTGTGACCTTTCGTTTTCCATTAAATTAAGTATTTCTCTTATAATTTTGAGAAAATACTTTTACAATTTGAAATTAGGTCACTTAAATGAATAGGAAAAAATACAATGATGAATCCCACTGAAGAATTAGAAAGGAGAGAGAAGAAAGATGGAGAAAGAGAGAAGCAAGGAAAAGTTGAGACACGCAATTAAGAAACCTCCTGCTATGATGAACCCCACTGAATCATGTCTCTTGATGGTGGATCTCTGGAATGAATTTAAACTCTTCTTTGTGGTGCCTGAATTTTTCTTGTTCTTTCCAGTTCAATGGCACATTAGTCTTTAAGATCTAAAAATCTTTTGGCTATAACATACTAGGAAAAGATTTGTCTATTATGCCAAATATCCTCTCTTAAATCGGAAGCAATCTCCTCTTGAATGTAGAATAAAGGTTTTGGTATTTCAAGTAGAGTATTTCTGGTGAATGGCCATGAGTTTTCCCTTTTATGTCGTATAGTGTTCCAACTTGTTTCTGAGCACAAATTGGATGTCTCAAGACCTCTCATGAAGGATGCACAGACCCATTTGAGATATGAAATCACCTTGAAACCATGAGAGGGTGGAAAATAATAGGGATATGAGTTGTGCAGAGGTGATAACAAGTTTCTGCAACTGAAGCTGAAAACTGTTATTTTTAGAAATCAGGACCCCGGGATTGCTATTTCAAGCAAGTTACTTTTTTCACCTTATCACTAGCACTGAGGTGTTTCTTTCATGTTCCAAGATTTTTGTAGGTACTTGGGGGTCAATTTAGAGTAATTTTCCAGTTTTGGAAAGTTTCTTTTTTATTTTTGATTTTTTGTTTTTGGATTTTTTGACCACGTGTCCCCTAGTTTTTTGATCTGAAATATTTTCAATGTTTGTTCTTTTTGAGGGGTTTGTCATTTTTTGGAAAATTACTAAAAAATGGAATGTATGAACCAGAGGCACTTTCTATTTTTAGAATATGAAAATCGCTATGTCGGATTTACAATAAAATTGCAGATTCTTTATGGTTTTTTTAATTTGGATGTTCTGTACAAATTTTCAAGGTAAACGGCTTCTCGGATTTGTAAAAAATGAAGGAAGAATGCCCTAGGGAACATAATTTAAAATGGATTCCATTTGAAATTAGGGATGTATTTCTATGTTTTTTTTATTTTTATTCTTTAAGGTGCATTTGGATGAGAAAATTTTTTCTCCAAGTTTCACTTAGATTCGATCACCTGTTCATTAGTTACAAGTAATTCTTTGTTTTTTTGCTTTAAGGTTTCTAGGAGGTTCTTGATCATGAAACTTTCTTGAAAAACACTTATTTCTTCTCTGTAGCAACATGGAAGGTTGTAGGAATGATGTTGGAGGAAATGGAAATGTTTTGGAAGTAGTATAAATGGAGGAGAGGAAGATATCTTGACAGTTGGAGAAAATATGTGCAATGCGTGCAGGAAGAATGGAAGCAGCTTAGTGGCAACCCGATAGTTAGAAAAAATTTACATATTTTCAATAGATGGGAAGGAGTGAAATTTTTTGCACCAATTACACCAATTTTTTCATGCACTTGGTGTAAAAAAATTGCACACCCAATCCTATTTTTCCACTTGGGAAACATGTGATTGCACGGAGGTGAGGGCTAGGAGAAATGAGGCCTAGAGGGCTAAAATTCACAAAAGGGGCTATACTAGGTCCATATTGGGGTCTATAGGTCTAAAAGGGAGGGGGGCACAATTTTATTGCACCATCGGCACCAAATTTTTAGTGCATTTGGTGCAAAAAACTGTGGCACTCTCCCATTGGTTGGATTTCCAACTCAAAAAATGACTAACTACTGAAACTTGTGGAGCAACTTTGTCATGCGCATAACTTGAGCTCCCAGACATATTTTCCACACAATTATTTATATGAAATTTTATGTAATATTCATTTTTATAACGATGGTGATGATATAATACCTTTATTCTTCCTACAACGTCATGAAATTTCCCCATTTTGATCAAGATCGTCAGTTGTCACTTCGAATAAAGAGATCTTATTAAAAGCACCAAAGGTTTGTGAAAAACATGATAATTTTAACTTTTAGATGATTCTATTAGATTTATAATGAGTATTTTTATCCTCCTAACTCCTTACAGAGCTCCTGGAATCATTCGTTGAAGATCAGGTACCTATTTTGACTGACTTCTCCCTGGAGCTTAGAATGGGTCACATGGGGTGACTGAGGGCCTAAGAGGGAGTGGGCACATTTTATTACAACAGAAATCCCTTCAAATTTTTTCACAATCCATATCCCTAAAATATAGGGACTTCATGGCATGAAAACTAGTTCATTTAAAACTAGATTTTTCAATGATCATTTCCTCCAATTTTCACACGATTTCACCCACGAGCAACCTTGAGAAGTGAAGAGGTAGATTGCTTCCTTTTTCACTTTTGTTATTCATGTGACAGGGAATAATTCTGATGAAAAATCACTCCCTCTATATCCCTAAAAATAGGGACTTCATGGTGCGTAAACTAGTTCACACAAAACTAGATTTTTCAATAATCATTTCCTCCAATTTTTCATGTGATTTTGCTCACGAGAACTTTGAGATGTGAAGACGTAGCTTTCTGAATTTTTCACTATTTTTATTTATTTGATAGGTAATAATTTTGATAAAAAATCAGTCCTTCATATCCCTAGAAAATAGGGTTACTTCATGGTGTGAAAAACTAGTTCACCCGAAACTAGATTATTTCAATGATCATTTCCTCCAATTTTCGCGTGATTTCTCCCACGGGAACCTTGAGAATTTAAGAAGGTAACTTGTTTTATATTTTGATATAGTTTCATGGCATTAATTATTAGTATTATTTTATCTTCTCTCTAATTATTCCATGCAGCTGAAGCAAGATTTTCTAAGGTGGAGAGATGAGGGGGCTAGAAAAATGTGCGCAGGGGCTTAAATGGCAAAATGAGGCTTAGAGGAGGTCATTTTTAGATCCATGGGCATAAATAGGGTAGGGGAGAATTTTATTGCACCTTTTTGCACAAAAAATTTTGGTTCACTTGGTGTAAAAAAGTTCACTCCATTGCTATTGGTTGGTTTCCTAGCCCAAAATTTGGCTAACTATTTGAACTTGTGCCTTGGGAGAGTGACTTGTTGGGACCATAACTTGAGTTCTTGGAGGATTTTTTTGATGCAATTTTATATTTTTCCACCTGGAAATTACCTTACAAATCTATACAGTTTGTATTCTCATCTCCTGATTCATCCATTTGATCCCTATAACCTAGGATTTTTGTTCTAGCTCCAAGGTTGTGTATGAGAAACACTGGATGTGGACATAATGCACCACGGTGTTGTTATGAAGAATATGATTCCACCATATTATACAGCTTTGAAATTTAACTTTTGGATTATATTTTTTTTAACTCTTAACCTCCTTTCGGATCTCCAATAATCACTTCCCGAAGCTGGAGTAGCTTTTTTTTGCCATGTGCACTACATAGGCCTCCAAGACCCACTTTTGCTGAACTTGCTCCATAACTTGTGATATTTCCCAAAACCTTCCAAATATGATTAAAAAATGTTCTTGTATATCCAATACACCTTATTGATGATTTTTGGCATTTCGTTTTGTTTAATGGGTTCGCACCATCCTAGAGAAGACTCGAGAATAGACCTTTCCCAAGCTTGTTTAAAAATCATGTCTTAATGAATCTTACTTTGAAAGCTCATGTACTAACTTAATACCCCTAAATCACCTATAGGAACACTTACTTAGGGATTAGGGTGATATGACGGAGGGATTAGAATGACCTTTTAGTAAAAATTTGGGGGTAGAGTATGGTTGTCATGCTTGAAAATTGGGAATTTTTCTTATTGCACTTTTACATGACAACAACTGACTCTAGCTTGGGGGACATGTTGCGGTTCGAGCACAACGAGGACATAACATGAGAACTAAAAAATATCCATTCCAATTTACATATCAGGTCCTTATTCCGTTGGGCTTTGGATTCATCAAAAATATATGCTATGTACAGCTTGTTTTAATTTAACACACACACACATACACAAGGGAAACACACAAAAAAGGGGAAAAAGAACATGCAACTGAGGAGAGGAGACTATTGTTATAGGGGGAGGGATATTTACAGATCCTGGGAGAGGACTATACACATACTCAGTAAATGATCTACGAGAATTACATGCCATCATGGAATAAAGGAATAAAATGTCATGATTGAAACATGAAAATTGTTATCTAATCAAACCATGCTTTTTTGATAGATTCATATGGCTTTAGAAGAAGAAGGATGAAAATAATTTCATCTTCATACTCATACTATACAGAGAACATTCTTTCATTTAGTGAGTCCTTTTTTATCTTCTCTGAGCCCTTGTACCTTGATGTTTCCTCTTGAAACCTTGCGATCATGATACACTATTCCAATGTCTTCAAGAGTGGGAAAAAAATTTCCTCTTTGAATTTCCACTTTAAATCACCTCTTAAATCAGCAAGTCACTCGGGAAAAGAGAGGAAAAACATATTTTCTTCCCTTTTCAACAACTTTTTCTAATGTCCCACTCTGTTTACTCTGAGCATATTCTTTCTAGAACAAGTTCCAAATCATTGACATGGAGGTCCTCATAATCTTCGAGGGATTATTGTAGCATGGAAATGTGTTCAATACATAATGGATCTTGGGGGGTGAGTGCAAACTGATTTTTAATATTTTCACAAGAATCATGCACTTTTTCACTTTTTTTAACTAAATATCTTCAATGCAAATCAGCTCAGCATTTTACTTGCTATCTTCCTCCATGGTAGGGATTTTTTCTTCAAGATTAATAATATTCAAAGAATATTCTATAACCTTCCTTCTTTTACACTCACGAACCTTTTCGCACTATGCGAAAGAAAAAGACATGCTTTCATACTCACTCTTTCCAAGGTAGACACCAAGTTCATTCATTGGATTTGTCTCGGTATCAAAAATTGGTGTATCAAAGAGAGAAACACAAAATTATTCATACTTATCTTACATCTCCATAGTACGAGTCAAGAGTTCAAGACGGATTTGAGGATCTTTAGTTTCTTTTGTAAATTTCATGATGTCTTGCATCGATGGTTCTTCTGAGTTCACCATAGGTTAATCTTCAACCTTATTGGAATAATATTCATGTTTTACCTCTAGGAGATGATTGAAAATTTGGTCCATATATGCCCATGATTCATTTAAAACATCCTCATTCACTTCTTCCATGTTTTTTGTTGCGCAAGATTCATTTTCTTACAGGCATGAGCATACTTGATTCATGACACCTTCTGACAAGGACAAGAGGTCCAAGCTTCATGGGAAGGGCAATCCTTCAAGCTCAAAATCCACATCATCCTCTTCTTGGTAGGAAACATTGAACCATGTTGTGGCGGCACTATGAGAAGAATTTTCAGCTACATCTTGGTAATTTATTACTGAATCATCTTGCTTATATGGACGATGGAAGACTTCATATTCACTGTGCTGATTATTCTGATATTTGGGTGAGAATAGGTTGTTCTCGATCTATTCATTCTCATCATTTTCAAAAAAGAAGTGGGACTCTTCCATTTGATAATCCATGATTGAATCCGGAAGGGGATTTGACTCTTCAACTATTTCCATTTATTCATTCAACATTTCTACATCACTCGAAGAATTTAAATAGGAAGGAAGATTGTCCATGGCCATTTTGAATTTATCCTTTTGACTCTGGGATACATGATAGATCTCTTGCACTTCTTCACAAATCCCCATTCCATCATTAATTGGAAGATCAAAATATGAAAGGATATTTTCAATTATTAACTTGGATTGTTCATTTTGTGCTTCTTCATCATTGGTGGAGTCTTCAAAAATAATTAAATCATCCATTATGCAGAAATAATCTTCCTCTATTGAACATATTATTCCTCTAATGGGTTGTGCCTCAAGCCAAAAACAATTTTGGAATGGTGGTTTCACCTCCATGTATCTTTCATCATCTTCAAAGGTGTTTCCTATATTTTTTAGTGGAGGGTTCAAGGATGATTTCTTCTTTGGGAGAATCCAAGAATCTTCTAGGGACAAACACCTTGTAGTGCAAATAATCATCAAGATCTTCTTGTGTCTCTTCATCCTTGATAACACAAAGTGATTCAAGGTTTTCATACCTTATTTGTAGAGATAAAGCACACCTCCAAATTTCATGATAGACCTAAGGGTCATAATTTCCTTCTATTATGCTCTAGATTCTTTCCAAATACTCTCTTTTCAACATATTCATTTCTCCATAACTATATGTAATGAATTCATTAAGAGAGTGGTATAAAAAAGGAAATGTTCTTAATTTTATAATGAGTTGTGTGAGATTGCAAAAATATTTTCCAATGGCTCCTTCGCCATCATCTTCCATAGGATAAATATCCTCTTCTTTTCCTTTGCTATGGAGTGCTTCAAGCTTCACATACATTTATTGTAGATCATTGGCATATTTTAGAACTTCGAGGTAAGTGCAGGGATCAAAATATCCTTGTACAATACTCACGACTCTTTCCATGTACTCAATTTTCAAGAATTCCATCTTGTCATTTCCATATGCAAGGAAATCATCCCAAGGGAGGTTGATGAAAGGCATGTATCCAATCTTTTCATTTAGCTTTGTAATATTGCAAATATTATCTCCAGCAAATCCTTCATCTCCATTGACTTGATACATCATATTGTACCTTCTCTAGCTCTTTTTCATCAACCTCTTGCATTCTGGATTTTTGGCCACAATAATTACCAGTTTATTTCCTTTAATAAATCTCCGTGAAAATTGCAGCCACAAGGATTTGATGAAAAAATCTTCAAAAGTAGAAAATTTTCTTATTCTACCTCATCTTTCCTTGATCTTTAGAGCCATGTAACTACTTGAAGAAAGAGACCCTTTTTTCATCTTAAAATTTTCCTCTTTGCAAGCGTTGGTCGAGAACCATAGCTGATCAACAATCTTCATTTCTGGGTAGGATTCTTCATCCTCATTGTCACTCATTGGTACTTCACTCAAATCTTGAAATTTCTTCATCGTGCGGGAAACGAACATGACGGGGATTCATTCCTTGATGGATTTTCCTTCAAAAATGATTTTCTTTTGAAATCTAAATTTTTTTAATGTATACTTTTTTTTATTTTATGGGTGGAGATCTTTTTGGGTGCACTTAGGCAAATATCTCCCTAGCAGAGTTGCCAAAAAAAATTCATGAGAAAATTTATCCGTATGAAAAATCACACATCTCCACCAATTTTCATGGGGCTACGCCCCTCTTTATCAAATTTTACAGCTCCCATTATTGAATGTAACTAATCCTAACCCTATCTAAATGTTGGGGGTGGCCAAATTGGCTAGGGATCACACAAGAACACTCCACTAAACCTGTAGTAAATTTCTTGTAGGAGGTACAAGGGAGGAAATTAAAGCGGTGAGGGGAAAAGAGAGAAAGTAGGTAATGAATATTACTAACATGAATAGATTTCAAAGCTCACACCCAATAACTGGAGTAGTTCACCATTCAATATAGAGGAAAGAAACAATCAAGCTAGCGGGATCGATGAGTCAAAACAAAAAGTCTTCAAATTAACTTACCAAAGATACACATCTCTTACATCACTATACTTGCAAAGGTCATAAAAGAGGAAGTGGAAGAAAAGCAATATGCTTATAAAATTATGCTTATTACGCCATATATGAGAGGAAACCATGCATACAAAATTGCACACATTCATATATCTTGGAAAGTAGAAACTTTATTCCTTGATTGAAATTTACACAAGTTATATAAAGCAAAGGAAAAGAAGAAATCATATAGAAGAAGTGTAGCTTTATTTCATGTATATGGATGACACAAATTCTAACAACATATTACAATCCACTATTGCTAAAAAGTACAAAATTTTCAGGAATGAATTTTTTTAAATGTAATTTTCAGGATCCCTTGGAATAGAGAAGCCATCCTTTTTATAGCATTGTGGATTGATATTTCATCTCCCTCGTGTGATTCTTCATTTCCATATTCCACTTGTGACCTTTTTTTTCCATTAAATTAAGTATTTATCTTATAATTTTTAGAAAATACTTTTACAATTTCAAATTAGGTCACTTAAGTAAATAGGAAAAAATACAATGATGAAGCCCAATGAAGAATTAGAAAGGAGAGAGAACAAAGAGGGAGAAAAAGAGAAGGAAGGAAAAACTACTACACCTCATGAAGAAACCTCATGCTATAATGAACCCTACTAAATCATGTCTCCAAATGGTGGATATCTAGAATGAATTTAAACTCCTGTTTTTAGGGCCTTAATTTCTCTTTCTCTTTCCAATTCAGCAACACATTACTCTTTAAGATCCAAAACTCTTATGGCTATGACATACTGGGAAAATATTTTTCTGTTATGCCAAATAGCCTCTCTTAAATTTGAAGCAATATCCTCTTGAATGTGGAATAAAGGTTTTGGTCTTTCAACTGGAGGATTACCCGGAATGGCCATGGGTTTTCCCTATTACGTCGTACAGTGTTTCAACTTGCTTCTGAGGACAAATTGGATGTCTCAAGACCTCTCACAAAGGATTCACAGAATTTTTTGAGATATTAAATCAGCTTGAAACCATGAGAGGGTGGAAAAAATCAGTGATACGAGTTGTTGCGGAAGTGACAACAAGTTTCTACAACTAGAGCCGAAAACTACTATTTTTAGAAATCAGGACCCTGACGCAGCTATTTTTAGTAGGTTATTATTTCCAACTTGTCACTAGCACTAAGGTGTTTCTTTCATGTTCCAAGCTTGTTACAAGTACTTGGGGGAAATTTTGATCACTTTCCATTTTTTGAAAGTTGTTTTTTGCTTTTTTCTTTTTGCTCTTTTTTTACCCGCATGCCCTAGTTTTCGATCTGGAAGATTATCAGTGTCTGTTCTTTCAGAGAGGTTTACTATTTTTGGAAAATTACTAAAAATTGCAAGTGTGAACCAGTGGCACTTGCTATTTTTAGAATCTGAAAATCACTGTGTCCAATTGATGAGAAAATTTTAGATTCTTTTTGGGTTTTTTATTTGGATGTTCTGTACAAATTTTCAAGTGAAACCACTTCCCAAATTGATGGTAACTGAAGGAAGAACACCCTAAGGCACATAATTTCAAATAGATTCCATTAAAAATCAGGTACATCTTTTGATGTTTGGTTTTTTACAGCTTCAAGGCGTTTGGATTTGGAAAATTTTCTCCAATTTTTTGTTGAGATTCGATCACTGGTTTATTAGTTACAATCAATTCTTCATTTTTGTGGGTTAAGGGTTTCTAGCAACTCTTGATCATGGAAAATTCTTGAAAACCCTTTCATTATTCACTGTAGCAACATGGAATGATGGAGGAATTATGTTGGAGGTGATGGAAAAAAAATTTAAGTATCATCAATGGAGGAGAGGAAGAGATCTCGACGGTTGGAGAAAAATTATGCGTGCGAGTAGAAAGAATGAAAGCAGCTAGTGGCAGCCCGACAATTAGAAAAAATTACATATTTTCAATAGATGGGAAGGAATGAACGTTTTTGCACCAATTGAACCAAAATTTTGGTGCACTTTTTGTAAAATAAAATCACCCCATTCCTCTTGGTCCACTTGGCAACAAATGATTGCATCAAGTGGGGGCTAGGAAATGAGGTTTGGGGGGCTAAAAGTCGTAAAAGGGACTAAATTGGGTCATATTGAAGTCCATAGGCCTAAATGGGATGGGGAACATTTTCTTGCACCATCTACACCAAATTTTGTTTTGCATTTTGTGCAAAAAAGTTTTCCACTCTCCCATTGGTTGGATTTCTAACTCAAAAAATGACTAACTGTTGGAGCTTGTGAAGCAATTTTTTGAGCGCATAACTTGAGCTTCCGGACATCTTTTCACAAACTTATTTATATTAAATTACATGGAAAATTCATTTTTATCACAATATTGATGATACAATGCCTTTATTATTATTAAAACTTCATGAAATTTCCCCATTTTGATCAGGATCACTAGTTGTCCCTACAAATAATGAGATCCCTTGAAAAAAACCCAGGGTTTTTGAAACCTTATATAATTCCACCTTGTAGATGATTCTATTATATTTCCAATGAGTATTTTTTACCTCCTAACTCCTTACATAGCTCTCAAAATCATCCGCCGAGGATCAGGTACCTATTTTTACAGCCTTCTCCCTAGGTCTAAGACTGGGTCGCATGGGTGAATGAGGGCTTAAGAGGGAGGGTGGAGAATTTTATTACAATATAAATCCCTCCAAATTTCCACACCTTAAATATCCCTAAAAAATATGGACTTTATGGTGTGAAAACTAGTTCATGCTAAACTATATTTCTCAATGATCATTTCCTCCAATTTTCGTGCGATATCACCCACGGGAACCTTGAGAAGTGAAGAGGTAGCTCACTTACTTTTTCACTATAGTTCTTAATGTGACAAGGTATAATTCTGATAAAAAATCAGTCCTCCGTATCCCTAAAAAATAGGGACTTCATGGTGCAAAAACTAGTTCATGTGAAACTAGAATTTTCCTTAGTGTTTTATTAGTAATAGACATATGTGTTTGGTCAAAAACAAAGTGGAAATGACTAAGGAAAGTAGGGTAAAACTCTCATATACATTACAAATTCAAATTCTCCCCTTGTACTCCATTTTATTAGTTTGACCTAGTTATTAAATTTTATGAGTGGGATGTCAATTCTTGTTGATGCATGATAATGATGGGTTTCTTTTCACTTTTCCTTAGATTCCTTATTTCTTTGGGTACTAACATATTTACCTTAGATTGCATAGTTATTTTTTTTATAATAAATTTTGGGTCTAATATCCCTATATTTTGTGAATGTTTTAGTGTTTTTTTTTAATTTTATACTGCATATATTTACAAAGAGAGTCGTTTTCTTATCTTCTAGGTGACTAATATACTAGTGTGAGATCCATTATGTCATTTAATTGATAAATATGGACGGTGGGGCCTGATGAAACTTACCTTAATGGAGGGATCATTAACCCCGCCATATGGTTATGGTATTTAGCTTATATATGAGGATTATTATTTATTCTTGATAAATTATCTCGTGATGATCTTCACATAATTAAGGAACTCATTCCTTGGTTTTAGAAGAATGAATTTCAATTTATTTATTTATTTATCAGCCATTACTGAAGTAATATTATCTAGGGATGGTGTATTGTAATTGAAATGGAATTATCAGTATTATAATGTTGGTTATATTATATCCTTAAGGCTCGTGTAATTGTAATCTTGTTTATAAACTGGTTTCATTATAATATATTAGTTGTAAAGATATGAATGATAAATTGATGATCTCTAAGGGAGCCTAGTATCTGTGAATGATGTATTCATCTTTGAATGTGTAGCGTATAGGAAATATAAAACTAATTAAATAAGGGCATTGTTCATAAACTCAAATTATCACACTTTTGTTTTTAAATGTATAAAAGCATATAGATTAATTCTATATCATTTAGTGGAACTTACAGATATAAAAGTGGTTTTATTTGTATTTACTCACACTACACATGGATTTGTAGACACAAAATCACGCACTTGGGTACATTTCTAGCTCTTAAAAGCATACTTGCATTTACATGATTCCAAAGCAATAAAACTAGTAATTGAAAAATATATTTGGCCTCTTTACTTTGTTTCTTGTGTTATATTTTTTCTTACACACCCTACAACCCAATCGGTATTTTATCAATTTATCTTTTATTTCTTCAGATACCAGTAACTAGCTAAGATAATAGCGCCCCGATGTTCCTATCCCCTCTAGGAACACTTGACCCCGTTTTCTATTTTACTCGCTCCTTTTGGGTATATTTTATCTTTTTAGCATCCTTTTCACTTATGGGTCATCCTTCCATTTTTCAATTACAAAATTCAAACAAAGGAATTTTATAAATAGATAGTTATGTGTTCAAAATAAAGGAAAAAGAACTAAGAATTACTACTATCACCTAAGCTTGCATCCAAAAGGCACCTAAAGCACTTTAAAGCATTAATCTAACACCCATTCAAGGGACAAGGGATTGCATACTCTGCATTCTATTCCATCCACACATTTTCATATTTTACCAAATCTATCCCGTTATCAAGTGAAACTTGCACATGGGAATCATAAGGCATAATTTCTACACACACGACACAAGAATTACATGGATCCTGAGACTGTATTGTAACACTCGATTGTAAGTTTTCTCTCAAGATGCGACTACTGAGGTCAGTTCAACTCCCCATTATGCATCTTTTTTTTAAAAAATTGATGTGGTTTGTGGACTTTTACATGTTAATATCTATTTAACAGGTTACAGGTACCTTTGGCATTTAAAGAGATAATATCATGCGATCAACGGGTAATAATTGTGACACTCTTATGACATAGTGAAAATAATATTCTGAGCATCTGTGCAGTCACCAATGCCCAGGTGACCTTGTCCAACAATGGGTTCCCATATCCAGGATTATCTATGAGCTCTAAAATTTATACTAAGCAGTAAAAACACTCTTCCAAGTTTATTCATCAATTTTTCCCAGTTTAGATCAATTCCAGATCGAGCATAAATAAGATAAGTATTTTCTTCTATCTCTTGCTCTTAGGGTTTTATATTCAAATCTTAGTTTACTTATGCCATTTCTATATTTGAGCATTTATACATCATTTATTTCAGTAGTTACTTTATAATACTTGGATTTAATTAATTCAAATTCAATTAAATCATTTTGGATGAACCCATCACTCAAATCCCACCTTCTCTCTATATTTTTCTTTTTATGCCCATCACTCATAGTGGTTGTTTCAGTTCCTTTGAGTGCATTGAACTTCCTCCCTCTCTTAGAAAATATTCTAAGTCAATGGATAATATCTAAGTCAATGGATAAATCTGATAACCCCTTTGCTAACTCACATAATGTTCCTTTAAAATACATTCAAACCTCTTATAGTAATAAATCATATGGTGAGGACACTAATGTTGATCAAGAACAATTAGAAAAGCTTACTAAAGTCTGTCAAGCATGTGTGTACCAACCCTACACATATTCTGCATATTCTCAATGTTGTACTTATTGCCAAACACTCTTGAGATGATGTTTATGTGCCCCTTGTAGGATCTTCTTCGGTTTCCATGTCCTCCACTCAACCCCTTCACATTCCTACTTCCATTCCTACTTCTAATGACTCCTCCCCCTTTATCTTAATGCTTCTAATACATAACCAAGTTCCTCTTCCATCACCCATGACCTAGCTTCATTATACCAGGACCTACAAGTTAAAATTCGTCAACTACATCAAACTACTTCACACTATTCTCAATCTCTTGAATCCTTCTTTCTCCTTCATACTCCTTTTGCACCCACCATTTCTACTTATTCCCTTCCTCCTAACTTCATCACCCACTAAGCTTCCCACTTTCAATGGCCATGTTGACCCTCAAGAGAATCTTAGATATTTTCATGTGGCATGTCTTGATTATGTGTATGATCATGCATTACTAGATAAGTTATTTCCTAGGAGCCTTCAGGATTATGTTATGTGTTGGTTTTATGATCTACCTTTTCATTCAGTAAAATATTTTACGCATCTAGCTAATGCTTTTCTGTCTCACTTTTCAATCAATATTGGCACTAATATCTCTTATTCACAACTCTCTCAAATTAAGCAAAGATCTAAAGCATCTAGCGTATTATGCGTTATGTTATGAGAACAACCTAATTAAGATGACCCAATGTCCTTGTTGATTCTGAATTTTAGGATCTTTTTGTTCAAAAGTATCTTACCACAAATTTAGGAGAGTGTAATATTTGATACCTCTCCTTCATTTGATCAATTGTGACATATGCTTAAAATACATGAGGGTCAAATTCCTCTCTATGGGAAAATTAATATATCATGATGCTTCATCATCTTCCTCTAATAAGTTTTAGGCTAAAGCAACATTCAAGAAATCTCTTAAGTCCACTAAAGCAAAGGCAACTGGCAATGTCATCTCTCCTCCTGAAAAACTTCAATGAAAACCTCCAAAGTATAATTTCACCAAGTTACCCTATGCACCTAAAATTTCTATTACCTCAACTCATCGAAAGCAATCTAATTACTCTTCCACCACCACTAAATCCTTATCCATCTTACCCCCGTGGACTGTAATTATGATGAAAATTCTAAATGAGACTATCATAAATGTATTGGGAACTCTACTAATCATTTTTTAAAACTCATACATCTCATTCAAAATCTTATTGACAATAATTAACTTGAGCTCCCTGATCCATCTTCTTCTAAGCTAGTCAACGATAATACAAAGCTCAAAATCTTTAATGACCCTTTTCCTAAGAATAAAACACAAGCTCTTGATTCTTACACTAATCATACCTATCAAGATGTGATCCCTCCTTAATCATGGCCTCTTGAATTCCTTTTCACTTCTACTAATGTAGCACCACCAGCTATTTCATTTTTAGATCACGATTATCATGTTGCATTCACTTCTGACTCACTGCATATCAATGCTTTTATTATTTCATACACTGTTAATAACACTATGATATATCTAATGGATCCTATTAGTGTGTGATCAATTCCAATTCTTATGGCTATCAATTGTGCAATATCTTCTATCACATATGTAGTTTGTAATTCATTTGACTACATCATACTACCCATGTTACAGTTGGGCCTCTTTCCATGCTTGTGTCATTCGTTGTGGCATCTTCAATCGAAGTCTATGACATTCTCTTAGGTCTTCCTTGGCTCCGCGTCACTCAAGCTATTCCCTCCATGAATAATTTGAATCTTCAAGCTCATACATAATAAATATTTTTTCACTATTAAAGGCATCCCACCATGCACACCATTACCTCTACCTCCTCTTGATGACACTATTCCACCAACTCTAGCATCTAGGCCTCCTAAGCCTCTCAAATATAAGACACATTCTGCACCTAGGTCTCTTATTTACGTACATGACCTACTTCATGACCTTGTCACTCCCATCGGTCCATTATGCCAGCTCATCAGCCTCATTCCCCTACTTAGGTATCCCCTTCACGTAGGTTATCACCGCCTCCTTCACCACATAGGTATTATTCACATACACGACATTTCTCTCATACTCCACTGATCTCATATAATTGTCACATGCCTTTGTCTCCTTGAAGATCATGTGGAGGAAATTTTCCCTTCACTATCATCGGATAGCCTCCTATCCTTCTTACACTTGGGGGAATCACACTTTCTTCCCCCCTTCCCATCACTATCATTTTTTGTCTAATGTATACTATCAAACTTTGTGTTTCCGTGCCTCACACAATGACTCCTTCTCACATGCACTCTCATACCCTTTGATACAAACCTTGTATCATCATATTACCTTATGATGCACTTTAGATTTCATAGTTCATACTTGACAACTGAGGGTCTATAATTTGAAATGAACCTCACCTCATCATTCAACTTTTCACGCTCTTATGCTTCATGATGCTATCTTTCTAGCATCATATTATCATACAAACCATTTCCTAAATGACGCACTCTTGTTATATGGTTCATTCTTGACTGTTGAGGGGGATTTTATAAATGAACCTCATTTCATACACATTTTTTGGGGGGATACTAATTCTCCTATCATCTTCACACATTTGCATACCATCCCATCCCACTCATACACTGCATTTGCATATCTCGGTTATACTTACTCTTGCTTGCTTATACTACCTACATGTTGACATAGTTTTCTTATTATGCTAGTCAGATACTCGGTATGTCATAATTTTTCTCTATATACACACATGTGCGTTCAATTGGTCTCTAGTGAGTGAATGCATATTTTTTTTAATATATTTTCACATGTTTGCAATGATGCTCAGCATTGTATCCTTTTCCAAGTCCCATCTGAGGATCCTTGGGGCGTATCTACTTTTTCTACTATCACATACCTCATAGGTGTCTATTGCTACATTTTTTACTATGTTCTCATTTCTATAACATTACTTTACATTTCAATGAGTTATACACACTCATGGACATACTATTTATCTTTCTAACTCATGCTAATGGGTGCTTCATGTGTAGCATTTACCTTGCAGGACTACATACAACCATGGCTATTTGTCTTATACATTTTTCTTGTCATTGTTTTCCATAGTGTATGTTATTTTTTGTGGGCTATGCTCTTATGTCTTGTGTGATCACTATTGGTAAGCTTTTGGCTGCTTTGAGTCTTGATTATCTTGTGACATTGTGAGTCGATGTCCCATGTTTGAAACCCTCTTTTCATAGTCTATCTTGTCTTCACACTTGATTGTTACATTATTTTTTATTGACATGTTTTCTAGTGTTTATGCTAACACTTGTATACTAGCCCACAATGTTTGCATGTGCCTTGGTTTCTAACATGAACATACCCTACCCCTTGCAGGGCTGTCCACTTTAGCATAAGCATCAAGTCCTCTCCTTTGGGCCACATTCTCCTATTAACATTGTCGCATGCACCCTAAAAAAAGGGGGAATATATTGGGTGAATAAATCACCCCCCCCATACAGCAAGCTTAGAGATACATCACAGTTCAATATAGGACATGAATAGACCAAGAACATGGTCATAAAATGGCCTAGAATATGACTTGGGTCCTCATCACAACATAGACACTAGTATCCAACATCAGACACTAGCACTTGGGAACCTGTGTCCTCATCCTAGGTGCTAATGTTCATAGGGGCACATAGTATCACTCTTATCATACCAATATACGGTTCAGAGAAGTCCTTCAGAGTCAGTTTTTTCGTAACATGCAGCTGGCCTACAACTACAGACATGCATGTAATATCCTACAATTGGAACTCAATCAGAACAATTGGAAACTAATTCGAGATAATCATGAACTACAATCAAGGATGTACCATATGTAGTTTTGCTTATTGGGTAGATTCATGGAAGGAGAGTAAAATTATACCTCTCTCCCCAACACTTTCTCTTTGGCATGAGATCACCAAAACGAAAATTACTCTTGGCATGAGATTGCCCAAAAAACTCACACTCAGGCATGAGATCACCCAAACAACTCACTCTTGGTGTGAGATCACCCAAAAATTCACAGCTCTTCACAACATTTCTAGGACACATTTCTATCCTTTACACTCTTTTACATTAGGTGTAATTTTTCCTTTACTACTACATTTACACACTTTTACATATTTATGCACAGTCTTTACTCTATATTTCTCATATACATGACTTTGAATACTCCTTATTGCTCTTCTTTTGCAGGTCCTTCCTTAATATGTAACAAGAAGCATCTTAATCAACAAAAATTCAAGTAAAACAACAGGTACAAGCTACATATACACTTCACCCCTTAGGGTAACCTTCCTTTCCTAGTTTCCGTGCTTCACTTTTGCACTCATGTCCACGTTTCACTTGTCCTCTTAGCACACATTATTACACCAAATTCTACATATATGTGGTTATCAAAAGAATGCATCATCTTCTCAACTACTTTATGTTATCAATTATTAACTCAAAAGCATAAAGTGGGGGAAAATATAAACACAAAATCACACACTTGGGTACATTTCTATGTCCTAAAATCATACTTAGCATTTACATGATTCCTAAGTAAGAAAACTAGCAATTGATAATTATATTTGGCCTCTTTTCTTTATGTCTCTTTTTTTCTATTTGGTATTACACACCCTACAGCCTAGTTGAAACTTTAACTGATGTTATATTTTATGGATTCATACACAAATGCCTACCCAAGACAGTAGCACATTGGTGCTCTCATGTCTCGTCCATGAACGGCCCTAACCCTTTTCTTATCTTACTCGCTCTTTTTGGGTCTCCTTTATATCTCCCAGACATATTTTGCACTTATGGGCTCAGCCTTTTAGTTTTCAATTACAAAATTCAAACAAGGGAATCATATAAATACATATGTTATGTGTTTCAAAATAAGGGACCAAGTCACTAAGAATTATTATTATCACCTAATTTTGCATCCAAAAGGCATCAAAATCACTTCTAAATCATCCATCTAGACATCCATTCAAGTGACAAGGTATTCCATAATCTTCATACACAAGATAGAAAGGGAAATTTTTATTTTATTCCATCCACACATTTACATCTTTTAGAAAATATAACCAGTTATCAAGTGTAACTTGTACAAGGGCATCCTAGGGCACAATTTCTACACACTCACAAGAAATACATAGATTTTGAGATATAGTGTAGCACTTGTCAATAAGTTCACTCTTAGGATGAATGTCGAGGTCATTCTGACTCCCCATTCTACATATTTATTTTTTATATTTTATGTGGTTTGTGGTATTTTATAGGTGAATATATATGTTTTAGGTTATAGGTACCTTTGTCATTCAAAGATCGATTATCAAGAGATCAGCATAGAACAACTGTGACACTCTTGTGACATAATGAAAAAAATATTCTGAGAATCTATGTAGTCACCAACATCCAGAAGCATTCTCTGGGGCCCAGTTGTTCATGTCTAACTACCGACACCCGTGTCTAGCATTATCTGTGAGCTATAGAATTTATTTTGAGCATTAACAAAACTCATCCCAATTTGTTCATTAATTTTCCCATTCAAAATCAATTCCATATTGAGCATAAATAAGCTAAGTATTTTCATCGATCTCTTTTTCTTAGGGTTTCATATTCAAATCTTAGTTTTCTTCCGTCATTTCTATATTTCAATATTTATACATTGTTTGGTTCAGTAGTGACTATGCAATACTTATATTAATTAATTCAAATTAAATTAAATTAGGATGGTCTATTGTGTGTACATGTATATATCTATATGGCATTGAATCTATATATTCTATATGGTAGTTTATATGGTGAACCCTTGTGCATTTGAGTGAATCATTTTAATAGCACTCTCTTAATATCTTGACTGTAATTATCTTAGGAATCAAGAAATGAAATGTATTTGAAAGGACTATCTGCATAACCTCTTGAAGATCTCTGGAATGGATAGGGAAGCATGTTTCTCTTGTATAAGTAGAGATGAAAAGTATTTGTGTATTGTAACTTATATTATAAGAATTGTATGAAATACTTTATAAATTCATTTTTTATTATGTATAGTATGTTGGGGTAATAGAATCATGCTTACAATTTCTTATTAACAATGTTCACGTTCTCTTTTATAGTTCATTGATAGAGATAAGAGAAGTTGAATAATCTTGTGTGTATCTTTCCCACTCGTTTGAATAATAGTTGACGGTTTGTGTCAAGTGAGTTAGTAGGAATTTATAATAGCTAAAGTGAGATTGTGCATGACTAAATTTGGATATTTTTATCTTGAGATTCAAGATCCAATTATGTGTGGCATGATGGGTTGACTATTAGTTACAATTATAAATATTTCTCTTGTACTATGTGTAATTTCATATTGTTAATGATAGGGTGGAGGTTATTTTTATATATAGAAATATGAAACTTGTCATATTTACTATGATTAACATAGTAAGTAGTTAGAAGCATACTTTTTTGTGTTATAATGATCATATCTCACCATACTTATGGATCATGTGAGTGACCTGTGATATCCATTTCAATAAAAATAAATGCATTATTAAGTCTATTGACTCGTATTCTTGTATTGAATAGTACTTTTGATTTGGACTATATTAGTGTAAAAAAGTAGCACCCTGGGATATGGCAGTGACAGATCCCTAATTTTTTAGCTAACATTGGGCCATCTCTCAAGATGTGGGACTTACGAACTTTATATGGCCCTATAGAGAAGGTTGGTTCCTCTACTTAATCCTAGCACTAAACTACTTCTAGAACGGAAAATATCAACTACCTAACCCTATCCTAATCATTCCAAGGGACCAAGGAGAGAGAGAGAGAGGGGTTATAAATATGCATGAAATGGAAATCCTAAGGTAAGGGTGGTGGTAGCACCAGAAAAGGGGTTGGAATATCCTTGCTTTGAGGGAGAATGGAAGTGAAAAATGCAACAAGAGAAGTTTACGAGACAATTGTGGAACAAAACTAAGATTCATTTACCACTAGACCTCCATTAAACATAACAACATTTACTTGTCAATTGAAAGGAAATATTCACATAATAGAATAAATAACAATAGAGAGGCAAGTAGATGCAAGAAAATGAGAAAGGGTTGAGAAAAACACCACAATATACCATTTTATTACTCCACAAAGTTGCACAGTCCATTATATTTACAAAATAAAGGCATGATTACATTTGCAACATCCATGTGAAGGCTTAGATCCCAAATGGATGTGAGAAAAAAATTTACAAGAGTTTCCCCTACCCAAAATATCCATCCTTCTGAAATGAGAAGTGCTTACAATATATAGAAGAAAGTGGAGAGTGAGAGAGAACAGAAACCCTAAATTTTCCTTCCACCCACCAAAAAATGTCATTACATGATTTGAAAAATGCACGAGAACCTCTAAAAATAAATTCCCTAATGTCCTTTGGATTGTGGAAGAAGAAATGGGCACCATACTTTATTAATTTTGGTTAATGGACTGCCTGGAAAAGTACTTTTTTCATGCTGGAGAAATTTTTCCTATTTTTTTTCCCACCTAACTTCAATAAAATTAATAAATCCAACTTCATATTTCATATAGGACATCGATACCTTTCCAATGATATAAATTTTACAAAAAATCATGGAGTAGTAGCTCAAAATTTATGGCCATTCTGTAGTGCCCCTCCTAGGACATCGAAAAACACTACCAATCGTGACTTTGAATCTCAGGGTAATTTTTTTTTTTTAGCGTGAAGTTGTTCTAGTTAAGCACTAATACATCCAGTTTTACACCCTTTCTTGATTACTAATGTTGTGTAGCTATTTTAATTTACCTAATTAAAATTGGATTTCACTAGCATGAACAGCGATTTTCACTATTGTGCGATTTATTTTTAACTTATTAGGGCCATAAAGATGAGACTACACCCCTTCTATGTTATTCACTCATTTATCTGGGGAGTTAGAAAAAATGAAGTAAAGTGCCCCCAAAGCCAACTTTTCCCAAATTTACTCATGTTTTCTCACATTTGGATAAGAATTGAACTCTTTTGCATCTAGAATAAGGGAAGCGCACCAAATAACCCCCAAGTGCTCCTAAATCAACTGTAAGTGTACTAAATCATAGAGTTTACCTATTTTTCTCCAAATTCTCCATGAACCACCTGATCAACTGCTCAAGTCCTTTTTTCTCAAGTTATCCCTTTTTACTATGGGTAAAAATGGATAACAATTTTACAACTCACGGGGACATCTATTTGCTAGATGAGTTGACCAATGGCCTTGAAGCGTCCATTGGGCATGGAGTCAGCCTGATAAACATAAAAACTTATCTGAACTCTGAAATCTTGTCCCTAAGCCACTTAAGCACTACTAAACCTAGAATTGATCCATGTTATATTGCTCAATTGACCATCTCATCATAAGAAGACTTCTAAATTGGATTTATGAGAGTGGAAAAAAAATTGAACCTGGAATTCTCTTTTCTCTTTCTCTCTGCAAACGGATCCATTAAGACAAGGATGAATCTACCCCAAAATATGATTTCCTCGCCAAGTGTGAAGATTGAAAACTAGTGATCTTTTGACAAGAATGAATAACTGTAGAGTTGGAGGCATATTCTGATATAGGAATGAACTTGGAACTACTGTTAAAATCTGATATCCCTCATGAACACTGCCACCCCCTAACAATAGAATGTGTAAGAGAAACAATGAAGAAAAAACTATGTACAAAATGGAAGATCATACATGCCCAAGTGAAGCATGAAAAGTGTGCACAATTACTTCTTCTATTGAAATCAAACCTACCTACTCAAATCTAAGTAGAGAAATGGGAAACCCAAACAAATCCTGCAACTGGCAAGGACAAGTAGTTTCCATTCCTCATAATTTGCAGCCATGTAGATGATTTGACGTTGAACATGGCTCTTGATAACAATGGAAAACTATCCCCGAGTTAGTTTTTCCATCTTAAACTTCAAGGTATCAATAACAAACAAAAAAATACCTCCTCAAGATTATTTTCACTATACTCCTGGAGGTGTTGTAGTTGATCCTTAGAAATTTATAGCTCATTATCATGCTCTAATGCAAGCATGATTGATGGTAAATCTAAATTTTTCTCTAATAAATTTAGGTACTTAATTGGGAAATGTTTGATCCATGAAGTTTTCCCATTAATATGTAGCTCAAATTCAGCAATGAATTCTACTTGTAGACATTCTTAGAAAAAATGACTATTTACAAACTGATTTAGATCTTGTTTTTCCTCTACAAACAACTCTTCCTCTACCTTGATGACTAATTTGGAATGGTTTTCATATTTGTTTCTTTTCATAAGAAACTTCCCTATATCAACATGCAGCTCCTCAAGACTGTTTGCAACATTTGATGGAGTATTTGGTGAATCACTACAACTAGCTGAAGTTTACTGCTCACTTAGGAGTTCTTCCTCCTCTTGTTAAAGACAAAACTAATTTTCTTGTCTTATTTCCTCATCCACCATGAATTTTGAGAGGTTAAATTCTTCTATTTTATACTCTTGAGGATTTTTTTGGATAGATCATTTGCCTTCCTGGATATCTTCACCTCCATTACAAGCTTGGGCTACAAGAATTAGGTTAAATCCCAAGTGACAACTAATCAAAAAATTTCAGTAATGACAAGTTTATTCAAGTGATACAAAATGTACAAAATGGAGGAATATACAATGATGTAAACTCTCACATACTATGGATTCAAAAGCTGGATCTACATTACTCAGAAAGTGATTCTGCAACTGGTGATGGATCGATAGAATTTTGTAATTAGAGTGCCAATAAGAACGTTGCCACTCAATCCAACTGAATTATTGATCATCATTTTCTATGTTCTTGTTCTTCAGATACCATGGCAAGGAGATAATTTTTTTCCAGAGCTATGTTTGCCATTCCAAATCCCACTAAAGTCTTATCCATCACATGCCTATCCCAAGGTAATGGGATGCACTTGCTAGCCTCCCCCAAGCCCATGGAAATTTTGAGTTGATAGCTACCCTGCTAAGCTGCACAGGGTGAGGGTAAGACAACAATCCTCTTACATTCCCAAGCACATTTTGGGAAGCATAGAAAATTAGACAACAACAATCAAGGACTTTTACATTTACAAGTGGTGGAGGAATCCATGGTTCAATCCTCAAAAATGGTGGAAGAGAGGGTGAAAGTTCTCCATAAGCTAAAAGTATAGAAAATTCGATTTGGGATGGAATAGGTACACATCTCCAGAAATGGATCCTCCTTATTGGGAGTAGCTTATTCAGGAAGCAAGACCCTCCTTATTCCTCCCCCTTTCTCCAAATTACCTATATTGGAAAAGATTTTTCAAAACCCAATGAGTTAGTGGTTTAGGACTTACCAATTGACAATGGTTGTACGACATCCAGATTCATAACCAAATGAATCAACTTAATCCACCTCAACCAATTTGAGGGGAAAAATTTTAACTAAGACCCTACAAGGCTTCTGTCCATCAAGCCTTGTAGTGATCCTGGAATAGGGAAAATTTCCTCTCTCTTCCCCCACACTCCAAACTCCATCATGCCATATGATGGAGGGAGTAAACACAAGCAAGCATCCCTGATCTACAACATATCTACATTCATTCAATTAACAATCTCTCAAGCTAATCAATCTATCAACGTAAAATAAAGCAACATCAATAATAAGCCTGCATAAGAGCCTAGTTCTTGATAAGGAAATCTCATAGCCAAAAAGCTTCCTAACTTCAAGTTTTCCACTAGGGATATGCATCCAATGGTTATAAATCCCAAGCTCCATAATCACCCAAGCATCCAAGCAAGAAATTCCAAAAGAAAAAGTCCCTCTCATTTCCCATGCAAGTGATAATTTGAAGATGGAGAAATCAAGTCATCCTCACACAACTTCAGGGATGGAAGACATGTGTCACCCCTATTGAAATCCTCATGGATGGAAAGATGCCAAAGGGCTATAAGAGAGATAATGGGTAAAATGTGGATCAGTTTAGTCATCATCTGTGCTCCCAAATTTGCCTCTAAATGTTAGATTCAAGACAAGAACTACTACCAACTTGGTGATAAACACATATGTAAATTTCTTTAGTCATTCCTTACATGGATGTGACAAAACTGTTAGGGGTATAAAGTGGCACCCTGGGATATAGAACTGACAAATCCTCTAGCCTTTTTATAACATTGCCCCATCTACCCATTAGATGTAGGGTCTTACAAGGGGCTTGATTTTTATGTCTAGAGAAGGTTGACTCCTCAAGCTTAATATAAGGGGTAAACTACTTCAAAAATGCCCAAAATTTAACTACCTAACCCTATCGGGTTTTTGCACTTCCAATGGACACAAGGAGAGAGAGAGGTGTGTGGACCACCCAAGGGTCATCACATGTGAAATCCTAAGGTACCCTTGGTGATTAAGTTACTCATTAAAAAAATCAAAAATATCCTAAATGAGGGAGAATGGAAGTTATTAAACTCCAACAAGGGAACACCAGTTTACAACTTTGGACTAGCAACCCTAAGATTCAAAAACTGCTAGACCTCCATTCAAAGCATAACATACATTTACATGACATTGAAAGGTCACTCATAGTGCCCATAACATTAATAATCTAACTATACTAAGAGGCAAGTAGATGCAAGACAATGAGACATGGCTGAGGACTCAGCCACAATAGGCCGCTTGTGCATTGATTGAGTAAGTTACACTGAATCCATTACGTTCTGCAAAATAAAGGCATGATTACAGCTGCAACATCTCATGTGCACAGGCATTAGATCCGCACCTGTCTGATGACAATATAATTAAATGACATAGTAAGATATCAATGCCATGCTAAACTAACCTAACATCCTACTGAAATCAAGATGCGATAACGTGTACAATTATATTCCATATTCCAGAAAGTGGAGAGTGAGACATGAACAAAGTGACCCTATAATTTTCCTTCCATGCAACAACTATGTCATCAATAATAATTAAAAATCCACGAGCACATCTATAAATCAATTCCCTAATGTCCATTTCATAACTGGAAGAAGAAATGTGCACAATACTTTATTAATTTTGGCTAAATTGGGCTGCGTGGATACGTACTTTTTCATGCTCACACACATGTTTCCTAATATAATCAAACCTATCTTCAATATAATGTCAATAGATATCACCAACTTCTACTGTCATAGAGGACATCGATACCTTTCCAATGAGATAAATTTTACAACAACAAGCATACTAGCAGCTATAAAAAAGTTGTGGGCACTACACATTCTACGTTCGCATGTAAAAACTGTCATTTTCCTTTGTTGCGCAGCTTTTCCAGTTTAACGTAGATTTTCCATTTTTTCATGGCTTTTTCAGTGTCGCGCAGCTTTTGCATTTTCACGTGGATTTTGCAATTTTGTGTCTATTTTTCAATGTTGCGCGGGGATTTTTGCATTTTTCCACAAATTTTTGGAATTTTTCTTTATCTAAGGAGTTCTGAAAAAATGAATTAGGCTTCCCCCAAGGCCAATGTTTCCCAATTTTAATCATTTTTTTCTCACATTTGGCTAATAATTGAACTCTTTTACATATGGAAGAAGGGAAATGCTCCTAATGACCCCCAAGTTCTCCCAAATCAACTGCAAGTGTTTCTGAATCATAGAATTTACCTATTTTTCTCCAAATTCTCCATGAAGCTTTTGATCAACGTCTCAAGTCCATTTTTCTTGGGTTGTCCATTTTTAACAAGGGTAAAAATGGATAACAAACTCTCTAGAGTATTTAGATATGTAAATTAATCATGAACCATCTAGAATATGTACTAGATGATTGAGTGTCATTATAATATCAAGAGAATATGGTTCTTTTAATGTCTTGTATATATACTTTATTTCCTATTATTACTCAATGAAATCCTATGAGTACACAAAGTGTATTATGGAGGCTAGAGTAATGGTGTGATTACCTTCTCAAAGCATCATTTTTAAGCTCCATATTAATTTATTTTTAAAATTAATCTTAGTCAGAGGGAATGAACTAAATAAGAAACATGTAATATACCAATATAAAATGAGGAGAAAGTGTAACCAAAAAGAGGATAAGAGTGACTTAGTTGATATCTAGTTTTTCTAGACTAGATATAGGTATGGAATTGATAATGGAACAAGCTCAGCCTAAGCTGTGTATACTTTTTCTAGAAAAATAGTGACTTGGAAGTTATTTTATAAAATACTTACCAAAAGGGGACAAAATCAAATGGGTGATAGTGTCTCAATTGGGTGCTAGTGTCCTGGTAATGGATATATATTTGGTTCTTTCAGTAGCTAATAATGTCACCTTCACTTAACTCTATGTCTCATCCACTTTTTTTTAGGGTTCTCTTATCGCACCTATACCTATAAAGCAAACTCTAACTACTTGTATAGGACTCAAGCAAACATTATAATAAATAAAATATGGAAATTGTTGAGTTTTGGAGCTCAATTACTTCAGTTTAGCATGTAATATTAAACTTTCTAGAAAACACAGTAACTAACATCAGTTATGAAGGGACCTAACAATCGGTCACCTATGATCAACATCGGTCAAATAAGGAGGAACCAGCATTACAGTTAGGGTCTAACCAGTGTTTGGTTACCTGTGTGTGAGTGTTTTATTTAACTCACAGGAATTAGATATAATTTTAGTATTAAAGTAGATATATTGATTGTAATTACATGGCTAAGTGCCCTAATTTTATATAAGCTAGAAAGCTAGGGTTAGAAGAGAGAGAGAGTTGATGATTATTTTGAAAATAATTGTGACAGAGATATTTCTTGGAGAAGAAGGAGAATCTTGAGAGAAAGAAAGTACTATACTTTTGAGATGTGTGGGAATATTTTAAATCTTCATTGTATATCTTCTGAAAGCTTTGGATAATAGATTGCCTTGTTTCTTAGTAGATGTAGCCCACACTGGGTTGAACCATGTTAAATCTGGTGTTGATTTATATCTCTTATTTTGTATGTTTCTTCTGGTAGAATATTCTGTTTTTAGTGCATGTATGCTTAGATTTGATATATTATCTATACAACCTATGTGTTAACCCCAACAACTGGTATTAGAGCTTTGTTTGAGGGTTTTGTATGTTGACATATTTACTCATAGAGGGTTTCCTAATTGAGTGCGGAGCTACAGCAATGACAAAAGAAAACATATACAAGGTGGAGAATTTTTATGGCCAAAATTATCAATTATTAAAGATGTAGATTGAGGATTATCTGTATTAAAGAGATTTGTACTTACCGTTGGATGAAAATTCTGAGACCTATGAAGATGACTGATGAAGAATGGAATATTCTTGTCAGAAAAGGATTTAGGATCTATAAAGATTGAGCGTGGAAGCATCTGTGGCTTCCAATATTATAGAAACAACATTTGTGGTAGAGTTAATGAAATCTCTTGCTAATTTATATGAAAAAACCTAATGCTATCAAATAAATTTCATTTAATGAAGAATCTATTTAGTTCTAAGATGTATAAAGGTGGACATGTATCTAGTCATTTGAATGATTTCTGATCTATTGTAAATCAATTAAAATCGGTTTGATATTTTTGTTTGATGATGAAGTGAAAGCACTCTTTATTCTTATGTTCTTTTCCTGATAGTTGAGATAACTTGGTAATGATTTTTATTAATACAAAATCTGCTAATAATATTTTGATGTTTTGATGATGTGGGTTAGTATACTCTTGAATTAATAAATTCACAGGAAAAGTACAGAGGAATAATCATCTGGGAATGCTTTGAATGTAGAAAGAAGAGGAAGAAAGAAGGAGAGATCCAAGAGTAATAATAATGGGAAATCAAATTCAAAGGATGGCAGATCTAAATCTAGAGGTAAGGGAATTACCTATTGGAAATGTGGAAACAAAGGGCATGTAAATAAATATTTTTAGTCAAAGGATAAAGAGAACCAACACCCAGAAAAAGGTAAAGAGACAAATATTACAGTAGAGGTAATGCAAAATGCTCATATTCTTTCTGTAGATAATTCAATAGAATCATGGGTTTTAGATTCAGGAGCTTCTTTGCATGTAACCCCTAATAAGGGTTATTTCAGAAATTATGTCCAAGAAAATTTTAGGCATGTTTATTTGGGGTGATGATGAACCTTTTCAGTATTACTGGTAAAGCGGAATTTCATCTAAAATTGCAGAATGGAAATACATGGGTATTCAAAGATGTGAGGCATGTGTCAAGCCTTAGGAGGAATCTTATTTCTGCAGTGCAACTAAGTGAAGCCGGTTACATAGTTACATTCACACCAGACTCTTGGAAAGTCACCAAGGGTGATTTTTTTGTGGCAAGAAGGTAATAAGGTAGTAACGTTATATTTATCTACCTATGTAATTGATTCTTTTTCTGCATTATCTACTACAGATTCAGATGCATGTATGTGGCATAATCAGTTGGGCCATATGAGTAAAAAAGGAATGCAGATCTTAAAGGCTAAAGGGTAAGTTATCAAATTTTAAATATTTAAATCTTGATTTCTATGAGCATTATGTCTTTGGAAATCAAAAGAGAGTGATTATTTCTCAAAGTTTTGGGCAGTGTTAAGAAGGAGCAGAAATTGGAGCTTGTACACTTAGATGTGTGGGGACCAACTCAGGTATGTTCTCATGGAGGATCTCAGTATTATGTTACTTTCATTGATGACACTATAAGAGAAAGGTATGAGTTTATTTTATTAAACATAAATATAATGTTTTTGAGACTTTTAAAATATGAAAAGCCCTTATTGAGAATGAATCAAATTCAAAGCTAAAGTGTCTTAGATCTGAAAAATGGTGGTGAATATTGTAGCAAGGATTTCAATTATTATTGTTTAGTGAATGGAATACATGTAGAGAAAGAATGGTTCCAAGAACACCACAAGAGAATGGTTTTGTGTAAAGAATGAAACATGACAATCATGGAACGTACTAGAAGTATGAGGATACATGTTGGATTTCCCTTGTAGTTTTGGGTAGAAGCGAGTTGATTGCATTACGGTTTATTTGATTAAACATGGGCCTTCAAGTTCACTACATAGAGGAATACCAGAGGAATATTGGATCAGAAAAGAGGTAGATTTTTCTTTTCTTAAAGTTTTTGGTTCATAATCTTTTGTGCATATTAATAAGGAAAATAGGAAAAAGTTGGATGTAAAATCCAAGAGAGATGCACTTTCATTGGTTATGGATCTGGTGATTTTGGCTTCTGTTTTTGGGATTTAGAGAATTCTTAAATTATTAGGATTTGTGATATTTAATGGAATGAAAAGAGAATGTACATGGATCAAATTTTGTTACCCAAGGACGAACCGGTTGAGAATTTTGTGAATGAAAATAAACTCTCAGATTTAAAAGTCACACCTATAGGGTTACACAGTAACTGGTGTCGGTTAACCCCTGACTAGCATCGGTCAGCTGAACCGGGTATCAGTTACAGAAGAGCCAAACCGACATCAGTTAGTAGAATCAACTGTCAATTACTGGTGACCAACGTCAGTCACTGTCCAAATTGGATACTAATGTCCATGAGGCCCAGAAATGAGCCTTCTGGTACCCCAAACTCCTGTGAGAAGGTCACAAAGGGTAAATAAACCTCCAGAAATATTTACACCTTCTCTATTTTATTTATTATTGGATGATAATGGTGAACCAGAAAGTTTTGAAGAATAAATGTAGGATGAGACCCACATACAGTGGGAGCATGGCATGGATGAGGAGATGGACTCTTTGGAACAAAACCAAACTTGGGATTTGGTTAAGTTGCTAGCAGGTAATATGATATTACATAACAAGTGGGGTTTACAGGATCAAGGAAGAATATGGTGGAAAAAAAAGGTACAAGGAAAGGCTTGTAGTAAAGGGATTTGTACAGAAAATAGGTATTGACTTTGGTGAAATATTTTCTCCTGTTGTAAAGATGACTTCTATTCGTGTACTATATGAAGTTTAGTTATAGTATATGATTTACATTTAGAGCAATTAGATGTGAAGACAACTTTCCTTCATGGTGATTTGGATGAAGATATTTATATGTAGTAGTCAGTTTGGGTATGAAGTTAAGGGTAAGGAGAAATTAGTTGCGCAAGTTGAAAAAGAGTCTATATGGACTCAAGGCAAGATCCAAGGAAATGGTACATGAGGTTTGATTAGTTTCATACATGATCATGGTTACTTAAGATGTGAATCTGACCATTGTGTTTATTTCAAGAAGCTTGAAAATGGGAGCTATATTATTTTGTTACTGTATATAGATGATATGTTTATTATAGGATCTATTATGCATAGGACATTGGTGAGCTTAAGGGAAAGCTATCTCATGCATTTTCTATGAAGGATTTAGGAGCCGTACAAAAAAGAATCCTTGGTATGCAAATACACAGATACAGGAAGAACAAAAATTTGTATTTTTCTCAGGAGGATTATATCTACAAGGTGTTAGAAAGGTTTAAGATGTAGGATTCAAAACCTGTAAGTACACCTATGGATGGACACTTCAAATTGAGAAAAGATCAGTGTCCTTCATCACATGAGGAGTTAAAATACATGTCACCGAGTACCATATTCTTCAGCAGTTGGGAGTCTCATGTATGCTATGGTTTGTACTAGACCAGACATTACACAGGTAGTGGGAGTTGTGAGTGGATTTATTGCCAATCCAGGTAAAGAGCATTGGATAGCAGTCTAATGGATACTCAGGTATTTGAGAGAGACATATAGCATTCAGTTATGCTATGGGAGGTTCGTATATTTTCTTTAAGTGACTATGTTGATTTGAGATATGGCTGGAGATCTGGATTGTAGAAGGATCACTACTGGATATATTTTGACAGTAGGTGAGATGGTAGTTATCTAGATTTTGAGATTGTAGAAGGTTATGGGATTTTTCTACTATAGAGGTAGAGTATGTTGCAACTACAAAGGCTAGAAAAGAGATTGATATGGATGATCAGGTCCCTGGGAAGAGTTGGGAAAGGAGAAAGATGATTTTAAATTGTTCAGTGACTGTTAGATTGCAATTCATTTGGAAAAAAAACTCAACATTTCATTCTAGAATGAAACACATTCAATTGAGGTATCACTTCATACGGAAGGTATTGGCAGGATGGGCTGCTGAAACTAGAGAATATTCATATGAGTGAAAACCATGCAGATATGATAATGAATCCATTAGCAAAAGAGAATTTTGAGCTACACTCCAATTCTTTTGGTCTTTGAGTATAATACTTGAAGAGGAATAAAAAAATGTAAGGAAGGATCCAAAAATGATGTTATATAGGTATAGTGTAGTAATTTATCTCCAAGTGGGAAATTGTTGAGTTATGGAGCTCAATTACTTTAGTTTAGCATGTAATATTAAACTTTATAGAAAACACAGTAACCAACATTGGTTACAAAGGGACCAAAATCGGTCACCTGTGACAGGCATCGGTCAGGAAAGGAGGAATCGACATCAGTTAGGGCTAACTAGATTTTGGTTACCTATGTGTGAGTGTTTTATTTAACTCATGGGAATTAGATCTAATGTTAGTATTAAAGTAGATCTATTGATTATAATTGCATGGTTAAGTGCCCTAAGTTTGTATAAGTTATTTATAAACTAGAAATATAGGGTTAGAAGACAGAGTTGATGATTATTGTGAAAATAATTGTGAGAGAGAGATTTATCAGAGAAGAAAGAGAAGCTTCAGCAAAAGAAAAGTATGGTTAAGTGCCCTAAGTTTGTATAATCTATTTATAAGCTTGAAATCTAAGGTTAGAAGATAGAGTTGATTATTATTGTGAAAAGAATTGTGAGAAAGAGATTTATTGGAGAAGAAAGAGAAGCTTGAGAGAAAGAAAGTATTGTACATCTGAGAGGTGTGGAAGATTGTAAATCTTCATTTTATATCTTTTGAAAGCTTTGGGATAATATATTGGCTTGTTTCTTAGTGGATGTAGCCCACACTGGGTGAACCACGTTAAATATGGTGTTCATTTATATCTCTTGTTTTGTATATTTCTTCTGGTAGATATATCTACTTTTATTGCATGTATGCCTAGATCTGATATATTATTTGTACAACATGTGTGTTAACCCCAATAGTAATGGGTATATATCTTGTTTTTTTCAATATCTGATAATGTCACCTTCACTTCACTCTATGCATCCACTTTTTTTAAGGGTTCTCTTGTCACACATATACCTAAAAAATAAACCCTAACTACCTACATATGACTCAAGCAAGCATTCTAATAAATAAAATATGAAAATTATTGAGTCATGTTAACCTTGGCAGTCACCCCAATGTGATTGTCACCAATTATTGCACTATATTTCAGACCTAATGTAGTTCTTGTGTGTGTGTGATAGAAAAATATATACCTTAAAAAATTAAGTTTTCCCTTATGTAAGTTGGACCAAGATAGTAGGATGCAACTATTTTTCTCTCAAGATAATACATGTCATGGAATTGAAAAATTTTCCTTCTTATACAGTGAATGATGCAGCCCAAATGAAGCCCTTAATTTTATTTGCTTTTCCAAACTAGTAGATATATAATAATAGCTCAACACCCCTTAGAATATTTACAAGGTTTGTCCATATATATGACTCCTTTGTTTTAATTTCAAACACTATAAACACTAGAAGCTGACCCAAATTGATCAATACAAGTAGTGAAAAAGGTAAAAACGTTTTCTAATTTTAAAATATAAGACCCAAAAAAGGGACATAAGCACACATATGGGGACAATAGTTGATCAGCAACTCATTTTCCTTACTAGGTGCTTATGTCTAGAAATATCCTAAGATAATCAAGGAATTTCTCAGCAAAGTAACTCATTGTGTGTTGTTCAGAAGTAATGGGATAATTCCTTAAAATTAAAGGATGAAAGGATGGAAAGGAAAGATAATTTCAATGTAAAGAAATATAAATTTTATCAACCTCTAGTTTTCTTTCCTAGGAAACACGCATATAATGACATACTAGAGGCATGATGTAAGAGTAATAAGTGTATAATTTTGTGTCTACATTTGCACCAACTTTATGTTGGTGAATGAATATTTGGTAGCATAAATTAGGTAGGAAGAGCGTACCTATTTGAGAGATGAAGAATATTGTAGCTGATAATATGTCAAATGGAAATTATAGGATGCATATTGTGAACTTTAAAATGGGATAAGGGCCCTAAGGGTGACTTGTGCACGTAGTGAAAAGGATACCTGAATTTACAAACTGAACATTGGCTTTTCCTGATCATCTTAGGCTTGAGATTGTTCCTCGGTCTAGTTGTGTTTCCTTTTTTTGGGGATAAAAATGGACCTACAAAAGAAGAAAAGTGTATTCAATATTCACATTATATGAAAATGAACTTTAACTTATAGAAATCATAATTCTATGCATGGGAATGTGTAAAATAAATAAGTTAATCAAGGATAGAGTACACCCTAAATGTGGAGAGAAAAATGGATAGAATGCCCCTATGTATTATTTCCTTGGAGACAGTTGGAATGCTCATGAGTGATCAATTCTCAAAAAAATGTGAATACTCTTAGGATTTAGGTTTCATGCTGCCAGAGGAAGAGTGTTGGGAGAGCAGTCTACTTATCCCTCCATCTATGAAACTTCCCTAAAACCCATAAATAAGTGCCACTACAGTTGGTCACCATTCAAATAGTAATCAGTCACATATTGGAACTTCATTCCATAGATATAATTTTAACTATGTATGTCATAGGTTTCCACTCCTTAACAGATATTGGTAGGAAAAATGTGAACTGAGAAATAAAAGAAGTCAGTTCCCTTTCCCAAAGTATGAAACATGCTATTAATTTTGTATTTTTTTCTAGATAGTAAAATGGATCTAGACTTTATGTTGTTGGATTCTCTATAAACCTATCAATGAGAAACTGGTAGCATCTGTCAAATGCATGTGTTTCTACTACTAGGATAAAAATTCCTAAGTGGGACAATTGATCTGTAAACTTCCACTTTGGAAATTCTACGAATCACTCAAGTATGTTGTTCTACTTTCAACTTTGGAAAATGACATATTTGATTGAAAAATTAGAGCTTCGTGACTGGTTATCTAGTGCTATAAAAAGGGAATTCTAGAGAAGGTAATAATTCAAGACTTCAACACCAACAATTTTATCCTAAAAACCTCCAATGGAGAAAAACCAGTCGGGAAGGGAAACTGCTCTTCTTCCCACTTTTATTGGTCTATGATAGATAATTACATATTAAAATAAGTATGAAAAGAAGAAAAAATGTAAACCTTCTCTCCAATTACTTGCTTGTTCTGTTTCTACACCTTGCTCCTACAATTCCATTCTAGCACTGAAGATCTTGCTCACTGATCTTATTAGACTCTGTTTCTCGATCTCTCTAGATCTTCGAATAATCCTCATTCTCTTGATCCCTTCATGAATTTATATACCTTCCCATGTCCTCTCATGTACTGGAGTCTATGAAAGGGCATGGAAGGGGAAGAGACAAGGTTGGGCGCTTCAAATTCACGTCCATTTGCTTTCCATTCTTCTTTTTTGTTCGAAAGCATCAGGACCGCCACCCTAAGAAGACTAGCGGTCTCAAGACTGCCACCCTGCTGGGTAGCGGTTTTAGGACCTCTACCCCTACAAGGTGGCAGTTCTAAAACCGCTGCTCTACACAAAGAGGTGGTGCCTTCCAGAACCTCTGTTTACCTCATTTTATTCATTTTTCTTGTTTCTTCTTCTTGATGCTGATGGAACTGATGAAGTGGTGTGTTTTTATGGATCCTTTTGGATCATACCTCCCCTACTTAAGAGGATTTTGGTCCCATAAAATATTATTGGGGGAGTGGTAGAGGAATCAACTCCCTCTCATACTCCTTTGAGTACCGATGGGTCTGCCTTGGTGTCTTCTCTCGTCCAACTTGCCAAGACTCCTGTGGATCTCTGGTTTGTTTTTCCAGTGCTACATCCTCCTCCAAGTTGCCTCAAGTACAAACCTATTTGGAAGGTAACTTATGTATCTTTCCTTCTTTTTCATGCAAGTAAGGACTTCCGAAGAGAAGTCAAATGCATCAAGTGGTATAATATCAGCCTCTAATACATCTATGTATTACGTATTTATCCCAATATAAAACTTACACTTCCTTCTAACTTGTATTTATACACCCTTTTTCACCCATCCCAGTGGGTATGGATGTGGATGCGCATAAGTCTCTAGACCAAGCTATCCTACAACCGCATCAGAAATCAAATTTGACTGAGAAACCAGAATCTACTAAATCATTTACCTTAATCTTCTTGACTTGAATTCTGATTTGAAATATCTTATTCATCTTTTCTTATTCTTTTTCCCCATACATGTTAGTGGCCATGCATCATAGCCTCTCGTCTACATCTATAATCATCCTCAATATCCGCCTCTCTTTCTGTGTTCATAGTGGCCATGGATTTTATTGGAATCCTTGGTTCGGTGCTTTGGGTGCAATTCCGGATGCAACTTCCAACATGTGGTGTTAGTATGTCCACTTACATCACAGTTATTACATAAATTATTATGATCTTTACAAGTATGTAAAGTAGGTAGCAGCATGTTTACCTTTCCATTTACCTCTGCTACTTGTCTTCCCTTGTTCTTTTTCCTGTTGTTGTGTTGACTGGTCTCCCTTTGGCTCTATTTCTCCTTGCTTCTTCTCACCATCAATGTAGTATGCTTGTCCAAAAGCTTCAATGATATCCTTGGGCTTCGTGGATATTACCTTCCTCCATAGGTGAGTGTGAAGTCCTCCCAAATATTTGGTCAGAATTTCCTCGTCCTCCAAGTCCATATTAAGCAACATGGCTTGTCTCTGAAATTCCATAGTGTAGTTTTGGACGCTTTGACCGTTGTCCTATCTAAATTACTGCCACTTAATCATCATGTCATTCTTATGGCCAATAGGATAGAAGTTATCTCTTATCAATTATTTGAAACCTTTCCAAGTACTGACAATAGGACATTTCTTCTTCTCACAAGTGGCTAGATGGGTTTCCCACCAAACCAAAGCATGACCTTCCATTTTGAGACGTGTAAAGGTGACCCTTTGTGCCTTAGGGACATTATGCACACTAAAGTATAATTCCAACTATTTTAGCCATTTATCCAGTAATTCTGCATCTACTTGTTCTTCTAAATTCTTTATTTCCACTTTTGTTTCAACTTTAAAAGGTGTATGTGCAGATTTTACCTTCTCACTTACAATTAGCCTCTCTTCATGCTCTTCCCATCCTTCCTCTTCATGGATCTTTCCAATACTAAATTTTTTGGCTAGTACTCAAACCATCGATTCCATGTAATCTTGCTTAACCGAAGCCGGTCTTTTGTAGTTCTGAAAGCTCTTCTTGTTTTCTATGCAATCTATCCATCATGGTCTCTAGCATCTTGACTCTATGGACCAAGTTTTTTTCCTCCATTTGAGCTCAAATTATCTGTTTCCACTTCTTCATAGAAATATATGGCTCACAAGGTAAAACTTCTTCACCTTTGGACCTTGTCACTATCATAAAAAATCACAAGAAAGATTTGAATACTACAGTCTGGGATATATAATCAGCTCTGATACTAAAATGATATGTAAACTTCCACTTTGGAAATCTAGGAATCACACAACTATGTTTTTCTACTTTCAACTTTGGAAAATGACATATTTTCTTTAAAAATTAGAGCTTCATGACTGATTATCTAGTGCTATAGAAAGGAAATAGTAGAGAAGGAAATAATTGAAGACTTCAACACTAAAATTTTTATCCTGGAAACCTCTAACGGGGGAAAACCAATCTGGAAGAGCAACTGCTCTTCTTCCCACTTTTATTGGTCTAATATAGACAATTACACATTACAATAAGTATGAAAAGAAGAAACAATGTAAACCTTCTCTGCAATTACTTATTTGCTCTGTTTCTACACCTTTCTCCTACAATTTCATTCTAGCACTGAAGATCTTACTCACTTCTCTCATTATACTTTACTTCTCAATCTCTCTGGATCTTCGAATAATCCTCTATCTCTTGCTCTCTTCATGCATTTATAGAACTTCCCATGTCCTCCCATGCATTGGAGGCTATGAAAGGGCATGGAAGGGGAAGAGACAAGGCTGGGCACTTCAAATTCACGTTCATTTGCGTTCCATTCTTATTTTCTGTTCGAAAGTGTCAAGACCGCCGCCCTGACCAGACCGGTAGTATCAGGACCACTGCCATGTTGGGTGGTGGTTTTAGGACTGCCCACCCCTATAGGGAAGCAGGTTTGAAACTGTCGCTCTGCACAAAGTGGTGGTTCCTTCCAGAACCTCCGTTTACCTAATTTTATTCATTTTTCTTATTTCTCCTTCTTGGTGCTGATGGAACTAATGAAGTGGTGTGTTTTTCTAGATACCTATGGATCAACAATAGATCCCATCATTACTGTATGCTTTGGTAAATTATTTCTCAATTGTTATTATTAACCCATGTCTGATTATAAACCATTTTCTTAGTCTTTTTTTTATCAATTCCACTATGTACCATTGTATCTCTTATTTCTAAACTACTGAGAAGGGGAAATGATCATTTGATGGTTGAACCTTTATTTGGTGTGCATGATATGGATCAATATGAGTGCAGACCAAATGAGAGGACCTAAATCTAATGTTCACATCTAGAGAAGGATTCCTACAGGGGGAATAGGGTATGTGCATAGGGTATGTGCATAGTAATGGAAATAAATATAGAAATAAGTGTTAGTGATAAAAAATCATGGCATAATGTAATAGAAATAGGTAAAACACATAATAACACATCAAGAGGACAATATACTAGCTGGTGTAAAAACATGGGACACCACTTAGGATGTCACAAGACAATTAAGGCCTTTACTTCCATACATGAATACAAGAAATCATATGGCATAACTAGAAAATAGAGTCACAATCATAGAAAACAAGACACGATCAATTATTATAATTAGATAACCATGGTTTTAAGTAAGCATACAAGACATATGATACACATGATTCACTCATTACCATGTTAGAATAATGAATAGTGTTTCACAATGTATATATCTAAAATAGAAATGAAAGTAGTAGATATTGCAATGATAACACCTGAATGTAAAGGTAGGGAAATTAAATTCCCCTAGGAGCCTCAGTGGGACTTCTAGAGAATAGTATCAAACATCATGCATCATGTGATAGCCTTTATATAGCCTGCATTCACCTCAAATTATTGTGTAAATGCACATGTGTATATGGAAAATGATATAATATACAATGAATCAAGCTAAAATGATAGGGAAAATGCAACATGAAATAGTATAAGAAAGAAAAGTTATATCTAACCGAGATATAAAATATAGTTTTTATATTTTTACAAATATCTTAATATTTTTTTATTATTAGAATGTGAGATTCTATGACTAGGGAAGGGAAGAAATGTTACCCCCCATTGTGTACATGTGCAAAGTGAGATTCATGTATGTAACGGTTCCCTCAACAATATTTTTTTAGCCTAGAAAAAAAGTGTGTCATCAGGTAGTAAGGGTGAATTAGTTTGCCTCTAAAGTGTGAAAAGTTATGTAACTATGTGTAATATTTCTTAACGTGTATAATTTTCTTGGTATTCTAGATGGATTTTCCCATAAGGGTCGCGATTTTGTAGACACCATTGCTAAGTTTTATAGTAACAACATATGGGCCATGCCAATTAGGTTTGAATTTTCCTTTGAGGTAGGGTTCTAAATTAGTGTTCTTCTTATTCTCTTTAAGCACTAAATCTTCAATATTAAAATCTTGTAGATGCACCATTTTATTTTATGCTCATTTGACACATACCAAGTAGGCACAAAGGTATTCTAAATATTTTATGTGTCAAGAGTAAAGAATTTATAGCTCATGTATGTTTTTGCTCAAGGTATTCACTATCTTGGACGATATTTTTGATCTAAACACATAATTATGGGATCTCAAGTTCTAAGGGAATAATCACTACCATGCCATATACAAGGGAAAATTGGGTGGCATTGATGGGGTATGCACACTCGTATGGTAATCCCAAAAGAAATATAATATCTAATTATGACAATCATCACCACATCTATCAAGAATATTACACAAAACCTTAATATTTTTTTATTAGTAGCTTTGGCATGGCCATTACCTTGAGGATAATAAGGTGTTGAAAATGTTTGTTTGATTATATATTTAGCAAAGATTTTTTTGGCATCACATTTTTTTAATGATGAGCCATTATTTTTCATAATCACAAAAAGAATCCTAAACTATGTAATAATATGTGTAGTGATAAAGCTATAATTATCTTCATCATTATTAGTGTGTAAAGGTGAAAATTCTCTACAGATATCTTCACCATTAGTAGTGTGTAAAGGTGAAAATTCAACCCATTTGGTGAAATATTTAGTAGTATTGATGATGAATTGTTGTCCTTTATTCAACTTGGGATTTAGCTTTCTGTTGTCCATTCCTCCCCCTCCCCCACCCCCGAGAAAAAATGGACAACATGGGTAAATTTCCCCTTAGACTAGAAAATTATTTTGTAGAAGCACTCCAGGGTTATCAAACACAATTTCAATCTTTGAGAGCATTTACAGTGTTTCGAGAAGGTTGAGTATTATCTTGCACTACTTGTTTCTTACATGGGTTTTGAAGGTTTAGGGTTTGTTCAAAATGATAAAATTTTCAGTAACAGGCCTACATATATCCAAAAGAGGTAAACATGGTAAAAAATGGTAGATAATATTTTGTAGGTATCTTACTCTACTTCCATCATGCCCTGGTACTGAAAAAAATGTAAATTTTTGAAAGGGTTAGGAAAAACTTTACAAAAAATTGTACGAAATAGGCTCGAAGGTGCCATGAGTTGAGAATATCCCTGCCAACCAGCTCAGCAAGCTATTTGGTGAGCTAATTAACATACATCACGAGGCTAACATGTATAGCCAAGTCAGTTCTATGTCGGTAAATATTTGATCTGAGTGGTGTGATAGGTGTGGACTCTGTAGATAAGACCAACTCGATCGAGGTGTAGATATTGGCAAGCCAATTGAGAGCGCATATGACTGATAGGCTCGTCGCATTGGAGGATAAATGATGTAACTCATGGGTTACAGAAGATTAAACTCAAGAGTGTATACACGAATGGCGAGTTAAAATTTCATCAGAATGATTCGAGTGTTTAACATGGTGAAGGAAGGAATGTGTGTTGACATAACTTAGCATTGTGATACATTTGGTGGAATAGATCGATGCATCACCGAGGGAGGTTGATCTCAGTTTTATCATTCCATTCATCATGGGAACAATTAAAAAGGTAAGTCTCATAAGGTTATATTGAGTGGGAGGCTCGAGCGAACCGTAGAACCTGACTATGTTGAGGTTGTAAGAAATCTTGAAAGTTATAGTGAAGGGAGCATTGGCTTGAAGGGCTCATGAGTTGTGCTATGTGGTGGAGAAAGAAAATAGATGGCGAGGTGATCTTGGGATATCTGGTTGAGTTATAAAATGTTCACCGCATGAAGCCAAGGGTTGAAAAAGTGTTTTCGTGGAGATAAAGAATGAGCTTAGGGTCAATTGAGCTTAAAATCAGGTAAAAAAATAGATGGAGAATCAGGGAATGGAACTGAGTTGGAACTCAATTCGAAGGGTGGACAATCACTAATAGTGGAATGAAGGAAGCTTAGTAAATGGCTAGCTCAAGTAGGCCCGATAAGTTTTTGGTGATCAAGGCATTTCGGAGTTCACATGGCATGACCTTAGAGATTGGTTTGGTTCGTTAGAGCACACAAGAAGGAACTCAATGTGAGAGGACTAAGAAGCTCAGGGAGGTCGAGACCTGAGATTGAGCTCAGAGTTGTAGAGCATACAAATCAATTTAACAAATTACACAGGTCAAGTTTCCTGCATAGCTCAGTCGTTTATAGAGAAGCATCGATGAGCAGGTTGGAGCGGCGAATAACTCGACATCATGAGGCAAGCTTCAACTGAAGAAATGGAGGGCCAAACTAATGGAGAGCTCAAGGTGGTAGGTCTCATGTTGAAGCTGAGAAAATTAGCTCAGTGCAAGAAAGAGGATCTCAAATTGGGTTTATATATAGTTGGAGCTAGGATAGTGGCATGCTTCAGGAGAATGACTTGGTTTGGAGCTCGAAGTCATCATGGTGAGGAAGGATGTCGAATCATGGTAAGCTTGTAGGATCGATCTTTCTAGTGTGGTAAGGGAGTTTTGACAAGTTTTTATTTAGCTCAGAAATGATCTCGAGGGAGAAATTAGGTGAGTTAAGCCTGGAGAAGAGAGATCTCAAGGTTGGTATCAGTTTGGGCATGGTGAGAAATCTGACAAAGGCCGAGTTGGAGTCATAGAGGTGGAAGTGGGATTTGGGAGATTATCGATTCACTGCTTGAGCAAGTGGGAGAAAATAGTAGATAAACCCCAAACTCCAAATATTGAAATGGGGATTTTTGGGGGTCCGTGGCATGTCAGAGGTTTTGGGTGATTAGACCAGGTCGATCTCGGGCTCCAATGTTTGAAGGAGGTTGGGCCCACCAAAGTAATGTGGCGGGGAGCAGGTGATGTGGTTGAACTCACTCGATGCATAATTTTTGTTCGATAGGGTAGTGTGAACGTGTTCTTGGGGACAGAGATGTTGGAAATTCCAATCAATGTAAAACACGAGTAATCTGGTGAGTTGGTATCCTAGAAAAATGCGTGTACGTGGTGAGTTAGGAGATCTCAAGGCATAATGGAGTCGGCAGGAGCATTCAAGGTAGGGGAGAAGGGACAGTATGTGAACAATTCCCAATACTTGAACAGTATTTTGCAGTTAAAATATCCAATACTTGATGGAATAAAAACCAAAATTTTGATTATTGAAGTTCAAAAATTTGTAAGAGTATCCAATCACATCATGACATGTAAGAGTTTTCACCCATGTACAAGTACAAAAAAGTCAATGTTCAAGCAATTTCACTTATATTCAAGTATTGGTTTCCACCATGGTTGTAGCATTTTCACATATATTATTTTAAATCAAGGCAAAATATGGTTTTCCCTCCAATTGAACATCCCAAACAAAAAATATAAGTTAACACAAATCTAAACTACATATTAGTGAAAAAATCACAATCTCATATCATAAATAATTGATTTTGTGGACCCCTTAACTTAGGGTGTACCACTACTGGCCCTTCTCCCCTAAAGACCGACTCATAAGCTGAGCACATGGTTTTTTGGTGTAGAAAATTGAATGACAGTATGTACTTGGAAAAGCACTCGGTAATGCACATCACATGGGTTTCAGGGAACTGAGTCAACCAATTGGTTGACAACGTGTTAAAGGCTCACCAATACAAGAAGGACATGGGGAGATAAAACATGACTCAGATTGATTCATTTCCAGCACAGTGACTGAGTTAGCATTCTAAACCAAATATGAAGTGCCCAGATTACGAGGAACCCTCTACCATGTAACACGCTATGGTTGAGGTGTCATTCAATGTAAATATGTGGTGGGAGATACATGAAATAATCAACAGGAGAATTTAAAACAAAAAGTGACCGATGCATTATAAGATCTTGCCTAAATAAGGAGAAACCCGCTATATTGTGCAAAGAAAAGAGCTCATCGAGTTGGATGATAAGTTGTTTGGTGAGTTAGTCACCGAGTCCAAAATCCATTAACCCCCCAAATGCAGAGTTAATTGCATGGGTCTTGCCAATGAATTAAGATGTCCCGAAAATATTTAAAATAATATTTTTTTATTAAAAATAATGGGACATTTAAATTTATGAAGCATGATGTAAGGAGATTTCTTTAATATCAATTAAAGGGTGATGCAGACATAATGGGAAATTATCATAGAGCCATTATTTGCTATAATTTGGCCTAGATTTTGGGATTTCTTCCTTCTTTCTCTTACCAGCTCAAATTTTCTATAAATGTAAATGGGAATCACATTTCAAAGGAGTTAGAACATTTTTTCCAAGTTCTCCCTCTTTTCACAAGATGATATGTTGTGAATTTAGAGGCATTCAATCCTTTCTTCCAAATATTGTAATGGCAACCCTTGCCTCTTCCTATTGTAATGATGCCTTGTGCATGTGATTGAAGTAATAGAAATTATGTTATGTGGCTAACTATCTATCCTTTCATCATTTTTTCTACTTCTTTTTACCTCTCTCATGTTTGCAGGGTATACTGTGTAATATTAAGTTTCCATTACAAGTTTTGGGAGTTATTATGCTTATCTAGGAGTGAATTTTTGAATGCAGTTGGGTTTGTGATGCATGTACATCCTTCCCATTTTCATCCTTATTCATTAGAAGATAGAAAAATTGTCTATAAAAACCCTTTCTTGGTGCATCATCATTCCTAGTGCAGGTTTTATTTTTTACAAATATCTGTCTCTAATCCCATGGAAATGTTAGTATAGATCGCATTAGCTTTTTTCTTGCATTAGGAGTAGTGTAGTTCTTATTTTATGAAGAGGAATCCATCCTTCTCTGGAAGTTCAACTCAAGCCCCGCAAGTCCCATAGATTGAGAGGTGATCTCATATTAATTAATCATATTGAATGCCCTATTCATCACTTGGCCATTCGAGGGGGGTGCGGTGGTTTGGTGATAATACTTTCTAATGAGGTCAAAGCCCCACAAAGAGAATATCCATGGGGATGTAATATATTGTAACTCATAAGACAGTGTATGGTTAAGGTTACTATGGATTTGGCATATCTCACATCATTTAGCATATTCTAATAAATCTTGTTCCATATGAGGCTAATAGTAAATTTTTCAAAGTAGCATTTGGGACATAACGTTACAGCTAAAATTTCCATCATATATATTGTCATGTATCTAAGATAGAGAAAGTGGAATATGTTTGATTCATAAACCCCAAAGGAGATTATCATCGAAAGTATGTTTAAATAAATAACTACCAATAATGACATATCATGTAGTGTCATGGCACAACCGACACTACTGGCATGCCTCTTGTGGATATATATTTTCAGGTAAATATTTCCACTATATATATATATATATATATATATTAGTGTACCATCATACATGTAACATCAAGATCTTGTAGTGCCTCTATCATACGTGAGTTGATAGAGGAATGATGCAAATGCAAATTTATGAATGTATCATTGTCATTTATAATGTCTAGTGGAATAAGAGAGGAAACACTAGTTGTGGCATCAACATGTTGATTATCCTTACTCCAAAAAATAGTAATAGTATAGGAATTGAATGTAATAAGGGTGTCTTTAAAAAAATTGTGATATGAAAATTTAGTTTAGATTCTTTTGTTTAATAAACATTGTTTATCTGGTTAAAAATGAGATGAGAGTCTCCAAATATTCTAATATAACATATATGAAGAGTGCAAATGAAAAATAAGCCTATAATGAATGCTTCATACATAGTATTATTATTTGTGCAAGAGAAGCCTAGTCGGTAATTACAAAGGGAATATGTTCACCATGTGGTGTGATAAAAACAAATGTCGGCCCCACCCCCAGTGGCACACCAAGATTCGTTGAAACTTACATAGTCCAAATATCAGCATCAATAGTATAAGTGGCAAAATCATCACAAAAATTAACACAAATCAGGAAAGGAACGTTGACAATATCCTCAACTAATTGGTTTCGGATAACTTTTCCTTTGATATATTTTTATGGAACCAAATTAATATAAAATTTAGTAAGCAACATGACCCAACGAGCTAAGTGTTAGAAATAAATGCATTCGGGAGAGCACGTATCACAATGGATTAACTTTAGTAATGACATGAATTTTAGTATTGATCATGTAATGACATATATTTTCACTGAAAAAAATAGGTCCGAGGTAGAATTTCTCAATGTAACTGTAATTGCAATCATAGGAGAGCAATGTGAAACTAATATAATACATAGCATGCTCTCATTGAGTCTTATCATATTTAGCGAGAAAGGATCCCAATGCATGAAATTTGGCAGAGATATACAAAAGTAATGGTTGATTAGGGAGGAGAGGATTCAGTACAATCATGTTGAGTAAATAAGAATTAATAGCATCAAATTTCAGTTGGAAATTTTTGTCCCATAAAAACATAGTATTCTTCTTCATCATTCGTGTAAAGGGTTTGGTTTTATCATCTAATTGTGCAATGCAGTGTCACATAGCTTGGTTTTTTTTCCTTGTAATGAGTGTATCAATACCTCATTGGGATATATTATAGCCTAATAAATTCCCAACAGTAACACTAATAGAGCACTTATTGGGATGAATTCATATGTTATATTATCTTTAAAATGTAAAAAAAAAGTGTACTAAGGTCTTGAGTATGACGAGAACGATGTGTTGAATTGGAAAGTATGTCATTGACGTAATCATTAATTATCTTATTAATATAATTGTAGAGTATGTGGGTCATTGTGTGTTCGTATGTAGAGCCTCTCTAATGTTTGTAAGTTCAAAGGACATGATAGTATAGAAAAAGGTTCCCCAGAGTGTGGTGATGGAGGTCTTTTCTTGGTTAGTTGGGTTAATTTTGATCTAGTTATAGCCACCAAACCCATCCATAAAGGAAGAATTTCATGATCAGTAGTGGAGTCAACAATAGTATCAAGGAAAGCTATCCTTGGGGCATGATTTATTAAGATTACAAAAGTTAGTGTAACAACAAAATTTCCAATTAGGTTTCATCACATACACAATATTAGAGACCCATTGTGGGTAGTCAACAATGTGTATAAATCCCACATAATATAATCATTGTATCTCTTATTTGACTAATAGGGCCACTCGAGGTTGCATATTATGATTTTTTTATTATATACATTAAGCGCCCTCATGAAGCATGATTTTATGCATATATCGATATAGGTTGATACCAAATGTATCACTATGGTGCTAAGAAAATAAATCATATAAATCCTACAAAACTTACTAAATACTAGCTCACTCAATATCACTAAGAGAGGCTGCTAAAATAACTAATTGTGGATCATCATTAGTACCCAAGTTGTATGATGTAGTATATTCATTTAGTAGTGTAGACCGTTCCTCAACATAGGATGTGTGGGCATAGTATCAGGTGTTTCCATATTTGTACTAGGAAGATCGATCTCACCAAAGTATGTTATAATATGCAAGGAATGGGGGAACCTCTTCTTTTGATGATGCAAATGGAAATTTTCATAGGCTTCAAATGTACTCTATGAATGCCTCATCATTATGAAATTCATCTAAGAGTGGTAGGTTAGGAGAGGAAATTTAATCAATAAGGTACAAATGAACTAACTGAAGTGTATGTGTGTTTGAAGTAGTGCAGAACTTAGAGAGATATTTTTAGGAAGAAAGTGTATTCCAAAAGAAAGGTCCCTATATGAAAAAGGAGAGAACCCTATTCTAGCTTTATCAAATTTATTTGGAAGAGATATGGGCTCAGTAATACCCTGGCCATTTATTCCAATCCTTGTACCAAAAAAACCATGTCACAGAAAATACTTATAAGAAATGTCATAGGTATTATAATCAACAACAGGTTGGGTAGACATATTGTTAATATTATGTGTGTGTTCATGATCAATATTGTCATAAGACATAAAGGGTGATTGGTTAGCCAAAACATCATATACTACACCCTCATGTAAGAAATCAACTCATACATGGAGGGTAGAAGGGACTCAATGCATAGTATGTAACTAAGGACGACCTAGAAGGATATTATAATTTAGATTATTAGGCACAACTTGACATAGATAATTAAGAGTGCATAGTACTAAAATAGTGGGTTGAGTGATTTCTCTCAACATTTTCTTAGGTGTATTATTAAAACCACAAATACATAGAGTAGATGGAGTTAAATCAGTAGCAGAAAGTCCTATTTGATGGAGAAAAGATTTGTTCCATATATTAAGAATATATACATTATCAACCAAGTCATGTTTAACAAGTGCATTATGAATGTGAACCCGAATATACAATAGAGGTGTGTTGTCAACAATTGTTTGGGAAGGGATATCAGCTTGTGTAAAAGTAATAAGTTCATCACATATTACAAGATTAGTTAATACCCAGTGGTTGACATAATAAGGGGTAGCATCTGAGTGAATGTGAGTACTGTCCATGGTGTTCATTAAAGAATGGACACATTTATGGTGGGATTTATAAAATAAGTTATAGATATATCCATTGTAACATGCAAAAATAAGTAAATATAAAATAACACGATGTTAAGAGAATGCAAGCATATATAAAATAAAGACACTATAAGGATCCTATGTCCATATATGGATTTAGGAAATAATTAGGTTCACCAAATGAATTTATTTTTCAAAGAATTATATCTTAATCATAGGATTGCACTAAATTAGAAACATGCAATATACCAACATACAATGATGAGAAAGTGAAACCAACAAGAGGATAAGAGTGACTTAGCTAATATCTATCCATCTAGACTAGATCTGGGTGGAATTGATGTTGAAATAAGCCCATTCTGAAATGTGTATGATTCATCAAGAAAATAATGACTTGGAAGTTATACTGGCAATACCAGCCCAAAAGAGGATATAATTACCTAGGAAGTAGTGTCTAAATTTAGAACTAGTGTCTTGGTAGTGAGTGTAGACTTGGTTCTTTCAATTCCTAATAATATTTCCTCACTTCTCTCTATGTTGCATCCACTTCACTGTAGGGTTTTGATTTCGTACATTTACTTGAAAAACAAACCCTAGCTACTTACATAAGACTCAAACACACATTATACTAAATAAAATATATAAATTCTTGAGCTGGATTAGCCTCGGTGATCACCCCCAATGTGATTTTCAATGGGAATTACACAAAATTTCAGACTCAATCAATTTATGGTGTGTGTGATAGAAACCATATTCCTTAAAACTAGGATTCCCTTCTACAAGTTAAACCACATAGTGGGATACAAGTTTTTTTCCCTCAAAATAATGTGTGTTATAGAATTCATAAGTTTTCCTTTCTATGTATCGAATGAAGTAGACCAAATGTAGTCCTTAAGTTAACCCTTAATTTCCAAAGTAGTAGATAAATAATAATATCCTAGTGCCCCTTAGAATAGTTAGTAGGTTGTTTATATATATAACTCCTTTTTTTGAATCTTGACACTAAAAACATTAGAATCTCAACCACAATGATCAATTCAAGTTTAGAAAAAGGTAAACAAGTGGTGTGTAATTTTAAAATATAAGACCTAAGAAAAGGGCACCCATAGGGGGGAAGTAACGTCAACTTCTCTTGTCCCTTATTGATTTCTTATGTCCAGAAAGATCCAAAGATAAATCAAGAAATTTTCAGTTGAGTAACACATTGTGTGATGTCCAAAAGTAACGAGATGATTCCAAAAATGTAAAGGATGAAAGCATGGAAAGGTAAAACAATGTTGATTTAAAGCAAAATAAATGTTATCAATGCCTAGTTTTTTTCTTGCGAATCATGCATATAACAACATACTAGAGTCATGAGTTAATAGTAATAAATGCATACTTTTGTGTCCACATGTGTATTGACATGTATATAATGGCTAGGAGCCAATACAATTTCATTTGGGTTTATATGGTTACATATCGATCTCACTTCATTTATTTAAATATTAGATGTCGTAGTGAGGATTTCTTCTATACACACACATACAAAAAAAGAGTAAGGAATCTATATTAATTAGTTTCAATTGTGTTAGGTAAAATGACATTTTTCGTTAAAAAGGAGTTGTATTGTGCACAGTGTGAACAATGTTTCCCTCTCCCGTAACATCAGTTGATTATGTGATCATAACAAAGGGAATTATAAATAATTTTTTTATGTAGACACAAAATCATGCACTTTAGGAATTATTTAGCTTGGTCTTATACTACTATTTAGAAGGTTCTCAAGTGAATAAAGTAATAATTAATCCCACCTTTCTGCCACCCTTTTGGCCGCCTTTATTTTATATATTATTTTTTCATACCCACACATTTCCTCCCACATATCCACTTGTTTCACAATTTTCCTAGAAATTTATCCTAAACCCAGGCAACCCAACCCTGAGGTGCCCCGATCCATGTTCCACTTTCCCGCTTATTTTTGTGGTCTTTCTAGCCATTTTTCATCCTTATTTTTTTCCTAGTCATCCATTTCGGGGTTAATTACAAAATTAGAGCAAGATAACCCTATAAATATAAAGTTATAAGACCATAATGAGGGTCCTAAAATCACATACTACTATCACTCCATCTATATTTTCATCCATTGCATCACTTGCATCCACATAGTGCTATGCATCAAGGTTATGAGATCTACATCAACACACATAGTATTGGCGGGGGGGGGGGGGGGGGGGGGATTCTATTATATTTCATGCACACATGCTATTACATTTTCTATAGTTGTTATTTCTTGTTACTTCACAAAATGTGACTAGCACAAGAGCACCAAGTGCACAACATGCACATACACCAGAACTACATCCGGTTCCGAAATGTAGTGCAACACTCAGTGATAAGACCACTATTTTAGCGACTGAGGTCAATCTGACCCATTCATTTTACATATTTTGTTTCTCTTAGGGTTTGATACTAAATTTTTCTTGCATGTTTTCATTTCATTATTAAACACATTCGGTACAAACCCGAAAGATCTAATGTGAAAAATATAGATCACTTCAGGATACCTTGTGACCCTATAAAAACAAGACTTAGAGCTTTTACAGAGATTGGGGCACCTAATCTACAGACCAGGGCATCTCGGGGTGCCCCAGTACCTTCTCAGGTGCCTCAGTCATCTTAGATCCTCCAGATTTGTCCTTTGCAAGACTTCTGAGTGGTTTTTCTGAATTCAATATTTTATTATCAAACCTAGGACAGTCCGCACTTCCATTTTACCAGGTTTCTATCTCGATATACCCTCGGCAACATTGTGAACCAGCTAAGTATTTTATTTCCTTTATATTGCAATTAGTGTTTCATAATTTTGTTCTTAGTTTTCTTAAATACACATTGTACTTAATTGTTCATTTACCTATTGTTATAATAGCATTAGATTAGAATAGAATAATTCATATTTTTAGTTAATTAGTTTATATGATTCTCTATTTTCATGTTGATTTGGTTAGTTTGGTTAGCATAGTTATATGTTATAACATTATAAATAAATGTTATGGTAATTGGAATATCTTTTGGGGCCCTATTCAATGCTCTATAGTATTATTTCACTGTATACAATTATGGCATATTACTCTTTGAAATGTTAAAATATGTAATCATATCTATTGGATATATTCAAGGAGAGAGAGGAATTTGAAAATTTTGTAGCAATTGGAGGCTTAATGCATGATACTTAAGTATTTTGATTTGGAAACTCATCATTATCACTTGCCAAAGTATTTAATGTGTCACTACTATTCAATCACACATTGAACTTACTGAGAGTGTCTTAGTGTAGTGTATATGGTGAATTTTCTCTTTATTATGTTATTTAAATGATTAGAACATATCTCTTTACCATGTTTTGGTAATATGTACACTCTTTGGCATCAACTTTTTTAATGATGCTAATTAACAATACCTCTGTAATTTTTCATGTGTTCATTTCCACTAAAAGGGTTTGAGTAAGAAATTCATGGGATTGTGTTTCCTTCTCTATTCATATTAGTAAGGACTGTTGCAATGTTAATGTGAAATTGAGTTTAAGTAATATTAAAGGGAACACTAACTTCATGACCACTTATTGGGTTAACAACCCCTAGATCAAATTTTCTCTCTATTCGCGACTACTGACACTTAGTGAGTGGTGACATTATGTGAGGGTTACAAACATTCTTTAAATAAGGGAAATGAACTTTTATGAACTTCATGAGTATTATAAAAGTGGTATTGGTTATAGATGATTGATTATGATTACTATATATCCAATGAATGCAATGTTTTTGTTTAGCTATAAGATGATTTAAGGTATGAAGCATGGGGTAAACTATTAATGTACTTGACTATGAAATTGTTAATTATATTGTTTATGGTAGATTTTGGTTCACTTTATTATATAGAAAAAATTACCAACAACTCATATGAAAGCATGGTTTAACGATACCTGCATCGATGAATGTCGAGATGTGAGGTAAAAATGGATGAAAAAGATGCCTTCTTCTAAATAATTATAGAACATGCACACAAAGAGACAACTGGACAAGAAAGATATTAGATAATATGATGGTGAGTTACTTAGAAAATGCCAATCCCAGAAACAAAAGGGCTTCCTTTGAAGGGTGTTAACTCATTTTAGACAATCAAATGATAAATGATAAAATAGATAATTTGATAACATTCTCATATAAAAAATGTGCAATGAATAAATTAAATCAGTCTTCCATAGGGATAAGAATACCTTATTCTACATAGTAGATTGTCTAGGCTAGTTCTGTGGTGAGATGAAGATCCTCGAAATACTCGATCCACTTGATCACAGTGGAAATGACCAAATTTGAATGGATGTTGATTGAAATATGATATTATTTTTTCTATGATTAAAATGTTTTAAGAGGGGATGTGTAAGTAAAATGAAATACATAAATGAGATAAATACCTTGTTTATGACGTACTATATAAATAATAATGATGCGGGAAGATCTTACAATGAAGTGAGCTTCCCAAACACTTGTTATGGCTTGGTAGAATGTTGGGATGTCAAAAATGATGTTGTTTCAATATTTAAAGGGTCGGGGATTTACTGCAAATTCCATGGATCATGATTCAGTATGGGTGGTGTGCTTATATATAATCACTAGTAATTATTTAGAATCATTGGCGATCTGGAAAAAGTGGGGAAATCTCTCTTAGAAGTGGTTAAAACAAATTCCAAATTAGTTATTTCGGGCTAGGAGCGAGTATGGATGGGGTAGAAGTGTTTTAGGGAGGTTGGGAGGTTGAGATTCTACTAAAAACAGGTTTTATCATATTTAGGATGTTAGGATGGGGTGACTAAAGATTTACAAGGGTAAGATGTAATTTTTCAGGGATAAAATATGGTTTATAAGATATTTGGATATACTTAGTTTTTGGATGTAGATGTGAGGGGTGTGGATAGATTACCTAAGGGTGCTAAAAACTAGTGTCTACTTTTGTCCCCTTTTTTCAAGTGGTCTGTAATGGACAAGCGACTAGACAAAAATGAGCGTGATAGTTTTATTTGTGTTGGATAGGTGCCCCCCCTCAAACTGGGGGTCACTACGAAAAACTACAATGGTCTCTAGTTTGAATGGATTGGTAGATAAAAATACTTATGTAAGGCTATGTATATAACTAGATGTCTTTCTATTTAAGATGCCCCAAGACCGGGCATAGAATATTGTTATCATGTGTTTTTGCAAGGCCAAAAATTCATTGGAAAGCAGGAAAATGATACCACAATGTCGAAACTTATCAAATCCATATCTTTCCAAGACACTCTCCTAGGTCATTCCATCCTCAACACTAGTCCTATCCTATCAGTAAAATGATCCCAATGTGAATGTTAAGTATTCCTATAGGTGATTTAGGAAAGAAAATTCAGCCCCCCTAGGTAATTTAGGGTCTTTTGGAACATGCATGTATTTGAGCAATTTTGGGAAAGGATATCATCACCCTTCCTAAGACTAGTATGCTACCCCAAAGCTAATCAGAGGAGGAAAATACATTGTGGGTAACTATTCAAGTACTGATAACATTAGGGAAATGGTTTAGGAAAATTCAGGGTAGATCCATATATTTTGAAGTTGATTCATTAGAAGTGGGTTTTTCGGGGCGTGAACGAGAACACACCATGAAGGAGGAATTGAGCTCAAAATAAAGTTTCTAATACCACTATGATTATTTGAAAACCAAAAAAAATACATATGGAAAGTATTTTCCATGCCCTAAATGGTGGAAATTATGGGACATCTTAAAACATCATACACTTTCTGAGGCATCTCCTTTTGGCGCACAACTATCGGTTCTGAGAAATAAGGGATCATTTGGAGGTGTTTTAGTCAGAATTGGACTTTGAAACCATAACCATTAGATTTATTGGAGTTTTTTTCATGTGGAATTATATAAATTTTCATCAAAACCTTCATTCGGGAGCTCGAGATATCACCTCCGCTAGTTGTACCCAAGGTGTGATTTCTCATACTTAGCCATTTTTCAAGAAGGACACGTGGTAGCCTATGGTTAAGGAAAAATTACGTATTCATTACATATCTTTTTCAAGGGACAAAAGGGACATAAAAAATGTGCCTGACCCTTTTTTATCCCTCCTGGGTCACCAATATGAACCAAAACCGGTCCACTAGCCCTCGTTGACCTGTGTGCTCACCTACCTGGCATGCATGCCAAGTGTTGCCACTTAGAATAAGGCAAGAAATTCATGTCCCCTTTGTACCTTTATCAAAGGGATGAAAGGGACACAAAAATGTGCCTTTCTCCTAATGTCTTTTCTAGTTCTCCATGTGAGCGCAAATTAGCCCCCATAGGTGCTTAAATTCAGCCGCCCTCACTTAAGTTACTCAACGAATGGAGAAGTGCCATGTGTCATCACTAAAAAAAACCAGAATTTTATGTCCCCTTAATCCATTTATAAAATGGATAAAAGGGATATAAAAATATAACCCATCCCTTCCCTTTTCCTCCCAAGCACTATAAATACAACACTTAGTGCAGTTTTCTTCATTTTTCCCCCACACCTCCCAGTGCTGCTGAAACTCTACCAGATTTTCTCCAAATTTAAAAGAATTTTTTTTGTTTTCGATTGAATCCATAGAATCCTTTTTCATTTAAAATTATTAAAAACATAAACAATTGCAAAAATAATGGATCAAAACAATGTAAAAATGAATATTTTCTCCATGAAACCCTCGAAGTCATCCAACAAAGAATCATTCATATCTCACAAACCACTCAACAGATTGAGATGCCTTCTTTTATAATATTATAGTATTCCAAGAAAATTGAAGGATCCAAAATAAATTTTTGCATACACGGCCCAAAACTTTTCCGGTGAAAAAACCCCTCTCTTCCCGTGGCAAAAAAAATTAAAAATTAAAATCTCTCAAACCGGCAATGGGGCAAGGCTGAGATTTCATAGGGGCATTGTTGTGCAAAAAACCCCATATCAAAAACTTTCATTTCATTCAAATTTTAGCACTATATACCCACTTACTAAAAATAATAAGCCTTCCTATACGAGTGGTTGTTATTTTGGGTAAGTCATCACCAGAAGAAGCTGTGAAGGAAGCGGTGTGCACCAGGGAAGAACACAAGTTCAAATCGATCAGTTGGTCTAGAAATCAGAAAAAAATAACCACTCAATTTAAAATAATAAGTCCCCTATATGGGTGCCTTCCATTTTTAGTAAGTCACTATGAAGGAGAAACACAGGGAAAGGCAGTGTACATAGGGAGAGTACTACAGGAGAAACTCGTTGGTATAATCCTCTCAGCCCAGAATTCACCACTTACTAAAAATAGTAAGTTGTCTCATAGGACACTTGCTATAAATAGTAAGTTATCCCAGAAGGTGCATTCCACAAAGGGAATATACAAGGAGTTGAACATTCAAGTTAACATCATCAATTGGAGTTCGGAGAAGCAGATTCTGAGACTTACCAAAAATAATAAGTTGCCCTTTCCAAATATAATAAGTGTTGAAATAATCATGAAGATCAAGTTTTTCGGGAGTGAAACCAGCACAATCTCTCTCATATGAGTATGAAATAAATGGCAGTGATGTTACCCATATGGATCTTGATGATATAAAATCTTGCATGATGGCAGATGAAAGAGGAGAAACAGAGGGTCGAGTGTACACAAGTAGGTTGTTTTCAGCTGTTGGACACCTCATGTCTATAAAATACATTGAGATCTTATTGGCCTTCTCACATCACTGCAAGCCTGATACGCAGACAATTCGGGAAGACAATGGTACATCAATGGTATTAATAGACCCTCAAACCATCTCACTTGCCTTGAAAATCCCAACATCGCCCAATATGGTTGTCATCATGAAAGAGAAGGTTGTGCACGAGTGGGAAAAAATGGATGCATACCTACAAAAGATTGCATTAGGATCGTAGATGAATACAAGAATAAATCCTTCAACAATTCTGAATAAATTTTCAAGATGTGAATTTTGAGAAGGTTATTTAGATACAATCACTCTTTTAGCATGGTGATGGGAGAATTAAATTATGAGATACTTTTAGGATTGAATGGATTTTTTCATGCTTATGATGACTAGGGGAAAACAACAGATAGATTGGGGCATATAATCAGTGATAAATTTCATCTAAAACTACTCCAAGTGCCCATGATTAAGAATTTCTACATGAATTCTTATTTGGTTTATATGCTCGCTATCTCGAGGTCATTCAAAGGGTTGGCCCTTGCTAAGAATATTACTGCCAAGATCTCAGCATTTGAGAAACTCCCCCAATTAGTTATGAGAGAAAGTCATAGACACTTCACCTGTGTGAACGATCCATTCAAAATTTTTGGTGGTAAAAGTTTGGAGGGTGATTTAGAGGAAAGGATGTTGCCACAGATAACATCCTTAATCAGAAGATATGGTTCCTATTTTATTTAATTCTCAACTTTATCCTACTTGAAATTTTTTGGCTTTGATTAGGGTCCAATAAGGTTGCTACAATACCTTAGTGATCAAATTGTTCTATTTGAGCTCTGTATGTAACTCACGCATGTGAACAATAGGCTCAAAAATAGAAAAAATAAGCTTGTCTCATTCCCCATCTCTCTCGAGGTGTTCACATACAAGAATGTAAATGGCGCATCTCATCTAGAGATGGAATTTACACACTTAAATCTGCATACCTACATCACCAGAGCTAATTTTGACATACGAGCTGATTTGGATGCCTTTCATGTTCCAAAATTGTGCCATGTTCTGAAAATTGAATATTATTGGGAAAACTATGTCAATGAGTTCAATATGCAAGAAAAGGATCACATGAGAATAACAGTTGGTGAGATGAACAAGTATCAATTCCCTTGGTATGAGGATGGTTTAAAGAATGATGGAACATAACTATATGATCCTGAATATGAGATAATCAAAGCTTCCCCATTGCCTCAGGTCAATTGTCACATTCACAAGTCTATAGATATCAGGGAGCAGACCGAGAAAGTATTCAGAAGAATGAGGTAGTGGTTCCAAAGGAAGAGGACCATTTATTTTCATTCACAAAGTATCCCCACAAACCAAAGGTAAGCTTCACATCAATCATTGTTGAAAGTGGTGGAAATTACTTTGAGTTCAGGTTACTCCAGAACAAGTTCAAATCAAAAATATACAGAGTTGGAGAATTCTTCTCATCAAAATTCACCAAAGATATCCAAGACAAAGGAAGACCAAGTTGTAGAAAAAAAAAGTTATAGAAGAGCATGCAATTCAAGACCCAGTATTTGAGTCGCCATAGGAGGCCTCACCTCTTTTCAACACTATTTCCTCCCCTATCACGTATATGTATATTCCACCTAAGAAAGGAATGGTTAATATGCCTATCATGGAGCCTGAGTCTGACGAAATGTTCCCATGGATGAAAGATACAATATCAAATGACACATGCACTATTCAATAAGTCACGACCCCCAATTTTTTGACAATTACATCATTGGCCAAGGGAATAAAAATAAATCTTGTGCACATGGCTTCATGATTCTACAATGGAGACATAAGTTACTAGTATATCAAATTATCCCAACCTAAAGTTATTAAACTGGTGGATGAAATGACACTAATTGACTGTTAAATTATCACAATTCCACTAGGGCCAGCTACCCATGAAGGATATTGGCACATGTATTAAAAATCTTCCACTCACTTGGTGGTAAGGAATAAAGAGTACAAGAAAAGGATTGATGAGCTGGAAGAATAGGTGTAGACTCTTTCATCTTATGTAAAAAATCTGGTGAATCTAGGTGCCTCAAAAATCCCCATCGGGGAAGTTGCACCCATAAGTAGATTCAATCCAGAATCCCTCAAGAGAACACAGGAGTTCATTGTGCAAGGACAGGCTAACGATGAATGGATCCACATAATTGTTAAAAAGGGAAAATCATTACTTTAGGAGGTGGTGAAACTCTTCTCCTATATGTGTGTAATTGCAAACAAGGCGTGGATGATTAGAGAATATCTTGAAAAATAAAAAGATCAGCAGGACCCTCTTCATCCGTTGGTAATGGAAATGAGCAACACTCGCTCTCAGGAGCTAATCGGTAAGAAGGTTTTTGGAACCCCTTCTGAATATTTTTCATGTGTATGGGAAATATCCTTAGAGACCAAATATGAAATAATCAATTTATCCATCTCAGAATTAGATGAAAAATAAGAACGGGCATACAGGTTGTAGGACAGTATCAATTGTTGAACCCAGAAACTTGGATTTCATGTGATGGGATAAAGCACGAAATTTGATGAGTTGAGCCATTTGAATAATATGTTAAGAAGGAGGTGGGAAATACATTATCCTTCAACAAGGATACTTTGAAATCCCTATCAAATATTTGTGCCACCATTTCACTCATTGTGGAAAATCACCCATCTTGGTTTGAAAAGTGCAGAGATATCAATAATGTTTCAGATGGTTAGACAAAGAATCTATGTTGTGAGTGTATCCCTTATGTTGACAGAGTGGCATCTGCTATGGGTCGTTTTAGAAATAAATTCAAGGGATCTAAGATCTTCTCATTAGTGCATAATGGAGATCGGTCAGGAATTGAGATCAAGTGTACTGGAGCGGCCTATTCTTTAAAATGATTATTCTTCTTTCTTATTCTCTCTCTTTCTCTCTTCTCCTCCTTCCCCCCAGATTTCTCTCTTCAATGTTATAATTCTTCATTGTGGGCATACTTTTATATGTCCTTTAATAAAATTAAAAATAAACTTTATGTTTCTAATGTAAAAGTCACCTTTATGTTATAAAAAGGTGACTTAATATTTTCCTAGGAAGTTGAAAAGTCTTAAGTTACGCGAGGGCATATGAAAATTCATTAGGGGGTATATGAAGAATCATTTTTTTCTTATTAATTATAAAAGGAAAAGAACTCCCATTCTTAAAAGGTTTTTGGTTGCATTCTTGTGAATTCATGAGAGATATTTTTCTTACTTGTGGAAGAAGCACGAGTTATCCATTTTATGCTATTTCCCCCTCTCTAATTTCCTCCATTTCCTAATCAAGTAAAACTCTTGATTTTCAATGTTAATGAAGGAAAAATTTTATATTTTCCATTGCATATGAATGTGTGCATCTTCATAGGCATGGTTTCCTCTATCCTATAGTATTAAAATCTTGTTGTTTTTTTCTCTTTGAGGCATGTGATGAAATTTCTAACTAGTGTGTGCATGGAATCTAAGTTTCTACTTGCATCATTACTTCTCCTACCTCTCTTTCTCACTCCCTTTCTAACTCTCTTGATAAAATCCTCTCTAGAAATCGATTGCTAGCTTTACAACAAGGTTATTGGAGTGACCCTATGTGATCTCCGACAATAAGGCCACCAGGAAAACCCCACTTTTTCAAGTGCATGCAAATAAAGAAGTTTCACCATCTAAGTAGAGGGACTTTGACTACCAAAGTGTTGGCAAGAAACCCAAAAAAAAAATACACCTGATAAATTTTCTCGCCAACAAATATATTACAACAAAGGTGTGCGTATGTGACAGGAAGTCAAGTGATAAGGGATCCAATGGGTTCTTGACTTATAGATGTATGAATTTGTAGGAAGAGGAGGGAAAAGGTTCCTGAGATTCTAAAAAATCCATGATGAATTTTATAAACACAATATGCATAAGATGAATTTGGGTTTTAAGAGGGTCTCGAGGATCGATAAAGGAAGCACATATGTTAAAAATGTGCAAGTTTATGAAGGGTGTGTAAAATTAGAGTACCACTAAATGGGTCGAAGGTGAAAAAGAGGATTGATTATCAAAATGGACATTCAGACAAGTTTTGGACATCAAACAATGATATTTTGGATAATGGGGGACTAATTGTTGGTGATTACCTAAGATCTCCGGTAATTTACACAATCATTGGTGTTTATAGAAATATTTGGAGATCCAGACAGTGAGAAAGTGTTTACTATAAATAGCCCCAGAGGGGTCAGTTAATGTTATTTTCATTTTGAGAAAAATAAACGTCTAGTAAAGCCTAATATTCCAAATTTTTAGTTTTTTTAGAGAGATGGAGACAGTCAAAGGTGTTCAGCAATGTTGTACACCTACCTTGGCATAGGTAAGTGGATATTTTTGGATGTTTTGATTTTGTTTTTAAATTATGTTTTTATGGTAGGTGATAAATCACATGGAAATCGATAGTGATTTCATGTTTTTATGGTAGGTGATAAATCACATGGAAATCGCATGTGATTTCATATGAAATCACTATTGATTTTAGGAAACCGCTTACGATTTCAGGGATTTTTCAGAGATTTAATTGAAAGAAGCTTGATTTTTAAGATTGTTGTAGAATTTTGATGAGGTGTGTCTAGTACTTCATTTTTTGTACATTTTCATAAATGCAAGAGAGAGACCATTCGGCTACACAGGATTGGATCCTGAAGTTATTGGATATTTTTCATGATCAGTTGTCAGAGGAGGACTGGGGGCACCTAGCGAGGTTAGGTTGGCTGGTATTTTTTATTATAGACATATCCATAGGGATATGGGTTTATTTTTGTATTTATTGGAGAGACGGGACCACGTGACATGCACTTTCTAGTTACCAACGAGTGAGATGACCATCATCCTAGAGGATATTCATAGGATCATGTGGTTACCAGTACATGGTGAGAAGGTATATGTTATTAATGATTCACGCAGGGGGCTGAAATGCAATATTTATATGGTGATGATTCCCTATATGCTGTGTAGTCATTGGGAGGTTTTGCATATGGTACACTCTACAATGATGATGAGGAGGTTCGAGCCCTCATGACCATGATGATGATTGGTATTAGTTGTCATACCCTATAGGATTCAACAAGTGGTAGGTTTTCTTAGATTTTGACTAGAGTGCTGGGGGATATCCTAGAACAAAGGATAAAATTTTCTTGGTCTTCTACCTTACTATCTTAAACTTATAGAGAGTTATAGGTTTGGAGGAAAAGGTAGAAGTTTAGATTTGACATTTCTTTTTTGTTAGAGTGTTTGGCCTACAAGCACATTCTAGTAACTCAGATGAGAAGAATGGCATAGACGTTATGGTTTACTTTGTATTATCTTATTGGTTTCATGAGATGGAGATCTGATTTTGGGTTTACAGAGCATGTGAGCGGTAATAATCACTACAGAAAACTCCTAATAGGTTTATAGGTCGGGGATGTGACTTGGATTCCATACAAATGTTTCCAAATGTGGGCCTAGGAAAAGGGAGATATGAGAGCTACTCAGCAATATATATGGGTGTCAGGTCAACAATCTAACCCCTAGGAGTTGATAAGATTTTGTCATGTCAGGTGAAATTTTGGATTGATACAAGATGTGATTGAGGTAGCTATATCTTATAAGTGAGATGATTGGGATATATATGTGGCACTATCAGTTGTACAAGATCCACTTAAGATGGCTGAAGAGGAGGGAGTAGGGGTTTAGTTTTATGTATAGGGGGTGGTGGTGGGTGTGGATGATGTTAGGGATACTGAGGCATATGTTTCTTGGTGGCAAGGGCAAGTCGATAGGTTTGAGCACTAGGTGTGATCACACGTAAAGGATTCACATGAGGGTGGTGGTTGGGAGGAGGATGGGGGTAATGGATCGACAGTGCTAGATATGGTCGTTGCAAGTTTGGAGGTGGAGAGATATGCATGGTTGGTTGAGCATGCCACTTTGATTGCTGAGTGAGATGATCTTATAGCTTCTCATGATGCTATTACAGAAGAGACATATGAGTTGATCTAGTAGCTCACGACTACATATGGGGATCTTACCTAGGTGAGGTAGGATAGAGACAGATACCATCATGAGTGAAAGACTCTACAATGGGCTTTTGGGGTGACAGGTAGATTGATTTCAGGAGTAGAGCTTGATGTGGCCTAGGAACAGGCCAATGGATACATGGGGACACCTAATAGTGGAATCTTAACTCATTATTAGGATTTAGGAGATGATATGCACTATTATGAGGATATCATGAGATGGAGGCTTCTAGGTGAGCCTAGATATGGTGAGAAATTGGATTAGTGATGACAGGATCCTTCAAGGAGAACTGTGAGCATGGTGCAGCCTCTAAGAGGTATAGGAAAGGGACCATCTAGAGATTTATACGGTGATCATAGGAGTAGTGCCAGAGGGAAAACTCGATTGACATGCTTACAGTTTACTAGGTAGTTTTATCAGCATATTTTTATATATTTATATGTATAGACATTGTGATGTATGAGGCTCTTCAAGGACATTGATGATGTATATATTTTGATATATAAGGCTCTTGGAATCCCTTAATTATGTATTTTCATGTCTCTCTCTCTCTCTTTCTCCTTGTGTGGGTGTGGGTGTGGGTGTGGGTGTGTGTGTTATGTTTTTTATTCATGATTTTGATGATGGTATAATGTGGTTGTGATAAATGATGACCTTGTTGTATGATTGATGAACTATACGAAGGATATGAACATGATGTGGAATGTTTTCTTCATTACTATTCTTAGCATATATATCGCATGTGATGGTAAACTGATTATATGTATGGCATTGTATGTTCAACCCTATTATTAATGTTAGCATATGACTCAAAATGGTTAGTCATACTAGGATGATAGGTAGATGTGGGATAGTTGTGTGTACCCATTTTATGACATGGGAAAGGTTTATATGTAACAAACAAGCGTAAGTGGTTTCTTCTTGATGGTTTGAATGTTTTTCCCCATTTTTATTGTATATTTCACAACTTGATCGATGCGAGAAGCTTTCCTGAGATGGTTGTTTTTTTATTTTGATCTAAGGATTGTTCAATGTAGTAATAATTTTTATGTATTTTGATTTGGTATTCATCCTTTGAGGGAGTGGTCTATGATTTTATTGATTTTTTGGTTTTATGGTAGCCATATTTCGAGGGAGTGGTCTACAACTTTATTGATTGTAGTTTTTCTTTTGATAGTCATCCTTCGAAGGATCGGTCTGTATTTTGATTATTTCCATCCCGTAGATCTTTTATTTTTAGATATAAGGGAAAACCTGGGTAACCATTTAAAAGGGGATAAACAATTATGAAAGCTACATATATATTATTAGTATGTCATTAATAGGGTAGATGAGGATAATGTTTGAATAATTATTGTGGGGTTCCATAAATAATGATAGGGGAACTTGTCCATGTGGAATATGTTATGATAAAATATGTGGTGTCCATACTTAAGGTGATGAGTGGTATGCTGACAGAATACCACATAATTCCAAATAATTACATGAGTGTTAGAATGTGTGGGTTGGTGAAGGGACATCTTAGTTTGGATAATGGCTCATGAGTTGATATGTTAACAATAAAATGGTAACAAGTGTAAGGCACTAAGAGGTTCCTTTTCAGGTTTACCATGAAGGGAGACTAAACGATAACCTCCAAACCCATTATATTCTATTTTACTAAACAGCCCAAGGCATGCTGGCATATCACCTAAGTAGACCTGAGTGCTCACCCAAATCACACGAGGGTAACAGGTCCCTCTTTTATGGTAGTTTATTCAAGGAGTTAGCATGATCATACAAATACTCTAGATTCATAACTAGTAATTAAGTATAGTGCATAACATAAACTAGATCCAGATCATAACCATATGTAAGAATAACTTATACAAGATTCAATATTAAATTCACCATGCAAGAACTGATCATAGTTATTTCAACAACTAATATTCAGCCACATAGATCCATTGTATTGATTACTGTAGAACACATAAACTGCATACATATATAGTAATGTCACCATAAGTCACGCATGCTCAAAAACTAGCAGCATAACTCTATTACAAAACTGACACACACACACAAAACCGTGCAAATTAAAACATATTTATATGTAGTGTGGAATTTCCCTTCACTACTCATGCACTCTCCAAAATATTCTACATGCTAATAATATTCATGCACCACTACAAGATAATATCAAAAGCATGCAAGCTGGATAATAGTATATTATCTAATAATAAATGCATTTATAATCCTATTAATAACCCCAAAACTATGCATGTCTCTTAATCTTCTAATCATCTAAAATATCCTTTGTGTGCTTCCCTAGTCTTCTTACAAACATGTTCCACACTCAACATCTATATTCAGATTCATGTTGAAAATGGATAAGTCATGATTCCATGCTTCCTCAGGAGTGTCCTGTTCCACTATACCTCCACGCACACCTACGCGCCCTATGTCTTCGTTCCTAATCCTTATGCACCTTCAATACATAGCTTTCAGTTCATTAGCCCCCGATAATGGGTAACCATGATTCCTCTTCCATGAATAAAGAATAAGGATTGAAAGAATAATTGTACTGTAATAATAAAAGAATACTTGGGCACTCTATCCCTCTACAGATAGGATTAACTCTAGATATTTATCTTTGATATCTTCTTCAATCTCATTCCAATCACTCAGCAGCTTATTAGTTTTTTCCAGAGTGTTTGTAAGTACCCCATCCATCTCATCAAAATTCATGTCGGTCTTTATTCTTATAGTTGTTTTTACCACCAACAAATTATCCAATTCATCTTTGTTATCCGTAGTTTTATGGTTATAGTCACTTAATTTGTAGCACCGAATGTTTGACTCCTAATTGTGGCCCATAAAAAACCCTTTTAGATATTTTATCTCTGAAAAATCAACTTTTGGGGGTATCTTCAAATTCTATTTCAAATTCCTTCTACTTTCTACCCCTTGGAGCCGCTCTAGTTTCTCGTTTAAGTTCTATAGTGGTAATAAAAGTGTTGTTTTGTTGTCAATTCGAGCTATACAGCTCAAAACCCCGTACCTTAGCTCAAAATATGCATGCCCTAGCTTCAAACTTGAACCCTAACCATTGATTTACCTCCCTACATTCCTTTGTTTCACTCAAACACTTTTTCCAATGGAGCGCCGACAAATCCCATGCATAAATACGTCTGGTTCATTTTCTTATCACAGCTCTTCACACTTCTCATCCAATTCACTCTTAGATCACTCTTCAACTCGCTTGAATGCTTCTTATTCACAACACCACCTTTAATAGTGTTTGTAAAATTTTCCTTATTTATTTCTCTCCACCTACCCCCATACTGAGAATTAAATGATGTTCCTTTCCTTTTTCCGCGCTAATTTTTCCGCACCCCAATCATAACCTTCTATCACACCTACTACTTCTCAGCCATATACCTCCTTTAACATGCATTCATACACTGAAGTACCTATCCACTGCACCTTTCACCAAGTAGTTTCCCATGTTTCAGCCTACCTCGTGTTACACTGTGAATCCATTCATCCACACATGGGCTTTGTTTATGAGAATATTTTTTATATCTGCACCTTTACTTCAAACACCTACATAATATCTCCCTATGCATACCCATATTTAATAGAATGTTGAAAATCTATCCATTTATCCTGTATATACTCCACCCCACAATAAAATTATGCGCAGTCCTCTACGTACTAATACAATAGATAGTAAATAGCTTTTGGTGCACAAGCATGCTTATTACACAAAACACCAAACTAAATTGACAAAGCATAGCAACGATGAAAGGAAATGTATTAAAAGGAAACCTTATATAAATGGAAATACTACCTTATTCCAAATTCCAAGAATACTTATTTATAATAGGGTTTTAGCCTACTCCCGTTGAAATAATTGGGCAACTGTGTCCCATCCAGTGCCTATAACTAGAAAGTTCCTAAATCAAGTATGTAAGTCACAACATAGGGTCCCAACCAATGCACTTTGAGATTTATAGGGTGGCGTAAAATTTTTGAATCATATAGAAGAACCATCTTCCCAACTTCAATCTTCTTATCCTCAATATGCCTATCATGTCATGCCTTCTACCTGGCCTGTTCTATATTCTAAATCCATTATGTTATTATGCGCCTCTCATCCAACTACATTAGTTTATCAATGTGATCTTCAATTGATTATTCATTATCTATTCCTCTTGTGCATGCAATACGCAAAGAAGGTCACATAAATTCCACTGGTAAAATAGCCTCCGCGTTAAACACCAATTGAAAGGGTGTGGCTTTATTCAGTCTTTCGTAAGTTGTCCTATATGCCCAAAGTACAACAAAGACTTTATCGTCCTATTATTTCCTTCCAACATCACAAATATTATACAATGTATATCCCAACATCTTGTTGAAATTCTTGGTAGTTCCATTAGCTTGTGGGTGATAGCATGTTGTTTTATGGTGTGTCACCATAAATTCAACCAATAGTATCCGGATAGTTTCATTAAGGAAATGAGTACCCCTATCACTTGTCAAACTCAATGAGCATCCATACCTGTTGATTATATTCTCCCATAAAAACCTTTCTACTATAGATTATGTGCAATCCTCTATAGGCACCACTTCTGCCCACCTTGTAAGATAATCTATACAAGTTATAATGTAGCGCGATAGAATCCTACGCGTGGGTGGGCAAATAAGACCCATAAAGTCAATTTCCCACTTTTCAAAATGTTCTCCACTAACAATAGGCCTCAAAGTAATTTCATCTTTATGTCCAGGATTTCCAAGGTGTTGATAATGATCACATGCCCTTGCATATTCCTTATAGTCGTTGTATACTGTTTCCCACCATAGGTCAGTCAATATAATATTGCACGCGATAGCATCTCTTGCATAATTTCCACCTGTAATCCCAGCATGAGATTCCTCCATAATAGCTTCACACTTATGCTCGAGTATACACTAGCATAAAATTTCATCCCGACATAGCTTGTATAAGTTTCCAGTAATTAACATGTAAGATGCAGCGCATATGGAAAGTTGGTTCTTCTCTAAACTGTTCATCCCTTCAGGTGCCACACCATTATGTAAAAAGAAAATAATATATTCTAAATCAAATGGTGTTTGGTTCAATTTGAATAGATGTGCAGTTAACATTATATCCTTAAAGATTTGTGCATCCTCACCTAAATTAATCCTTGATAAATGATTCAGTCCAAATTTTCTCTTTCTTAGTTTTACCACCATTGTAAAACCAAAATCTTGAAACAACAAAATCCAACAAAATATGTGCCCCTGTAAAATGGAATTATTCACCAAGTAATTCAATACCATGTGGTATATATAAAATATGAAATATGTTTCCAGAAAGAATTGTCTAAACTTATGCAACGCGTAAATCATGGATAAAATATCATGCTCTGAAGTTGTATAATTTTGTTCAGCTGGTGCTAACTTCCTTCTCACAAAACAGATAGGATGATCAATAATACCCTCACCAGGATAGGATAGCATTGCTTCAATGGCCATAAAAGAAGCATCCATATGTACATTAAATGACTTATCCTAAGAGGGAAAGTGGAAAATGGGTGCAGAAGTAAGTCTTTCCTTCAATGTATCAAATTTTGTCTATTGTGCCTCATTCTAATGAAACTTTCCTTTACTCTTCAACAATTCTTCCAAGGGAGTGGTGATTTGAGTATTATCTTTAATAAAATTTCACTAATAGCCTATATGCCCTAAGAATTCACGCACCTCTCTTTGATTGGTAGGCTCCTCCAAACATAAAATGACTACAATCTTAGCGGGATCTACCAATAAACCTTCCTCACAAATGATATGTCCCAAAAGGTGTAGCAAAAATACACTTCTTACTATTCAAGGAGATTATTAATTATATACAACATTCAAACATGATCCTCAAATTTTCATAGTGATCTTTTACTAGCCCTTATACAGTCCAATCATCCAAGTAAACATGTAAAAACTTATGTATGAATTCTTTAAAACCCAATACAACAATGCACGAAAAGATAGCAGAAACATTCTTCAACCCAAAAGGCATAATTGTATATGCAAAACTTCCCCACTCAATTGTGAAATTTTTCTTCTCTTTTTCTTCTTTTTCAATCCTCACCTGATGATATCCAGAGAATCCATCGGTAAAAGAGTAGATCTCACACCCTGCAATGCCTTCCAAGATTTATCCTATGAAGGGTGTGGGAAAGGGATCTATTACACAGGTAGCATTCAACTCTTTGTAGTCCACACATATCCTTACTCTACCATCCTTATTTATGTTTATCGGTATAGGGCTAACCCATTCTGACTCCTCAATGGGCTCAATGATTCCAGATTCCAACATTTTATCAATTTCTCCCTTTACCTTAATGTGTGGATTAGGATTCATCATGTAAGGCCTTTTCCTAACTGGGCATGGAAATTATTTTATCTTGATCCTCATCTCACCAAAATATGGATGCACACCTTTCAACTCATGATAACATCATGGAAATAGATCATAGAAGTCATGTAGTAGCTATATAATTTTAGAAACCTCCTGATCAGACAAATAATCACCAATAATGGCCTCTTTTGGCTCTGTATCTATCCCAATGTTGACTTTATTTTTTTCATAGGCTCATGATACGCCCACATATTCTTATCTGCATTGTCCAAGACCTCACACGTACCCATAGAGTGGTCAACATCTAGATTCTCAACTTCTTCATCATCAATCATGTGAACCAATTTACCCTTCTCTTATTCTAACCAGGCGCACCCAAGTTATACCTCATCTATTTCTTCCTCTTCATCAAATTTAGCCTCAAAGTCCGTTTCCCCAAACATGTCTAACAGGAGTTCTTCAACATTTTTACTATCCCCCATTATAAGGTGCTTCATAATCTATAATGTTTCATGCACCGGAGGTTTAGTAGAATGATAGTCAAAGGAATGAATCATACATGTTTCATCTTTTGTCAATTAATGGTTTCCCTTTTTAGTTCTGCATGAACATACCATACACGCGCACAACCACTAAGATTGGCGTAGAACTTATGTACCTGAATTTATGGCAGCAAGGCCTCCTACCCCTCTGTCTAGAATCTCTCACACTTGTAAATGTGGTGCTGAGAATCCTTCCCTTGAAATTTAAATTTTTTTGAGGGTACATTTCTCCTAAGAAACCTAATAGAGAAGGTGATTCTCACTTCTTACCACTCCAAAAGGTTATCTCTTGTGTGTAGTCTACCATCACACACAATTGTCCTGCATAAAGTATAAACAAGCATATTTCTCCTCTCTACTTGATCTATGCACTGAGCTTCCATGGCATGTAGAAATACGTTTAGATTTCCTTCACCAATATACTGATGTATCTAGTCAATGCCCAAATGCCTAACCATGTGTGACTTATTGACACAAGTAACTGTATTCTTGATCTAACGCCCCATCATTTCATGCGTCCCATGCACCCAGTTGTCACATGTAACACTTGTAGTATCACTCATGGATTGTGCATCATCAAATTGAATAATTCCTTCCTTTCATGGCTCAAGCACTTGATAATATCTAATAGTGTGCACATAAAAAATTTCCATCCTCTTCACTCAAAGGTTCTACATAGGGTATAGCTTTTCCGTCTATCAAAGGAATAATCATGCATTCCTCCTTGTTTTCAAAACTAATATATCGTTTTGTTCAATTGTAAGTCAGCATTATTCGCATAACACTAGGTGCGCCTAAGCAATGATAGAAAAGTGTCTTCCTCTGTAAGCGCCAAGACCTCAAAATCCCTAGTAAACTTGGCTCCTTGAATAGTAATAGTAGCATCCTTCAAGACTCCAATGGGTGTGGCTTTATTCCTATTTTCCATAAAAAACACATTTGAATATGGTTGTAATAGTGGTCTCCCCATCTGATTCCACGCATCCAAATTGAGTACATTTACTTCCGTGTCTGTGTCAATCAGTATGTTACTTAGCAGCCACCCATCAATAATAGCATTCAAAGTGATCTCTTTGTCATAATCAAGACTGTGAGGAGGTAAGTTTACGTGCAATATTTGTCTCTTGCGCTCAACTCCAACAAATGGTATCTTCTCCCTTAATCACTCTCCTAATAAAGGAATGATATTTTCTTGGTGCAACAACTTACAAACCTCCTTCACGTCATCAACATATTTCTTGGGAAGCTCAACTACTTTGTCTTGCTCTAATTTCCTTGACTATTCCTTCAATCTTTGTATCTCACTCTGCAAATTTATAATAACATCCATAGTTTCTTGATAAAATTCTTTATGATGAGTAGGGTCTAGATACTTTGCATGTAAAACCTCCTATTTTATAATAACAGGCTTATACTTTGGAATTTCCCTGACACATGCCACCTTAGTGCTTGTAGTAACCAACACAAGCAACATTTTAGGATCAAATGTTACCTTTGGCATACACTGATATTCTGCAGTGCACTATACTCTAACCGTTCTCACCCCCTTATCCTACTTATGTTTCTTTCTCATATGCTCATAAAAATTTGGGCATTCTTCAAACTTTTGATTCTTCCTACACTAAGGGCATTCGCACCTATAATGATCCAAAGATCTTTCAACACTAGAATTTTCCTCTGTAATTTCTATTTCATTAATGTATGTATTATGAATAAGGTTTTGTTAAGTATATTTAATAGTAGTGTCCACTAGAAGATAATGGTGCTACCAACATGACACGACCAATAAATTATAGTACAGTAACAGTTAAAGTACGATAGGAATGTTGTGGTAAAAATTAAATATTTGTCGTAAGTGGTCCCACTAATGTTAAAATGTCAAAATTAGGGTAAATGGATAAGTAGGGTCTGCATGATTTAGAATTATAAATATTATATTTGTAATAATGACAAGGAGTGATGTCATAAATATTTTATATATTTAATTTGTATAATATCTATAAAGGTGAATCCATGTGAGATGATAAGGTTTATCTTATCTTAAAATATAAGCCTACATGTAAAGATAAGATTTTAGGCATGGAATATCATTAGCCAGAAGATATTTCCTATCCTATCTTAGAGATAGGGTGAATAAGCCTGAAATTTCTATAACCAGAGAGGCCACCCCCTCTCATTTATCGTGGAATAAAGTTGTAATAATTATTATATGAATAAAGAATTCATTTTTAAGGTGTGTTAAGGAAGCCATCAAAAATTGTAACTGTGAAGTTTCTGCCAGAGTTATTGTCAGAAGGCAAGCGGGTTTAGTAACAATTTGTGTAATTCATGGGTGATATTATATCAGTATCATGTTAATAATATAATTTACATTTATCTTTCATATTTTTCATCATACCTTTATATTATAGACTGTGGTATTCTTGTGTTATGTTTGATAATGTGTTTCCATATTAATACCACAAAACCAAAAGTTGTGCATTACTGAAATAATCATAACACAAGGAGTTCCCGATGAAATATTATCTTAGTGTCAAATTAGTGTTGAAAAATCAACATGTATAACAGGTCCCATTAGGAAAGTAACCTCTTCCACCACTGTGACCTCGACCTCTGAATCCTCCATGGTAACCTCTTCCTTGACCACGTCCATCAGAGTTCCCTTCATTATGTTTATGATTGTGATGCTCACCTTGATCCTTAGAATTTTTTGCAACACTAGTCTGACGTACAAAATTTTCAATGGCATCATGAATTTGATTAATCACTCTACAATTATATGTATCATGACCGGTAGACTTAAAAATCTTACAATAACATGACATGTTCTTTTTTATCACGCACTACAACAAGGGGCACCTACTTGAATCTTGATCTAAATGAAAAATTTCACAATCTAGTAATATAGCGTGCACCGATATACGAGGGAAACTATCCTTGGTATGTCCCTTCACCTCACAATATATACACCAAATACCACTGTGCATTTCATGAGGTGAATTAGATGATAAATTTTCCAACTATTTTTCCATTGATGTAATGTGTGCTTCCAGAAATAGGTTAACACTAGTGTCCACAATCCATACTGCCTCAGTGTGTAGAGCTTGCCTCAAGTGCCTCGCATGGATTTATAAAAGTATTATGTGAGAGTTCCCTTTTGAAAGGTGTAATCAAACCTCCATTAAACCACTGAGTATGTTTCCTAGGGTGAATATCATAAAATAACTTTTACAATAAATTTTTAAACTGTGCATCGTTCTCCATTATGCTCTCATTCATGCCCTACTTAATGTCCTTCAACACGTTGATTATTTTCTTTTCAAACTCAATTATATGGAACTATTCCAGGAAGGCATCACGAAGCACGATATAGTCTACACAAGTCGGGTTTGGATCATACTTCTTATACCAACTATGCACGCACCCCCTTGTAATGTATTAGAAAATTGACTTGCCTTACACTCTGGAGTTGTAATTCCCTTAGCGTGCCATAGTATCTCACACTTATACGCATGTTCTGTGGCATCCTCAATGCCTCTATATTATGGTAAGTGAAGAGACATATCATAATACACTTGATGGGGTTGGTGCGGACCGTGCTCACCAAATCTAGAACCTATATTACCCCTCAGTATTCCCTCCACCTTCAGATCCACTAGATCCCGAACCACCAAATATTTCTTGGTCCTCCTCATGTAGCAGGAACCAAACCAGAGGATGTACTTCCTTATGTACCAATAGTTGTACTAAATTGAACTCCCACTATCTACAAAGTTGTGTTACTCGTAGACATGTGTCCTATATTCTGCTCACCCACGCCCTATCCTTATGACGTGCCAAAAAGTATTCCTCAATTGTTCCTCCAAACAACAGAGATGATGTCACTTGTGATTCCAAAGATGACTGTGTTGCTTGATGTACTTATATATTTAAAGGGAAATGATATCTACCTACTGTTATTCTATTACCACTGTTGTAACGCCCTGATTTTACACACACAAAAACAATAGTAAAATACCAGGATAATATTTTTTTTTACTTACATTGTTCACTACACAACACCGCAATGGCTCCAAATACAGAAACTTGATAACGCATACGACACTTACATAATTCATCGACTCACATAGACACATGAAATCACCATAGACATGTCGATGCCACACTTTTCCCAATGAATGAATACTAGTAATGACCCAACCACAAGAAAAGGACTCAAGGATTGGCAAACCCACAACACATCATTTCTTTAATTGCATTTTAGCTACAATCAACATTCCAAGAACATTATTGTGTAAGGAAAACTTTCTCCTTTTTCCATCTACAAATTCTTAAGTTCATTCCACAATTGATTTATAGTTCGACCATTTTAAGTTGGATTTTTATCCTTTACGGAAATTTCCATAACTTACATACTTATTTGGCATAATTCAAATTACATATAAAGTACTTAATTATCTTGTTCTTATGTTAAGAATATGTTTCTCAAATTTTTATTCAATGCCTATGTAACATTCCCATTTTAAGACTTTAGAAACAAGGGAAAATTATTATTCTTTATATATAATTTTCTTTGTTCTAAAGACTCATAATTTGGAACACACATTCCATGCTAATCAGTCTCATAACAGATAACCATATACAACTTTAAATGACTCGGTGAACTACTGATCTCTCATTTCATGACTCATTTTTTCAACGGATCTCTCATTTTAACTTTAAGTATTGAATACAATGTGTATACTAAGTATACATGGTTCTCTTACCCTATTCTGGGTATTGATTGTTCTATTTAAGAAACCTATCTGAATGTTTGTTACCAATATCCATCTAAAATCTCATTTCTTAAACTAGGTAATATAGGACAACGTAACCAACAGTTTGCGATACTTTGGCCAAAGATTTCAACACACTATTCATGTTACTATTCCTAGATGGCATACTCGTCTAACGGAATAGGTCCTTTACCCCACTCATTTGTTATCTAGAATGGTCTTTATTGAATTTTGTCAGTTCACTTGTTTAAGGTTTGACCCTAGATCTAGTTAGCAACATGATTTAGTATAGGAACCCATTCGTGATGACTAAGGGTATATAGACATACTCAATCGACCTAAGTCAATTGGATGTGTCTAGTTATCCTAAGTCATCATGAATCACTTTCTGTACTAAATCACATTCCTAATCTAAACTAGAGAGAAACTAAGATCAATTCCAGGTTTGAGAAGATATAGATGAACCAATGCTGAGGGGTGTTACAACATGTCAACTGTAATATTGTATCCTCGTGAATACCCTAGCCTTCGCAAAGGTATAATCCTATAGTTGGCATGTGCCAACATTCAAAAAAATTACCCATATTGATGTACACACCTCAAGAAGAGGTCATTTTTCACCCATTTATGTTTTAATTAAGATTCAAATTGCAGCCACCCTGCTTAACCTTAATTCCAACAACCCTTAATTTTGTCATACTTTATTGAATTTTTAAGTTACTACGGAACTTCATAAACTTAGGATTACTTTTATGTTCATTAGCTTTTTGCTTATCATTCAGTTAATCAAAAAAAAAAACATCCATCATATGATTTACTTATTACAACTCAACCCTTCAAAGTGTGCTTAAGATCCAAAACAGGTTTCATTATAGTAGACTTCATAGAGATGAAGTCAGATTTATTAACGATCTTATGTACCATACATTTGTTTAAAACATATGGAGGTATTGCTCAAGAGGTGATAACCTTCCTCTTTCTTGTTTAAGTGTCTGGGGTTTATTATACCCTTTTTCATTGCACACTACATGATAGTTAAGTATACTTTCATTAACATAATATATTGAAATATATAGATTAGATAAAAGAACTTCCTATGCATGCCAACTTAACAAGTTGCATTTGATTCAAGGGATATTGTAATTAAATCCCATCCCTCCAACTCATTTAATGACAACTGGAAATAATGATAAAATCAAGTAAGAATGGAAACCACGAATATAAGATTACAAATTTCCATCATATAATGCACAAGAGAAATAAAAAGTTTAAGTAACTCCAAATATTTTTCAATTCATCATGGTAAAATACATATTTTACAAGACCGAGAATTTCAGACATATTTCATGTCAACCAGCATCAAGATCATTAAAGAACACAACTTTTCTTCCTTCAATACATTTCAACAATGAATCAGATTTCTCTCTAAAAGATCCATACTTTAAGCAACCAATACATCATATAATTTATTGCCTTCCTTTATCACTTACGAAGTCCATCTGCAAAAATTGCTAGCACGGGCTAGTTCATTGAACTGAGCATGATAAGCACTAAGCGTTAAAACGATGTGCTTTCAACTAACTTTTTCATAAAACCAACTCTGCTTTTATGAAACAGTAAAGCCAAGCAAACCAATAAATCATAAGTAATAACAACCATAAAATAAGAACAATTGATCAGCCTAAAGTAACATTAAGAAAATATCATGATATAATCAGCACTTTATAGCATTAGATTAGATAAGTAACATTTCAACCAATTTACTTATCTACATCAAATAAAAGTACTTACTACTTATCTCTTGCATACTTCAATCTGAATTAGAAATACATAACTCACTCCACTACTTTTCAAACATAGAGTTATCTTATAAAGCAAGAACCAACAAACTCAACATTATCAAATTCCCTAAAAGGACTTCTACAACAAAGCAAATTCCAACTTCTTGAAAGGTTTTAGGATGAATCATTTACATCATAAAATAAGATAATCCTCTTTCAAATGCTACACCCAAATTCATAGTCCACGATATAACTTAAGCTCTCTAGTTAGGTCATACCTTAGAATTAAGAAAATATTCACTCAATATAAGGCACACAACGTTACTGATCCAAAACAACAGTAATCCCTTCAATATAAATCAAGTGAATATGAGAGAAGTATCGATAGCTAATCGATGCATTATAGAGAGTAATGCAATAGACCGATCCAACTAGATTAGACCAAAGAGGAAAGGATGAACTTAGATATCAACTAAGAACTTCCCTTCTAATTCGGTTAATCTGAATATCATTTCACAACTAAGAAAAGAGAATACAACACAAATCTCTTACAGTTTCTAAAGAAAACAACCATGACTCTTTACCTCAGAGAATAAAAGAGAAGGGAGTCAATCATCATGGTTAGAGAAGGATTCCAACATTCCTTTACAAGAAAGGATGGTCATAAAAGTATTGGTAGAGACCCAATCATAACATCCTTAGACGTACTTTTAAAACAATATAAATCATGCACCAAGAACAGTTAGACTGAATCATGCGACCACAAAATGACCAAGTCGAGTTTCAAAACAAGGTTCACCCAAATACGAAAGTACAAAAGTAGTAACATTATTATTATTCTTATCAAGAAAGAGACGTAATAATCAAAATTTGCAAAACAACTTACATGGAATTAAAAGTCCTTCAACATTCATTCAAAAAGCTATCAAAGTTTCACTCAAAGGAACCATAGACTATTCATCACAATTTATTTCAAATGTTCTAGGTGCATTCCAAGGTCGACATGGCTTAGCTACAGTGCACCAGCTATAATCATAGATGATAAAATACTTTTAATTACATTTCTATAGAAGGTTCAACTGCACACCTTGAATGATCTTTAAAATTGACAAGGTAAACTATTTCTTCCAATCTTACCCAAAGATCAAAGAATATGGATCAGTTCAGAAAACCCCTTATTCAGAACCAGATTTGGTTAATTCCAGATCAAGAAACGTCAACCACAAGTCTGAATAACATCCTTAAAGCTTCACGATATCACAATCAGAAGGTTTTAAAAAGTTTACTCTAGAAAGTTACTCAGGGAAGATGTTAACCCCGATCAGGAATAGGTATTCAAAATCAACAACATCTAACTCAACAGGGAAGTAGACATCATGATCGACATCAAGAAATATCAAATAGAGCTACGAGAATAACCCAAGTATCGACTCAGACAAATTTGACTCTCAACATGTCCTCAACCAAACAGGACCTCATCTATTTATCCATTAGTTGAGTCCTCAAGAACTTTAAGAAATACACAATAAATAAATATTAGAAGAGAAATGAGGTCACACACAGATATTCTCAACAAGGGTAACATCGAAATCTAAGAGTCCAAGAAACAATTATCACATAGTTTCCATAAAAGAACTTAATTCGAGCAAAATCAACGCTTTGCAACTAAAAAGATAAGAGGAATAATAAAACATTCACTCTTATTTTCATACAAGATGAATCCCCAAAAACAGAGATTTCAAGTAGGTCACCCATTGACAACTCAGCTTCCATCAGAATACCAATTTCGAAGAAGTGAGAATTTATACAGTAAGATCAAGAAGAAGTCACTCATTAACTATTTTTCTATACAAATTCAAGTTCACACAACTCTAGAATCAAAGTATTCATATTCATATCAGTTCCAAAGGAGTAACAAAACTTAGCATAAAACAAAGAAGCAGCAGAGGAGGTTATTCCTTTACCTTATAACAACCAAAACAAGTCCAAACCCAGTTCAAAACTTGAAGCCACATTACATTTTCATAACCCCTTTTCAAACAGATCAAGTAGGATTCACACATGCACATCATTACTCAAATCACAACTAGATTTAAGGTGAGATCCAACATTAAATGAACAGGAAAACAACCCATCTCCTACCTGAATCAAGAAGATATTCTTCAAAAAAAATATCCAGAGATTTTTAAAGCAATATTGCATGGTAATCATAACAAAATAAAAGACCCATTTATTTCACTAGAGACAGAGTTGTTTTAAAGAAGACATCTAGAGAAAATGAATAGCAGGTTAATGGATAGAGCCTATCATGCATGCACAGTGCTTCTGTTGATTCGAAGAAGATTCCTCCACATGAGCCTCCACAATCCCTTCTTTTCCAAACGAAGTCAACAACCAAAAAAAGAAATTCCTCATATGCCTCTTATACCTCCATTGGATCGAAAATAGTCCAAAGGAGCTAAAAATAGAAACAAATTGCAAACAAAACTACTGGTTTGAAGAACCATATATCTCCATGCATAGTTCGAGAAATTGAAATACATGAGTAGCCAAACAACCCACAATGAAATCCACCTGCATGGTTTCCAAGGTGGTTTTCTCACCAAAACTGATGACCATAAATATCATTAAACTCCACTTTCTTGCCTATATCTCCATGCCACCACCATCTAAAGTTGGCGAGTCCAATTTCAAAGATAACATGCATTACTTAACACTAGTGATGATGCCAACTAGAGATTCCCTCTAGTTTCACATGCCTCTTCCAAATCTACAGTACTAATTCTTTAAATTCAAAATCAAATCAAATAAATGACTTAGAAAACGTCGCCACCACATTATACTTGTGGATGCAACCCCTTAGACTCCCTTTCCAACCTTACAATAGTTTAGGTTAAATAAACATTACTTTAGGATCCGACCATAGGTTAGGTAAAAAGTATTCACCTAGATCATTTTAATATTGCCATAGGTTAGAAGCCATCATAAATTAAGCCATATCCCATACTAGTTCAATATCAGGTAATAGGTTAGAGATAGATGATCTCTTTACCTTAGAAAGATCTTCACACCCCACACCCGTAGAGTATACAACTCAGATTAGGGTGCAACATGCATAGTTACAATAGATCTAAGGTAGGTCTAGCTTAACTTAGATTAGAATTTCAGTTAAGGTAGATCCTAAATCATGGGCTAAGACTTAGGTTTTACCTTTTAACAGTCCTCAAGTAGACCTCTGTCCTTATTACGCCATTAGAACAAGAAGATGTTGAGCACACTATTTACCAGTAGAATGCAGAGCAAGGACCCATCCAAGAAAGATCAATAAAATAGGTGTACCTTTAAGGACTCAGTCCCTTACTCCTTTAATTTTAATGTCGGTTTGTCATACAGATCATATAAGAAGAATTAAATCATACCTTGGATCAATGGAATTGATCCAAGGTTTTTCCATTAGAGAGAAAATTCTTCAAACAACATTACCAATTTACAACCTTACCTATCTCAAGCAGAATGTATTCCTTGCAAGCAACAACAATTTAGCAAAAAGAATCCAAGAACAGAATAGTTTACCCATTGCAAGCATGATTACCAATTCAAAAGAATACACCTTCTAAGTACAAATCACATGTCAACGTTTGCAATGCAAAGAGGAAAAGTTAACAATTTGTCAAAGATGTTCAATGTGTACCTTTTACCCTTGCAACTCAAGTGAATCTGAATTGATGTCCAGAAAGCAATATTAGGATTTAAGGAGGGTGGTTTAGATTCAAGATACCTTTTTCCCATAAACATTCTTCGATCATGGGTATAGTTATTTCCCTACAATATTTATTTATAGTTCAATATCTTGTTGAATTCCATTTAGATTTATATATATATATCTTGTTTTCTTGAAGATTGATCACACCAAGGCAATTCATATTCTTTGTAACACATGAAAATATTTAATTGAGTTATAAGGACTCAAAGAGTGGCATTATTCCTAACCTCAAATCTCATTTTTACTCTTATATGCTTTACTTTTACATCACATTATGGTCTCATTATTACCATCACTTTAACAAAAGAGTTACGAAAGTACTTGCCTAACATCTTGAAGAAGTACAAGATTGGAAGCATTATAAACTACACATGAACCCCAAGTTAACCTTCTAATCAACTGAGGTTTGTTTTAATTCCAATTGCACCTAATGATCTATTTATTTCTTAATGCCTCAACTATATATGAGTTTAAGGAGAGGACATATTTATGCTAAACCACCTTCAAGAAAAGACCAAGGTGTTATGTTGATAGAAACCAAGATAACACATTTAACTGAGAGGGACTAAGGAGTTCATTAACAAGAGTTTAAGACCTAGGAAAACTATTTCATGACCTCCATCTATGCCATCTGGAACCAACAGGGATTTCATTCGCTGATGAAGTTAATTTCTAGATCTATTTAGTAATACCTGGAATCCAAATAGATACTAAGGGAGTATTAGCTCTACTTACCCCACAACTGGTAAGGTTACACTGAATAGTCATTGCTTCGAACAAGGACTCATAAGGTGACTTCCAAGGTGGTCTTGACCACTCAAATTTAGTGTTAGAACTAGAGAGAGGACATTAGTCCTCGTAGGTTACCAAAACTAGAATGAAACCATACTCCGGATAAAGTTGGACCATGTCATTCCTAAAAGATGAAATTCATGACAAGGTCATTAAACATAAGGACTATGATGGTAAACTCAAAATAGGGGTTTTATTTACCTAAACTAGGAGGTTCCATCGAGTGCAGAGTTTAAGTTCATTCTATGGTTTTCAATGTCTTCTACGGTAAGAAGGATCACACATGAAGACAAGTTATGCATGATATTATACAAGGGTTGAGTGTTTCAATTAAATCTCTTTATTATGTTTACAAAGGTAAGAATGCACAAGATGATTCATTAATCATTTATTGAACACTAATATGCACTACAAGATATTAACTTCAAATTCATTTACCTTATATATATATATAAAACCTTTTTACCATGTGTACTATGAATCAAATTGAACCTATGATTAAATACACATTTCCTAGATGTCCCTAAAAACTAGCATCTCATACACATTAGCAAATTATCAAATATAACCTTTTGTAACATGAGACTACATTATACATATATTCATTTTACAATGAACTATATAAATTACAATGATAAATAATGAATTACACATCACCTTTTCGCCATCATTCTTGCATCCTGCAAAACCACGTGAGGATGAAATCAGCGATAAATCACTGGCATGGCATCCACCCTAATCTAACATAATTAACATTTCTCAATTTCCCATTTACATATAATAATAATTACAATTTGCAATCGAAAGAAGAGGTTTAGAGACATGTATTCATTACATTTCATTTCACTTCATTTCGTAACCAAGGAGAGAGAAAGAGAAGGGAAGAGAGAGAAACACCATTTTGTCAAAAGTTCTATTTCACACAACAAGTTACACTATAGAGTTTTTAAACAGTTATTTACATGTGTCAAAAGTTTCCACAGTGGTTTGGCAACCCGACAGAGGGTCCCACAACTTTCTATTTTACATTTTCGTACTAGTATAGAAAAACGTTCAAATCGGGCTCGGGGGCTAAGAAACCACTTTCAAACGTTGTCTTCCGATGAGAAAACACACCATGATTAAATTTATATGTGTCCACTTATATACCAAGAGTTCATAGCAACTTGACAGAATTTTGAATTGGTGAACGGCTTTATGTTTGGCAGATTAGTTTTCCGGGGTCACGGTCATAAATGAGCTAGTTATCAAATGAACAAAAGTTAGCTCGAGGGCTCAGAAAACCACATCCAAAACTGAAATTCAATGGATGAACGTGCAATGAAAAACTTCCTACAAGTTCCCCTATATAAGGAGAATTCATCAGAGTTGACAGGACTGAGAACTAGAAAACCATTTTCCAACGGCGGTACAGTTTTCTGGAGCGATAAGTCGTAATTGGTCCAGTTTGACATTGTCAAACTACAACTAAAGGCCTATAAAATGGCTTTGCCAAACTATACAGAAAATGTGTTTTTCTCCAAACTGAAGTGTTCAATGTAATTGTCTAGTAAGAACACTAGAGGTTTGCAAAAATGGATAATAATTTCTCTATCCAGGTTTCAAATGGCAGTTCAAAAAAAAAGCCAAATTTCTAGATTTAATAACTTCCTACCACTGTAAAACAATGTAACAAGGCTCCTATAAGGGCATCAAAAAGGTCACAAATGTTCATTCAGGGGTCGAATCCAAGGATTGAAGTGACACCTCACATAACAAGGTACGCGAAAGGAAACTTAACCTCTCTTTTCTGGAGTTACGAAGGTTACTTTGCGAGTCCCTATAAATTCACAATTTATCTAATTAAACAGAAGGATGGTCAACATCATTTATCAGGGAACTCAACTTTAACTTGTCGATAAAACAGGGTACTGTAGTGATCTAGTTTGGTCAAGACATTTTCTAAATCATCTCAAAATGAGGGTTGAAGATTTTATGGTCTACTATAAATGGTTAATTTTGGATTACTGTGAGTTACGATACGAACTTTTTACTATTGTTAAAACAAGTTAATTTAAAATACAGTATAATCTACGATAATCCTTCAAGTTTTAAATTTTCATTTCGTTTCAAAAGAAAAACTAAAGTATGAAAATTATGAAAGATGAGGATAGATGAACCATGCCTAGGAGATATTTGAGTCCGCAGTGTGTGAGAGGTAATCCAAGCAGTTTCACTCACACTCCAATAAACTGATTCATCCATCTATCAGGCATTCTATCAAATGGTTTGCATGCAACACGTCATCAAGCTTGTAATTACCATGAAAGAGCCTCATCCATAATTTTAGTAATGAAACCAACCAATTATTAATATTTTTGAATATTTGCATAAGTAAAGAGTGCATATTCCATTGTTCTGACCAGCACATCCAGATCATTTGTCCAACTTCCCAATTTGCATAACCAGATGCACTCCTCTAGGGTATGCATCCATAAGTGGGCTTCAAATCAAATACACCACATAATTTTGTTATCAGAATCTCACACAAATCTTCCACCAATGAACACAAATGCAATATGGCATAGTCACCTACATACACGAGCCACAATGAATCCATTGGAAGAGCCCCCATCTTTAATACAGCATGAGGACCTCTGGCTACGATGTATGATTTTGATTTACACCTAAAATTGCATTTATCTTTGAAGTTTCTAATGCCTTTTTAAACAAACCCATTTTATACAAATCATGCTTCAATCCTGTAACTTTTCTTAAAGAATCTTTATTGTCTCTTGTCTAACTTGTGGATTAGGGGAAAGGTGATACAAACATCAAAGAGGAAAACCATGGATCAAAACCTGAAAATTCTATTTGCTTGAAAGGACTAAAGTGACACCAAAACTAACATGCATTTTAAATATATCCTTTATTTGAAATCCATGACACCACATTTATTTCAGAGTACGTTTTTCAAAAGTTCACATGCAAGTCATACTTCCACATATTGCAGCCAGTCTGCCATTTACACCTACAAAAGATAAAACCCCTTTTGGAGCCTGGGAGGACCACAACACCATATTCAGATTACTCTATTATTTGACACAGGCTGGGATGGAAACGTGCAAATCCATGTTTTCATTCTGATGCCAAATTTATTTGGCACAGTCTGGGAGAAAGATCAGAATAGCATTTCTGATTTCCAATATTCTTTAATGGATGTCCATACTCTTTTAACTAGAGCTCATGCTTTGACACCTCATGCTGGGAGTATGCATGTAAATGTAGACTACTCAAGATGGAGCTCTGTTTATTGCGTAACAGAAAATGTGTGAGTTCTTGTGAGGATAACCATGTCTTTCTCACACTATGCTATCCACGAATGCTAATTCTTTTTTTTTCCCGGGTTTCACGTGGTTAGGGCCATTAGATTATGTAAGGAAATTGACAGCTTTGTAGGTTTTTAGGATGTCCACACCTTATCAAGGTAAACACATGCCTCCACATGGGATCCATCATCCATTACACTCACAGCTGGAGGCCTCAATAAGGTGTCTAAACTATTGAGCAAGGAGACAAGTTGACTTTTCCACCTTCCCACGCAACAATTCCTTTGTCCCCTTTTTTTAAAATATTTTAGATTATTTTAAAGATAACGTTGGGGCACTACATTTCCCTCCCCTTTAAAGAGCATCGTCCTCGATGTGACACAACACCAAATCTCAGAGGATACGTAGGCAAGAAGCTAATAATGACACATGTTGTGTATCAAAACAACTAGTTGGTACAACATGACCACAAGGAAGAAAACTAATTTTGGCAATATCTTAAATTATAATGTTCTGTGAAGATTGGTAGTTATTTTTATTTTACTTTATTACTCAATTAGTATTTTCTTTTACAATATTTCTTAATCTCAGGATCTATAATATTCATTGTTTAGAATTTTCAATTGTCTTATGTTCATGGGTGTCCAACAGTAATTGGCCTCAAGGTGTCACACAAAACTTAACACAACTCAAACAACCCACGAGACATCTTGCTACATACTTTCATGACTGTATCACATCACAAGGTCTTTAATTCCTCCATGGAATGACAACTAAGTAGTCCACATAGCAAATAATTTCCAATAATTATGTCATAGACATAGATCCAGTACACCACATGTGACTGAAAAAACAGAATCATCACGCTGATACATATACAATGGGTATCACATGACCTAAAAACCATGAATGTATCAATATAGTGCCAAGACAATATCCAATAGTCCATACCAACCAAGGGGAGAGTCAAGCCTCAATCATAACAATGTGTAAAAAGACTCACAAGAGTACACATAACTCACTATACCAACTCCCACACATCACAAGACATCACAAAATAATCTCCAGATATCTCCAAAGCATCAAAATACAACTCCATATACCTCCCCAAAGTATCACCAAATAATATCCATATACCTCCCAAGAGAAAGAATCATAGTGATAAAACCAAGCCGGGTCACTCAACCATAGAGCCCCATCAAGAATATCAGGTCACTCAACCATAGAGTGCCATAAAGAATATTGGGTAACTCAACCATAGAGCCCCATCAAGAATATCAAGTCACTCAACCATAAAGTGCCATAAAGAATATCGGATAACTCAACCATAGAGCCCCATCAAGAATATTGGGTCACTCAACCATAGAGCCCATGTCTCCTTTCTCCTTTTAATGAGGTCGGGTCACCCTATGGCCTGGGCACATAGAGCCCCGTCACCCCTACCCAAGTGGTGTAGTGGCCTGTAGTTCAAAAACTACACGACGTTATGACCTCCTTGGGGCGTACCCCCATACAACGAAGCGGGCCCATAGGTTTCACCACTCCATGGTGAATCCCATGACCCTATTCCAATACATTACGACATTAGAACCATCATAACAATCCATTCAAATGCCAAGTGGCAAAATCAAAATCCTTGGGCAAGGCTATAAAACTTTTAAACATGAAAAGAAAGTTTAAATCTAAGAAAAACAAATGGCTAATTAGCCATGGTTAGTGCAAAATTTGAATGTTAATGCAACAACCAAATAAATGCCCAAAATATAAGAACATGTCAATCAGGAAAACAGTTGGTTCTAGCAATAAAAGAGATAATGATCAATTTATGAATAAAATACATATTGAGAAAATCGCATATTACAATCACTATGTGGCCTCATACCACCACCAAAGGGGTACTCATCGACTTGCTGGCACTCAAACATTGAGGCTCAGCTCGTAAAAATATACATGTAACCAGAAATGAGTATATCAAATAGTGTAGCTGTCATCATTTCTGTCCTGAATCATCCCTCCATACTCCCACAAGGATCAACGTAGTCAAAATCACATAGGATTGTTCAATGAACAATCCAATAGGAAAGAGCAGGGGACACTAGCTGCATAAGTTGAGCCTAAGGTGGTGCGCACCCACAATATACTGAGAAAGCTCGAAGTATACTAAACAGATAGAAGTGGGTTTTCAGTCTATATAAGACTCCACTTCATCACTCGTACTCAGCTCAAGATTATGAAAACCTGTTCCACGCCTCCTCTCTCCACACATTCACTCTTGATCATTTTCTCCCCTTAAGGTCGTCTAGTGTAAGGTTCACAACATACACATAACTACATCACTAACAAAATGTTGATCCATGCACATTAACCATAACGTCTTATGCATGGTAAATACACAGGGTAAAACACAATCATTACTTTCACGGGTTATGATACATCACTTTTTCACATACCACACCCAAAGTGCAATCATTGTACACTAGGGATCATACACTCACCATATGCCCCTAAATCACAACATAAACCATCACATATTAAATGAATTATACGTATGTGGAACACAACGTCTAACCTTACAACATATAGTCAATTGCAATACAACACGGCAATGCACAGAACTCATCACAATACGATGACGACATCATGATACAATCCGATTCACTTTACACCAATTATGTCATTCAATACATCAATAGACCTTCATATCACATAATGCCAAAATTCTCCAAGACTCTACAATCCATAATAACATTATTTTCAAACACAACAAGGTGGCACATCACACGTGAACTCCTAATTGAATCCATGAAAAGGAGGGTAAATACTCTTAGTAAAAAACACATCAACATGATAACAAACACACACTAAGTGACATGCACAACATGTGCGTTCAAAATATCACAATTACAACATTTGTTCACATCACTACATAAATCACATTACTCTTCCCATTTCCACTAGCACTATGCATCATCATAACTCCAATATATCCCAGAGATTCGAGAGCATGAACCTCCGCTCTGATACCAAATGTAACGCCCCACATTTTACAAACACAAATACAACAGTAAAAATACCAGGATAAAAAAAATTGACTTACATTGCTCACTACAAAATGCCACAAGAACTCCAAGTAAGGAAAATTCAACAACACTTACAACACTTACATAAGTCGTGGACTCACATAGACACATGACAACACCATATACATGTTTCTGCCACACTTTTCCCAATGAATGAATACTAGCAATGACCCAACCACAAGAAAAGGACTCTAGGATTAGCAAACCCACAACACATCATTTCTTTAATTGCATCTTAGTTACGATCAACATTCCCAAGAACATTATTGTGCAAGGAAAATTTTCTCCTTTTTCCATCTACAAATTCTTAAGTTCATTCCACATTCAATTTATAATTTGACCATTTAAGTTGGCCTTTTTATGCTTTACGGAAATTTCCATAACCTACATACTTATCTGGCATAATTCGAAGTGCATATAAAGTACTTAATTAACTTGTTCTTATGTTAAGAATATGCTTCTCAAACATTTATTCAATGTCTACATTTTACCCTTGCAACTCAAGTGAATCTGACTTGATGTCCAAGAAAACAATATTAAGATTTAAGGAGGGTGATTTAGATTAAAGATACCTTTTTCCCATAAACATTCTTCGATCATGGTATCTTTATTTCCCGATTCAACATTCCCACTACAAAATTTTATTTAAATTTTATATATACATATCCTTTGTTTTTCTCGAAGTTTGATCTCACCAAGGGAAAACTCATATTCATTGTAACACAAGAAAATGTTTAATTAAGTTATAAGGACTCCAAGAGTGAACTTAATCCTAATCTCAAATCTCTTTTTTTACCTCTTATATGCTCTACTTTTACATCACATTATGGTCTCACTATTAGCATCACCTTATAATAAAAGAGTTACGAAAGTACTTATCTAACATCTTGAAGAAGTACATGATTGGAAACGTTATAAAATACACATGAACCATAAGTGATTTGTGTTCAGGGTAAGATCCCAAGTTTCTACATTTCATGATTCTGCATGTGAAATTTCTTTTATTCTTAATGTCATAAAAGGACATAACAAGGGATTACAGGACAAGATTTCAGTTTCATGGGTTCTCTAAAGTCAACATCTTTCAAATCAATTTCATTTGCAAGGAGCTACTTATAATTTTCTACCCACAAGTTAACCTCTTAATCAACTAAGGTTTAGTTTAATTCCAATTTTCACTCAGGGCTTTACACCCTATTATAAATTAGATTTAGGTTCAAAAACATATTTACCCTATAAAGCCTCCGTAAAAGATCAAGGCACTATATTTTCACTAGCCAAAGATAAGACATTTGGCTAAGATGATCTAAAGAGTTCATTAACAAAATTTTAAGTGGTAGTACAACTATTTCAGTAGCTCCATGATGTCATCTAGATCCCACAAGCAATTCATTCGATGAAGAAATTTAATTTTAATTCTATCTTCAAAAGACAAGGTAAACCACCAAGATACGAAGGAATATTTAGCTTTACATAGTCCAGATAAAGTTGGACTGTGTCGCTCCTATCTATCGGGTTTATGACGATGTCACTAAACATACTGACTAAGACGATAACCCCATTCTTGGGCTCTTATTTACCTAAACTAGGAGGTTCCATCGAGTGCAAAGTTTAAGTTCATTCTACGGTTTTCAATTTCTTCTATGGTAAATAGGATCACACATGAAGACATGTTATGCACAGATCTTATACAAGGGTTGAGTGTTTCGATTAAATCTCTTTATTACATTTACAAGGTAAGAATGTAACACAATAATTAATTAATCGTTTATTGAACATTGAAAATGCACTACAAAAACTCATTTACTATATATATATAACCCTTTTTCCATACACAACTATGAATCAAATTGACCCTGTGAGTTAAATGCACATTTCCTAAGATATCCCTAAAACTAGCATCTCCTACATATTAGCAAATTTCAAATATAATTTTTCTATAACATGAGACTACATTATACATGTATTCATTTTACAATGACGTATATAAATTTCATTAATAAATAATGAATTACACATCGCCTTTTCGCCATCATTCTTGTATCCTGCAAAAACCATGTAAGCATGAAATCAGCGATAAATCACTTGCATGGAACCCACCCTAATCTAACATAATTAATGTCTTTAGTTTCCCCATTTACATATAATAATAATTATAATTTGCATTCGAAAGAAAAGGTTTAGAAACATGTATTCATTTCATTTAACTTCATTTCGTAACCAAGGAGAGAGAAAGAAAAAGGAAAGAGAGAGAAACACCATTTTTTCAAAAGTTCCATTTCACACAACAATTCACCCTATAGAGTTTCAAATAGTTATTTACATGTGTCAGAAAGTTTTCACGATGGTTTTCACAACCCAACAGGGGTCCTACCAACTTTCTTTTTACGTTTTCCTCCTAGTTTCAAAATGTTCAGTTTAGGCTCGGAGGCTAAGAAACCTCTTTCAAATGTTATCTTCTAATGAGCAATCATACCGCGGTTAAATTTCTATGTGTCCCACTTATATACCAAGAGTTCATAGGAACTAACGGAATTCAAAACTGGAAAACGGTTTACGATTTGCGGCCATATTTCTGAGGCCATCAGTCATAATTGGTCCGGTTTGACCTAGTCAAAAAGTACGACTGAAGGCCTACCAAATGACCTTGCCAAATTATCTAGAAGACTCTCTTTCCCCAACTGATGGTTCTAGGAAATTGTCTATTGAAATTACTAGAGGTTGGCGAAGGCGGGTAAGTATTTTCATTGTCCAGGATTAAAACAACGAGTTGATATGAAACCCAACTTTTCAATTTAAGCAGCTTCCTACAGCTACAAAACGGTGAAAAGGGGCTCCTAGAAGGGCATCACAAAAGGTCACAAATGTTCATTCTGGGTCAATCCATAAAATAAAGTGACACCTCACATAACAAGGTAAATTAAGGAAGCTTACAAATCCTCTTCAGAGTTATGAATTAATGGGAAAGATTAATTTGCGAGTCTCCGAAAAACACAATTTATCAATTTAAACTAGGAAATGGTCAACATATTTACAGGGAAGTGAACTTCATCTTTTAAATAGAAAGGAGTACTGTAGAAATCTAGTTTGGTTGGGATGTTTACTACATCATCACGAAGTGAGGGTTTAAGTTCATTGTCTACCAAGGAATATTGGACTTTGTAAGTTAAGATATAATGTTTTATTGTTTTAAAACAAATTTATTTAATTACAATCAATTATACGAAAATCCTTCGGTTTAAAAATTTTATTCCATTGCAAAAGAAAAAACTAAAGAACATAAATTATGAGAGGTGAGGAGAGATGAACCATGCCTGAGAGATATTTGTGTCCGCGGGCGTGTGAGATAATCCATGCAGTTTCACTCGCACTCCAATAAGCTTCATCCCTCTATCATGCATTCTATCAAATGGTTTGTGTGTAAATCAAAAAATCCTCCCATTTACTTTTATCCCATTTACAAAAATTTTTATCAGGATTATTGACCACTACAAAGCATATTGCCTCAGTTTGATTATCTCATACTAAGAATCCAACACGTCATCAAACTTATCTTTGCCTGAAAAAAGCTTCATCCATAACCGGTAATGAAACCAACCAATTAGTTGGAAGATTTCTGAGGATTGTTTCTTAAGTAAAGAGTGCATATTCCACTGTTCTGACCAGCACACTTAATTCATTCCAATTTCCCCAATTTAATGGAAGCACTCCTGACTGGGGTATGCATCCATTATAAGTGGGATTGAAACCAACTACACCTCATAATGTTATTAGCATTCACACAGATCTTCCACCAACGACACTAGTGCAATAGGGCATAGTCCTATAGACACAACCGCAACAGATCCATTGGAAGAGCCCCCATTTTTACATAAGGAGGACATTGGCTACGGTTGCGGTTTTTGGCTTTACACCTGAAATTGCATTTGTTTTGAAGTTTCTAAGCATTTTTAAACAAACCCATTTTGTACAAATCATGCTATTAACTCTCTGTCCAAAGTCTTTATCGTGGATGATGGGACTTCATGAGCAGGAGGTAAGGTTGAGGCAAAAAAATTAAAACTCTCACTTCTGTTATGATTCTATCCAAGAATCTCTGCATTATCCAGCTGGGATTGAGGATAGGGAAAGGCGATACAAGACAAGGAAGAGCATTTGGCTCTAAACTTGTCGATTCTATTTGCTTGAAAGTTACTAAAGCCTTTTCCAAAAAAAAACACATTTTAAAAATATCTTGCAGTCAGTGCACTTCACGATGCCACATTTATTTAAGACGTTCCTTCTGAGAGTTCACATGCCAAAAAACATACTTCCACATGTTGCAGGAAGATCTGCTAGGGAACTTACACCTACAAAATATAGTAAACATCCCATTTTTGCACTGACTAAGAGGAAGATGGAAATATATTCGGATTTCTATTATGCTTTGACACAGGATGGGAGTAAATGTGTAACTCCTTCTACCATTGCAGTCCAAGATGCCACATTTATTTCAGGTGTTTAGTCAAGTAGTTCACATGCCAAGCATATTCTTCCACATTTTGCATGCATGTCTGCCAAAGCACTTCCAACTGCAGCATCTGATAAAACCTCAACTTTGGCACACATGTTGGGAGTAAATTGATCAGATTGGAGCTTTATGTGTTGCAATTGGAAATCGTGGGCCTTACATGAGGATATCTATGTCGTATGTGCACTTCACTATCCAAAAGCTGCTAATTTCCTTTTCCTTGGTTTCATTGGATTATGCAAGGAAAGTGACAGCATTTTAGGTTTTTAGGATGTCCATGCCTTTGTCAAGGTTAACACATGCCTCCACATGGAATCCATCATCCACCACACTCATAGTTGGAGGCCTTAATAAGGTGTCTAAATTATTGAGCAAGGAGTCAAGTTGACCTGCCTTGCCACCTACCCATGCAACAATCCACCTTCCTTTGTCCCTTTTTTAAAAAAATATTTTAGATTATTTTGTTGGGCACTAAAACTGCTAACCTAGTTATCAATAATTGTCTTAAGAACTGGAACACCATACGTAAGGGAAAGGTCTCCAGGTGGGATCAGATGCATGCCTAGGGCCCTTACTCTTTCTTCTTCCAGCGTGCTCTCATTAGTAGCTGAGGGGGATTCTCTTCCCTACTTTCCGAGATGGGGAATAACGACTACTCATGTTCCATGTCCACTGTGTGAACATCAAATCCTTCACACATCACCTACCTCCACAACTCCATAGACTCCTCAGCACTACACTTCTTCACCAATTCCCTCTCCCGCACTTCATTATAGTTAAGTAATCTTTCTTATCTTTCCTTCTCTATTGTAGGATCCTCCATATTTCACCACACCTGCTCCTACCCCCACATGCAGTGGTGTTTAGCTAGCCATAGGACATTCTTCCAAATTTAGAGTTACAATCAAGATCTTAATCACTAAAGGGATAGTGTGTAAATAAGATCCTCTGGTTTCATGTAAGAACTGAAACTTAGCAACTTCTGGAAAAGATTGAGTAGAAACAGCATACTCCAAAGTCTAACCATGCAAAAAATCACTCCACCAGTGATCTACAATGCATGTCCAAGTCAAATCAGTATCATGAAGAGCCTAGTAATATTCTTGTGTCCATACAATTATTTGAAACGTCTAATCTCTCTTTGATGTGTATCCTACCAACCACTTGTACAAATCTATGGGAAAACAGGTGAAAATTTCTCATAGAGATTATGATATAGATTTTTTCCAACCCACGTGTGTGCATCAAATTCAGGTCCAGTCTTGAATCTATGAGAAAAGTCTTCCTCTAAGTTCTCTACCTAGCCTTCAATATTGGCTAAAGTCCACCGGTATGACTTCATCATGCAACATCCTTGAAAATTTTTGAAAAAGGTCCCTACAACAGAACCAAAATGTAGTCTTTTATTTTAACAAATAGCCCAAGGCACGTTGGTACATCACCCAGGAAGACCTGAGTGCTCACCCAAAGTGCACAAGGGTACCATGTCCCTCTTTTATGTAATCTTATTCAAAGAGTTAGCATGAGCATATAAATACTCCATATCTATAACCAGCAATTAAGTATAGTGCATAACATAAACTAGATCCAGATCATAACCATATGCAAGAATAACTTATACAAGAATCAAGATTAAATTCACCATGCAAGAGCTAGTCAGAGTTATGTCAACAACCAATATCCATCCACATAGATCCATTGTATTAATTATTGTAAAACACAGAAGTTGCATACATACGTAGTAATATCACCATGAGTCATGCGCGCTCATAAACATGCAACATAACTCTATTACAAAACTAACACATACACACACGTGCACACGCATGCACACACGCACGCGCACACACACACACACACACACACACACACACACACACATCCATGTAAATCAATATATATTTATAAGTATTGGGGACTTTCCCTTCCCTACTCATGCACTTTCTAAAATAGGTTATGCTAAGAATTGACATGAATTACTACAAGATAATTACAAAAGCATGCAAGCTCCCTAATAATATATTATCTAATAATAATTTTAGTTCTAATCCCATTAATATCCGCAAAACTATGCATGTTGCTTGATCTTGTAGTCTTTTGAAACAGACTTTGTGTGCTTCCTAAGTCTTCTAACAAATGTGCTCAACACTCAACATCTATATTTAGCCTCATACTGAAAATGGATAAGTATTGATTTCATGCTTCCTTGGGCGAACCCTATGTCTACATTCCCAATCCTTATGCACCTTCAATACATAGGCTATAGTTCATCATCCCAACACCCATATTTATGATTGATAATATATGGTCCAAGATAGTTAGGAAAAAACTTCCAACGTTTAATCATTTCCATGTTAGTGACATGTTGGATTTCTTTGAGAACAATATCATCAATGTTGCAGTCACATTGTTTGCGATGTTGGTTGTATGCTCATTTGATTTGTTCTTGATAAATGTCAATATGTTTGAGGGAAGTTAGACGACATTCGTCTAATAATTATAGTTGTGATAAGCGTTCGTGATGATAATCCTTATCTGGGATGAAATATTTAAGAGAAATGCATAAGGATGGGATTTAACATTTAAGGGAAAGAAAAAAATTAGTTTTGTATACTAAGTAGAAGGGAATATCACCCATAGGGGTTCGAAAGCTAGTATGATATGCCCATAATGCAAATGGGATTTAGATATGCCAATCTCTACTATCTTGGTCAACAATTTTGGTAAGGATTTTGTTGAGTATTTTATTAGATGCTTCAGATTTTCCATTAGCTTGTGGATAGTAAGGTGTCAAAAATATGATTTTGACGTTGTAAGTGTCACAAAAACTTTGAAATATCTTGTTTTTGAAGGATTTTCCATTATCCGTTATGATTCAATGAGGTATACCAAAATGAGAGATGATGTGATGATGGATTCAAAGTCAATGATTTGATCTTCTTTAGTGGAGATGAGGGGGGTTGATTCCACCATTTATTTTAAAGTATTTAGTTGTAGAATGATGGAATTGTGCTCTTGTGATGAACATGAGTTAATAAGGTCAAAGATGTCAAGCCCACATCGCATAAAAGGAAAAATAAATTGAGATGGTTGGAGAGTGTGACTGGGGATGTGTATAAGATCATAGTGGTGTTGACATTTGATGCACTTATTGACATAGTCACAATAGTCTTGGTTAATCATAGGCCAATAGCAACCCATGTACATGATGTGTTTAGCAATAGTTGAACCTTTGAAGTGTCCACTATATATATTTTCATAGACATCATGGATAACAATATGAGCCTCCATAGTTTTAAGACACTGAAGGAGGAGGCCATAAAATCCTTCTTTGTAAAAGATACACCCTAGTATGATGTAGTGGGATACACTTTGTTGAAAATATATTTTTCCATTTTTGGATAGATATAAAGGTATTTTACGTGTGGAAAGGTATTCGTATGTCTGAGTATACTAAGTATCAAGTCGATTATTTTAAATATGGTTGATAATGGTAAAATTAGTGTTGGTATAAGATGGATGATCAAGTTTGTGTATGATAACGAAGAGTTTGGAATCGTTTAGTGAAAAATGGATGAGATGGGTGAGAGAGGCCATGGTTTCTACAAATTTGTTAGATGAGTGAGGGGTGGTTTGGATTTTGTAAAGTTCAAAGAGTCGTAGTAATTATTTAATAATGGTTTTGTAACTTTTTAATATCTTATTTTCACATTGATAGATTCCTTTGATTTGGTTGATGACAAGCTATGAATCCCAGCAGATGTCAAGGATTTGTACGCTCCGAAAGGTGGCATTCTAAAGTCAAAAAATATGAGCTTCATATTACTCCATTTTTTTGTGCAATCAAAGATGAGTTTGAAGGATAGCTAAATAGAGTATCCTAAGGGGGTGTTGTGACTATCCCGACACCCCCTTGTCTACATTGGAACCCATCAAAAAATAAAGTCCTTTTTAGAGGGGTGTTATCGTGGTCGAGAGTTTTTATAGATTCGTTAAGGAACTATACATAAGGGAGTTGATTGGTATGAAGGGGATCTTCAGCAAGTTTATCAGTGACGAATGTCCCCTTAATGGAATTTTGAGAAATAAATATAAGGTCGAAAAATTTCATGAGCATGATCCATTTGGTTATGCGATCATTATGGTATGGTTTATATTTCATGGATTTTAATGGATTAAAATTTTTGACTACATATGTTTTGTGATTGAGAAGATAGTGACAGATTTTGGAAGTTGTAAAGTACAAGGCACAACACAACTTTTCTACTTTGTAATAATTGGTTTTCTATTTTTGAATGGTATGTATTATGTATTAGATGGTCTTCTCCTTACCTTGTTCATCTTGATGTTCCTATATGGCTCCCAAGGGATGGTCAGTATCAGATATATATAGATAGAAAGGCTCCCCCTTACATGGATATATAAGCACTAGTGGTGACACAATACATTATTTGAGGGCGTCAAATTCCAGTTGACAATAATTGTCCCACTTGAAGTGGATGTATTTTCTGAGAAGATGATGGAAAGGTTGACAATGGTCTTATAGTTGAGAGAAAAATTAACAAATTGATTGAATATTTTCTTAAAGGCTACAAATTTTTTTAAGGTTGGATGGAGGAGGCATTTCGATAATGGCCTTGACCGTAGAAGGGTAAAATTCAATTCCTCTGATAGATATTATGAATTGTAATATTTTTATGGTGAGAACTTCGAATACACATTTAGTGGGATTAAGACCGAGAAAGAACTATAATAGACGTGAAGATATCACATCGAGGATAGCTAGATGGTCTCTTTGGTGTTTGGATTTACCTAAGATATCTTCCACATAGTCCTTTATGGTTTTGTGAATGAGGTCGTGAAAGATGTAGGTTATATCATGTTGATAAGTACATCCTACATTTTTTTGGCCAAAGGATATTACTCTATAGCAGAAGGTTCCCTACAGGGTGATAAAGGATGTCCTATTTTGGTCTTTTACTCAATGAGCATTTGATTATAGTGATAGAAACAATCCATAAGAGATATCATTTAATTTCATGATGTTAGGTCTATGAGTTGATTGATGTTAGGTAGGGGAAATCATCTTTTGGGCAAGCAAGATTAAGATCTCAAAAGGTCATACAGATGCATAATTTACTGTTAATTTAGTGACATTTATGATATTATAATTCCATTAGGGATAATCAAAAGGTAATATGAAATTCTCTGAGAGGAGGCAGTGAAGTTCCTCTTCACTAACATTTGATTCGATGATACATCCTATGAAGCTTTTTCTTCATAAGCTTAGCGTCTGGGATAGTGAAGATATTTTAGATAATGATGTTAGGGTCTATACTAGGCATGTCACTGTAAGACCATGTGAAATATTTATTTAGTTTGGATAAAAAGGTGATGAACTTTTAGAGTTCACATGCCTGTATAAATCTTGACCAACTTTGACAATGTGTGTTTCTTTCGATGTGGTGATATTAATGTCGATGGTTGATTCATTGAGAAGTGTATACATATCAGGGGCTAATGTTTTCTAAAGATAGTGATCCTAATCACCTGGAAATAAGTTAAGATAGTGTCATCATCATGAAAATGTAAAATGTTGATAGTGGGGGAATCTTCCTCTGTCATTTGAGGTAGTATTAAGGGAATAGATTCCATTTTTCCATTATCTTGATAAGCAAGTGGTCCTAATGTGATAGTATTGACTAATAAAAAAATTCGTAGGGAATGGATATGGCATCGTTATTTTCAGAGGGTTCACTGATGATAGCAAAACTTATGATTGTTGTTCTAATGTTTATAGTGACGGATTATGAGAGGATGCCTTAAAAACGAGGCCATATTTATCATGAGGATTCCTCAAGTCTTAAAAGGGTAATTCATGAGGACATTATTCATATCTACCAAGACCGAAACCTTTCCAAGTAAAGAAGTGGAGTTAATTTTGAGAAAACTAAGGTTTATCTAGGAATGAAAAGTATAATAAGAACACTTTAGCAAGCGGTTGGTCATCGAGGTGAGAGGAAGGATGATCGATGCATCTATAAAAAAGTTGCATTTGAAGGAATGAGGGACTAAAGGAAACAATATTTCCTATGTTAGTTTCATAAAGTGGTTATTTTTTAGGTATCCCATATGTTTTAGGTGGAGGGAGTGCATTGAGGGTTAAGAGGTGATACTCCCCAAGAAATAGATGTTGTATAACATCTTCAAAATACTGTTCATTTGGTAGTTTCAATGCGGGGATGGAAGAGGTTGTAGATGCTTGGTTAGAAGATGTGGATTTTGTAGTGGCAGAAAAGTGTCATTAGGTATTTAGGTCATGTGACATGCTTGAAATGGATTAGAATCTGCAGGGACAACAAAGTTCTTATCCTTGTGTTTATACTTTAAATAGTGATGTAAAGTGGATGGGACACAATGCATAATGCGTATATAGGTATGGCCTATCAGTATGTTTTATTGGAACTCTCCTTCTACAAGATAGAAGAGTTCGTGAAGAATTTTGATGCCTATCTTGATAGGGAGGATGATTTTTTGCAAGGTAGGAGAAAAAATGTCATTAAAGGCCCATAATACAATGGGGGATTGAGTGATGAAAATATCGAGTAATTAAATTTGTTTAAAGTAATGAGATGAGATGATGTTGATACTAGCACCATTTTAAATCATAAATATTTTAACCAGAGTGTTGTTAATTTTGGTGGTGATGAAGAGGTGGATGTCTTGATCCTCAGATTGTAGTGACAAAATCTTAGAATCATTAAATGCAATGGATATATTCATTAACAGGGAACCAACAAGGTTAGAGAATGGATGAGTCTCATCTGATGATACTGAGATGCCTTGAAGGGATTTTATCATGGCTTGTCGATGTTGCATGGAATTTTGAATAAGTTCATAAAGGGACATTTTTAGAGGTGCATGGTGTAATTTCTTGAAGACACTATTTTGTATACACTTTTTGGATTGATTATAATGTTTTACAAGGATGGAAACCTTGGCTTTAGAATATCATGGATTGGATGATTCAGGAGGGGAAATGGAAATAGATATTTTAGACCAGTCTTGATTTTGGGATTTAAAATATTGGTTACGCACTCTCATGATGATATAGATGGCATATATTTGGAAGAGATGGGTTTTATAGAAGAGGTAGTGTTATGACTAGATGAGGTTGTAAGTGATGGTTTAGGATTATCTGATTTGGGACTTTGAAAGATGGGTTTTTCTTTATGTCTAGATATTATTATGTTAACATTTATAGGAAGAATGGGATGGTTTTTTTCTATGATTCCTTTGTTAGAGATACTATGGATTAATGCATGGATGGATTTCCAATCCTCTATGTAGTGTCCTAAGATTCGATGGTAAGAATGAAATTCCTTATAATTATACCATGAAGGCTTCCATCCCTTAGCATCAGAGGTCTTGAATGGTGTAAATTTTATGGATTATGGTTGTAAAATTTTCTTGAGGATCTTCATATGATATCCTAACAAGGCTTGTTGAGATGTAAATGAGGGTGTACGATTTTCAATGTCACTTGATGTTTTAGAAGCATAATTTATTTGAAGTGTGTCTTGTATGACACATTTAGGTGTGATTTTGGAAGTAGGTTTATATTAAAATAAGGTTATTGTGAGTTTTGATGAGGGTTACTGCTCCAAAATAGAGGGTAAGGATCTTACATCTTGTGGTGTGCTTGTTTTGTGATGATTATGTGAGATCTCAATCTTTTTGTGTGGATAGCTTGTTTAAATTTATGTCATACTACCAAATGTTTTGATTCAATGAGAGAGATGCATTTTCCTTTGATGGGGTCTTTATTATTTTGATAACATTTTCCTTTTCTTTTGAATTTGAAGGGGTAATACCATAGGTATCTATGTGAGTGCATATAACAAGGTTTGAAGGTTTTGATGCGGATGGGTCCGAGGATTCAGTGGTAAGGGCATATGAAGGGTTTGATTGTGTGTTGGGTGTTTCAATTGTAGAAACACATGGTAAAATAGGTGTAGGTTATAGTTGATTGATGGTGTTGATAATGTGAGCTGTAGAATTCAGGGTCTCTACATCATTTATGTGATTGTTAGCTAGGGGATGGTTTGGAAAGGGTTGTTTGAATACATCCAAGTTTTGATTAGGAGGTACATTTAGATTGTCAAGATGTAGTTCTCCTAGATTAATAATATCTTACATAAAATTATTAAAAGGATGACACCATTCAATGTTTTGTCCTCAGACCTGATGATATTTGCAATATTCTTGGACTTTATACCATGATGGTTTATAGGTAGATTCGTCGATGGGTTAGATGGGGGGAAGTTTTACCATGAAAACAACTAATATTTTGTCAAAATTTGAGTTGTAGGACTCCCTTAGAGGCTTATATTTATGTTTAGTTCGGGATCGGTTAGAATCTAAATGATTCTTATATGCATATTTTAAAACAATTATTTTCGTTGAATCCTTGTATTTTTTACTATTTGAATAGGGATTAAAGGAGGAATCAAGATTGGATTTATTAGATCATAATTTTAGCTTAACATCTTTAAGATATCATAGTTCTGTCTTATGGGCCATGGTAAAGGCCTTGTTAAATGTTTAGAATGATTGGATATGAAGTGTGGATGATATGTGTTTGGTGTTGGACCGATAAAATAACTAGATCAACTATGTTTGGGGAAAAGAAAAGGATAGTTGATTGATAACTCCTCACCATCTGGTGATGAAATCAATGATGAACTCATCCTCAAATTGTTTTATGGCATACAAGTTAGTGATAGATATTTTACATGCGATGTTGATCGAGAAATTTTCTAAGAATAGATGTGTTAATTGTGTGAACGAGTAAAGGGAGTGTTATAGGATATTGGTATACCAATCAAGGGCAGGCCCGACTAATAATATTGAAAATTTCCTTAGCGTGTGATCGTATTCATTAGGTATGAGGTAGTAAGCATGACAGAAGGCCATGTTGTGTTGTTGTGGATCTTCCTTACTGTAGAATTTGATGAATTTTCAAAGTTACTAATGAGGAGGATAGGGATTGAAAGGTACATATGGTTTGATAGGATCATTATAGATGTACTCATAGGAAAATATTATTTTGGGTCCCATGTTGGAAGGTTTAATATTCACAATTCTTCTTAAGATTGTTTTCATGGGGTCATTTTGAGGAGGGTGGGTGTTTGAGGTATTGGCTTGATTATAGATGAGGGGTTGTGATTGTTGATATGGGTGATAAAGTGGAAGTGGGTTTTGAAAAATGGGGAAGGCTCCATGGTATGCTATAGGTTTTTTGAGATACAAATACTTGTGAGGAGAATTGAATATAATGATATGGGTGAGGAATAGAAGTGTAGACATGGGGCTGTGACACTGATGGATTCTGATGAACCAGGATGTATCCATAGTGTAGTACACCCATCGAGGAGATAGGTTGTGAAAGGGAGAGATCGTTGGTTATAGAAATCATGTTGATGGGTGGTAAGGATGTAGGGATAGCCACTACTAATTTTTGAATTTTAGATGTAGATTATTTGGTGATTATAGGTTGTTTCATGGCCAAGGGGCTTGTAGAAATGGGGAAATCGACAAAGATGGTCAGAAGAGGTAGAAAAGTGCAAGATGTGTGACTAACTATGGGGGCTGAAGTAACATTAGGATTTTGTGTTAGAACATTTAATATTAAGTGTTATTACAAAGAAACTATAAGAGTTTTGATTGAGGGGGAGTGTGCATGATAATTACACATCCTAATGGTAGATCATGTGTTATCTCCTCCTCTATACTTCTTCTCCATTGTAAAGCATTATAAAAAGATATTTTTAGGATATTTGTAAAATCCTAACTCTAAGTTTACGGTGTACAGTCCAGTATGTTGTATCTATTATAAAGGAGGTCCTTGTGTTATAAAAGGATGTTAGAGATGCCAGTTGAGATATTTTCCATGAGAAACTATGAGATGTAGTCTCACAAATCATTCTTAGCCTAAATCATTAACTATTGATTTATGGTTTCCAAATCCTTTTGTACCAAAAGGTAAGATGAGCATGCTGAAGGTGTATAAATCCTTCAAATGTGATTTGCAATCCTAAACCTTCACTATGGTTTATGGATTTGTAAATAATTTTGTATAAACATGTAATGTTGGCATATGTTCCCCACTTAATATTAAGGGGGGGTGTTAGAACATAATAATAAGTGTGTTATAAACCTTAGTTTATAATTAAATAATTAGGAATATTTATATTCTTATTTATTTAATATAAACTATGTTTTTTATGTTTAGTTGATTTTATTAAATCAATATTTAAATCGAGGTGCTTTGTAAAAAAGATACAACCCGACTTGATATTTAAATGACCCATGGGGTCAATTGTTATAGATTTTGGCATGATCATGGTCATTAATTCACTTAGTTAATTTGTGGAGAGAAGTGAGGAGGGAGATTCTAGACTGTAAAAGTTTCTTGGTTAATGGATATATATGTTTTCTGTGGTTTCCACCCCTCAAGGGCTTTCCACGTTAAATATTGCATCTATATTATTTATTTTAGTGTATTTATTTTATGTTTAAATTTTGGTTATAATGTTTGGTTAATAGATATTTAATATGTTAGTTTATATTCTCGATTCTAACATGGTACTAGAGCAGATTACTAATGTTTTTTACTTAATCATCAAATCAAATGACGGTTGGTTGGAGTTGGTTGGTTGGTCAGAAAAATTATTGTAAATACCCCCCTCATCCATACTCAAGACACAGACACATAAAAATTCACACATTTCATAAAATCTCTTAAATTCTTTATGTACGCGTGAAAAAGTCTCTCGTAGTGAAAATTATCTCCTGGAACCCTCTGCAATAAAGGTAAGGGTTCAATTTATTTGAAATATTTTATTAATATTTTATAGTTTGTAATGTGTGTGCAAGGGAAAGTAAGTATTTGGGGTTAAAAACAAGTAAATTCATGTTACTCAAGGTTTCCCAAAAAGAGACAAACCTCCATGGAAATAGGAATCTAATTTTTCCTATTGGCTCTGGTGAAGACCCATGGAATGGGGACCATAAACAATTTTTTCAATAAGTTTTTTCCCCTCTGATGCCCTGGTGTGACCCCTCATGCCCTCTTTTGATTAGTTTACAACTGTATTATTCAAAAAAAAAATAGCCTATAGTTTTTAACTAAACTATATTAAATGTTTATAGTTTTTAAACTATATTCAAAACTCTGAAAGCTAATTTATATAACCTAAACTATACACTAAAAATTATTATATGGAATCCCTTATTTATATTATAGCCTAAACTATAGTCTAGAATAATTTTTGTTTTAAACTATATTGTATATTACATCCAGGGCCACTTTAAATATATATATAAGGGTCTAAATCCCTCTCTACATCTCCACTTGGTGTTGTCAACACTAGAATTTTCCACCATAATTTATATTGTATTAATGTATGTATTATGAATAAGGTGTTGTTAAGAATAGTTAGTAGTAACATCCACTAGAAGATAATGGTGTTACCAGTATGATGTCGTCAGTATGGCACCGCCAATCAATTACATTATAGTAACAGTCAAAGTACAATAGGAATGTTGTGGTAAAAATTAAATATTTGTCATAAGGGGTCCTGGTAATGTTAATATGTCAAAATCAGGGTAAGTGGATAAGTAGGGTCTAAATGATTTTAGAATTAGAAATATTATATTTGTAATAATGACAAGGAGTGATGTCATAAATATTTTTTATATTTAATTTGTATAATATCTTGAAATGTGGAACCCATGTGACATGATAAGTTTATCTTATCTTAGAAGATAAGCCTACATGTAAAGATAAGAATTAAGGCATGGAATATGATTAGCCGGAAGAGATTTCCTATCTTAGACATAGGGTGGATAAGCCTGAAAGTTGTATAATAGAGAGGCCATCCCCTCATTTATCATAGAATAAATTTGTAATAATTATTATATGAATAAAGGGGTCATTGTGAAGGTGTGTTAAGGAAGTCATCAAAATGTGTAACTGTGAAGTTTCTCTTGGAGTTATTTTTGGAAGGAAAGTGGAGTTGGTAACACTTGGAGTAATTCATGGGTGAGATTGTAAGATTATCATGTTAATAATATAATATACATTTTTATTTCAGATTTTTCATCATTCATTTATATTATAGACTATGGGTATTCTTGTGTTATGTATGTTACTGAGTTTCCAGATTACTACCACCAAACCAAAATTTTTTGTATTACTAAAATAATCATAGCACGAGGATTGTCCCAATGAAATATTATCATAGTTTTGGATTGGTGTTGACAAAGCACCCTGATCCTTACCACACCATTGTCTCCAAAGGCCACCACATGGCTTCGTAGTCCACTTCTGTGTCAACCGCCTATACTCCATGTGGCTGCGGATTGTGCAAAAGGCTATTTGGCAGGGTATTTTTTTCCTGGACTCTTAAAGTTACTGTTGGAAGGAAAATGGAGTTGGTAACACTTGGAGTAATTGATGGGTGAGATTGTAAGAGTGTCATGTTAATAATATAATTTCCATTTGTATTTCAAAATTTTCATCATTCCTTTATATTATAGACTATGGTATTCTTGTGTTATGTATGTTACTATGTTTCCAGATTACTACCACCAAACCAAAAGTTGTGCATTACTAAAATAATCATAGCACAAGGAGTTCCCGATGAAAATATTATCATAGTTCTGGATTGGTGTTGAAAGAGCACCATGCTCATTACCACACCATTGTCTCTAGAGGCCACCACGTGGCTTCGCAGTCCACTTCCATGCCGACCACCTACACTCCATGTGGCTGCGGACTGTGCAAAGGCTATTTGGTGGGGTCTTTTTTTCCTGGACTCTTTGACCCACATTAATTTTTCTTAAGGAAGTGTGGGGATTTATAAAGCATAGTGAGAATAAGAGTACATATGACTTTTTGTAGCAATGTTTCTCAGTTTTTTTTAGCTTAGAAAATTCCACGGTATCAAGGTAGTTGTGTTGTGTGGCTCAATTAGCATGTGGAAACAAAGGTTTGGGTAAGCCCGCCTAGCTCATCCCTAGAGTTTGTTACTTAGCAAGTTGAATTGAAAAGGAAAAGTCGCTTGGCCCATAGCTCGGGACCCATCTTAGCCTATTTCTCACCCCCAACTTGGGACCCAACTCGACCTATATCTCACCCCCAGTTTAGACCCAGCTTGGCCAAGAGATTGAAAATCCTACTATGGAGCATTGTTCCCCAAGTTTTTAGATATATACCTATTTTTACCTTTTAGGTCAATTATTTATTTATTTTTTATTTAATATTATAAATTTACAAAGTATTTTTTGTATGGATAAGAAAATATTTTAATATGTTGCATTGTTTCTTTTACAAAATAAGAAGTAAATAATTTTTTTGACGACAAGTCAAGTACATTATTATTTTTTGTAAAACTAAAAACAATTCACATACATTTCAAAAAAAATGTCTTACATTCAAACTAATTTTTTTTGTGTAAATTGTTTGTTTAACATATCAAATTTTCAATGTGAATATGGGAAAATCATTGAAATACGACCGTCATATTTTTGAACAATGACAGTGAGATTTTTTTAGACTACTTTACGAAAAACCTCATTGCTCTCATTTGTTGAATTTTTTATGTAAAAAAAATGAGATCTAATCATTTTATAATTGAAAAAATCGTAGATGTTGAATGGATATAATTACAAGATATAGAAGATAAGAATGAAGGAAGAATTTATGACACACAATCTTTGGATTGTCATGAACGGTACAGAGAAATCTCTGACCGACAGACAAGCGACAAGGAACAATGTAGTTGCATATCAATAGAAGTTGCATAAATCAATGTCCATTATATTTTGGGAGTGTGCAGGATTAATTCCTTCTTCACATCGAGAATCAGGGAATTCCAAGTGAGGCTTGGATGCAACTAGAATCAATGCATGAAGATATAAAATATACAACTGGATATGTGTTCAATTTTGGTATAGGTGCTATTACTTGGAGCAGTAAAAAGCAGCCAACAATCTCCATCTCTTCTACTCAGGAAGAGTATAGAAGTGAAATGGAAGCATCAAAAATAATCCATGTGGCTAAAGCGGTTGTTGAAAGACATACACATGGAAGCTAAAGGAAATACTACTCTTCTATGTGATATCCATAGTTGCATTGCTCTTTCTAAGAATCCACTTCAACATTAGAGAATGAAGCATATAGAGGTTCATATTCATTTTTTCCAAGAGAAGGTTCTCTACGGTGATATAGATTTCTAGTACTACTTGACTAAAGATCAAGTTGCAGATATGTTTACAAAGCCATTGTGTGCTACAAAATTCTACAAGTTTTGTGTGATGTTTGGCCTTTCATAGTTTCTGTTGATGGGGTGTGTGCATGGCAATTCCACCTCTTAATGGTCTGCCATGTGATATTTCCTTCTCCTATGTACTTCTACTCCATTGTAAAGCATTGTAAGAAGATATTTTTAGGATCTTTGTAAACTTGTAACTCTAATTTTACGGTGTACGATACAGTGTGTTGCATCTATTGTAAAAGAGGTACTTGTGTTATATAAGGCTCTTAGAGATGTTGGTTGAGATATTTTTCATGAGAAAATGTGAGATGTAATTTCACAAATCATGCTTAGCCTAAATCATTTACTGATTTATGGATTTCAAATCCTTTTGTACCACAAGGTAAAATGAGCATGATAAAGGTGTATAAATCCTTCAAATGTGATATGATAGCCTAAACCTTCATTGTGGCTTATGGATTTGTAAATCATGTAGTATAAACAAGTAATGTTGGCATATGTTCCCCACTTAATATTAAGGGGCAGTGTTAGAACATAATAATAAGTGTGTTATAAACCTTAGTTTATAATAAAATAATTAGGAATATTTATATTCTTAATTATTTAATAGAAGCTCAATTTTTTATGTTTAATTGATTTTATTAAATCAATATTTAAATTGAGGTGCTTTGTAAAAAAGACACAACACATCACTTGATATTTAAATGACCCATGGGGTCATTTTAAATGTAATAAATTAAGAATTCATGTGATGAATTCATGGAGGAGAGAAGTGACAGGAATGGAGATGTAATTAAAAGAGGGTTTGAAAACCTGCAAGCGAGGATCACGAGGGATGATGTGCACATCAACGGACGTGCGAACGGCAGCGTGAAGAGATCTTGGGAGGAGCGAGCATCAACCGAATGTGCATGAAAAGATTCAAAAAATGGGTAGAACCTGGTTAAGCCATAAAACTCTCCTCTATCTCATAGATCAAATGAGGTGTACATATAGGAGGTGCTGAGTAACCCCTAATGCTACAATCATGACAACTCGAGTAGAGAGGGAGAGTTACATTCCCATAATAGAAGTGTAACTCCCAATGGCGCATATGACGCACTGACGTGCTGACACGCTAACGCACTGACACGTAAGGGAATCTCATAATGACCCCTAAATGACACATGGACCTACAATGTCACCTAAGTGAGATGACTCACCTAATGATGTGGAAAATAACACACACCAACACCCCCCCCTTCATCATAACTTAGGATTAGGCGGCAAGTTAGAAACGAGAAATGGGTCCCGGCACAAAGCCTGATGAGGTACCCATGTAAAAGAAAGAAGTCCCAAGCAGTGAAGGAAAACCCAGTGAGAAAAAAATCCACCACAAGAGAACAAAACACTCTCTAATCTAAGAAAGATGCCAAATATGGGTCCTAGCTCTAGACGAGCCTGAATAGGTACCCATGTACAAAAAGGAAATCTCTCAGAAAGAAGAAGAAGAGAGAAGAAGAGGGAGACGAGAGGGATGCAGAAGATGCCATGGATGGATCTGAACTCTGTAGCTCTAGGAGGTCTCCCAGAAGAATGTCAATGATGAGATTGTCTGCCTCTGGACTAAAGAAGAGCCACCCACAATGAACTGTGTGCCTACCCTTAGGAAGGACAGAAATGACGTGCTGGAAGTCCACTTACTCCACAAAGGAAACTGAAGGCAGCAACACAAAGAACTCTGAGTCTGGTGCACGGAAGTGTGACATAGGTCTAGCAAGTGACTGCCAAGGAACTGAAGGTAATGCCATGTGCGTAGAACTGTCAGAGTGAAAAAGAGGAACACCCGCAGAAAGGATGTCCAAGTGATGTGAAGGGAACAAAACATCCTCCACAACAAAAAAGGGATCCATAGCTGAGGGTGGATCAGTGAAGGTCTCTGGAAATGTGGAAGTGACATGATTCCCGAAAGAGGCACTCTCAACAACAAAGATGATGAACTCCTATGAAACACCTATAAATGGATGAGGGACCTGTAGAGCATCACAAGTGTACTCTATGAAAAGATTACTAAGGTCAAGCAGATACTTGTTCCAATGAGGGGGCTCAATAAATAGAAGAGCGATGTCAGATAGGTATGAATCATCCAATGAAGGTAGAGGAGTGAAGTGGGCCTCGCACACTGGAAGTGGAAAGGAGGTTGGTGTAATGACGGTTTGAGGCTGAGTATGAGATTGATCGATATCTGATGAGATGTGGGGGGTGACAAAATTGTCTGGAATAGTGAGAGAAAGAGGAGAAGAGTCCTCTGTAGTACTCTCTGCATCAGAACTAGGTGCATAATCCTTGTCATCAGAAGTAGAACCAAATGAGTCTATATCATCGAAACTACCATCACATGAAGAAATGGAGGAGATAACTGAATCATCAACAACAACAACAGTGGCAGTATGTGAAGGGTCTCTATAGAGGGACTGAAGAATGCTCCAGACACGATGAGGTGGATCTGATTCTACCACATGAAATCAGAGAGAACGAGAGACATGCATCATCATGTGACCAAATATGTGGTCACAAGTGTTAAGGAAGTCCTCTAGATGACGATGATCAGTGGGTGCAGGAACTGGCCCAAGTAAGAAGGTTGAAAGACCCTCATAGGCGAAGTAACGTTCCATGGAAGCACACTAGGCTGAATAGGTCTCTCTCCTGGTGAGAAGTGGTAGAGGTTGTAAGGTGATCCTACGATGCTCAAGTCTAGAAAGAGCACTCTCCATGGCGAAAAATGCAAGATGTAAGGTGCACGAAAGAAAGACGTCGGACTCGGATGATAATGCGTCTGCGTGCGAAAACCCAAGAGTACAAGTAACCCCCCCAGAATGTGGCACTTTATAAAAGTAGTGCATTTACAAAATTGGCAATGCCATCACGTAAAGTGTGAAAAATCATGTAACTTTAACCAAGAAAGCACTCAAAAATGAGCAACGAGTCAACAGTTATAGCATTAAAATGATTCCCGCAACTGATGGAAAAATACACTAGATGCTGCAAGCGCATTAAAAAAGTACATGAGATGGGTGCAAAGGGTATTGTGTGGGTACTTGTTGGAAACGGCACGGAATTTTAGCAGGGGTTTATTTTGACTGCGAGGGGGGATTAGCCTCTTGCCAACCCCGGACCTCGCCCTCTATCTTCGACGCTCGTAGGAGGGTATTAAATACAAGCAAAAACAGCAGACTAAAACTTATTACATGTCATGAATGTTTTTTTTTAATGATCTTAAAACATTAAAAAAAGATAATGAGGGGGCCCACGTTGGAGGAGTTGTTCGAATGCTAAGTTGGAGGGTCCACATGCTGGGATGTTTGGAGGGAAAACCACCAAAAAGAGTTGTACAGGCTGTTAAGGGTGTTGCAGACATGTGGGAGGCTGCTGAGGGTGCTGCAGACACGTGGGAGGCTGCTGAGGGTGCTGCAGACATGTGGGAGGTCATTAATGGTGCTGGGAGCAGGTGTGGCAGGTCTGCACAAGCGGGAGGAGCCGTTTGAAGACCCAAAATGCCCAAAAAAGGCCTAAAAACGCCCAAAAAATGTTTCAAGAAAAGACTAAGTTGTTGAATATGATGATGTAGGTTACAGGTTGTAAGAGATGTGTAAAACAGTCGTTGGAGGTGCTGGTAGCAAGTGTTGCAAGTCTGAACAAGCTGGAGGAGCCGTTTGAAGACCCAAAACGCCAAAAAACACCCAAAAACGACCACAAATGGCTGAGCAAAGTCAAATGGAAGAGGATGCAAATACCCAGAAGCACCATGCCCAGTACGCAAAACAGGAGCCCAAATGCACAGTTAGAGATAACGGAGCAAGGCACCACCGGCAGAGCTTGCAAAACTCAACGTAGAGACAACCAGCGAAGATAAACAAGCTATCACGAGGAGCACGAGTGGTCCAAGTCCGAGGTAAAACATGAGCAGTGAGTCATGAGATAAGAGTGACGAGCTAGGGTAGATTTGACCCAAAAATAGCTCCAACAGTCCTCCAAAAAACTCACAAACAACACTTTTAAACTCAGATCTAAACCTCAAACCTGCAAACCACTTTCAAAGATACATGCAGAACCCTGAAAGCTGAAACCCATGAACATAGACAATAGAGGTGTGAAGCCCAGAATCAATGCAGGTAAAGCATAACTTGAATAGCCATTACGACACACGCTGCAAGAGATCTGAATATCACGTCGGAAGCTAGAAAATGCACGAAAAAAGCCCAGGAGTGCATAGATCCACAAGATCCGCTCTAATACCATGAAAGAGGGTTTGAAAACCCGCAAGCGAGGATCATGAGGGACGACGTGCACATCAACAGACATGTGAACAGCAGCGTGAAGAGATCTCAGGAGGAGCGAGCATCAACCGAATGTGCATGCAAAGATTCGACAAACAGGCAGAACCTGGTTAAGCCATAAAACTCTCCTCTATCTCATAGATCAAAAAGGGTGTACATATAGGAGGTGTTGAGTAACCCCCAGTGCTGCAATCATGACAACTCGAGTAGAGAGGGGGAGTTACATTCCCATAATAGAAGTGTAACTCCCAATGACGCACTGACGCGTAAGGGAATCTCATAATGACCCCTAAATGACACATGGACCTACAATCTCACCTAAGTGAGATGACTCACCTAATGATGTGGAAAATAACACACACCAACAGTAATGGACTGAGTTTCTCATTCATCGAAATCTTAGCTTTGTTCATGGTTTTTTTCCCCTTGGGAGTTTTTCCACATTAAATATGTGTGTCTACATTATTTTATTTTATTACATTTTTATAATGTTGTTGTAGTGTTTGTTATATTAATTTAATTAATATTTAATCTTATTTAATGGTTAGTGTGTTTAACCCCTTGGATCTGACATTTTGGACACCGTACATATTAGCTAAGGATGTAGATGTCACAGGTCATTATTGATTAACCAAGGGTGATGTAGTAATGGTGGGGTTTTGAGCACCCTGATGGCTGGTTTAATATGTAGATGGCGAGGGTCCTTGTTGAGTAGTTGTATTTTGTTATGAGATGGTATTGAGTTTGAAACTAGTATCATAGGAATATGAGGCATGTGACCATGTTCTAGTGTTTCTAGCAGTAGGATATGGAGAATATGCTCTATTATCAGCTGATATAAGGGGTCGATGAGCCGGGAATGATCAAATGTAATAGTGGTGATAGGTGGGTGATATTTGGGATTAGGGCACTGGATATGGATGCCTCATGAAGCATGGTAAATACTAAGAGAAATAGGGTTAGTGTCTAAGAGTTCTTCAAATAATAGGTCATCACTATTGAAGAACTTTGGAATGGATGGATCAAATATTTTTTATGTCTCCGACTGACTACTGGGAGAGTGCATAGGCTCCTGGATTGTTTCGATGGATTTTTGGAAGGGATGTGACATGTTTTTAATGTTTTGAAGACGAGACTGCTACTTATTCAAGACCATAAAATATTAAGTAAAGAAATAAGGAAAGATAAATATGGTTCTTAAGGGAATGAAAACCACACAACCTTACGAAAAATTTAGTTTTAGATTGTCTTGGTTAACTTAGAAATATGTGAAAAAAAAATTTACAAATAGGTACTAGGAATAAGGCAGTCTAAAGTTGGTTTCAATTTTGTTAATATTGGAGTCCTCCACATATCCAAACGTATGAGAGTCCTGAATCTTTTTTTGTGTCAGTAAGAGGCGTGATATTGGGGTCTTCCCCCTAATTTCACAATCCCATGACAATGAGGATGTCGGGTTCTTAGCCGATATACCACCCACCAATTATTTATACTCAGCCAAAACACTAAGTTGGTTTCCCCCTTCGTGATGAAATCCAAGTAGCTAGACCTAGAAGCAGGTGTTTAAAAATGTGGATTTTATTTGTAACGTGGTTTGGTTTTGTATGACAGGAATATTGTGAATGCAATCATTTAAACCCCTATTTAACCTAGATGAATAGAAAAAAATGAAGATTATTTTTAAGATCTGAAAGAAAGGTTGATTTCTATGAAGATAAAGCATGCAAGAATAAATACTGGAAGAAAAATGATAGAAAATGAAAATGCATACTTGTGTTCACTACGCACTCCTTTTTAATTTTTTTATTTTATACTTTTTTAGAAAGCCGTCAAATAACTTTTAAACTGAAAATTTAGTAACAAATGAAAAAAGAAACAAATTTTATTATATAAATGTTAAGTTTGATCCAAAGGGTATTAGTGTCCCACCGAGCATGCCAAAATGTTTATGGTAGATTTTGTTTCACTTTATTATATAGAATAAATTACCAAAAACTTAGAGGACAACAGGGTTTGATGATACATGCATCAACGAATGTCGATATGTGAGGTACAAATGGATGCATGAGACTATTTCATCCAATGAATGAGAGAACCTGCACATAAAGAGATAACTAGACAAGAAATATATTAGATAATATGATGACGAGTTACTTTGAAAAGGCCAAATCCCAAGAACCAAAGGGATTCCTTTTAAGGGTGTAAAATCATTTTAGATAATCAGTAGTAAATGATAAAAAAATATAATATGATAAAATTATGATATTAAGAATGTACAATGAATAAATGAAATCAGTCTTCCATAGGGATAAGAAGACCTTGTTCTGCATAGTAGATGGCCCAGGCTAGGTCTACGGTGAGATGAAGCTCCTCGAATTACTCGATCCACTCTTTCTCAATGGTTTCTTATATTTATCAGATTATTTTTCAATTAATCCTCAATGTTGTCCAGATTCAGTATCATGAAAATGCTTGTAGTCTTTTTTTATCACCAATAGCCCAAGGCGCACTGACACATCACCTAGGCAAAACCTGAGTGCTCATCCAAAGCGCGCAAGATTATCAGGTCCCTATTTATGTAAGCTTTCTCAAGGAGTTATCATGATTATTCAAGTATTCCATATCCATAACAGATAATCAAGCATATTGCCTAACATAACCTAGATCTAGATCTTAACCATATATAAGATTAAATCATACAAGAACTAAGATTAACTTTACCATGTAAGAACCATTCATAGATATGTCTACAATAAATATTCAACGACAAAGATTCATTATATTAATTACCATAAAACACATAAGCTTCTTACATACATAATAATGTCACCATGAGTCATGCATGTACACAAACCATAAGCATAACTCTATTACAGAATAAATCCTCCTAAACTATGCAGATCACACATATATATAGGGGTGGGGAATTTCCCTTCACCACCCATGCATCATCAAAATAGGCCGCGTGCTAAGAATAGTCATGCACCGCTACAAGCTAAATATAAAAGCATGCAAGCTTTCCTAATAATATATCTACTCTAGTTAAATCTTAGTTCAGACCATATTATTAGCTTGGAACTGTGCATGTTGCTTGATCTTCTCCTTATCCGAAAATATACCTTTCTTGAAGCACAAGTCTTCATGTTTCAACCTTATCTTTAAAACATTTCTTGGCTGCCACTCTAAGTCTATCTTTAGATCCACATCCCAAAAATTGGCTGTGTTCAGTCTGTCTCATGTACGCATTCATATCTGACTCCAGCACGTAAACCATGTTCTCCTTACGTGCACTTCCTGATGCACCTTTCTCCTACAATGCCTCTTTCATGTGCTATCCTTTTTTCTCGATGAATTATTCATTTTCCATGCTCAACATTACCCCACACTTTCTTGATTTTCACCCCCGATAATGGGTAATCTGACTTATCCCTCCAAGAATAAAGAATAAAGAATTTTTCAATCCAAAAGAATAAAATAATATCAAAAGATTTTTGTCACTGTGTAAGAAGAATGGAAAAATCCTTATTAAAGGATGCTTCAATTGCATTCCACCATTCCACCTCACTCTATGCTTGCTCAAACATGTCCCCCATCATTGCACTGACTTCTTTAAATGTTAAATCTTCACCCTTGGCCTTGAATGTGTCAACCAAATTTTCCAATAGTTTTCACATGTTTGTCAATGCATACATTTTACATGTTACATAGGGATAAAATTCTTTGAGCTTGTTCTTTATAGAGGTCCTCAATATATCAATAGTGTTACTCTTATTTTTGACCTCTACAAGGATCTTATCTCATTCAGCCAAATTGTCCTTGTTCTTTTCCTAGAACTCCTCTAAGTCCACCTCATGAGTGACAACCAACACATTTACCACCTGATACCTATCTTCATAGTTGTCATAGAAAACTTTGGCCATATGATCAGCGGTCTTTACTAATGCAAGAAGCTCATTGTATTGAGTTATGGTTACCTCAATATGTTCCTTCTCTTATTGCTTATGTCATGCCATAACTTCTTCCTCAGACTCTAGAGCTAGGGGTTGACTATACCCTGTTACAAAAAGGGCTCAACAGCCAAATAGAGCTATATAGGAACAAAAAAAGAGGATCAAAATCCATAGATAAAACACTATGTCCAACAGTAACCAAAAGATAGTTACAAGCAAGAAACAAAACAGAACAGAAACTACAACAATACAACAAAAAAGTAGCATAGAAACAACAAAAAGACCAAAAAAGAGCAGCGACTAGAATGATGCCCTCCAGCCCGAGGGAGATTACTTCTTGGAAGCTCTGTCGATCCTAGATTGGATTGTTTACAGCAAAGTGAACAATGCCAAAGTGGTGATGTGCATTGGGTCAGTTGTGTTCAGCTTCGAGATGGTCTGGCTTCTCTCTTTTTCATTCCCCCAAATAGTGTCAGGGATCCCGCTAAGCATGGTAATGCTACGAAACATGCTGCTCTAAGAAGTCACTAATGGCATTGAAGATAGCCATGTTATGATCATGCCTGTCTTTTTCTCTCCCCAATCTATTGTCCAAAGAGTTCAATTTCTTGTAAATGTCAGCAATCTGATCCTTCCCATTGTCATTATCATCATCAATTTTTCTTTTTCCTTTCTACTTGTCCATGCGTTGCAGGTCCTTCTTTAACTGTTTCATCTCTTTCTCCAGAGATTCCAACCTATGAGGTATGTTATTCCCCTCCTGATGCAGGGCCATATCCAGGCCAAATTACTAATATGCAACAAATTATGCACAACTTCCAGCTCTTTGGTGCTTCTAAGAACCCGGGCAGAGTGAGGGATGTCAGTTTTGGGAAGTTTTGGGTTCTTAGTCTTGGGTTTGGAAGAGGTGTCCAGAATGGGAGTGGGAGCAGTGGAGGTAGTGAAGTGTGGATCGCTGGGAGAGGATGGAAGCTGGGGAATTTGGAGACACAGAGCTTATGAAGCAGGAAGATGAGGCCCTGGTGGAGAGGGATAGCACGAGAGTGCTTCTGGAAGTCCAAAATGGAGCGCTGAAGGGAATTTAGCAGGTAATGTGGGAAGCAGACCACAAATTGCCTTCTAAAGTGATTAAGAAAGACTAGGTGCTTAATAGGGACAGTTTTGTAGTCACCCTTCTAGAGAAATGTACCTAACCATCATTTTTGTAACTTCATCAAATGGCTTGGGGATAGAACTTACCCTAACACCCAAGAAACAAATTCAAGCTCCTCTCCCTCATCAGAGAATTTCTTAGCCTCGGCGGCCCTGTCAATCCTTTTGTTGAAAAAATGATATCCCTCCAACTCAAGGCATGTTGCCTCAGTAATCAAATTCTTCATTAATAGTAACACAGTGACCACCATATTCCACCTTTTTGTCCTTCCAGTCCATTGCAAAATGAACCAAATATTCTGGTCGTGCCCCTGAATGCATTCTATAAAATTGGAAATGCCGCCTTTTGTAGGAGGTTCCATAGCTCCTCATTGTTCTTCCAAGCCGGATCACTGCAGGGCTCCAGTTGGCATGGGGCACCTCCCATTTTCTTCTCCCTACTATTCCTACAATTTTTCTACTCAAAACCCTCATTTGAATCTTTATCTTCCTTATGTCTGTCCCAGTTTTTAAGAACCCAACCACCTGTGCGAGGATCATGGGCGTTAATATGGCCATAGTTAGGATGATAATTCTCACATGTGTGATCTTTCACACCCACTAAAGCCCACTCCATTCCATTATTATTTCTACTCCATGTTTGATTGCCCATATTTATCTGCATTAATGCTATTATGTACCTCCTTAGGGATGTAATTTTCATTATCCCAAATGGTTAGATTATTATTGATGCCAAAATTGGCCAAGGTATCCACAACCTTATTCCCCTCCCTATAAGTATGCCTAATGATGATATTCTTGAAATTTTGACAAATACTTATGGATTCCATAATAAAGTCCTTGATAGTCCAGCTAGGAGGAGAAATTTGATTGAGGTGATTGATGATGTTTAGTGAATCTCCTTCCAAAATTATGTTTTGTATGTTATAATCTTTAGCAACCCTTAGCCCCCATAGAGCAGCTAGGGCTTCTGCATAATGATTTGTCTGAATCCCCATTTTTCCAGCATAAGCAACAACTAAACAACCTTTATGATCATGAATTACACCTCCCCCAACAACAATTCCAGGATTACCCTTGGAGGCACCATCAAAGTTTAGTTTATGCCAGTTAATCTCAGGAGGGATCCAATGAATCAAAGACCTATCAATGTTTGAAGTATTCCTAATCTGTAAATTTACAGCTCCTATCTTCCAGTTGGAAAGAATATATTCTTCATTCTCAGGATATTTCTTATTCTTGGGAGGTTTGAATCTCCCAATATTATCTTTAATAGCATGACCAATCTTAACAAAGCTAAGCTTGCAATGTTGTTTATTGTTTCTGAAAATGATGTCATTTCTATCTTTCCAAATCCTCCAGATAATATGGGGCATGACCAGTTTCCAAAGTCTTCTCACAACACAGTGCTTAAAAGGAGGATTCCATTGGATCCAAAACTGGATGAAATCCTTTGGCACAGTCCAGAAAACATTGAACTTGGAAAAATCATAGCTCCAGATCATTGAAGCATACTCACAGTGGACAAAAAGGTGCTTAATATCCTCAGACTCTTTTTTGCAAAGGTGACATCTATTAGGCATTATGAATCCTTTCTTCATCAGGTTATCATTAGTAAGAATTCTTCCTCTGAGAACAAGCCAAAAGAAAAAATTAATTTTAGGGGTTAGTTCAGTCATCCAAATATTGCTCCAATTAAACTCACTCTGGATATTCTCAAAGTAAGAATTATAACCAGATTTAACCATATAATCACCATCTCTAGAATTGTACCAGACAATTTCATCCTTGACTTCCAATTGATTCAAGGGAATGAGGTCCAGTTGTTCCTGAAGAGAGGACAACATGGAGTTCAGTTCAATTCTATCCACTGAGATTTGTTTCCATCTCTTCTTGTTTCCATCAATTTCCATGTAATCAATGACCTTAGTACCATATTTATGTTCAAGACTATCCTTGGCTGCACCAAATCTATCATTGAGGCTGAAATTAGACCAATTATCCCCCCAAAAATTGATGTCTCTACCATTTCCCACTTTCCATCTACAACCTTGCTTGATGAAATTCCTGACTAGAATCAAGTTATTCCAGAAAATGGAACCTTGGGGAAGTTGTTCATCATGAAGGAAAGAGAAAGTTGTTTGTTGTTCAAGATATTTGGCCTTAATAAGATCAATCCATGGTTGTTCCTCTGAGAGCATTCTCCAACCCATTTTTGTAATTAAGGCCATATTCATTTTTCTTATATCTTTTATGCCCAGTCCCCCAATCCTTTTAGGAGTGCACACTTGATCCCAAGCAACCAGGTGATATTTGAATTTTTCCTCCATTCCCTGCCATAAAAAGTGTTTCTGGATCCTTTCAATTTTTTCTCTGAAGGAAGAAGGAATGTTATAGAGAGACATAATGTAGATAGGTAGATTTTGAAGAGTGCTTTTGATAAGCAGACATTTACCAGCACTAGAAAGAATGGCCCCTTTCCATCCAGCCATTTTCTTTTGGAATATTTCCAGTAGATCATTCCAGACTTTGATTGAGACTTTTTTAGTACCAAGGGGGAGCCCCAAATAAGTAGTGGGAAGTGAATTGATTTTACACCCCAATATTTTAGCAATTCTATGTTGTCTTTCCATAGGTGTGTTGAAAAAGAAAATTGAACTTTTATCAAATTTGATCTCTTTCCCAGAAGCAGCCTCATAAAATTTTAGAATGGACTTGATCACCTTAGCTTCTAGGATAGATGCCACTAAAAGTAGGATAGTGTCATCCACAAATTGCTGATGAGAAGCCGTTTGATTCATAGAGGTAGGTTTAGTGCCTTTTAGAAGACCATCTTTAACTACTTTGGTAATTGTTCTGCTGAGGCTATCCGCCATAATAATGAAGAGAAAAGGGGATATAGGATCCCCCTGTCTTAAACCCCTACTGCTGGTAAAGTACCCCACCGGTTCACCATTAACCACCACAGAGAATCTAGCAGTAGAAATGCAAGCCTTGATAATTCTTCTGAATTTGTTGAGAAAACCAAATTTGGCCAGAACCTTGTCAAGAAAAGACCAGGAGACTTTATCAAAGGCTTTATTCATGTCAAGTTTAAGGACCATGCTTGATTTTTTATTATTATCCATAGAATGTATAATCTCATGCACCATGATCACACCATCTTGAATTATCCTTCCTCTGATGAACCCACTCTGTTGTTTTGAGATTAAATCATTCAAAATGAACTGAAGTCTGGTGGCAATAATCTTAGTAAAAATTCTATAGACAACATTAACCAAGCTAATGGGTCAGAAATATTTGAAATCTTTAGCGTCCATTTTTTTGGAGCCAGCACAATGTGAGTATTATTTATCTCTTTCAGTAAATCTCCAGTTCTAAAGAATTCATTTATAGCCCTAAGGAGATCATCTAAACAAATTTCCCAAAATTTCTGAAAAAAATTTTACAGAGAAGCCATCTGGTCCCGAGCCTTATCTCCTTCAAGAGTAAAAATAAATTTCTGAAGCTCCTCCAAAGTAACAACTTTGGTAATGTCTTTAAATCTCTGCTCCTCAATTTTTTCTTGTGGAATAGCCTCTAACATAAAAGAGTCAGCCACATCATTAGTAGCACTCTTCTCATTGAGTAATTTTTCATAGAATCTAAGAGCTTCATCCTTGATGATCTGCGGATATTTTATGATGATGTCATTTCCTTTAGAAACTTCCGTAATCCTATTACAAGATCTATGCTTCAAAGTGGTCATATGGAAGAACTTCATATTTCTATCACCCTCTTTCAGCCAGATAGCCCTAGATTTAAGTCTCCATAAGGATTCTTCCCTGCTACAAACCGTGTGTAACTCTGAAAGGATATTTTTTTCCTGCTAAATGGTCCTCCAAAGACCTCCCCTATGAATTTATTTTGATTTCCAAATCTTGGAGTTTCTATTTTAATTCCTTTTTTCTCACAAAAACATTCCCAAAGATTTCTTTATTCCAAATTTTAACCTATTTTTTGACATTTTAAAGCTTTTGAATAAGCCTAAATTGAGCAGTTCCCTCACCCACCCAATTCCACCATTCCTTAATCTTATCAAATATGTCATCATGTTCCATCCACATTTTTTCAAATTTGAAGGAGCTCCTGGTGGGCTTAGCCCAATTGAAAAAATTTAAAGCTATCGGATTGTGATCAGATCCGATTCTGGGCAGAGAGGTGAGATGAAAGTCTTGGTGAAGAATCCAACTAGTAGAGATAAGAGCTCTATCCAGTCTGACTTGAATCATATCCCTACCCAACCTTCTATTTTTCTAGGTATACTGATTGCCATGAAGATCCACATCCATGAGATTTAAATCAGCAATGAAATCAGCAAATTCATCCATGCCAGTGGAGAAACAAGAGTTTCCCCCTTTTTTTCCCCTGGATTTAAAGGGGAGTTGAAGTCACCCATAATAAGCCAGTTGTCAGAACTATGCTGAATTTTGAAAATCTTTAGATCATTCCAGAGTTTCCTTCTTCCAATAACTGTATTAGGTGCATAGATATTAGAAAGGATCCAAGTACAGTTATTTTCAATAGCATGGAATTTAACAGTAAGATGGTTACTAGTTTCAGATAGAATCATACCAGTATAATGCTTCTTATCCCAAAAAGTAGCCATGCCACCTAAAGCTCCCTGAGAATCCACCGCAGCCATGTCCGAATTTTCCCAAAAAAATTTTTACAATTTTCAAGTACCTTAGAGTTCATCTTGGTTTCCTGTAGAAGTAGAATGCTAGGTCTACTAGAGACTCTTAACTCTTTGATTATTCTTTGTTTAGAGTTTCCATTCAAACCTCTTATATTCCAGGAGATGATCTTCATCTAAATGATATAGGTGTTGTAATTTCCTGATGGCTCAATTGGCTTTGAGTACCATCTGCAATATCTTCCTCTGTTCTTTTGGTTCTAAGTGTCTTCTTTGAAGGTCTACCTCTTTTAGAGATGCTTCCAAAATCCACTATTCTTCTAGCAGATGATCTTGTAGTTTTGGATGTTGAAGCTCCCCAGTTATCAATTTTCTTTTTTTTCATTATAAAGTGAATATGGGATCTTCTCAAATCCCTTCAATCTTTTCTTTTTTTTTTATTTAACCTCTAAAAAACCATTGGTCAAATCTGGATCTCCATCAAACAACATATTTTATTTAAGTGGTGTTACTTCCCCCTCCTCTTTCTCTCCTTGCTTACTGTCAAAGGGTTGTAAAGTTGCTGAGTTATTACTGGGTAGGGGGTTCCCACTTTTAGGAGAACAACTCTTAATCAACGAAGATATTTTCTTCAATGAGGTTTCTGATTCTGTCTTTTCTTTTTCCTCATTTATGTCTTCCTCAATGATGTACAATGGATCAGGATTAGCTTTTTCAGTTTCTTTTGTCCCTGAAATAGCTCTAGTGTCCTTATACTTATCCCAAAGTCCATTCTGAGCTACCTCCTTAGATAGAAGATTCACTATAACTGTCTCAGTTTGCTCATCAACCTCCAGAATCACCTTTACTGGAGTCTGTATATCTAAATATTCTATGGAGGTTGGATGAACTTTAGATGCACCCATCGCTAGGGTTTTAGGATGTCAGAGCTTCCTACAAATCAACGGTTTCCTAATTGGAGTTCTAAATCCCTTTTTACCTTTCTTGTAATTCAGCTCTAGTTGGTTAAGGGGTATCCCTTCCCTCTTCCTTGATCTTTATTTTTTCCTGCATCCTTATTTTCCAACCTAGCTTCTTGTATCTTATCAGATTCTTCAATAGGCTTATCAATTTTTCCTTTTTTTTCCTCTTTAGAGATCTCTTTGTTAGGACACCTACTGGTAAAATGTCCTATTTTATGACATTTTTTACATCTCAGATGAAAGGTTTCATATTCAATATTTTGATGCCAAATGCCATACTTAGAATTCAAAATGATAAGATCCAGTAACTCCTGCTCCAATTCAGAAGAAATACAGAATCTAGAAAAATCTAGTTCTGGATCTGTTCCTCGTAGGTCCATCCAGCCCAATCAGAGATCCGAGAGATTTAGCAACATTTAATAAAATATCATCATCCCAAAATTGCAGGGGTAGTCTTGGGAGCCTACACCAGATTGGAATGGTGTGTATATTCTCAGTATTAGGATCAAACCCAGGATACCACCATTTCAGAAAAAGACCCATATTGTGCAACCACCATGGGCCTCCCAGAAGCACCGATTCCAAATCAGCATGCTGATTAAATTTGGCCAGAAAAAAAACCCCTTGACATAGTGGTGATGCTCATATCCCCTTTTGGTTGCCACTTTCTAAGGCCCATTTTCTAATGACATCAATATTAGGTCTAGATTTGAGAAACTTACCAACAAGGTAAAGATTTTCTTTGTCCAAATCCTGATGTAGAAAGCCATCTGGCACCTTAAGGTAGGTCACACCTTCTTTATCCTTCTCCCACGTGAACTGCACCTTTGCTGGAGATTGCGGACCCACATTCTTGATCGGAGGGTTTTGTTGTTAAAGAATCTTATTCCAGGCTAAAGGTGTGGATCCATCGCTAGACCGTGTAATGTTATGGACCTATCCTTGACTAGATTTATTTTTTCTCAACTCTCTCCCTTTTTCTCCACTTTCTCTTGTGACCTCCTAAATTCTGGGTTTTCCATTTTGAGAAAAATACCTTTATCCAATTGATGAGTGTTATTGATTATGTTATTCCTCCCAAATAACCTAGCCTCTACTTTCACCGATACTTTATTCAATGCATTACATACTTTTTCATCAATCAACTGTTGAGAATACACTATTGGATTTACCTCATTAGAGATCAGTGAAGCTTGTGTATCTAGTAATGCTCCTGTATTGACTTTGAACTCAATCTCATCAATATGGGCCTCAAACGTCTAGGACAGCATTTTCCTTGTGTGTGGGAACACACTTTCCCAATAAAATGATGACCAATAGAAGAGTTGGTCCGTTAGCACTTTACTCTAGTAACAAGTGTGCAATACCTTATTGGGATCTACATCATAGGACATAGTAGGTCTCTACTATGTGGACGCGCATCTACCACCTATTTGCACTCTTTAGAAAACCTATCACCAAACTTTTTTCCCTTCCTAGACTCCCACCTTTCTATTTTTCTTCTTCCTCTTTAGTGCTATGCTCCACCTCATATCCGACCAATTTATGTATGATTCCTACTACTTATTTTTCCATGGTGGTTTCCAACTCTTGTCTAGAAAGGCATGAAGTCTCATACACATTTGTTCTAACCTCTTATTCTTCATTCACTTCTACTTCTCTAATTTCCTCAGAAGGTGTAATCGGGTCCTCATTAGACTCATGCACATTGTACATGGGGGGTCCTCCTAACTACCCTTGGTTTCTTCTTCACCAGAGACTTGTCTTTTACTAGGTAATTCTTCCTATGAGTATAAGTACTCGTACCTACACCTTTTTCCTTTGTACCTGTATCATATCCTTCATACACGCTCGGCACTCGACTTGTTGTAGGAATCTCTTCATGATATCTCTTATTTGTTTGTACCTTCTTTCTCCTTGAGGGTTCCTCAGGTATACTTACACCATCCTCTAAGTATGTGCCCTATTCAAAATTTATCCACAGATGATGTTAGGAAATCAGTGTTCATAGTGTGAACATATGGTTTGAATATTTGTATTATTTAATATTTAAATAATATGTGAGTGTGCACAATTAGTTGTCATCCACAACTCATGGATAGGGGTGTGGGAGTATGACTAGGGATTAGAGGCGAGATATGGGGATAAGGTGATGAGACTTGACTCCATGATTATAGGAACAAGCAATTGTATAAAATTCCCTCTAATATTCAATAGAAATTGCTCCATTCTACTTTCAATTTCTCTGTATTTTTTGTACTTCCCATTTCATGAGTTAATTTGATTTATTGTTGTTGAATTTATTTATGCAAATCTAGAGATTTAGCATCATCTGGTATCAGAGAAGGAAAGGAAAATCTATGAGAGTCATTGCAGGAAAAAACCATAGCCTCTAGGATGCAGATCTAAGAGTTTTAAGCTTTTGTGGCCATTTTTTTGGATCCTGATCTTCAAGAAAAAAAAAACAACTGGTAAATCACGTTTTTCTCAAAAACCCAAATTCCAAATCTTTTGAAATTTTTTGGGTTTCAAGATACATATTTTATCACTTTACTATTAAAATTTCATAATAACCTAGTTTCTGGTTTAAGATAAAACATGAAATAGAATCTGAAATTTGAAGAAATTATGGAATTTGTATATGATTACAATATTTTTTTGTCAAAGTTTGTTTCTGCATCTGTTTGGAATGGCAATTAGATATGGTGTGAGTTCTATCTAGTCATACATTGGTTTTTGCTTCAAGATATTATCATTCATCTCAAGCCATTTGTTTAGTTGTGGTCCTAATGTCTATGTCCTACCTCTTAGGAATCATTTGTGTGTATTTCCATTAAAATTGTCAACTTTGTTGTGTCATAATCAATCATCTGAAAATGTCGAATCATTGTAGATTTGTGAGTCATTGTAAAAGTATATTATGAAAAAAAAATTCCCCGCATGTCAAAAATCATACGCATTTTCACTTGTACATGACATCCATAGTGAGGGGGTGCATTATCAGTTGAAACCGACACCCAATAGAATTGTAAAATGAGACTCAAAGACAAATTCAGTTGAGTTAGTAGCATCACAATGGAGACTAGAGACAATGGAGGAAGGAGGTGTTTTAGCGACCTCTCATCAGGCACCATCGATGAGGCCACAATATTGCTTTGGTGGCCATGTTTTTTCAGTTGTGTTCTGTGTGTTTAATTTCAGCACGTGTGGTGGTAAATAAAGAACAGATGGATAATTCTTGTTCATATTAAGGAACATATTTTCCTATATTTTGTTCTCTTTTGTAAATTGTGTATGAGGAAACGTGTACGCTGCTATGAAAGTGGTTGGTGGTCCACTAGAAAACCAATTTGAGAGTTTGTGAATCTCTTAGAAAAGCACATACAGAGTGGTTAATGGTTCCACTAGAAAACCTATTGGAGTTGATGTTACTCTTTGAAAACCATCGTATTGTAGAACATGAGAAGGTATTAGATTGAATTCACCCATGTTCACTCTAAGGGGGTGAATGTTAGGAAATCAGTGTTCATTGTGTGAACATATGGTTTGAATATTTGTATTATTTAATATTTAAATAATATGTGAGTGTGCACAATTAGTTGTCATGCACAACTCATCGATAGGGGTGTGGGAGTATGACTAGGGATTAGAGGAGATATATGGGGATAAGGTGATGAGACTTTACTCCATGATTATAGGAGCAAGTAATTGTATAAAATGCCCTCTAATATTCAATAGAAATTGCTCCATTCTACTTTCATTTTCTTTGTATTTTATGTACTTTCCATTTTATTAGTTAATTTGATTTATTATTGTTGAATTTATTTATGCAAATCTAGATATTTAGCATCAGATGAATATACACCCTTGTTGCAGTGGCCCCTGTAATTAGTATTGTAATGGGCTTGATCATTTGTATGCCATGTGAGACATACCTTTCCACATACGTGTGCTTCTTAATGTAGAAAATAATTCAGTGCATCTTGTGATGCTCTTGATCTATAGTACTTAGATCAAATCTCATATTCTTTGTCTCTCTGAACTTGTTAACCACGCTTTAAAAGTATTGTGCGGTGAAGGTAAATGGAAACTTGCACCATGGTCTCTTGGTGACATTAGTCAGAGTGAACCTGCCATTAAATTTTTTTTGATAAATTACAAACTCAACCTCATCTCCTACCAAGTCTGAAAGTTTCTCAAGGATCCTCCATTCGGTGCCAAAGGTATCGTACATCCACTTATAGCATTTATCTAAGCACACCTTGTATGTCGGTGTCATTGTATCACAAGTATAAGTTGAAAACCTCTTAGCAAGAGATGGGTCTTCATCAGGGTACTCCCATATGTTGTTATTCAAACCATCGGACACTCCAATCTCAGAAAATACAATCAAAATTAAGATATTACCATATATGATCTTCTCTCCATCTCACACAGCATCGATAATATCTTCTGCAATGAATTCCTAATTGTTGTAGATGATCGCCTTTGTTATCTTCTTTCATACGTTCAACCACCTTTTGTTAACTTGGGTCCACCTTTCCTAACCACTTAATTTAGTAAGAAGGCACGCGACCATCTTTATCATCAGGTTATTTATCTTTAATATATCAAAGGTGCACCTACCTTTCATATACCCATATTCCTTACTTTTTTGCTTAACAACTTCATTATCACCCAAGCCATCATCAAATGAATCCCCACTGGAGATGAGTCAAGTGAACTTTGAGATTAACTATGAAGTTATACACATCCTCCTTTCAGCGAAGTAAAAATAATCTTCATGTATGCATGACATTAGCCACTGGTACAATCCATCAGGTTTTCTAAAGAATGGTAGTTCATATAGTTTTAGTGATCCGGCCTTCTCCAATGTCTTCTACACTAAGTCATCATACACTAGTTTATCATCGGTCGTCCTCTCACATGTGGGTCGAACCAGTTCCAGAGTTATGTCCTTCTCAGTTTGATCTATTTGATGGTTATAATCACTTATAACCATTGTCCTCACATGGGACACCCACTCCATCCTCATCAATACCTCATTCGGGTATTTCATCTTTGAATACCATTCCTCATTGAAGTTTGTTGCTGTACTTGGTTTATCTTTGCCCTTTCCCTTCTTCTTGGGTGAAATGGTTTCTCCTCTCCTTGGTACCATTTTTGGTTGGGCACCTTATAATTCTACCTTGTATTTGTCTTAATACCAAAACTCTCAATCAAAATTCTCCCGCACAAACTCTGCAAACTGTGCCCTAGTTTTCAAAACCTTGGCCTGAAAACCTAGTTTTCTTCACACTACACCGTCCAAACCCACAAAAATTCTTTTCTAAACTTACTCTACGCATTTTTGTGTTCTTCTTCGCAATCTAGTTTATAAATCTTTACTTTTTCAATTGATATTTCACCAATACTCTCGAGGATTCCCTAATTTGCAAGATCTCTTTCACAAATTATCGTAAGGTAAAAATGACTTACAATGACCCTTTATTCATAGTTTTTCCAATTTTTATTGCATTAATTATAATGCCACCTACCACCATACTGCAACATTAAATTGGCATATGTTCCTACCTTCCCAAGTGCATTTCCTCTGGTGGTCCTAACGCGCAGTTACCTTTTTAACCTTCTAGCATTCCTAACTACTTCTCAGCCACATACCTCCTTTTGCATGCTCTTCCATGCGCCAAAAGTACCTCATCCACTACATTCTGTCCTACCAAGCATTTCTCACATGCCATAAATTACCTTACGATGCATTGTGTTCCTACACATTCATTCTTACATGTGTATCTTTCCATTTATGAGCATCATCTTTATTGTCACCATCCTCATGACACCATATCATCTTCTAAGCACCTGCACATTATTTTCACTACTGCATACGCCATCTTCCGGTACTTAGAATGTTCATGCACTTGTGTTTTCCATTTACATTCCTATACACTCCACCCCACACTAAAGGTATGCATGCGGTCCTCTTTGAACATAAACTGCAATAGATAGGATTAATCATCTTCTTGCACAGTGCAACGCATGCTTCTTACACAAAACACTAAACTAAATTGAAAAATCATAGCAAGGATGAAAGAAATGCATATAAAGGAAATGCAATGAAGGAAATTTAATCTAATGGCAATACATGGCCTTATTATAAACACCAAGAAGACTTATTTAAAGTAGGGCTTCAGCCTACTCCCGTTAACATAACCGGGAAACTGTGTTCCATCTAGTGCCTAAATCAAGTATGTAAGTCACAACATATGGTCCCAACCAATACACTTTAAGCTTTCCAGGTGGCGCAAAAAATTGGAGTCATAAAGAAGAACCATTTGTCCAACTTCAAGCTTCTTAATCTTAATATGTCTATCATGTCATGCCTTCTTCCTAGCCTTTTCTATCTTCTGATTCCACTTGCAATGGTGTGTCTTTCATCCAACCGCATCATTTTATCAATGCGCTCTTCAAGTGCTTACTCATCAGCCAAACCTCCTACACACACAATATGTGGAGAAGGTAGCATGAATTCCACAAGAAAAATATCCTCCACACCAAACACCATCCCAAAGGGTGTGGCTTTGTTCAATCTTTTATAAGTTTTCCTAAATTCCCAAAGTATAATAGAAACTTTATCATCCCAATCCTTCCTTCCAACATCACAAATCTTAGTCAATGTGTGGGTTCAGTATCTTGTTGAAAGTCTCAGCAATTCCATTTTCTTGAGGGTGATAGGGTGTTTTTTTATGGTGTGCCATCATAAATTATTTCAATAGTATCCTAATGGTCCCAAAGTACCCATATCACTTTTCAAACTTAAGGGGCATCCATACCTACTAATAATGTTCTCCTACAGAAACCGTGTTACTGTAGCTATCATGTAATACTTTGTAGGTGGTGCTTCTTCCCACCTTGTAAGATAATTTGTTCAAGTTATAATGTAGTTTGATCCAATCCTACACACGGGTCAGGAAATAGGGCCCACAAAGTCAATTACCCACTTTTCAAAAGGTTTTGCACTCGCAATAGGCCTCAAAGGCATTTCATCTCTATGCCCAGGATTTCCAAGGCATTGACAGTGATCACAGGCCTTACAATATTCTTTACACTCCTTATACAATGTTTCCCACCATAGGCCAGCCAATAAAATCTTGCACATGGTAACATCTCCTACATAATGTCCACCTGTTATACCACCATGAGCCTCCTCCATAGCTTCGTAATCATGGTCAAGTACACACCAACCCAAAACTTCATCTCATCCTAGTTTTTATAAGTCTACACTAATTAACATGTAGGGCATGACGCGTATGGCAAGTTGCTTCTTCTCTATACTTTTCATTCCTTCAGGCACCACACTAGTTCATACAAATACAGCAATGTCTTCTAATTCATAGGGCATGTGGTTCAATCTGAATAGTTTCACGTCCGGCATTGTATCATCAATGCTCTATGTGTCCTCTCCTGAATTAATCCTTTGTAAATGATCTTGTCTAGGATTGTTCTTGTCTGGCTTAACCACCACTGTAAAGTCAAGTTATTGAAATAATAGAATCTAACTGTATATGCACCCCTGCAAAATGGGCTTGTTCACTAAATACTTAAGTGTCATGTGAGTCTGTGTTGAAGATAAATGGGGTATTTTCAGTAACTATTATTAAAACTTATGCAGCATGCGTAAATCATGGACAAGGCCTCACACTCTGTAGTTGTATAATTCTATGTTTAGGTGGGGTCGATTTCCTCCTTGCAAAACCAAATTAGGATGATCAATAATACCTTCTCTAGGTTGGGCTAATATCTCACCAATGGCTATGCCAGAGGTGTCCACATGCAGAAGAAAAGGTTTGGTCCATAAAGGAAAGTTTAGAATGGGTGTTGTAGTAATCATTTCCTTCAATGCCTCAAAAGCGCGATGTTGTTACACTTCACCTCAAAAGGAACTTGCCTTTACTCTTTCAATAATTCTTACTAAGGGCGCAGATGATCTTAGCATAACCTTTGTTAAAATTTGTGTAATAGCCTAGTGTTCCCTAAGAATCCTCGCATCTCACTCTGGTTAGTAGGTTCCTCTAATGCCCAAAATAACAACAACCTTAGCATGATCTACCAATAAGCCTTCTTTACAAATAATGTGTCCCAGAAATATTTCCAAAAGGTGTAGCAAAAACTAAACTTCTTAATGTTTAAGGAGATGCTCAACTTTCGGCACCCTCTCAAACATAAGCCTTAAATTATCACAATGATCTTTCACTAGCCCATAAACTATCCAATCATTCTAAGTAAACCTGCAAGAGCTTATGAGTAAAGTCCTGGAATGCTTGCACAACAATGCGTGAAAATAATGCAGGTGTGTTCTTCAATCCAAAGGGCATAACTGTGTATGAAAAACGTCCTCAATTTTTGGTAATAAATTTTCTTCTCTTGATCCTCTTTAGCAATCCTCACCTGATGATATCCAGAAAATCTATCAATGAAGGAGTAGATCTCGCACTCTGCAATGTACCTTCCATAGATTTCTTAAGTAAAATGGGTGGGAAAGGGATCTATCACTCATGCATCATTCAACTTCCTATAATCCACACAAATTCTTATTCTTTCATCTTTATTTATACTAATCACCATAGGGCTTACCCATTATGACTCCTCGATGGGCTCAAAGATCCCAAATTTCAATATCTTATCAAATTCCTCCTTAACTTTGACACACATATTAGGATTCATCCTGTAAGGTCTCTTCCTAACTAGGTGTGCATCTTCCTTTAGATTAATCATCATCTCTCCCAACGAGTGATGTACCCCTTTCAACTCATGATAGCCTCTAGGAAATAAGTTTTAGAAAGTCATGCGTACTAACTCAATATATCTTTAGAAACCTCATAAGTCAAACCAATAATCACCTAATGATGGCCTCCTTCAGTTTATCATTTATCCCAATGTTGGCCTTCTTCATTTTTCATAGGCTTATGATATGTGTGTGCCTTCTCATCTACACTATCTAAGACCTCACATGTACCCTTCAATATGCTCAGCATCTAGATTCTCCACTTCTTCATTATCAATTACATATATCATCTTACCTTTTTACTTTTCTAGGCATGTGTGCCCTAGTTGTTCTGGCATCTATCTCTTCTTCTTCAAAACCCACCTCCAGATCTGACTCACCTGGTAACTCTTAAATATGTTCCTCGAGCCTTTGCGCTATCTCCCAGCGTTAAGCACTTCATAACCTATAATTCCTAATTTACTAGAGGTTTAGTGGAAAAATAGTCAAACGTCTTAATCATACCTGGCAGTTAGTTCTTTCCAATTTCCCAGTTTCTCTATGTTCAACTCTACATAAACATACCATGCATGTGCACAATCCTCGTAAGGTGTAGTAGAACTTGTGTACCTACAGTGAAGGTGGTAAGGCCTCTTGCCCCTCTTTCCAGATTCTCTCACACTGCTGAACATGGTGTTGAGCATCCTTCCCAATGAAATTCACATGTCTTGATAGGCACATTGCTTCTGAAGAAATCTACCAAAGAAGGATGATTCTCACTTCTCGCCACTCTAAAAAACCATCTATGTGTACCATCCACCAATGCAGGGATTGTTTTCCCATATAGGGTATAGACTAGCATACTCCTTCTCAACTTGATCTATCCACTGAGCTTCCATAGCACGCAACAATACTTCATGATTCTCCCTCGCTAGTGTACCTTGGTACCTGGTTACTTCCCAAATTGCATAACACAATGCAGTATAATTACGTGAGTGTAACTGCACTCTTTCATCTCATGCCCAATCATTTCATAAGTTCCCATGTGTCGAGTTGTCACATGTAACACTTGTAGTATCACTCATAGAATGTGCGTCATCCCATTGAATAAATCCTTCTTTTGATGGCTCAAGTACCTTCAGGATCCCTAATGGTGCGCACATAGATTCTGTTTCAAATCCTCTTCACTCAAAGGTTCTATATAAGGTGTAGATCTTTCTCATCTCTCAAAGGAATGATGGCATGTGCTCTTCCTTGTTCTCAAAACTTATATATCTTTTGTCTGAAGAAAAAATCAAGCATTGTTTTCATAACACTAAGGGCACCCAAGCAATGTTGGAAAATTGTCTTCCTCTGCTAGTACCAAGACCTCAAAGTCCCCAGTAAACTTGGCCCCTTGTATATTAATAGTAGCGTCTTTCAAGAATCCAATGGGGGTGGCCTTATTCCTATTTACCATGAACAACACATTTGAAGATGGTTTTAATGGTGGTCATTCCCATTTGATTCCACACATCCAAAGTGAGTACATTTACTTCTGCACCTGTATTAATCAAAATATTACTTTTCAAGTCATCCATTAACAACAGCATTCAAAGTGATCTCTTTGTAATAACCATAGACTATGAGGAGGTAAGAACTAGAATGCAAAATTTTTCTTTCACACTGCAACTCTAGTGCACGGAATCTTCCCCCTTAACCATTCCCCCCACTAAAATAATGATGTTTTATTATCGCAGCATCTTTCAAACCTCCTTTAAATCATAAACATCCTTGTGAGGAAGCTCATATGTTTTTTCGTGCTCTAATTTCCAGCTGACTGCAACTGCTCCTTGAAGCATTGTATATCACCATGTAGGTTTCTATTCACCTCCATAGTTTCTTGATAAACTTCCTTCTGATGCGTAGGGTCTAGATACTTTGCATGCAATGACATCCTCCTTTGTAATAATAGGCTTCTGTCTTTGGAACTTCCCTCATGCGTGTGCGAGCCTCAACGTACATGGGGTGACCAACATAGGTACCATACTCAGGGTCATGTGCACTAACTTCGTCATCCAATGGTCTTCCACAACGCATTATACTCTAACCATTCTCACCCCCTTATCCTACATGTGATTCAGAACTCAAATGTTCATATAACCATTAAGCATGCTTCATATTTGTGGTAGATGTCCATAAGATAACTCTGATAATAATAGTTTTAAAGAGGTCATTCATACTCCCTGTAATGCTCTCAGGGGATGCACATGTTTGACATGTTCCTTCAGTGATGAATTCTCTTCTTGTTCAAACTCAGCGTATGTCAGAACTCTGAATCCAAGAAAGCAACACGTAGCACGGTCCATCAATCTACACTTTATTTTGGTTGTAGATCATGATGATCACCTTGTACCTTAGACTTATGTGAGAACCCTGGTCTGTCATACACTAGTTACAAACTGGCTTTCCTTACACTTTGGATTTGCAATCGACATGCAATTCGTAGTGCCATGAGTATCTAGACCTACATATGCTTACATGCTAGCATGACATCATTCAATTCCTCTATCACAAAGTAATGGAGACCTACTTAAGATACATGATCCAAATGGTAGATCTTTTTGGGGTTTGTACGCACCATGCCCACGCATCGATCTATAAGGACCTATATTACCTCTTGAGTATGTCCTCAGCCTCAAGAACCACTAGATCTGTGCAGCAACTTCCACTCCGTCCTCCTCATGAGTGGGAAATGAACCAGACAGATGTATTTCCAAATTCTTATTCCAATAGATACAATTTGAGCTTCTAAAAGTGGGACTCCCACACTCTGTTAAATTTCTATTACTCTACAAGTACCTCGATATGCAACATTAGTTTCCAAATGCTCGCACGGGTCTGTAAATGTCTGATGTGCGTGCACCCCTTTGAAATATATTACCTCCAACTGGACCTAACAAATAACATAGAGCATGATGATTTTTCCTCCATAGATGCATAAGACTACTTGAATAATAAAGTCTTGAACTTGATGCATAAATTAACTCTATCTATCACTACTCATACCATTCCCATACTAGGTGTGCTTTAGCGTGATGATGCTGTTCGTACTCAAACTGGAAGTATGTGGAACTCTAACAAGGGCTAGGTTTCTAGGCAGTTCATCATAATTTGTGCTTGTATGGTTCTTATCATATTTCGTACCACGCACTCTCATCTGTAGCGCCCTTGCAAAGTAGGGCTACAAATTGTCATGCCTTACACTCTAGAGATGGGGAAGTCTCCTTCATATGCTTTGGTCTCTCACAGTCCTCTGTGTGAGCTCTAAGTTGCATCTTCATGAGTCATCTCTCTCCTGGGAGACAAAGAGACATATCAAAATATAATTGATGGGGTTGGTACAGACCATGCCCACCAGATCCAGAACTTGTATTACCTCATATATTTCCTTCACCTCCTGAACCACCAGATCCACTAGATCCTGAGCCACTTGATCCTCCTCCTGTAGCAAGAAACGGACTAGAGGATGCATTGCCTTGTGTTCCAACAGTTGTGCTAAAATTAACTCCCATAGTCTGTAAATTTGTACTACTTCCAGACATGATACCAACATTCTAAGCACCCATATTTTGTGATGATGATGCATCATAAAATATACCTCCAACCGGACCTCCAAATAACACAGATGACGATTGTGCCACCATAGATGAATAAGCTACCTGATTAACTCCTAAACTTAACTACAAATTAAATATTTCTGTCGCTACTCTGCTGCCCACACTAGCTTGCTTACTAATGATTGTCGTAGAAACTGGAAACAAAGTGCAAGGGCTAGGTCTTCAGGAGGGATCAAATGTGTGTTTGTGGTCCGTACAACACCCACTGAAACATTCTCATCAGAGGTCAAAGAGGGTTCTCTTCCATGTTTACCCAAATGTGGGAGTTCTAGATGCTTTTTCTCCACATCCTCTATGTGAGCTCCAAATCCTTCACGAGTCGTCTCTCTCCACCACACCATTCACTCAACAAATTCACGTTACTACAACGGAACCAAGATCTAGTCTTGTTTTATCACCAACAACCCAAGGCGAGCTGACACATCACCCAGGAAAAACATGAGTGCTCACCCGAAGTGTGCAAGGATACTAGGTCCCTCGTTTATGGAAGCTTTCTCAAGGAGTTAGCATAATTATACAAATATTCTAGATCCATAACAGATAATCAAGCATATTGCATAACATAACCTAGTTCTATATCTTAACAATATACAATATTAACTCATACAAGAACCAAGATTAACTTTACCATGTAAGAACCAGTCACAGATATGTCTACAATAAATATCCAGCGACAAAGATTCATTATATTAATTATCATAAAACACATAAGCTTCTTACATACATAATAATGTCACCATGAGTCATGCACGTACACAAACCAAAAGCATAACTCTATTACAAAAGAAATCCTCCTAAAATATGTAGATCACACATATATATAGGGGTGGGGACTTTCCCTTCACCGCCCATGCATCCTCAAAATAGGCCGCAAGCTAAGAATAGTCATGCACCGCTACAAGCTAAATATAAAAGCATGCAAGCTTTCCTAATAATATATCTACTCTAGTTAACTCTTAGTTCAGACCATATAATTAGCTTGAAACTATGCATGTTGCTTGGTCTTCTCCTTATCTGAAAATATACCTTTCTTGAAGCACAAGTCTTGATGTTTCAACCTTATCTTTAAAACCTTGTTTAGTCGCCACTCCAAGTTTATCTTTAGATCCACATCCCAGAAACTGGCTAAGTGTCCAATATGTCTTCTATGTGCATTCATATCTAACTCCAGTGCGCTAACCATGTTCTCCTCGCATGTGCTTCCTCATGCACCTTTCTCCTGCAATGCCTCTTGCGCGTGTCAACCTTTGTTCTAGGGGACTTAGTCATTTTCCATGTTCAACAATGTTGCAGAGGGTTAACTCTTGTATGATGTTGTGTTGATCCCAAACAAAGATTTGGGAGATGATTGGAAGTTCATAAATGCTATCGATGGGACGTGATTCACCTAGAACAGACATCTAGAGACAAAAGAAACTTGAAATCTAGAAATTAGCAGAAAACATATCCTGATAATTATTGAAAGCATTCAATGTACAATAAGAAGGAAATGAATACAATAATCGTAGGTGATTGAAGGGAATCGTGGGCGATTCATGTAATCGTTAGCAATTTAAGGGAATCGATAGCGATCATTGTTGAAATGGAAAAATTCGATTGGATGTTGATTGAAATATGAGATTCTTGTTTCTATGATTAAAATATTTTCAGGATGAAATGCATAAAGTAGATAAATACTTTGTTTATGACATATTCTACAAAAGATAATGATGCGGGAAGATCTTATGATGAAGTGAGATTCCCAAAGGCTTGTTGTGGCTTAGCGGAATGTTGGGATGTCGAAGATGATGTTGTTTCAATATATAGAGGGTCAAGGCTTCGTTGTAACATTCAAGGGTTCATGATTTAGTGCAGGTGGTGTGCTTATATATAATCTTTGATGATTAGTTAGAATGGATGGTAATCTAGAAAAAGTGAGGAAAACATGCTTGGAAGTGGTTGAAACCACTCCCAAATGAGTTATTTCGGGTTGGGACTTTGTATGGACGGGGTGGAAGTTTCTTAGGGAGGTTGGTAGGTTGAGAGTTTAGCCAAAATAGGTTTTAGGAGGTTTGGGAGGTTAGGATGGGGTGAAGAAAGATTCATGGGGGTAAGATGTAATTTTATGACGATAAAATATGATTTATAAGATAATTGGATAGACTTAGAGTTTAGGATGTAGATGTGAGGGATGTGGATATGTCACCTAGGGGTTCCAATAAACTAGTGTCTACATCTACCTTAGTTCTTGATCTAGATATCCTATTGTACATTTATATTGAGAAATTATGATATGATTCTGCGATGGTTCCATTCTAACTCTTAAAATGAAAGTATATAAAAAAGATGAGGTTCAAATTTAGTGGTATATTACAGATTTATGATCTATATGTTCATTCTTATTTATTGTATATTTTTCTCATTTAATCTTTACATAGAAATATTTTCCAATTATATTAAACCTAATTTTTTTATAACATTTTGGTGTGCCTTGTTATTACGCCTGAAAATGTTCTACAATGACAGTAGGCAGTGGATGAAAATGATTTTATGTCGATGAAATTTCATTTTAACATTGATTTGATTATCACATGAAAATTTCAACTACAAATTTTACATTTATTTGGTTTTTAATTGAAAGTTATTTTACATTTGAGAAATAAATTAGAAAATAGTAATATATTTTCCATACCATCGAGTTTTAGGGCCATTTTTTCTAGATAATGTTTTTTGGGACCAATAAAACAATGTGTGCACATTGATGCAATTTGTCAACAATTAGTGGATGAGTGAAATTAGTTCACATGGATGATTAGGTAAATATATGTTGTAAAAACAAGGAATTATATTATTAGCAAAGATTCGCTATACCAAAATCATAATTTATGCATTTAAAGAAGAAATTATATACTTTACCTGTTGCAATAAAATTTATAAGAGAAGGATTAGGAAACTTGTATTGCAGTGGACTATGTTGTCTATCGAACTCCAATATAATTTTAATGTTTTTTACTAATTTTTTCAAAACCATGGACGACCTTATAATAATAAAGGGATAACATATGCTCCAATTTAATCCATCTATTTTACAAACTTGCAAGGTGTTGTGGGGATATTAGGGTTCTAAGGAAGGAGAGCAATCTTTTAGTAGCTCACAATGAATTTTGAAAAAATGAGGTTTTCAACACAAAGTATTAGACAAATTGCAAGGTTGTCAAATAATGTTTCTATTAAATTTGATCTAGTTTTAATATTCATACAGGTACTATTCTATGTTACAACTTCAGGATTAGTGTGGTTGTACTCAAGGTTCTATGATGTAGATTATTCTTATAAATATGCTTTGACTCGTTTATTGGCCTATTTTTCTACTACTCATTTCCCATATTACAACAAATTATATATCACATTACAAGTCCATTTCTCTTGAACATTTGAAATATTCCCATTTTTGTCGTACTCCTAAAATATCAATTTATGGAATTAGGTTTAATTATGTTGATATGCATTATGCAATGGCAAAAATAGTGGGATGTGATGGGTTGACTATTATATTTTTATGTTCAACAATAAAATCGACATTCAGTTCACTATCACAGGGCAATATTGTACTTATATTTGACGTTCATTTGAGTGTCACTAAAAAATCGATTTTTCTTCGAGAAGTCAATTGGAAAAATAGTAATATTTTGGCTACATAATAATAGTTGAGTCTCATTTTCTCCCAAAGACGTTTATTTGATGACCAACACTATAATGTAGCTAGATTGATGACATACGTCCCCAATCAATAGAATTTTAACTAATACAATCGTTTGGAAAAACTTAAAGATAACATCCTTGAAATTGATATCTGTCAAGATATAAATGTATTTAAGATATATTTACTAATTAAATAATTTATATTATTTTAAATTAATTGCAATGTACTATCTTTAGTCCAAAACCACCTTTGCTAATTAGAACACTATACACTCGAACTCTCTGCCCAGGGAAACCAATTTTGGATTATGTTTGGTATTATTAAAGGATCACGAGCACTGTTGAAATATAAACTACATTTTTTCCCTGTTTGCCAAAGGTGGCGGTTAAACATATAATCTCATCGCGGAGTAAATTCAAAGAGGATTGAAATTTCTGTGTATGACAACAAAAGTCCATTGTTGATAGGAAAAGGTTCGGTCTCTGTACATTCTCGTCACCCTCTGATTAAAAATGATAATGATATTTCGACTTTTGATTCATAGTTGCAATTCCTGTGGAAATTTGTTTTTGTGTTTTAGTTTTTCAAAGACTTTAGTGTCTTATTTTCCTGGTATGCATTTTGCTTTTATTCGGCTGGTTTAAGTTGTCATAAGAGGTCTACTTTCGTGGGTCACCGAAATTATCGATAATGATGTCTTCCATGTGAAACTTCATGCTGGTCAAGTATGTTTTAATCCATTTTGTTTTTTTCTCAAGTTGGCATGTGAAGTTGGCATGTGAGGATCTCTTTCTTTAATGTGAAATTTCCTGCAGGTCAAGTTGTCTATCGGAACTGTATTTTTGCAATCATTTCAATTATCGATGTCTTTTTTTAATAAGAAATTTCATACGTTATCATGTGAGGTGTATTTCATTCATCATTCACTTCAATTATGCATAAGGATGTCTTTCATTAAAAAATTATGAAAAATTAAAAATAATGAAATTTTCCCTAAATAAAATTATAAGATATGTAACTTGTGTATAGTTTAATAGGGGAAAGTTATCTTTAGGAAGTTAATTTTCTTCTAATATTTAGATTGAAAAATTTGCAAAACTTTACAAAATAACAACCATGTGTAAGAGAAGGTCACATAACTTTAAATTTTTGTCTTCCTCGTACGTAAAGTTTTTGACCTACTACTAATGTGTTACAAATTGTTTTTTTTGTCACTTGCCATGTTGCCATATAAAGAGTTTTTTTGTCCTCACTTAAATTGTTGGTAACGATATCTTCTTCAGTGTGAAATTTTATAGGGTCATGTTGTTATGTGAATTGTGTTTTCTCTTCATTTAAATTATTAGTAAGGATTTCTTATTCAATGGGAAATTTCGTAAGATGTTAGGTTTCCACATGAATTATCGATCTCCACAAGAGGAAGATGTGTGCAGGAGCACAGGAAACAATAGGGAGAGTTTGATGCAAACAGTTGGACTAATGTCTCTCTTGAAAGGAGGCATGCTTAACTTACTGCATTGATGCATTTCGGCAAGGTTATTTCTCACTAGCTCTTCGTGGCCTTAATATTTTTATGGGAATAGCTCTCAAGGTTCCTAGTAAGATCTGTTAATGTATTAATTGTGTTGGTTTGTATCTACATGAAAAGAAAAACTACAACTTAGGAATAACTCATATGAAGGCTTGTACAAGAAAAACTAGAAAATAGCTTCATTTACAGCTCATTCACTTTGTAAAAATTTATTAAAAGAATATTCCAATATGAATATCATTTGTAATCGATAAAATGAACTTGATAAACAAGTTGCAAGCTTTATATCCTACTCTAATATACTTTTGAAAGTTTTATAAAAACTACAAAAGAGTAAAACAACAAGAAAATATATAAATAAGTAGCATAACTCCAAAGTAAGGTTCAGTTCATTCGAATGCCAATATTTGTTAACCATGATCACACTCAAATCAATATGTACTTGATCAAGACACATGAAGGTACAAGATTTTAAGTGAAAAGAACAGGTAAACAAGAGGTGAGAACAACCTTTTTGAATTGTCATGAAATACACTCTCACTCCATTAGTCATTAAATCATTACAATAAGTAAAATATAATATTTGAACATTCATTTAAAATGAAACTAAACATGTATGATTGCTAACTTTGTCAATTAAAACAAAACAAAAAACAAAAAACAAACAAACTTTACAAATTGTTTGATGTGGGTATTTATAGGAAAACCCAAGAAATGACAAGGTGAGTATCTTCATTAAATTATGTTATGGCATAAAAAAGCTTGGATGAAATATGATTCATCAGACTCCTAGATTTCAAGGTCGAATTATGTGCATAGCTAACTATGATGCATAAGTCAATATTTTTATTTATTTTTGTCTTCCCTCTAGAAATGAAGTGCTTAGGATAGTATATCCAGCTAAATCATCTTATATGTAATCGTGCTTTCAGGGCCGCCCAATGTTTCCATTGAAGACATGACATTATCTCATTTTGAGCACATTATCTCACTTAGTGCACATTGGGGAGCATGCCTCCCTTTTATGTTTACCTCATGCAATATATTTGCATGCAATAATCATATGTTGACGGGAATACACATCCATACGAAAAAAACCTAACACTTGTATTTGTGATTTTTTTCAGTCTTTTAATAATGTATGTGCATCATCTATGCAATCATAAAACTTTAAGAGACTCATTGTTATGTGTCGCAGTGCCTAAATTGATGATGGATCATATCAAATATATGTAGTCCATGAGATGATTGTTTGTCTCATAAAGTGAAGTGGGTCAAAAATCTAGAAATGGTATTTGCTTAGTGTTTTGGTAAGTGAGAATGTTTCATAACAAAGAGGGGGTCACAAGACACTTAGTATAACTCCTCAAATAAATCATGCCAGAATTTTTTGAATGTGAGAAAAAGAAAAAAGCTCTGGATTGAACGTGAAAATTGCAATGGAAGAGAGGAAATCCAAGGAACATCGAGCAATGGTTTTTTTGTGATGGATTTGTGCAAGGCACAAAATAAAAGTGTAATAATCTTCCAAAATTGAAAATATGCGTGCATGACTTTATAGGAGGGAAATAAAAAGGGAATCCTATAACGCTTACAAATTTTTTGCACAAAACTCAAGACAACTTAAAAGTAAAATTGAAAAAATTACTAAATAATTTTTTTTATAAACAATATTGGTTGTAACGTTTAGTTTAATTCTAGGTTAACCAACTATTTTGTAACTGAAATTATACTATTCAATTTTCAGTGTGGTTTAAAAATCTCCATTTCTATAATCCTTATTTAATTTTAAAATACGGTTCAAAGGTCATTTAATAATTTATTATTGTAGAGCTAAGTCTTATTTGCCCTTCCATTTAAACAAATACTATTAAATTTAATCTCTAATTATAAATGGTGTCTAATTACTAAGGAGTGAATTCGTTTTAATTAACACAAGGTCATGGCCCTTTTATTTTAAGAGTTACTAATTAAACATTATGGATAACAAAATAGAGTTTTCTACACCACTTAAGTGGCCCCATTCAAAATTGACCCATGAATTTTATTTAAATGATAATCTCACCTAATTCTCACCTAAATTTTGTAGAGATGATTTTTAGCCTTAGAATGGATTAAATCTAGGCCATTGGATGTAAGGGATTTCAAACTAACCCTAAACATCTCTATGGAGGGCTTTTATTCACTCATTTGACTTATTTCCTCATTTTGTTTTGCAAGTTTATGGGAAGAGAAGTAGAAGGAAGTCATGGAAGTATAATAGAGCTTAGGATGGATGCTCCCATTTTGTTTTATTTTTGTTTGCCAACATTTTGGCTTGTAATTCCATTTTACCCTCTCCTAGGGTTTGATTGTAATTTCATTTGTTAAACTATTTTATTGTTTTTGCCCTATTTGACAAATGGGCATTTTGCCCTATTTTAGATCTATTTTAAATAAATATTTTAATCATTTAGCACAAAATTATAAGAGTGTTTTTGTGTGTGTGTGTGTGTATACAAATTCGTATATCATTTTATAGAAATAAAATATGGGGTATTGTTAAATGATATATATATATTGGATCGCGGTTAAGAAAAAAATTTACAGACTACGTGAATTTATAAAGCTTGTCCGCTGTTTGAAAAGTGACAAGGTTGAAATGTTTGGTGGGGGCTCAGCCCCCACCCTTGGCTTTTATTAAAATAGTTTTAAATGTGGGGAGGGGGGGTGACGGTCACCGACCCCGCCCCCCATCCCATATACTATGGGGTGGGGGTGGCGGTGGGGTCGGCGACCCTCCCCCCAATCCCCACTAAAAAGAAAACAGGTTGGTCATGGGTATTTGACCCCCCACGACCCATATTAAACAATACTTTTTTTTATAAAAAAACTTTCGACATTTTTATATATATAATAAGATGTTTAACTCATATAAATTTATAATTAAATTTATACAATTAGATATAATGATAGTCATTTTTTGGGGGGGTTGCTTTAATAAATGGCTAACAAGTTATATAGTATAAGGAAGAGCATGTTACAACTAAGTACAATTTTCCAACTTATTCAAATAAAGGAGGATTTGATATAACTAGTACATTATTTTTTTCATTCAACCTACTATAGTTTGCAAATGGAAGTATTTCCTTTACTCTAGGATTTTAACTACTTTTTTTTTTCATACTAAGAAATGTAGCTAAAAGTTAAAATATTCATCCATATACTAGCTTTCCTTCAACTTAACAAAGAATGTAACTATAAATTTTACTATATTCAAAATGTCTTCCTTCCAATAAAGCAAGCAACCATCTACTCTCATTCACCATAACTAATTGACAATCCATTCCCAACAACAAGTGAAATTTCACAAGATTCTCAATGTTTGTAAAATGGAAAATATCACACTTTGGAGGAAATGAACAAACTTATATTGAAAGAAATACATTCCCATTTCAACTCATTTCAAACACTCTGCTTCACCAAAACTATGTAAAATTTGGTAGTTTCCTTTCACAAAACTAGTACATTTTAAAAAGCAAATTTCTCATTCAAACACTCTTAGAGGAGTTTACAAATTATAGGGATTTTTAAGTGATGTAAGCAACTTTCTTTCAAGCATAAAAATTTACAATCTCCCACTCAAAGTGGGAATAATAAAATGAACAAATTACAACATAGGGACTTTCAACAAGGCCAAAATACAAATCTCCATTATTTTTCTTCTCCCAACTTGTAGCTCCAATCTAGCACTCTTCAATCTTTCAAAACTTGGATCAAAATACAAAGAAAAAGGGGTATAGGCAACACTCTCCGCCCAACCTATCATCCAATAAGGGGAGAAGCCATCCCCTTATTGGCCCCCGAGCCCCAACCAAAGAACAATGAGGGATCTTGAGAAAAATTTGACAACTTCTTACAAGGATGGCTTCCAGAAACAAAATACAATCCACAAAATAACACAACAAACAATACATACCAACAATCCATTCAAACAAACAACAACTTCTAGGGATTTCTTTAGGAGGGGAGATGGAGAGTCGAAAAAGCAAAAAATGTGAAAAGAGTGAAATTTTTGAATTTTCAAAAAATAAGGTGGTGGCAGGTGTTGGGGGTTTCATGTCAGATTATGGTGTCCTCACAGGTGCGGAAAATATTCTTGTGGGTGGCGGAAGGAGCGAAGGCTTTCATTTCCATGAGCGGTCTTCAAATGTGGAAGAGGAAGTGTCTGTGTTGGTCAAAAAAATTGGCACAAGCATGGTTGTTAAATCTATGGTTTCTTTGTTTGGCGCGACGGTGTTGGAAAATATAGTTATGGAGGAATGTTTGGTTTTGGAGTCAGTCGAGCCCTCTGCTAGAGCACCTAAGGAGGTCCCTTCTAATCCAATTTTGGTTAAGAGATTTGGGTAACAGATTTTGGAGGAATTCAAGGTTGGGGGAATTAATTTTTAAATTACAATAGAGAGTCTTTAGATGTCGAGCTTCCCGCCCTCCCAAGGGAGGTCTTTTTGGATTCTCAGGTGAAGCAGGTGATTTTCTGTAAGTTTTTTGGAGTGCACTTCTCTCGGGAAAGGATTTTGAGTTGGGTCGCTAGGTTCTAGAGCAATAAAGTTAAACCTAGGGTCAACGTTCTTTCCAATGGCTTGTTTTAGGTATGTTTCCCTTCCCCTAAGTTATTGGATCAGGTATATAAGAGAGGCACCTGGTTCATGAATTCTTCCAGCTTGTACTTTTACCCCTGGTCTCTGAATTTTGATCCTTGGAAGGAAAACATTTCCCAAACCCCATTATGGCTTAGCATTCAAGGCTTGTCCTTTGAATTCTGAAAATGGTCGGTCCTTAAGTCTATTGCGAATTTTCTTGGTGCCTTCGCGCCTATCTGTAACCCTTCACTGAATTTTTGGAGGAAATCAACGGTGCGTGTCTGTGTGTATATGGATATGACTACCCCTTTGTCGACCTCCTTGTGTCTCCAATCTATGTTGAGTCCTAGGTGATTTTTCATCGAGTATGAGGGGTTGAATGCGAATTACTTCTATTGTGGGAAGATGTGGCACTTGAGTAAAGACTGCGTGGTAAAAAAGATGAAGGATTTCAAGGTTTTTGTTATGCAGAAGGAGGCTTCGAAGGAGGATTGTTTTTTTATTGGAACCGAACCTCCCCTTCGTGAGTATGTGTTTAATCCTCCTCTCGAGCAAGCTAACGGTTTGGATGCACCTCTTGTTGGGGAATTGTCCCCTCTCTCCTTGTTGAAGGAAACAGAAGAGGTGCATAAGAATTCAGGGGAACTGGTGTCCTTGATTAAAGAAGGGTTTGAACAAGGGCATGTAGACTCTCTAAATAATCTACAAATTTATATTTCAGATAAGGTTGAGGCTAAGACGCTTCAGTCCCTTCTAGGGGGTGGAGATTTGGAGGATGGGGAAATTGAAACTGATATGTTGGTTCCTTCTTTGGCTCCATCTAAATTGGCGACTGGACATGAGGGTTTAAATGATGCCAATTGTGGTTCAGTAGGAAAACAGGGTAAAAAATTTAAGCAGGAGGTTGCCCAGAAGGAAGTGGATGTGGGTAAACAGAGTGTCCTGAATTTTTCCAAAGTTGTGTCTGAAAAGGTGAAAGTCCTTCCCACCCAATAATGAATATCCTCTCTTGGAATTTCAGGGGTCTCAATACCCCTGACAAGTAATTCTTGTTTAAGCATTATCTCTGTTCCTCATATGTGTGTGTGGTGTTCCTTCAAGAAACTAAGATGGCTACTATGGAGGCAGCCGAATTGTGGGGAAAATCAGTTAAGGGTTAGAAGGGTTTTTTTTGGATGCCTATGGTACCTCTGAAGGTTTGGGCTTCCTGTGGAAGGAATTCTATGTTCGGGTTGATCTTATCTCCTAGAATTTTAGTTGGCAACTGGGTTGTGTCTGTCCTAAGCATTCTCAAACTTCTTTCTACCTCTTCAATGTTTATGGCCTTAATAGCATCGTTGGAAAAAGAGTGGTGTGGCAGGATCTCTCCAGGTCTCTACTTCCATTGGAGGACCATTTTATTCTACTTGGAGGAGACTTCAATTCTATTACCTCGGAGAAGGATAAGAAAGGTGGTCTTAAAAGGAATCTGCAGTCCCAAGTAGATTTGTGTTCCTTTATTAGTGATAGTTCCCTTCTTGATATTCAGCCCAAATAGCGGTTGTTCACCTAGAGTAATCATAGAAGGGGTTTATGTAATATTGTTTAGAGGTTGGATAGGTTATTAGTTGATCCCAACTAGTCTCTTAATAATTTTATTCTAGAATGCTCGGTTCTGCCTTGGTGTGGTTCAGATCATTTTCTGGTCTCTCTCTTGTTTAATATTGATTTTTCTCCTCAAAAATCCCCCTTTAATTTTGAACTTATGTGGTTGAGGGAGGCCTCTTTGGAAAGTAATATTAATTTTTGGTGGAGCTCTTATAAGATTGAAGGAACAAAAATGTATGTACTAGCTCAAAAGCTCAAACTTCTCAAAGGGGACTTACTTAATTGGAATAGGTTTTGCTTTAAGAATATCTTCCAAGAAAAGGCTAGAGTGGAAGATGATTTGAAAGTGTTGAATGAGAAAATATTTGTTTCTAGAATGGGGGAGGAGGAGTATTTGTCGGAGAAATTTCTTCTGGCCAAACTTGGTGAATTGATCCTTAGGGAGGAAGTTTACTAGAAGCAAATTTCTAAGAGATCTGTGGCTTAAGGATGGTGACAGGAATTCCAAATTCTTTCACTTTGTTGTTAAATACAGGAGGAAATCAAATTTTATATCTAAAATCGGGAATAGCGAAGGTGCGGTACTCTCTGATCAAAATAAAATCTCGGAAGGAGTTTGGTTTTTTACCTCTCTTTTAGGTGGCAAAATTTCCTCTTTTGAAGAGGATAAATCCTCTTTTCTAGATAATATCCCACCGTTGATCTCTGATGTTAAAAATGATGCCCTTCTTAAGCAATTTTCCCTAGGGGAAGTGAAGAAGGTTGTGTTTTCTATGGCCAAGAATAAAGTGTCATGTCCTGATGGTTTTCAAGTGGATTTCTTCCAGAATTTCTGGAGCATTGTAGGTTATGATATGTGAGTGGCTGTTGAAGAATCTAAAAGGTCTTGAATAGTGCTCAAAACACTGAATTTCTCCTTTATTAGTATTTTCCCAAAAAATACCCAACCTTCTTCATTTTCTGACTTCAGGCTTGTCTCCATGTGTAATACAACATACAAAATGATTTTGAAGGCTATTGCTTCCAGGCTTAAAAGTGTGTTGGATCCTCTTATCTCTCAGGAGAAAATTAGGTTTATGCCTGGGAGGTCGATTTTTTATGGTATTTTTCTTTCCCATGAGATCATTCATTCTCTTTCTAACAAAAATTCTTTGGGTATGCTGATAAAGTTGGACATCAACAAGGCCTATGACAAGATAAAGTGGTGTTTCCTTATCAGGGTGCTCAGGAAGTTTGGTATTTTGGAATAGTTTTGTAACTGGGTTTTCAGTTGTATTTCAAGCCCCTCTTTCTCTTTATTGATCAATGGTAATGTTAAAGGTTTCTTTGAAGGTAATTGGGGCATAAGGTAGGGGGACCCTCTGTCCTCCTTTTTGTATATTTTGGTGGCGGATTCTCTTGGCAGGCCCATTTGCAAACGGATTTGAGAAGGTAAACTGCAGGGCCTAAAAATTATGGAGGGGTTGAACCCTATCTCCCATCAACAATTCACTTATGACACCTTTTTGTTCACTAAATCCAATGTTCAAGAGGCCAAGGAGATGAAGGGGTTTTTGGATGCTTATTCTACTGTTGGTGATCAAGAGGCCATCCTTCTTAAATCCTCCATCTTCTTTTTTAATTTTCCTCCTCTTCTGGAGGCTAGAATTTTTAGAATTATTGGTTTTAAAAAATGATCCCTCTCGGTCAAGTATCTTGCTGTCCCCCTGTTTTGTGGCTCGGGCAGATCTTATCTATGGAAATATCTCCTTTCTTCAGTGAATTCGAAGCTAAGCTCATGGAAATGGAAGTGGTTGTCACTGACGGGGACATTGGTGCTTATCAAGTATGTTTTTTGTGCCTCCCCTCTCTATATGCCATCCATTCTTAAAATTCTCAAAGGTATTCTGGAGAAGTTTATTAGGATTATGAGAAAGTTCCTTTGGCGAGGTTCATCTGAAGATAGAAATATTCCTTTGATCAGTTGGGATACTTTTTCAAAACCCAAAGACCTTGGTGGTGTCGGTATTCTCAATTTGGGTCTCCAAAGCACTTGGTGCTAAGCTAGTCTGGAATCTCCTCTCGAATCCATGCATTCTTTAAAATCATGTGGTGGAAAAAAGTATTTGGGCGCCCATCTTCCTGAATCTATTCTCCGAATTGTGAACCCCCCTTATGGTTCCAACATTTGGAATTTCTTGGTAGAATGGAGAGAGGTTTTTCTTTATAATGCAACCTGAAAGATTTAAATGGAGACATGGCACTTTTCTGGGATGATCCTTGGAATGGTTTTCTTGTGCTTGGGGATTTCCCTGAGTTTTAGGAAATCAAGATATTTTTGATGGAGGAGTGGAGCCCATATGTCTCTAATTATGGGCATGCTCCTGATAATACTCATGCTTTGATGCAATGGAAAAGAATTGATCACCTAAACATCTCCAAGGAAGCCAAAGATATTTTTCGTTTTGTCGCACAGGAGCGACAAATTATGCATCCTGGGGGTAAGGAGGAAATTGTCTAGAATGCGGCCCTCTTCTGGGAGGTATTCCCCAAGTTTTGGTTACAAATTGTTGCATGTTGAGATGAGAGCGGAGGATCTGATTTGGAGAGCTTGATGGACCTCCTCTTGTCCCCTTAAAGTTGGCCTCTTTTCTTGGATGGCCTTCAAGTGAAAAATCCTCACTCATGAAAGAAGGAATTGGTATGGGGTTCATGGGCCCTAGATTTGTTTTCTGTGTGAAAATCATGAGGAGGACTGGGATCATTTATTGTTACATTGTCACTTTGTCGCTGAATGTTGGAGTTGGTTGTGCGCCAGGCTCAATATTCCTTAGGTTCAACCTTCTTCCCTTCATAAGGCATTTTTGACGTGGCCTAACAATTTGCATCAGGATGCTCTCTCCTCTATCTGGTTATGCAGTTTTATTCTTCTCCTTTGGCATATTTGGTGGGAGAGAAATAAAAGAATCTTCATAAATGAAAATAATTTGGTCGATCAGGTTATTCTCAGGTTGGAATGGGCTATCTCTGAGGCCGTCTCTTCTAATTGGTCCCGCTTTCATCACTTTTCTAATTTTGACAAGGAAATTGAGAAGCAGTGGCCAAAAATTGCTAAGCCTAGGGATGGTGCATGGAGCATTGCAATTCCTTCTGCTTCGCTTCGCAGACATGCTAAGTGGAATCCCTCCACCCTGGGGTTTCACAAGCTCAATTTCGATGGCACAGCCAGGGGAAACCCTAGTGTCTCATGTATTGGTTGCATCGTTAAAAATGAGTTGGGTCAAGTTGCTGGGGTGAAATATTTCAAGCTTTGCGATGGCACATGTAATTCTATAGAACTACAGGCTCTAAGAAAGGTTCTTGATCTGGTCTCCTATTTGAAAGTGGATAACCTGGAGATCGAAGGAGACTTTTTAGTGATTTTTAATGCAATCATTAAAAAGAAATCTCTATCGTGGAAATTAGACTTGGGAATCAAAAAATCTGTGTGGCAACTAGAGAAGTAAAATACCTAGCGTATTAGGCACGTGTTTTAGAGTAGATAGGTTGGATAACACAGGAATCAAGCAAGTACAAAAGGATAAAGTGGCCATAAATGTTAAATGTTGGGATGGATTGGAGGTGATGGTTTCACATGAAGCAGCTTTAAGTAGATCTGCCATCTGATTATGCATTTGTGTGAAGATATTAAGTCTTCAATGGCTTCCCCGCGATTTCCTTGAATTTCCTTGAGTTGTGACCTGTGGGAGATGGCATTTCGAACCAGCATCATGGATAATCATCTGAAGTGGATATTTCTGATCACCTGTGTGGAAGACCTTAAAGCCATTAAAGTAATTTTAGGGGATTTTTTTATGTTGGAGGAAGGGTGGCTGCATGTAAACCATGGGGTTACTTTTGTCTTTGTGGAGAATATGTTAATTATTCTTCCTTCAAAAATGGATGCATTAAATCTGGATTTGCATTAGCTTTGACCATCTTTCTGTGGGAATTTGGCATCCAAAGTGGCTAATTGTTATCTAGCATTCTGGGCGGTGGAGGATTCGACGCAGGGTTTTCCTACGGTGGAAGTGGGATTTTTTAAATAACTAGAGAAGCGGTTTGTTGTTTTGTTGGTGTTTACTGAGAAGTTGATTTTGTATGCATAGGATCATTCTGTGAGTCGCGTCTGTCTCATGCTCTCGAATGTGCAAGCTCTTAGTTCTCCGCTAGAACCAGTGTCATCTGAGTGGGCCAAGCTGTAGGATGATGTTGGTGGTGCGTACAAGTTCCTTTGGCTGGGATGGGAAAATGTTGAAGCGGTCAACACGGTGAAAGTGGAACTAGAGGAGGAAGGCAGTCAGGGTCAGGTGTCCTAGGTGTCATGTGTCTCTATTTCAATGGAGCCAGGGGATTAATTCCCTTCATGTATAGCCTTATAGTTATAGATTAATCGATTAGTGTTGACTTTTGTTCATAATATCTAGCTATTTTTGGTAGTATGTTTTGAAACTATTTTCTGAATTCTTGGGGCTTGGCCTCTTCTTTTTTAAATAAGGAACGGGTACCTTCAACCCACTTTATCTATCAAAACAGAAAAAAAACAATAAATTCCCAACAAACACAAAGGCTTGACTACAACAAGCCAACAACGAGCAATGGAATATGAGGACCACCTCATTTTTCCTCCCAAGTTAATTATAAGTTTCACTCAAATCCTCCATGTGCAAAATACAACAACAAAACATCCTTATCTCTCCCTTGCAAGTATGAAAAAATATGACCATGTTTTCCTATTCACTCCCCTTAGGTGAAACTCCCAATCACACTCCCTCCAAAATACATGCCTCACATCTCCCTTTTCCCTCCCCAATGGTCCCATAAATCCATCTCCCACACCCAACTTAAGGCAACTACCCAACCACATTCACAACGCTCATACAAACTTAACAATCACAATTTTTTTACATCTACACATATAATAAGAAAAAACAACAAGGGTGGAGAGCCTACCTCTCCATCAAGATTCCAAGATAACTTCACTCCACAAGATTTTTTACACCTTCAACCCAAACACACTCCAAAAGCAACTATAATAAGCTCCCCAAATTCAAAAGTGCAAGAGAAAGAAAATGAACAAGTAACCCCAAATCCATCAAATTCCATCAATAAATAGAAATGGGATGTGAGGATGATGAGGTGGCTCCTAGTAGGATGTCAATTCATCATCCCTCCATTCCAACACACAATTCAAACACTAAGTCCAAGATGATAAATGAACATGTAAGACTTATGACAAGCGCACATGACACTCAAACTTGCACACCAAGTCTACCAAGGAGAAATTAATTGTCGTAAGAATGAAAGTGCATTTATTTTCACCCTTTTACACTCCAAAATGCATAAATAATTCTAAAATTAACTCCCCATACCATAGGTAGGGTTGTTGGGTAAATTTAAGAGGCATGGGACAATCTTAGATTGTCCCACAAGCCTCCAAAAAGGCCTCCCAAGTCAAAATCCGAATTTTGAAGTTGGAGAAGAGTAAATAACACAAAAACCAACACAAATATAACCTACATCCACAAGATTTCAAGGACCATCTACTCTTATAACTATCCAATTGTCACATCCTTATTTTAGTTAACAAATTAAGCTGGATTAGATTAATTAAGACACATTATTAATTGCAAATAAAGTGACTACAATTTCCAATAATTGAAAATATAACACAAAATAAAACACACATAAAAATTAAAAGAAATGAAACATGACCCCTATGGCCACACATGTGAGGTCACCCCCATGGGAAACCTCCTAACTAGGCATGCAACAACACAACATAATATTATACACAAGCTATCAAATTTTGGCCATGTTGCACAACACTCGACATCCTTCTATGGTTATTCCCTTATCCCCTTTAGATTTATGTGATAAAATGTTATACAACACAAACAAAATACCTCTTTGGCCTTACGGCTGTATCAACAACATCGAGACAAATATACATATAGAAATCAATAATCATCATCCAAAATTAGTAATTCTATCATCTATCATCATACAATTAATTCAATTTTGGCATCCATAAAATCATAATTCTACTAAAGCATCCAACATAGGCTATGCATCCAGAGTATGACATGTTAGTATAAAACCAAAATTTTGCAAATCAACATTTATAATTGTCTATCATCGCCATCTAGTTCATCATGATAAAAATGTAAATCACAAAATGTTAATAGTCTAAATATTTGCATAGTCCATCATCTACTAATCAAAATATAATACTCAAAATGTCTAGGTATCAATCCAACAGTTATAACATCATAATGAAATAGTGTCGAAGAGGAGTGGGCACTACAAATCCTGCATGAGACCAATATATATGGAAAGGGTGCACTGATTTGCATGGAATTTTTTGGAATATTTAGTGCACATTCAAGTGTATAGATGTTGTGGGCACAAAAGATAGAGAAAGCATAAATGGGTGCAATCAAATACAGCCAAGGTCTATGAAAATTCTTATAATCATATATTTGTGTAAGAGATGAGGTAGAGTTGGAGCCTAAAATTTATATTACATTAAAAAAAGACTGAGAAGTTCCATAATTTTACATGTTGAATTAGGGACATGTTGTGAACATAAAAATTAATGGCAAATAATCTGGAGAATATTCTTAACACTATTTTAAGGAAGTGTAATGAACTAAGAATCAATGGTTTACTTGAAACAAGAATAAAGAGAACACTCATAAATTCTACATCATCAATATAATAACAAAATGCAGTATATTAGCTTTGCAATATGATATATTCAATTGAAATATTTTCAAATAGCCCAGTGTGTGATAAATGGATTTATTTACCTTGTCTTATAAATTTCTATTTTAGCTTAAAGACAACAAATTGGTACGGTTTGTTGTGTAGGTTTATTGTTTTTTTTTTAAGTTTTATTATTTTAGTGGGAATGGATAGAGGGGGAGGCTTAGGCATTTCTATGCTGTCATCTAGGAATTTGTAGCCCTGAGAGATACATTTAGTTTCATTCATGGTCTTTCTCTACTAACATTTGGATGTTCATATCCACGATGGACATTATTGAAAACACCCTTAAGGTGAGAAATATTTTGAAACACTTTAATTTTAGTGATATATCTTACTTTTAAAAGTTTTTTAGGTTGGAAACTAGATTAGCCAGGTTAGAAGATGGGTTAGAAAAAGTGGCACGAAAGTGAGGTCTAACTTCTCATAGTACTGAAAGGAAATAATAGTAGAAATTTTTCATAACTCTTCTTAAGTGTGGATATATTTCTAAATATGCATAAGAAATTTGAAATAAAGATTAAGTAATTTTTTTAAATATATAAAACAACCAAAAAAGATTACCAATGCTAATTTTCAACTCACCAAATTTCCTGAAGTTCAGAAATTTGGGTCATTGGAATGTATAATTGTCAACCATTGTTCAAATCAACATCAAAAGAAGTAAAAAATGTGTCAAATAGTGAAACAAGAATACTTATACAACTTTCTAAGAGGAAAGAACTTAAACTAAGGCCTTTGCGAGGGTGCAAGCTTATTGAAAACTACTAGAGAAAACCTAGAAATAAGGGAAAATATGTACAAGTAATAGGTTTCTTACAACCATTTCACACTTAGATGTTACATGAAGGATAAATCGGGTATAGAAATAAGTTTTGATGATGTTTTCATTGACTGGTAATGTAACATTCTCAGCATTGATGTTATTTAGAACTAAGGTGTTATCACCTAGGATTTTTGAAATTTGGAAGGGGCAAAGCCAAAGCTTGTCAAATTTCTTGTGATTCCTCATTTTTATGCATCTTATCCCATAATAGTACTAGGTTATGTATTTATAATGCTTTCATATTTTTAATGGTAAAACAAAATTTTGACAACCTCTTAATGCGTAATAAAGTGAGTAAGGGCTTCATCTCATTTATGATATAATTGCATCATGTTAAGGAGTCTAGCCTCAAATTTCTCATTCTATCCTAGGTATTATTTCATTAATTTTATCATGGGGATTTTTAGGGGATTAAATGCTAAAAAAATCATCATGGATCCTCATCTCATGGGGGGTTCCAAGTAGTTAAGAAAACATGCAATTTTGTGACTTCCTAGGTGCAAAAGTGATGACCTACAAATTGCCAAGAGAAATCTCTCATGGGAGTGCACTTTTGTGTCCCCCATGTCCCTTTTCACCATGGGGAAAATCCAATGGTACATTAAATGATCAAAAATTCTCCAAGGGGGATTTCATCATGAGAAAGTGGACTTGGTTAAGTGAAACACGCAACTGCACCACCTAACAATATATGTTGTTGTTTGAAATTGTGAAAGGGGCTGATTAGATTATGGGGTGCAATTGTGTGTCCCTCATGTCAATTTTCACCTTGGGGATGATGTGATAGGACAACAAGGGTGAAAACAATTTCTCAAGACTTTTCCATTTGTTGATATCATCCCGCTAATTCCATTTTAGAACACTATGAGTGTTTTTCTATCCCGGGAACATGGAATGGTGTTTTGGGTTCAAACCTAATATAATTTTGAATCAAAATCACCTTTTGAGATCATCCAAACCAATTTCAAGATCCAATTCCTTCTAAAAAAATCAATGCATGCTCCACTTTTGACTCGAAGGGGCAGTTGTAGTGTCATGGATTAACATAGAATACCTTGAATATTAGAAAAAATGTATGTTCATCATCTAGAGAATTCCAAGATATTTCCATTGAGTATTTTATGATCTTATAACTCCTCCCAGAGCTCCCATAATCTTCATATCAAGGTGGATTTCTCCATTTATACCTTCATATCATGTGCCCAAAATGACCCAGTTTTGTTTAACTTATTCCCAAGATTAATTATCTCCATAGATTTTCCCTAAAATACCTTGGGTCACTTCATTTTTCTCTTGTACAAATCCCATATGGATTGATTCTTCCCTATCAGCTTTTGGAGGATGTCCATGTGCTACAATATGCCTAAAAATAGTGAATTTAGTGCTTCAGAGAGCACTATTCCATCTTGAAGCATAATCTTATCATGAAATCAACTTGAATACATTCCCCTACACATAAAACACACTTGAAAACCATGTTAGAGAATTATCTTTATCCAGAGTGAGAATGATATAGACCTGTAGGGGCTGTGTGAGCTGATGAGTTGGCTAAATAAAAGGTTCACAATGACCGGGAGAGGGGTTTTCAATTAGTGGGATCATTTTGCATGACAACAATAGGCTCGCTAAGAATCTATGTGGCCTATACGCTCGAGACATGGGATTCTCTATGCATCCCAATTTACAAGAAGCTAAGTACAAGTAATTTTATTTCCTTTAGTTGAGTTCTCATTTATTACTTGTATAAATTTCCTTTTATTTCAATATATCGTGTTTATTTCTTGAAGACCATCTCACATTACACTATTGTGACACATGATAATATTTGGTTGAGGTATATGCATACACTTTACTAACAATTTCTATTTGCAATTTGTTGGCACATTGACCTCCTTGAGTGTGTTCCTTAGGTGGTTTACTAGGAGAGGGTTTCATCGAGTAGCCTAAGGTATCAATTAAATATATAATCAAAACATATATTTATGTGCTAAGTGGGTAGTTTGTGCTCTTGAAGGAAGTGAAATTTGACATATTTTGTTGAGACATTATATAACCAGTATTTCCTTATGGAAAAACCTCAAACATAGTATCTCAAATGTTTCCCATCACCTAAAATCCTATAAAAATTGAGGGATATTTCGTGGATAAAAGCATATACATATCAATTGAGTTTATCAACACTTATTTTAAATGGGATGGACATGATTTTTGGTCTACTCTACATTTTAATGAGAAGTATTTATGGTGGTTCCCTATTGTTCCTTGTAGTTATATAACACTTGCAAATAATTTGGAAATCAAAGCCATTGATTTTTCAAAAAATTCATATTATCACTATTCATGATCTTGTTCCTTTAGGGATTAGATTTTGTGGATTGCAATTTAAAGGAAGTCTCATATTTTTTCTTCAATGTTATGATTGTGTACACCTTATTTTTTACACTTACTAACATTTTCTCTTTGCATATCGGTGGCGTATTAATCCCCTTTAGTGTGTGTATTAAATGGCCCACTAGAAGGGAGGTTTGGATTGGTTAGTAGTACCTCATGAGATATCATTTTGGCACTTTCCCTTATTTTCCTAATGTTCCTTCCTACTAACACATAATACTCTCAGTACTACCATCTTCCTATATCACCTTCAAATACCCTTTTTACCCTTTCCAAGTATTTTCTCTACCTCCATTATCTATCTTCTTCCCTTATGCATTTTATGTAGTTTTTATAGCCAACTGCATCACCCATGGTTGATGCAATCTAGTAGAAACTTGTTTCTAAATGGTTGATATCGTCGACTAAGTGAGATAGTGATATTCTCTTAAAGGATTAATATGCTAAGAATATTAGAGGAGCTTATACCTAGAGGTTTTCATTAGAGCATTAGGTTACTAGGATCCATAAGTATAGGAGATACACCAACGAGGTCTACCTTAGTCTTTGGAGTCTCTAAATTTGGTCTAATTAGGTCTTCTAGTTATTCTTCTTATGATCCACCCATGATAGCTCTCTCACAAGGTGTCAACAGCCCTAGATAAGTTTAATACAACAACAATGTCTTCATAAATATAAGTATCCCTAGATCATAACTCTTTCATTTAATTTATCATGTAATAGACTATGATAGTGTAGTCATAAAATCAGGCACTTTAGACATGTATTTATCTCAGTTTCATACTACTATTTAGAAGGATCTTGAGTGAAGAAAGTATTAATTAACCCTCATCCTTTGGCCATCTTACTTTGTTTTACTTTTCCATTACTGCCTATTTTCGTCCACATGCTCAGTTTGTTTAGATCATTTCTTGCTATTTTAGCCTCGACCGGGGAGCCCAGGTGAGTACTGGGGCATCCATGGGCGCCCTGGTCCCACCTTGGGTGCCCCAATCCTTTTCAAACTTTCCCGCCACTTTTTAGGCTCTTTCTAGCTGTTTGATATCTTTATCTTTCTTATGGTCATCCTTTTTGGGGTTAATTGTGAAATTAGAACAAGAGAACCCTATAAATATAAAGTTACAAGACCATAATGAGGGACCTAGCAGTCACTTACTACTATCAATCCATCTAGATTTGTATCCATCTATTACATTGGAGATCATTTGCATCCACACAACTTCATCATCAAGGCACAGAGGCTCAGGACATATGAATCACAGTTCATAGGGGGAGGATATTATATTCTACTTCCATGCACACATACTATTACAATTTCTATACATTTAGTTATTTCTCACTACTTCGACAAAGTGAGACTAGCATAAGAACACGTAGGGAATGACATGTACATGCACTCACCAAAACTACATTTGGGTCTGAAATGTAGTGTACCACTTCAGAGTAGTAAGCCCACTATTGTCGAAGTTTAGGTCAATCTGAACAATTCATTTGCATATTTCTTTTATAATGGTTTTGATACTTTTTTTTGTCTTATTGTAGGTATCTTCAAATCATCTCTGGATTATTGGTGACAGTCGGTGCACAGAACAACTGAAGTCTTATGTGACACACAACAAGGGTTTCAAACCATCTTTCTGACCTTGTAAAATCTAGGTTCGAAGCTTTTTCAAAGAACAGGATGCATGTTCTGCATACCAAGGCACCTATTCTGCATACCAGGGTGCTTGAATTACATGACTAGAGTGCCCGTAGGTGTCCCAAGTCCTCTTCCCAAGTACTGTAGTCCATTCTAAATAGTCCAGATCCACACTTTTTTAGGAGATCTATGCACAGTCATTCCTTCTCCTGAATTTTCAAGTCACACCTGCACATCTACAATAGGACACTTCCTTAAATCAAGCTGAGTTCTTTCCTCTTTCCTTCTTACATACTTAGGGTCTAGCATTTCTACTTATCTTATAATTGATTTAGCTTGCTCGACATATTTATTTACTACAGTTATTTACTTTATGTTATTATGTCCTACATAGCTTAGATTAACTATACCTTATCAGTGCTTAGTCCATTTTTAGTTAATCATTTTGGTGACACCCAACTTGTGAATTTTTCTTCATTCTTTCAATTTATACACGTTACCCATGTAGTGGTAATTTTACATCTCTTTAATATTGTGATATTCCTTCCATTTACCCATCAGATTTATACCTAGGTCATTAGCTGATAAAACTACCTCTATGGCTGAAAAAATCTTTAGATAGCTCCACTCCATCTTCATCTCCATGAAATCAAAACCTATGATAGTGAAGAATCATATTATGAAGACACCAATGTTGAGCAAGAACGACTTAATACTATTACTACCTTCCGGAAAGCTTTACACTAAAAACCCACTCTTCTTCCACATGTCTTACACGCTTTAATTTCCACTACGCGAGCTCGTGATGCTCCCACTTTTTTCATGGATTATTCAGCTCCCATGGTCTCCACTCCACTTATTTATGTTTTTGTTCCTATTATTACAACTACCGCTCCCATCACACACCCTACCACACCTAATATGCAACTTGGCTCTTCTTTAAACACTCATGATTTTACATCTTTATATCAAGATCTACAAAATCAAATTTGCCAGCTATAATTTACTACTTCTCAAGGATCCCCACTTCTAGATTCTACATCATTATTACATACCCCCTTCACACCAGCTATCTCCTCTTATGCATTCCCACCCAACTTCCTATCTCTTAAGTTACCCATTTTTAAATGCCATGGTGACCCACAAGAGCATCTCCATGATTTTCATGTAGCATGTATCGATTACGCGAATGATCACACCATTCTCACTAAACGTTTTCCTCAAAGTTTACGAGACTATGTGATGTGTTGGTTCTATGACCTACTTGTCCATTGAGTATTTTATTTCATGCATCTGGTTGACACCTTTCTAACACATTTTTCTATCAACATTGGCTCTAAGATTTCTTATGCTCGACTAGCACATCTCAAAAAAGGGCCCAATTAACACTTATCTATTTATGTTTTACGCTACAAACATAATTTAGCTAAGATAAATAATGTCCTTGTGGATTCCAAGCTTCAAGACTTATTTATTAGGAGACTATTACCATCGCGTCATGAGAGCATTCTCTTTGATATATCTTCCTCATTCGACCAACTTTGTCAAAATCTCAAGCTTCATGAGACTAATCTCCTCACAATAGGGAAACTTAAATATCAAGAACACGCTTCACTCTCTACTCGTATTCCAAATAATCCACCATCCAAATCATCTATAACTAAACCCATGGATATACAAACTATTGTAAATGTGGTCTCTACTCCGAAGGAGCTTTGGCCACAACCATACAGATGTACTTTTATTAAGTTTAGTACACCACTGAGCATTTTTCTACCATAACTCATCAATAATAATCTTATTACCTTACCATCATCTCTAGATCTTGACCCAAAGGGTTTAATTTCAATGAGATCTCTTATTTTGATTATCACCAATGTGTAGGACATTGCACTTATTGGTGTTTTTTGTTACAAAAACTCATTCAAGATCTGCTTGACAATGGTCAAATTGATCTTTCAGAATCTACAACATCCACACCTACTAATGAAAATCATAAACTCAAGATTTTAAACAACCCCTTACCTAAACATGATACAAAAACAATTGATTCCTCCACTATTTATGTTTAATATAGTACCTTCTACACCAGGAGATATCAGTTTCTTAATCACTAACACTGAAGCTTCACAACCAATAGTTTCTTTTTCCAACACTTATTATCACGCTATGTTTACATCTTTCCATTTACACATCCATACCTTTTTTGGCTTGATATCCATCAACAATACTAATTTTGACCCCTCGTGGCCCATTAGTGCATGTTTTATGTCCCTCCTTAAGGTTATCGGTTAGCCTACTCACAAATTGAGTATCTCTTCCACAAGCCCTTTGGTGTTGTTAAGTTACATGTCACAGTTGGTCCTCTTACACTATTCATACCTTTCCTCATTGGAAACATTGTTGAGGGATGTAACATGCTTCTAGGCCTTAACTGGATTCATCGATCTCAATCTATCATCTTTATGAATCACTTGTGACTCAAATTCATTCACCAAACACAAGTCATTTCCATTACCGGTATACCTCCATTTACTCCATGGTCATTATCCCCTCATATGATAGTTAGTACATCATCTCCCCCTTCTAACACACCTCATTATATGTTGCTTAAAACACAATCTCCTCCTCGTTCATCTACTCGGCTACTATCTACATGACTCATTCATTCTACTAGTCCTACACATAGGCATAGGATTGTTCCTAGGACAATCACTGCATCTTGGCGTTGATCACCATCTCAATTTATTCCACATAGTTTCTCGTCACCTTCGCACTCCACATCACGTAGATCTCCATATCCAATGAATTTTACTATGACTCAATGACTTCCATTGTATATTCATCCATCACATGTGCATAAAATGCATTCACCAACACAACGTTTTTCTACCATACCACCACTATTATATCATGGTATTACTGATTTCATCCTCAAACACATTGGGTGGATGACCTGTCCTCTTTCACTATCATTGGTTTGTATCATTCATTTCTATATACGCTTGGGGGCATAAAACTTCACATTTCCCCCCTCTATGGCATCATCATATATGCCTTCATCATATCTACATTTTCATATAGATACTTTCATCAAACATTTTCTAGCATCGTCATTACCTCGATGACACACTCTTGTGCTTTGGTTCACACTTTACTATTGAGGGATTACTACCACACTGAACCCCACACACTGTAGTATAGGCATTACACATTGCATTTCATCACACATCACACATCATACACCACGCATTCAACATTTAATTTACAAAAAAATTCACATATATACATCACACATCATATTGTTCTACCTCTTACATATACCATACTTATAATCACCCACGCGCTTACTATCATACACTATTCATCCTATGCACTACATACACTATCAGGATATTTTAGACATATTGTCTTACATCCTATACACACCCATATACCATACATCATACATTGTGCATATCTATCTCATCCATTTTCTACATACTATACTAGTCTTCATTACACTTCAATCTAGCCTTATTCCATCTTACTCACCACATTCACTTAATCTATCCACATATACTACATTATACATTGCATTTTTCACATTTCCACACACCTTCCATTGCTTTCTACACACCACATATTTACATATTTTACTCATAACATGGTTATCACCTATACTACATTGTTTTCTACATGTTGTACTCACTACCCTATGACACACTTTATATCCTCAGTCCATACTCGACTGCTGAGGGTTTACCAATCAAATTGACCTTACACTCATCACACATTTACTATTTTACCTTTCATCATGCGACGTTTACAACTTAGTGAAATACGCCTTAGGATAAATCGTCACCTATTTCTATCATTTCGTAGTGGTATACACCTTAGGTTGCATCACCACTCCCTTGTTTCATCTTGTAGTGACAAACGCTTTAGGCTAAATAGTCATCTATTTTCTGTCATTTTGTAGTAGTATACACCTTAGGTTACATCAGCACTCCCTCATTTCATCTTGTAGTAATATATGCTTAGGATAAATCATCACTTACATATTCATCTAGTCATTATATACACTTCGGCTATAGGGTTCATGAACACATCATTTCTAGGTCATATTTCACCATGATACCCACACATTCATCACAGTGCATTAGACACAAAAAAACATCACCACTTGACCATTTCCCGATGACGCACTCTCATTTACAGTTCATTCTTGACTGTAGAGGGGAAAAACAAAATGAACCTCATTTCATACACTTCCATTCACTCGATGGGGCACCCCACTCCTATCATTCCATCTTACATTCCATTTCATCCATCCACAGCATATTGCATTGTCTTTGGGGCATTCACTCTTATTTACTAGTGTTTTACATGATCACTTTACTACACATGTTAGATTGATTTATTATATTTCATTATCTATATTATCCACACATGCACATTCACACCTTTTTCTAGTGTGATCATAGATACATGTCTCTTTCACATAGCATGGATGTTCGCCTTCTACCCTTCCTATATTGGTCGTTGGGGGCATCCACATTTGTCTCTCATAGGTGTTATTGTTTCATTTTGTACTTATCACATTAAATTAATTGGTTATTCACACTTTGACATATTGGTTATTTCTTTAACATGCTAATGGTTGTTCCATGTGTAGCACTTGTTTTGTAGGATTACATGTTTCCATGACTATGTGTTTGCTTATTTATACTCGTATGCTCCATTTGCTTCTTTTTTACGGGATTTTCCCTATGTTATTGTGCACACTTTCTTGTTTTTTACGACCATGATGGCCTTGCATGTCTTGCGACATCATGAGTGATCTCCCATGTTTACGACCCACTTTTTGTGGTTTACTTATCTTCTTGCATGTTTACACTATTTTGCTTGGTAGTTTTTAAATTGTCTGCATACTTTACACTTATCTTCTTACATTCATGTGTTTTCATACTAGCATTTTTTTTGGTTATCCATCATTTTTTTGTGTGCACCTTGGTTTCTACCAATCACATTCCCCTCCCCCTATAGGGTAGAGTTACAGAGTACATGTGGTTGGTCCCTCTTTTGGGGTTGTATTCTCCTATCAACGACGTCACATGCACCCCTAAAGAGGGGGGAATCATTATGGTTTTACATACTAACACAATGTATTTACACTAGTTCATTTCAGTGTACTTTCCACCCTTGGAATTATGGGTTTACATACAACGAGTGGGTTCATACTAGTCTACAAGCCCCATACACAATGACTTTTACAGGACGTGGTGTCCTTAACATTCTAGGAAGTAGTTACATGATTGGAAGCTACAATGGGTGTGCCTCTCTACACTGCTCCGGCCAGTGCCATCAGATCACCCAAAAAAACTAGGATGATATAGAGATCTCTTCACAGTTCAGCGAAGCAATTAGAGCTTGGAGGACATAGAGCATTTCCTCCCTACACTTCTTCGGCATATGGCGTCTGATCACGCAAAATACCTCGTTAGTACAGGATATCCTTATACACTCTTTCTCTCGACATGGATCAGGTGCAAATGTTCCATTTACACTTTTCTTTTCACGTATTTTACATTTTTGTATTTTACACATTTCATATACATGTGTATTTTACATAGAGTTTTTATGCTTACATACATACAAATTTGACTACTTAATCATTTTTTCCTTACAGGTCTGATTATATGAAAAACAAGTAGTCAAATTAGGGGAAACAACAACAGTAATGTCAAAAACAACATTATACGACATCACATTCTTTACTAACCATGTATGTGCATTGCACAGTGCAGCGACTACACACACGTTCCGCTTTAGGTTCACTCTCATCATTTTTTCTTTTTGCATTTTTCATCTTTAAGTTTCCATGCTCCTCCACCTTTTTTGTCATTCCATGCTTTTGTTTAGTCCTTTGGTGCATTTCTACTACATTTTTTATGGACATCAGGTGCACATCTCTATCTACTTTATATTACTAAGATTTTTGATCACCAACATAAAGTGGGGGTAAAATGTAGTCATAAAATCATGCACTTTAGACATTTGTTTATCCTAATTTCATACTACTATTTAGAATGTTCTTGAGTGAAGAAATTACTAATTAACCCCCATACTTTGGCCATATTATTCTTTTTACTTTGTCATTACCGCCTATTTTTAGTCCACATGCTCAGTCTATTTCGATAATTTCCCACTATATTAGGCTCGACCGAGGCACCTGGGCCAGTACTAGGGCACCCATGGTCACCCTGGTCCCACCTTGGGTGCCCCAATCCTTTTCAAACTTTCCCGCCACTTTTTGAACTCTTTCTATTCGTTTGACATCTTTATCTTTCTTGTGGTCGACCTTTTCGAGGTTAATTGTGAAATTATAACAAGATAAACCTATAAATATAAAGTTATGAGACCATAATGAGGGACCCAGCATCACTTACTACTATCACTCCATATAGAGTTCCATCCATCCATTACATTGGATATCACTTACATCCACATAGGTCCATCACCAAATCACAAGGCTAGGACACCTGCATCACACTTCATAGGGGGAGGATTCTATTATATTCCATGCACACATTCTATTGCATTTTCTACACATAGTTATTGCTCACTACTTTACAAAGTGTGAATGGCACAAGAGCACCTAGGGCACGACATGACGTGCTCACCAGTACTACATTTGGGTCCAAAATGTAGTGCAACGCTCAAAGTAGTAAGCCCACTGTTTTGGCAGCTAAGGTCGTCCCGTACCATTCATTTTCATCTTTAATTTTTAGGGTTTTGATACTTCTTTTATTATTTTACAGGTCTTCACATCATCTTGGATTATTGGCAACATCTAGCATAGGAAAATGAATCTTATGTGACACACAGCAAAGGTTCAAGATCATCTTCTGAACCTATGAGAACTAGGTTCAGAGATTTTTTAGAAACTAGGACACCTGTTTTGCATACTAGATCATCTGTGGGTGCCCCATTTCCTTCCTAGGCACTCCAGTTCATTCATATCTTCCAGATTCACCTTTTTCGGGACTTTTATACAGTCGTTCATGCTCCTATTTTCTTCAATCACCTCGGCAACACTCTACGACAGGAATCTGTTATCAGCTAAGTTCTTTCCTCTTCCTCTTGCACACTTACAGTCTTATTTCTATTAGCTTAATTATTTAGTTACTTTACATATTGCTTTGGTATATTTATTTGTTGCGTTTTATGTCCTCCTAGATTAGATTAACTGCCTTAGCACTACATAGTTAGTACATTTTTAGATAATCAGATAGTGTAGCATATGAAGGGAAAACTAAACTTTGATGGAGTTTTACATGAGTTTCCAACTTGGGACACATTTTGAGATAGCGCAAGGAGATCTTGGTTGTAGCTTCTTACTCGTTATTACAAGATCCAAATTTTGGTCAAAACATTGTATCATCTTGCATCCTATAACCTTACCTTTGGTGGGAGAACTGAAAACTACCTTGGGAATTCTCCGTCCAAGGCTTTTTCTTTCTGAATCAGATGAAGAATGTTTTTTTAAGGAAGAAGCACTTCTTGACTGGAACACACCTTCAGTAGAGAAAGGTAAAGTTCTGACATCTAATGGTCATATCGGTTTGCAATTTAGCGTTGGGTTCTGGGAAAAATGACTAAATCGTGTGAAACAAAGTACCAGACTCTACTAACATCCAACGTTTTCAACTGCACCCAATCTAGTAAGAAGAAAAATGGATTTCTTGGTAAACTTTGTGTTATTGAAGCACACATAAGTAAGCCATACATCCCAAAATAATAATTATATGGTGTTTTGTTCGGGTTGGTTGTACATTGTAGTTTGGGCGGAATTAGTATTAATTGTTAGGTAGTATAACACATCTCGTTAGTGGCCATGCAATTTTTGTAATATGCTTTGTTGCAGTTTTTGTTATGAAATGAATTCTCACTCAAATTTATTTTGGAGAAATTATAAAATCTATCTAATTAAAAATATCCAATTCATTAAAAATGTAAATAGTTTTTAGTTAAGGGGAAAATTCACTAGTTGAGGTGTATGCTTATTACAACAACCATCCAAGTTCTAGTCCCAACAGGGACTTTTAGAAGACACGGCAAGTGTACCTGCTATCAGGACTCCCCAATTTTAGAGAAATCTAAAGTAGCTATAAACTAGCAATTCCATATGAGTTGCAAACAATGTTGGAGAGGATAACAATGTTAACATTGATGGATTTATTATTTACATTGAAATATATGTTATCTTAAATTGTTTTAAGCTTTTGTGATGAGGAAGAGTGAACAATGTAATACAACTACAACATAAAGTAGAAAGTAATTCCTATTATGCCTTGATGTATGTCCATACCCTACTCCAAAGCTTTAATTTTTCCATGACCTGTGAGTATGTTGGTAAAGGTGAGCTGAACAAGTTGAATATTTATGTGTTGCATTTAGTGAAAATGTCTATATGGATCTTAAGGATGACCATGTATTATGTAAGTTGTAATTATTATATTCTATGAAAATATATCATGTTCCATCATTTGGCCAAACACTCAATGTCCATCTACTAAAGCTCCCATTTTGGCATGTAAATGTTCATGATGCCTTTTCAACAACCCCATTTTGTGAATTTATTAAAATCGGTGCATTCCATGAGATGATGTGTCTCTTGGGTATTTTTTTCAAACAATTTACATGTTCTTATATGTATGCTTCCACATTTAACATACATATCAAACATGGCACCTACAACTACAAAATTTGATTAAAAACACTTCCTATAATTCCTAGAGAAATGTTTGTTTGTTGTCTTTGGTGAAACAGTTTTAAATGAAGATTTTATTTTTACATAGGATGGGAGCATGCTAGAAAATTTAACTGATCAAATTGGACACATGTTGGTTATATTCAGTAAAGCAATGTCAATGTTTGACTGAAATTTCATTTTTTTTCTTTTATCCTTCGATGATGATGATGATAGGGTACACATTTACAATATGTTATTGAACATGGAAAAGGGAATGTTCCTCACCCATTTTTTCCTCTATTAACATTCTCTTGAATATGAATACGAATCTTTCCAAATTGGAGTTACTTTTAATGAGCACAGGATTTTAATGATCAAATTGGACATGTGTTGGTTATATTCGGTAAAACAATGTCAATGTTTGAATGAAATTTCATTTTTTTATTTTATCCTTTGATGAGGATGATGATAGGGTACACATTTACAATATGTTATTAAACATGGAAAAGGGAATGTTCCTCACCCCTCCGTGCCTCTATTAACATTCCCATGACTATGACTACGACTCTTTCCAAATTGGAGTTACTTTTAATGAGCACAGGATAGTATTAACACTTTTTGTAGCATACCAAATTGTTTGATTTTTCCTAATATGATACACCATAATTCCATTAACATAGGGCTTTCTAATTCCCATGTATCTTTAAATAAGTGAGTGTTTTTGTTTCCATTAATTGTAAATCTATTTTCTAATGTTCTCTTTTTATCTTCAATTAGGGGTAAAGAAGTGAATATGTGTTGTTCCAACCCATTATGACCCATTTGGGAGGATGGTGGTCTAGGTTTGAAAAGGATTGGATGGATGCACGTAAAAATAAACATGAAGTATAGATATCATCTCACAAGACAAAAGTTCAAGATCTTCGTTAGAGCCAAATGAGAATGGTCTAAGTCTTGTTTGGCCTTAAAGGCACCAGCATTTGTAAAACCCCATTAGAGGGACTTTGTAGATGTCATAAGGATTTATTAATGTAATAGATGAAAGATAAATAGTTTTATCCCATTGTGTTAACAATGTAAATGGGAGGATCGAGGAGTACTCAGTAAAAGCCTCTTGACGGAAAAAATTTGGAGCTAAAGTGGAACTAAATGCAACAATTAAAGAGGAACCAAATGAAAGTGTAGATGATGCACCAAACATTGGTGTTGAAGTGGGAATGAATGCAGTGGTTGAAGATGCACCGAATGTAGGCATAGATGATACACTAAAAGATGAAGCTATAGTGGAACTAAATACACCAGTTGAACAGACACCAAATGCTAGTGTAGATAATACACCAAAAGTTGGAGTTAAAGTGGGACAAATGTAGTAAATGAAGAGGCATTAAATGCTGGCACAGATGAAGCACCAAAAATTGTAGTTGAAGTACACTGAATGCAAATAAATGCAAGCATAGATGATGCACCAAATGCAAGTGTAGACGATGCACCAAATGCAGGCATAGACGATGCACCAAATGTAGGTGTAGATGATGCACCAAATGTAGGTGTAAACAATGCACAAAATGTGGGTGTAGAAAATGAACCAAATTTTGAATTTGAAGTGGAACTAAATGTGGAAATTGAAGAGGTACCAAATGCAGGTTTAGATGATGCACCAAAAGCTAGAGCTAGAGTTGAACCAAGTGAAACAATTATGGAATCCAATCCAATAGTTGAAGATACACCGAATGTAGGGGTAGACAATGCACCAAAATCTATATTTGAAGTGGAACTAAAATTACAAGTAGAAGAGGTATCTAATGTAGGCGTAGACAATGCACCAATAGTTGGAGCAAAAGAAGAATCAAATGTGGCAGTTCAAAAATCACAAAATGTAGGAATAAAAGATATACCAAAATTTGGAGCTGAAGTGGAACCTAATACAGTAGTTGAAGAGGCACAAAATGTAGACATAGACAATGCACCAAAAAATAGAATTGAATTGGAACTGAATGTAGAAGTTGAAGAGGGATTAACTACAGGCATAGACGATGCTCCAAAAATAGAAGTTGAAGTGGAACTAAATGAAGTAAATAAATAGATGCCAAATACAATTGTAGATGATACAATAATTGAAAAGGCACCAAATGTAAGAGTAGATGATGCATTGAAATTTGGACTTGAAGTGAAACCAAATGCAGCAGTTGAAGACACACCAAATGTAGACGTAGATGATGCACCAAAAGCTAGAGCTGAAGTTGAACCAAATGTAAGAATGTGTGTGTGTGTGTGTGTGAGCACAATTTATAAATTGATTAATTTAGAAAGAAAAATATTATTAATATAATATAAAATGTTAATTTATTTAATATTAAATAATATAAAAGGGTGTTGGGTGTGTTTGATACTGTAAAAAATAAAAAAGAAAAAAGAAAACAAAATGTGGGCCCAGACTCAATCTATCCAAGAAAACTTAAAAAATTAGATCCAACCATATTTGTTGTAAATATGACCATATTTAGTGCAAATATAGTCATATTTGAATTACACTTAGATGGCTTTGATGAATGCAATGTCCTTAGAGTAATAGGCTTTCACCTAAATATTTATAAAACTATAAAATAGGATTGTCTTAACATTAGCAATTGCACGTTAAATGTACGATGGAAACACCGAATGGGGTGCATCAAAGCAATTAAACTAGAGGGATTGAAGTAGCAAAAGAGGAAGATATGAGATGAAGAAGGGGCTTGGGGGAGGATAATTCCAAGGGTGGGGAAAATGTTTCTTGTAACCAATTTGAAACTTTGCTTTCCTATAACCACATGTCATTTTTGTCAAATCTTTAAAGGAGAAAGGAGGTGCGTCATGTAAGTCTTAAAGGCAATGTATTTTGGAGATAGCTAATAATGCAAGGAATGATTGATCAACACTCTCAATGCCAATAGTTGTTGTTTGCGATTTCATATTTTGTGTTTTTTAGGTAGTGAAAACACATGTAAATGTAAGGTGAATTTGCTTATGTGACAGATGGGACATTTAAGAGACATGGAATGTGGAGTGCACCTAGCATCCCAAGGTAGCGATTCCAAGCACATTTTTATTACGTTTTCTACCTACTTATTAATATAATGATTAGGGTTTCCCCCATCAATATTCATGTTATCCAATTTTGCCCCTCAAGATAAACTGATCAAACACAACCTTGCACAGGAGAAAACAAAGAGGTTAGTTCGGTCATGCGAGCTCACATTCGTTTCCAAAAAAAATCAAGTTATAGGTGGGCTCGACGATAGAAATGCAAGGTCGGAAAATCAATGGCCAAGCAAATGTCGAGGAGGCTCAGAGCTCAAGAGAAATAAGAATGGAGAAAGCCTCAAAGTTTTCAGACTTTGCATTTTTTGGCACTTCAGAGAAAACAGGGAAAAAATGGGCACGAAATGTCTGAAACCCAAAACCCCGAAAGTCTGAAATTTTGGACTTTCGGATTTCCAACTTTCAGAACTCTCAGACACGAAGTTGGAATAAACAATGGCAAATTCTGAAATCCTGAAGTCTAAAATTCTGAAATTTTATACTTTCAGGATTTCAGGGTTTCAAGGTTTTTGGGAATCGTGCCAGAAATGGATCGGCAAAGTTTGAAATCCTGAAGTCCAAAAGTCTGAAAATTTGGACTTTCAGAAGTTTGAGGTTTCAATGTTTTTGGGAAGCGTGTAGAAAAGGGAGTAGAAAATGTCCAAAAATCCAAAAGTCTAAAATCTCAAATTTTGGACTTTCGAACTTCAGACTTTTAGGGTTTCGGACTTCGGAGATTCGGAGTCTTTGGTGTGCAAAATGGAAAAAGAAAAGAAAATACCCAAAACTCCAAAAGTCTGAAGTCTGAAATATCAAAATTTCGGGGTTTTGGACTTGGGAGTTTCGGAAGTCTCAAACCCGAAAACACAAAAGTCACTCCTAAACTTTTGAAACATGAAATTCTGAAGTCTGAACTTTCAGACTGTCGGGTTTCAGAGTTTCGGAACTCTCACGCCATTTTTCACATAATGCACCTCGACCTTCAGATGGCCATATCTTTCGAATGGAAGCTCGGATTTGAGAAAGAGAGGAATTTTTGGAAATCTCTCAGTCTCTTGTACGCAACTACGACTGGATATCGTAATTTGGGTGAGACTAAGATCTTCAAAATGGAAAAATACAGTTCACATTTTTTAGGGTTTCCCAAGGTTTCTCACCTACCACCATAATGAAGGTTTGGGCTTCCTTCTTGCCCAACAAAGTATGGTACATGGAGGTATGGGTTTTGGAGTGGCTCCCATCACTGTTACAGATGAATTGAATGCGTTTTAGAGGTGATTGAAGTGGGATTTCAGATTCTTCTCATCTCCTTCTCTCATTCTTCATATATATGGTAAGGAGGGGCATTTTCTAGGAGGTTGGACAATTTGGCTTTGCACCCTCCCTTCTCTTCTTTTCTGCAAGTGAATTTGTGGAGTTAGAACCTCACATTAAAATTGTAATGCAATCTTGCCTCTTGGCCATTGTAGTGTATTGTATCAATTTTTTGGAGCAAATAACGCATGTCTATGGATGATTTTCAACCCTCTCTATGTTCATTGCATCTTCATGATCTTTCACTACAACCCTAGTTATTTGTGCATGGTAGTTGTATACATTTTTATGGTTTGTGTTTAATGGAAAATCAAGTGTTCAACATTCCTTTGGTGCATCACCTTTGTTAGTTTAGGTTTATTTTCATGCATCTTCTTAACCCTGTCTCCTTGGAAAGTTAGATTAGATTTCAGAAGTAGATCCTCTACAATTTGAATGTGTCCATCTGAACAGAGGAATAGGAAATGGCCTTCATCTAGAGAGCTTTCCCGATCGTAAAGTCCCACACTTTGGGAAAAGCTCCATGTTATGCAATCACACTGACTGTAACAATCATTCAAATTTCAAAACAAATCAAGGGTGTTGCGATTACACCTCAATATTTTTGGCACGCCCGGTGGGAGAAAGAGGTCATTCTACGATATTTGAAGGAATTTTCAAGAAATTTGGATTTAGAAATTGCAAGTTCTCCAATTTCAGACTTTTCACCTCCTAAGATGAACTTTAAAATTGACTTTCAAGGGCTTCACTTGCTCAAAAAAAGTCCAAATTTCACCATTCGATAGATTAGGGGCTAATCTTCAAAAGGGTATTCTTAGTTTTTTAACATTTTGATTTTCAAAATTTCACAGTTTTTTGAATTTTGGGTTTCAGGATTTTGGGTTTTGGGATTTTCCAAATTTCAGGTTTCAAGTTTTCAGACATTCGAAGGTCTTGCATTTTCAGTTTTTCAGGACTGTCATTCCAAATCAAATTTCAAACTCACGAATCTCAACTACGCAGGTCCTTCAAAAAAAAAAAAAATTGTCGAGTTTGGTGTGTAACTTGGCAAAATCCAGCCTTTCAAGGCTCATTTCCTAACACATCTGCCGACTCTAAAGGGGTAGAATTCAGTGGTGTAGCAGCATAGGTTTCCCAAGTACATGAGAAGAGATCAAACTAGGTTTAAGACTCAAAAAGAGGGATTATTTTTCTACTTGCAACTATCACCAAGTAGAGGAAGGAGAGGAAGAAGACCACAAAGATCACCATCTCCACCTAACCGGACTTTTTCTACACCTCCACCTAGTAGACCTTTTCTCCAATCAACCAAGGTTCTTAGGCCAATCGTAATGGCACATCAACGATAACCACCACTGAATCCCTTTGTCAATTTCATGGGCAGTAGTCCACTTGCCCTAAATTCTCAAAATCAAGTTCTGGTTACAGCACTAAAGAATATTCCCCACTTCATAGGATAAAATGATACTACTCCTATTGACCACATCCAAGACATCGCCAATGTCTATACAATTCATGAAATCATTGAAATGGATATTGCGGTCAAGTTATTAGCTTCATCTTTCAAAGGTAAAGCTTTGCAATGGTTTAGGAGTCTAACAGTAGGGTCTATCCAAAATTGGAACCAGTTATGTTCTTCTCTTTGCAATCAGTTCAGAGAGAGGGCAGACAATCTATCTTCATTGGAACAATTGACAACAATCAAAAGGGCTCTTAATGAGCAAATGACATATTTCAATTTTCATTTCCAACAGACATGGGATAGGATTTCGATAGTTGTTAGACCAACTACCCAAGGAGAATTCCTCTATTTCTTAAAGGTTATAACTTCAGACATAGCCGTGATGATCCAATCAATGGGAGGAACAACGCTGACAATAGCCTATAACATCATTATTAGGGCTTCAAACTGCTTGATTCAAGCTGGTATGCTAGCACCAAATCCACCAATGCCACTCTATCCGAACATGGGAACCCCTACAACTAGCCAAACACCATAATTGAATCCCATTCCACCCCCTAGAAATCAAAGCAACAATGAGGCATCGAATTCTTCAAGCACTTCAAAATAATTGCAGGAGGTTATGAAGCAGCTACAGAACCTAGGAAACGAGCTAGTAACTATCAAGAGACAACAAGCTCAGAGTTCTAGGCCGTATCAGCCTCAAACTCAGTATCAAGCTCGGCCCAAGTATCACAAAAATAGACCACCAAATAATGTCATGAATCAAAATTTGAACAAAGGGCAACCTCAAGCTGTCAGGCCATTCCGACCGTATGATCCAAACGCAGCTTCAACATCAAAAGCCTTCGTGCACTAAACCAGACCTTGATGGTACAAACCATTGGTGTGTCCCAAGAACCAAGTCAAGAGGGAAATCAATAGCAATAAAACCATCAAGAGACACCTCTAACAGAAACCACATTGGTTAATTGGAAAACAGAAGACTTCTGTGGAGTTAACCAACCAACTTTTCAGGGTGTGGCTGCCACAACATGGTCAAAGAGGAGGAACATAGAAGAAGGGAAACCATCTAATCCAGTTGTCTCTCAACCCAATCATACACAACAAGGAGTTGGTAGATCGAGTGCAGCCCTGAAAATGTAAAATCAGCCTAAGGCACCCGTTCCAACAACACATGTTCCTATTCAAATGCCAGAAAAGGTTTTTCCAAGTAAGGAGCAGCAAAAAGAGAATTCATCCCTTTTAAACATCGTTGATCAGATGAAGAAAATACATGTAAAAATTTCCATGTGGGAGTCACTGGCAATTATAGGACAACGAGATTTGTTACAAGCTGCAATGGCTAATTCATCTGTCTCGAATGGATCAAACCAAGGATAGGAGAAGGTTCTCATTTACGCAGTGCAATAGGGTGGGGATCAACTAAGTATAAATTTTAAGCCTCCCCCATTCTATGAGTCATTGATTGTTGGGAACCACTTGGTACATAAATGCATGATCGATTCAGGGGCAAGTAGCTTAGTGATGCCAAATCAAATAGCAGATCAATTGGGTCTAAAGTATGAGCCAGTTTTGAAAGGATTGGTGCAACTGGACAAGACAGCAGTGAGAATAGTGGGGATCATCAAGGGGTTAAGTTTAACATTGTATGCTTGCCCAAATGTCATTGTCTTACAGGATGTTTCTGTAATTAACCTTTCACCACTCTTTGCGCTATGTCTATCAAGAGACTTCACTGCAAAAATTGGTGGGTACCTATCTACAGATTGGTCACACATAATTTTTAGGACGAGGTATGGAGACAAGGCAACCATCATATCAGAATCAATTGCAAACTTTCACATTGAGCCTCATGTGCCAAGTCCCATCAATGCAAATTACTCGGCCTTTGATCAAGAAGAGTGTTCAAATGATCTAGAAATAGGTACCAAGGTTTTAGGTATTCCATATTTGACTCTGGATGAATGGGCAAACAAAAGGCATGCATTTGACCCATACAAGGAAATTGAATAATCTAAATTGGGTGTGTATTGTGTACACAAAGAAAATTCACCCATTCCTAACATCACCAAGCCATAAAATAAGGATGACAACAAATTTTGGCAACTATTTTTCAATGGTTCAAGAAGCAGACAAGGTGTTGGAGGTGGTGCAATGTTGGTTTCACCACAAAACATTTAGTATTATTGAAATTTCAAATTTCAGTGTGTGGACTTCAAAAACTTGAATAAGGCATCTATGAAGGATAACTACCCTCTTCTGAATATGGATAATATGTTACAGATGGTAACTGGTTCAGATTTGTTATCTACCTTGGATGGTTTTTCTAGATATAACTAGGTAGTTGTGAAGGAAGTAGAGAAAATCAAGACTACCTTTACCACTCTATGGGGAACCTATTTATATGTCAAAATGCCTTTTGTTCTGATGAATGATGGAGCCACATTTCAAAGAGCAAAGGATGTAGCTTTCTGTGGTTATATTAATGATTTCATTACTGTATATCAAGATGATGTGACTAGTTTCTCTAGAAAAATAAATGACCACCTGCAACACTTAGAAAAAATGTGGATAAGATGCAAGGAGTATGGCATTTCACTGAATCCTATGATGTTTCATTTTGGAGTTCAAAAAGCAAAGTTGTTTGGGCACATTGTGTCAAAAGAAGGGGTCATGATTGATGTTGAAAGGGTAGAATCCATTAGGAAAGTCCCTATTCCAAGAACCAAGAAGGGAATTCAATCCTTTTTTAGGCATATTAACTTTATTAGAAGATTTATATCTAACTTTGCTGAGTTGACTATCCCAATTACTAGCATGCTGAAGAAAGATCAAAGTATCAAATGGGAAGAAGTTGTTATTCAAGCTTTTGTTGGGATCAAAGAGGCATTAAAGAATTCCCATGTTTTAGCAGCTCCATATTATAAGAAGGATTTCCAAATGTTTTCTTTTGCTTCAGAAAATACTATTACATCTGTGTTATTGTAGAAGGATGATGAAGGAGCTGAAAGACCAATTGCCTTTTTCAGTAAGGCATTACAAGGAGCTGAGCTAAAATATATCATCATGGAGAAGCAGGCATTTTCTTTGGTAAAAGAAACAAAGGTCTTCAGGAAATACATTTTGAGTTCAAAATTCATAGCTTATGTTCCCATACCATGGTAAAGGATGTCCTATCAGAAATGGAGGTTTCAAGCAAAAGATGTTGGGTGGGTAAACAAGTTGCAAGAGTATGATATGGATATCCAAACAACAAAATTGGTCAGAGGTTTGGACCTAGAAAATCTTGTGGTAGAGAGAAACCTTGCAAACAGTTGAGGTAAATGAAGTTGAAGAAGAAAGGTTGAGTATCCTTCAAAAGTTGACAAATTCCTATTGGTACAAGGATATTGTTTTTTATCTCAAACATCTACAGTGCCATGAACATTTAAGTAAGAATAAAAAAAGATCTCTTAAGTTAGCTTCCCAGAAATATGTCATTACTGATTTTGGGTTAGCTTGGAAGAACCCTAAGGGAGTTCTCTTAAGATGTATCACTGAATATGAAGCCCTTAAAATAATTGTTGATCTCCATGGAGGAGTTTGTGGGGGGAATTTTTTTGGAAGAGTCACATCTCATAAGATCTTGAGGACTGGTTATTGGTGGCCAACTCTTTTCAAAGATACAATTTTGTTGGTAAGAAAATGTGAAAGTTTCCAACTCTTTTCTGAAAGATTGAAAGCTTCAGGCTCCCTTCCTTTGCAGCATGTATCAATTGAAGCCCCATTTAAGCAATGGGGAGTGAAATTAATTGCTGAGATTTCAGATTCCTCAAGTGTTGGCCATAAATGGATTCTAGTAGCCACTGATTACTTCATCAAGTGGGTGGAGGCAATCCCCACCAAGAAAGCAACTCACCAAATTGTCATGGATTTCATTCTGAATCATATCATCTGCAGGCTTGGAGTGCCTGCTAAAACTTTTGTTGATAATGCTATGAGCTTCCGAGCTAAACCTTTGGTGGTCATGTGTCATGAATATGGGATCAATTTAACATATGATTCCAATTATAATCCCCAAGGCAATGGAAAAGCAGATTATAGCAATAAAAATATGTTGAAGATAATCAGAAGAACCTTGGAGTTAAACAAAATGAAGTGGGTGTGAGCAGTTGAAGTTTTTTGTTTGGGCTGATAGAATTACTGTCAAAAGAGATACTAGAAAAATACCATTTGATTTGGTGTATGAAACTCAAGCTCTACTTCCCTTGCATATGTAATTGTCTTCATATCAATTTATTCAACAATTGGAGGATCAAGACGTTAGTCCCTATGATGCTCGTATCAATCAGATTGTTGAGTTAGATGAAGAGAGAAGAGCATCCCATCAGAGACATATGAAGTTCAGAGAAAAGTTGAAGAAATTGTTTGATAATAAGGTGACTCCAAGAGCTTTCAGTGTGGGAGATCTTGTGCTATTGTGGGGATAGTAGGCACGAGGATAAGGGCAAGCATGGAAAGTTTGATGCATTGTGGATGGACCCTTATTCTATTAACATTCGAATTGGTGAGAATACCTTCTTTCTAAAAGACCTAGATGGGGAATTTCTTGAATTTCCTATTAATGGCAGTCATTTGAAACATTTCCTTGATTGATTTCTCAAAATCGAGGTATGCATCAATTGTACAGTTTATAGTTTTTTGTTTCTGCTCTGTTTTGCGTTTTGGTTTTCCCTGGTCCTTGGAGGCCAATTTTTTTTGGTTTCTAAGTTTGTTCTTGGAGGGTTGTCTCTTGACTCTATTTCCCAATGGTTTCTTAGGCACTGGGTTTGCTATTTTGTTCTTGTGGCACTCGTTGGGAGTGCCCATCCCCGATTTGGAGCTGATGTTGGTGCTCATTTTAATCTCACACCATTTGCCCTAAAAATTCATCAATTTGCATGCTCTGAAGTCTTTTCTATCTCCTAAATGGGTGCATGAATACTTTCCCCTTCATTTGTATGCCTTTGAAAATCCTTCTCCATGGTTGTGGATTGCGTTCAAGCCTGGTATTACTTGCAAATTTATTTGTCCTTGAAGAAAAATTAAATTCTGGGTGCAAATGGTGGTTCCCCTACATTTTAATGTTTGACGGCCGTGTTTTACCCATCAAATTATATCTCTAACATCTGCAGGTACGTGGTCTCTTTTGATTGGATGAGGCATGGCGGGTCTATTTTATAAACTTGTCACTTTGGCAAAAATATCAAATTGGCGCCCGCGGCTCCGATGGATCCTGATTGGTCTGTCAAATTTATGAAGTGGTGGAGGAAAATTTCTCTTTTTTTCCCCAAAGGTGTATATGTGTTTCTCTAATTGGTTACGGCACGACAGGTCTATTTTATGTTTTGAGGCATTATGGTGAAAAAAGTAAAAATGTTAAAGAAATGCCTAAGGCCCGCAGGAGGACACGTGGCAGCTTCTAAATCAAATACAGAGATGCGGATTGTCGGGTCACTTTGAAGTTTTTTGGCATTATTTTGTAAAAAGAGCAAAGTTACAAAGTGAACCGCGACTCCGCAACGTATCAGAGAAGGACACGTGGTGGTTTGAAAATTCAGAGCAGGGAGGCGGGTCGCAGGAGGTTTTTGTGACTTTTAGCTTTATTATGAAAAAGGGATAAAGCATAAAAGTGAAGCGCGGCTCCACCAGGGAACAAATAAAGCACGCATTGAACAGTCAATGGCGGAGAAGCAGGTCGTCAGAGCACTTTGAAGTTTTTTGGCTTTATTTTGTAAAAAGAGTAAAGTTACAAAGTGAACCACGACTCCGCAGTGAATCAGAGGAGGACACGTGGCCACTTTTGACTCAAAGGCGGGATGCAAACCATCTGAGGAAATTTTGAATTTTTGAATTTTTGGTAAAAAGAAGTAAAAGTATAAAAATGAAGCGCGGGCCCCGTTGGGACCCACATCAAATAGCTAAAAGCAGGAGTGCATAGCGCCAGTGGAAATTTGGAAATTTCACCTTTTTTGTAAAAACAGGTAAATTTATAGAATTGAGCTGCAACTCCGTCAATGCTTAGGATTAAGCCACATGTAGGGCCTATATTCAAAGGCAGAGGGGCGGGGTAAAATGTCAAAATTACGCATTTTTTTCCAAAATTTATAAAATGAAAAAGGCAACCTCAAGCCCACTTCGAATCAGATCTCTCCATGTGGATGGCTCTAATTTAAAGTTGAGAAAGGGAAGAATCAACGGTTGTTGTGCAATGTAATCTAGTTTTGCTGCCATTTATGCTCCAAGCTTTCAAGATATGCAAATACACATCGATTTTCTTTTTTTCTCTGATGAATTTCTATATCGATGCATATGAGAGAAGTACAGTTGTAATTTGATACTTTTGGGCCTTAATTTGTGAAGCTAAGGGATTTAGCACCTTGATATTTTGATTGGAAAATATAGTTCGGGCACCTGTAGATATAATGCCAGATCCAGAGGAGTGAATTTGCACTCGAATCCTAATCCCATGCAACTGAGTAAGATATTTTAGGGCTCATCATCAAGGATCTAGGAGGTGATGCAAGTATGGATATGATTTTTATGCCCCAGTGAAAAACAACAAATGGTGAGATCCAAAAAGATTTAGTCTTATTTTGATCACCTGGCAATATCCTAGACATGCTGACACATCACTCAAACGTCATATTTTGAGAACTCATGACCCGAATATGCGCAAAGGTACTAGGTACCTCGCATATTGCTACTATTTTGGGGGGGAAGATGCTAGAATGCAAGTTCATAATTATCCACAAGGCATGAGTGCATAGTCATTCAACCATGGTCAGGGGTTCATGAGCTCTGAAAAATTTTGAGAAATCACATCATAATAAGTCATCATATGAGATCACATAGAGATTAATACCTTATGACTCACCATACAATAATGTCAAGTTGGTTGTGAGTGTATAGCCATAAACAAGCTCTGAGATTGTCCATCCATAACGTTCCATTACTGATTAAGTCATCATAAAAAAGTTCGTAGTTGAATACATCCTAAGTTGACCATGGGCAAAATTATGCACTGCTTTATTTCATACCATGTCAGCATAACTAGTGTTTCTCTGTCTCTCAAAATGCAGTCCAATGTCGATACATACATACATTGACATACATACATACATACATATCATACATTTGATACATACAGTGGCATACACACATTTCATTACGACACACATCACTTCATCACATATATGATATATATATATATATATATATAGGGGGTGGGGAATTTCCCTTCACCATCCATTTGCACACTCAAAGATAGGATGCATGCCTCAAAGGGTATCTTATGAGCTTGCTACACCATAGATTGATACTTTTTAATCGAGTCTTTCAAGCATGCAAGCCTTCATCCTAAATAATATGACCATCTATGTAATAATACGTGCGGATCTGGGCCCTCTTATTGATTAGCTCATATTTTGGTTAATGCTTGAACTTATTAGTTGTTCCCAAAATATCTGTTGTTACATGTCCTCCAAGTATTCGTGCCTCATTCTCAAAGTTGCTAGCTTAGTCAAATCCATCTTGCCTATTTTCAGCACCATAAATTATGCAAAAATGGCTGAATCCGTCTTCAACATTATCCCTGTCTTCCCTGTGATGTCCACAAATGGCGCAAATTCTGTCACAACCCCTCGTGCCTAATTACGCACCCCTAGGTTTCAATGCCACTATCATCTGTGCTCTTAAGCACTTGTTTAGGAAATATTTCATTAGCCCAATCATTACCCCACACTAACAACTCGTGAGATTTCACCTTGTGGTGCATATGATCAGTATAATTTCAAGGTTATACCTCCAAATAATAAAGAATGCAAAGAATGAATTATGAAAGAATGTTAATCACTGAACAGAGGTGATCAAATGGGTCATCTGCAGTTCTTCTTCTATAAGGGCATAATCAAAAACTCCAGGATATATCAAATCCTTTTGATGTCTGCTATCTAACTCTTCTCCAAAATCTGAGTGACAAAGTCCCAGTTGAATCGCCTCTTATGGGAACATCTTTGAGCACGATATTCATTGTAATCTAAAGTCATGTCTCTGGGTTCCCTTATGCTTCAAGACCCTATGATGTTACATTTGCTTGGACCAAAGAATCAATGCCATGCATAACATCCATTCTTCTTGCCATCAACTTCCCCAATTCCTTAATGTCTATCACGATGAGGATCCTGTGCTTCTTTGAGCATGGCATGCTTTTATGCTAACATCACCAGCCTCTCCCTCACCACCCCATAAGAAGGCTCATTCAGAGATTTACTACAAGGATTGAATTCTATTCTTGTCCGCAAATTTGTACCTTATTTTAATAATCTTGTCTTAAGATCCAATCACACATTGATGTCAATGCCAAGAGCATGCCATTTGCAACTGGATCCCTCAATGGTAAAGTAAGGATGAGGCTATCATAATCAAGCCATATCTTCCGTGTCCATTTGCTTCTTTACTCTAGACTTTTCCTACCGTAGCTTCATGCTTTCTGCCTTTTATGGTGGGGACTACGATCTTCCGTACAATTGGGCCAGTGCACACTCATTCCTTCATACAATAGTAAGGATCTGCACATCCAATTGCCTTCGTCAGCCAGAGTATTCAGAGGACTATGAGGTGAAATCGTACCACTTGACATGCATTTCTCATATGTAGTGGCCATGACCTTCAAGAATTTCATCCCCAATCTCCTTGGCCATCTCAAGGAACAATTTCTGCTTTATTCTCTACCTTCTCTTTCACTTCCTTTAGGCTCAAGGATTTCCTCTTCCTTATCCTTATTTTCCTCAATGAGAAATTTCTTAAGGTAGCCACCTGGATCAATCATTTCAGTGCGCGACCTATGTAGCTATCTTTGAAATCAAGATGCATTAAGCTTGGTCTGTGGAAAAGGATTCATCCGTAGAACTCCATTAGCTTCGATGGTCACATGTCTAGAATTTAGAGCCTTCTTTTAAGGAAGCTATTTTGGTAATGCACATGACCATCTAGCAGCACATCAAATGATGATGTGCTCACTCCATTGTTGGATTCTGCATAATCTATGATGCACTTGCTTCAAACAGGTGTGCATGTTCACCATCTCCAGAATCCATTAGGTCCCATCCATATAGGACTGCTACTTCATAATAGTACTCTAGCAACCTGACATGCCATGATGTTCTATTGATGGTGTTGCTGATGTATCCAAGATTCTGTGTCTATACCATGGTCTTCATATCTTTGCTGCAATAGTGATAGCTCACCTTTACGTTATTGTGTTCCAAGTGTTTCATCGATGGATTAGTCTTCTCCAATTTTTCTCCCGCTTAGGGGTAACAGCTCAGTCAATATAATGCAAGGCAGGTTGTTATTGGCCCATCTCTGTATCAATGACCAATGGCGTAAGCTCTCGTTTGAGGAGGATCACAGCTCATGAGAAAGCTTGTACTGGGGACTTCCGTCTCAAGATTTAGTTTCTCATCAATGACCCCTTGCATCTCTTGGCAACTTCAAGAGAAAATAGGTGTAGACACCTCATTATGCGCACCCCAATGTCTGATGACTTCTCCTCATCACTGAAAGTCCTTCACCGGGATGTACTTGTTCCTCTCAGATTTCCAACTTCCTCGATTATTCTTCATGACACGATGTTGAAATTATTACAAGATGGGAAAGTCCCAGTTCCCAAAGTCTTCAATTCTTACACCCTATACTTTCAAGATTTCGGGGTTTCAGCCATTTTGGGAATCGTAGCACAGTACTGGAGTGCTTCATGTTCTTAAATCTTCGCACTCCGAAAGTCTACAAATGTTGTACTATATCAGGATTTCCCCGTTTCGGTAGATATAGACAAGCATGAAGAAAAGGGAGTAGAAAATATCCAAAGAAGCTCAAAAGTCCTTGACATGCGCCCAATTTTGCACTTTCAGAAGTGGTGCACGACAATGAGTGTTTCAGACAGAGGAAATTCAGAGTGCGCCCAAGGCGCACAGAAGTGGCGCACGACAATGAAAATGTCGAAAACAGAGGAAATGGTGCACCCAAGGCGCACAGAAGTGGCACATGACAATTTGAGGTGTCGAACTAGGCAGTTTCGAAAGTCCTTGCACCCCAAGGCACACAGAAGTGGCACATGACTAATGAGTGTCGACAACTCTAAATGGTGCGCCCAAGGCGCATAGAAGTCTGCACACTTTCAATGAGTGTCGACAGAGGAAATGGTGTGCCCAAGGCACTTCAGAAGTGACGCACGACACGGAGTGTTTCGACAAGGTAAAGGATGCACCCTTGGCGCACCAGAAGATGGCCATATCGACACACACATGGATGCACCTATGGCACACCTGTGCAGGAGAGCGCAACATTTTGAGCGCTGACAAGAAGTCTCAGACTCCTGTACACAGATATTCAAATGGCCATAACGTAATTTGACTGGTGAGACTCGGATCTTCAAAATGCAAGGTTACAGTTCACATTTTGGAAAGCTTACGAAGGTTTTCTCTATCCAACTACGACTGGATATGCAGGTAATTGGGCTTAGAACAAATTCTTAAAAATGCAAAGCATGGTACAGTTTGCCACTTTTGGGTTAGCTGGGGGTGGCTCACCTACCATCATAATGCAGATGAGTTGAAGTGCATTCTGGAGGTGGTTGAAGTGGCAGATTTCAGAATTCCTCTCATCTTTTCTCTCTCTTTCTTCCTATAAATTGTAAGGAGGGGCTTCTTTCTAGGAGGTTGGACATTATTGGCTTTGCACCCTCCCATCTCTTCTCTTCTGGCAGGTGAATCTGTGGAGTTCAGAACATCCTATCTAAAACTGTAATGCAACCTTGCCTCTTGGCCATTTTGCAGTGTGCTGTATCAATCTTTTGGATCAATTAATGCATGTCTATGGATGATTCTCAACCCTCTGCTATATTCATTTGCATCCCCTTGATCTTTTCACTGCATGAATCTGGCTATCTGTGTTTGATAGTTGCATTGCATTTTAATGGTCTGTGTTTATTGGCAAGATTAGGTGTTCTTCATTCCTTTGGTGCATCACCTTTGTTAGCTTAGGTTTATTTTTATGCATTTTTCTCTAACCCTGTCTCCTTGGTAAATTAGATTTAGGTTTTTTGAAGTAAATCCTCTACATTTTGATTGTGTGCATCTGAACAGAGGAATAGGAGCCATGGCCTTCATCCGGAGAGCTTTTCCATTTTCGCAAGGTCCCACACCTTGGGAAAAGTCTCCATGTTATGCAATCATACTGAGAGTCTCAACCCATTCGCGTTGCAGAAAAAATCCCAGGGGTGCTATGATTTTACATCAACAATTTTGGCACGCCCGGTGGGACCAAGAGGTCATTCTACGATAGTTTCGAAGGAACTTTCAAGAAATTCAGACTTAAAAAATTACAGGTTTTACAGTTTCAGTTTTTTCCACCTTCCTAGGCTGAACTTTAAAATCGATTTTTAAGGACTTAACTCGCTCGAAACAAGTCAAAATTTCACCAGTTGATAGATTGGGGGATAATCTTCAAAAGGGTATTCTTAGATTTTTGAGATTTTTGACTTTCAAAATTTCACAGTTTTTTGAATTTCGGGTTTCAAGATTTTGGGTTTTGGGATTTTCCAGATTTCAGGTTTCAAGTTTTCAGACATTCGAAGGTCTAGCATTTTTGGGTTTTCAGGACTGTCATTCCAGAATCAAGTTCCAAACTCTAAAATATCAAAAATACAGGTCTTTCAATTTTCCTTTTTTAAATATTTTGTCGAGGTTTGGTGTGTAACTTGGCAGGATCTAGCATTTTGAGGCTCACTTTCCTAACACATCTGGCGACTCCGAAGGGGTAGAATTCAGCGGTGTAGCAGCAAAAGTTGCCCAGGCATATGAGAAGAATTCGAACCAGGTCTAATACTCGAGAAGAGGGGATTATTTTTCCAATTGCAACTATCACCAGGAAGAGGAAGGAGAGGAAGAAGACCACAAAGATCACCATCTCCACCTAACCAGGACTTTGTCTACACCTCCACCTGGTAGGCCTTTTCTCGCAATCGACTAGGGTTCTTAGGCCAATCATAATGGCACATCTACAACAACCACCACCGAATCCCTTTGTCAATTTCTTCATCCTTCCCGGGAAGTAGTGCACTTGCCCTAAATGCTCAGAATCAAATTCCAGTTGCAGCACTAAAGAATATACCCTATTTTACAGGAGAAAATCATACTACTCCTATTGATCACATCCAGGATATTGCTAATTTCATGTGCAATTCACATGAAATAAATTGAAATGGATGTTTTAGTCAAGTTGTTGGCTTCATCTTTCAAAGGCAAGGCCTTACAATGGTTTAGGAGCCTTACAGCAGGCTCTATCCACGAATTGGAACCAACTTATGTTCTGCTCTTTACAGCCAATTTGGGGAGAGGGTGGACAATTTATCTTTATTGGAACAACTGACAACAATCAAAAGGGCTCCTAACGAACAAATGGCAGATTTCAACTTTCATATTCCAACGGACATGGGACAAGATCCCAATAGCTGTTAGACCAACTGCTGAAGGAGCATTCCTTTATTTCTTAAAGGCTATAAATTCAGACATAGCCATGATGATCCAATCAATGGGAGGGACAACGCTAGCCAGGGTCCTATGACATCAGCGATCAGAGCTTCAGAACTATTTGATCCAAGCCGGCAAGCTTGCACCAAGGCCACCAATGCCTCTCTATCCAGACATGGGAAATCCTACAACCAGTCAAGCACCAGAGTTGAATCCCATTCCAACTCCTAGAAATCAAAGCAATAATGAGGCGTCGACTTCTTCAAATACTTCAAAGGAATTGCAGGAGGTCATGAAACAATTACAGAACCTTGGAAATGAGCTTGTGACTATCAAAAGAAAACAATCTCAAAGTGCTAGACCGTATCAGCCTCAAGCATCAGTACCAAGCTAGGCCCCCAGTACCAACAAAATAGACCACCACCTCAGGTCTTGCAAATCAAAACCAGAACCAAGGGCATAGCCTCAAGCTGCCAGGCCATTTCGACCATATGATCCAAATGCAACGACGTCCTCAAGAGCCTTGGTTCCAACACAAAATAACATGGCACAGGAGTACGACTGGTGTTACCCTTGCAATCTACCTCACAATCAGTCAGCTTGTTTCAATGGTGCACTGAATCAGGCCTTGATGGTGCAAACCATTGGTGTTACTCAAGAACCAAGTCTAGAGAGGAGAATCAACAACAACAAATCGCAACAAGAGAGGACCTCCAACAGAAACCACATTGGCAAATTGGCAAACAGAAGACTTCTGTGGAGTTAACCAACCAACCTTTTCAAGGCGTGGCTGCCAACACACGGTCAAAGAAGAGAAATATAGGAGAAGGGAAAATCATGTAATCCAGTTGTTTCTCAACCCACTCTTACACAACAAGGGGTCAGTAGACCAAACGCAGCTCCTGAATGTGTAAAATCAACCCAAGGTACCTGTTGTAGCAACACACGTGCACTATGCTCAAACGCTACAGAAAAGGTTTGCACCAAGTAAGGGACATGGCAAAAGGACAATTCATCCCCTTTCAACATCATTGATCAAATGAAGAAGAACGACACGTGAATATATCAATGTGGGAATCTTTATCCATCCCAGGACAAAGAGATCTGTCTACAAGCTGCCATGAAGCTAATTTGTTTGTCTCGAACTGGATCGAACCAGCAGGCCCATATGCAAGAGAAGGTCCTCACGAATGCTGCTCAGCCTGATAGGGAATCATGGAGGACAACTAAGTATAAAGTTTTGAAACCTCCCTCCATTCTATATTTCATTAATCATCGTTGGGATACCACTTAGTACACAATTGCATGATTGATTCTGGGGCAAGTAGCTTCAGTGATGCCGAAGCAAATAGCGGATCAATCTGGGTTTGAAAGTATGAGCCAATGCTGAAAGGAGTAGTACAACTAGACTGAGATACGGCAGTGAGGAACTGTTAGGAGTCATCAAGGGGTTAAGCCTAATGTCTACATTCCTGTCCTAATGTTACAGTGTCTTGCATAGATTGTGTCTGTGATTGACCTTCCGCCACTCTTTGTGTTGTGTCTATCAAGAGACTTCACTGCAAAAATTGGTGGATATTTATCTGCATGGATTGGTCACACATGATTTTTAGGACAAGGTAGTGGAGCCAAAGCAACAATCAGGTTAGAACCAATTGCCCACTTTCCATATTGAGCCTCATGTACCAAATCCTATCAATGCAAATTGCTCGGTTTTTGATCAGGAGGAGTGGTTCAAGTGATCTAGAAACAGGTACTAAGGTCGAGGGAATTCCATGATTTAACTTTCGATGAATGGGCAAACAAGAGTCATGAATTTGACCCATACAAGGAAATTGAAGAATCTGAATTGGGCGTGTATTGTATACATGAAGAAAATTCACCAATTCCCGACATCATTCAAGCCATGAACAATAAGGATGAAAAAAAAGTTTGGAAATTATTTTTCGATGGTTCGAGAAGAAGACAAGGTGCTGGAGGTGGTGCAATGTTGGTTTCACCACAGAACATTTAGTATTATTCAGTTTTCATATTTCAGTGTGTGGACTTCAAAAACTTGAATAAGGCATCTATGAAGGATAACTACCCTCTTCTGAATATGGATAATATGTTACAGATGGTAACTGGTTCGGAGTTGTTGTCTACCTTGGATGGTTTTTCTAGATATAACTAGGTATTTGTGAAGGAATTAGAGAAAATCAAGACTACCTTTACCACTCTGTGGGGAGCCTATGTATATGTCAAAATGCCTTTTGGTCTGATGAATGATAGAGCCACATTTCAAAGAGCAATGGATGTAGCTTTCTGTGGTTATATTAATGATTTCATTATTGTATATCAAGATGATGTCACTATTTTCTCCAGAAAAATAAATGACCACCTGAAACACTTAGAAAAATGAGGATAAGATGCAAGGAGTATGGCATTTCACTGAATCCTATGAAGTGTCATTTTGGAGTTCAGAAAGTAAAGTTGTTCGGGCACATTGTGTCAAAAGAAGGGGTCATGATTGATCCTGAAAGGGTAGAATCCATTAGCAAAGTCCCTATTCCAAGAACCAAGAAGGGAATTCAATCCTTTTTGGGTCATATTAACTTTATTAGAAGATTTATATCTAACTTTGCTGAGTTGACTATCCCAATTAATAGCATGCTGAAGAAAGATCAAAGTATCAAATGGGAAGAAGTTGTTATTCAAGCTTTTGTTGGGATCAAAGAGGCATTAAAGAATTCCCATGTTTTAGCAGCTCCATATTATAAGAAGGATTTCCAAATTTTTTCTTTTGCTTCAGAAAATACTATTACATCTGTGTTATTGTAGAAGGATGATGAAGGAGCTGAAAGACCAATTGCCTTTTTCAGTAAGGCATTACAAGGAGCTGAGCTAAAATATATCATCATGGAGAAGCAGGCATTTGCTTTGGTAAAAGAAACAAAGGTCTTCAGGAAATACATTTTGAGTTCAAAATTCATAGCTTATGTTCCCCATACCATGGTGAAGGATGTCCTATCAAAAATGGAGGTTTCAAGCAAAAGATGTCTGTGGGTAAACAAGTTGCAAGAGTATGATATGGATATCCAAATGAAAAAATTGGTCAGAGGTTTGGCCCTAGAAAAGCTTCTGGCAGAGAGCAGCCTGCAAATAGTTGACGTAAATAAAGTTAAAGAAGAAAGGCTGAGTATCCTTGAAAAGTTGACAAATTCTGATTGGTACAAGGATATTGTTTTTTATCTCAAACTTCTACAGTGCCATGAACATTTAAGTAAGAATAAAAAAAGAGCTCTTAATTTAGCTTCCCAGAAATATGTCATTACTGATTTTGGGTTAGCTTGGAAGAACCCTAAGGGAGTTCTCTTAAGATGTATCACTGAATATGAAGCCCCTAAAATAATTGTTGATCTCCATGGAGAAGTTTGTGGGGGGAATTTGTTTGGAAGAGTCGCAGCTCATAAGATCTTGAGGGCTGGTTATTGGTGGCCAACTCTTTTCAAAGATACAATTCTGTTGGTAAGAAAATGTGAAAGTTTCCAACGCTTTTCTAGAAGATTGAAAGCTTCAAGCTCCCTTCCTTTGCAGCATGTATCAATTGAAGCCCCAATTAAGCAATGGGGAATGAACTTCACTGGTGAGATTTCAGATTCCTCAAGTGTTGGCCATAAGTGGATTCTAGTAGCCACTAATTACTTCACCAAGTGGGTGGAGGAAATCCCCACCAAGAAAGCAACTCACCAAATTGTCATAGATTCCATTCTGAATCATATCATCTGCAAGTTTGGAGTGCCTGCTAAAACTTTTGTTGATAATGCTATGAGCTTCTGAGCTAAACCTTTGGTGGTCATGTGTCATGAATATGGGATCAATTTAACATATGCTTCCAATTATAATCCCCAAGGCAATGGACAAGCAGATTCCAGCAATAAAAATATGTTGAAGATAATCAAAAGAACCTTGGAGTTAAACAAAATGAAGTGGGGTGAGCTATTGAAGTTTGTTGTTTGGGATAATAGAATTACTGTCAAAAGAGATACTGGAAAAATACCATTTGAGTTGGTGTATGAAACTCAAGCTCTACTTCGCTTGCATATGCAATTGTCTTTATATCAATTTATTCAACAATTGGAGGATCAAGAAGTTAGTCCCTATGATGCTCGTATCAATCAGTTTGTTGAGTTAGATGTAGAGAGAAGAGCATCCCATCAGAGACATGTGAAGTTCAGAGAAAAGTTGAAGAAATTGTTTGATAAGAAGGTGACTCCAAGAGCTTTCAATGTGGGAGATCTTGTGTTATTGTGGGATAGCAGGCACAAGGATAAGAGCAAGCACGGAAATTTTGATGCATTGTGGATGGACCCTTATTCTATTGACATTCGAATTGGTGAGAATACCTTCTTTCTAAAAGACCTAGATGGGGAATTTCTTGAATTGCCTTTTAATGGCAGGAATTTGAAACATTTCCTTGATTGATTTCTCAGAATCGAGGTATGCATCAATTGTACAATGTATAGTTTTTTGTTTCTACTCTATTTTGCGTTTCGGTTTTCCCTTGTCCTTGGAGGCCATTTTTTGTTGGTTTCTCAGTTTGTTCTTGGAGGGTTGGCTCTTGAATCTATTGCCCAATGGTTTCTTTGGCACTTATTCTATTCTTTTGTTCTTGTGGCACTTGCTGGGAGTGCCCATCCCCAATTCGGAGCCAATGTTGGTGCTCATTTTGATCTCGCACCATTTGCCCTAAAAATTATTTAATTTGCGTGCTCTGAAGTCTTTTCTATCTCCTAAATGGGTGTATGAATAATTTCCCCTTCATTTGTATGCCTTTGAAAATCCTTCTCCATGGTCATGGATTGCGTTCAAGCCTGGTATTACTTGCAAATTTATTTGTCCTTGAAGAAAAATTCAATTATGGGCACAAATGGTGGTTCCCCTACATTTTACTGTTTGATGGGCATGTTTTCCCCATAAAATTATATCTCTAACATCTGTAGGTACGTGGTCTCTTTTGATTTGATGAGGTGTGGTGGGTTTATTTTATAAACTTGTCACTTTTTGTCACTTTGGCAAAAATATCAAATTGGCCCTGTGGCTCCAATGGATCCTGATTGGCCTGTCAAAATTATGAAGTGGCGGAGCAAATTTCTCTTTTTTGCCCCGAAGGTGTATATGTGTTCATTTCTAATTGGTTGCGGCACAACATGTCTATTTTATGTTTTGAGGCATTATGGTGAAAAAAATAAAAATGTTAAAGAAATGCCTAAGGCCCACAGGAGGACACGTGACAGCTTCTAAATCAAAGATGGAGATGTGGATTGTCGGGTCACTTTGAAGTTTTTTGGCTTTATTTTGTAAAAAGAGTAAAGTTACAAATTGAACCATGACTCCGCAACATATCAGAGAAGGACACGTGGTGGTTTGAAAAGTCAGAGCGGGGAGGCGGGTCGCCGGAGGTTTTTATGACTTTTAGCTTTATTATGAAAAAGGGATAAAGCATAAAAGTGAAGCGCGGCCCCACCACGGAACAAATAAAGCACGCATTGAAAAGTCAACGGTGGAGAAGCAGGTCGTCAGAGCACTTTGAAGTTTTTTGGCTTTATTTTGTAAAAAGAGTAAAGTTACAAAGTGAACCACGACTCCGCAGCGAATTAGAGGAGGACACGTGGCCGCTTTTAACTCAAAGGCGAGGATGCGAACCGTCGGAGGAAATTTTGAATTTTTGAATTTTTGGTAAAAAGAAGTAAAAGTATAAAAATGAAGTGCAGCCCCGTTGGGACCCACATCAAAAGCTAAAAGCGAGTGTGCGTAGTGCCAGTGGAAATTTGGAAATTTCACCTTTTTTGTAAAAAAAGGTAAAGTTGCATAATTGAGCTGCAACTCCGTCAACGCTTAGGATTAAACCACATGTAGGGCCTATATTCAAAGGTGGAGGGGTGAGGTAAAATGTCAAAATTACGCATTTTCTCCAAAAGTTATAAAATGAAAAAGGAAACCCCAAGCCCGCTTCGAATTAGAGCTCTCCACGTGGACGGCTCTAATTTAAAGTTGAGAAAGGGAAGAATCAACTGCTACTATGCAATACAATCTAGTTTTGCCGCCATTTATGCTCCAAGCTTTTAGGATATGCAAATACACATCGATTTTCATCGTTTCTTGATGAATTTCTTGTCGTTTCTATTAGAGAAGTGCAATTGAGTTGTTGTGGGGCTTAATTTGTGAATCTAAGGGATGTAAAGGTTGATATTTTAAATCAAAATTTACTCAGGCACCTACAGAAAAATGCCAGATCCAGAGGAGTGAATTTGCAGAGGAAAATAATGAAGAGAAAGATGTTATTTGCACGAAGGATGAAAACGTGCTGCCATATGGAATGACAGGATGCCCCAGTAAAAAACAACCAATGGAAATATCCAAAAAGATTTAGATTTTTTGAACACCTAGCAATTTTCGAGTGCAAATCTGTTAAACATCATTTTTTGAAATCATGATCAAATATGTGCAACAAAGGTTCCTCAAATATTCTTCTTTTGCGGGGAAAATATTGGATGTAAATTGAGTGTTATAAAAGGCATGAGTGAGTCATGCAAATGGTCAGGGGTTAATCTTTCTGCAAAAAATTGAGAAAGCCCGTCTTCATAAGAGACCATATGAGAAACCTGTTAATCTCTTATGTGTTAGATTTGATCATGTCAAGCTGGTTGCGAGTGTACAGCCATTGACAAGCCCTGAGATTGTTCAAGAAAATTTCCCCTGCTGATGAACCTAATCAAGTTCGAGGTAATCTGTGTTGATCTTGGGCAAAATTATGTCTGCTTTATTTCAGAATGTCTGCAAATAGTTTTTCTTGTTCCTATTGCAATCTTATGTTAAAATCACTTTGAAAATCACACAAGATCTCATCCCTTTGATAGTTTAGTGGCATTTGTAATTTCATTACGAGAAGAGCCTTCATCTCGTAATGAAATAAACAATTTAAAATCACTTTACTATCATTTTTTGACAGAGATTGTTTGTAAGCCTCTGAGGGTATCTTAAGGTTGATAAACCATAGATTGATAATGTTTAATCGAGTCTTTCAACTCGAGCCTTCATGTTAAATTCTTGAAGATTGTGTGAAAACGTGCGGATCTGGGCCTCCATTGATGCACACCTTCTGGTTGAGGGAATGTTTTAGCTGTTCTGAAGTTTTCTGTTGTTAAGTTTTCCAATTGTTGTAAAGGTTCTCAAAGATCTGAAAAAATCAAATTTATCTTACCTAATCTCCCACCAAAAATTATTCAAAAACAATGAATCTGACCTGAACTACCCTTGTTTTCCATGTATGTCCACAAATGAAAAAATTATGTTACAAAAATATGCAGAAGCAATCAAGTTTCAATGTCTTCAGTAACCTTAAGCCTTGTTTAGAAAATATCTCCAGTCTTTAAAAGTGACAACTCGTGAGAGTTAAATTGTGGTGCATTGATCATATTTTCTCAAGGTTTCCTTTAAAAAATTGCGCAAAGAAAGATTTATCAGTATCTTTCACCAACAAAGGTTACAAATGGGTCCTCTCACCCTAGTTGAAAGGCATGACCTAAGTAGTAAGGATAGATCAAATCCTTTTGATGGTGCTATCTATTTATCCACAATCTGAGTGACAAAGAGCTAGCTGAATCACCTCCCTAGCTACAAAATGACATATATTGTGGTATGTATGTCTCTGAGTGTCTTGTTAAATATGTGATGTTGCTCGGCTTGGAGGGGAGAATCAATTTGGATACCAACATGGCTCACGAGGGAAAACTCCTAGGCCATATTGTGTCAAAGGATGGATTGACGTTGACCTAGAAAGAGTTGAAGCAATTCGAGCGTTGCCCTTGCCAAGTCATAAGAAGGCCCTTCAAATATTTCTAGGAAGAATCAATTCTGCCCACAAATTTGTAACAAATTTCACCGCTCTTGTCAAGCCAATAACACTGATGTTAAAGAAGAGCATGGCATTTAGGTGGACAACTGAGGGTAAAGTAAGTTTTGAGGCTATCAAAGAAGCCATATCGACAGTTCCAACTCTCGTCAATCCAGACTTCTCTAAGGACTTCATGCTATATGCCTTTGGTGGTGGGGACATGATCTCTGTAATTCTAGTGCAGCAAAACATAGAGAGATCTAAACATCCAATTGCCTTCTTCAGCCAGATTTTAGAGGACTATGAAGTGAGATCCTTCATTGAAAAGCATTTTCTTGTAGTGATCAGGAGCTTAAAGAAATTCAAGCACCTGGTTTCAAATAACAAAATTCAGCTGTTAGTTTCTCATGCGGGAGTTAAGGACTTCCTTTTAAACAAATATTTGAATGAGAAACGTGTAGGATGGATCACTCATGTCATGGAATATGACATTGAAATCAAGATCACTAAGTTGGTCTGTGGAAATGGATTATGTGAACAACTAGCCTTGAGTTGACAAGTTGAAGTAGGTGATGATAAGGAAGCTATTTTGGTACTACAAAATGGTCAATAGAAAACAAATGATGATGTGCTCACTTCTTGTTGGACTCAAAATATGATGCACTTCCTACAAATAGTCATATGCCTTCCATAAATGAGTAAAGCGAATAGGAGATACTTCATATTACAAGCCATTCCATATGTGCTTGTTGATGGTGTTTTGTTCAAGAAAGACATCAATGGTGTTCTACTGAGGTGCATTAGTACAGGTCAAGTTGAGAGGGTGTTACAAGAGTTTCACGATGGAGTAGTCGGAGGACATTTTTCTCCATGGGTAACAGCTCTCAATATAATGAAGGCAGGTTATTATTGGCCCATAGTGTTCAGTGACCAATGGCCAAGCGAACGTTGAGGAGGATCAGAGCTCAAGAGAAAGAAGAATGGATAAAGGCTTGAAGTTTTTAGACATTGCATTTTTTGGCACTTCGAAGAAAATAGGGCAAAAATGGGAAAGCAATGTCCGAAACCCGAAACCCCAAAAGTGTGAAATTTTAGATTTTCGGAACTCTCAGGCGCAAAGTTTGAAAAAACAATGGCAAAGTCTAAAATCCCAAAGTCTGAAAGTTTGAAAACATGTACTTTCAGGATTTCAGGGTTTCGGGGTTTTGGGGAATCATGCCAAAAATGGAGCGGAAAATTCTGAAATCCCGAAGTCCAAAAGTCCAAAAAATTGGACTTTTGGGATTTCAGGGTTTTGGGGTTTTTGGGAAGCGTGCAGAAAAGGGAGCAGAAAATGTCTGAAACTCTAAAATTCCAAAGTCCAAAATTTTGGAATTTCAGACTTCAGACTTTAGAGTTTCAGAGTCTTCGGAGAGCAAAATGACAAAAGAAAGAAAATGTCTGAAACTCTAAAAGTCTGAAGTTCGAAATTGCAAACTTTCGGGGTTTCAGATTTTGAAGTTTCGGAAGTCTTGAACCCCAAAACACAAAACTCACACCTCAACTTCTGAAACTCTAAAACTGGAAAGTCCGAAGTCTGAAATTTTGGACTTTCAGGTTTCGAACTTTTAGAACTCTCATGCCATTTTTCACAAAATGCACCTCGACCTTCAGATGGTCATATCTTTCAACTGGAAGCTCAGATTTGAGCAAGAGAGGAATTTTTGGAAATATCTCAGTCTCCTATATGCAACTACGACTAGATATCTTAATTTGGGTGAGACTAAGATCTTTAAAATGGAAAAATACAATTCACCTTTTTGAGGGTTTCCCAAGGTTTCTCTCCTACCAGCATAATGAAGGTATGGGCTTCCTTCTTGCCTAGCAAGGCATGGTACATGGAGATATGGGTTTTGGAGTGGCTCTCATCACTGTTACAGATGAATTGAATGCATTTTGGAGGTGGTTGAAGAGGGATTTCAGATTCTTCTCATCTCCTTCTCTCATTCTTCATATATATGGTAAGGAGGGGCATTTTCTAGGAGGTTGGAAAATTTGGCTTTGCACCCTCCCTTGTCTTCTTTTTTGCAAGTGGATTTGTGGAGCTAGAACCTCCCATTAAAATTGTATGCAATCTTTCCTCTTGGCCATTATAGTGTACTGTATCAATGTTTTGGAGAAAATGATGCATGTTTGTGGATGATTTTCAACCCTCTCTGTGTTCATTACATCTTCCTGATCTTTCACTACAACCATGGTTATTTGTGCATGGTAGTTGTATACATTTTTATGGTTTGTGTTTAATGGAAAATCAGGTGTTCAACATTCCTTTAGTGCATCACCTTTGTTAGTTTAGGTTTATTTTCATGCATCTTCTTAACCCTGTCTCCTTGGCAAGTTAGATTAGATTTCAGAAGTAGATCTTCTACAATTTAAATGTGTGCATTTGAACAGAGGAATAGGAACTGGCCTTCATCCGGAGAGCTTTCCTGATTGTAAAGTCCCACACTTTGGGAAAAGCTCCATGTTATGTAATCACACTGACTATAACAATCCTTCGAATTGCAACATAGATCAGGGGTGTTGTGATTACGCATCAACAATTCCTAATGGTGTCGTTCGTGAACAACCATTGACATAAAATGAACTTTGTTGTTTGTTATATTTTATTATTTTATGATGTTAAGACTTTCAATACCAACATAAAATGTGATTTTCTATTATTTTAATTTCAGCGTCAAGGTCATGAATTAGATTATTTTACGACATTAAGGTCATCGATTACATGGCATTTACTTTGGTAGATAAGATGAAGACATGAATGGAAATTTTGAAATACAAAGGTGGAAATTAAATACTTGCATGTCCCACACCTATTCCATGGTTGAGATTATTCCTTCCCAAATAATATTTGTTATATGTGCTCTATTTTGTAGTCTTTATCTCAATTGCATTATTTACATGAGGGCAATTTTTGCTTAAAGGATCCAACACTAAAAAATAGGGAAAATCCAATAGATTCATGGTTTAAAACCCAACTGCAATGATTTTTGCTTTTACCACTTTGCAGCCCCTCTTTTCAGTTGTAAGATCGAGCAATTGCAGGAAACAATTAATGCATGAACAATCATCAATAACCAAGCCCCTCTAATGGTTGGTCATATGACCAATGGGTAGATTTTATCTAAAAGAAATAAAGGAGCAAGAAGAATCTTATCTAACCTACTCACATTTTTCCATTTTTTAGCTATCATTGTAGTAATGGTATGATGCACCAGTATTTTCCACGATTCATCACCTTGGACAACCCTCGTGATCTATTTATCAACAAGACAAAAACCCTTTGTTTTGGGATATATAATTCCCAAACATCCATTAAACTTAGGTTAAATGCAAAGAGACCAAGCGTAGCACTAAACCAGTAGACCTGTCCCATTTGGTCCATAAAAATTGACAAATTAATTTGTTTAAATATTCACACCCCTTATTGGATGGCATCCAATAAGAAGAATAATACACATGTGTGTCAAGAAAGATATTATTAGCTACTTGTATTTTTCTGGCCAAAGATTTAAAAACTTATTACTGGGTAATTAAATAGTTTATCTTTAATCTTTTGAGGTACCAATTCCATATCTTTGAAAGTGACTCCCCCAAACCAAATGGAATACCAAGAATCGGGTTATGTCACCATGTTTGATTTGTTTCCACTCTCTTGGAATCCACTGAGGAGTAGGATCAATTTGTGATGCCAAAAACTTTGTTTTATGATGAGATAATTGGGAATGCAATACAAAACAATATAGATTTAAAATATTAAGTGTGTTATTAAATTATTCTTCAAAATATTATAGAAATAACATACTATCATCAATAAAATGAGAATTTATAACCTCAGTGTTCTGAGGGATAGAATACTAGATATTGTGTATACAAAATCTACACTTATGCAATTTTAAATTCCATAGCATTAAATTTAAAATAATTAAGAAAACAAATACATTAAATATTACACATTGCGAATTTGTGAGATTCATGACATCAATAAAAATTGAAATTTTAAAATATTGATAAAATAAAATAATAGAACCATATTCTTTACAAACATCCTATTAGTTTTATTTGGTTTTTAATTCATTTAATTTTCATTTATAATTTATTTTATTTTATTTTTATTGTTTCATTTTTTATAAATATAGATTAGACTAAACATAGGATTTAATAATTTGCAAGAAATTTGAAACTTGGAGGTTAGACTTGGGTTTTGAAAGTTGGAATTTAGACCTCATTTTCTACACATTGCAAGCTTTAATTAGTGATTCATTTCCATATTTTTTGCAATAATATTATTTTTTAGTTATAAGTCAAAATATTGTTTTAATTATCTCTCATAAAATTTAATGGTATTTTTAGCTTTTTGAATTGATTAATGTAGTGTTGGATTGATTTCTATGAAAAAATATTCAATCTCTAACAAAACATGGAATTAAAATACTAATTGTTAGGCATGGGGAGTTAAATGTGAATAATATAAATATATTTTTTATTAAAGATAATTGTATTGCATACTGATTTTATTTTATTTACCAATTTTCTTATAAGCTCTACAATTTAATTTCATAGTAATTATTTTATAAAGTGATTTAATATAAATTAAATCTTTATTAGAGGGGTTGAGATCAAATAGATATAATAGTAACAAGTAAGATCTATCATGTAAGAAACAAGCAAGTGTGAAAAATAATGAGACAATAGTGACTTAACTTGTATTCGGAGATCTAGGCTGCTTTTGGGCTGATAACTAAATGGAACGAGCTAGATTTAAATTGAGTAAGCTTTTCTAGAAAACTAGAGTCTGAAACCCTTTTGGACAAAACCACCCAGATAAGGACAAGACCGCCTGAGTGCTAATGTCTGAATTGGGTGTTAATGTCATGGCAATAGCTTTCCTTCTGCGATTTTCAAGGTCTGAAGTTGTCTTCTTCATTTCGCTCTTTGTCACATCCACTTCATTATAAGGCTCCTGAGTCACACCTGAACCTACAAAACAAACTTAAGCTACTTGCATAAGGCTCAAGAAAACATTTGATGAAATAAATAATACATATACTTGAGTCAAACTGACTTCGGCAGTCATTCCAATGTGATTGTCACCAAGTGTTGTACTGCATTTCAAACTCTATGTAGTTCTAATATGTGTGTGTATGTGATTGAGTTGTGTCCCTTCAGGCTAGGTTTCCTTTGTGTCATTCACACCAAGATAGCGGGCTATAACTACTTCACCCCTAAGATGAATGTGTGAGGTGGAATTCAAAAATAGTCCCTCTTATGTAGTGAATAACGTAACTCAAATGCAGTCATTGAATGTTGCTCTTTACCCGTATAGTAGATAGGAAGTAATAGCCCAAATTGTCCAGTCCCTAATAATGGCAAGTAGGTCATATATATATATATATATATACACACATACACATACACATACACATACACATACACATACACATACACATACACATATACATATATACATATATATCTACATATATAGATATATACATATACATATATGTATATATATACATATATGTATATATATCTATATATACATACATATATATACACATATACGTATATACACACATATATATGTATTAGAGAGAGAGAGAGAGAGAGAGAGAGAGAGAGAGAGAGAGAGAGAGAGAGAGAGAGAGAGAGAGAGAGAGAGAGAGAGAGAGAGAGAGAGAGAGAGAGAGAGAGAGAGAGAGAGAGAGAGAGAGAGAGAGAGAGAGAGAGAGAGAGAGAGAGAGAGAGAGAGAGAGAGAGAGAGAGAGAGAGAGAGAGAGAGAGAGAGAGAGAGAGAGAGAGAGAGAGAGAGAGAGAGAGAGAGAGAGAGAGAGAGAGAGAGAGAGAGAGAGAGAGAGAGAGAGAGAGAGAGAGAGAGAGAGAGAGAGAGAGAGAGAGAGAGAGAGAGAGAGAGAGAGAGAGAGAGAGAGAGAGAGAGACTATATATTATATATACGTAGATATATTAATACGTATATATATATATATATATATATATATATATATATATGTATACGTATATATATATATATATATATATATATATATATATATATATATATACGTATATATATGTGTATATATACACATATATATGTGTAATATATACACATATATATGTGTATATATATATACGTATATATATGTATATACGTATATATACGTATATATACGTATATATATACGTATATATACGTATATATATATATATACGTATATATACGTATATATATATATATATATATATATATATACGTATATATACGTATATATATATAATATATATATATATATATATAATTTGTTATCTTTTCTAAATTACTACCCATAACTTTGGGTCGGCTTTTTTTAGTTGTTAACGACGAAATTCAAAATCAAGGGAATTTTATATTATATATATATATATATATATATATATATAAAGGCCGACCCAAAGTTATGGGCAGTAATTTAGAAAAGATAACAAATGATGTGGCATTTCAAATTTGTAAAGTTATGTTCGTCATTATATCATCTAATATATTGTGCAACTTAAAATATTGTTTTACGAGACTTATTCATGAGGTTACATTTGTACCATGAAACTTATAAATATATATCTTTAATAAGCTCAAATTTGACTTTTGGATTGGTTACCCTATATTTTATCTGTTTTGTCTTCATGTGGTTCAGTTGTGTGTGAGTGGGTGTATGAATTGGAATAATTAAGGTTTTTAACTCATAAACCATATCCTATATAAACCCTCATTCAAAGATGTTGAAAATGGGGCAAAAAAAATCTTCCGGATAAAATTTACCATTGCTTAACATCCTATAGGAATGTCACGCTTAATTTTAGGTGGATGATCAAAAAACGTCATTACGATCAATAGTTGATGAAAGAAAATTTGTTTCAAAAGGCATGGTTACTTATGTGACTTTTTTTTTCCATCACAATATGTGTTACATTAGAATCAGATGTTCCACCATGAGCTAACTTCTACCATATTTGACCCAAGAATTTCTAAATATAGTGCCTCAAATCTGAAAATACAAAAAATGAACCCAATCTCAAATTTTATGAGGTTTCCACAAATGTAAACAACTTTGAAAAAATCTGAAATTTTTAGCTATATAGTTGATTTGTCAATAAACAATGAAATCACAATAACTCCAACAAATCATATCAAAAGAGGCTGAAATTTAGAGTGAAATTATATACCACGTGTAACAACCCTAGAAAAATCTCCAAACAATTCACAAAGTTGTGTGAGATATGGTAGGGAATAAATTGTTGCCAAAAATCAATAATAAAAACACTCAAATATGGTCCACTTTAAAGGAGAGACCTCAAGAAATTAAAACAAATGATTACATAAACTTAATGATATGATATGTGATGGTTTTGGGAAAATTTCACCTATCCAAATTTATATACAAACTATATAGGCCAATGGGACCCCTCTCCCCCTTTCTATATAGACGAGACAAATATTTCTAGATATAGATATAGGGCCTCTATCTATCTAGTCCCTCCTCCCCGACCTCAAGACAAGATCTATAGGGCCTCCAAACTAAACTATTGAATTATTTCCCTAAACTGAACTATTGAATTATTTCCTTATATAGATATACGGCTCCAAAATACAGTAAATCATGGCATACCGGATTGTCTACCCATCTACCTCCCAAATGCGAAGAATCACACCCTTTCATCCTAATTAGATCAGTCTAACTATTTAATAAGAACTAATAAATGAGAAGCTAAAAGTCATTTGCTTCACTACATAACATTAGTAATCATATGAACATATAATATCACCGCTATAACATAAATGAGGTACGTTGAGATGATCAAAATTTGAATAAGAATAAAATAAACTTAACATTTATTTGTTAAGAAAACCTTAAAATTTACCATTGTTTAACATCCTATAGGAATGTCACCCTTAATTTAGGAGATGGACGGTAAAAAAACGTCATTACGATCAATAGCTGATGAAAGAAATTTGTTTCAAAAGGCATGGTTACTTATGTGACTTTTTTTCCATCAAAATATGTGTTACATTTGAATCAGATGTTCCACCATGAACTAAATTCTATCAGATTTGACCCAAGAATTTCGAATTATAATGCCTCAAATCTGAAAATACAAAAAATGAACCCAATCTCAAATTTTATGAGGTTTCCAAAAAATGTGAACTTCAAAAAAATCTGAATTTTTTAGCTATATAGTTGATTTGTCAATAAACAATGAAATCACAATAACTCCAACAAATCATATCAAAAGAGGCTGAAATTTAGAGTGAAAATTGTATACCACGTGTAACAACCCTAGAAAAATCTCCAACAATTCACAAAGTTGTGTGAGATATGGTAGGGAATAAATTGTTGCCAAAAATCGATAATAAAAACACTCAAATATAGTCCACTTTAAAGGAGAGACCTCAAGAAATTAAAACAAATGATAAATAAACTTAACGATATGATATGTGATGGTTTTGGGAAAATTTCACCTATCCAATTTATATACAAACTATATAGGCCAACTGGGACCCCTCTCCCCCTTTCTATATAGACAAGACAGAGATATTCTAGATATAGATATAGGGCCTCTATCTATCTAGTCCCTCCTCCCCGACCTCAAGACAAGATCTATAGGGCCTCCAAACTAAACTATTGAATTATTTCCCTAACTGAACTATTGAATTATTTCCTTATATAGATATACGGCTCCAAAATACAGTAAATCATGGCATACCGGATTGTCTACCCATCTACCTCCCAAATGCGAAGAATCACACCCTTTCATCCTAATTAGATCAGTCTAACTATTTAATAAGAACTAATAAATGAGAAGCTAAAAGTCATTTGCTTCACTACATAACATTAGTAATCATATGAACATATAATATCACCGCTATAACATAAATGAGGTACGTTGAGATGATCAAAAATTTGAATAAGAATAAAATAAACTTAACATTTATTTGTTAAGAAAACCTTAAAATTTACCATTGTTTAACATCCTATAGGAATGTCACCCTTAATTTTAGGAGATGGACGGTAAAAAAACGTCATTACGATCAATAGCTGATGAAAGAAATTTGTTTCAAAAGGCATGGTTACTTATGTGACTTTTTTTCCATCAAAATATGTGTTACATTTGAATCAGATGTTCCACCATGAACTAAATTCTATCAGATTTGACCCAAGAATTTCTAATTATAATGCCTCAAATCTGAAAATACAAAAAATGAACCCAATCTCAAATTTTATGAGGTTTCCAAAAATGTGAACTTCAAAAAAATCTGAATTTTTTAGCTATATAGTTGATTTGTCAATAAACAATGAAATCACAATAACTCCAACAAATCATATCAAAAGAGGCTGAAATTTAGAGTGAAAATTGTATACCACGTGTAACAACCCTAGAAAAATCTCCAAACAATTCACAAAGTTGTGTGAGATATGGTAGGGAATAAATTGTTGCCAAAAATCGATAATAAAAACACTCAAATATAGTCCACTTTAAAGGAGAGACCTCAAGAAATTAAAACAAATGATAAATAAACTTAACGATATGATATGTGATGGTTTTGGGAAAATTTCACCTATCCATATTTATATACAAACTATATAGGCCAACGGGACCCCTCTCCCCCTTTCTATATAGACAAGACAGAGATATATCTAGATATAGATATAGGGGCGCTATCTATCTAGTCCCTCCTCCCCTACCTCAAGACAAGATCCATAGGGCCCTCCAAACTGAACTATTGAATTATTTCCCTATATAGATATACGGCTCCAAAATACAGTAAATTATGGCATACCAGATTGTCTACCCATCTACCTCCCAAATGCGAAGAATCACACCTTTCATCCTAATTAGATCAGTCTACCCATTTAATAAGAACAAATAAATGAGAAGTTAAAAATTATTTTCTTCACGGCTATAACATTAGTAATCATATGAACATATAATATCACGGCTATAACATAAATGAGGTACGTTGAGATGATCAAAAATTTGAATAAGAATAAAATAAACTGAACATTTATTTGTTAAGAAAACCTTAAAATTCAAGTGTCATTGTAAAAGAGCACATGGCCATCATGTATATATTTTTTTGCAGCATATTATTTTGAGAGTAATTGGCTTTGGATGAAAGGTACTTACTGGGCTTCTTATTCCTGAGATGCGAGTAAAATTTCTAGTCAATTTTTCGCAGACCTTTTAATATTCAATTTTTTACACGGACTTCACTAGTTAGCCAAGAGGAAATTTTCATGGTTTCATGGGATAATTTTTATGTAACTACAATTCGTATATATGGCATTTGAGTAATTATTGTTTCAAATAAAGAAAAGAGGATATAACACACGTGTTTCTTGATTTCTACTAAAATAAAATCCCTCTTGAAATCTTAAAATTCTAATGATTGATTATGCAAAACAATACACAAAGGATTACATGTTATAGAAGATGCAACATATTTGGCATTTAACAAAAACTTAATGTGAATTATATAATCAACAAAAATCTGAATTAGCAACGGGAGTTTATTCCTAATCCTCTCCCCTTGGCTTCGCTAGCTTCAAGCTGAACTGTAAGACGTCAAGGATCGAGCCAGCACAACCATGCCCACCAAGGATTCAAGGATTATGTTTACAGATGTTATAAAGGTTGCAACTCTTCAAGCTCAACCCTCAGATGTGCAAATGAACCTGTAACCAATAACAATCATATCCAAGCTATGTTTGTCGTCTTCACAAGGTAAACATTTTTATCATTTCTGAAGGAGGGAACACAAGCTAATTAGTGTTTGGTCTAGGGACCAGGTTGGATGTGTTCGTACTCTCAAGGAAAAGTAATAGATTAGGAAGAGGTGTTATTGGTAATAAATGGGATGATTTTGTACCTCCTCAATGTCAACCACATCCTTCAATTATGAGATTCACTTCAAATCAGAATTGGGTGGAAGCTAGAGATCCTCGGCATTAAGATATTGATACAAGTAAAATATATTCATATATTTAGTTGAAATAAAGAACACTCAGATACCCATCAGCATTATAATGTAATAATAACATGGACCTTGGGCAAGCACCTATGGATGATGTTTCTAGTTTATATTTAAATATGTTGTTTATACAAACTATGGGAAAAGGATTTCTGGTCGTTCACGTTACTATCTTAAATTTGTTGGGCACGTAGACGTTTTTCCTATTTTTAACCCTAAAAATTCGGATTTCGAGTGTAAAGTTTTTGGGTAAATCATATTTTGCTTTTGCCAGGGTTCATTTTTGGGTTGAGAGGAGGCATCGATCTGTATTATGCATCTATGCATGCCACTATGCCAGTTCACGGTGGATTTGGGGGACTCAATTTTCTGTTTCCCCTAATTTTGTAGACATTACTGCATTGACAGAGCCCACAAATATTGTATCCATGAGCCTGCAAAATATGATATCTCGTCTCGCGATGCCTTGCCACAAACCCTTCATTGCATCTTCGGTAACACAATCAAAACCGCCGCCACGATCTCCGATCATGGAATCAAGGAATTAGGGATTTGCACAGTTGAAGTTGTTGCTTACTCTCCCAAGAAAGAGCTTGTCCAGATCAAGGGCCTTAGTGATTCCAAGGTTGATAAAATTATTGAAGCAGGTATGATACCTGTAATCCCGCGAGACCCAATTTTTCCAGCTGCTCTTTTGTATTTTCTATTTTGTTTCATGGTTTCTTTGTATCTAGATTTGAGTGTTGTTCTTTGTAGCTTCCAAATTGGTCCCAATGGGCTTCACCAGTGCTAGCCAGATGCACGCTCAGTGCCTTGAAATTATACATATTAGTTTTGGGTCAAGAAATCTTGACAGGATACTAGAAGGTACCATGAATTGATTGAATTTTATTGCCATTCTTTTCCCCTTTATTTGTAGGGGATTCAAACCAGAATTCACACTCTAGGGGTGCACTGGTTAGTCTCAATTTGGTTTTCATCACAGTGGCCAGTTCTTATCTTACCTTATCAATTACTTCTTAGCCAAGGTAACCTACTTTTTTTAGGATCTAATTAGGGTATATCTAGGGAGTTGTGGGTCTCTTTTCTGGTTGTTTGTAGTATTGTACCATTCTTATGACTACTAACATTTGATGTTTATAGGTTCCAGGAACATGGAGATGGATGCTTGGAATTTGTTTAATTCCTGTAATTTTTCAAGCTTTAATCATATTTTTTCAAATGGAAACCTTCTCTTCAGGGTGGACACCTACGGCGATCTCATCCTCATGGACGCCCAAGGAAAGCCGCTTCTCACACTCTGCCATAAGGTATACACACTATTTTCACGGTTTCAAACATATACACATTTAATATATTGTCTTTTTCATTATGCCCAAAAGTAGCTTATTGAGTAAAAGCAGTAGGGTTTACCATTGTCTGCATTCACGCCCAAAATGTTTTCTAGCATCAAATCCATGTTGGTGCATGTTTGGGTAGGGCTAACTTGTCACGTGTTGGAAGATTATGATCCATCATCATTAGGGCAATTTTGATTTTTGTCCCAGTTTAATTTTTGCAGGTTTTGCCTAGCTTTTGCTATTTTTTTTACTTGCAGAGACTGAGTCTGAGCACTAGTGTTTCAATTAATTGTTTGTGTATCTCTTCATGGTTCCTTTTGTCGGAGATGAGATGGCAGTGGTGTTAGCATATCGGCTATGTGAGTCTCTTAGGCCCTTCAGTTTTTCTATTGTTGGGACAATTTATTCTTTTCATTTTACTTGTCCGGATATAATGTTTACATGATTTACACTCTTCAATAATTCGTTCGTGTGTTTCTGATGTACAGGTGGACACTCTACAAACATAAATGGAGTCTACCTTCTGCATCTTCAAGGAAGTGACAGTTTTTTTAACACTACTGAATATATACTTGTTTTGCATTGGCTTGCAATTTGCATTACATTTGACATAACATATTTTGCATTGCTTATCAGGGCACACACATACTACATTCAATGCACCAATGGTTTTCAGTCTTGCAGTTAACAGCCTTTCAACGTTTCCAGGTGTGTTATCAATGTTGTTTCCACTTCCAATTTCATTTCATTCCTACTCAGCCATTTTAGCGGCCATGTGGATGCTTTCATTTAATATATTGGACACGTGTTTGCTTCTGTTTCAGGCACTTCACATGTTATCATTTTCTCATTCCCTTACCTGTTGTCACAGGCTTTGGCTACAACTGAAATGTTTGCAATGAGAGTTTGATGTTGTCCTCAAATTTGATGAAGGAAAAGGTTTATATAACAATACGTTGGATGTTGTAATCATTATGTCTTTTGTCCAAATTTCAAATCATGGGGATGGCTTTGTAGCTGATGTTCACCACATGAATGTGGCACTCAAACGAGCTCGTAGAGAACTTTGGGTATGAATCTTTGAATTCCTTACCGCAGTCAACACCATTTAATTTTTAGAAAAACATGTTTGATTTTGTTAAAATTCAATTTCTTTACTGTCCTAATTTTCGTTGGTTTCAAAAATGTACATGTTATGGGTAACGCAGCTGCACTGAAGCACCTTAATTGAGGATGTTAAGTCTTAGGACTATTTTGTGGATATGGAGTCCATACGAAGAGATTTTTGGGTTATACGGCCATCTTTGTTTGCTTTGTCTCAGGCTAGGGCCGCTTATAGTATGAGAACACCAACGTTAGGAGGTTAGGAGGTAAATCAGAGACAATCAGATGCACATGGAAATGGAGGTGATTGGATGAATGTTGATGGATCAAGTTCAATTGCAAAAAAGGGGGCCTACAAAAATTTTAGAGCTAATTTGGAGTTTTTGGAGGATTTTGGGTCTGCTTCTGAAAAATTGAGGGATGCATAATGCATATGGATGTGTCTGGGCCCCTGATAGAGCTTACAGCTTGATTGCTGAAAGCTGCAAGAAATGAAGGTCACAACTAGCAATCATGATGAAGGTTTATTGCAGTGCAGAATGAAGCAATTCACATTGCTCAGCATTTATTCCCAAGGAATGAACTGAATGTGAGGGTCAACTCTGAAAATACCTGGTTGGTCGTTCTGTTACTACATGTTTGTTACTTGTAAATGGTTTCTTTCAGTAACTCTGAGGGAAATAGGCAATATTTATGCCCTTCCATTGTGTACATCAAATCAGACAATAAAAAGTAATCCATTGCTTATTTATGTTCCATTTCTTATGCTTGCATTATCTTTTCCAATCACTATTACTTTATTGTTTTCTCTTTGCAATTGTTGTCTCCTGTCACGGTTTCTAGCTGCTTGTTTCTGCACATTTCCAGCTTGATAGTTTCTGATGTGAATTCAATTCAAGTATTTCAAGCATGCTTTAGACTCTCATTCATTTGTATTTAACATTCTTAGCAATCTACATGTTTATTTATGTGATATGGATCAGCTTGAAAACTAAAGCTGACTATGGTGTTGTTGATTTTCATGGTCATGGTCACTAATGGGAAATACTTTTTGGCATGTATGGATTCGTTCCTTTTGCTTACCAAAATTGGAATGCATTGGGCATTGCAGCAATTTTTTCAGCTGATTTGACAGTTATTTATTTCGTGTATCCTGTGGTACCTTTGTTTGGTCCTCTTTGAGGTACCCTTGCAGGCTTGTTATGCTCTTATGCACCTTATTTAATAATTAGTAACATGGAGAGAGGCAACAAATAAGATGCCTCTGTAAGCCACCAACCCACAATGTGGTTCCCTCAGGCCAAGACAAAACTACCTTAGCACTTAAAATATGCCTCTATTGAACCAAATCTTTGCATCAAACTCACTTTTGAGGGATGGATTTATCCAAAGAAAATCAACTACTTCATTTATAATAAAATTCTACTAAGCAATTTTTTTTCCTCTAAATTCTCCTCACCGTAGTCTTCAGATTTCAATTATTTTTGCAACTTGTACTTTGTCCATAAGAAATGTTTAGTTACTCTGAAATTTTTGTGTAATTGTTTTGTTTTGACACAAAGCACAACCATCTGATTGAGAAGCATCCACCACAATAATGATATTCAAACATAAGGAGAAGCTAAATGAAGAATGATGGTTGTTGAGGTGTTTATTTAGAAGGAGGAACAAATTATATGATGTATAATCTGAATTTTTATATATTTTAATGCAGGCTGATGTTGCTTTTCAATTGAAGGGATCAAAACTTAGTACTGCAATACTGAATCAAGAAACCAAATTCAGAAAAAACTGCAATACTGAATCTGTAGAATTTGTTTTTTGTTGGGCAGGTGTGGAATCGGTGGATATAGACAAAAAGTTGCAGAAACCCAGCTAGGTGTTGAAGAGAGTGAAAGGCACGGGAAAGCAGGCACAGATATGGCAGGTTGTGGATGGCAAGTTGCGGTTACAAATCTCCAAAGACCTTGTTCGCTGATGTTTTCCAGTAAAGAGAGAAAAATGAACTGTATGTGGATTGGGAAGGTACTGTTAACTCCCAATCATAGTCACGAGGTTAAAACTGATGATTACAAAATTTGAACAGTATAAGTAAATAGAAATATCCTCAAGAGGGTCCCATTTGCCAAATTGGAGTTTGGCTTGCCTATGACCTAGAAATGAATATTTTTACCTTATTATTTTATTACATCCTTTTGTTAATTTTATTACTGATTGACATGGATGATACAATTAATGGAGGTGTTATGGATTGATGGGTATTTGCAGTTCCTCTGTTTACCCATAGTTTTGTCTTGGAATGTTCTAAAATTTATTTGTTAAAATAGATTGCAATGATTTAGGATCTGTATTTTGACTTATAATTGTCAAACTACTTTACCACCAGCTCAAGTCTTCAATCCAGTACATCAGGTCTCTTGAGTTTGAGGAGGCTTTTGGGCTTGATCTCTGTTATAAAATTCCCCACTGCAAAGGGACCTCCTATGTTGCCAAGCTTCATATTTCACTTCAAACATAATGCCACAATCACACTTACTGCAGATAATTACATGTTTATAATACCTGATTCAGATGATGATGCTACTACCAGTATTAATACAGCTTCAGCTTCAACGGGGTGCCTAATCATTTCAAGCAGTGGAGATGAAGTATCTGGACCTGCTGCTATCTTGGGTAATTATCAACAACAGAATTTACATGTTGTTTATGATTTAGAGAAACAAAGAGTCATAGAAATGTTCCCCAAAATTGTGGATCTCACATCTAGGGCGAGCTTAAGGGTTGTAGGGAGTTGTCCATGGATGTTGCAATAACAATGGCATGAGCATAAAAGGCCACGATGTTTCAATTTTTTTATACATTTTAGTTTATCAATGTTTTTTTTTAACAAAATGGGAAACCTGGTCACATAACAAGTGGAGTTATGGATTCCTTATTGTAGGAGAAGGATTTATACATCGGTCATGCTCTTACACTTGCTTCATTTTCAATTTGTGCTGCTCTGTTTTCATTTTGTTTTTACATATTTAAATTTGTTAATATTTTTCAAAGTCTCTTTGCTAATGGATAACTTTGTTGCATGACCGGTGGAGTTAAGGATCTCTTATCATAGGAGATATATTTGAACCTAATAATAAGATTTGAACCTAGTTTATGCTCTTGCACTTACCAATTTTGAATCTATGTTAATTAATTAGTACCAGTGATTTGAATTTTCAAAATACCATAGGTCCCAATTTTGTCTTTCTCAGGTTGTGCCCATTTCGGTTTCTATTTTCTTTCAAGGAGATCTATGTGACACATAAACCTATTTTATGTTTTGAATACATTTTCTCTATATACTTTGAAGACGAGTCCAACCTATTTTAACAATTCAATGTTCTCAAAGTCTATTTGCTTATGTTGCATCAATTGTAAGTTTATGATAATAATTACATGTAGCCATTGTACCTTTTTTGATTGAAAGTTTAATAGTGTGTGAGTTAAACATCAAATTGCATTTCTTTGGCTTAATGTTAAGGATCGAGGGGTATTCTGCTCCGCTAAATTTGTCTGGAGCATAATGTCGGCCTCTTCCTTTTTATTGATACCTCCTGAAATTTTTACCTTGATGAATGACTAAACAATACTTTTTACAGCATCATCCACACTGTTAGACTACAGACCACTTGATACCACTGTAGTTTTCAAAGGACCCTACATCTCAATTATTTTTCCATTTGAATTGTGCACTGCTCTTTTTATAGTTTTTTTAAAGGACACTTATGTATTTACTTATGTTTTAAGAGTCAAGTTCAGTTTTCTTACAATCAATTTATACAGTTTTTCCTTAAATGATGAGTGTCAGTAAATATATTTTAATTTGTTAATATTTTCAGAGTCTTTTCATTAATGATGAAAATTGTAGGGCAGCTGTTGCAATGTTTTTCTGCACCAGCAAACTTTCTTCTATTTTAAATCCACAGATATAAGGTCTTGGTTTCCTTCTTTTTGAGAAGATTCATAAGATCAAACTCCCAAATTCAGCATGCACACAAGGTCTCTACACCCCTTAGGGATTGAAGTTGAGTCTCACAGTCAGATGAAACTGCTGCATCAAATATAGATTCATGATTGAACCCTATGTCTTATTTTCATTTTCAGATTTGGTTATCAACTGTTTTGTTTTACATTTCTTTTTAAAATCTTTATGTTATTGTTTATGGTTTAAGACTCAATTTCATCTTTCTTTGGACTTGTGGAAGCTTCTTTGAAAATTTATTTTAAGTCATAGTAGTGATACTCATGGCTTCCTTTGCGAGCTCTAGACTAGACCCTTTTACCACTGTTTCATTGGTATTTTCATACTGTTGTTATTTATTTCATGTATCATGTGGTACCTTTGTTTGGTCCTCTTTGAGGTACCCTTACAGGCTTGTTATGCTCTTATGCACCTTATTTAATAATTAGTAACATGGAGAGAGGCAACAAATAAGATGCCTTTGTAAGCCATCCTCAATGACCAACCCACAATGTGGTTCCCTCAGGCCAAGACAAAACTACCTTAGCACTTAAAATATGCCTCTATTGAACCAAATATTTGCATCAAACTCACTTTTGAGGGATGGATTTATCCAAAGAAAATCAACTACTTCATTTATAATAAAATTCTACTAAACAAAATTTTTTTCCTTTGAATTCTCCTCACCGTAGTCTTCATATTTCAATTATTTTTGCAACTTGTACTTTGTCCATAAGAAATTTTTAGTTACTCTGAATTTTTTGTGTAATTATTTCATTTTGACACAAAGCACAACCATCTGATTGAGAAGCATCCACCACAATAATGATATTCAAACATAAGGAGAAGCTAAATGAAGAATGATGGTTGTTGAGGTGTTTATTTAGAAGGAGGAACAAATTATATGATGTATAATCTAAATTTTTATATATTTTAATGCAGGCTGATGTTGCATAATTAGCCAAACATATACTTTCTTATATAGATTTTCAATTGAAGGGATCAGAACTTAGAACTGCAATACTGAATCAAGAAACCAAATTCGAAAAAAAAACTGCAATACTGAATCTGTAGAATTTGTTTTTTGTTGGGCAGGTGTGGAATCAGTGGATATAGACAGAAAGTTGCAGAAACCCAGCTAGGTGATGAAGAGAGTGAAAGGCACGGGAAAACAGGCGCAGATATGGCAGGTTGTGGTTACAAATCTCCAAAGACCTTGTTCGCTGATGTTTTCCAGTAAAGAGAGAAAAATGAATTGTATGTGGATTGGGAAGGTACTGTTAACTCCCAATCATAGTTACGAGGTTAAAACTGACTACTACAAAATTTGAACAGTATAAGTAAATAGAAATATCCTCAAGAGGGTCCCATTTTCCAAATTGGAGTTTGGCTTGCCTATGACCTAGAAATGAATATTTTTACCTTATTATTTTATTCCATCATTTTGTTAATTTTATTACTGATTGACATGGATGTTACAATTAATGGAGGTGTTATGGATTGATGGGTATTAACAGTTCATCTGTTTACCCATAGTTTTGTCTTGGAATGTTCTAAAATTTATTTGTTAAAATAGATTGCAATGATTTAGGATCTGTATTTTGACTTATAATTGTCAAACTACTTTACCACCAGCTCAAGTCTTCAATCCAGTACATCAGGTCTCTTGAGTTTGAGGAGGCTTATGGGCTTGATCTCTGTTATAAAATTCCCCACTGCAAAGTGACCTCCTATGTTGCCAAGCTTCATATTTCACTTCAAACATAATGCCACAATCACAGTTACTACAAGATAATTACATGTTTATAATACCTAATTCAGATGATGATGCTACTACCAGTATTAATACAGCTTCAGCTTCGGCGGGGTGCTTAATCATTTCAAGTAGAGGAGATGAAGTATCTGGACATGTTGCTATCTTGGGTAACTATCAACAACATAATTTACATGTTTATGATTTAGAGAAACAAAGAGTTGGATTTCTACCTAAAACATGTTCTCCAGTTGCCCATTGATTTATTTCTCTATCAGACACAAAAATAACTTTCTGTTTTGGGAAACAAACACAACAAAAGTGATCTTGACACAAAGGAATATATTGGGTGTGATGGTATCCATGCTACAGAGATTAAATGCAATCCATCCATGGCCTCTAGACTGGCAAGGGGCACAAAACATGCCATTAGTGGTTTGAGCAATTTATTACAAAAACAAGTTTTAGGGAATTAGTCTAATTATAGGTCTACAGACACAAGTTCTTAGGACAGTCGACTGAGTAAATATGTTTGCCAACCACAACTAGCAGTGCATTGTTCATATTGTTTATATCATAATAAACTATAGCATTAGTTGCAACAAAATTTGTGTTTTTTGGTATCGCCCTTAGTGTCACATTATTATAATATGTTGAATATGGATACGTCTAAATGAATTTCTTACAGCTGAGTTGCCACTTTCTAAGTACAAAGAGAGAATTAAAAAATGTGGAATGTATGGTCTCTCATACAAGTCAAAATGTAGAGCTTTCTCATAGATATTCCACCCGTTGTCAGACACGAAAGATAGTATTCAATTTTATTCTATACTTAGTCATACATCGAAGTTGAAATATCTTCATATTAAGTGGAATTGCCCTGGTGAATATAAATGCTTCTAAATGAATGTCTTACAACGGAATTGCCACAGCTAAATGTTATATGTATACTTTTAAATGAATGTGGAATGCATGGTGTCTCATACAAATCAAAATGTAGAACTTTCCCATAGATATTTCACCCATTGTTAGACACGAAAAGATGTATTCAATTTTATCCTGTACTTAGCCATACATCGAGTTTGAAATATCTTCATATTAAACGAAACCACCACAACAAAATATTAAATATGTATACGTCTAAATGAATGTCTTAGAGTTGAGCTGCCACCACTGAATACAAAGAGAGAAAAAAAAAAACTTGGAATGCATGGTGTCTCATACAAGTCAAAAATGTAGAGTTTTCCCATAGATATTTTCACCCGTTGTCAGACACAAAAGATGCATTCCATTTTATCCTATACTTAGCCATACATCAAGTTTGAAAATATCTTCATATTAGGGGGAAACGTGGAATGCATGGTGTCTCATACAAGTCAGAATGTAGAGTTTTCCCATAGATATTTTCACCCGTTGTCAGACACAAAAGATGCATTCCATTTTATCCTATACTTAGCCATACATCGAGTTTGAAATATCTTCATATTAGGGGGAACTCCCCTCTTAAGTGCAAAGCATGATATAATTTTCCATTCTGTTTTCCATATCAACCTTTAGTTAGTTTGAAGTGGTATGAATAGATTGAAAATCTGCAAATGTGCGGAAGTCTTCATGTAACATGTTTAGTTCAAATAAAATAGTCAGCAAAATGCTAACACTCGTGATATGAGATTTGCAAATGTATATGTACAAATTTGTAACAAGTATGAAATGTAGAGATGAAACTTTTAAATAAAGTGGTTCATCTATATATCTACACGTACAAAATCAATCACACCCATTATCAACACCAACTACAAAAGTAATAACTATCTCTCTAAAACAAATAACATATATTGTTTGGCATTCACATTGCATTGTACACATGTGATTGCTAGTAAATAGTTACATCCATAACATCATCGAGAGATAATGAAAAGGTAAAACATCATATATATTCAAACCCCACTTTCACAAAGCTTGACCCAAGTGCATTTAAAGGGGTGGCCTATTTGCATATACTTTAAAGTTTTAGAACAAGCTTTCTAGGTAGATAAGTTTCGTTGAGGCTCTTGGTGGGTGCCAGAAAATGGTATATGCAGATAGATGCTTGTATTTTTGGAGTACAACACTTTGTGTTGTATAACCATAGTTGTAGTGTGCAGCTTTTGTTTAAGTCTCCATGAATATCAGTGCTATTGGGTTTGTCTATGCAATATAATCAAAAATATAGCATGTCTTGTGATGAATCTTTAGCAGGAAAATTTTTGAGGAAAATGATAATCCTAGCATTTTCCTCCCACCACTCTATTCTCTAGCCAATGAATTTCTGAATAAACAAGAACTTCTAAAGTTGCCTTCTTGAAACCTTAATTATCCTCCATTTGTTCTATATTTATCTCTCTCTGGTGCCATTCTCAATTGTATTAATAATGGGAGAAGGCTCTTGGATTTTTCCATATATACATAACCTGCCTTCTTTGATATGGATTTCTTTTCCTTTACCTCGAATAGAGATTGTCTGAGTATTCTGAGCATTCTGCAGAGCAACAATGACAGGATGTTTTGCCCTAAATATGAACATGAGCTGATCTTTTTGGATAGATTCCTTGATCCTGAAAATCTCTTCACCATCTCTTATAATGGAAAGTTCCATTAGATTGGCAAGGGCATTGTCAATTTCTTTGGAAGAGATCTCCAAATCAAAGAGTAGTACAGCACATGCAAATCTGAAGTTCCTTTCTAAAGCAAAGGAAAAAATATCTATGAAGTCGGAAGACTCTAAATCCCGACGCTGCACTGGGAAATAATCCGGCTGCATTCCTTTTGCTCTAAATTCTTGAATGAAGGGCATATCCTGAAGATGCCAAGGTCATGCCAACGATCAATTCTTGTCAAGCCGATAATTTATTTAACTAAAATTATAAAAGGCTGCTGGAATGCAACTTTCTTTTTCACATGGTATACAAATTTATACTTAAAGCAAACAGAAAAGCAACTAACTTCGAACAGAACTAAGAAAAACTTTCAGAAGAAAAGGTTATCTACTACAGATAGCTGCAAAAACCATCATATTTTGCCTTCCTAAGAATTCCGAAGAGTTCGAAACACACTAAAAGGAAATTAAAATAAAAACTAACTGCTGGTCGGTTAGATGTGTGCCTTAACTATTTTTAACAGACATGCACCTACCTCCATTATTTGGCCCAGGTATAAACGACGGACCTTCACAACTGCTCGTGTATATTGTTTGTAAGCATTTCAGTCCTTGTAAGCCTGCAGGACTCCTGATCTTTGTGCATCCCCGTATGTCTAGGTTTCTTAACAAATGCAATGAGCTCAAGTCTGGCAACTCAGCTAGGTGTTGGCAGTTTCGAAGGACTAGAATTTTCAGTTTTTTCAAATTTGAGAAATTCGAGATTGTCTTCATTTTTATACAATCCCCTGCTTCAAGCTTCACAAGTGCTCCAGGGAGTGCTGGCAATTCCAACAAATTCTTACATTTATGCAGGATAAGAGTGGTTAGCTTCTCAAGTTTGTTAATGCTGGAAGGCAATGTCTGAAATAAAGTATCTTGTAGGTTGAGAATCTCCAATGCAGGTAAATCTCCAATCATTTGAGGAAGACCATTTAGAAGATGGGAAAACACTTGCATCAAAACACACCAGAGATTCAAGTTTGCAAAAATTCCGTGGGAGTTCAATAAGGTTATTATTCTTCAGCTCCAAAGTTCTGAGATTGGTAAGATTTCCAAAACTTTCAGGAAGCTGTCGAAGACGGGGACACTCATTCGCAAACAATTCAATGATGTTTTTGAGATTCCCAAATTCCTTTGGCAGAAAAGAAAGACTACTGCAGTTATTCATTTTCAAGTAGTTGAGGCAACTAAGCTCACCTATTGATGTAGGCAAACTTCTTAACCTGTGACAGCCGCTTAGAATGAGCTTCTTCAACAACCAGCCTGTTTCAAATGAAGGCAGTTCCTGTATCTGTTCTAAATGGCCTATATCAAGATCTTTTAGAGCTCGGAGCATCCCAAATGTACTTGGTAACTCACTAATGGACAAGCAACCGTTCATGGAGAGATTTTCAAGTGATGAGAGCTCACCAATGCTCTCCGGAATTTCTTTTAGATTTTTGCATCCTGACAAATTCAAGTGTTTTAGCTGTAGCAGGAGACCAATTGATTCAGGTATGTTTCTTAGACTGAAACAATTTTCCAAATCGATCTTCAATAAGGATGTATAAGTCGAAAGAACAGGCAATCTGTTGAGATTGACACAGCAGCTAAGCAGAAGGACTTTCAGGTTCCTGAGCTTCTGCAATCAAAATGCATACGGGACATTATCTTAATTTTATAAAAACAGACCTGTAATGAATTTGAACTCCGAAAAATCGATTAGGAGGAAAGAAATTAAAAAACTACCTTGTATGCAGAACCTTCATCCCAAAGTTGATTTAAATGAGAAGGATGTTGTCTGGTACCACTCAGATCGAGAACAACAAGATGTTCCATGCTCCACTCAGATGGCAAACAGCTCCACGGACATGAATGCCATTTAAGCCATCTCAAATTTAAAGCTAATGGTTGTGGAGCCCCTTCTATATTAGCCCTATCCAACCAAATTAAATGTGCATTCCTCATTGACCTCAAATCCTCGGCTTCCAAAACCACAATGTTCTGTTTTGAACCTGAAACAGATATGCTTTCAACACAGTCCAGTTCCTGAGCAGATGTCGCATAACTTTCTAGTGAGTCAGAGAAGGATTCAATAGAGAAATTGGATAAAAAGACACTAAAACTCTCTTGAAACGTTAAACTTTGTGCACAGCATACAGCAGGATCATGCAGGATCATGCAGGGCATGCATCGCTGAATGGAGCTTGTGTAGCTTCAAAATTTTCTCTGACTTGCCAAAAACAGATATTTTCGGTTGTTTTAGAATGAAATTTCTGCTAGAAAGAAAATTAAAAAGGGGCTATTAGAATTGAATATGGGAAGAGAAAGGACACAAAGAAAGATGGTTTGTGAATTGAGATGGTGAGGAACTGCAAGATTTATTGCTTTACAGATCCCATGGAGGGAATTACTGTTCCTATTCTTTTGTCCCAGGTGATCCCATACATATGTCGAATTGGAAACGATGGAACAATAGAATCTTTCTCCTGAAATGTGTAGTAGCCATTAATTAGAAAAATATTTCCAGCTACTAACACCGAGTAAGCATTGCTTAGGTAGTGAACTTCCAGCACCTGGAAGCTGTGTAGCACTGAGATATTGTAGGAATTTGTTTTTCAAATGGCAGCTGCTTCTAGTTTAAGATGTTTTGCTTAATAATGGAGATTATGAAAAAAAAAATTGTGATCATGGAAAAAAAACCATGAACCATAAGACGGTTTTTCCTGCAAAACACTTCTACATTTTCTTAGTAGTACTTGCTTAAAAAACTGCAGAATGTCCCCAGCAAGGGATCTGTAGGTGATAGTGTTTAATTTTTTATCAATTTTACTCTTGTGAGTTAGGCAGCTTCAACAGATATCTGTCATAGAGATATGATTTACACTAAGTAAACATAAAACTCTTACCCATCAGCGTTAGATCATCTTCTGCCATGTTGAATAAAAAGGTAAAAAATACGCTAGCAGCAAAGTCACTATACTTACTCGCCTATTCTGTAATGCTTGATAAGCTTCTTCTGCCCTCCACAGCCTGCTGCGTTTAGCCGGATCCCGAGATTCGTCAGCCACAATGGCTCGCCCCATATCCCTCAGACGATCATGCATTAAAATGATTCCCTGCTTATAATCTATTTTAACAAGCGACTTAAGCACTAAATTGGACAGGTTCAGGTGCGGATTCAAATTTAAATCCTCCCAGAAGCTAATAGCTGTTTCCTGGTCTTGCCCGATGAAAAAACAAGCAATGTCAAGGAATAATTCCTTTTCCTGGCTGATGAGGTTTTCATAGCTGATTTTGAGACTCCTGTATATGTCATCACACCTCGCACTTTCAAGCTGACTCACTGCCTCCTTCCAGCATCTTTTGTCTTTCCGATTGTACAAAACTGTGCCAAGAACTTCCAAGGATAGCGGGAGCCCATAACAGGCATTCACAATCCTTTTGGATAATTGTTCATAGTCTTTATCTGGATATGCTTTGAGAAAGGCATACCAGCTAAACAATTGAAGTGCTTCATCCTTCTCAAGTTCATGGAGAGTATAAACTCGATTGTCAATCTCAAGCACTTCATTTTCTGCAGCAGCAGTATTCAAGACACTCTTGTCTCGTGTAGTAACAATGACTCTACTGCCTGCTCCAAGCCACTCTGTACCAAGCGTTTCAAGCTGCTTTCTATGATCAACATCATCCAAAACAACAAGCGCACGGATGGATTGTAAATGCTCTTTCATTATAGCCTTACCTGTAATATTATAGCACACAAAAGAGATGTTAAAACACAATTAAAAGTTATTCATATTTCATATTTCATAAACTCACATATGTGAACCTTGTATATGGTCCACAATAAGCCATTTTGTAATGCACTTATTGCTTCGCATTATGCAGGCTCACAATTGCTTCAGATTATGCTCAACTAGTGTAGAAAAAGGATTGGAGCTAGTGAAATGAACCAGCTGATAGAATCAACCATCACAGCTAGGACATCCACCCTGCAACTAGGATTTCTTACGAGTTTCACCCATCCCAGTATTATTCTGGATCAGACTCCAACCAAGCTGGAATGATCTGCAACTGGGTCTGAAAAATTGGGGCCACATGAAATTCACGTGGTAACATATGAAGCCATGTAAACACTGATGTGGTAATCGGGATGCAAAATACAATTAGAAAAATGATTATCTCGGGATGCTGAGATATATATTGTAATGTAGTCCGAAAATAACCTAAGCAGAAAGTGTTTCTAGCAGTTGCACAAGCACCAAAATGACGTCTGCAAACCTTGTCCTTCTGGGATTGAGTTTTGTCCATGCATATAAGATATAGGTAACATGCCATCAAGGGCACATCTATAGAGTGTCACCAACGACAACATACTTGGATGCTAAGGCCTCTAATGCGTCGCTTTTGTTGATGAGGCTCCCAAAAGATAACACTCATACATAAGCTTCCAAACAATGTCCAAATACCCAAGGGATTCAGTGCGGTGACAGGAGAAGTGTGCAATAAGAGAACATGCTCATCATGAAACTCGTCATCGACAAGCTTGGCTCTTCTATAGGGCATTCAACTATTCCATCGACTATGGCTTGGCACTTAATCAACTTTTGGTTGATAAAAGTCAGCTTGAACTCACTCAATAGGATGACAAACTAGACAGCTCTTTTGGAAAGATCAAGTTGGGTAAGAAAGGTGTGAAGTGGCTAGGAACTAATTATTACCCTTGTCTCTTGGTTCAAGACATAACACATTAAGTGTTTCGGGCAAAAAACAATGGCTAGTCACTCCTTTTCAGCTTGGGTATAATTATTTTCATAATTTATTAGGGTTTTGGCTAAAGAGATTAACAGATTTACCTCCCGTCATCATACCCCTGGGATAACATAAAAGCAATGGAAACATCGATATCGCCTGGGTAAATAATGAGAGGACGATCTGGTTTAGGTGACATCAAGGAAGAAAGAGAGATAAACAATGGCTAGTCACGCTTTTTCAGCTTGGGTATAATTATTTTCATAATTTATTAGGGTTTTGGCTAAAGAGATAAATAACTTTACCTCCCGTCATCATCCCCTTGGTATAACATACAAGCAATGGAAACATCAATATCCCCTAGGTAGATAATGAGAGGACGATCTGGTTTAGGTGACATCAAGGTAGGAAGAGAAAGATAATACCATTTGATGGAGTCAAAAGCCTATAGACAAGGTAGTGTCCGCTTGAAAGTATGATTCTTCTTGAATAACTCATTGATATGATGTGCATCATAGGTAAGGTAAGGAATAAACCTTCAAATGGTCCCAAATTTTCCAAGAAAAAAATCTAATTTCATGCTATTTCTTAGAAGAAGGCATGCTCGCAGTAGCTTTGATTTTAGCATGGTCAATGTCTATGCCGTGACAATGAACCCTATAACTTTTCCAAGTATAACACCAAAGGCACATTTCTTTGGGTTAAGCTTGACTTGGTATTCTCTATTCTCTAAGACAAGTGAAAATAGTTCTAAGCCTTGAGGTATTTAGAATGATAAACCCTCTTCTTAGATTTACTGAATAAATCGTCAACATGAGATTCAATAAATTTGAGTAAGATCATGAAAGATGTGGATCATGGCCCTTTCCTAAGCTGCACCTACATTCCTAAGACCAAAAGGCATAACCACATAGCAAAAGGTACACCAAGGTGGGATAAAGACCATCTTATTTTGGTCTTCTTAAGAAATTTTGTTTGGTTATAACCCAATAAATCATAAATCAAACAAATCGCATCATGGCTTATGGTAGCATCGACAATGATATCAATAGAAGGTAGAGCGGTATCATCCTTATGAAAATTCTTATTGATGCCCCTATAGTCGATGTGAACTTGAATTTTCCCATTCTTTTTTAGAACAAGAACAATGTTGGAGATCCACAAATGATGGTCCACAGATTAAATAAAACCAACTTTGAGAAGTTTTATCAACTCTTCTTTGACCAAAAGGTAAACATAGATTTTAAATGGTCTTAACTTTGCGTGACAAATTTAGTATCATCGAACTTGTCAAAATAGTCCCAAGAAAAGCAATTCGAAAATTCAGAGAGGAGTTGCTTTGTAAATCTCAATTTCCTACAAGGAGTGAGGTTTAACCAAGTTTGAGGTTTTTGGGAATTTCCTTATTTCCTGTGTTTATATCAATAGTATCTTCCATAAGAGAAGCATGTAGCAGGTATTTTTAAGGAATCATTGCTGGCCTCTAAGACATGATATTCTTCTCCAAAGTACTCATGCGGATAGGGGATGATCGAAAAAAAACCTTTTTACAGTACCCCATTAGGGGATCATTATAAACATTAAAGAGATCAAGGATTGCCTCATCAATTTCAAATAAGTCTAGGGTTAAGGATTCATTCTCTTTTTCAAAATATGAAAGGATTGTCGAAGCATCTTTGTCCCTAGATAAAACTAATAATTCAGCCCAATGTTTTAAAAATTGGAACCGGCCGAGGGTCTGACTCGAACTGAATCAGAACCAGACCGGTTCAAACTTTATGAACCGGTTTACTAAAAAAAACATAAAATTTTATATTTTTAATGAAAACAATTATTTGAAAGGTTAAAAACAATGATTCCAACAATTACACACCAAATATGCAAAGTTTGCTCTTATATATACGTAAGAAAGGTGTTTATAGAAAAATTAGGCTTTAGAACAAATAAAAAATAGAAAATGTATTAAAAAAAATGTTTTTTTAATTAAAATTGTCGTATACGGCTGTGTAGAGTCAAACCGGCCAGTTTGGCCTCAAACCGGTCAACCGATCCGGTTCTTTGACCGGTTCATGAAAAAAACTATTAAACCGGTCGAACCGGCCGGTTCCGGTTCTGGTTCGGCCGGTTTTTAAAACACTGATTCAGCCCTCAAAGAAAACAAACTCAGTATCTTGGAGTTGCTAATTTGCAGATAACATTGAATAGGAGGAAGCAATGGAATTGGCTCGCTGATTTTTCTCCCTAGGGATAAACTCAATGGAGAAGAATTTTACTTTTTCGTTTAAGTAAAAAATGCCAGTCTTATAAGGCAAAAGACATTCAGATTTTGTTTGTTAAACATTAATTAATTGGCTAACTTGTACTGAAACCCTTAAGGCTTTAAAGTTCTTAACTCCTAATTATATGATGATCGTAAGACCATGAAGAAGAGTTTCATACTCAGCCAGATTGCTAATACAAAAGAAATCTAGCTTGAAGGCAAAAAGCATGATCTTTTCCTCGAGAAGTGAGTATAACTCCTACCCCTATGCATCGAGATGAAGCTTAGCTCCATCAAAAAGGGGCATCCAAATGTCCTCGTGACATTTAAGGTATTCATGTTCATCAAAAGGTTAGCTCCTCAATTTCAAAAAAAATTGACAATGCAAATACCATGGGCTCATCATGTGCAAGGAAGAGGATAGAAGCAACTCCCTTGGAGCAATAGGCTCTCGCTGCATGAGCGTCAGAAGGAAAAAATAAGGTTTAATCCTTCTCTAAAAGCTTAAAAACTTATACGTGAACTTGTGGACAACTGATCCTGAGTTGGGTTGTTCCTTGAGAAGCTTAGGATTTTCAAGCACTTTGGAATCTCTTTTGGTTCTAAGATTTTTAAGAGGATTAAACTCATTTAAAGGGAACTCATAATCAACATGAATCCCAAATCTACACCTTATGCTATCTTTGTAAATGTGAAAAGGATAGAAATAATCTTTAACAAACATAGATTCTGCCAAGGTGAAAGAATTAAATCTCTTGGAACAAGGTGGATGGAATGGCTTTCATCCTATGGATCTGAGGGCTCCCTGAGAGAATATTGTAATTATCTCTTTATCCAAGACAATAGAACTCTTTGGGAATGATCTTAGGCCCAAAGGTGACGAGTAAGACAATCGTACCAATATTAGCAGGCATAAAACTATCAATTCCTCTAAGGGTATTCCTGGTGGTTCAATGAGAGAAAAATGAGAAAAAGGAGCAAGAAGGCTATGCAGACCCCCATTAAATCAGAACTCTTTGGGAATGGTCTTAGGCCCAAGGGTGACAGGTAAGACAAAGGTCCCAATATTAGATGACATAAATTAACATAGCCTCTACAGGTATTCTTGGTGGTTCAACAAGAGAAAACTGAGAAATTTCAAACAGAAGCAAGAAGACGGCAATACAGACCCCCATAAAATCAGATCATGACGGGCGACCTAAGATGGGAGGTAACCAATTTTAATTAAAGCTGGAATTGTGCTGTGATAGGTTTGGGTTATCAAGCAAATGCGTAGTGCGAGGATTAATGTTGTGCGATGATTCATTTGGCTAGTTTCAATCCCACCTTTTTACCCATGTGAAAAATGATATTTCATAATGCCTGTATAACATTAAACCTATCTCAGAACTAAAGCAATCAATACGTTACCATGATCAATGTTATTTACTCTGAATTCTTCTTTCAGCAGATCCTTCAGCAGCTGTCTCTGCAATTTGCACAGACCATTGATGCGGTGCTGAGTATTGGTGCGGACATCGGACACAAATGAAGCAGCATCAAAATCACGAAAGATGTTATTGTAAACAGCCTTGGCCAGAGTAGTTTTTCCCACGCCACCGGTGCCCCAAATCCCAATGGTAACTACTCTGCCGGAAACACACTTCAGCAGTTTAATGACAGCATCAGTACGCTCTTTTAATCCTACGGCATATTTTGTTACATCCAGCGGAACATTCTTCAATTTGTTTAGAACATCCGACACCACGCGCTTGACCAACTTGCCCTCATATCTGCCAAGATTTTAAATGTCAAATATTTACTATATATGAAAACAACTGTGCTAAAAAAAAATCCAACGTTTTGAGTCTATCTTCTATGATCTAGTTCTCTATTTTATTTTTACATTTTAGGGTATCTTCCATTTTATTTATACTGAGGGGTCAAGAGGGCCTTAGTTGGATAGACTCTCAGGTAAATAAAGGCCTGGTCCCATGCAGGGAACAGCTGCTTCGATTTGTGTGCTTCAGGCAGTCCTATGTAATTTTAAAACACCAAAAACTTGAAATATAAATATCTTTCCCTAAAATTTATGTGCACCTATTCTTTAGGGGAAGAATTTCCAATTGTAAGTAAAGATGGGATGCTAAAGATTTGAACCGATAGCAGACATTTTTTCAGCAAGAAAAATCAATTTATAACCAATGAAGTTTAATCTATAAATATTTATCAGTTTCTTTTAATGATCCACACCCCCTAAATTTTCTCTACAGGTATAATTTAAGTTGCCAAGAAACAGGTACGGGTGCGGGTACAGGTTTGAAATGTGGAAACGCCAATTTTTTTAAAACCCTTGGGTACAAAACTGTATGGAAAAGTCTGTACAATATATTATTAAACAAATATATATATATATATATATGCCAAATACTCATTTTTAGTCCATAAAAGCTAACACACTTGAAACACTTTATATTCATGAAAGTTCTAAATATTCAACTTGCTTCAATTTTCATATGTACATAATTAAAATCTAAATTCTTGAATATATCATCTAGATTTTCCTCAAAATCAGCTCCATGAATGCCACTAGCAGCTCCATTACCAATGGCAGCTCCATTCCCAATGGCACTAGCTCCATTGTCCAGCACTTGTGAAAAACGTCCAAGATTTTCATCATCGATACCAAGTACTGAAAGTTGGTAGAAAGTATTCGCAGAAGCATCAAAGTCAGTCGTCTCAAAATGAATATCTCAAAGCTTGTTAGGACCTCTAGCATAGTCTTCAGTTTTGTGTGTTACTAGCCGCAAATTGGAATGTTCCAAATCCTCAGCATTCTTAGATACCAACTTGCTTCATTTAACTAAGTGGATGACAGCATATGTACTTAAATTTGCAAAAAACTGAAAATTTAAGTGTGTTCTGAAATGGAGAAAGGAGGTGCTTATATAGCTTTTGAATGCTGTCTTTAAGAGGTTGGGGTAGGTAGATTAGGGATAGGGTTGCTTTTTTGTGTTTGCCTGTTTTTTTTTGGCCTTTCAAATGCTGACAGCACCATTGAAATGAGACAGGCACGTCCCGGGTACAGCAGAACCATACCCCAGACTGCGTAACACACCAACCTCGTACCAGTAGCGTACTCTACAAAATTTTAAAATTCATGGGAATCTGCTCCAAAATTATCTCAGCAACACTCACTCAAAATTTTGAAAGATGGAGCCGCATGGGACCAGGCTCTAAGGGTTGTCCTAATCTTTCAAAGTCAAGCAACTGCCAGAGTTAATCCCACCTGGACTCGAATGCCAGACATTTCCCCGGGAAGTGCCCCTCTGACTTAAACCCTAAAGTTAAAAATTTAGCAAACTGTAAACATTTCAAGCTTTCACAATTCGTGCAAATAAAAAGAATGCTTCTGTCCCTGCTGATCTAAACCCTAAAATTATGAATTTAGCAAACCCTAGCCTAATATTCAGTGTTTACAAGCATTCACATAACCTATGGTAGAATTTTTTTGAATAACGTTTCAGATCATACCATGCGATAATGAAATCCAACAGTGATGCCCTAGATCACAATAAATGATAGTACAATCCTAAGGTGGATGTAAAAACTATATATCCCAGTTTATCCCTAAGTATCATTACAAAAATTTAAAAAAACAGAAAACAAAAGCCTACCGGCTTGTTGTGTCTAGGGTCCACCCTGAACGAGACGCGACCTCACGCAAAGCAGTTTTCCACTCACTAATTGTCTCTGGTTTATGCCAGCCACGACTAACGTGTACTTTAAAAGCATCGGCATACATTGAGCTTGTGTCCGGATATCTAACATCTTTTGGATCGACGTTGTAAAACAAAGGAATGATGTGCCCGTTTGATCTTGTCATTTCCGTGACTTCCCTGAGGCACCACGCAGATCTGGCATAGTTTGGAGAGAATATGGGAATATGAATATCTGTACCCTGAATCGCCTGCTGCAAGCTCAGGCCAATGTCCTCCCCTTTTCTTAATCGCTCGTTGTCAAGAAAAACACGAACGCCCGCAGCACTGAGTGATTCGAACAGATGGTCCGCTAGATTTTGCCTTGTGTCGTCGCCGCAAAAGCTTAAAAATACATGATACTTCTTAATCTCCATGGGAAATTTACTCTCGAGAGAATGTAGATGCCGAACTCGTCAATTACAGGTGCGCATCAAAGGCCTTCCGTGCAATTATTGATATGAAACTCGTCCCGAATTATTGCTATGGGAACTCGTTCGATCCAGATTCTTCAGGTCCTCAAAGAAGAGTGACTCGTAAATAGGTAGAGGTTAATAAGCATTTTTGGATGCTGATGGCTATTATCATACAAGATAGCATTTCGGATGCATTGTGGTGAGTCCTTATGCCAAAGGGCGTTCCCCATGGTAAAGATCATGCGGTTGTTCATGACATTAGGTTAAATTTGACAGGGGTTTTGATATTTTTCTTTTTATAATCGTTTTCCAAATGAACTTCAGTTGCATACTTTGAGCGGTCATTATTGAAAAAAATCGTAAAAGTATCTGGATTGAGTATGGTTTTTTGTATTTTCGGAAATTTGTGTGCATGAGGAGGAGCCATGTGAGTGGCACATTGTTTACGGCTACAGTTTTCAAGGCAGGGAATGACGTCATCCGTGGTGTATCGTTTGCAGGGGAGGAGGATGCTACAATTCAGAGGGCTTTAGGGTTTCTGAAGAGGCCCAAGCTTTGGAATTGGGTGCGAAAGAGTTTGGGTCTGTAGGTCTAGGTTTAGAGTCCCGGGGTGATTTGGACTATGGTTTCTCTACAAGCGAACTGTGGTCAACATTCCTAATGGGCCTTCAAAGTTGGTTGTTAAGGACGCTGCATGGGGACTTGCACGTTATGTTGTTATTTCTCGGGTATTTTTGTCAAATGTGCTTTACAATCAAGGATTCCAAAGTTGGATTGCATTTAAAACATGTTTAGAATAGTGTGCTTATCTCTAGTGTCTATTTCCTTGTGACCAGGGGATGGCACACTATTAATAAATCAATAATTACTTAGATGCAACTTGCAAATCTAAATGGTTTCAATGGGCTTGATGTTTTATGTATTTTATATTCTAGATAATTTGTATCGTGGTCTTAATTTTCTAAAGTGAAGTTTCTATAAAAGGACAATGGCCTCACGCCCATTATTGAGCTGGAGAGGGATGCCCTCCACTCAATATGCACGACTAGGGTGCATCGTAATCGTCCATTTAAACATGGACGGCTACGATGCACCCTAGTGGTGCATATTGAGTGGAGGGTAGTCAATGGTAATTGAGCCAGCGATTCTTCTGGATGGTGATCACTCCATTGACAGAACCCTTGAAGTAGCAGAGAAAGTACGGGGAAAAGTTTTCTTCTACTTTGCTCAAACCAATGTGTTGTTTGAGGGTATTTTGTTAAAGCCCAATATGGTAACTCCTGGTGTTGAATATAAGGAGAAAGCAACCTCGCAGAAGGTTGCAGAGTACACTCTTAAGATGCTTAAGAGAAGAGTGACACCAGATGTTCCTGGAATAATGGTGAGTAATTTAAGTGTTTTCATTTTGGTGCCATCACTTAAAATTTTATACCTTGTAGGATATCATGATCTTTTTTTGTTTGTGTTTGCCACTGGTTTCATATGTTTGCATGGGACACAATTCTTGTCAGGAGGACAGTCTAAGGTGGAGGAAAACTTGAATTTGAATGCAATGAATTCCAGAGTCCAAACCCATGGCATGTCTCCTGTTCTTATGCTCAAGCCTTGTAGAACACATATATGAAGACCTGGAAGGGTTTTCCAAAGAATATTGAAGCAACCCAGTCAATACTTCTTATTCGAGCTAGGGCTAATTCTCTTTCCCAGCTTGGTAAATACTCTACTAAAAATGAAATTGATGATGCTAAGAAGGGAATGTTTGGGAAGGACTACATGTACTAGGAAAATGGTATTTCCTTTTTGCTTAGAGAAAACTTTCAGCTATAAGTAGGCCAAACTTTTCTCTCTAATTATTGGGAACTCGGAATTTGAACTTGTTTTCAGAGATTGTATGTTTTCATGTCAATATGTGTTCTGATAATATGCAACATACATATAATGCTTTAAGCGGCTCTTGACATATTGACAAGCCTTTGAGAATATATGCAGTAGAATAAAATTTTGCCTTTGAGAATGTATGCAGCAGAATAAATTTTTACAGATTTTGGGTCTTGAAGTTATCAATCAATATCGCTCTCAATCTTCCAAAACATAATTTTGGTAGCCTTTTATGAGATTCAGTGGACGCATGTCTTTCTTCCATTTTATTTTAAGTTATAGTATCATGTTTTGCAAAGCCTTTGAGAATGTATGCAACAAAATAACATATTATAGATTTTGGGCCTTGAAATTTCAGTTGATATCACTCTCAATCTATCTCAAATAGTAAATTATGTAGATTTCTATCAGATTCAATATACATATATGGCTTCTCCTTTTTTACAAAATTATATTCTTATGGTCTGTAAACATGTGCGTGTAATTTAACATGGAACTGTGCAGATGGGAATATATGTTTAGTTCTATAGAATGAGCTTTGGGACCTTAATATATTTTGATAGCTGGACTGGACGATGATAGTTTAGACATCTCTCTTGTTTGGGGAATGCAAACTGTCATGAAACCAATAGCTATTTGTTAGATGTGACCATTTTGTCATAGGGATCTTTAAGGAACTGTCTACTACCAACTTCAAGGCATGTTAGTCCTTGAGAATGATCTTTATAACATTTGTTAATATTGTTTAATGGATTGGGCGGAATGATGAAAACTCAAGAATTAAACCATAAGAGCTTGAATAAATCTCTATGAGGAATTAGCAGGCAATGGGAATTGGCAGTTATTTGAGTACATAACATAACATAGCTTTCATATGGATATGTAACTATACCAAAACAAGAACACTGAATTCCATCTGAGCATCATAATTTACTGTTGTTGGACAACAATGGTACTGGGAATGGTGACCTCCTAGGAAACCTTGGTGTTGCACCTTTTTGCACATTCCATTCAAACAGTGTTTTGTGAAATCACCTCACCAAATATCACAAACAAATGCCCATCATAAGTGTTGTTTGTGCTCCATGTAACATCTCTATGCTTACCATCTGTCAGTTTAACCATATATATTTTGTGGGATCTCATCTAGAGAGAATTAATGTCATGTTTCAAGTTGTGTGCCATGACACCAAAATATGAGATTGTTTGGCCTGATACTAGCATATGAAAAAAATATAGGCTGTTAAAGGAAGAATTGTGTTTTCAGCCTTGATGTTCTTGCATATTCAGGGTCAATGTAGCCAGTGGTACCCATAACATAGGTAGTGGTCTGAGAAATGTGTTTCAAAATTATCATCCAAAAGAATGTTAAAAGTCTTTATATCCCTGTGAACAATGTGTGGGTTACAGTCATGACATCAAGTAAGTTCATGTTGATATAATTTTTGCTACATTAGACGTAGAGCATTGTGTGTAGTTTAGAACAAGAAAAACTTAATTATAGATATAATTACAGATAGATGACAAGAATAGTATGCCTATTGGGTTTGTGTTCTCTTTAAATGCTTTTCTTGCATGATCCAGGACATGTTGACATGGAAAAGCATGAATGTAGGTCCAATATTAATATTGTGATGAAATTCCACCTGGTTGGAGGATTGAACTAATATAACAAAAAATGGTATAGTAGTTGATTATTGTATTAATTTTGTGAAGTCAAGAATGACAGTAGTTGGGGATTGAAGTGAAATTTGTAACCAGTTTTTTAAATTTGTTAGTACTCGAATAGAAGTGCAACTAGCCTCGTGGATGTTGAAAGTTCTTCTTAGTTGTAGAAGTGAACTCTTACGTGACTTAAGAATGGTGTGGGTATATATTATCTACAATGCGGAATTGTGAATCAAGCCTCTCGCCCATCAAAAACATATAAACTTCATCTCACACACCAAATATTGCAATTAAATGAACTCAAAACTGCTTAAATATACACAGAACAATAAGACCTATTTTTTACTCCTTTTCGTTCTTTTTGCAAGGCTTCAAATTTGGCACCAACTTATAGGATCAAATTAGGAAAGGCTTCTCTCTTTACACCAGCTGATTGCATTAAAATGATTATGAACAAGCTATGAATTATTACAGTCCATGAAACACAATTCACCGAGGCATTTTGTCAAACATCAACAAGCACCATAATAATATAGGTTATGTTTGAAATAATGGAAATGTTTTCATCCTTCATAACAATTTATCTAGAAAATCCTGAAATTTTGCAACACTATGCTTTCCATATTCTGAAATCTGCAACACTCTACTTTCCATGTTCCAAAATTCTACAACACTCTGTTTTCCATGTTCCAATAATGTCTAAAACCATTAATGTGAAAAATGGTTGTGCTATAGCAAAAAATTCATTGACATAAGAATCTCCCTAGTTAACAATCTATGCTCTATTGTGCATTTCCCATCCTTTAATTTTTGTTATATTAACAAAACATTCTTGAACCAAATGTTACATTAAGAATTTTTTAATAAACTGTGTAATTATGAGATCATGAATGATGACTATGATTTCAAATGCTATCATCTTCCTTGTGTGTTTTTAACTTGTATGTTTTCTTCGTTCTTTTTACTAAGGTTGTCTTCTATTATTTTAAAGATGTGATTAATGTGTTCTATCATGAAGGTATAACCTATTCTAGGTCGTAACAGAGTGTACTAAGATGTAAATTCTAAAAGGATTTAGAAATTTACCGATGTAAAACCATCATGAAATTGTTCTAATAACATTATAATTATGTTTTGTTTTGTTTATTTTTTTGAGTTGAACAAAAATTGTTAATTAAATACCAGTATTTAAATATATTAGATCCAAAAAAATAGGCTAGGCAAATGAAATCGTAATTTGAATTTAAATCTTGAAATCTGAAGTGAACATATGTTGGTAGGTATTGATTTCTCTATTATAATTCCAATCAAAATTTGTCTGATAACATGGAAAATAAGGCTTAATATCATAGCTTGGCCCAATAACAAGGCAATCAAAGCTCTATAGAAAAACTTAGCTCAACACAAAGTAAGATAATGTTCAATTCAAGAACTGCGCCCTGCGCCCAATACCGAGGCAAAAAAGTTTCAATACTAGAGCGTTGCCCATTAAAATAAAAAACAACCAATGTTGAACTTAGAATAATATAGTGGTAACCAATAACTATGGTAAATAATAGCGAAGATATTCATGAAATTCATCTCAACTTCAAAATTAGTTGTCAGCTTTGAATGTAGCCAAAGAATATTAACTTTCATTTAAATAGATTGTAGTTATGCCTCTGCTTCCTGGATTTTTTGTGGTGATTTCAACATGGTTGAATCTCCCGACGACAAGTTGGGCCGGCTTCCAATGTATTGGTGTACTGGTGAACGTGAAGCTTGGTTTTACTTGTGCAACAAACTTTGTCTATTTGATCCCAACCACCGCAAGCACTCTAATGATGCCACTCCTTGGTTCACTTGGTCTAATTTTAGATCTGGAAATGATAGAGTTTATAAGCATCTTGATAGAGCTATGCTTTCAGAGCAGCAATGGTTTTCCTTTGACTCTTCATACAGCCTCCCAGTCTTAGTAGTGGACACTGCTTTGGTTTCTGACCATAAGCATATCTTCTTTGGGATTCAATGGAACTTTCAGTGTCCCAAGCCCAAGTCCACCCAGTTCTATTTAAATACGTCCCACCTTTCTCATCCTAAAGCTTTAGATTATATAAGATGTATTTTGAATCTTGACCCGAGACCTGTAGATGGGATTGACTAGATTGATTGGTGGTCTCATGCCATCACTCGTACCACTTCTTTCCTTCGGCTCTATGGGAAACAAGCTGCTCTTTTTCGCAAGAATGCTCATGAAGCCTCTCGCATTGAATATTCGAGGGCTATTCAAGAGCTCAATCTATCTCCTTTCAACACTCACCTGCAAGTACAAGCAGCTCATTGGAAACATAAGCTTCAAGTTGAAGAGCACTATAAGGCTAGAGGAGCCCAAGTTCGAGCCAGACTGCACTAGCTTCGCATTGGTGACAGAGTTATTAAAGATTTTTTTGCATCCCGTAAATCTAATCAATCTCTCACCAAAATCAAAGCAATCAAAGAGGGCAACCAAATGCTTACTCTCTTACCCGACATTCTATAAGCTTTCATGCATCACTATCATGTTGTTTTTGCTACTCAGCCTGCTACTCTGGCTCGCGATGTTGCTTTCCTCCAATGCATTGAAGTTGTTCCTTGCAATCTCTCTGAAATTTAGCACATTGCTTGTGATAGACCTCTCACTTTGGATGATTTGAAGGAAGCTGTTATGTAGATGGTTTCTGATAAAGCCCCTGGTGTTGATGGTTTTCCCTGTGAGTTTTACCAGTCTCTTTGGACGACTGTTGGTCTGGATCTTTATCAGGTCTATTTGGAAGCTATGTCCTCCAATACCCTGGGTAATCTAATAAACCAAGGCAACATCGAATTCATTCCCAAATCTGGAGATCCTGAGCTTATTACCAATTGGCGGCCATTAACTCTACTCAATGTCTCATACTCCCTATTTGGAGTTTTCTCTGGTTCTCTACACTTTTGCTTTTAACTTTTTTTATTGATAAAGCTACTGTTGATATGATTATGTGACATTTTTTACCTCATAACCTCTTAATGGCTACTTTGATCCTACATGTGGGGTGTGATCTTTTCCACCCGATTTTTTATGATTAGCATTGTACACTTTATGTCATCATTAATATATGGTTATGCTTTTCAATAAAAAAAATAGATTGTGGTTGTTTACCATCATTAATTCTAGCAACCCCTTTTTGGCTTAGCTAGACTACACTAGATTAATTAGACAAAAAAAAATTCTTGCATTAATCCACTTATAAGTATAACATAACCACTTACATTTTCTATTGTTTACAATTACATGACGCAGTTGGGGTTGAAGTGAAATTTGTAACCAGTTTTTAAAATTTGTTATTACTCGAATAAAAGTGCAAATAGCCTTGTGGATGTTAAATGTTCTTTTTAGTTGTAGGATATTTTGGGATGATAAAAGAGTATGTGTGAAGATTACAAGCACCTAATTTCACTTTTTATTCTTTACGACAACTCTTTAAATTCTACTCATCCATTATATGTCAACTCTTTAACTTCTACTCTTTCATTATATGTCAATTAGCTGAGAATTTGTTCTGAAATCTACTGCAATTTGTGCAAATAAAATTGACCACAAAAGGCTACCACTCATGATATAAAATCTGCAAATGTATGAAAATATTTATGTATTCATGTTTAGTTCATATAAAATAGTCCACAAAAGGCTACCACTCATGATATAAGATTTGTAAATGTATATGTATGAATTTGTAACAAATTTGAAATGTACAAATAGAACCTTTCAATGTAATGTTTCATCTATATTCCTACACTTCCACTATCAATCACACCCCTTATCAACATGTTATCAATAGTACAAAAAAGGATTTTTCAACAAAAAACTAATGCAATCACCATCTCAAATGCATTGCAACACTAGCACAATTTCACCAAAATAATTACAAACCACATCAACTACAAAAGTATTTAAATATCCCTCTAAATCAAATAACATATACTATTCGACGTTCACATTTCACTGTACACATGTGATTGCTAGTACTAAAACTAGTAAAAACATCAACAGGCAGCTTTTGGAAGGGTGATAGGCACACATTTAACGTCTAAAAAACAAAATTAATAATAATAATCATTTGTTCCACTGGTGACGTTGTTTGGCTTACATATAATACCTTAGGGATCAATTCTTACTGAGTGCAAAGCCCCTTGACACCCTAACATGGAGAGTCAAGTGGATAACTGATTTAGATGTACACTCACTTAACTTTGTAATTTTCTATATGTTTACTTTGAAGTATGGATGTTGGAATTCTATATGAATTAGTGCCTAAGTTAATACTTTAGCAATGAATAAAAATTACTACTAAAATCAATAAATCAAACATGCATATTGATATATATCATGAATGCATTTATATGATGTTGTCCAATTTAACTTGTAATATTTCTTATGTGAATGGGACCTATTGTAAATGAATATATTTCACAAACCAAACATCTGTCAAAAGAATAGATTCAGAAACTGGTAATAAGAAACAATATTTTATAAAATGAACTATATTTTACAAACTGGGATTCTTATTTAAAAACATTCCAAAATTATTAATAATGAATTCCCCCTAAATTATCAATTTTATCGTCCACTTTTATTGATTTTATCATCCATTGTTAGTGCTCTTGTTCTCATATTTACAATAATGTTTTTGAGATATCGAGAGTGAACATATACTTTGTAAACATTTAAGTAGTATTTTTTATGTATTTGGTGAATATTCATAGTGAAGCTCATTTATGTGCTATGATATCAACCTTTGGAGAGTAATAGACAACACATGATGCATGTTTCCCCCTTCCGCAAAACACTCTACTATACTAGCAATCGTACATTGAGTGTACAATGGAAACGCCAAATGGGATGGGGAAAAAATTTGAAAATTGAGGAAGCGAAAAAGAGGGAGGGGATGAGGGGCGATTAAAAAGGGGTTTGAGGGAGGGGAAGGGCATTGTGGTTCACTATATCATCTATATCTTGAGCACATAATTCATATGAGTGTGAATTAAATTTAAAGGGGACAAACCAAAAAATGGGGAAAATTCATAATGTTTAGAAGTAAAATTAATTTATGGAAATTCACTTTCTCCATATGGAAACCTATTGTTTTATGGAAGTTTGTGGGACTCATACTCATAACTATCATTTACTAAAAGAGCTACATATATTTTAAGAAGGTTTTCCACCATTGGTCTGAAAACAAAGGTAATATCTTTTGCATTAGTATTCGGTTTCTTTTGGGTCACAAAATGAAAGACCAAATAAGGAAACACATTATGAATTTCTCCTTTTTTTTTATTGCCATAATGCCAATCTCGGTAAATATCTTCGTCAACATCCTTGGAATTTCTCATGCAGAATATAGTCATAATTTATGACTGTAAAGTTACATGATTACAATTTAGTGGTTCACAACTCCAACAACACCACTAATTGTGGGAAGACGAGCATTGGTAAAAGAGGTAAAGACCCAAATTAAGAATCCACAAGCTTATATGGACACTAAATTTGATGGGCTAGGTATTACCCTCCCTTCAACCCCTGCTCCCCAAGTTAACTCTGATGTAAGGGTAAGGTTGATGCCTCCATTGAGATTGATGATAAAGGTTAAGGTTGATGTCTCTATAGAGGTTCATGATAATAGAGAAGTTATAACCCGTGATGTATAAAGTAACAGCTTGTTTCTTACCAATAACTCAAGTCTAGAAGTTGGACAACTAGTTTCTTTAGTTGATACTAGTATTAGTGATGCAAAGGGAGCATTTGGTCAAGGTCAATCTATTTCAAGGAAGGTCACTGGAGAAATGGCCCAATGTTCAAAAATAGGACAGGGAGTAGGGGGAATGAGCCAAAATGCATTTACTAACATAGAACCTGTTAGAACAATATTGCGTGAATTTTAAACTAAGAAGGAAACAGTTGGAAGCATCCAGCATAAAAATAAAATAAAATAACTCTAAAGTTTATGAACATATATCTAGCTTTTCAGAACATATATCAATATATCATGCTCAATACCTGTGACTTAAAATTTTGTACATATCATGATCATATAGAATCTCTATGTCATCAAATGTGGATGGAGTTGTCTTTGACATTGGCATGTGAATATAGATTCTAACAAAAGCAGAAAAAAAACATAGTCAAGGAAACTGTTGATATAGAATTTGCAGCAACCTGCAGGGATCTTGGGATTGTAAGAAAAGTCTTCTAGTTGGCCTTGCTTTACACCAAGAAAAAACCCTCTGATCAACCCACCATGCATGAAAAAAAATTAATAGAAGAGAAATTAATAGCTTTATAATAGCTAGATTGCAAATAGTTAAAAACAATCTATATTTGCTTCTCTTCAAATTTAAAGGAAAGTTTTAATTAATAAAATGAATGTGTTACTAAGCTACATAGGTAATAGAGACCCCCTCCTGATCATACATTGCAATGAATAGGCATAATTGAGGATGGACAATACTTTTGTCAATTGTATTCTCTTGTTATAAAATTATTTTCCTATTGATGTAACATTCTTTTCCTATGGATTTAACCGATTTTATTTGTTTCTTTTTATCAGCAAAACACATAATACAACAAGAAAATGTATTTATTTCTTAGATGAGTATGTTTCTATGTAATGGACCTCTTCAATCTGCACTAAAGTTCAATGGTTTGTATGAGGATTTATTGTGTCTGATTATGGAATTCTTTGGAAGGGATATTTTAATAGTGGAATGATGTAAGAGACTTAGGAGCAACCTATGTATTGAAAACCACAATGCCCTGATGTTTTGGGTTAATACATTGTCCTATTCTTAGGAGAATAAGCAATAGTACATTGGTCTCCTTATTGTAAGAGAAGCAACTAATTTCCATTTCTGTATTGGGGGAATGCAGTTGATACATTTACAAAATATAGATGATTCTTGTCATGATAAGATTTAAATGTGACATGAATTACAATTACTGATATAAAAAAGTGTGTGAGATGAGATGGTTCTTGAAGTTATGCCAAATTTGTCTATTAAATTTTTTTAAAAAAAATTATTGGTTCAGAAGGTTCTCCACGAGTGTCTTCTTTTGTTGGATTATTTTGGTTCTGATGGCAAGTAATTGTTCCTATAAATCTGTGTAGTTGTACCTCATGCCATTATATGGTTGGACAAGTTGAGTGGGATTTTATGAATCATGTATTGCAAATGTAGTTGAGTAGCATCATATAGTTGACGAGTCAAACGAAATCATGTATTATGACTTTAATTTCATGCATTGTGATTTATGAGCAAAGATATATGCATAACCTTGAGCAAGTTCATGATGGTGAAGGTATGTTATTTTATAGGATATATAAGATCAAGGAGCTCAATTGGTTAAAAAAACTGCAATGACACATGATTAAGAATTAAGCTTGGTGAATTGGAATCCAATATTATGAAATGAGTTTATAATAAGCTATAGTTTTAAGAAAAATACAAAGCTATCTATATGTAATCCTTATATTGATCTAAATTGTCCCTAAAATTACAAAACAGTAATATATTTCACTAAGAGGCATACCTAGAAAGTGGTAATGACTAGCTATTGCCATATGACACTCCCTTCAGAAAGTCAATTCTGGGGAAATTGAAATAAATTTTGAGGAAATTGAACAACATGCATCTCAAAACTAATAATTGTCTGCATCTGTTTTGGTTCAATAATACCATTGTGCATAATTATAGCTCTGTATCATTCAAATCATCCAAAGTCATTTACGAAAGGCTCTAAAAATAAAATGGAGGAAGGTGATATAAATTACATGGCTAGACATGATTTTCAAATCATCCAAAGGCATTTACGAAAGGATCTGTTTGACCTGGAATGTGCAAAAGGGTGAGAAACAACCCTCTGATCAACCCACCATGCATGAAGTTTCCAGAGTTCTAAAGTCGATGTTGTCAGTGCCTTCTCCTAAGCAAGTTCCTAGTATTTGAACAAACCAACTGACCCTAGTAATAATTACAGGAGGTATTTGGATGAATATGCAGATGGTAAACACAAAGATGTTTTAGAGAAAACCTTATAATGATAGCTTTTGTCTCTATATTTTCTTATGAATAGAGTATTGAAACCCACAATAATCGCAGTCTGTTAGACCATATATATTTCAGTCATTTTGTCGAATAAGTCATAGGTTTCCACATTTTGAAAACATATTTCTAAGGGATGTAATTACTCTAAATTGAAGCAAACTGAGAAGGAACAATTGAATAGAATTCCATCTCGCTCCAAAATATAGCCCCCAAATTCATGCAAACTTGTGTCCTTATAAACTCCTCTCTTTCCTTACAGTTTAAGCTATAAGAAAAAAAGAGCATGTCACAGTTTAAAAGACTTTAAACTATCCCAAAAATGAAAAAGTAGTACAGGGAACAATCCATAAAAAACAATCTTTGTGGAGATAGCGGGGGAAAGTGAAACCGTCACAACCCGTCATAACCGTCATTTTGTTCAGTCGTCACAATTAATCTCCTTGAAAAAATGCCCAAATGACCGTAAAATTTGACATAGTCTCGTGAATGTCCACAAAACCCTTTCCCGTCTGGGGAAACGCCTTCAACATAAATATGGTCCACATGTCATTGCATGGTAAATGCATGGGAGGGACCCAATAGTGTGGAATCAATTTCTAGAGTTCATGCCAATGTAAGTTTGAATTCTCAAATTACAATATAATGAAGACGGTAACAAGTGACAATGTAATTTGGAAGTCTCAAATTTAATGATAAATCTCATACAAATTCGTAGTTTTTATTAAATGAGGCATTAGATATGGTATTGCAATTATTCAATACTTCCAACCTAAAAGACTGTTAAACTAGTAAGCGTAAAGATTTCCTGCCACATTAGCCATACATGTCCGGATTTAGAAATACCAATTTCAAAATGGGACTTTATTTCTCCAAATCCAAATCTGCTAGGGGAGAGACACCAATAGTTTAGCAGGGTCCAATTGTGGATATAATGTCTTGAATACACAACACCCAATAGTTATCATAAAAATACCTGGTGATTAGTCATTTTTGACATGACAACACCTAATCACATTATGCCATGTAAGATTTGTCATTTTTAAATTGTCAATGTTCAACTATTATCACCCATGATCAAGTATGTGTCCCAATCAAAATGTAGTGTAACACAAATTTACTATTTTAAATCAATTCAAAAAAATGTTTTTCCCTCCAATTCAACACTATATATATATATATATATATATATATATATATATATATATATATATATATATATATATAATTTAAAAAAATCTTGAACTATGTGCTGGTGAAAAAATCAAGATCTCACATTATATTTAAATTGATTTTGTGGGCCCCTAACTTAGGGTGCACCACTACTAGCTCCTCTCCCCTAAGTATCCATGTCATAGCTCTACGGGTCGAATCTCTCGGGGCTCATGTTTGTACATGTTCTGACATACGAATTGTACCATGAAAAAATGGTATGTGACACGATTCTACATATTTATTAAACATTTACATATTGATATACACATTGAGCATGATAAACACAATATATTTAGTAAAACATAAAAAAATTAAATATTTGAAAATTGATAAATGCACATAGTTGGATGGTTGAATGACATGGATGATATGTGGATGTACATTGAGTGTTAACCTCTAGAATGGATAAATGACACCCTTTTGGAATAGGTATATTTGTTTGAAAGATATCTACTCCTTTACTTATTCCTTCATTTTTTTAGAAACCTGGCCTTAGTTGTATTAGGTAATTAATCCATGACATTTAGTTTAGTCTATGACTAGTCGTGTGATAAATTAACTAATTCCTACAAATACCTTGTTCAATAAAAACTACTTGTTATTAGGTCACACTTATTATCCATTATTGACTAGTCAAAATCTCATTCTCAAAATTTAAGACATATCTTTGAACATATGACCACCATCTCCAATAGACATATTGCATTATGTACTTTCTATATGAAGTTGGGCATGAAGAGCAAACTCGCATGGTTGGCTTTGCCCTAAGCCGACAAAATTCATCTTAAAACCCTGTTATCCCAAAATTTTAACTTGTTAAAATTTCAAAAAATTCTTTAAATTTTCGCATTAATGAGCTACACCAATTAATTGTCTCACACAATTTTGAAGCGTCCTTGTTCTTTGTCCTCTCCCGTGGCCCAATCATTATCATCATGATATTATTTTCATCACTCTATCCCCATCGTCATCATATCCTCACTTCTCGTCCTGCCTATCTTGCATATTTAGCTTCTCTCGCAAATTAATTTTAACTATTTAATTAATAGTTTTCAATTTAATTAATAATTAATTAATTAATGATATTAGTTTAATTAATGTTATTAATTAATTAACTATTAATTAAATTAATTTTATTACGCCAAAGGCGTTCCCCCTATGGGAAAGGCCCTTGCGGACGTTTCTGCGACTGAGTTAAATTTGACGGTTTGATGGCCGTCTGGATGTTTTCGTGTTTTAACAGTTTTTTTGCCTTGCCTTAAGATTAGGGTTTTTGTCGATCCTGTTACAAAATCAATGTAAAATATATGCTATTAATCGCCACAAGAGGCTTCAATATGTGGATTGGGGGGTTTTGAGCTATTTAAAATTGGTATTTAAATTTTTAACCGGTAAAAAGAAAGGTGTGGTTTTTTGTTTGTTTACTTTCTGGTTGTTGGAATGACGTTGGTAGCTAAATCTTTGGTCTCGATATTTTCAATTCATTTTTTTATTTTGGAAAAATTAAGTTGATGTTTTTCATGGTTGGGTTTGGAAATTTTGATGTCTCAGTGGTTTGGTTTTGAAAGCTTAAGACTTGGTGTTGCTGGTTTGTGTTTTTTTGGATCTGTAGTATCATTTCCGTTGTTGACACCTCCTGCGGTTCATGCTGTACTACCTCCCAAATCTCGTCATCCTCTATATCCCAACTGAATCACTGCCACTTTCTGTGAATGAGTTAAATTTGACGTTTTGACAGTCATCTAGATGTTTTCGTGTTTTTTACAATTTTTTTGCCCTGCCTTAACATTAGGGTTTTGTCGATCCCGTTACAAAATCAATGTAAAATATATGCTATTAATCACCACAAGAGGCTTCAATCTGTAGATTGGGGGGTTTTGAGTTGTTCAAAATTGGTAATTAAATCAGCTTTTTAACCGGTAAAAAGAAAGGTAAGGTTTTTGTTTGTTTATTTGTTTACTTTCTGGCTGTTGGAATGACGTTGGTAGCTAAATCTTTGGCTCATATTTTCAATTCATTATTTTATTTTGGAAAAATTAAGTTGATGTTTTTCATGGTTGGGTTTGAAAATTTTGATGTCTAAGTGGTTTGGTTTTGAAAGCTTAAGACTTGGCGTTGCTGGTTTGCGTTTTTTTGGATCTGTAGTATCGTTTCCTCTGTTGACACCTCCTGCGGTTCATGTTGCATTGCCTCCCAAATCTCATCATCCTCTATATCCTGACTGAATTGCTGCCACAGTGCTCTGTACATCCAGCTCGATTCCCTCTATCAAAATCTCAGTGGCCTGGGAATAACATTTGGATAGTGTTTAGATCCAATGGTAAAGATTTTCATTGAACAATTTGGATTGATTGGGGCTTGATTTGAAAAAAAAAATGCATTGATTTTTTTACACCTTAAATATCATACAATCACATAATTTCGATTTATAGTCATGGCAGAGGCAAAATTATGGGCCTTCCTACTTTATTTTCTTTTACTGAAGGCTTAAAAAAAAACAAAAATGAAAATATCACGTGTTAAATGGAAGATTTTGGAGATTTGATTCAATGTAACTATAAATATATTTGAATTCGGCCTTAATTTTGGAGCAATTAGTGAAACTTCGTCAACGATGGCTCCTTAATTTTCAAGAATTGATACACAATTTATGTTTGTTAAAAACTGAGGGTAAAATTGTCCTTTTTTCCCTGCAGCATAAATCCATTAGTTCTCTTAGAACATGATAAATTGTTCTTTCGCATAGGAAAGGAAATTTGAAGCTCCTTATGGGCTGATTATTTTCAACTACAATCAAAGATGAGATGAGGCATAGAGATTTTGGAAAACATTGTTTAACTTCCAAAAGACCTCAAAAGATCTCTGGGTCTAATGCCTGAAGAGAGAAAGATCAAGGAAGTCGATGTGTGTGATTGTAGAAGGCGCGGTCATATGTTGGGACCACATTACCCAGCAAAACAGTTCTAGATTGGTACATTTCCAACTAATTTATTTAGGAAAATTTTATATCTATACTACACTAGATAGTTAAGCAATTAAGAAAATACTAAATGGTCAATTGTGTCTCATGGCCAATTCCACGGTGTTTAGAGGTTATTAGTATTGTTAACTCATGAAGATTATATTTCACATGAAAACACTTCATGCACACTAGAGAAAGATTCATAGAGCATATTGTTAATTTGGAAAGTGTATACTTGAATTAAATTGTTTAAATGTACGCTTTAAGTACGGTAGAAATCAATTACTGAGTTATAGGAAAGTGCAGCAAGTTAATGGACAATTAATTGGACATAAAAAGCCGAAGTCTAAGCACTACAATCGTATTTTTTATATTGCGAGTGCGGGATTGTTTTTTACCAGGATTGGCAATTTCTGAACCTAAAACCACGATCACGGTACTCATAGACAAAAAAAATAGACCCGCGACTCCTCATTTTCCCCATTTTTCATTTCAAACCACGATTTCTCCTAGGCGTTTGTCACTCGAGCTTTGAATACCCCCTCAAAATTACTCATCGAACTTCTGAATCACGCTAGATTCAACCATGCCACCAAGATGAGGAGGTAAGCCCCCGATTTTGATCAATTTTTTTGCATTTTAGGTTTTTTTTACATTTTCATGGGGTTTTCAATTTTTGTTTATATATACAATTTTCTTGTTTTGTCAGTTGGTCGGAAAGCTCGTAATCCTATAAACCGTCGAAACATTCCTCAAAACCCTCCGAACATTCCTCCAAACATAGATCCGCCTCCTGTGGCTCCTTCTGTCCCCATTGAACCAACAGGAACACAAACTAATATCGTTGGAAGAATCTGATAAAATAAAAGTGTCATTGAGAACCTTATTTAGACTATAAGACAAAATCATGCAACAAATTTGTCCTACATGACTTTAGCTAACACATTACAAACATTGATTAGTGAATTTGACTCTGCAACCAACCAAATACATAGATGGAATACCTTTAGAGGTGATTATAGGTGGTGGCATGCGGATAAATTATCCCATGCGGCAGTAAAAGATAAAAAATTGGAAAAGACCGCATTTGTGCATTATTTACTAACTCGAGAACTAATGCCCCCCCACAGCTACTTGCAAATGGTTCCCAATCCATTGGTACCATGATGACCGAATAATTTTTGGGACCAATGGTGGATGGTTTTTGATTATCCACCATGCAACAACAATGAGGTCCCTCTCTATTTTTTGAAGAAATTATATTGCGAGTTCGTGCTTAATGAGGTCCCAAATTATTTTGACTTTTTGAGTTGTATGGGCGAGGAGGTGGCTCTGCACAGAGTAGACCTGGTGCATGTGTAGGTTAACCAAGGATCCCCCATGCCCCAAAACCCCCACTTCCTTCAATTATCCCTCCTATAGTGAAGGAGGTTGTGGAGATTGACACACTACATACATTGAGGGAGCTCACTGACACTCTGACCCACACATAGTGACCAGATTGCATCTGGTGATGTTGGTGGAGGCACCAGTTCTAGCGCACCAACACCACTGTGGATCATGTGGTGCCATATGCACTATGGGCGAGACATCATTTGCTAGTTCACGTGATTTCTTTTCTCTAGATGAGATGTTGGGGTATGTTTTTGGAACTGGTGCAACTGATCTTGGTCTTTCACAGGTAAATGTCAAATAAATATAAATATATACACACACACACACAATAGTTTAATTCTTGTTTGATATTTTAATATATATGTATTTGATTGTACATACGTGCAAAAACTAATTTTTTAATTTCATTTTAAATAGCAAGAGCCGGTGAAGGAAACATCTAGCGTCGACATGCTAGCTACTGCAGCTATGTGTGTTACAAACGTAAGTTTCAAGTTGTACAAGTACATTTTTAATTTCATTTGATTGCACTCTTATTATTATAATGCCTCATGTGTATGTTGTACATATTAATACATGTTTGTATTTTATACACAGGAGTCTAACATGTCATCGTCTGCTCTGGGAACTGAGGCTACTGGCATGCCTCACGTGACTTTTACGTAGGTTAGTTTCTATTTACACTTTATTTCTAATTGTGGAAGTTCATGTGGATTACATGCTTTGGACCTCTGTTATGTGGCATTCATGTAGATTAATATTAATTTGTACATGTTTTTTTTATAGCTTATGACTTCCAGAGAGACTCCTCCATATATGCAGACTGTGGAGGCTGTTGTAGATACTGCCATAGCATCTGCAGATCCACTAACTGAGGTACAATTTTTCAAATTTGTTAAATGTTGGAGGTTCATTATTTCTTATTACTTAAATTTACAATATCAAATTTTATACATGCACGAAATATTTAATTTGAAAATTAATTATTTGTATGTAGCTTACCCCTCGTGAGTCTACTGATGTCCCTGCGATGCGTTAATGACAAATTGATAGGGATCATGATATTGCGGTAAGATTTCACATACATTTAAACTAAATTGTACAAGTTTTTAAATTTTGAATGTATTTTATAATTTTGGGTGTTAAAAAATTGTTATTTATGAATGTGTAGTTTAGGTTACAGACCTGCTTAGAGACGCCTAGGACCACACGGATGAAATCCATAGTGGCATCTCCCTCCACTACATCCCCAGGTCATGGATATGCTACTTCTGGCAGGGTGAAGAGAGGGAATTTGTTTCATGATTAGATTCATAGGACTTGGATGTACATAGATATATATATGGGCCGTCAGGTCCTGGTGAACATGTTTCTTCATATACTCCATTGTATATATAGCCTTTTGCGACCACATGTGGTCATATATATGTATGACACACTTAGTTCGAGGTGTACACATGTTATGAACTTGTATTTTCAAAGACATGTGTCCAACACACTTTGTTTGAGATGTACACATGTTATGAACTTATATTTTCAGAGGCGTGCCTCCAGCACACTTAGTTTGATTCTTATATATCCATGTGTGTTGGTTTTCATAATGATATTAATTCTATGTTTGATTTGATTTCATTGCATGTATGATATCCTTCTATGTATGTTTTCATAACCATATATTAGTTCAGATACATGTTTGATTTAAAATAAAAAAAACCATGTCCCGGAGCACTACATGGTACAATTGTTAAGCAAACCTATTCCATTAAGCAAAACCATGCTAGGTGAACTACAAAAGGGCAATACATAATTTTAATTTTTTTTCTTTTTTAAAGCTAACACTCATCTATTTTATATCAACTAATGCAAACATTGATAGAAATAAGCGAGGTAGAGTTCATGTTGAACTATATATGAATATTTAATGTTCTTTATGGTGCAACATTGCATGGTACAATTGTTAAGAAATTAAGGGAAGCATTTACATTGTTTTAGAGATTATCCCATTCATAGCCCGCTTATCCCATTGATCAATAGATGTACACACCTTATCTGTTTATAATTTGGTGCTATGCCAATCAACTAAGAAGTTAAACATTCAATTTGATTATCGTTTAAAGTAGATTCACTTCTCTCTTTCATGTTTATTGTTTGTCTCTTTCTTCTTGGACTTAGCATCCTCTCTTTCCTTTTATTTGCTTGTACATTCAAGAAGTTTGATTTCTCCTTCTTATTCTGCCATTGTTCACTCTTTTTTTCTCTTGACTTGTCTCTTGTTGCTTTGAATATCTTGTCATAAATATCTCCTCAAGCCTTTGTATTTCCTCATATAACAAGTATTCACTCTCTCCTTCACTTTCTTCATTTATTGATCACAGCCATTACATGCTTGCCTCAAACTGAAATCTAACCTTTTCTTGCCACTTTCCTCTTGTTTCCCATTTCATATTGAATGTTATTATTAGTCTCTTCTTTGAATTTTTTCTCTTGTTCACAAGTAATTGATTTGTTAAGCCATTTAGGCATGATATATCCATGGTTAAATTAAGATTCTTTTCTTAAAATTTTCAAGGTCTTTTCCTTTATTTTATTCAAAAAAATCTTCAAACCTATATACACACATGAAAACACAATGTATTAGAACATAAAATAAGAGACAAAAATGTCTCAATGAGTACCTATTTATTGGACACCATATTCCTTATCCAACCTTCTTCTCTAAGCATTTCATTTTACACTTCCTTTCTCCTCCATTATTCTTCTTTCACTATGTTCTCCATTATACGAATTCTTTTCTCTTCTTCATGTTTCTCTCATGGAAACTATTTTCCTCTTATTCCTTCATAGGCTCTCACTTATTTGTTTCCTTCACTTCTTTTAGCATGCTTCATAAGTGACTTGATTGACCACCTCACTCTCCTTCTAAAATTCCATCCAAATATGCAAACTTGAACCTACTTGCCTTAGCATTTTATTGATAATCTTATTCATATGTTCACATTCTCACCATACTATTAGAACAATGAATAAATGCATTCATTCCTTTAATGACTTACCTTTACTCACTTCTTGAAAAATTTCCCTTAGTCACCACTTTTCACTAGTTCTTGCTTCACTAACAATTATGGCTCATTTAATTTCAACTCCATTTATTATTCTTGACCTATTCAAATACTTAATCCACTATTAGAATAACAAGGGAATGCATTTCAAGCTATCAAATCATTCATAACCTCTTTAGTAAAAAATGATGAGCATAGCACATAGCTGGGGCAGAAAAGGATGGAGAGAGATCACCACAACAACATAGCTCAAGAGAGAAAATCAAGGACAATGATGAAGCACCCAAGAGGACAGAGGCAAGTCCAAAGAGAACAAGAGAGATGGAAGGTAAACAAGTGACATTGAATCCTAGGAAATGAATGGAGGTGAGGAGTGAGAAGTCATGCCTCGGAATGTCATGGCACCGAACCGACTACGCCGACACATCTGGGTGGAAAAGTGAACACTAGAGGAGGCATTTTTTTGGTGCGCGACAATGTCTTTATTTTTGAGCTACTTCGTTCAGGCGTAGTCCCTTAAGAGCCCTGAGACCAAAAAATCGTTCAACTTAGACGGGCGACTACTTAGTCTCCGTGGCACCTAAAGATGTCTTGTATGATCCTACACCTCGACTTAGGGACCCTCTATAATAGACTCTCTCAGTTTTTTCCTTCTCTGATTGGTGCTCTTGCTGCCCTATTGTTTGCAAACGCGTGAAATAGTGCAGTTTGAGCTAGTGTAAGGCTGTTAAACGCTATATTCTACAAACGGTGGGTCATGGCACCAAACCGAATACGCCAAAACATCCTAGTGGCTAGGTGAATGCTAGAGTAGGAATTTTTTTAGTGCGTGACAATGTTGTTACTTCCAAGCTACTTCGTTCGGGCATAGTCCCTTAAGAGCCCTAAGAACAAAAAAATTTTCAACTTCGACGGGTGACTAATTGGACTCCGTGGCACCTAGAGACATCTTGTCTGATCCTACACCTCAGCGTAGGGACCCTCTAAAATATCCTCTCTCGATTTTTTCCTTCTCCGATCGGTGCTCTCGCTGCCCTATTGTTTGCAAACGCACAAAATAGTGCAATTTGAGGCAATGTAAGGCTGTCAAACGCTATATTTTGTAAATGGTGGGTCGTGGCACCGAACCGAATGTGACGACACATCTGGGTGGCTAGGTGAACGCTAAAAGATACATTTTTTTGGTACATGAAAATTTCGTTGCTTCCGGGCTACTTCATTCAAGCGTAGTCCCTTACGAGCCCTGAGACCAAAATATCGTTCAAATTTGACGGGTGACTACTTGGACTCTGTGACACCTAGATACATCTTGTTTGATCCTACACCTCGGTGTATAGACCCTCTACAATAGCCTCTCTCGGTTTTTTCCTTCTCTGATTGGTGCTCTTGCTGCCCTATTGTTCGTAAACATGCGAAATAGTGTAGTTTGAGCTAGTGTAAGGCTGTCAAACGCTATATTTTGCAAACGGTGGGTCGTGGCATCGAACCGACTGTGCACAGACATAGGTATGGTCTTCTAAACACTTAGGGAGGTGTTGTTTTGGTTCTCTAAGCTCCAGGTGCTTCTGGGCTACGTCCTCTGGAGCCAAGAACCCCCTCCACAAGTACATAAATCGTTGTTAATTACTTTTCTTTTCTTGTGAAACAATGAAAGCTTCTCTTAGCTTCAAGAATTTAAAATTCCCTACTAACAGTTCTAACCACGTGAAGGGGGAAGCTTTTCTGGCACCACTAACCTGCACATAAAAGTGTTAGTCAAAGAAATTTAAGTTTCAAATCAAAACCATACTAGATATATACAAAATACACATTTAAAATAAAATATATGAACTTAAATATATCTAACTAAAAAATTTATATATACCAAATAAATTATATACACCAGATGTATGAGCATTGTACATTCATTCTAATGAACCATCAGGATCGAATCTACTCTGAATAGCGGACAAGATTGCTTCATGATCTCGATCTCGAACCTTCCAAAGAATCTTGTTATTAGGCCTTCTTTGATATCTATACAACTGAATATTTGTCGCTAGAACTAAATGTGAATATAAGAGTATTTTTCTGTGTGTCTCAAAGTATTCAAACACCTAAACAGAGGAGTTTTTTAATGGATACCGTCGAAGCCAAGCTCCAGTAACTACCATTGACCCTGTAGGATACTCAATATCTTCGCCATCTATAACAGGAGAAGTCAACTTCTTTCTTTCCTCGTTGCAACGACATAAAAAATAGTTTTTTCCTTCTTCATTGTCTTCTGTTGCAATAACTGCAAACACATGTCCTACAAAAAAACAAAGGTTGGACAACTCAAATTTAAATTACATATTAAAATTTCAATGGACATAACTCAATACAAAAAATTTAAATAACCATAAATACCTTGTCGCACCAAAATCAAAATTTCATCAAAGTCCTTGGATGTTGCAAATTCATCTGTAGAAACAAGTCGTAATGCTTGTGGAGGTTGATAACTAGGAAGCGGAGTTAGAGGCCTACAAATCCATCCATCCACCCATTCTTGTGAATCACACTCAGCAGTGAAAAATTTGATACAAGATGCACAAAAACATGTCGACTTTCTTGTCCATATGGCCCACGAAGTAGCGTCTGAGCTACAAAATGAGGGCATATTAATGGACCTAGTGAGTGTCATACAATCCTCATAGTTAGCAATTTTTTGTTCCTCTATCAACTAAAAAGATCTGTGAACTATGTAATTTTCTTGAGAACCTCGGGCCATGTTGTCAATACACCATTCCACTATGCTCTTTGCATATTTTAATTTAGCACCATCTTTGTACTTCAACTATTCTCTTGCAAGAGCTATTTTCACACATGCCCATGTACCGTCATGCTCTCCTTTTCCATGTACAACCTCGGTGAAACTCCAAATATGTTACACACCCATATTGATGTGCATCCTGCTCATCTAATAAAAATATTTGTGCATTATTAAATTGAGATGTGTAATTATCTGACCATATATAATGTTGTTTGAAGTGGATGTCCCTATCAGACAAGTTTCCATAAAATAACTTGAAACACCCTTGAACAAATTCAGTAGAATGAGTACGATCATCACTGATATAAAGGTGGTACTCTTTTAAAAAAATTGATCATTCTCTGTACTGTCAAGAGAATGTATAAATGCTATATGCACAAAAATGGAAACTTGTACTGAGTTGTAATATTGCGATTAAACCTCCATTTGTGGTTACAATGTGTAATTCTCTACAAAATTGACTACTGAAACAATAGTACCAATAGGAAATGTGTCCTTGCATATCTTGAACTGTTCATCCAACCATCGAGCTCTATGTGCATGCCTAACATACTCATAAACAATTTCATCCTTAAATTTTATCATAAATTGAAAAATAGGTATTTGTTCTGTAACTAGCTCACACCGTTTAGACTCTTTTCCATCTTTCAACTAGTATGCAACTGATTTATATTTATCAAACTCAACTAAATTATTTCCTATTGCACCTTCAATTTTCTCATGGATGCAACTTTCTAATTTAGGTAATCCGCCGCATGTACCATAACTTCCATCTAAACAATCCTGACTATAAAAAAATTGTCCAACTTCTTTTGCACAAAATATCGTAGGAATGAAATTCCTAGAAGATATTGGTGGAACTTGAACACCACATTCCAATAACATAGTTTCAGAATGAAAATTAGAACGAATTCGTAAAAATTTAGCATAATGCGTCGCAAATTCAACATGTTGCCTACAACAACAAGTGGTGCGAGCGTGGTTGATTTTCACATAGAATGGTTTCAACATTTCAAAAAAATGTTGACTAATTTTAATTTCTAGATTCTTTTGTTCAAACTTATGAAAATTTTGAGTTTGAGTCATATCTAATAAATTATTTGGATGTGGTTCACGATTAGTAGAACCAACTCTCCATTTTATAACATCTCTTGTATTAGGTGAAACTCTAGTGTTATCATGCCAAAATTTAATAACTTCTCTTATAGCATCAAATTTCTTTTTGTCCTTACGTGGTTCACTAGCAGAAAATGCCCAAAAATTGGCATTATTGAGTGATTAAAGGATATTACGTCTTTCAATTACTTTCATTAGAGTTTTTCGATTAACTTGCAACATTTGACTTGTTTGCGTAATCAAACATTATTTTTTATTGACTCACTTACAACACTAGTAACAAGTACACGACGCACAATATTACTATCCCTATTGCGTCTCTTAACACCAACAGTGTGATATGCATCATGAAGGTTTTCAACAATTGTAGAGGTTTGACCACATATATTAGATGTTGTCAATCCTAAGGTGTTTAATATAGGTCTCATTTTAATCAATTTCATCAAACTAACCAACAACTGACATCTTTGGGAATCATTTAAATTTTCAAAATGATTATCCCAAATTTCAGTGGACTTTTCTTTTGATTTATCGTTCAGAAAGTTTGTCAGACATTGGTTTCAAAATGTTTTTATCAATTTCAATAACAAAATTAGGTTTCTTACATAAAATCCAAGGAGGTGTTTTTGTCAAATTTTACTTGTCTACAGTTTCAACATGAATTTCTTTATTCACATTTTCATTGTCTCCTTCAATTTCAACATTTTCTACATCATGAGTATTTAATTCTTCTTCAACATTGATAGTAAAAACTTCTTCATCACGAGTATTTAATTCAGCTTCAACATTGATAGTAGAAACATTACCTAGTTCTTCATTGCTTGCAATAGTTGGGATTGAAGATGAACCTCTTCTAGATTCACGAAGTTTCCGCATTCGCTCATCATTTTAAATTTTGTCTAGCCTCTAATTCATTTGGTGTTTTTTTACTTAATGAATTCCTTTTTTGACTTTGTTTCTTGTCTCCCATGATGTTTTGCTTCTGGTGATAAGAAAAACGTGTAGAACAAGATAAAATTTCACAATAATTCATACAGTAAGGATCAGAGAGTAAAAATCGTATGTTGGGATGTGTGTAATTTGAGACATTGGGATGTGTGTAAATATGATTTATGAACCACGAGAGTGCTTTATAAACCGCGATCACGGTTTATAAAGTGCGCTCACGGTTTAGTGTTAGAATAACCACGATCGCACTTTATAAACTGCGATCACGGATCTATCTGTATCATGAAATACGACCCTAAGCCTCAGAAAATCTTTGTTTTTCCCCAACCAAAGCTTATGGAAGGGCATTATGAAGTGTAAAAGGTCAAAAAACCTCGAATATGCTCTTCCAAAGACTTGAATCCATGCTAAAAAACTGAAAACATTTCACAAAAATGGTGCCATCACATAGGGGAGACTCTTAGCTTTGTAGAAATATTGTTTTTAAAGTGAATAGAATAAGATAAATATCATTTTATAATTTTTTACTAATAATAGGTTTTTAAGACATTTTTTCTCAATGAATGTTCATGTCTACGTTTAAGACTATAACTTTTATTTTGCTTATCAAAATATGATAAAACTGTATACCATCCCAAACATGGACAAATTCTATACACACACACACACACACACATATATTTGATTTCGATATTTTTTGATATAGTTATGGCCCGGCAAAACGGAAAGCGCTCCATTTTCTAAAATATTTTCATACCACTTTCACGGAAAAAATCATTAAAAAAAATATTGCTAAAAAAAATACAAAATAAAATCCATCCCAAGATAGACAAACTACATCTAACATTTTCACCAAAGGAAAAAAAAAATAACAAGATTTGGTCATCCAAAATCGCGGGCAAATGGACTACAATCTTATAAGTTTTTTTTAAAAAAAACCCAAGTCATATAATTTTAAGTGTTTAATATAGCTAAAATTTTCCCTTTTTAAAAAAAAATAGTATTTTAGAAACTAGATTCCAGAATGCAACGATTCATATTTCTATAAATTTTTCTAATTTAGAGTGTGTGTATAGCTAATAATCCCTACAAGTTGAGATTTTGCATTGTTTTCTTGTAATATGACGTCCACGGATGACCCTATATTTGTCCATCAACTTCCTACACTTACCCTGCATTGTGACCAAAATTGGGTTCTGTAGACCCACAAATTGTTCTGAAGAAAAAGTAATTCCATAAAGGGTGTGAATCACATTTGTTCTGTGTGCATTGTTTCCTAGGATCTAAAGTACTTTGTGACTTCCGGGAGGAAGTCACAGTCACATTTAGGGGAGGGGGAGTGATAGTGTCCACTTCCCTGTCGACACCTTTAAAGTTATTCGTTTCGATAACCTGTTCACACTATACTTATGGATATTTTTGTAGCTTTTGATTTAGCGTGATGTTGGATGTCTAGACTTATAATAGACTATTGTTAATTTCAATTCATATATGATGTGTGTGGATTATTAGAGACTTTTATACTATTGATCGTTTATATGTATGTTGACCATGGTTATATATATGCATATATATTACATGTTATATTTTGTCATATTGAGTAGACCTAGACAATTGAACTAATCTTATGATCATATGGTTATTGATGAAATGTAAGACCTAGATGTTGTTAGAACCATTATAAATGATATCGTTACTTTCCATCCAGATAATGTTTTGATTCATATATAGATGACTTGTGGAGTTCATATTGTATATGTTATTAAAGGTTGGACCTCATTTTGATGCGGCCTTAAGGTCAAATGAAAGTGGATTCATGTGTATTTATAGGTACAACATGTCACAAATCAATCACATCATGGGTATTGGAGACATCAACTAAAATTAGAATGCTACATGACTATCCCTCTAACAAGGGTCACCATGACTTATACCGTTCGGCATTCACATTGCATGTGTGTAGTAGTGTGGTTGAATATGTCTGTTAAGGGGTTCCCTATGAATTAGAATCTACTTTCAATTTATTGTTACAAAGGGGTTATGTGTTATTACTTTCATTTATTAAAGTCATTTATTTAATTTTAGTCATGAGAATTATAGTGATGTATTTTCTCTTTTATTAATGTACATTGATTTATGTCTAGATTAGTAAATTATTTTTTTTACTAAGCAATAAATTAGTAAAATGGTCAATCCACTCCAACTTCACCATATGTCAGATTATATGGCTCTTGAATTATGTGTTGTAAGTTACGTGTCATGTGACCCATGAGTGTTATACAACTCTTACCGCTCTCCATGAAAATTCAGATTTATCCTTAGAGACAAATTTTGGAGGTTTGTGGGACAAACTTTTTCCTACTACTCATTTCCCACTTCATGCTTCTCTCTCATACATTTATTATACCAACCCTCACCTATGGGCAAAATTAATTGGAAAAATCACAAATTAGGCCACTTGATATCATATCCTTTTGGGAAGAAAAATTGCTCACGAGTTTTTAAGAAGCACCTATCTGCAACATGTTGAATTATTTGATTAGTCCTTAAGGGGTGTGGGCTTAGGATTGTGTGTGCTAAGTATCATAATATCATTTCTAATCATTGTACTTGATCTAATTAGTGCTTTGGAGTTTGAATGTTTGAACTTGTGAGGTGGAGTTGAGAATGAGTCATGGTGGCATCCAATGACATGGTCATGCCACCTCTCTATTTTGGCTCATAATATTCAAGTTCTTTTTCTTGTTTAGGGAGTATACTTGATATTTCTTTTTGCTCTTACATTTTTGCGTAGTAAAGAGGATAAATGAAGAATATTTGAAGAGTTTTTTTGGAGCTTTTGGTGATTGTTTGGGCTTGAGTAGAAATCTTGGTGTGGGACTCTTGGAACAAGCTCTACTATTGGAAAGGTATGAGCCTATAGAAAAAGTAAAATTATTTGATCCTTTTTAGTATTGTGTATATGTGCATGTTTGACATGTTTTGGTATGCTTGTTGAGATTGCTTGGAGTAGATTGAAATCAAGTGTGGTGTAGGAGGGGTCTATGGGGATCTTACATGTGGGCTAGGCATAATGATTTAATTTCATACGTTTTGGAAAGGAAGTCTGGGTTAGGTGCCCCACTTTTGATAGAGCCAAATATACTTGCATTTCTTACATGGTTTATTTTATGAGGGAGCCAGTAAGAGATTTGAAGGGAGGCATAACCGAGTCAACATGTGAATCAACATATGTATAGAGCTACCATGAGGGAGGATATCAAAGAGTGTTTAGGGACTATGTGAGATGTTATTGGAGGGTTTAGTAGGTGGGCACCCACCAACCCATCTGGGAGGCATATAATGACTTCAACTGCATGAGAATCTTAGAAAGATACTATGCGCAAGTCAAGACCATGTAGTAAAGCCTTGTGTATTTTGTATGCTTTAACTTCTTGTGATTATAGTAAGTATTGTTTGTAAAACCCTAATGGTATGGTTGTAAAATATTGTATTTTGATGATGAGAAACGTGTTAAAATGTAAATGACGCATGAGTTGAATCCATTAAAATCATTGACAATGTAAGTTGGGGCTCGGGGGCCAGATGAGGAGGATGACATCTCCTCCTGCATTTGAATTCTTGGATTGGTACAGAGTGGGAGAGCTGTTGCCTCTCCCCCCTGAACTTTGTCATTAGTGGACAAGTGATGAGAATATTGGAGTTACCATATAAGTCCGGACCAGTTTATTTGGAGTAGGGCTAGGGCACTCAAAGACAAATTGTGAGTTGCATCTTAGGCTTTCCTTTTTGTAAAAAAAAAATCCAGCTTTAAGTGGAAGATAATGTATTAAGTCGTCGTGAAGGAAAGTCCATGTTAGTTGTTTATGTATCAAACCTTGTAATCGTTGATGGTGCCTGTAACCTACAAGAGATGTTCACCTACAAAACCCTCAAACTACATCAAATCCCAAAAAAATAAATATGCAATATGGGGAGTCAAGATGACCTTAGAGGTCACCCAACTAAGTGAACTTAGGACCAAATGCAACACTACATCGCAAACTCCATGTAATTCTTGTGAGTGTGTGATAATGGCGCCTTAGGAAGCCCTTATACAAGATGTACTAGATAGCGAGCTAGGTTTGATAGATATATGCAAATGTGTGTATGGAATAGAATGAACTTCCCCTTCCTATGCCTGTATATAGAAACTATAGCCCCTTGTCCCTTGTAATGGATGCCAAATAGATTCTTTGAAGTGCTTTAGGTGCCTTTAGATGCAAGCTTAGGTGATAGATGATGAACCCCAGTTTTGTCATGTTCTTCCCATATAAAACCCTGTGTTATTTTGGTTTCATTTTGCACGATGTATAATATTGACATTTTATAATTAATATATTACTATGTTTTGGAAGGAAATGTTGTGCATATTATTTTTATTTTCATCTTGTTATTGCATCTTCAAATATGGCTTGAATGAGCATTTATGAGTATTAACGGTGTATTTGGGAAAGAATATGTTGAGTCATCACAGGAGTTAACTATAGACTAACACAAGACTCATTTGTGCACTAGCTCGATTTATATCATAGGACTCACCTTATAGCAAAGGACTCGCCTTTGCATTAGTGCAAGACTCACCATGGAGCGTAGGACTCATCTAGATCACCAATTTAGACTTCCTTGAAATTAGGAACTTGCACAAAAGAGATGGACAACTTAGATGGATGAACTACGAGTTGATACAACTGGCACATCAATTAACATAAAAACATGAGCATGAAATGTGTGCTACTATCTCAACCTTCATGCAGATTACGAGGTCCATGCAATCCCAGTTTAACTTCAGTTGTTTGAAAACGTGATGTAGAGAAACACTTAAGGATTTATAATCATCATGATTATAAAGATTCAATTCATATATACAATATCTTTAGGTGTTGATTGACTATCTCAAAGGATTCAATTACAGGGCTCATCAGTAGTTAACAAGATTAGTTCAAATCCAACACAACCTAGTTTACTCCTTCCACGATTGCAATTCTCAAAACAATTATTTATTTTCTAGTTAAGTAGATGTTATTAATTGCAAATAACTAGTTCTCTCCTAGAGAGACTAGGACTGCTCTAGTATAGAAAATATAATGTATTAATATTCAAGAGTTTGGTTCAGTTAGTTGAATATTGTAAAAGCAGGTCTTTCAATAAAATTACAGATTCATGGGAAAACTTTATTGTGTAGCTTGCAACGTTGAACCTGGCCGAAGGGAAGGAGAAAGGGCCACTCCTCCCTAATGAGAAGGGATCATTTACTATTATTTCATTTCTGTTATTTAACATTTATTTAAATTTCCAACATTTCATTATTTTTAGTTCCTTTCATTTTGTCTTTAACAAGTGTTTGTTGTTGATTCATTCCATTTAATAATTGCAACTAGTACAATATTCAGTTAATTTAGATCTTAAATACATAATGAGAATGATTATGACTATTCCATTTGTTGCAAACAACCATGAACACCACCCTGGACTGACAAACATAATCTAGCTAAAGTGTGAGTATCAACGATGTTCATTAATAGATAGTATGCCTAGGGCTTGTTACTTTTTTTTTATCACATAGCTTTGTATTTATATGTTTCCTTTGGTTGAATTTTGTAATTGACAACTTGAAGGCCAACCCATAAGAAAATAAGATGCCCAAAATATAAAAGAGGCCCAAAAAAAGTGAGTAAGGTGGAAAGAGGTCAAAAGCGCCCAGAGGGGACAAGGGGGTATGGGTGCTAACATTTTGGCTGGGTGCTGGTGAATGAAGTCATGAAAAATAAAATAATAAAGTTCTGAGTTGATTGTAGGGTGTGTAAGACCAAATAAAAAATAAAAAACACAGGAAAATATCAAATATAGTTGCCAATTACTAGTTTTCTCACTTAGGAATCATGTAAATGCATGTATGTTGTTAGGACCTAGAAATGTACCCAAGTGCGTGATTTTGTGTCTATATTTGCCCCCACTTTATGTTGGTGAGTGATTACTCGATAACATAAAGTAGTTAGAAGATATGTATCTTTTGTTCATGTAGAATGTGATGGCGATAGCATGCCAAAGAGACAAGTGAAATCGTGAAGTGATAAAATGAAGCGTGGAAACTAAGAAAGAGGAAGTGACACTAGGGGTGAAGCGTATGTGTTGATTTGTACTTGTTGTTGTGCTTGTTGGTGATGTGGGGTTGTTTCTTGTTGCGTATTATGGACAGGCTTGCAAAAGAAGAGTGAAGAAGTAGTTAAATATATGTATATGATTTTTTTGGCATAAATATATAAAAGTATGTAAAAATGTGTAAAAAGGAAAGTGTGCACCTGATTTGTGAAGAATGAAAAGGATAGAGAATGTCCTGGAAATTATTTAGGAGAGATAGTTTTTTGGGTGAACTCATGCCAAGTGTGATTTTAAGGCGATCTCGCGTCAAACACAAGTTTTTTGGACAATCTCACACCACAAAAAAAGAGTGTCAGGGAGAGAGATCTAGTGTTACTATCCATCCATGTTTGCTTCCCGAATGAGAACCACTGCAGATGGTATGTGTGATATTAGTCTGTATTGTTTCAATTTGTTCCGATTGAATAATTTATTCTGATTGAAGTTGATTGTAGGATATTGCATGCATTGTCTATTCTGAGGCCAACTCCTAATCTTGTGAAACTATTGTGTAAATTGTTGTAAAATGTTTTAATCTGAGAAAATAACTATGTGTGGCCCCTCAAAATACGTGCCCAGGGGAGGACATGGGTGCTCAAGTTTTGTTTTCTGATGTTGGGCGCTAGTTTTTGGGATTTTCTGAGGACCCAAGAATATTTTGGGTCATTTTATGACTTGAATTCTTCTATGGTCTTGTACTTTATAGGTCTTTGTTGTAGATTTGAGTTATTGTATGGGGTGACCTATTTACCCAATGTATTCCCCCCTCATTTGGGGTACATGTGACGCTGACAAGAAAATGCGGTCCAAAGGAGAGGACCTGAAATTGATCTGAAGTTGTACAAAAATTGATACCCTATAGGGGAGGGGGTGTGCATGGTAGAAACCAAGGCACATGCAAACAAAGTGGCTAGAAATATGTGTTTGTACAAAAAAAAATAAGCATGCATATAGAAGACAATGCAACAAACAAGAGTGCAAATAAAGTAGACTGCAAAAATCAGGTTTCAGATATGGGACATCGCTCACAATTTCACAAGACAATGATGACTGAAGTGGCCAAAAGCATATAGTGTGCATATAAGACAAATGGCATAACCCTCAAATAATGGCATACAATATAAAACAATGTAAATAAAATATGTTCTAGATAACCATGGTGGCATATAGTTCCTACAAAGAAAATGTTTCACATGAAGCACCCATTAACATGTTAGAAAGATAAAAATTATGTCAAGACGTGCATGTATCAATAAAAAAGTAGTGTGCTAGTAAAAGGAGAAAGTACTATATAATGGAATAATGACACCTATGATATGTGAGAAAGTAGATGCCTCTAGGAGCTTCGATGGTACTGGTAATAGGTACAGTGCCAAACATCATTGCTGTGTGAAATTTTTTGTAAAAAAATCTGCATTCACAACTAAATATCAAGTGAACATGTATGTGTATATGATATAGATAATGACATACTATGTATCCATCTAGCATGGAAAACAAAGTGTACACGTGAGTTAAACAAGTAAGAGTAATGTGAAACCAAGATATGCATATGTATGAGTGTGATGTGATGGTATACAATATGTGAATGTGATAGGAGCAACGTGCCCCCTGTGGATTTGTGCTATGCACCTAGGGAAATGATGTTATGATGTATATGTATTGATGGAGATGCCGACATGTGGAACACATCCCCTTATCTTATTCATTTATGATTTATTATGTTTAGGAGGTCGGCCTCAGTATTGGCCATAGGTTAGAATGGTATATATAGGGGTTAGAAGGTTGTAGTTAATCATCATATTGAGTATTGGAGTGTTATTGTATGGTTTGGAGGTTACCCCCTCGAAGTGGTATTGGAGGTTGCCCCCTCGAAGTGGAAAAGCTATTATATGAGCATATTGTCATCATTTATCTATATTTTGGTGTTTTATATGTTCTGATTTATACAAGTAATATCCTTACAAGTGGTATCAAAGCAGCGATTTCGGCCAAAATTAGGGCAAAAACCCTAATTTTTTGTTTTGAATATATCTTGAAGAGGGTATCTAATTTTTCCCAATTTTTGCGTCATAATTTGGAAATACTCCAAGTCAAAATATCTGAAAATTTCAGCTCTATTGGATCTTTTTTGCGGATGTTATTGGTGTTTTAGGTTTTTTCATAAATTCACTTTTCAGGAAGCAAATTGTGGTATTTTTTAGCAAAATTTATAGTTTCGGAAAGCTCTTGAAATTTCAGTTAGGGTTTGTTCTTTATGTTTTTATCCATCTACTGAAATATTTTCAAAATTCCTAAACCCTAATTATGATCACGGGGATAACAAATTTTTATGGAAATGGTGAGATGGATGCTAGAGAATGGTGGATAAAATTTAAGAATATATATTTCTCATATTTCATGACAAGGAATAGGTTTTCACATTATCTTGGTGGTCTTGCATGGATTTGGTTTTTTGAGTTAAAAATTGACAAGAAGGATTGGTCTTGGGAGTAATATCCTTACAATTTGGATGTGTGAGACGAGACTCATTTATAAAAGACCCCTCGACAATCAAGAATGAACCATAAAACTGTAAACAAAAAATCACACACTTTAGGTAATTATCTAGTCATGATTACATAGTACTATGCATATGATTTCTAAGTAAGAAAAGTACTAACTAACTCATGTCTTTGGCCACCTTGCTTTACTTTCTGTTGTAGCTTTTGGTCTTACATCCTTACTTGCTCATTTTTCCTTTTAAGTCTTCAGAATTTTTCATCCTACACACCAACGCCTAGACTAGGATGCTAGCGCCAGGCACCCTCATCCAATATGGGTGCCCATTTTCTCTTTGTACTTTACTCACACTTTTTGGGTCCTTTCTAGTTGTTTGAGCATCTTATCTTTTTGGTAGTCAACCTTTTTGGGGCTAATTACGAAATTCAAGCAAGGGAATCATATAAATATAAAGTTATGTGATCATAATAAGGGACCAAGCACTAATAATCTACTATCTCCAGATAAGGTTGCATCTATAAAAGGCATATAATAGTTCGATTGCATCCATCTAACTCCATCACAAGGGACACAAGGGTTGGTTTTATGCATAAACTTCATAGGAGGGAAGTTCATTCTATTCCATGCACACATTTACTACATTTATTTACATCTAGATACTTTCTCGCTATCCACGTGTGACTGGCACAAGAGCAACCTAGGGCACGATTCCATGCACACACACACAAAACTACATTGGGCTTGAGATACAGTGTATCAATCAGTTGTAAGTCCTCCATTTTGGTGGCTGAGGACAGTCTAACCCCTCATTTTTCATCTTTCTTTTAAATATTTTATGTCTATTTGAGGGATTTATAGGTTTATTGTGACCTCAATGATCATTGTGTGAATCTGTAGTGACAAAAGGTGAACATGAGAACATCTTACGACCCTGAGAATTTAGGTTTCCAAGATTTTCTACAGACTTAGACGCCCAAAATCAATACCCGAGCACCCATGGGCACCCCTGTCCCTCTCCAGGTGCCCCTGTCAAGCATGTTACTCCTTTTATGAAATTTTTTGAGCTCCAGTGCAACAGTCAGTGCTTCACATTTCTCTTTTTTCTAGCTTTGTGAACTTTCCAGAACTCAACAAATCAACAAAGGTATCTTACCATTCTTTGCACATTAGGGTTTCATTATGTATTACTTATTTTTCTTTGTTATATTTATGTATTTCATTATTACATTCATTTATTTCTACTATAGCATCATATTAGGCTTGTGTATTTACATTATAACATAATCATTTTGGTGAACCCGACCTTCAAAACTACCTTCCACTTCGAGCTCTTCTCCTCTTATTACTATGGCTCAATCTTATGAAGAGTTTACTAAATCCCATCTTAAATCCCTTAATGATTATATTGTTGAGCATCCCCAAGATATAGAATTACTTTTATTTGCTACTCATGAGGAAGCTACGAAGCTCACAGAGCTTAATGCTTCCATCGTTATTCCCACCACCGTTGCTACTCAACCACTCATTTCCACCCTTCCACCCATTTCCATTGTTCCTGTTTATGTCCCTACTCCTACTAATCACTATACTCCACCTCTTGTTTCTCATATGCGGTAAGCTCCTTCGACTTTCACCCAAGATTTATCTTCCCTTTATCAAGATCTTCAAGCAGAAATTCATTAATTACGGCATGCTTCTTCTCGTGCATCTCCATCGTTGTGTTTCACTCTATTATTTCATACTCCTTTCACATCAACCATATCCGCTTACTCCCTTCCACCTAAATTTTTCACCCCCAAGCTTCACATTTTCAATGGGCATGGTGACCCGTAAGAGTATCTCCGAGCATTCCATGTGGCTTGTCTAGATTTTGCGGATGATCACATTCTCCTCGCTAAGCTCTTCCCTCCTAGTCTTCATGATTATGCAATGTGTTGATTCTATGACCTACCTGTTCACTCGGTAACCTCTTGCACACATCTAGCCAATGCTTTCCTCACTCACTTTTCTATCAATATCAGCTATAATATCTCTTATACACAACTTGCACAACTAAAACAAGGATCTAACAAACACTTATTGGACTATGTCTTGCTATACACAAACAACTTAGATAAGATGTATAATGTGCTTGTGAACTCTATTTCACTTATTATTTCTATTGGCTATCCACTTTTAGAATTTTCATATCAAATGAACAACTCCTATGGTGTTGTCAAGCTCCATGTTATAGTTGGTCCTCTTACTATGCCAATGCCTTTCCTTGTGGGACAAATAATCGATGGTTGTGACATAGTATTAGTGTTTAATTGGATATGCCAGTTTAAGTCCATCATCTCCAAGAATCATTTGTGTCTAAAATTAATTCATAAAAATAAAGTTATTTCTATCAATGGTGTGCCTCCATCTACTCCATGGTTAACAACTTCTTTTGTGGTTTCCACTACATCACCTAGTCCATCTAATATACCACAACCTCTAGCACCTAAAACACAATATGCTCCTAGCTCACCTGCTTGCACATGACCTACATAGTCTCATCGCTCTACTGTTCAATGCATCAGTATAGGCCCATGAATAGGATAGCTCCTACATTTAGATGCAGGTCACCACCTCCTTTTATTCCATGTTGGTGTTTATCACTGCCACCTTCTACTCCACATAGGTCTCCATCACCTACACATTTTGTTACACCATGGTGCCCACAATATACACATCACTCACATGCATATAGACTTCACTCACCTGCATAGTATCTATCTTATATACCGCCACTCTTAGAGCATAATCATACACCTTCGTCTCCACCAACATCAGGAAGAGGGTATCCACCTTTCACTTTTATTGGGTAATTCACTCACCATTACACACTTGGGTGGAACCATGCTTATTCTATCCCCCCTAATGTCAACATGCATCTTACATTCCCTTCATTTCTCACCTTACTTTTAACATATACATCTCAACACACATTCACATCATCATTACCCTATGACACACTCTTGTGCTATGGTTCATACTTGACTGTTGAGGACATCCTATACACATGAACCTCACACACTACATAGTAGACACTACACATTACACATCTTCACACATCATACACTTTTGTACATATACATTATCCTCATCTTCCATCCACTACGCATCATCCTTACTATTTTCTTTGTACACCCATACATTCCACACATTCTACACACTACATTTTTACGATCTACACATCTTACATTACACATTGCACATTATCTATCACACATTACACACTTTATATGTCATATACTTATGACATCTTCTCCTGACCACATTTACTATACATATTACATACTTTACTCATCTACTTCTACACGTTCCACTCACTACCTAATGACAAACTTTAGTCCCTCAGTCCATACTCGACTACTAAGGGTTTACCAATCAAATGGACCTCATCACACTCACACATTTGATTAACCAATATTGTTATCCTACAATGTGACATTCTTATCCATCACCTTATTAAAACATTTTGTGATATACACTTTGTGCTAAATCATTACGCTTTTTATCATTCTATATACTCTTTGTGCTACATCATCATGTTTTATCACTTCATATTTCTATATCTAATGATATACGACTTGTGCTACATCATCATGCTTACTAGAAACTTCCTCATACATTTAGTTATATACACTTTAGGCTAAATCATAACACATTCTAACACCTCATTGATTTTACTTTGTCGCATTCAATCCTACACATCGCACGATAACACATCTTTCAAACCATTTCCCGATGACACACTATCGTTTACGGTTCATTATTGAATATTGAGGGGGCATACATAAATGAACCTCATTACATACTTACACATCCACCCGGGAGGCATGCTGCTCCTATCATTCACATTGCATTCCATTCCATACCATCTACAACATACTGCATATCTTGGTTGCATTTACTCTTTCTTACATTTACTTACTATACGTTCATCTTATTCCACATGCTAGATAGATGTCTTGTATGTCATTATTTTTATCATACACACATGCTCATTCACTTTCCTTTCTAGTTGTGATCATAGATTTTATAGATCCATTACATGCAACATGAATGTTTGGCACATTACATTATACCAGTCCCACAGAGGCTCCTGGGGGCATGCACTTCCGTACACTACAAGTGATATTGTTTCATTTTGTACTTAGAACTTTACATTATTGAATTATACACGTTTTGACATACTTTTTATCTTTCTAACGTGCTAACGGGTGCTTCATGTGCAACATTTGTTACGCAGGACTATTTGCCTCCACGGTTGTTTGTTACATTGTTTGCCATTTCTTGTCATTGTTTACTCTTATCTATGAGCTTTGCTCTTTATTTTGTGTGCACACTTTTCTGTTTGCAACCATTACGGCCTTGATTTTCTTGTGACATCATGAGTGATCTCCCATGTTTCCAACTTGCTTTTCACGGTTTACATTGTCTTCTTGCATGTTTACACATTGTCTGCGTAACTTACACTTCGTCTTATAAATGAGTGTTTGTCTTTGCTTGTACTAACACTCATTTTTTTCCTAGCCACTTATTTACATGTGCCTTGGTTTCTACTAAGCATATTCCCTTCCCCTTACAGGGTGAAATTTCAACACAACATTCGATCCTTTTTTGCACCGCATACTCTTTCAACGACGTCGCATGCACCCCAAATGAGGAGGGGCATCATATGGTTGAATCAGTCACCCCATACATTATTATACGCAACATGGTACCGGTATATCATAGTTTTCATTTTCAGACAGGGCTCAAAATTAGACTTGGGTCCTTAGTACACAACGACCTTCCCTAAGTGCCAGTAATAGTGGGAAATTACATAGTTCTTTGACATTTCATAGAGGATTTTGACAGGGAAGAGAGTCCTTTAGCACCGGGAATTTACACAACATATTTTATAGGGCAGAGAGTCCTTACCACATACACACCATCTGTAGTGGTGTTTTACCACAACGAGAAGTAGTTAAAGGTTGGCGGACGACACCAGATTATTCTCCCTACACTTCTTCCATTACATTGGCATGAGATCACCCAAAAAACTCACACGTCGACATCATCTTCAAGATAATTTCTACACCCTTTTTCTCATCACAGATCAAGTGCACATGTTCATTTTTCACGCTTTTCATTTTACACACTTTCCTTACAAAAATTTTTCACATATTTTGATCATATACATGTGTATTTGACTACTTGTCGAATTCTCTTTTGCAGTCCGTCTATATGGGAAGTGGTAAGTCAACAACACCAACAATACCAATAACATCACACACATTGATATCGACAATAGGTAGATCATGACATTACACATGCGTTTCTGTCCTAGGTTCATTTTCATCATCACTTTTAACAATTTCTCCTCCTTAGCATCCACAATTCACATTTTTATCACTCCATGCTTTGTCTAGTCCCTCGACACACTTGCATCATCGATCTACATGATTATCAGGTACACATCTCTATCTACTTTATGTTTCTAAGATTTCAGCTCACCAACCATAAAGTGGGGGAAAATTTAGACACAAAATCATGCACTTTGGGTAATTATCTAGTCCTGATTACATACTATTATTCATATGATTCCTAAGTAAGAAAAGTATTAATTAACCCATGACTTCAACCACCTTTCTTTACTTTATGTTGTTTTTGGTCTTACATCCTTACTTTCTCAGTCTTCCTTTTTAGTCTTTGGCATTTTTCATCCTGGACACCAACGCCTAGACCAGGACATCAGCGTCAGGCGTTCTCGTCTAATATGGGCATCCCTATCCTCTTTGTATTATACACACACTTTTTGGGTCCTTTCTAGCCATTTGAGCATCTTATCTTTTTGGTAGTAAGCCTTTTCAGGGTTAATTATAAAATTCAAGTAATTGGAATCATATAAAATATAAATTTATGTGATCATAATAAGGGACCAAGCACTAAGCATTTATTATCTCCACCTAAGATTACATCCATAAAAGGAATATAAGAGCTCCATTACATCCATCTAGCTCCCATCATAAGGGACATAAGGGATGGTTTTCTACATACACTTTATAGGAGGAAAGTTCATTCTATTCCATGCACACATTTACTACATTTCTTTACATCTAGCTACTTACTCGTTATCCACATGCGACTGACACAAGATCAACCTAAGGCACCATTCTACACACACACATAGCTACATTTGGTCTAAGATGTAGTGCAATGCTCAGTTATAAGTATACCATTATGGTGGCTGAGGACAGTCCTGACCCCTCATTTTGCATATTGCTTTTTAAAGATTTGATGTCTATTTGAGGGTTTTACAGGTTCATTCTTCCTTGCAAGTTTATTGTGACCTCGCCGATCATTGTGTAAATTTGTAGCGACAAAAGCAAAACATCGATGAACATCTTGTGACCCTGAGAATTCAAGTTTTTGAGATTTTATACAGACTCATGCACCCATAATTAGTACTCAGGCACCCATGGGTGCCCATGTCCATCTCTAGGTTCCTTTTTCTAGCATGTTACTCCATTTTTTCAATTTCCTAAGCTCCAATGTGACGGTTAGTGCTTCACATTTTTCTTTTTTTCCATCTCTGTACAAATTCTAGAACTCAGTTTATCAGCTAAGGCATCTTACCCTTCTTTACAGATTAGGGTTTCATTATTTATTGCCTAGTATTATTTGGTATGTTTATGTATTTCATTATTACATTCATTTACTACTACTATTAACATCATATCAAACTTGGCTATTTACATTATGGCATAATCAAGAACAAAATTGCATCATTGGTAAATGGTTTGAAATATGTGAATGCTAGAAAGAGTTTATCATGAAGTATAGAGTGTAAAGATTGAATGGTGTGAGGTTTATTTCAGATTTAGACCCTCAACAATCGAGTATGAACCGTGGAGCTAGAGTGCGTTATAGGGTATTGACGATACAAGGTATGTATCAAGTTGTGTAAGATTTCTTAGAAATGGGAACTATGAAGCACAAAGTATAGTAGTAAAAATAATAGACAACTGATGATATTAGGAGGGGGGAGTAAGTGCAATGCCCCCAAGTGTGTGAGAGGTATAGATCTAGTTGATGTTATTAAAGGGATTAATGTAAGGAGTATTTTGCTCGAAAAAAGTGATTGTATGTTGAAGTGAAAGTTGGTGAGGGACCTTGAATGGTGGTGGCTTATTTGGTAGCACAATAGAAGATGTGAGAGGAGAAGAGGATGGATCAATTTTTAAAGGTTATTGCTTAGTTTGACTTGGTAATGTCGTAGATGACTTAGTAGGAGGAGGTGATGGAGGATAAACCTTGAGAGGTGATTGCTTAGTTGGAATTGGTTGGATAGGTGACACTTGAATGACTAGAGAAAGAACATTAGTAGTGATGGAATGATGCTCATTTGACATAGAAGGAGTATATTTAGGACCCCATTTGGATATCACATTTAGAAATGGGCATATAACATAATGTTGTGCAACAAAAGAGATAAAAATATGACACTCAAGGTGTTTGATTCTTTGTTATAAATCATAACAACCATTTTCATCATGTCCATTGATTTGATGATAATTACAAAATGGTAGACCTTAATATTTGATAAGCCGATAAGGAGGGTAACAATGAATAGTTGGAAAATTAATCAATTGGTGATTGAGGAGCTCAGGGATAATACCATGTTACTTAGCTTTGAGATCAAACTTGATAGGTTCTAATAGTGGAAATACTTGAGGTTCATTAATATGAGCACATATAGAAGACATAGAAGTAGGATGAGATGTAGAAGAATAATTAGCATGGGTTTGAGAAGCATTATTGAGATGTTGAGCTTCAACTTTAAGAGATGTAAATGTTGTTTCCATAGCTTGAATTTTATTTTGAAATAAGAAATATAAAAATTGAATTGACTCTAGAATGGGTTGATTGGATGAAGGATTAGGACTAATAGAGTCATAAGATAGATGATAAAAAATGTCACACACTTAAGCAGGTGGCATATTTCTAGGGAGATACATGGTGTCTAGGGATTTTTGGAGAACAACTTTGCAATCTGGGTGCATTTGAAGTAAGTAATGCAAATATATATGAGAAACCTTAGGAACCATGAAAGAAAAGATGATGTGCTAAAGAAGGATCTGAATGACCGATCATGAGTGAGGTTCACCAAAATATTTACCTAAAATAAGGTTTTTTGTAAAACCCTAATTGCAGATTAATTGATGTAAACTATGATGACAAACTACTAGAATATAGATGACGTAAGAAATAAGCTAATAAAATATGAAACCCTAAGTGTAAGAGAGAGAGGACTTAGCTGATTTTCACTTGACCTAAAAGTGGAATAGATTGGGAAAATGGCTCAACTGAAAGTGAACTTTGTTGTCAATTCTCATGATAAATTTTGAAGCTGTCAGATAAGGTCGGGCCAGGGCACCTGGAGTAGGCCTAGGGCACCTAGGGTGTTGGTGAATGCTAGGAGGCACCCGTGACTATGCATGAGCCTAGAACCTAATTTCTAAAGTGTCATAAGAATGTTGTTGATAGTCGTTATTAGTCACTTATGTATCGCACCTTGATAATTGAAGACACATGTAACCTGCAAAGAGATGTTCACCTGTAAAACCATCAAAATACATCAAATCCCAAAAAATAAAGATGCAAAATGGGGCTTCAGATTGACCTGACAGTCATCTGACTAAGTGAACTTACGATTAAACTATAGACCATATCTCAGACTCCATGTAGTTCTTATGAGTGTGTGATAATGGTGCCCTAGGAAGCCCTTGTATAAGATATACTAGATAGCGGGCTAGATTTGCTAGATAGATGAAAATGTGTGTATGGAATAGAATGAAATTCCCCTCAATATGCATGGATGTAGAAAATGTAGTCTCTTATCCCTTTTCAAATAGATTCTTTGAAGTACTTGTTATCACAAAAAAAAATAGCACCCTGAGATTTGGCTTTGTATATCTCTACTTTGTGCCAACATGGGACCATCTCTCAAGTTATGGGACTTGTATACTTGAGATAGACCCCAAGAGAAGGCCGGTTCCTCTACCTAATCCTAATGCTAAAACTACTCCTAAGAAAGGAAATGTGGCTAATTAATCCTAAACTAACCATTCTAAGGGACTAGGGAGAGAGAGAGAGAGAGGGTTAACAAGATGCATGAAAGGGAAATCCTACACTAGCATAGGTGATAGTACCAGAAAAAAGGGTGTGGAAATATCTAGCTTGAGGGAGAATGGAAGTGAAAAATGCAACAAGGGAAGGCCATACAACTGTGACACAAAATCGATCTCCATTTACCACTAGATGTCCATAAAACACAACATCATAAACCTACAAATGAAAGGAAATATGCATAGAATAGAACAACAGTAATGGAGAGGTAAGAAAATGAAATAAAATAAATGCAAGGGTTGAGAGAACAACACAAACAAAATTTTATTACTCCTTTAATATACACAGTTCATTACATTTGTAAAATAAAGGCACAATTTCATTTACAGAGCCCACGAGAAGGCTTGTAGCTCAAGGAATTTGAAAAAACAAATTGGCAGAGTTTCCCATACCCAAAATATCTCCCCAACCCCTTCTCAAATGAGAAGTGTTTTACAATACATAGAAGAAGTGTGTGTGTGTGTGAGAGTGAGTAAATCTGAAATTAAAGAGCCCAACCACTTCTTCAACCACCCAGGACCAATCAACATTGAATTTTGCAGACCCAACATGGGCATCATTAAATTTTACAAACTTTGTACCTGAAAACGACCCCAAGCTCTTTTTTTTAAAATTTCACATCATTAAAGCACTTTAATGTGAATAATAAATGTATTAATCATGTATTAATTTTCAAGACCTTTCTAACGATATAAAGTTTTCCTTATTTCATTACCCTGATCAAAAGTTATGAGCGTCTAAAAATTACACATTATAAATTATGATTGTGTAAAAAGTTCCCCAAGTCCAAAATTTGCACTTTCAAAAATGTTCCATGTCCCAATGCACTTTGTAAAAAAATTCCCTGGCTTGGTGTACTTTGCAAAAAAGTTCCCTAGCTTGGTGCACTTTGCAAAAAAGTTCCCTAACCCAAGAAAAATGTAAAAAATGCAGATTTCGAAGTATTTTTTCAGATTTTATGAGAAAAGGGGATTTTTCCAACCAAGTGAAGGGATTTTAAGAGGAAGTGAACCCAAATATGATTAAAACAATTGATTTTTATGGATTCAAAGGTTCTGAAGTGCTTAAAAAATGTAAAGAATTAAAAAATAGAAGCACTTCAAGAGGAAATCAATACCAGTTGCCCAAAATGAAGTGTGAGCACATTTTGGTCAAAATTTTGGTGACCTCCAAGGGACATCTGCCTGCTAGATGATGAAAACCAGTAGCTTTGAATAATCCATTGGGCATGGAGTCGAGCATAATATCGAAGAAAATACTTATCTCAACCATTTAATTTGGTCCCCAAACCCACATAACTTAGCGTTGATTTGAAGATGATCTCTTGGAGATTTGAATAAAGCTTGAATATGTCCCAAAATATTCTAATTTTTTCATGAAACCAACTCTTCCTTCCAAAAGGACTATACAATAACAACAAAGGCCCACAAAGACTATGTATAAAATGGAAAATCATACATGTTCCAAGTGGAAACATGTAGAGTGTGCATAAGCACTTCTTCTGTTGAAAGCAAACCTACCTAATCTACTCTAACCCAAAAAATGGAAAGCTCAAACAAATCCCAACACTTGTAAGGAGAATTAACTTCCCTTTATCACAAAATGAGACCATGTAATTAATTTGGCAAAGGACATAATATTGCACATGAGTGAAAAAACTGTCTACAAGCTGATTTTTCACCCAATTTGCCAAAGCATCAACATAAAAAAAAAGAATACCTCCTCACGCTGCTCATCATTTTGGTTTTAGAGGCTTTAGTGCTGAAATTTGGTTCTCTGAATATCATCCTCATGTTTAGAAGTTAACATGACTGGTGGAAACTCTAAATCTTTCCCTAATGAAGCTAGATACTTAATTGGACAAGGTCTGATCCGCAATCCATTGCTCTAAGCTCCAATTTTTTTAAGGAAGTCTTCTTGTAGACATTCCTAGAAAAGGTGACTTCCTGTGAGCTGATATTCTCTTTGTTTCTCATATACAAACAACTTATTTTTTGTTTTGATGACTGGTATGGAAATGGTGTCATCCTTGTTCTCTTTTATCTCTTTGTCTATGACAGATTCATAAACAAGATTAGAATCCTCAACTAAAAGCAAGAATTCTTCAATGATTTGCATCTTCATCAAGAGATTCTGAATTTGATTTGGGAGGACTGTTGTGAGTAACAGATTGTTCTTGAACATTCAATTCTATGGTAGTAAGCCCAACTTTTTGGGATATGAATGATGGATCAACAAAGATTGTTATTTCCTCGGGATCTTCTCCATCAAAGCACTCTTCTAAGTAAGATAAGAAATCAAGCTCCTCATTTTCTTGATTTTCCATTGATTCCCCTTCTTCCATGATGACCTCTGAATTTTCAATTTTTTTACCATGTGTCTCTCCATCTTCAAACATGAAATCTAGTAACTCAAATTCATCCAAAAAATCAGATTTTTAGAGAGATGGATTGGGAGAGGGATCTAACATTTGCTGTGCAACCTGATCTTGATTAAAGGCCTCTGAATTTATCTTTCTCACCTCCACATTTTCCTCTTTATTTGAACTTGGAACTTATTCTTCCTCTTCACTTGCTGATCCTGTAGTTGGTAGATGATCAACAACTTTTGCAAATATAGTTCTAGTGTGAACACTACACTCTTAGCAAGTTGATTGCTAATCATTTTCTACTTGTTCTTGCTCTGCTTCTACTATCACAAAATCAGTTTTGGTCACCTGTTATTGAATTATAAATTTCATTGGAGGCTTATTCATTAATGACATCTGATTGATGTTGAATTTGGCAGCCCATTCCTTCAAATTTCTTGTCAATTCTTTTTTGTTAAACGCCTCATGTTTCTCCTCTCCTCTATTGGTTTTCTGATTTTGCTCTTCCCAAACTGGATTTGGGACTACAAGAGGAGGGGTGGGTTGGGATTCAACTAATTTTTGCAATTTTTTTGGTGGAAGGGAAGGTTCAATTTCTTGTTTTTGTGGAGGGGATGTAATCTTATAAGGGAAAAGGTCAGAAACTCCAAAGTGGGATGGAAGAGTAGAAGATGGGGAAATGGATTTAACAACGGAAGCAACATGCAACAAGCTAGAATAATGATGTTCAGGTTGAAAAAATGTAGATTGGGAACGAGAAATAAAAGCACTATGAGTTATTAGTATAGAGCTTACCCATTGACAAAATTGGTTAGCACTAAGTTCATAAGATTCAATCTCCTCAGCCCGTTTTGCAAGTAATGGAAGCATTTCAACCATGAAGTCAAGCTTTTGCTGATGGTTGTAATGTCTTAGAAAAGGTCCCACCCACGGACAAGGTGCCATGAAACTAATCCTTAAGGCTTTCATTTGAGCTGCAGCCCTCGACTGCACCATGTTTTCTTCTATTCTCTGAGTTTTCCTATACAAATCAGCTTCTTCAGGCGTGAAACTACCTCCAAAATCTGTATATCCAAGCCCTTGAACAACTGCATAGTTTGGAAAATGACCAAACTGATTTGAACATGGCTCACCTAGATCTTACTACTTATTTTCATTGTGAAACTGTTCTGGAGGTGTGTTAAAGTAACTTGAGATGGCTTTGAATAAAACTGCTACTGCAAGTGTGAATTCTACGATGGAAATGAAGTCATGATTGCACAATTTCATGGATGGAATAAAAATAGAAGATACAGAAATAGAAATGGATGGAAGAAATGGTTTGCAACTTAGATGATGGGTTTTATGGACCAGTGGAGTCACCAATTGTGCTTAGAATATACCTCCAAAGGCTGAATTTCATCAAAAGAAATAAAAAAATGATGAAATGAAGTGGTAAGGTGATTCAAACCTGTCCCATCGGGCTGTAGACACCAAAATCGGGTCACACTCCCCTTGACCCCTCGTCAATTAATCAACTCGAACACACTCCCCTAACCATGACCCCTTTTACCCTACACTAAGATTAATTTAATTAATTTGATTAAATTAATCCCTAATCTCACCATATCTATTATTTAATTACCCAAATTAAATTAATTCCCAACCCTCCACCTCACCTAGCCACCTCACCCTAAGGCTATTCTTAGCAAGTTGCAATAACTAAATAAGACCTAACTAAACCCTAGAAATCAATTCCTACACCTCATTCCCATAGAAGAAACGGTAACTCCTGCTCATGCCCAGATGAATAGAGGGATCTGGCAAAAATCATGGCCACCATCTCCTATTTTTAGTTAACCTAGGGAATCCCGCCATAACCGACGCCGGTCACCCCTAAACCGGTGTTGGTCAACTTGTAACCACCATCGGTTACCCTTAATTCCCTTTGGCAACATTATTCTTGAGGTTGACAGATTCTGAGAAGGGAGAGAGAGCAAACACACATGCATGCAACTAGAGCAAGCATTCTTTTTCATCTAGACATCCAGCAATAATCCAAAAATCATCCAACAATAATCCGAGCATATATCTGATCCAGCCAAGGAAGTAGGAGAGCATAGGAAGCTCACACAAGAGCTCCTCATCGACTGTTGATCTTCCAGAGCATCCAATATCCTACCATCACCTTCATTCTTCACTCACAGGCATCTAGAAGCAGATTCCAAGTAAGTAGAACATTCTACTCATCTCGTTTGCTTGATTCCTTACAATATTTTCATCCTTATGTATGTTATTTTCTCTCCTATCCACCCACTGACCCCCTTTTGATAACTACCTCTCCATACCTTCGCCAAAATCCTATAAAACCCCACCCTAACAGCCTATAATATCATCCTGACCTATCCAACCCTTGGTGCAATCATAAAGGGAACCCAAAACCCATTTTGTAGTATTTCCAGTCTCCCACAGTCACCGACGTCGGTCATCCTAGACCGTCGTTGGTCATACCTATATCGGCATCAGTTTACCTACCTGATACAGGTCCTTTGTTATCATTCCTCAACTTAAACCATAATTCTACCCACCTTCATCAAAACCCCACCAGATCTACCTACTGACCCGCTACCCTGCCTACCCCTCACAAACACCTCACCTAGCTCCCCATCAACCTGAAAAATAGACTCAGATTCTTGTTCTTGATTCTCTGTCATTCCTACAGCGACTGACACCGATCACCCTTAACCGACATCGGTCACACATAGACCAACATTGATCTATGTGCTTGTCAATACAACATAGAACATCAACCTACCTACCCACCTCCCAGTTACCCCTGATCACCAGTGACCTCACCAGACCTCTGTCAGACCTGTGGAAACCCAGAACCACTTACCCTACCTCTAGATCTAATCCTAACCTAGCCTGTTAGATTAGATTTCACTTATTGTGTTTACATGAGATGCCTAAATCATATTGACTACAATAGGATAACATTTACCTTATTTCTTGCATTAATTTGTATAAACAGTGGATTGACAGCCTTCTAGGAAGTATCACACTTCTCGGATCTAGCATACGCTAGGCAGTCCACTACATATATTGTTTAACTTCTATTTTTTGGTCTTGTTGTCTATTTTAGGTAGCTCCTCCCAGCCAAAAGGAAGCTCTCACGATCAGCTGTGGATCAAGAAGTCATATGCGCGCAACAACCTTCAACCAGCCCAAAAAAGGTATTCCTCCTATCCTTTTACCCTTATCTATTTCGTCATCATTCCAAGAAATGTCTAAGAATCAGGTGAAACATTTTGGCACGCCCAGTGGGACCCATTCGGAGTTTCTTGCATTTCTTCATTCCTAGGTAAAAGTTGTGTGTTTGTTTCCCTTCCAAAAGGCATACACACTAATTTTCTATCTTGGTAATCTTCTCTTCTTGCTATTTTCTCTAAAGGAAATATTTCTTTTGGTGTACTTAAAAAGAATCACTTCTTCCCACTTTCTGCATTTTTAGTGAAAGATCATATTCTCACCTTTTCATCTTTTGTGTCATCGAATCTCACATTTCGATTTGGGTTTAAAATCAACTGCATTTCATTCTTGTATGCTGCATTAGTGTACCTTAAATGAGGGCAACCTATATGCTAGAATTCATGCCCAGCTGATGGTTGACAAAAGAATTGTAGAAAGCACATTCTCTCTCTGTGAGTCTTACCAAACTGCAAAAATTCAAATTAACATATCTTTCTTAAACAATTTCCTTCCTGAGAACGCCTGTCAATGATCACAGTGATAAGAGGATTAATAGGAATAGCCCCAGCTTGTTACTTTTGTTGAGTTATTATCTCAGAGGATGGCCCGCCCCCACCATAACATTCCTGAAACCTCTCCATGTAGATATCCTTATTTTTAGGAATCCTTCCTCACCAAAAAAATTATTCTAAAGTTCATGTGCCAGTCTTCTAAATAACATAAGTTGAAAAAACATAATAGATAGAGCACTCTTAAGATCACATTTTTCTTAGTGTTTCTGCTTGGCTTGTGTTTTGAGGTGAGAGGACACATTCCACATATTTTTATTTTTCCTTACACGCTCCTCATCATAGTTGGTGTATTTTTACTTCATCTGAGTGTGCATGGACCCCAATTTCATCACTCTCAGAATTCTGGGTTTGATTCCACACTTGATTTTAAATCACAACCAAATTTTCTTCATCTTTGTTTCAATTTCACAGTAACCGGTGTCGGTCTGGCGACCATCGTCAGTTACCCTTTGACCGTCACCGGTTTTACCAAACCAACGTCAGTCTACAGTCCTTTTGGTCAACCTGCCCAAAGAGACACCTACTTCACCTTCTTTTCTGTTTATAGTCCTTGTAACTCTTAGTATCTTCTGTGTTCTGATAAAGTCCATCCCGTAGCCTATCTATCTAGTATTTCTCAGTATTTTGCCTCATTTGGCAAAACTATTCTTTTCTCACAGTAACTGACCACAATTACCCATGACTGACATCGGGTTATCCTAACCGGCATCGGTTAGTTTGTGCAGTTATCAACTAACATATTGGCCTAATCCACATACCACCACTAGTTCTTCCTGTTTCTGTTGTATTCTGGGTCATTCAACAGAATATAGTCCTACTGAATCAGCACATGTTCACATGGTGCTGACTCGTAGCCAGACCAACGCCCTCATATTTCACGCTAGTCATCAGCCACTCCCACCCAGTCCTTCACCGCCTTCCATCCTATCGCCCATGGATCCTAACCAACCTATCACCATTACCACAGGCGATGAGGATTTCACACAACTCCTTAATCAGAACCCCACTGCCTTACAATTCTATTTATCCCACTTGTCCACTCGAGATGCCTTGGGTCAGTTGATATATGACATGCCTGTATCTATCTCCCTGACTCTTGTTCCTACTTTTACATCAGCTCCTTCTAGCTCTGCGTTACTTGCACTTGCCTTACCTCCAGTCATTTCACAGTTAGGCCCCATAACTACTCTGACTGTTGTATCTACCACATCTGTTGCACCCACAGTATCCACTAAACCTTTGACAAACACCCAAAACATAACCTCATGCACGCCCATTACCTCACACATACCAATCGCAACCTAACCGCCCATGGTGTCGGCGACCCCTACTCTATTTCAAAACATCGTTCTCTCCATTCCACAGACCTTACCTCCCATCATCACTAGATTCACTTCGACCATCTCACCTACCTATACATACTACCAGCAACCCCCGGTTTCTTCTATCATTCATTCCGAGTACATGCCCCCTATCTCACTCCCTCATTCTCAACCTCCTTATTTGGCATAACCATATACTGGAATGCCACCTCCATCATATGTCCAACACCAACCCTCTTACACTACAGGAGGTACCCATCCATCACAACCTACTAATGACCTAATCAAGTTAATGATGGAAGAGATGCAGACACTAGAAGCATCTGTATCTGGCTCATGTAATTATCTTACCTATGATGAAATTTACAATGGGCCCATCCACCCATCTATTCCTATTCGCCCATATCCCGTACATTAGGAGATGCCTAAATTTAACCACTTCAACAATAAAGAGGACCCACAACAACATTTGCAGTCCTTCAAATGTGGGTGCTATCTGATTGCCCATGATGATGCTTTGCTTCTGAGGACCTTTCCCATGTCTCTGACCGGGCCCACATTGGACTGGTATAATGGGTTAACCAGACACTCTATCTACTCATTTAATCAGGTAGCCCAGCCTTCTTGGATCACTTCTTGATTAACATCGTTAAGAAGGTTACCATGATTGACCTTTATTCTACGCGTCAATATGACAACGAATCTATCACATATTTTGTCACTCGTTGGCATAGATTGATCAATCAACTCACATTTCAACTACCACAAAATGAACTCATAGAGCTATTTACACAGGCTTGTGCTCAACATATTTCACCAATCCGGTACGTGCAGACTTTCCACACTTTCGATGAGGCATTCACCATGGCAAGAAAACTAGAGATTCCTGCCATCGAAGAAAAGAAAATCCAACTATGAAACAAGAACACTACATTTAAGTCAAATGACACCTCTTCTTCCTCAAAACCAAAAAATAACTATTCCAAAGCCAAGAGGACCGCCAACGTGGTTGTACTCAAGGCCGACCCAGCTCATCCGTCAAATCAGGCTAAACCCTCATCTAATCTTTCCCCTATCTAGACTTTTCAATTCAAATGTGAACAACAAAAATACACCCCGATTGGGGAGCCTTATTCTTTTGTGTTAGAAAATCTTATCAAAGGTTGTGTTATCACCCTTCCACCTATCAAACCCCATACTGGTTTTGATCCTGCTCGTCCCACGCCTGCTTGGTACAAGGAGAACAACTCCTGCAACTATCATCAGGTAAAAGGTCATAGTGACGACAATTGCATTACTATCAAGAACATTTTCCATGAAATGCTCGAGAACGACGAGTTAGTCTTGGATAATCCTAACGCACCTGCCAACCAAAACCTAAACATTTTCAAAAAACCATTTCCTAACCATGCCCCTTCTTCTAATCAAACTGGGGAAACCTCAACTAATGATAACAATACTCGCGAGGTCCATGCTATTTTCAGTGATGTACCAGTTGTCTCTCAGTTGCTTCTTGTTCCTTCTATAGAGGAAATCTTAGACTGAAGTCCTCTACCTATACAGGAACCCACTTCACCTGTTCCTCCACCTATTAAGGAACCCCTTTCATCTTCTTCCTCACCCGTAAAGGAGCCTTCTGTTAACATCAAGACCACTTCACCTTTAGCTCCTCCACCTAGTGAACCGTCATCAACAATACCTCTCCGACCCATGAGAGACACTTGTTCATCCCCTCTACCCACAGAGGAACACCTATCCTCTCTTCCACTTATCAAAGATTTAGTAGAAGTGCCTTTACCTCTAGGTGATCATTCCCCATCAGCCACCCAAGATCCTATTGACATACTTTTAGCTTTCTTACCCACAAAGGCTGAAGCTAGTAATTTACCTATTTCTCAAGCACATTTTACTAGAATCACCACTCGATCTACATCGACCCCACCTACAACGGTACCGTTCTCACGCTTAGCCGACCACCTAGATTATGTTGATAGGGCATCGCTTTGGGGACGTATTCTCCTACCCACCTCCACCCAAATGTAATTATCACTCACAAACACTTCTACCATCTATCCTAAGGTGTTTCAACCGCCCAAACCACACATAACTATGGCTCTCGGAAAATCCTCTGTTACATCCTCCTCATCTACAGCGGATCCTTTACTCACTAGCCTACATATTCTCACGACACCTATTATGTCTAAACCCATTAGCACCTTAGGAGTAACACTGACATCAAACCTTACCCATATCCCTATCAAACTAGATTTGGCCACACCTTCCAAACACCCATTGCACCCATTCCCAAACCTAAAAGAACAATGCAACCAGTGAGGCCGCTTACACTGACCTCGCCTACCACACCTTGTCACCTTCACATCTACCATCCATCCTAGGCCCTCACCCCCCTCAACCCTATCCAAACAACCTCTCACCAATAGTAAATCCAAAGCTCATACAACCCCTTTATCACGACCCACTAATGTGTCTGAATGGCCCACACAACCCCCACTGTTACCTGTAAAATCTTTGCCCCCTATTCCCCCACTTCCTTCCATAGCTTCATCATTACCTATAACACTCCCCTCTCTTCTACCTATGCCTCAAACCCAACCTTTGCCATCAACCTCTACTGCTCCGTGGTTATCCTCATAGGTAACTCACCCCTACCTCCATCTGCCTTCCCATCTACATCACGCACTACTTCTTCTTCCCTTCCAAAGAAGGTGCAACCAAAATTATAAACCCCATTATCTCCACTAAGAATGACCAAATCAGTTACCCCCTCCATTACTACTTACCCTGTTGTTCCTTTACCCAAGAAGGCGCAACCCAAACCTAAGACAATACTACCCTCAAAACCTGCCACCCAAACTTCTTCTCTTTAGAACCCCCAATTGTGACACCTCTCACACTTCAATTACCCGTCATTCCACCTAAACCCACACTTACTTCACATTGTGATCCATTGGCAGGATCCTACGCCATCATCTTAGCTAATATCCTGGAGACTTCTATTATCATGCTCCCACCTCTTAGTCCTTATGAATCTCTCAAACCTAAACAACAAGGGTTTGATGATACCAAAATTTGTGCTTACCATCATGTGCCAAGACATGATGTTGAGAACTATAAGGTGTTAAAAGAAACCCTCATCCAATTATGTCCTTCTGAAATGAATTTTGATGACGATGATATTCTTGATGAAGACCCTATTCCACCTTCACCAGTTTCCCCACCTACTCTTCCAGTACCTACACCTCAACGTCCATCTTCACCCCCACAACCTTTTTATCCACCCCCAAAATTTGAAATCAACATGGTTCATATCAGAGAACTCACCAAACCCCCACCTAAATTCCAGTGTTTCCAACTCATTTCACAAGGATCTTACCCACCTCTCGATTTTTCCCTTCCCGTCGTTACACCTTTAATGGAAAACCTTCCCTGTCTACCTCTCATCCTCAAATCAACATGATTCACGTTGCTACCCGCACTTAGAAGAACAAAGGAAAGGAAAAGGCAACTGACCCACCAACCAACCCTGTACCCAACATACTATCTGCACCCACACCTAAAGTCACTTTCTACGGCCCCGCATATCCTATTTCCAATGGGGTTACACACCACACGATGCTCAAACAATTACACCAATCCTCCCTCAAAATGTCCCTATATGACCTCATTCAAACCTGAAAGTAACATCGATAGGCCCTCATGGAGGTTCTTTAATTTATTGAGGTTTTACCTAACGACCCCACACCCGTAGCCTCCATTATTACACCTCATCATGTAGCCTCTCTTACAAAATTGCCACCTTCTTCTACACCTCCATCTACTCACCAAGTAGCCACCCTAAGGTTCTCAGATGAAGAGATTACACCCCACCAAACATATGACCCTGATTCTACCCTTTTCATCTCCATCCATATCGATAATATATGGGTACGATGTGTTATGATCGATGGGGGTGCTAGTATTAACATCATCTCCTCCCATGCATTCAAAAAAATATGCATACCCAATAATTGCATGCATAAACATCTCATCATATTGCGTTCATTTAATGACGCGATCACTTCTACGCTGGGAATTTTCATCCTCCATGTTCACGTGGGCCCCCGTACTATCCCAGAGTTATTTTACGTCTTAGAGGGGGAGTTTCAATATAACCTATTGCTTGGCAGACCCTGGATCCCTGTCATGGGCTGTGTTCCTTCCAATTTTCATCGTTGTGTAAAGTTTGAGCATGAAGGGCATACCTATACCATCCTGACCGACCCAACACCTTTAAAAACCTACAACATGCTTTACCGACCCAATGACGTGCTTGTACCCATTAAGGCGTCTACCCCTATGACCACTTCTTCTGCTCCCATAACCCCATCCACCAATGCAGTAGCTACCTCATCCGCACCCAAATCCTCTATCCCTACCATTGCCACAACCTCCACAACTGACCCATTAGCCTCCCAATCAGCTGGATCCACCTCCAATCCAACCCCTAACACTTCATTTATTCCAGCTAACCACATATCGACCACTGATCCCTTAGAAGGTGTTTTTCAATGCCTCACTCTGGGGGAGTATCACATCTACAATGTCAATACATTCCTTACCCCGCAAGAATATGGAAACCTTCACCAACACCTACACTATGATCACCGCATAGGTGAGCACCTTCTTTATGGTCCTCCCCACCTTTGCACCCATCTCACCTATGGGGGACTTGATACTTTCACTTATACACTTGAACCACCATCACAAACTCACCCCTTTTCTTTTGACCTCTAGTCGCTCACCAACCATCACTTCGCTCACACCTTCCTACACCGATGTGCATGGAAAGGTTTTGGTTTTGGCTTCTACGAGCAAGGCTATCACAATGTTATTCCATGTACTACTTGTAAACATAACGACCATGGCGGTACCAACTTTGTTAAACTACCTACCAAGAAGACCCGTATTAAACTCATTGAGGATATTGACCCTTCTCCACCTTCTCCACCTCCTTCACCATCTTCACCGACGGAGTCGATGGATCCAAAATCCATTCCTCCTAACTTTTTTTTCATAAACACCATTTCCTTGGGACCTCTGACTTATCAACGTAATGGCGAGGCTCCTTCTTCTCTTTCCTTCTTGTATTATGAAAATATTGATGATGATACACCTTCCATTAACGTCATTCAATGTCAGGATGATAGGTCTATACTCACCTACCTTGGTGCGGAGGAATCTTATATTCACTGGTCATTTCCATCTAAGATGCAAACCATGTTAAATGAATCAAATATTAAAGTCAACATCCACACTCAGAACGACCCCCACATTCTAAAGATCGGCCAATGTTTAGATGCTAGTGAACAGGAAGCCATCACTTCTTTTCTCAAAAATAATAACCATGCTTTCGCTTGGTCTTACACTGACATGCCCGGTATTGACCCCACCATATTGGTCCACAATATCATAACCATTCCTGATGCTAAACCTGTAAAACAAAAGCTAAGGAAAATACACCCTGACATTGCTCTTCTGGTCAAAGAAGAACTTCAACACCTTTTCTCTGTTTCCTTCATTTTACCCATTTACTATCCCCAATGGATTTCTAACATTATACCTATCACTAAAGCAATAGGGGGACTTCGCATTTGCATAGATTTCCATGACCTCAACCTAGATTTCCTGAAAGATGACTTTCCTCTACCAGGTATTGATAAGCTAGTTGATCTTACCGTTGGTCATGAGATGCTATCACTCATGGATGGCTTCTCGGGTTATAACCAAATCTTGCTTGCCCCAGAGGATCAACAAAAAACCACATTTATCACCCCTTGGGGGACCTTTTGCTATCGAGTCATGCCTTTTGGCCTTAAAAATGCTGGTACTACATATCAATGGGCTATGAATTATATCTTCCATGATATCATGCATTATATATTGGAAGATTGCGTAGATGATCTCCTCGCCAAATCTAAAAATTGGTCCGAACACCTCGTCGTTCTAAAAACAATCTTTGACCACCTCATTAAGTATTGTGTTTGCCTTCAACCCAAGAAATGTGTGTTCGCGGTTCTTTTGGGAAAGCTCCTGGGATTTATCATTTCCTTACGTGACATAAAGGTTGACCCTACTAAAGTCAAGGCCATTCTTGAAATGGCTCCACCCACTAACCTTCGTCAATTTCGTAGTTTACAAGGTAAGTTATAGTCCATTTGCCATTTCATCTTGCAACTTTCCGACCGCTGTCAAACATTTCATCTTCTTAAAAAGGATGTCTCCTTAAAATGGGATGATGACTGCCTTAAAGCTTTTGAGGCCTTAAAACAATACCTACTCCAACCACCAGTACTCATTCCACCTAAAGATGATCAACCCTTCTACCTATACATTTCTACTACCGATCACTCCTTAGGGGCCATGCTCGCTCATTGCGACGAACAACATAGGGATCATGCAGTTTATTACATAAGCCATACTCTTCTGGACTATGAAACCCGATACACCCATGCCGAAAAACTTTTCTTAGCCTTAGTTTTTGTTACCACCAAACTCTATCATTACCTACTCAACCTCAAAACCTACGTTGTGACCAATACTAACCCCTTACACTTCATGTATGCGAGACCTTAATAAAACCAACGTGCTGCACATTGGATCATTATTTTGGCTGATTTAGACCTCAAATTCATTCATCAAAAATATATAAAGGGCCAGGCCATCACTGACCAGCTCGCTGATGCGCCTCTTCCTGGGAATCAGTCTTCAAACTTTGATTTCCTTGATGAATCCATTGCTACTCTCTCTTTGGATGATGACACTTACCAGATGAATTTATTCTTCAATGGTTCCAAATGTTAGCGTGGGGGTGGTGTCGGTGTTATCCTTATTCCTCTTCATGGTGAACCCATGCCTTTATCATTCAAACTTGACTTTGAGTGCACTAACAATATCACCGAATACGAAGCACTCGTATTGGGTTTCCTCACTACTTATGCCTTAGATGTTAAGTCCTTTAACATCTTTGGTGATTCCCAATTGGTAGTAAACCAAGTCAATGGTATATATAAGTGTCGTAATGAAACACTTCAAGAGTATAAACATTACGTAGGCATATTTTTGACTACCTTTGACCGCTATAAAATTCAAACTATTCCGCGGTCCACCAATAAATTTACAGATACCATGGCATGCCTCACTTCCTAGATACCGGCTTCACCTATGGATTCAAACATCTTTGTCACTGTGAAAAGACTACAGAGACCTTCTTATGCACCTTGCATTGTCAACCTCATCCGAACCACCTCACTAGACACACAAGACCTTTGGTATAAGTAGCTTGCGTACTACCTCTCCCTTTCTATATTACCTCTTAACCTCACACGTAATGGACAACGTTCCTTTCTTAAAAGGGCCTCTAATTATGTCATCATGGGTGGCCTCCTCTATAAGTGTGGCTTTGACAGTATCCTCCTACGATGCCTCATGAGTTTTGAAATTCCCTATACCATTAAGGAAGTTCATGATGGAATCTGTGGAGGTCACTTATGTGTTCTCGTTGTTTCTAAGCGTATTCTTTGCCTAGGATATTACTGGCTGACCCTTAACCATGATTGTTACGAATACGTTAACCGTTGCGTAAAATGCCAACAACATGCCAATCTTCACCATACACCAAGTCATGCCTTGCAAGTCACCCGTGACCTTTGGCCCTTCTCTCAATGGGGTTTGGATCTTGTTGGAGAGATCAATCCCCATTCTTCCCAAAGACATCAATGGATCATCACTGCTATCGAATACTACACCAAATGGGTTAAAGCCATACCTCTCATTTCTACAAAAGCCTAGAAAATATGTGAGTTCATCAATCATCACATTATTTTTCACTTTGGTGTTCCACATCGCATCATCATTGATAACAGAAAACAATTCAAAAACAAAACCTTACAAAAACTTTGCGACGCCTTTGGCATTTAGCTCAGTTTCTCGTCACCTTATTATCCACAAACCAATGGCCAAGCAGAATCCACCAATAAAATCCTGAACAAAATTCTCATGAAAGTGATTAATGATATTGGAAAGGATTGGAATACGCACATTCCTTTCGCCTTATGGGCATACCGAACTAGTATTCACACCTCCACTGCCGCCACCCCCTTTTCTCTTGTCTACGGTACAGAGGCTGTTTCACCTCTCGAAGTCCAGATCCCATCTCTTCGTATTTCTCTCCACGACATGCTCAATGATGATGAATTTTACCAGGACCGTTTAGCACAACTTGATTTATTAGATGAACGTTGTCTTAATGCTCTTGACCATCTCCAAGTTTACCAAAAACGCATCAAATGTGCTTATGAAAAACATGTATATGAACACACCTTCCAAGTCAGAGATTTTGTCCTGAAGGAAAATCAACATGTGACCAAAGTAGAAAAGAGTAAATGGGGAAAATTTGCTCCTAATTGGCTCGGACCATACATCGTGACTCATACCTATGGATCAGGTGCTTATCTTTTATCGTCACTCGACGGTAAACCTGAACTTGAGCCCCTTAATGCCTTACATCTCTGACCATTCTACTGTTGAATTTAAGTCCTACATCACCTTCTGCTTCTTTTCATGCTCATCCCTTGAGTGCCATTCATTTCCCTCCTTTCACTATGCCATAACCAACGACTAAACAAGAATCATGTGCGTACCCATCACTCTTTTATCTTTATCTTAAATATGTGTACCATGGCTCTGCACATGACATGATTCTCATGGATACTTTTTATCTCTTTTCAGATGAGATCCCATGGTCATTTACCATTGCTTTCTGAACAAGAATTCAATTCTTCACCATAGTCCTATCCATGACTTAAAAGCCCAAACATAACCTCTAAATGGGACCCAACTCCTTGAGTCAAACTTCTAATGAAATGATGACTCCCTAAAAAAGGACAGCTTTCTCTCTCATCCGCCACTATAAATAGACTGCTCCCTCGAAGGATAGCTATGATAAGCCTTATTAAAAGAGAGAGAGAGAATATGAAGCTTCCCGCATCGATCATCTTCGCGAAGACCTCAAAGAGAATAATTTACTCTTACCATATAGACTTCCCACATCGATCAATCTATCTAAAATCAAAGAAAAAGAAATTTTTTTCATCATAGACTCACCTATCGTGATCTAGGATCTCTTGCCAAAAGGCATGCTACTTTATACAATATAAATTAACCACTTTTCACCTCTTCACCCCTTTCTCACCCTCATTTCATACCACCTCAAGGGACCTGCTGAAATTATGGCATTTAGTGATCATGTGACTATTATTCACCTTTAGAATAATCAATCATGCAATGTCTTTAGGGTCTTACATTCACTAGCCTACCTAAGGTATTGTCAGCCTATTAGGATCCTTACCGATTAGGCGGCTTTCTTGCCTCCTCTTATCTTTTAACCTCTTCATTACGTATTGATTATCCTATATGGGACTCGACCCTCGACACTTATCTCTTGGGAATTTATTCCTTCACCTAACTCAACCTACAATCACCCATACATATGTGCCCACAATCCAAACATGCCTAAATGACCTAGACTCAACCATTCCTAAATGACCTAAACTCAGTTATACCTATAAACTACTAACCCATTCTTCTACCTCTTCATATTTTTCCCTAGCTTATGGGAGAACTACATTGGCCTGAGGTCCCTTTTCGCTGGGACTATGTAGGCAGCACTTTGAGGGCATGGAGCCCTTGAAGGTTAGCTCGGCCACTCTTTACCCTCACCAATTTCCCCTATGTTCCTACTCACATTCTACCTTGTTTTTTATTTTTGTATAACAACAAATGGAAGTAAATCTAAACACATAACAATTAATACACACATATACCATCCATTTTTCACACATCATCATGACATTTGCCAATTTATTGTTTCATATCTCCACAAACAACAAGAAATTGGAAATTTAAAACATCACATACATCTACATTACCATTTGCTATCTGTATCACCAATTACTTGTAATTCAAATCCAAACCAACCATCCATGCCTATAACCTGACTCCACCATCCCTATCACATGAATCCACCATACCTATCACTTGAATCCATCATGCCTAACACCTGACTCGATCCATGCCTATGACCTAACTCCACAATACCCATCACCTGACTCCACCATACCTATCACTTGACTTGATCCATGCCTATGACCTGACTCACCATGCCTAACACCTAACTCAACCATGCCTAACACATTTAATGTCCATCCATCTACACATAACAATCAAATTATACCAACACATGTATATCATCCAAACCTCATCCATCTCGCCATAAAAATATGTGTGTATCCATACAATATACACTGCCATCAAAATAATATGCATCTCTCAAACCCTCTCATATATAGCCTCACCATCTTCGGCACGCAGGCCGGTATATGATAAAAAATAAACTACTCTCATATACATCCTCACTATCTTCAGCACACAGGCCGATATATATCAAAACTACATATATCTACAAAATGGCAGATCCAATGGATATCAGGCATCTCCCTGATGGGTATCCATCGTATCAGTTTCCCCCGTCTCCTCCTCGACCCCTCTATGGTGTCCTGCTAGCATTAATGGTTATGGCCTAGCCCCTGAAGGTCCTACATCTAGAGCTGGCCTCCATGCACTGGTCGCCTCACCCCGACCCTGTCCAGGGGATCGTCGGCCCCCTGTGATCTCCTCACTGTGAGTGCACGTGCTCCTCCTCTCACTCGAGGCCTGCTGGGCTCTGTACTCGGTATATGATACAACATATATCCTAGCCTCCAATAGGTGATTGTGATAATACCTCGCCTCACCCATGGAATATCTCAACAGGCCTCCCGGTACTGTATGTGGTGGTGTCATCAGCCTCTGACCCTGCCCTACTCCTGCCTGTATAATGAGACTCTGTCCTTGCCCCTGTGGTGGGACCATCGGCCTCGGAACCTACACCTGTATCTGGGCCTGAAGGGTCATTATCTATGCCTGTGCTGCGGCCAACTTCCCCTGCAAACATGTAACTTGTCCTTGCCTTATGGCCAACTGGCCCTGTAAACCTGTCACCTATGTCTTTAGGGTGGCTACCTACACCCCATCTCCATCCCCACCCTCTCCATCCCCACCCTCTCCACCTCCACCCTAGGCAGGTACCTGTCCCTGTCCTCCCTGTGCCTACAACGTGGTCACATGTGTCCATAAAGTAGCAACATGTGCCTCTGTCCCTGTCAATTGCCCTTGCACAATCCCCAACTGGGTCACCAGGGTAGCCACATGCCCCTGTAGGGTGTCTCTTTGAACTGTGATGGTGGCTAAATCCGGTTGCCCTGGCCTCGATGGTACTGCTCACAGTTGTGCCGCCCACCATGGTCTGTATCAGTCTGTCACCCCGGCATCATCTATCTTCTCATCCACCGGTGGCTTCTCCTACCCAGTCGGCACTGTAGGTCATGGTGGAGACATAGGCCTCTCCACATCATCTCTCCGGTACTATAGGAAAGGTGGGGGTATATCATGCGGTAACTTAAACTGCCATTTGAATCGGTCCATGGGTATCCTCTTATGCTCCCCTGCCCGCTGTCCTGCTATCCACCTAAATATTTGTAACCCAGTCAGCTCCTCTGCCATCCCTAGATATGCGGGGAAGCCCACATATGGCCTCCAAACGATGTCCACACCAGACAACCCCTCCAGTAATAGCCTGTAATACACCACATCATGCATTGCTCTCATAGCTCGCCACTCTCCTAGGGCTAGTACCCATCGCCTGTACCCTACTCGCACCAACCTCCCCTCAAATGCATCCGCTCGCGGCAAACCAACTGAATGTACACACACAATGTGCTCATATGCCCAACAGTGCAGTAAAAATGTGTTGCAAAGGCTGAATCGATGTAGCCACCCATACACCCACAGCTCCCTGTATAACTTCACCAAACATGCAGGTGCCCATGTAAACTGAGTCCTGCTCTCCACCATGTCATGTAGAACGCTCATCAATGACCGTGGGAATCTCCCACCCTCTACATCTGGCAGTGCAAAATAGCATACCACCTCCATCAATAGTACTACCATCCTCATTTCCTCAGGGTGGGCTCAGTACATTGCTTTGTAGCTCATACTCGTGCTATAGAACCTGAGATCAGCCACACCCTTGCCAAACAATAGTGCCAATAGCTCCTCGGATGCCTCCGACGAGATCAAATACACCTGTGTCCCCACTATAGGTAACCGCAAGATCCTGTAGACATCCTCCAGGGTGATTGTGATCTCACCCATTGGCAAATGGAAGGTGTTGGTCACCGAGTCCCATGTATCGATGAGGAAAACCATCAAACTCGCCTCCCAGACTACGTGCTGATAGAACCTAACCCCAATCAGACCTACTGCTGCGACATGGTGTCACTCCTCATGTGTAGTACTTCCTTGTATCTCCAGCAGCAGTGGTGGTAAATTATCCCTCATCCGCAGCTGATATATCACCTACATCCAAACAAATGATCACATTATTAAAACTTTCTCATACCTACATTCACCTACATCCCCCCTTACCTATCTACCCACACCTAGAACCCTTACATCTTCACCTTTACCCTTGACCCCAAATCCTAACTTACCTATCTATCCACACCGCGAACCCTTTCCTTTTACCCTTTTGACCCAAATCCAACCTACCCACTGCCCGCACCCCGACCCTCACCTATTTTGATTTCCACCCACTTGCTGACCTTTTCTCTTTTCCCTACACTCACCCCTTTTCTCTTTCTCTTTTTAGGGAAGGTGTTTCTCCACTTCGTGACTGGTGCCAGTTTTCATCAACCGACCATGGTCTACCCGTAACCAATTTTGGTCACCTCTTTTGTGACCGATACCTGTTATACCCCACCGACACTGGCCAACATGAGACCGACGTCGCTCACTGTCACATCAACAACCCACGACGTCGTGCCCTATATCTCCCTAAACTTCCCATTTGTTCCCTTCTCCCCCACCAACTCCTACCTAAAATCCATCCCCACCCCTCATTTACCTACATCTACCCTTCCCCACTCCCATTTAACCCATTTTCTATCCAAATTCAAATTTCAATATCCCCCCGAAAACCTATTTTCCCCTAACCCGAATTACTCACAATAAACCAAAAAAAAACAAAGATAGGATTTAGATCTTACCTCGTCACGTTGTTGTTGACATGGTGGCACCTCAGGCCACTGCATCGGTCCACCCGATCCCTTTCCTACCTCTGCCATCACCAAATGACCTCCGGATCTCCAACCAGCCAAATCCACCTAATCGATCACGTGGCCCCACCTATCGACCAACACTCACTGACTATATGGCTCTCCAACTTAGCTCTTTGACGCAATCGGTCACTTTCCACCTCTTTCTCCCTCATTTGTTATTTTCACCTATTTTGCAATTGCCAAATGAATTTCAAAAAAGTGGACTTTTTCTTTTTATAACCCTTCCGACTTAATCGGCGACGGTTTCTCCTTGACCGACGATGGTCGTGTGCCCTAGCATATTGCCATCGGTTAAGATCAACTGACCTCGGTTAATCTAGACTGATGTCGGTTACCCTGCTCAACATCGTTACTACCCATTACCCCTGATTTTGCTTGCCTGACTCCTTTTCTACTTCACCCACACCTGCCTTGGACACTTCACTCTCTCCTCCTACCCTCATCATTTATCACTTAACCACATCATCATCTGTGGCCTCATCATTTTACCCATGCTTTGGCCTTACCTATGCTGTGACCTATATACCTAGACCTGGAATATCATTTGTGACCTTTGAACTGGGGTGCTCCCTATACCTTGAGACACTGTTACCCGTGTTGTTTAACCTAGTGACCTTACTTTTCCTATCACCATGTTGTTTATCCTAACCCAACCTTGGCGTACCAGAACATACTTAAATGTTCATGCACCTGACATATGTTTGCTTTCCTGGCCATATCCTATACCTTGGATACCGGAATCACTTCAACCTTTTTTGGATAGCACTATCGACCTTGGACGATGTAGAGTTTCCAAGCTCTTCAACCTTGTACCGTGCCGTAGTTTATACATGTGCGTGTGTTTGATTGCCACTACCTTTGACCCCGGCCCATTTACTTGTTTTCCCGTTTTGATCTTTACCATGTCACCTCATTTTTCACCTATCGTCATCACATCCACTTTCATCAAACCACTCAACGATTCGCTCTACCACCTTAACAGTTCCTGATTTGAGGGGGATCACCTTCACCCACACATGGGGCAACCACATCTTATTTTTGTCAGTATCGCTTACCAATACAAGTGACGTAACAATAAGGGGAAATATGTAGACACCAAATTCGGGTCACACTCCCCTTGACCCCTCGTCAATTAATCAACTCAAACACACTCCCCTAACCATGACCCCTTTTACCCTACACTAAGATTAATTTAATTAATTTGATTAACTTAATCCTTATTCTCACCATATCTATTATTTAATTACCCTAATTAAATTAGTTCCCACCCCTCCACCTCACCTAGCCACCTCACCCTAAGGCTATTCTTAGCAAGTTGCAATAACTAACTAATACCTAACTAAACCCTAGAAATCAAGCCTACACCTCATTCCTGTAGAAGAAACGGTAACTCCCACTCATGCCCAGACGAATAGAGGGATATGGCAAAATCATGGACATAATCTCCTATTTTTAGTTAACCTACGCTGGTCACCCCTAAATTAGTGCCGGTCAACTCGTAACCGCCGTCGGTTACCCTTAATTCCCTTTATCAACCTTATTCTTAACATTGGCAGATTATGAGAAGGGAGAGAGAGCAAGCACGCATGCAACTAGAGTAAGCATTCTTTTTTGTCCAGACATCGAACAATCATCCAACAATATCCAGTAACCATCTGAGCATAGATCTTATCTAGCCAAAAAAGGAGAGTATATGCAACTCAAGCAAGAACTCCTCATCGACTGTTGATCTTCCAGAGCATCCAATCTCCTACCATCACCTTCATTCTTCACTCACATAAATCTAGAAGTAGATTCCAAGTAAGTAGAACATTCTAATCATCTCATTTGCTTGATTCCTTACAATATTTTCATCCTTTTGTATGTTATTTTCTCTCCCAGTCACCCACTAACCCCCTTTTGATAATTACCTCTCCATACCTTCGCCAAAACCCTGTAAAACCCCGCCCAAATAACCTAGAATCTCATCCCGACCTATCTAACCCTTGTTGTAATCATAAAGGGAACCCAAAACACATTCTGCAGTATTTCCAGTCTCCCACAGTATCCGGTGTCGGTCATTCTAGACCGCTGTCGGTCGTACCTATACTGACATCGATTTACCTACCTGATACATGTCCTTTGTTATCATTTCTCAACTTAAACCATAATTCTACCCACCTTCATCAAAACCCCATTAGATCTATCTACTGACCTACTACCCCACCTACCCCTCACAGACACCTCACCCAGCTCCCCATCAACCTAAAAAATAGACTCAAATTCCTATTCTTGATTCTCTATCATTCCTACAGCGACCGACACCGGTCACCCTTAACCGACATCAGTCACGCATAGACCAACATCGGTCTCTATACCTGTCAATACAACATAGAACATCAACCTACCTACCCACCTCCTAGTTACCCCTTGTTATCTCCGTTTTGAGTTCACTACAAAACGATTAGATAACCCATACGAAATTTTTGAAGTTGATTTTGCATTATGGCCTCATATAGAGAATTTCGGGTTTTCGGACCTCCTGTGCATCAGAACATGCCTTACTCAAAACATGTCTTTTGTCACTTGTTTTCCGATACCTGAAACCCGCTTCATATAGAGTTATTTCGGGTTTTCGGACCTCCCGCGCATCGGAACATGCCTAGTCCAAAACATGTTTTACGCCTCATGCTTTCCGATACCCGAAGTCCGCTTAGTCCTTTGTATCGGGTTTTCGGAGCTGTTAAGCATCTAAACATCTCATGCTTTGTGCCTCATGTTTTCCGAAACCTGAAACCCGAATTGCACTAAGTCCCCTCGTGTCGGGTTTTCGGACCTCTCAAACATGCTGACATGGCATGCATGCCGAGTTGTCGGTGAGTTGGCACGTGCCGAGCCCAAGTGTATTAATTACCAATTTTCTTATAAATACGCGGATTTCCACGTCATTCTTACCAGACGTATTTTTAATTCGTGGATTTTTTGTGCATGCTCTTCCGATTTCGAAACCCGAAAGTTCGCCTTGCTCGATTGAGTCACCTATTTTCGATCTTCCATTTCTCTGATTGAAGGTATTTCTTTCTCCCTTCTTTGTTCTTGATTTTTACGGATCGATTGCATGTGGTTTCTTCTCAATTTCACGCCGGGTTTTTGAGGGTTTTCCTTCCTTCTTCTTTCGGGAGTTATTTTGAAAAGGGTTTTTGGTTTTAGGGTTCTATCTCTTCTGAACTATCACTTGGTGCTATTTCTTAAAAAAAGTTCTATTAAATGCATGATACATGAATGACAAAAAAAAAGGAGATTGCATGTTTTGGAATTCAACGAAAAACCCTGTTTTTCTTCTCGGGTTTTGAAGATTGTTTTGCAAACTCGAAGACCCGAAGTGTATCGACAGTAAGGTGTCGGGGTTTCTCAAAGTTCCGACATCAACAGCAGGTGTCGGGGTTTCTTCTGTTTCCGACATCGGCAGTGAGTGCCGGGTTTCCCAGAGTTCCCGTCATCAATACAAGTGTTGGACTTTCCCAGAGTTCCGACAGTATCAGCAGTGTCGGGTCTTTCAGAAGTTCCGGTATTTTCAACACATCAGACTCTTCTGTTCTTCCAGCATATTCAACAGATCGGGATTTTCAGTGTGGCCAACATCTCCTGAGCTTCGAACCTTTCTCCCTTCAACGTTCTTCATGTCGGACCCTGGTCCATCATAGGAAAAGGCCGAGAAGTCTGGCAGAATGAAATACAAGTTCAAGAAGCCGGAATCTCCATCATACATTGATTGCAACTATGATATCAGAGACACCGAACTTGGAAATATAGACATGGAAGACTTCTGGAGTAGGGTGAGGAGTTCCTCCCCAACTCCATGGATGAAAGCTATAGCTGACAGTGGCTTGCCTCTCGCAGTGGGTTTTCCCATGTCCGCCCAATGTCCAGAATTCATTTTGTCTTGTGCATCCAGTTATCACTCGGCTTCTCGTTCTGTGAGGAGTCAGGCTGGTGAGGTAGTAATCAGACTGGATGGAGTTTATTTTGATGATCTCTTAAAACTGCCTAATTTTGAGGAGTATGGGGAGTTGAACATCAAGTCAGCTCAGAAGGCTTGGGACAGCAATCAGGAAGACTGCATCAGGGATGTAAACAAAAAGTTCCTGATTAAGGCCAAACCGGCGGTCTCTAGATTTCCAAGGACTATCCCCAGGAGTGATTTCATCCAAGAAATCAATGATATTATCACCCTGCTGAGTCGGGTTTTTGGCTTGCCCGAATCAAATGTATTTCATGGATGGATGTATCAATTTATGGTCACCATCAAGAAAAATCAGCAAGGGATTGACTGGGGTACTCTCATCAGCAATGAGATTGATTCCCAAATGACAACGGTCTTGTCAACTGGGAAGTTTTATATGCTTTCATATGTCGCATACGCCGCAGCCGGGATGAGGAACTATCCCGGGATGGATACTAAGGGAAGCAGAACGGCGAACCCGGTTTATAAATATTTCCCTCAATTGACCAAAAAGGGGTCTAAATAGCATTTCAGAAGGGTAAATGATGCCTTTTTCTATGAGAATATCTGCAGGATCAACCCAGAGCTGAGGAAGACGAGAGTCTCAGATGAGGCTTGGGCTGAAGTGTCCAAATGGGGGTGTATCTTCTTGCAATTCAAGAAGTTTACATATCTTCGAACAGTCATGTACTCGGGGGAACCTTTTCGCTTGCCCCGATATCCAGGTGACAGATTGATATTGATAGAATTGGTTAGACAGCTGTTGGATTTTCATAAATTCCAACAAAGCAAACATAAGGCTGCTGTGTCCTTCCCAATTTCTATTGGGAGATATACTTGCTCAACAGTAATAAAGGCCAAAAATGTTGAATGCGAACTTCAAGACAAATTGAAAAAGCATATGAAGCCTCGAGACGGTTTCGACATCCGAGGAGTGCTCAGGGCATATGGAACCCAGCATATGCACAGGCCAAACATAGAGGATATTTGGGTGGATCTACGTAATGAGGTTGCCATTCGCAGAAAGGATAATAGCATATTAACTATTGATGAGATTCAAACACTGGAGCTTGCTGATTTACCAGAGGGTACGAGTGACAATGAAAGTGTTTTGGATCTTTCCTATGATGGACTAAATGAGGATCAATATGTTTTCCCACCTATTGATTGGTCAACTAGTGAAAAAGCCTCTATTACAGATAGGTCAGCCCTAATCCTTTCTCGCACCAAAGCATGTCTCTCCTCTTGGGGAATGAATTTTAATGATGATAAGTTTTCAAAGTTGGCTGCTTCAGAGGCGGGGCCCTCTAAAAAGGAAAAGGACAAGAGATCTTCTAGGACACCTATAAAAGTCAGGATTGTCAAGAAGAGGAAAGAAAGGAAAATCTCTTCAATTATTTCTCCAGCTAAAACGGTGGATGTGCCAGAATCACCAACACCACCAGAAATAGGAGAAATTAATTTGGAAGAAGGAGGAAGCCAGCTCCTGGCTTCATCATTTGTTGAGTACCAAACTGAAGAGGCCTTGTCTCTTGCATCTCAGGCTTTGGAATCTGAATCTGTACCTCCCCCTCAACAACCACTCCTACCTCCTCATTCTCCATCCACTTCTTCAAGCATGGACGGTATTTTCTCTGGACTCTCACCCCTCTCTGCTGGAACCCAAGTGATCACCAACACTCCCCCACAACCTGTGCCTCTATTCATTGAATCTACTACCACATTAACAATTGTTCCCCCTCCAATGGTAGAATCTTCTCCTCTTGAGAGTAGAATACCAGTTACTACAACGTGGGCAATTTCCTCTGATACGCCACAATGGCTACTCGAGCAAACTCCGAGGAAGAGGAAAGTGATTGTACCCCTACCATCCTTTGATTTCAGCTCACTCAAGGCTTCTTCTGCGAAATCAGCCAAGAAACCCAAAACAGTTTTGAGGGTTTTGGTGGATGCTTCAGGAGATAAGTTTGCAGAGATTGCCACTCCTTCGGCTGACAAAACTAGAGAGGATATAACAGCTTCTGATTATCAGGTAACCAGGGTGGCTCTAGGGAAAGTGACAGCAGAAGGGGCGCAACAAGATGCAAGGGATTCCATAAACGTGCTGTGCCAAAATTTGAAAGAAACAAAGGACAGCAGAGACGATCTTAAGAGAAAAGTGGAGCAATTGACAGAGGTTTTGATTAAACTCTCAACACCCCTTGAATCCATACCATCTTCTTCTGTCTCTGCCGGATTTGATTTTTCATCAGTGCCCACAATTGAGAAGATTGCTAAAAAAGGAAGGGTGATTGATGAATGGATCCAAAGGTTGCTCCAACAGGGGAAGGAAGTTATTCAAGACGTGGTGAAAGTTCATCAGTCTTTGGGGGAGATTCAGAAGGAGGGAGAGAAGATGGATGAAGAATTTACTCAAGAAATTTGACAGCTTGATTTGACTTTTGAAGCTCTCCATGTATTAAAGCAAATACCAGCACATCTCTTGGTAGAAGAAGGCATTCTTCAACATACAGATAAGCATTTCCAGCTGACCAAGGCCATCAGGTTCAGAGTAAAGATTCTCAACGAAGCCTGCAGTAAGTTGAGAGAATCAAGGGATAAATTGATCGATGGGAAAAGTGATCTGGAAGAAGAATTGCTGAAGATTTGTCCAAAGGTGTTAGTTGGGAACTCAGGTATCCTATCAGTAGATGATCTCTTCAACCAAATTCGAGAGTCTGTTCAGCAGGAACCAATACAAGGATTTGACCTTGAGGTCATAGATCGGTTTGTAAGGATAGAGCATACTTTGGAGGCCTTAAGAAAGCTCAACAAAGGATTGAAAAAGCTTCCCGGTAGTGCCAGTGATATTCATGAGACCTGCAAAGTTTGGAATGATCATTCCACTGCACCTGATGAGAATGAAATGCAAGGCATAATTCGGAAGTTCCAGGAATTTCAGAGCAAACAGTCTCAGCTGGAGGAAGAAAAAGAGGAAGGAGCAAAGGATGAAGACTCAGACTAAGTCCCAATGTTTCATGTCATTTCAATCTTGAAATTGACATGTCTTTTTCATTTCTGTTTCGTCATATTTTTGAATCAATATTTTGACTTGATCTCCTGCATGAGAATCATGCAAAATTGAACTCTAGTTAAAATGCTACTTTTTAGGATCTGCCCTATTTTATCTCTAGTTCTTTTTGTTATAAATAAGGGATGCTTGTGCATTCCAAAGGGTCGAGAATTTTTGGAATATTGAGGGGCTATTGGAAAGGAGAAAAACTTTGTGTTTTCTTTCAATCATTTTGAAGAATAGGATTTGATATTATTTGACAGACTTTGTGTTGTGGAATATATCTTACTTAAGACAGTGTTCTTATGTTCATGATCTTAAGCTATTCTTTGCATAGAATCTTAGTATTTCTAATTATCTCGGACATTATATTTATGATCTAAAACTCGTATGATTATTTCGTGCTCTGTTTTTACTCGAAAGAAAATACGTTTCTCCCATTTCCTTTCTACTGTGCTTCTTTCATTGTAACAGTTTCTAACCTAGTTCATTCACGAAAGCAATATCCTTGAATTGTGTGAGTGTGGATTTCGGGATTTCATCCCAACCCCCAATGGTTAGATTAGTGTGAATACTGTATATATTGTTTACTGTGTTTTAGATTAGCAATAAACAGGCAGCCTCACATGTCTTTGAGGAGGGATTTAATCCCATGTACTGTGGTTGAACCTCATATTTTGGTTTTACAAAATATCTAACCAACACCCCTAATCACCGGTGACCTCACCAGACCTCTGTCAGACCCGTGGAAACCTAGAACCACTTACCCTACCTCTGGATCTAATCCTAACCTAGCATGTTAGATTAGATTTTACTTATTGTGTTTATATGAGATTCCTAAATCATATTGACCACAATAGGATAACATTTACCTTATTTCTTGCATTAATTTGTTTAAATAGTGGATTGACAACCTTCTAGGAAGTATCACACTTCCCGGATCTAGCATACGCTAGGCAGTCCACTGCATATATTGTTTAACTTCTATTTTTTGGTCTTGTTGTCTATTTCAGGTAGTTCCTCCCAACCAAAAGGAAGCTCTCACAGTCAATTGTGGATCAAGAAGCCATGCGCGTGCAACAACCTTCAACCATCCCAAAATAGGTATTCCTCCCAGCCTTTTACCCTCATCTATTTCGTCATCATTCCAAGAAACATCTAAGAATTAGGTGAAACACGGGCATGCCAAAATTCTTATAAAAAAATTTAGCACCCTGAGATTTAGCTTTGCACATCTCTTCTTTTTACCAACATGGGACCATCTCTCAAGTTGTGGACTTGCATACTTGAGATAGACCTCTAGGGAATGTTGGTTCCTCTACCTAATCCTAATGCTAAAACTACTCGTAAGAAAGGAAATGGAGCTAACTAATCCTAAAATAATCATTCCAAGGGACCTAGGAGAGATAGAGGGGGTTATAAAGATGCATGAAAGGGAAATCCTACACTAATAGAGGTGATAACACTAGAAAAAGGGGTGTGTGAATATCCTATTTGAGGGAGAATGAAAGTGGAAAATGCAACAAGGGAAGGCCAGAAAAATGTGACACAAAACCAAGCTCCATTCACCACCAGATCTCCATGAAACACAACATCATAAACCTGCAAATGAAAAGAAATATGCATAGAATAGAACAATAGTAATGGAGAAGTAAAAAAAAGCAATAAATAAATGCAAGGGTTGAGAGAACACCACAAACAAAATTTTATTACTCCTCCATGAATATACATAGTCCATTACATTTGTAAAATAAAGGCACAATTTCATTTACAGATCCCATGAGAAGACTTGTAGCTCAAAGAATTTGAGAAAAAAATTTGGCAGAGTTTTCTTGTTGGTTCTAGACCATTTCTTATTAGGTCACAGATCTAATGGGTGGTATTCTATGTTTCCCCAAAATGATAAAAAAAACCCTAATATCTAAAAAAAGGTTCATAATGTATGAGGCTCATTGTATCAGTGGTGGCACTGTGAGAAAGAGTGTTACTGGACTGAATAAAAGGATTAGTTGTTTTTGATGGACGTAGCCCATTTTGGGTGAACCACGTTAAATCTGTGTCTTTGTTTTATTGCATTCTTTTCTGTTTTATGTTTTCCGCATTATTTATTGCATGCTTGTTTATCTATACAACTGGTATCAGAGCAGGTTTGAGATTTATTTATTGGCAGTGTGCTCACAGAGGGATTTCTGTTTGAGTGGGAGAAGCAGTAATGGCAGAGGAGAATAAGTTCAGAGTTGAGAAGTTTGACGGCTGAAATTACTAGCTATGGAAAATGTAGGTGGAAGATTACCTGTATAAAAAGGATTTATACCTACCGTTGGGAGGTGAAGAAGTGAAACCCTTAACCATGTCTGATGAGGAGTGGAAGGTTCTAGACAGGAAGGCACTCGATGTGATTCGATCGAGTCTGGCATCATCTATAGCTTCAAATATATCATAGGTGAAGAGTACGGTAGATTTGATGAAAACCCTAGCTAATTTATATGAAACACCTAGTGCATCCAATAAAGTTTATTTGATGAAAAGATTGTTTAATCTATAAATGCAAGAAGGTGGATCTGTATCTAACCATCTTAATGATTTCCACACTATTGTAAATCAGTTAGATTCAGTTAATATCCCATTTGATGAGGAGTTTAGAGATTTATTATTCCTATGTTCTTTGCCAGAAAGTTTGGACAACTTAGTAATGGAAGTTAGTAATACATTAGCTACTTCTCTTAAATTTGAAGATGTAGTAAGTGTCATTTTAAATCTAGGAGTAGAGGCATTACTTGCTGGAACTGTGGAAAGAGAGGACATGCTAAAAATGATTGTTGGTTCAAAGAAAATAAAGAAAACAGGCTTGAAGGTATTAAAGAGGAAAATCCGACAGGTAATATTGTTCAGGATGCTCTTATACTTTCTCTTGATACTAGAGTAGAATCTTGGGTAATAGATTCAGGTGCCTCTTTCCATGCAACCCTTGATAAGGACTATTTTAAAGAATATGTCCAAGGAAATTTTGGACAGGTTTATTTGGGTGATGTTGAGCCGTGCAACATTGCCGGGAAGGGAAATGTACACCTGAAATTAAAAAATGGAAATACATGGATATTGAGAGATGTGAGGCATGTACCTAGCCTCAGGAGAAATCTCATATCTGTAGGATAGTTGGGTAGTGAAGTTTGCATAGTCATATTCACTTCATATGCTTGGAAGGTTTCCAAGGGTTCCCTGGTAGTGGCATGGGGTAAGAAAGTAGGCACTCTTTATTTTTCTACTTGTATATCTAATTATTCTACCATATTGTCTACTTCAGATGAGGATGCCAGCATGTGGCACAATAGATTGGGACATATGAGTGAGAAGGGCATGAAAATTCTATAAGAAAAAGGTAAGCTTTCAAGTTTTAAACAATTGGACTTAGAGTTTTGTGAGCATTGCATTTTTGGGAAACAAAAAAGAGTCAGATTTCTCAAGGTAGGGAATACCAAGAAAGAGCAAAAGTTAGAGCTAGTTCATACAAATGTGTGGGGGCCGGCCCATGTTGCATCTCATGGTGGTTCTCTGTACTATGTCACATTCATAGATGATGCCACAAGGAAGGTATGTGTATATTGCATTAAGTGTAAGTTTGATGTCTTTGATACATTTAAGAAATGGAAAGCACTTATTGAGAATGAATGTGGTTTTAAATTGAAATTTTTGATATTTGATAATGGCAGTGAGTGTTGCAATAAGAAATTTGATGATTATTGTTCCTTGAACAGGTTTCGTAGAGATAAAATAGCTCCCAAGACTCCACAACAAAATGGTGTTAGTGAGAGGATGAATAGAACAATAATGGAGCATGCACAGTCAATGCGATTGCACGTGTGGCTGCCTCTTCAGTTTTGGGTAGAGGCTGTAGATATTGTTGTGTACTTAATAAACCGTGGGCCTTCGAGTGCATTAGATGGAGTAATTCCTAAAGAATCTTGGATTGGGTAAGAGGTAGACCTTTCAGTTTTAAGAGTATTTGGTTCAGAAGCATTTGTGCATGTTAATAAAGAAAACAAGAAGAAATTGGATTCAAAATCCAAACATTGTACATTCATAGGCTATGGCTCCAATGGTGATTATGGATTTTGGTTTTGGGATCTAGATGAATCTAAGATAATTAGGAGTCATGATGTTTTTTGGTGTGAAAATAGAATGTATAGGGATCAAGTACAGGATGAAAAAAATCCCAAGGAAGAATTGGTTGAGGATATAGCTCCTAAAAATGAACTCTCAGGTGGAAAATATCCACCTACAGGTACTGAGGTTGATAGTTCTGTATGCCGAGCACAACAACTAGTTTTGGCATTGGCACCTCTGTCAAAAATTCAAGAAAATGAGCAGCAAACAAATAATGATCCCATGACACCCCCATATTTGGTAAGAAGGCCACAACGTATTAGTAGACCTCCAAAAAGATTTTTCCCTGCTTTGTATTATTTGTTACTAATAGATAGTGGTGAGCCAGAGAGCTTTGATGAGGCAATGTAGGTGGAATCCACTAAGGAGTGGGGGAATGGCATGAATGAGGAGATGGAGTCCCTGGAAAAGAACCAAACATAGGATTTAGTTAAATTTCCGGCTGGGAAGAGAGTACTACAAAACAAATGGGTCTACCGTGTGAAAGAAGAAGAAGGTGGACAGAAAAGGTACAAAGCAAGGCTTGTAGTGAAGGGGTATGAACAAAAGAAAGGTATTGATTTTGATGAAATTTTCTCCCTTGTTGTAAAGATGTCTTTCATTCCTACTGTATTAAGTTTAGTTGTTGTTGAAGATTTACACTTAGAGCAACTTGATGTCAAGACAACATTTCTTCATGGTTACTTGGAGGAGGAGATTTATATGCAGCAACCACTTGGGTATGAGGTGAAGGGTAAGGAGAAATTGGTTTGCAAGTTGAAGAAGAGCCTATACAGGCTCAAGTAAGCTCCCTGGAAATGATATCTACGGTTTGATAGTTTTATACATGAGCATGGTTTTACTAGATGTCAATCAGATCATTGTGTGTACTTTAAACGTTTGGATAGTGGGAGCTACATTATTCTTCTATTATATGTAGATGATATGCTTGTAGAAGGGTCTAATATGCAGGAAATTTCAAATCTTAAGGAAAGGCTTGCACAAAAATTTGCAATGAAGGATTTGGGTACAACAAATAAAATCCTCGGCATGCAAATCAAGAGGGACAGGAAAAATAAGAAATTGGTGTTGTCTCAAGAGGACTATGTAGAAAAGGTGTTAGAGAGGTTTTAGATACAAAATGCGAAACCAGTTAGTACACCATTGGCTGGGCATTTTAGATTAAGTAAAGAAAAATGCCCAACAACACAAGAGGAAAAATATTATATGGCACAAATTCCTTATTCTTCAGCAATTGGGAGCCTTATGTATGCCATGGTTTGTACCAGGCAAGACATTTCCCAAGCAGTGGGAGTTGTTAGCAGGTATATGGCAAATCTGGGTAAAGCACACTAGAAGGCAGTCTAGTGGATTCTCAGGTACTTGAGATGGACCAGTAGTAGGCACTTGTACTTCGAAGGGTCAGATTATACTTTACAGGAATTTGTGGATTCAGATATGGCAGGAGATGTGGATAGCAGGAGGAGCAATACTAGATACGTGTTTATAGTTGGTGGTGCAACAGTGAGTTGGATCTCAAAGTTGTAGAATGTAGTTGCCCTATCTACTACAGAGGTAGAATATGTTGCAGTAATTGAGGTAAGGAAATGTTATGGATGAGAAGATTCATGGAGGAGTTGGGTAAAGAACAAGGGGATTGTAAGTTACACAGTGATATTCAAAGTGTAATTCACCTATCAAAGAACTCGGCCTTCCATTCTAGAACCAAACATATTCAGCTAAGATATCACTTCATACGACATGTGTTGGAGGATGGGCAGCTTGAGTTGGTGAAGATTCATACAGATGATAATCTTGCTGGTATGTTTACTAACCCAATGGCAAAGGAGAAGTTGGATTTTCATTCAAATTCTTTGGGTCTTCAAGATTGATCTTGAAGTGGAAGAAACAAGCCAGGAAGAAAACTCCAAGCAAGAGCTATAGTGGTGGAGTTACAACAATCAGTCTCTAAGTGGGAGATTGTTGGTTATGGAGCATGATAGTGACGGGACTTGTAAGGGGGGGCTTCATCCCCCTTGCGGGGTCTGGGGGGGATGGCCCCCCTGGTGGGGGTCTGAGGGCCATGCGCCCCGATGGGGGTTAGGGGGTAGCACCCCTAAAAGCCACATTTTATATGTATTTATGCATTGTGAAATCTAGACTGTTCCTTATTAGGTCACATATATAACAGACGGTTTTCTATGTTTCCCTAAAATGATAAAAAACTCTAATATATTTAAAAGGGTCGTCATGTATGAGGCTCATTGTATTAGTGGTGGCACCATGAGAGAGAGTTTAGCTAGATTGAATTAAAGGATTGGTTGTTTTTGGTGGACGTAGCCCATTTTGGGGTGAACCACATTAAATATGTGTCTCTATTTTATTGCATTCTTTTCTGTTTTACATTTTCTACATTATTCATTGCATGCTTGTTTATCGGTACAACTGGTATAAACCTAACATATACATAGTCCATTAAATTTGTAAAATAAAGGCACAATTTCATTTACAGAGCCCATGAGAAGACTTGTAGCTCAAATAATTTGAGAAAACAAATTGGCAAAGTTTTCCCATACCCAAAATATCTCCCCAACCCATTCTCAAACGAGAAGTGTTTTACAATATATAGAAGAATTGGGAGAGAGAGAGAGAGAGAGAGAGAGAGAGAGAGAGAGAGATTAAATCTGAAATTAAAGAGCCCAACCAATTCTTCAACCACCTAGGACCAATCAACATTCAAGTTCGCAGACCCAACATGGGTATCATTAAATTTTGTAGAGCCTATGCCTGAAAACGGCCCAGAACTCATTTTTTTCAATTTCACATAATTAAATCAATTTAATGTGGATAATAAATGAATTAATCATGTATTACTCTTCAAGACCTTTCCGACGATCTAAATTTTGCCTTATTTTGTTACTCAGATCAAAAGTTATGGGCGTCTGAAGATTGCACATTAAAAACTGTGATTGTGTAAAAAGTTCTCCAAGTTCGAAATTTGTACTTTGCAAAAAAATTTCATGTCCTAGTGCACTTTGCAAAAAAATTCCTTGGCCCAAGGCTCCTTGCAAAAAAAAAACTCCATGTCCCGGTGCACTTTGCAAAAATGTTCCTTGGCCCGGTGAACTTTGTAAAAACGTTCCCTAGCCCAAGAAAAATGCAAAAAATGCAAATTTCGAAGGATTTTTTCAGATTTTTTGGGATAAGGGGATTTTTTTAACCAAGTGAAGGGGTTTTCAGAGGAATTGAACCCAAATATGATCAAATCAAGGGATTTTTATGGATTCAAAGGTTCCCAAGTACTTAAAAAAGTAAAAAAATAAAAATAGAAACACTCCAAGAGGAAATCAATCCCAGTTACCCAAAATGAAGTGTGAGCACATTTTGGTCAACAGTGCTTTAAGTGCATTTAAATGCAATATTAGGTAATAGATAGTATGCTTAGAGTTTGGTCCTTTATTTTGATCACATAGCTTTGTATTTATATATTCCTTTGGTTGAATTTCATAATTAACAACTAGAAGGTTGACCCATAAGAAAATAAGATGCCTAAAAGATAAAAGAGGCCCAAAAAGAGTGAGTAAGGTGGAAAGAGGTCAAGAGCACCCAAAGGAGATGAGGGTACCTGGGCGTTGGCATCCTGGTTGGGTGTTAGTGACCAAAGTCATGAAAGATAAAGAAATAAAGTTTTGACTGGGTTGTAGGGTGTGTAAGACCAAATAGAAAACAATAAACACAGATAAAAGGCCAAAGATAACTGTCAATTACTAGTTTTATCGCTTAGGAATCATGTAAATACACGAATGTTGTTATGACCTAGAAATGTACCCAAGTGCGTAATTTTGTGTGTACACTATCCGTATGATGAAAAGGAAAATGGTAAACCACATGCACCAATTAAAGGCTCATGTTACAATAATTTAGAAACTCACTACAAAATATTTTAAATGTTACAGTCATAAAATATTGTACCCATGATTTGCATGGCCCAAAAATACTCATCTAATTATCCTGTAACATTTTGGAATATTTTTTGAAACATTTATTAAGAATTTACTCAATTTTACCATGGTTAGACCCAACATTTAAAAAACTAAGAAATACTTCCATTTTATTTCCATTGTTTGTGTGGGTAAAGCTATTTAAGCTTACTATGATCTCTGTCACCATGAGGGTAATTGATTATTGTTAAATTATATTGTGTTGTCAATAAATTATCCCATCTCAATAATCCAATAGTCCCAACTCCATATACAACGTTAGGTAGTATTAATTTTGGACATGCGACACCATATCCTCAAATATAGTAAAGAAAACATCCTTTTTAACTTGTGTCATAAGGGTTGTTTAGAATTTATTAAACACTTATAATGTCTGTAAAAAATGGTTCCATGTTATCGATAAAATTAGGTTATAATCCCCAAGTCATGAACTTAGTCATGAGATAAAAAGGTTACAATTTAAATGAACAAAGTTCACCCCCAAAAGCATTTACACACAATTAAATTACTATTGGTAATGCCATCATTATATTGTGATGAGGGTCCTAATATATTTAATAACATGTGTTATCATTTTTTTATTAATGGTAAATAGTTTTGAAGGGACTATACCCTGTTTACATAGAGGGCCTAAAAGCCAGATAAAACATTAATAGGTTCCACAAAAAATGGATCAACATCCAGAATAGGCATTAAATCCAACCGTAACCAAAAAATTACTATAGAAAAGCAAAACAGAGCGAACGTTGCAACAAAGTAGCCAAGAAACAACAAAAAGAACGATGAAGATCAACATCTGTAACGAAGACCTCCTTTACTTCTTGGTAGCTCTGGTAATTCTAGATTTAATAGTTTATAGCGAGGTAAAGAGAGCCATCGTTGTCATGTGTGTGGGGTCCGTAGCATCCAGCGTTGTTAAGGTTTGACTGCTCTCCTTGTCTGTTCCCCACAGAGTGTCTGAGATCCCACTAAGCACAGAAATGCTATGAACATGTTATTCAAGGAAATCACTTATTGCATTAAAAATTACAATGTTGTGATCATGGTGATCCTTTTCTCTCCCCAGATGATTGTCCAATGAGTTAAGCTTTTTGTAGATGTCCCCAACTTGCTTATTGCTAAGATCAGTACCATCTTCCATCTTCCTTTTGCCTTTTTTCTTGGCCAAATGTTGCACTTATTCTTTTAGTTTCATCATTTCATTCTCCAAGGCTTCCAGCCTTTGGGAAGTACTGTTTACTTATTTTTGTAAGACCTCTTCATGGCCTGCACTACTGATGTACAATAGGTTTTGGAAAACTTCTAACTCCTTATTACTGTGAAGGACTCTGCCTAAAACAAGGGTGTCCAATTTGAGCTTCTTATGGTTCCTTGTTTTAGGCTTGGATGTGGTGGAAGGGATGGGGGTGGGGATAGTGGTGGTGGGAACGAGAGGGACAGTACTGGGGGAGGATGGGAGACTGGGGTATTTAGAAATACAGAGCTTGTGCAAAAAGAATATAAGACCTTGATGAAGGGGGGTAGCACAGGTATGCTTCTGAAACTCCAAGATGGAGCGTTCGAGGGAGTTCAAAATATAATGCGGGAAGCAGACAGTGATTTGCCTACGGAAATGGTTGAGGAACACTGGATGTTTAATAGGAACTGTAACATATCTCCCTTCCAAAGATATGTACTGGACCATCATATGGGTGATTTCATCAAATGGCGAAGGGATAGAACTTACCCTCAAACCCGCAGTAACAAAAACCATCTCCTCGTTATTAGCATCAAACTTCTTCTCCTCGGCCTTTTTGTCAATCTTCTTGCTGACAAAATGGAAGCCTTCCATCTCCAGGCCTGTAGCTTCGACTATTATCGTTATTATCGACCTGTTATCATTACTAAATCTTTAAGTACTACTTAATCACAAAACGTTAAATTAATCAATAATTTACATGAACTAATTGAGGATTACTCTATAGGATCTTCATCGTCGTTTTGTGATCCCATAGGCAAATTTAAACACTAAAATTTATCATGATGAAATAATATCATAAACAAAGTTCTTATATCCCTGCCTTATGGTTAGATTAACCTTCTTGTGACCCTCTCACTAAAGGAATAGTTTAAGGAATTTTATTTAGCTAAGAGTTATTTTGGATTCCCATTGAATGGATTCTCCTACCAAATATGATCCATCTTACTTGAGACATTATTACAATATCTAAGGTTCAAAGAGTTTGCTAACTCGAAAGTTACTTAATATGGTCTAAGAATATCTATAAGGTTAATATTTTGGCCATTTTATCCCGCATAACAATTTATAAGTAAGATTTATCTATTTATTTTCATTAACCATATTTAACCTTAACACAAGCCCCTGCTTTTAGAGTTAGTTTAATTATTTACCTTCCACCATATTGTCACCTCCTACCAACCCTATCTCCGCAAGTATCCTACTATTGCACCCACCAAGCCATGAAAGCCTCATCCATCTCAACATCATTCTCCTCAATCTCCTCTGGATCTCCTGCATCCTAAGTTGACCCCACCTCATCTACTACTGGTGTAGGTAATACCCTCTCTGAATCATCTCACTGATATACTAACATCTTACCTGGAATCTGCAGAGGAAATAAAAACTATACCACACTCGAAGGAACAATACAACCTCTATCTTATCTCGTCTCCTCCCCCACACCCATCATACCCATTTGAATCATGCTAACTTTGTATCCATCCTTGGCCATGCAGGGTACCTCAAATAAGGCATCCACACTACATCATCTACATAAAATCTTCATAGGATATCAACATAATAATATTGGTATCTCTTAACCCCAACATCTCTCAAAAAATCAAAATGCCATCTCAAGAATATGTTGGATCACCTGCCCTCCATGGTAACTGATTAACTAAAAATAGAAAATTTATTTCTTCATTATTTTATGAGTTAATCTAAATAGAAACATGAATGCTATACTAAAATATTGGATCTAAATATTTTACTTTATTATTTGGATGTATTGAAATAATAGAAGTAAGAGGGATATGGTACTAACCTCAATTTGACTTACCTCATTGTATGTTGGACTAAAGCAGAATTATTGAGAAGTCTAGGTAAGTTGTGACTGGGTGGCCTTGGGAAGGGAAAAAGCTGAGTATCTGATTGGAATAAGGCACCTGGGAGTATACTGGATATGCTCTTGTGGCATTCCATGGTTTGTGATTTGGGCGTCTATAGATTGTAGAAAAGCTCAGGACCTAGGTATTGGCAGTGTTGCAGGCTCTTTGTAATACCTTCATCTCTATGCATACGGGTGTCGATAATATTGTCACTTGTGTCACTGTAAATGAAGTGTGAAGATTCACCTACAAAACCCTATTCAAAGCATAAATTCCTAAGAAATAAAAAATGCATATGAATAGGTCAGACTGAACTATAGCCACCACAATGGTGGACTTACGACTAAGTGATTACACTACATTCCATACCCCATGTAGTTTTGTCTGTGTGTGTGTGTGTAATGTTTTTCCTAGGATGCCCTAGCGCCAATGACGCAGAAGTAGGGGGATAATAACTAAATGTAAAAATGAAAATGGTGGATGGAATAGAAAGAATACAACCATTTCCCCCTATGCTTGTGTGATGTATGATGTAGAAGATTCCCAAATTACAATCCCTTTCCTTAGTAGATAGCTTGCCCTTGATAGTAAGATGTTTGTTCCCATAATGTAGTGAGTATGTTATGTTTATATAGGGATCTCTTGTTCAAATTTCGACACTAGTGACCCAAAAATTTGACTACAACCTAGGGGAATGCATCGGGTAACAACAAAGACTAACCTTGAACAAATAAATTAGGACCACAAATTATGAAAACACGGGCACCTAAAATCATAGACTAGGGCACCCCGAGGGTGCCCCAGTGCAACCCTAGGCACCCAACAGTATAGAATTGGAGATGATGAACTGAGAAAATTATGACACCTAAGACTCCCTAAAAGATGCACCAAAAACATATAGGTAAGTGACGACTGAACCAGACAAATAACAATGACGACTAGACTAACTAACAATAAAACCAAGGGATGGGTCACTAGTGAATACTTTTACTACGCAAGATCCATATATAAAATAACATACCCAGATGGTATAAATGTAATAGTAAGTGCATGATTTTGTGACTACATTTTCCCCCACTTTATGTTGGTGAGCGGAAAGCTTGGTAACATAAAGTAGATAGAGATGCGTACCTGAGAAAAAGTCAGAGAAGCCCATGTTGTAGAAGAACGCACAAAGTGTAGTAGAAGTGTGCCGATAGAACTATAAAAGCATGTTGAACCATGGATCAACGAGTTGATCCATGTAACATAAGGAAAAATCTTAAATGTTATGATGGAAGTGTGTTAAATGAAAGTGATGACTAGGATGTAGGATGATTTTTAAACATGGTTTAATGATGAATAGGTGGGTAGGGAGTGATCAGTTCCCAACCTCGAATGCTTGTATACGAATGAAAAATCAGAGGATTTGGGTCATCCTACTGCCAGAGGAAGAGTGTAGGGAGAAAAGTTTATTATTCTCCAATATTTAACTACATCCTCAAGATCTAGCCGTACTGCAGATGGACTCAGATCAAATTTTGTGATTTTTTTGATCCAAACCCATATTTTAGATAAAACAGTTGACCCATATAGGAGTTGATAGAAGAAAGGAACTCTTTCCCCCACTCCATGGGTGTCATCGCATAATGTGAAAGCTATTCCAAGTTGGTCATCTGGAAGTGAACACAATATGAAAGAGGTAGCTTCCAAGTTAGGTCATCTGAAAGGAAAAATGCATAATGAAAGAGGTGGCTTCCAAGTTAGGTCATCTGGAAGCGAGTGCAAACATATATGATGGCTTCCAAGTTAGGTCATATATGGAAGAAAGCATAGAATATAGAATAAATTCCCAAGTTATGTCATCTAGGAAAGAAGTGGTGAATGTAACTCCCAAGTTAGGTCATCTGGGAGACCTCTTGTAGATTTGAATGATATGATTTTTGATTTGAACGCATTGATTTTGATTAGTTGATTGAATTGTTTTGATTGGCTACTCATGGATGATTTTGTGCTATTTGCCCCCAGCCTAGGTCATTAGGGGGAAGTCGATAGAAATTGATGAAATTGTGTGAAAATATTTTTAATCACTTTTTTCCCCCAAGTTAGGTCATTAGGGGGAATTGATAGAAGGTAAATTGTGATCATGTTTAGGAAATTTTAAACATTTTTTCCCCTAGATTAGGTCATTAGGGGGGAATTTGTCATGGTGAAATATCATGTTTCCCCTTGATTATGCATTGGTAAGTGTTGGATTTGCATAATTTTGAACATGGTGATGTGAGGGGGATTATAGGGGGGACCCCTAATAATATTCCCCCTTTCAGAAAAAGGGGGAGTGAATGAAAAGAATGGACGCTAAGCCGAAAGTAATAAGAATAGATGAAAACAGCGTATGTATTGAATAAGAGACAACATGGAAGAGATATAATGCACACCAAATGTGTACAATACTAGGTGGTAGGTGGAATTCTAAAAATAATGCCACAAATGGGGTGTAAATCAGAGGTAAAAATGCTCAAGATATGAGCAAACATATGTAGCATGTATTAGTTGTGGTAATAAGCGTGAAATAAGGACCATAGTAAAGGTAATAATGAAAAGTAACTATAAATGGTAAAGTGAAAAAGTAATTTGTCACTTCATTTGTCTTTTGCATGAGTGTGAGAGTGTGTACGGAGTGAGTGAAGATGCCTCAAGCGAGAGCATTACGTCCTAGTCGGTTTGAGAGAGTGGCAACTGTTGTAGCATCACGTACGACTGCAGAGTTGGTAAGTGCATTATTTTCACAAAAATGTAGGGTGTAATAGGTATTTTAGTTGAATTTTTGAAAATTTGAGGTTTTTGAGTTTCTCGGTGTTTGGGACCTGGACAAGAGTGGTGAGGGTGTTACTGGACCCTTGGGACTAGAGTGCCTAGAACTGGGTGCTAGTGTCCTAATCTGGGGCACCCCAGTCTTACATCTGGGCACCCTAGTCAAAATTTGTGTATTTAGTGGATAATGGTAAAAAAATGTGTTTCTAGTATGTTGAATAAGTGTGTTTGGTTGTGTAAGGTGTTCTAACATTGTGTTTTTTGTTATTTGGTGTTGTGCAGAGGGATATCCACTCAAGGGAGTTCTGTGGTGGCCATCACTTGAGTACATTACTTGGACTAGGGTTGTCGGATGATGAGTGGGATGTGATGGACCATGTTTGCCTACGGCATATAGCACAAATGGGGGATGTGCCCCATAATATGCCCATGTTGACTGCATTGTGCGAGAGATGGTGTGCAGACACATGCACATTTTGGTTGCCTACAGGGGAGATGACTATGACATTGGAGGATGTATATCACATATTATGATTTCCGGTTGTTGGGGAGAGGGTACGAGTGATGGCAGTAGTGGATATGGAGTGGAAGATGCACTCAACGAGGTGATACTTTGCAAGGGCAAAAGTACCTACCAAGGCCCATATCAGTTTGGATGTGATATTTTTGTCTAGGGTTCCGCTCTTGTGGAAATTTATCGCAGTGGTGATTGCTTCATGTATAGCCATGGAGGGAAGAGGGGTTGGCATCTTGTATAAGATGCATGACATATGTCAGAATGAATAGAGGAGGATGGGATGAGATTCACGTGGGCATGGTGTGTGTTGGCCCATTTATATAGAGACTTGTATCTGATTTATGTAGGATGAGCATGGTGGAGGTATAGGAGCCACCACACTGATGCATGTGTGGGCATATGAGCACATAGTTTTATTGAGACCAGTTACGTAGGGCCACGAGGAGAGTGGGCTCAGTCCTGAGATATATGCTCGATGTTGGGTGGATATTTCACAGTAGGAAGATGGATACCAATACCTTCAAGGAACTTATAGATAGGATGGTGCCTGAGTCAGTGATATGGAGGCCATACCATGATTATGGGGGATGGCCTTGAGGATGCTACTGAGTTACGATGCATTTAGAGGACTATGTGGCTAGAGGACCACTTTCCAGGTGTGGTAGAGATTTTTCAGGTTGGAGAGGGTTTCACGACAGTTTGGTATGGCTTAGGATGTGCCCCTAAAGCCATATATATGGTTGAGAGCTATCAAGATCCCCTAAGAGGGTTGATGGTAGGCTAGGGCCCATGACAATGTAGTTAATACCACTAGGGCCGGATGAGATAGACCCAATGATAATGGTTGTGGATGGAGATGACACAAGGTGTACTAAGGAGTATCAAGCGTGGTGGGAAGTACATCAGTGGGTATTACTATACCCAATATTTGTGAGTATTATGGAGTTTCCACATGGAGGAGGAGGGGAGGGAGGTTTCCCCAACCCTATTAGCGCATGTCATGGCAGAGCATGAGTATTTGTGTATGCATATTTTGTTTAACGGACTTGTCTATGTTGCTTTGGATATGTGTTTAGCTAACATGTGGTTTTATGTTATGTTTATAGGGGATGCATATTGGTCATTGATAGTAGACACATCGATCTGTACATTGACGCAGAATGTGTCGAATGATGTGCTAGGTGGAGGGATGTTAAAGCATGTTGATGACATTACAAGTGAGCATGCCCATCTTTTTGAGCCAGTGGCCATAACAGTGGTGACATGTACGATGCTGCTAAGTGAGAGGGATGAGGCACGTGAGGACACTCGACGCGCTTGAGAGGTGGTAGGTGGTGGTCCCTTGGCCCAGGACATGTTCGTGCAATATGTGGACTTGCAGTGTCAGTTTTTGGAGAAGATTATATAGATTAGTATGCTACATAGGCAAGTGGAGAAATTTTGGGGCCACGAAATGTGCATCATGTTGGTGGAGAGGCATCCAATTCTAGGGCTCTCATAGTACACGAGAGTGATAGGGATGACGAGGTCTGATGGATTATTGTATATGATGTGGGAGCCTTTCCCCCCAATTGTGAGACATGTTTTGGGATGATGATTGTATTAGCGATATATGTATGGACACCTATTTTTTGATATATGTTAAATCTATGTTGGAATGTTTTTCTGTTGCGATATAATGGATATTTTATGATTTATATTATTGTTGTCCTAGCATATGTATTGTTTGTATGTGATGAATATAACTTTGTATGATGATGTTAGTAGTGGTAGAAAAAATGTGTATGGTGAATGATGATGATATATATAACTAATGTAATGTGATTGATGAAATGTTGAATGAATAAAATATGTAGAGCATGTAGGTAATGTAATGATTATAGTATAATAGATGTGAAAATAAAAAAATGTATGATAGTGAAATGAATGTACCGTAATGATTGTGTGATAATGTAATATAGTCATAATAGGATAGGGTGATGAAAATAAGAGGGGGGGTAGAGTAACAATGCCCCCAGCGTGTGAATGAATAGGCTCATGTAATGAAGACCCCTCAGGATTTCAAGTATGAGCCGCATAAGTAAGAGTTTGTCATCGGGAAATGATTGAGTGCACTAGATGAAACATGAAGAACATGTGATGAAAGGTTTCTTAGAACTAATCCCTCAACATTCATGTAAGAATCCATAAGAACACAAGTGCGTCATTGGGGGGTAAGGTGATAATAATCACCTACCAAAGACCAAGATGATGTGTTGCAGTGGAATCATGTGGAATGGATGCAACATGAGTTTATGACCAAATGGAATGTCATGTGTAGTAACCATGGGATATGCAGAGACTAGCAGAAAATCATGGGATGCAGCATAGCATGAAGTGGTGGATAGTGTGGGTGTAGTGGATGTAAGGAATGTGATGGTGGAAATGATGGATGAGGTGGAGAACGTGCATGTGAATGGTGGTCCCTTACAAATGAACTGAGTACATAATGGAGAAGACTCAAGTGGAGTATGCCTACATTGATGCGGTAAAGGAAATAATGACCACTCACGAGAAGTAAAGGAGATAATGTTAGAATCCACTAATTGTTGTATCCTCTCATGTATGGCAAGACAATCATTTTCCCAATGGCCAGTGATGCGATCATAATTACAATAGTGTTGGTCAATTTATCATTGTAAATGGTGTGGGGGATGGTGCTAGTTGGAGGGTAATATAATTAATCGTTCATTGAGTAATATGTGTAGCATATCATGTGGTCTAGCGTGAGGGGAGAAATACAAAGGCTCTCCTAATGGATGTGGAGTGATGGAAGTAGTAGCTTGTTGTGGAACCGGATAAAGATGGGTTAGTAGTGGAGGAGTGGGTTGAGCTTATTTGGAATGCACTTTAGGAAAATTTAGAGATTGCTTTGGGTGCTCAACTGGAGGTGTGAGTGGAGGATCTAGAGAATGGAACTGTCAAAGAAACATGTGTAGGTTAAATGATATGTGGGGTTAGAAGATATTTTTCTAGATCAATGACTTTATAGTAGAAGAGAATGAATGAGTCACAAGTATTGTATTGTAACCTTTTCTAAAATGGAGGAATGAGGCTATGACAAAAAATGAATTACTTTTCTAAATCACTAGGTTGGAATATGAGTTGGTGTATACAGGCATTAAACCACAATATATAGTCCTATATAGGTTCAAAGGATCCTTGATGTAAAGTAGGTATGTGGTCATAAGTAACTCTAGGGCCATTATTGGGAATGAAACGATGGAGCAAAGAAACCTCCATGTCATAGAAAGTGCTAATGGACCCAAAGGGTAAATGGGTGTGCCACTATAATATCTCATCAGTAAGACTATAGCAAAAGGCCTTAAGCAACAATTGATCATTAGAGTAAGTGGTCATAAGTGTAGGGTAGTGTGGGATGTGAGAATTAGGATCACCAGTACCATCAAAACATGTGGAATTAGGAATGTTAGAGTCTTTAGGGAAGGTGGAATTATGAATCTTTTTAGGAACAGGATTTCCATGTAAAGAATTGTTGTCAATAGAGGCATAATAGGCTTTAATTTCAAAAGTAAGAGTATGAACTTGAGATTGGATTTGTCCTACAACATGCATGAGAGATAGAATATCTTGTGAGGGGATGGTAGGATATGGAAATAATGTATTAAGTGTGTTGAATTTTACCATTATGAGTGATTATAGGGATATCAAGGAGGTGATATAGTGGAGTTCTGATGCTAAAGGAGCTATGGTAGATGATGATGTAGGAGCTCTAGAGGATGTGGGTATAAAAGTAGAAGAAGCAATAGCTAGTGGTGACTCATGCACAATAGGAGATGTGACCTTAGGAGAGGAAAAAAAATGGAGTGGGAGAGTTACACTCAACGGTATAGAAAGAAAGAGACCCATGATGCATCATTAGTAGAAGATGGGGTTCTAGAAATAATGTTGTTTCCATCAATATGATCAATAGGATCATGAATGTAATATGAAGGAGAATGCAAGATAAAATGATATGTGGGAGGACTATCATAATCAGTAGAAGACCATAGCTATAGCAGTAGGTAGAGTAGAGAGGGAGGAGGCATGAGGTACACCTGATTGTGGATCAATGCCTAATAATTAATCAATGATAGAATTTATCTAAAGCATCGAGTGGCATATCAAAAGAAGGGCCACATGCAACCAAATGACAATAGCATACAACAAGTGAATGCAATAGGGTCGTCATCAAGGTAAATACCTATAGGATAATTGGCAAGACTAATCGACACATGTTGTTGGCCTTCCAAGAGAGCTTGTTGAGTATCATTAGGTAGAGTCATGGGGGTATTATATAAATCTTTGAGTTCAACTATGGCGTCCTCATCATAGATAGGATAGACACTAAAATGAGACATGACAGGAGAAATAAGAATTATGCTTAACCACTAAGTTAATAAAAAGGATCCAAAGGCAAAGTATTCTAAAAGTAGGGTTCACTAAAATGATTAACTAAAAATAGAAATTTATTTCTTCTTATTCTATGAGTTACTCTAAATAGAAACAGAATGCTATACTAAAATATTGGATCTAAATATTTTACTTTATTATTTGGATGTATTGTAATAATAGAAATAAAAGGGATATGGTACTAACCTCAATTTGACTCACCTCGTTGTATGCTGGACTGAATCTGCTTCCATTCCAAATCTCAACAGTCAATCCAAATCCAATCCAAATCTCCTCCTTGTCACGAACATACAACAAGGTAAGTCAAATTGAGGTTAGTGCCACATCCATCTTCCAATCCAATCCAAATATCCTCCAATCCACATACAATCCAAATATCCTCCCTGTCACGAACATCTAGAGTTGATGGTAAATATGAGTCAACAGTGCGCAAGCCCAAACATATATTATCTTGTGTTCCATAATCTCTGCCAGGACACCCACAAGTGTCCAAGGAAACCTGCCACCCTATGAAGCTTATAGTGCATAACACGATATAGCCAACAAAATTATCAACATCAACTAGTTACCTAACATATCTACATCATAGTACGTATCTATATGGAAACCCCCTGTTATATACCCTATCTCTCTAGCACCATCACCACATATCCACATCATCGTATCAAGATGGGCCTCTCAGGTGATTGGTACCACCAGCTCACCTTGAATTTGTATCTTGAGGATTATATATACATCCTCCAAATTAATCATCATCTCACCACTCAGAACCAGAATGTACTGGTGTTTGGATCCCATATGTCGATAAGAGCTATCATCATCTCCAAGTCTCAAGGAATCCATCGGTAGTGAAAAAATCCTCCTAATCTAACAACTACTACATGATCCCACTCCACAATGGTCACATCAAATCAGATCGTGTCAAACATCTTGGCCACTCTGTCTTGGAGATAAATAGTGTCCCTCGCATGTAAAACACAAAGAAAAACACAACCATTAGTAACTTTATCCCAAATGAACCAATCGCTTCCAATTGCTAATCAGTGATGATTGCATTAACATAATATTCGGTGACCCACCTAATCTTTTCCGATCGTATGATCGGTGTCGATTGGGCGTTCCCGTCCCAAATTCAAAAAATCACAAAAAAAATAAAATAAATAAAAAACAAACATAAACTGAAACAAAACAAAAAATCAAGTTTACTTACCTCTCTTGGTCCTCTGCCTTTTCCTGTTGTTGCCATTAGCCTCCATCTCTCCAAAACAATAAAAAATCACAACTCATAGCTCTCAAATCACACGCATACACATCATAAATGAACTATTTACATGACCACTTGGATTATATGATTGTCATTTTAGAAATCACCAATGACCATGAATCATCACCAATTTTTTGTCCAAACACCGACAATCTAAAATATTGATGATTTTATACCTTTTTACACAAACACATCAATTTTGGTCACCTAGACCTCTCTTATCACATCAAAAATTTATCAAAATATTCATTCCTTTGTTTCAATGCTCAACAAAATGTCAAAACCCTATTTTTTGACCATATATCAAATTTTACACATCATACAGATGTTGTTTCTGACCCCTCGATCTCATGACTCGACACATACTCGCGAGAGCGTTCCCATTGGATCTTCTCCTTGTAACAGTATTCCCAAAGCATGTGTCTGTAGGTGGGCCATGTTACACATCCCCTACCAAGTGTTTCTAAGATTATAACCATTATTACAAACTCCTCTAGATTGGTCATTTCTAACTACAATCAAAATACAGGAGCATCTTAAAATAAACCTATCCAAAACAATCAACTCTCTTCAATCTAATAACAAACATAATCAATCATTGGCTTCAGGGGGGAATAATATCACAATATCCTTATCACAAGAATGAGGCATCCTTTCACAAGTTATTGTCTCACAACCTGTGCCTACAAACATCTCAACAAAAAGGGGAAAATGTAGACACCCCTTTTTAACCCTAAGTGACCCAACAAACATCAATAAAATTATCATTACCTATTATTATTACCTCTATCATGGGTACCATGTAATTTACCTTCGTACATCCTATTTACCTATGTAAAAACCCATTTACCCTCCCCTAACCACTCAAAATAACCCACACCCATTTTACCATACTTATATGAACCCCTAACCTCTTACAACCTAAATCCCCAACATCCCACAACTTCCCAACAACCTAATGTCTCAGATGGTGAGTGGTTTTAACCATTTTTCATTCTCCCTCTTGTTAGTTTTGACCTCTATGGTAAAATTGACAGTGATATGAAATCATCGGTGATCGTTACAGATGTCATTGATTTTATGTGGCCAACCTCTATCTACTGATCCATAGGGATCTAGAAAAAACACACCACTTCATTAGTTACATTAGCACCAAGAAGAAGAAATGAGAAAAGTGAATAAAAATGAGGTAAACAGAGGTTTTGGAAAGAACCGCCACTCTGTGTAGAGCAGTGGTTTCAAAACAACTGCCCTGCAGGGCGACAGTCCTGAAACCGCTACCCAGCTAGGGCGGCGGTCCTGGGACCGCCGGTTTGTGCAGGACGGCGGTCTTGTAACTTTCAGACAGAAAACAAGAATGAAAAATGAATGGACGTGGATTTGAAGTGCCCAATCACATCTCTTCCCTTCCATGCCCCTTCACATCATCCAATGCACAGGAGGACATGGGAAGGCCTATAAATGCATGAAAGGAGTAAGAGAATAGACATTCAGTATCAAGAGAGATCAATAATTAGAGTATAATGAGAGTAATGAGCAATATCTTCAGTGTTGGACTAGAATTATAGGAGCAAGGTGTAGAAACAGAGAAAACAAGTAATTGGAGAGAAGGTTTACACTGTTACTTATTTTCATACTTATTGTAATATGTAATTGTCTATATTAGACCAATAAAAGTGGGAAGAAAGAGCATTTTCCCTTCCTGACTAGTATTCCTCCATTGGAGGTTTCCAGGATAAAAATTGTTGGTGTTGAAGTTTTGAATTCTTTCCTACTCTGCAATTTCCTTTCTATAGCACTAGATAACCACTCACGAAGCTCTAAATTTTTCAAGAAAAACTATCATTTTCCAAAGTTGAAAGTAGAACAATATTTTTATGTGATTCGTAGAGTTCCAAAGTAGAAGTTTATGGATCATTTTAGTATCAGAGCTGATTATATATCTAGGACTATGGTATTCAAATCTTTCTTGTGTTTTGTATGATAGTGACAAGGTTCAAAGGTGAAGAAGTTTTACCTTGTGAGCCAGAAATTTCTACGAAGAAGTGGAAACAACGAATTTGAGTTAAAATGGAGGAAGAGAACTTGGTCCGTAGAGTTGAGATGTTAGAGACCATGATGGATAGATTGCATAGAAAACAAGAAGAGATTTCAGATCTGCAAAAGATGGATTCAGTTAAGCAATATTCCATGGACTCAGTGGTTCGAGCACTGGCCGAAAAATTTGGTATCGGAGAGAGCCGCGAAGAGGAAAAATGGGAAGAGCATGAAGAGACGCCAATTGTAGGTGAGAAGGTAAAATCTGTACATACACCTTTTAAAGTTGAAACGAAAGTGGAAATTAAGAATTTTGAAGGACAAGTAGATGCAAAATTACTGGATAAATGGATAAAATAATTGGAAGTCTATTTTAGTGTGCATAATTTCACCGAGGCACAAAGGATCACCTTTGCACGTCTCAAAATGGAAGGTCATGCTCAGGTTTGGTGGGAAACCCATCTAGCCACTTGTGAAAAGAAGAAACGTCCTATTGTTAGTACTTGGAAGGGTCTTAAAGAATTGATTAGAGCTAATTTCTATCCTATCGGCCATAAGACTAACATGATGATTAAGTGGCAGTAATTTAGATAGGGCAGTGGTCAAAGCATGCAAGACTACACTACAGAGTTTTGGAGACAAGCCATGTTGCTTAATATGGACTTGGAGGATGAGGATATTCTGACCAAGTATTTGGAAGGAATTCACACTCACCTTCAGAGGAAGGTAATCTCCATGAAGCCCAAGGATCTCAATGAAGCTTGTATACAAGCATACTACATTGATGAAGAGAAGAAGCAAGGAGAAATAGAGCCAAAGGGAGACCAGTCAACAGAACATCAGGAAAAAGAACAATGGAAGACAAGTGGCAGAGGTAAATGGAAAGGTAAACATGCCGCTACCGCCTTGCATACTTGTAAAGATCCTACAAACTTCTGTAAGAATTGTGATGTAAATGGACATACTGACACCACATGTTGGAATTTCCATACAAAATTACACCCAAGGCACCGAACCAAGGATTCCAAGAAATCCATGGCCACTATGAAGATAGAAAGGGAGGTTTAGATTGAGGATGATTCAAATGTAGATGAGAGGCTGGGATGCATGGCCACTAACATGTACAGGGCAGAAGAAGAAGAAGAGATGAGTATGCTATTTCAAATCAAAATCCAAATCAAGAAGACTAAGGTAAATGCTTTAGTAGATTCTGGTTCTCAGTCAAATTTGATTTCTGATGCGATTTTAGAACAACTTGGTCTAGAGACTTACGCACATCCACATCCATACCCATTGGGAAGGGTGAAGAAGGGTGTAGAAATACAAGTTATAAGGAAGTGTAAGTTTCAGTTTGGGATAAATACCCAATACATAGATGTGTTAGAGGCTGATATTATTCCACTTGATGCATTTGATGTTGTCTTTGGAAGTCCTTAATTATATGCCAGGGATGCTGTGTTCACAAGGAGGGAGAACTGATTCAGATGGGTTAAGGACTGGGTTAGTTTCAACATCAGGGCACACTAGAGAAAATCAAAGAAAGCTATGGTAAGTGTCAACCAAGAACAAATACTTATTCAGGAAAATCAACAGTTTTGTTTACTTTCATTGAAAGAAAAGAAAAATGGAATAGAGAGCACGAATATTTTGGATAGTACTTGTTAGTTTTTACAGAAGAAGCCATCACAAGAACTGCTCATTCAAGGGGAAAAACAAACTTCCGCTATGCAGTCACCAAATCTACCTACGGATTCACTGGACCTGACCATGGGTGATCTGAAAACCAAATTTAACTAGCAATTGTGCACACACATTTTTCTTGCTTTGTATTGATTTTCGATGTAAAATTTGAGCATTATTTCTTTTTGTATTTTTAATAAAAGAATAAAAAACTGCAAGTACTATGCAAATATTGAAAGAAATGAAGAGGATTCACCAGCAATGTGACGCAAGAATTGATAACGGAGTTTGGCGCTTGAGGCCTACGTCTCCGGGTCCGGTTGAATGGGACCGATCTATTAAAATCTTGAAAATAATTCTTTACAAAGAATTCTACAAAATTCTAACCTTCTCACAGTCTTCCTCTGTCGAAAATAACAGGGGTTGCTTTTTACATCTCCTCCAAATTCCACTCCTAGCTCAAGTTATGAGCATTACAATAATTTTACACAGTCCCGAATACTATACAAATATGATAAACCTCCTTTTATATTGTTTCCAAACAGCTGGCGCATTGGTTAGGTGCCTATACTTTTGGATGGGAGGTCAGCTGTTCCAATCCCCTCCACTTCTCCTCCTTCTCCTTAGGTGCATTTTAAGAGTTTTATCCCACATTGTGGGGGCGTGAAAAATGGAAAGCATTTAAAAATGCATGGAGGGCGGTTTTGAATTGGCTAAAGAGCCACCTTTATGCTTATGTGGAGGGCATGGGGATTTCTTGGGGATGGCGCATGGTTTGAGTTTTAGGCGCAATAATAGATAATGCGTGGAATAGTTTGGTATAAGGATAACAATGCGTGGATAGTTGGTTTAATAACAGTTTAATGCGTGGTCAGTTGGTAATAGATAATGCGTGGAAAGTTGGAATAGATAATGCGTGGAAATTTGGAGTTAATAGGTAAATAGGCGTGGATAATTTAAATAATGCATGCCTAAATGTCCCACATGCATGGCGCAAAGGAAATTATAGGAGTTTATATACACAAGTTGGTTTAATGATTAAATGAGAAGGAGGCCAAGGCACCCCTCCATAATCGAGTGTGTCGAACCTGGCTGAGGGCCCCCAGCCAGTAAATAGCGGGGTCCATTTGTCTGAATCCGAGTGTCCAAGACCGGCGTTCCAAAACCCATTTTTTTAGTACGTCACACAATTCGTCCACGTGTCGCAATATAATCGAAACACTTGGAGAGCGTGCACACGTCCAACCTGCACAAAACTCCAAATTTTGCCAGTTGCCCAAAAATTTCAGCGGGCTATAACTTTTGCAAACGAGCTCCGTTTCCTGCAAACAAGATGTCGTCGGAATCGTATAATTTTTCTCCACACTTTAAAAATGACTGCAACTTATTCTGAGAAGATCTTAGATCGGTGTTTCTCTGTGAGGATCCTCTGGATCATTCCTCCCCACTGAGAAACTTTTGGACCCCAAAAGTCAACCTAATTGGTGAATAGGTGAGGGTATTTCTCCCTCACCTTTCCGGTTTCCATCCATTTAGCCTTGTTCGGATGCATGCCTTTGAACCCAACACGAAGATACTCAATATCACCCCTTCGCGAAGTTCTTACTTTCCTATCCAAAATGATGTCTTCCTGCAACTCATCAAGATACTCAGGAGCAAAATCATCAATGGAAGGCATAATGTTAGAATCATCATGATCAACAATCATAGGCGGTTCATACAATCTTAAATTCTCAACATTTACAACTGAGTAGATTTGCATATATGGAGGTAAATCTAACCGGAAAGCGTTGTTACCAATTTTTTCCAATATTTGGAACGGACCATACCGTATAGGTTTCAATTTTTTACCTTCACCTGTCAGTCTTTCCTTGCTGATGTGAAGCCAAACTGAATCACCAACTTTGAACTTGTGATCAGTTCTATGTTTATCATGCCTAGCTTTGTACTTAGCCTGGCTTTTCTCCAATTGTTCACGGACATACTGATGAACCTGTTGTATTCTCTGCACAAATATTTTAGCCTTGTCAGAATCACTTGCACCATTAACAACAGTTTCATGTCCATAATATATATCTAATGGAGAATTAGGCAGATATCCATAACAAGTCTCAAATGGAGACTTCAAAGTAGAAGAATGTAAGGCACGATTATAAGCATGTTGCACATAATAAAGATGTTCATCCCACAATTTAGGATGTTTGTTACTATAGCCCCTAAGTAATTGTACCACTGTGCGGTTTACAACCTCTGTTTGACCATCAGTCTGTGGATGAAAAGCAGTGCTCTTTTTCAGTTTTGTGTCCATTAACCCCCACAATGTTGACCAAAATTCCCCAAGAAATCTAGAATCCTGATCAGATATGATTGAAGTAGGTAAACCAAAATGAACCCAAACAAACTGAAAGAATAAATGTGCAGTTCCCTCACCAGTTATTTGTTTAGTACATGGAACCAACACACACATTTTGCTAAATCTGTCCACTACCACATATAAGTAATCATGTTTTTTCCGTGTCATGGGCAAGCCTCCTACAAAGTCCATGGAAACACTTTCCCAAGGCCGTGTTGGAACAGGAAGAGGAGTGTAAAGTCCTAATTTCCTGTTACTTGGCTTGCTTGTGGCACAAAGAACACATCCCTTAATATATCGGTTTACATGTTCATGCATTCTAGGCCAATAGCAATATTTTTGTAAATGTGCAACTGTCTTACTAACACCAAAATGCCCTGAAATAAGAGAAGTATGTGCTTCCCTAATCATATGCACACGCTCATTTTCTAGAATACAAAGTTTTCCAGAATGATATAACAATCCTTCATGCAAATGATAATCTTTTTCTCCTACTTGTTTCCCACTTACTAGATCCTCATACACTTCTCTAAAATCAACATCATTTGCATATTGTTCCTTGTAACTAACATGAGCCAAAGAACTATGCTGCAAAAGGATAGATGCTACTACCACTGGTGGTCTGGATAACATGTCGGCAACCTTGTTTTGAATACCTTTTTTATACCTGATTACAAGATGAAATTGTTGCAAAAATCCCATCCACCTGAAATGTCTAGACTGCTGCAATTTGGTTTGTGTTTGTAAGTATTGAAGCGGTTGATGGTCAGTATGGATAATTGTTTCTTTTCCCATTAAATAATGCTTCCATTTTTTAACACTTTGAACCAAAGCATACAACTCTTTATCATAAGTTGGATAGTTTCTTACCGCACTTGTAAAGGTTTCTGAATGGTAACACACTGGTCGTTTGTTCTGCATCAAAACTGCCCCCATTGCGTAGTCACTAGCATCCGTCTCAATCTCAAATGAATGTTGTAAATCCGGAAGTGCCAAGATCGGAGCGGTACTTATCTTCTCTTTCAGTGTATCAAATGCTTTTTGTTGTTTTCCTCCCCACTGAAAGACCTGTTTAATACTTGTCAAAGCATGCAAAGGAGATGCAATATATGAGAAGTTAGCAATAAATTTCCTCCAGTACTGAACTGCACCTAGAAAACTTCTAACTTCCGTCACATTTGTGGGTCTAGGCCATTTCACAATAACCTCTATTTTTGCAGGATCAATTCTCAATTCTCCATTTCCTACAATATACCCCAAGTAAATTAAAGATGTTTTTCCAAATTCACATTTTGACATCTTCAAATACAATTTCTCTTTCCTTAGTGCATCTAAGACTTTCTGGATGTGTTTAATATGTTCATCCCATGATTTACTGAAAATAAGAATATCATCTAAGTAGACAATAACAAAATTATCAATGAATGGTCTAAAAATTTCATTCATAACTCTCATGAATGTTGCCGGTGCATTGCACAAACCAAAAGGCATCACTAACCATTCAAACAATCCCTGTTTCGTTTTAAAAGTAGTTTTCCAAACATCACCTTCTGCAATTCTTACTTGGTGATAACCACTTCTTAAGTCTAACTTAGTGAAATAAATTGCATTCCTTAATTGATCCAGTAAATCATCTATTCTAGGAAGAGGGTAACGATTCTTTATAGTAATCTTGTTTAAAGCACGGAAATCAACACACATTCGCCAAGTGCCATCCTTCTTAGGAACCAATATAATTGGTGATCCACATGGGGATGTACTTGGACGAATTATACCTTGAGCCAAAAGTTCCATTACCTGTCTCTTGATTTCCTCGTTCTCTACTACTGACAACCTGTACATTCTGATATTGGGAAGAGGTGCATCCTGAAGCAACTGTATCTCATGTTGAACCCCTCTTTTGGGAGGTAGACCTTGTGGATCCTGAAAAACATCATCAAAATGAGAAACAATTTTTACCAATTCATCCTTATGTTTTAGATCGCAAGTCTCAAAAGCCATCTCATTTTCTTTTTCCTTGGCTTTGACCACCATGAGCACAAAACTTTTGCTTGAGTTTACAAGCCTTTTCATTTGACCTGCAGTTACCAAGGATAGATTATTCTTTTCACGGTGAGCTCTAATAATAAACTCAATTCCATCCTTTACAAGCAAATATTTATTTTCTTCCCTATAGAAGATTGCTTTACGATCATACAAATAAGGACTTCCCAAAACCACCCCACAAATATCCAAAGGAACTACATCCAATTCAACCTCATCAATAAACTTGTCTGTAATGGCAAACCTGAAAGTACAAGTTTTAGTTACCTGCAGTTTTGCATCATCACAAACCCAGCCCAAAGGATAAGGCTTAGGATGTGGTTTAGTTTTGAGTCCTAGTTTCTTAACAACCTCCTCAGAAATTAGATTAGCTTGAGATCCACTATCAAAAAGAGTATCAATTTTTGTATGCTTTGAAATTACTCTAATGTGGAAAAGCTCATTTCTTTTCTTATCGTCAGGTATAGTTTGTTTACTAGAAGAAGATGCAACATCTGTAGTGCTATTGTTGGAAATTGAAAGAGTTGATTTACCTTGTAAACCCATAGCTGTGATTTTGGTTTCATCACCTGAATCAGAACCAAGATCATGCACTACGGTGTTTGTTTTCTTTTCTTTTCCTTTCTTAACCATCCATTTAGGCTTCTTTTCAGGATGTAATTTCCAACATTTAGACTCATCATGGTTTTTTTTACAATGATTACAAAATGGTTTTTCATCTTCCTTCTTAACAGTAGAGTTTGTTTTATGCTTACCCTTTCCTTTTCCTTGTTCTTTCGAACCTTTTCCTTCAGATTGCTTGTTCTTCTGATTAAAAGAAGAGAAAGAGGACTCCTTTTTCATTTTCCCTCGTGCTTCCAGATGGGTTGCTTGAACACATACTGCATCAAGATTAGTAGGACCTAAAACAAGTATCATATGCCTTAGATAACTATGCAATCCACCAATATATTTGAGCAGTGTTTCTTCTGTGTTTAGGGAAATTCCCAGAATTAGAGCCCTTTTCCTAAATTCTTGTGTGTATTCTTGAACACTTTGTCCCTTAGTTTGTCTTAATGTTTGCCAATCCATCATAGCTTGTTGCTTATAACCAAGAGGATAAAATTGTTGCCTAAGATTTGAAACAAATTCAGACCAAGAAGTGATTTCTATACCTTTGTTTTCTTCCACTTCCTGAAGCTTACTCTCCCACCAAATGAGTGTTGTTCCACCCATCCGAAGAGTTTCCAGATGAATCTTTGCTTCATCATCAACAATTCTCTGAACCCTGCAATATACTTCTATTTGCTTGACCCAGTTATCCAACTTCTCTGCATTTAGCTCTCCAGTATACATAGGCAATTCAAACTTGATATCTAACTTTAATGAAAGAAAATCAGATTTTAAAGAGTCTCTTTTTGGAATGTCAGAACTAGAGCTTTCTTCTTTCTTACCTTCTCTAGTCCCCTTTTCCCTTTTCCTATCTTGGTACATTTCTTCCACCATTTCCTTCATCTGTTGGAAGGATTGACGAAAGTTTTTGTTCCACTTCCTCTCGATCCGCCATTGTAGGACTTCGAGATCGTCTGGTACCAATTTTGGGATCTCCTTCAACTAACTCTCCTTCACCCTTCTTAGATCGAGACCTTGTTAACATCCAACACACAACTTGCAATCCAAAACACGTTAAACTGAACCAAAAATCAGTCAAAACCAGCTCTGATACCAATGATCTGAAAACCAAATTTAACTAGCAATTGTGCACACACATTTTTCTTGCTTTGTATTGATTTTCGATGTAAAATTTGAGCATTATATCCTTTTTGTATTTTTAATAAAAGAATAAAAACTGCAAGTACTGTGCAAATATTGAAAGAAATGAAGAGGATTCACCAGCAATTCGACGCAAGAATTGATAACGGAGTTCGGCGCTTGAGGCCTACGTCTCCGGGTCCGGTTGAATGGGACCGATCTATTAAAATCTTGAAAATAATTCTTTACAAAGAATTCTACAAAATTATGACCTTCTCACAGTCTTCCTCTGTAAAAAATAACAGGGGTTGCTTTTTACATCTCCTCCAAATTCCACTCCTAGCTCAAGTTATGAGCATTACAATAATTTTACACAGTCCTGAATACTATACAAATATGATATACCTCCTTTTATATTGTTTCCAAACAGCTGGCGCATTGGTTAGGCGCCTATAATTTTGGATGGGAGGTCAGCTGTTCCAATCCCCTCCACTTCTCCTCCTTCTCCTTAGGCACATTTTTAGAGTTTTATCCCACATTGTGGGGGCGTGAAAAATGGAAAGCATTTAAAAATGCATGGAGGGTGGTTTTGAATTGGCTAAAGAGCCACCTTTATGCTTATGTGGAGGGCATTGACTATGGGGCATTTCTTGGGGATGGCGCATGGTTTGAGTTTTAGGCGCTAATAATAGAAATGGTGGATATTGGTATAGTTTGGCAGGATATATGCGTGGTAGTTGGATAATAGTAATGCGTGGAACAGTTGGTAATAGATAATGCGTGGAAAGTTGGAATAGATAATGCATGGAAAATGGTAGTCAATAGGTAAATAGGCGTGGATAATTTAAATAATGCATGCCTAAATGTCCCACATGCATGGCGCAAAGGCAATTATAGGAGTTTATATACACAAGTTGGTTTAATGATTAAATGAGAAGGAGGCCAAGGCACCCCTCCATAATCGAGTGTGTCGAACCTGGCTGAGGGCCCCCAGCCAGTAAATAGCGGGGTCCATTTGTCTGAGAACGAGTGTCCAAGACCGGCGTTCCAAAACCCATTTTTTTAGTACGTCACACAATTCGTCCACGTGTCGCAATATAATCGAAACACTTGGCGAGCGTGCACACGTCCAACCTGCACAAAACTCCAAATTTTGCCAGTTGCCCAAAAATTTCAGTGGGCTATAACTTTTGCAAACGAGCTCCGTTTCCTGCAAACAAGATGTCGTCGGAATCATATAATTTTTCTCCACGCTTTAAAAATGACTGCAACTTATTTCTGAGAAGATCTTAGATTGGTGTTTCTCTGTGAGGATCCTCTGGATCAGTCAGTCAACAAGAAGAATAGGTGGATATTAGGAATGGTGGTGACTATAGCAACATACAAACTTGGAGAGGATTCAACCACCCCAGATCTCAGTGAGAAGGTCTCAAAGACAGGTAAGTAGACCAAACCACTCAAGATTTGGGACACATTCCTTATTTTATCTATTATTGACTGATAGGTGGTGAGACCAGAGAGTTTTGAAGAAGCCATACTGCATGTATGATACCCATGTGAAGTGGGAGCATGGCATGGATGAGTAGATGGCACTCCTTAGAACATAATCAGCCATCTATGGGATTTGGTAAAGTTGTTAGTAGGTAAGAGATACAAAAGTTGCATAACAAATGGGTTTATAGGACTCAAGGAAGACTCAGAGGGTGGATGTAGCAATGGAAGATATAAGGAAGAGATCCACATGGTAACCTTGGCATGTTGGACATAGAGAAGTAGGTATTAACTTTGGTGAGATTTTCTTTCCAATGTTACTAAAAGGATGACTTCCATTGGTAGTTGTATTGAGTTTACCACTGCCCCAGTAAGAATATTGTGGGACTTAGAGAAACCTCTGATGTATAAGATGTACTTTTCTTCATAGGTGATTTGGAGGAAGAAATATACACCACTGCAACAGTTACGCTTGGTTATGAAGTCAAGAAGTAAGGAGAAAACTTGTGTGCAAATTGAAAAATGAGCTTGTAAATGGAGGTTCTAGAAAGCAACCGCTGCCCAACCAGGGCAATGGTCCTATGACCGTTTTGACTGTTTTATGGCATGCGGTCATGTAACTTATATGACAGAAAACAAGAATGAAATCTGACCATTGACATGTTTATTTCAAGAAGCTTGAAAAGTGGAAGCTATATTATTTTGTTATTGTATGTAGATGATATGCTTCATTGCATGAGATCTACATGGGACAGGGCTATTGTTGCAGCTTAAAGGAGGAAGAGTTATCTCATACATTCAGTAATCGAGAGAGATTTAGGAGTTACAAAGAATAATGATTTGAGCAGTGAGCAAGATCTTCAGTAGCTAGACAAGAAGAACAAAAAAATGCATTTGTCTTAGGAATATTATATCAAGTAAGGTGTTGAGAGAAGGTTTAATTGATGCGGAACTTTTCAAAATTATTGTAATATGTACATTGTCTATGGTTGGACCACTTCAAATTGGGAAGAAAGAGCATTAGTCCCTTCCCGACTGGTTTTCCTCCATGAGGAGGTTTCGAGGATACATGGCACATTGTTCATATGCTTCAACAGTTGGAAGTCGTTCCTACTCTGTAATGTTCCTGGTTCTATACCAGACCAGGCATAATGCACATGCAGTGGGAGTTGCGAGTAAATTTATCGAGCAAAAATCTCAGGTTCCAATAGCATTGGAAAGTAGAATCCAATGGATTCTCATGTGATTCATGAGAGGGACATCTAGCATGCAGTTATGTTATGGAGGGTCAGATATTTCTTTATGTGGCTATGTTGAATTAGAATATGTGCATGACGATAAATTGGATGCCCCTAGGAGAAGCACCACTGGACTATGTATTCACATTAGGTGGCATGACATTGCTTCCAGATGGATTTCAAGATTGCCAACAAGGTCTATTGGATCACCATTGTAACCTACTACAAAGGCCAAATTATGGTGCAGCATGTTATCAGAGGTTAGCACCTAGAGATTATATCTCACTGAGTTAGGTTCATGGAAGAGTTAGGAACAGGAGAAAGAGGGTTGTAGATCTGTACAATGATCAGTCTTACAGTGTGCCTTCAGCTGGAAAAAAACCTCAGTGTTTCATTCAAGAATGACAACACATTTAGTTGAGATATCACTTCATATCCACAGGTGTTGGCATCGTGGGAAGTTGATCATATGGCCTTTAATTCATCCCATTATAGCCTAACCCTACGGATATGTTAACGAAGCCTCATTTTCATAATGATATATGTTAGAGCTACACTCCACTTCTAGTTGGTCTTCGATGTTTTTGAATTTATCTGTAATTTATTAGTGTCTATTTTAGAAACATGCCAAGGAAAGGATACAAGGATGGAGTTCCTACTCGTTCACCAGTGATCAACAATTTATAACTCCAAGTGGGATCATTGTCTGAGTTATGGAGATAAATCTGACTCTCTATTTTCTGGACTAACATAGTTTCTACAAACTTGCAGGAATCTATCACTAGTATCAGTTCCGACTATCGGTTTGGTAACCATCTTGTGGTCTACTTGGGGACCGATTATTTTAGTCAAAAAATAGGAACTAGTATCGGTTCAGGGTCAACTCCTAGTCATCATCGTTACCTGTCATGTGATAAATCAGTTTTAGCATATAGTCATGCAAGAATTAGATCCAACCTTTGTATCTAACAAGGTGATCTGTAAGATGGTATGTAATTGCATACGACTAAGTTGCCCTAAAGTTCGTATCACTAGCTTATATAAGCTTTTGAAAGTCTAGCAGTCGTTCATGTGGGAGTAAGATTGATCATTATTTTCCAGAAGCCCACCTTGTGTGCCATAGACTTTTAGACCAAACTTTTGAGGACATTGAAGAGTCAGGTCTAGATCATCTGAGAAGGTGTGGAAGATTACAAATCTTGATTGTATTTCCTCTGTGATAACTAGATTGGCTATTTGCTTGGTGGATGTAGCCACACATGCTAGCCTGAACCATGTTTTGAATCTTGTGTATTATCTTCCTATCCACGTTGATTCTCTGTATTATATTGCTTGTATGCATTAATTTTGATTATAGATTATCAGTACAACATAGTTGTGATGCTAACCTCAACATGTCACCATTAAAGTAAGTCCCTTTCACATACCTAGGTATAGGCAATTTCTGTAAGCAACTTGGGAAATAACATAGATTGTTCAATGAACTTTTATCTAGCTATGTGTGCAATAATATGTATCTTCACTTAGTATACATTCAGGACCATTTTTCACCTTCTTATACCTTGTATAAGGCTTCTCTATCATGTACAAGCTGTAATTTTCAATGCACATTATACCTGGTGAGACACTATATATATATACTTTGAGCTACATTTTTCATGCATACTCTGAGACACTAAAGCCATGTATTTCACACCTGCTCAAGCTCAAGCTCATGGTTTAAGCTTAGTCTTATTTGAAAAATCTAATGACAAAAATAAATCAAGAATCCAAGACCATGAATGTACGAATTGAATGATTCACCAAGGTGATTTAATTTAATTTTTATTAAATGTAAATATTGTCAGAGTCACTTACTGAAATAAATGATGTATAGGTAATCTCTAGATACAGTAACATGACACAAGCAAACTAAGAATATCAAGAATATAAAACCCTAAGCAAGAGATGAGAGAAAGAATGATAACTTAGTTGATTTCTGTCGTAATCACGGGAATTGATATAGGTTGGGAGAAGTGACTGGAACAAGACTAGCAAACAACGTCTCAATTAATCCCTGATTAAACTTAATAATGCCAGGAATGTACGAGCTAGACATGGGTGCATTATGAGGGCAAGATCAGGGGCGCCTAGGCACTAATCAACTGACTCCTGGGCGATCGAGTGACTTCACAAAGGCTTGGAATATACTCTTTTGTTGTGTTGCAAGAGTACCTTCGCGTATTGTTATCTCTTTTTACCACTCTGTTGTTCACACTTGTTATCGCCAAGGGTCATACCTGCAACCTACAAAAGAAATGTTTACCTACACAAGCCCACAAACCACATCAAACCTAATACAAGGAAAGATCCAGAATATGGGGAGTCAAACTGACCCCAAAATTTACCCTGAAGAGTGAACTTACGACTGAGCATTGCACTACATCTCAGACTCCATGTAGTTCTCCATGTGAGTTTGTGTAGAAATTGTGCCCTAGAATGTCCCTTATGATAAGTTTACACGATGATAACAGGCTTGTAGCTAGAATGTAGCAATGTAGTATGCAAAATGTGTGTGATGAAATAAAATGAACTTTCCTCCTATCCAATGTTATGTAGATGCAAAGTATGCAGTCCTTTTTCCCTTGATATGGATGTGTATATGTGTATGCTTTGGAGTGCTCTTAGGTGCCTTTTAAATGCAAGCTTAGGTGATGATAGATAATGATCTATAGTGCTTGGTCCTTTATTTTGAGACACAGTAACTATGTATTATATATGATTCCCTTGTTTGAATTTCATAATTGACAACTGAAATACTAACTCAAAGTGTTAAAAGGTGATCAAGAAACAAAAAGGACCCAAAATAGTAAGAAGAAGAAAGAGAGGGACATGATCACCTGGGAGGGATAAGAACACCTGGGTGCTTCTATCTTAACTGGGCATTAATGTCTGAGGCCATCAAAATTAAATCAGTCAAGTGCCGACAGAACTGTAAGATGTGTAAAACCAGTAAAATGTAAGAGATAAAGCAACCAAAAGGCCAAAAGGAGTTGTCAGCCATTATTTTTCTTGATTTGGAATAATGTATAAATTAGTATGATTTAGGACCAAGAAATGCACCCAAGTGCATAGATTTTGTGTCTACAAGAACTAATAGAGTTCACACAAAATAACTAGAGTAAGCCCACATCCAATTAGAAGAACACAACAATGCAAACTATGATAAGAAAAAACAAACCATAGACACAAAATTCTATTGATTCATTCATCAAAGGCACAGACACCTTTCTTAGTTTTACAAGATTATCATATGTGCAAAGTTGGAAATAAAAAGTAGAGGAACGTAAACAAGAAATAAAAGAATTACAACTTTTATTACTTGATGTAGAAGTGGAACTCTCAACAAAATACATTCATCAACAATTTCCAACCACTTTTTAATGGAGAATTCATTCCAATTTAATTCATTACAATTTGTCTTTTCATCTACTCCCACGTGAATCTTCACCTGTCCTCATCACTTGTGACCTTTCATATTCCTAGGAAGTGAGTCTTTTTCTTGTCATTGGAAAAACGACTCTTACAATTTCTAGTTGATGGTCACTTAAGTGAATAGGACGAAATACTACATTCTCAATGAGAAATTAGAACTTTGAGAGAAAAAAAGAGATAGAGAAAAAGGAAGGGTTGACTGATCCGATGAAGATAAAACCCTATACGATGGATAACTTGCTAGTTTAAGGCATGGCAATCACAATTTCCTCCTTCCACAAGATGCACAAACACTTTAGACTATCGAATGAGTGTTTAGGAACACTTTTGTGAGACCTTCTGGTGTGAGTCTAAGATGACTACGAGAATCACTCATGATTGCTCCTCCTTGATCTCATAGTGAGAGTGAGGGTGAATTTATTACACCTTAGGATTTTACCAATGACTCCAATGATCATGAGAGACAACTCCCCGGTACTCATAAATCTTGATTTTTGTCCTTCACTTACTGAAATAGGCCTTCATCATGCGGGTGAAAGGGATAGTCTGTGAATGAAATTCTTGTGAAGTGGATTCAGTTAGAATTATGTGAGGAGATGATAATGACCATACCACATGTTTGGTATGAGTTTTTAGGAACACTACCAAGTGGATGAAAGCTAATGGAACAAAGATGATTTCTCATTGAACGAGGATCATACATTTTTCTTTTCTTGACTCTAGAGCACTCCTTGAATGTGATCAACTCATATACCTCATGTGCACATGTTTTTCATGGAATTAGGTGACCTTTTCTTGATAGCAAGACTAATCCCGGATGAAACTCGAAGGAATGAGTGATAATGTGTCTCATGTTCCTCTCCCACACACTGCATAAAATCATTGCAAACTCTGCCTCTACTAACTTGCAAGATCTGAGATCCTTATCGAGTATGGATCAAGTGTTTACAAAGACTTCATGAGGTATTTATTTCTTGAGATATAAGCTCCATCTTCCCTCATAGTGAGCTTCTAACAACAAGATCATGACGATCGTTCACTTGGAGACTTGGACCCCATTGAAACTCTTGGTGTCTCAGACCCCACAATGCTTCGTTCATAGATGAATTTGATAAAATTGACTTCATCCTTGTTCAAAACCATAATTAAACTTCCCAAAATTTAGATGACATCAAAAAGAAATAATATAATCAAATTAGACTTGCCACAACTTTCCAAATTGAATTTGGAAACTTTCTATTTTTAGCAGGTCCTAGCCAAGACTGCTATTTTGGGTAATTTTGCCCTATATTCAATCCCCAATATTTATTTCCTATCTGGAGGACTAAGTATATCAATAATTAACCTTATTCGACCAATTTCTATTTTTGTTCATTCTCCTCCATGGATGCATGCTATTTTTAGTAAGTGCATTGTAGGTGTCGGATCGTGACGAAAGCGGTCTTGAAATTATGGGTTTTGTTTCAATATTCTCTGCTCCAAATTTTGGATGATTCCTTCATCCAAATGAGCAGGAAAATGAGTTTTTCATCAGTTGGGGAATAATACTAATAAAAAATCATTCCTCCATATCTTGAAAAAAAATAGAAACTCCATCATGCAAATAGTTCAAATAAAACTATATTTTTCGAAGATCCTTCGTATGCATACAAAAATGCACACATTCATATGCCTTGGAAAACTGAAACTTCTTCCTTTATTATCATCTCCATTAGATTTTTCATAGCATGAGAATGGAGGAAACATAGAGAGGGTAGATTAGAAGAAAATGGCTAACTCTTTGCTCTTTCATAAGTACAAAAATGCTCTCTCATGAATTCACAAATATGCAACCCTTTTGAAATGGGAAGCCTTTACATTTTATAAGAAGAGAAATGCCTCTTCATCTACCCCCCATTGAATCCTCATATGTATTAACACAAATTAAAACTTTTCACCTTCCTAGAAAAACATTAAGTCCCTTTTTATAACATAAAGGTCACTTATTAGATTAGAAACCTAAAGTAGATTTTTAATTACATCAAAGACATGAAAAAGTACAACCCCAACGAAAAATTAAAACATTGAAGAGAGAGAATTTTGGGGGGTGAGAGAGAAGAGAGAGAGAGAGAGAGAGAGGATAAAGAGGAAGAATCATGCTAAAGAAGAAGAAGAAGTTGCTCTTGTTGACTTGATCTCGTTGCCCGACCGATCTCCGTCTTGTGTAGCTAGAAAGATCTCAACTCCATTGAATTCTTTGTTGAATTGAGTCATAACAGATGTCACCCTATTAGCACCAGGGATATGCACTCAGCTTAGATTTTCCATCCAACCATCTGAAACATTTTTTTATGTCTCTACACTTTTCAAACCAAGATGGATGTTTCCTTACAACATTGCCATATTGCTATGTTGATTAGAACATCCTAATGGGACACACCATGAACAGTCTGACGACATTAATCGTAAAATCCACCTTACACAGACAAATTGAAACATGAAATGAGTGTCGAAAGCCACTGCTGAGATCCATGTGAGTGATATCACTAGAACCCACCTCGGCATACTTAGATGAGAGAGCCTGCACTAGTTTTCCCCATGTGAATTTTAACTTCATGTTTCCTTGACACTTACTATATTTGGAAAGGGCATCTTACTATTTTTAGTAAGTGTCATAATTTTCCTCTCTAGACCTCAACTGATGATATTGACTTGAATGGTTTTCCCTATATTCACTCCTTATGTGAAAAATATTGTCTTGGTATGATTTATTATTAACAACAAGTACATAGAAGACAACTTACTATTTTTAGTAAACGGTGATTTTGGCCCGAATTGACTGCACCAATGAGATTAGAATGTATTACTACCCATGTGTACATTGTTCTTTTCTCGATTTCCCTTCTAGGATGAATTACCAAAAATGGCAAGTTCCTATATGGGAGACTTACTATTTTTAGTAAGTAATGATTTTTGTTGTTTCTAGTATTGGAATGCCTCTCTGAACTTCTAGATGTCCTTTGTGTCCCTCGTCTTCTCCGCAACTGCTTCTGGTGATGAGTTACCAAAAATAGCCAGTCCCCATGTAGGAAGGCTTACTATTTTTGTAAATTGGGTCTTTAGTGCTTGGTTTGTGACGAAACAAAAAATTTCAATATGGGTTTTTCCCGATAGTCCTCCTCTTGAATTTCAGCTTCACCCGATTGTCGGTTTGAGAGATTTTAAAAATCAAAATTTTTCCGTGAGAAACTTGGGGTTTCTCCGCCTGAAAAAATATACTACGTGCATGCAAAAAAATTCTCTGGGATCCTTTAGGTTCCTAGAATTCTAGATGACTACAAAAAATGGAATTTCGATCTGACTTGTGGTTTGGAAGATATGGAGATTTTCTTGTTTTAGTGACTTTGGGGTTTTTTGGAAAAAATCCACATTTTTCATTCATTTTGACCAGTTCTTTTTTTTGAGTTTTTAGATTGAGTATAATTGGATGGAGTTATTCAACCACAAAGATCTTAGTTTTATATTCTGGAGAAATTTCGCCATCATTCCGACAACATCTAGAGGTGTGGGGGGGGGGGAATGGCGAAGAATGACTAAGTGTTGGTATTTATAGGTTTGGAATGAGAGAGGGAGAGGTGGGGCACATTCTCTATCCATTTCATCCATTTGAAAAGGTGAAAAGGGGAAAATAAAATGCACCTCATCCTATGCTCGACACTTTTCATGTGTTGATCCGATGAGCAAATTGAAGAGGGGGGTAAACTGGAACACTTAGGGGTTGGTTGACGGTCACATAGGGGAGCATAAGGCATGCTAGGGGTGGGGCACATTTTTATGTCCCTCATATCCCATTGAAAAAGAGAGAAATGGTGAAAGAAAATGTTCCCTGCTCTGGTGAGGCCACGTGTCACACATGTAAAGGTTGGTAAGTGTGCAGGTCAAACTGGTCAATGAAGGTTGGAAGGTGAGCACTTGGTCATATGGGTGACTTGGAGACTAAATGGGGGTGGGGAAAATTTTTGTGCACCTCATGTCCCTTTGAAAAGGTGCAAAGGGGACATGAAAATGTGCATTCATCATAGGTTTCCATGTGTCTAGGTATAAAATTGACTAAGTGTTGGAAAGCTTACCTTGGGAGCCAACTTGTGAAGATCATATCTAGAGCTCCCAGATGAGTTTTCAGGTGATTATTTATATCATTTCACATGAAAATTGAATTTTGAGAATATTTGTGAGCGTACTAAGGATCAATTGTGACTACAAAACCTCCAAATTTCCCCTTTTTCTCAGGACCGCTAGTTATGCGCCGGAAGAATAAGTTACCTAGAACAATGTATAAAGTTTCAAGAAGTATCATATTTTCCACCATGAAAAAAATAAAAAATTATTTCCATAGGTACTTTTTTTGGATTTAAAATCAGTATGTAGCTCCTATAATCTTGTTTTAAAGTTTAGGTCTTCTTTTGCGGTGCATGCTCCTTCAGGCCCAAAAATCCGCTTTCGCTAAATTACCTCCAACACCTCCGAAACTTCTCGAAACATTCCAAAATAAACCCCTTGATGTTATTGTTACTTGAATAATCCTCCTTGATGAGTCTTGGCCTTCTGATCCTCTCCTAGGATGATGTATCAGTCTTAGGAAGGCTGAAGATAGCCCTTCCCAAAATTGTTTGAATGCTCCAAAAGTTCATTGAACACTTTTTCTCCTAAATCACCTAGGGAAACACTTGAAAATCACTTGGGGATTATTTTACTAATAGGATAAGACTAGTGCTAGGTATGGAATGACCTCAGGGTGGTTAGGAAGGTATGACTTTGAAATTTTTTGACTCTATGGTATGGTTGTCATGTTTTCTTAGTGAATTTTGCCCTTGCAAAAATACAAGACAACAAGCTCAAAATGGTATTTTCATATGAAATATTATATGATTTTGAATCCCAAGGAAATTTAAATTATAATGGAATAGGTTACAAACTTAATATCTTCATGCAACGCCAAACATTGGCTCCTTTCTCTTTGGGACAACAAGGTGTGCTTGCATAGATTGAGATTCCTTAAGAAGAGTTTAGGTCTTAGGACAAATGTGATGATTCCATCATGTATATAATTCCTCCATATTTCCAATTACTATTTTATTTCATCCTAAATCCTTACAAATCTCTTGGAATCAACCAAAGAAGTTCATGTTCCAATTTTGATTACTTACTCCTTACACCCGAAAAACTCGTTGCACAATCTATCCCTAAACCTCCAAATATTTCCTAAATATTCGTAAATAACTTCCAAAACCTTATTATCTCTCCAATTCCATCTTCATATAATTATGTGCCTTTGGAGCCTTCCTGAAGGATGCACACCTGCCTTGAAATGGCCATAATTGGCCTTTCTAGGCTTGCCAAAGAACTAGTCTTCATAATTACTTTACTGGATGAAAGAGTTGATCTTGTCACACAATTTCAAAATCTTGTACATGTTTTTTCATCATAGTGAAAGTACCTAAAATTTCAATATGATCATGACATATAAGACAAACTGACTGGGATAGGGGTTTGGTAAGACTCAGGAGTAAATTTTCACATTTGGCTTTGTCGTCATGTTTCAAATTTTGAATTTTTGGGCTTGAAAAACTGCATGACAACAACTGGATCTGACTCAGGGACATTGGAATGTAAAGGAAATAGATAAACTCAACACTCTTGGGTGATCATACCAGTTCCTTGTTCAAATTGGACAATAGATTCAAATCCTTATTATATCGAACAACAAGAAAATTCGAACAAAAAAAGACAATGAAAACAAGCATCCAACAGAAAGGGAAACACACCACATGAAGAGAAACACACCGCACAATAATAAAAACAACCTAAATAACCTATGTACATGCAATTGGTCCTTGTTTGAACAATCTAGTTGGTTCAAAATAGTTCCCTTGGGCAATATGATCCTTTTCTCAATTTCTTGAGAACTCACACATGGTGTTTATTACAACTGATGACCCACCTAGTCAATTCATTTACTTTGTTGTTTTGGAGCCTTTTTTCCATCTTATCATTGATTATGAAGTTCATTCCAATTGTCGATTCTCCTTTACTATTTTGAATATGAGTCTTGATCATACTTGAATTATCGTTTTCACACTTGGGATGACATTTGATAGGAATTTTTTCTTCATTTTTCATCTGATTCATGAACAAATTCCTAATTTTTCATTCTACTTGTATTGGAAGTTTCAACATTAGCGTTATCCTCTTGATGTTCCCTATTTGCAAGTTATTCCAAACTATCTTCTTTCACACACAATGGCTCTTTCTTGACATACTTCCTACCATGATGTGATTTTAAAATTGTTTCATTATCTTTGAAAGAGAATGAGCTCAAGGTTTGGGGAATTGAAACATGGAAATCATCATCTTCTCCATCTTTCTCATTTTGAGCTTCAAACTCCATATTATTGGTGAAAGCACCTTTTCTTTGAACGGAGTTGATCTTGAAAGATGAAATTATTCTCCTATCCATACATTATTTGTTGATAAGGTTTTCATTTTGAACAAAATCAGCCTTGGGATCAAGTATCATTCCATCTATCCATTATTTATTGACTAATGTCTCTATCCTCGTGAAACGGGAATGACCACAAATATTGGAGCTGAAATATTTCTATTGTCATTTTCCAAATCTCAACCACCAAGAAGTAGGGAGTCCATTTATTTGATGAAATCATCATCTTCTTGAGTGGATTTGAATTTTAAAGGCTGAAACATCTTCTCATTTTTACATCCCTTGTCATTCTCTTCCAATGTGAAGAGAATTATTCGTATTCCCAAACATACTCATTAAATGGAACCTTATGTCAAACATTGAGAACATGTTTTGAAACATTGAACTCACCTAACAATAATTTTATTTGTATCACTCCTTCATCTACATTACTCATCGCTTCAAGATTGATTTGGTGTAAGTCAAGACTAATATGACCATTCTCACCATCTAGTGGAGAAACTACATTCATGCTCTCATTCAGTGGGAAGTACATTCTTTCAAATTATAATTCCATCAAGTCACCATGATGTTCTTTGAATTGGTTCTGTGACACTTGTATACTCTTTTATCAACCGGAGAAGTTCTCCATATTCCTCCAAAGCAATGAAAAAATTGTAAGACTTTAAATATTGAAACATGATATACACCCTTAAGTCATCAATCCCTTGAATGATGTACTTAATTTTCCTGATAGGAATAAGTCTTGTTCATTTTACCATTGATTGGAATGATGGAATGTGACCAATCCATCTTTATATATCCATCAACATCTCAATTGAAACTTCGGCTCAACAACATACCATACGAGGTAGGCATGTCTGCTACAAGTATTCTCATTATGATCTTCTTGTTAGGAAAATTCTATAAATGCTACTTGAGCGTCCCTAACTTGGCCAACCAGAGACACTTATTTTTTTTCCTTGGATTAGAAAAGGCTACTAGTAGGATAAAGAGAGAGACCACGATATTTAACAAAGTTTTTAGGCATAACGTTGTCGGAGGCATCGAAGTCAATGATGCAAATATTTAGTTTGTACCCATTGAATGAACAAAGCTATATAGAAAGGTTATATCTTCCCAAAGGTGGAGGATGTTGAAGAAAGATAATTTTTGTTTAGTGATATGAGGATTGGGAGGTAGTTCATTAGAGGTAACATTTTTGGAACACAAACAAATTTGAACTACTTCCTTTTATAAACTAGACTAGCATATCAAATTACTTGCAATGGTTCTTCAAGTACTGAGGCTCATAAATTTGAAATTTAGTTTTTTTGCAATTTCAATGATGTCAAAATATTGTGGAGAATTTGTAAATACATCAAGGACTATGACATCCTTGATAAGGGTAAGATTTTCATTATTAGAATCAAGAGAGATAAAAACTGATTTTTTAAGACAAGTTGAATGAAGACTTACCCGAAGAGGCAGAATGGTTCCTGATTGAGATGTCCTTGGGATTCCTCTTGGATGATCATGTGGAATCAAACATCAATGATCCTCTTTTATTTTTTATTTTTTTTTAGAGTTTTAATTTGAGGATTCAATTACTTATCATGGGTACCTGAAGAAGAGCTCTCTTTCTATATTTGTGATCAGGTGAACACTGTACATGAGTAACTATCTATAGGTTCCTCAAAATATTCATTCATTGTGATTTAAAAATAGTCAATTCTAGCACATTATCATCTTCTTCTTATTCCTCAATTTATTATTCAACAATCTCCTCTCCTTCATCTTCATAGGTCCCACATATTCCATTCACTGGTGGAGATTCTAAGGTGATCCTTCTAGGTGCTTTTGTAATTTAATTTATATTCAGGTTCTTATAAAATGCATGTTGAGAAATCTCCTTCTTCAACATTGTCAAATAATTGGCCAAATTTTGTAATAATGAATAAACTATTTCATCTTTGGAACTATGGGATTTATCCTTCATTGAAGGATTATTGATCTTCCCTAATATGATTAGGTCATCTTCAACTCCAATGGAAAGTTTCCTGAGCACTATCCAATTTTTTTTTGTTGAACTCTCCATAGTATGAAACTAACTTTGGGAAGCTGGGCATTCACGAAGAACCATTTTATTTTATTTACAGTAGGAAGAGCATAATTAGGAATCTTGTTGATCAAATTATTGAATTTCACCATAAAATCTCTCATGAATCTTACGGTTGTTTCTTCATATAAATAAGTTGAGCAAGGAGGGCATGAGGATATTCTGCTTTCTTGAATCTTGATTAAAAAAATTTTTTATATCATCCCAATTAGTAATTGAGTGTGATGGAAAGTAGTAGAACCAGTCCAAAGTAGAGATCTTGTAATGTTTCCTTGAAAAACTACATGAAAAATATCTTTGTGTTACACTCAAAGGATGTCATAGGTTGTGATGAAGGTTATGATATGATCATCAAGATGTTGCTTTCCATATCCATAGAATTTCAGAAATTTCTTTCTTAATAATTTTGGAAGTTCATGAAGTGGTAGAGCTAAAGCCAACAAACCAATATTTTTTCCCCATGGCACAATTAGATGCACCATTTCTTCATCATCATCCTCTTCTTATTCCTCTAGTTCTTCTTCTATTTCTTCTTCATAGGAGGAATGAGTACTGGTGATTCAACAACTAATTCTTCGGAATGAGCTTCAAGATTATTTTTCAGGAACTTGTCCTCTTACCTATATAATGGGAAGTTTGAAATTAGCTCTTTGTTTCTCCTCGAATGTGGGATCATCAATACCACCTACACAATCAGCTTGGGTGTACCTTCTTTCTTCCAGTTTTTCTTGGAGCACTTGAAAAGGAATGAAATTAGAAAAGTGTAGATTTATCATAAGGATTAACAAAAATAGTTTTATGAACATTCAAATGGTGTTTTTTGGTATGTTAGAGATATTTTATGGGTGCACAAATAGTAAAATATTCCCTAGAAGAGTCACCAAAAACTGTTAGCAAAATAATTTTTCATGTTGTAAATTATTTAGTTTTCATCAATGGTACAGGGCTAAGCCCCTCCTTCATGTGTATGAGGAGGCTCCCATTATTGAATGTAAATTAACCTAAAGTTATGGGGTGGTCAATAGGTCAAGGATCACACAAGAACACTTGACTAAACCTGTGGACAAATTCTTTGTATGAATTATAAGGGAGGAATTTGCAGTAGAGATAGGTAAAGGGGAGTTTAGGAAATAAGGAGAGAGAGGGTTATTGTTGTGAGAAGGCACTAGAATATTTCACAGTACAATAACTAGAGTAGGTCCACATTCAATTATAGGAACACAAAAATGAAAACAATGATAAGACAAATAAATCATAGATGACAAAATTCCATTGGCTCATTTATTAAGGGCACAAACCTTTCTTGGTTTTATAAGGTTATCATGTACATGCAAAGTTGGAAAGAGAGAGTAGAGGAACATAAGAAAATAAATATAAGAATTGAAAATTTTATTGCTTGATGTAGAAGTGGTAATCTCAACAACATACATTAAATCAACAATTTCCAACCCTTTGGAATGGAGAATACCATTCCAATTTATAGCATTACAAATATGTCTCTTCATTTACTCCCCACATGACCTCTCACCTATCCCCATCACTTATTACCTTTCATATTCCTAGGAAGTGAGATATTTTTCTTATTATTGGAAAAAAGAATCTTACATTGTTTAATTGAGGGTCACTTAAGTGAATAGTACAAAATAGAAAAAAGTACATTCTTAACGAGAAATTAGAACAAAGATATGGAATATGGAAAAGAGAGATAGAGAGAGAAGGAAAGGTTGACTGATCCGATGAAGATGAAGCTTTGTATGATGAAGAATTTCTGATTTGAAAGCATGGTGATCACAAATTTCTCCTTCTGCAAGATGTATTCGAACACTTAAAACTACTGAATGAATGTTTAGGAACAATGTTGTTGAGACATTCTGATGTGAGCCAGATATGACTGTAGGTGTATCACTCATGATGGTTCCTTTCTTACAATCTCATAGTGAGAGTGAGGATCACTTTCTTGTCTCCTTAGGCTTTCACAAATGACCTTAAGGCTAATGATCATTAGAGATCAACTCCATGATGCTCAAACCTCTTGATGTTTATCCTTCTCACTTACTTAAATAGCATCTTCATCATGCAAGTGAAATAGGATTTCCCCTGAATGAAATTCTTGAGAAGTGGCCACCATTGGATTGATCTAATGGATGATGAAAATGTATCCTCCTTCTTGAAATCATGATCCACACCACAAGGTGATTTAGTATGATTCATTTGAGGAACACTACCAACCTGATGAAAGAAAATTGAACAAAGATGATTTCGCATTCTTATGACTATGATGCTCATGTAAAATGTTGATCATGATGACATCTTTTGCCTTACCTAACTCTAGAGCACTTCCTTGAATGAGATCAACTCATACACATTCATGTTCTAAAATTTGTCTCATATAATTAGGTGACATTTTCTTGATATCAAGGATATTAATCCTTGATGGAACTTGAAGTAATGAATGAGAATGACTATCCATGTTCTTCATCCCTGCATGACTACATTAAAACACTGCAAACTCCACCTCTCATCTGAACTTGTAAAGATGTGAGATCCTTATCAAGCATGGATCAAGTCTTTAGGAAAAATTTATCAAGGTATGAATTTCTTGAGATGTAACATCCATATTCATTCAACTTGGGAGCTCTCACATCATGCTCATGACGATCATCCCTTGGAGACTTGAACTTGAATGAAGCTCTTGATGTTTCAGACCTCACGATGTTACTTTCATGAATGAATTTGATCAGAGTGAATTCCTTCTTATTCAGACCATGAGAAAACTTCCCAACCTTGTCGATGACATCAAAAAGGTAAACAATATAAGAAAAATTAGAGTTAGTCACAACTTTCTCGAACTGAAACTGGAAAATTTCTATTTTTAGCAGGTCCTAGCCAGGATTGTTATTTTTGGCAATTTTACACTATTTTCACTTCCTAATGTTTATTTCCTGTCCTGGAGGACCACAGATGTCGAGAATTTACCTTATTTACCACTTACTATTTTTAGTTCATGCCCACCTATCATATACTTGTGCTATTTTTAGTAAGTGCACTACGGGTGTCAGATTGCTAACGAAAAACTGTCTTGAAATTATGGGGTTTTATTCCAAGATTCCCCACTCCAAAATTTTGGATGATTCCTTCTGTCCGAATGAGTGGGAAAATGAATTTTTTCATTAGAGGGGGGTAGAATACTGAGAAAAAATTAGTCCTCCATATCTTGAAAAATTAGCAACTCCATCATGTAAGAAATAGTTCAAATAAAACTAGATTTTTTCGAAGATCCTTTGCTCCGAGTTTTGGATTATTTTGCATGTAGGATATTCACAGAATTGAAAAATACTTTGAATAAGGGAGAATGTTGATGAAAAATACAATGCTCGATATTTGTAAAAAAAATTGGTATTTTATGTCACGAAAACTAGTTCACATGAAACTTTATTTTTTGGGGATCATTTTGCCCAATTTTCAAGTGATTCCACCTATCGGATCCTTAGGAAGTGAAGAAGAGTCTTGTTATCCTTTAGTTGTTGTGTCATTAAAACCATTAATGGAGGCTTGAAGATTTCATATAAAAAAATTATCTAAGTGACCAACTGTGTGAAAATAGTGAGCTCAACTTTTGTTCCGCTTCATACAGGGATCTCGTGCTTTGACTTCTGGATGGAGAATTATGTGCAACACTCAGTCTTTATGGTCATGGTTGTTCTAGAACGTGTTAGGAAGAATGCATGTTGTGTTCAAATTTAATTTAAAGTTTTTTCAGGTGCATTAATGGAAGATGGATGAAAAATGCAAAGAATTTATCTTGAAAATGAGTTTACTTAGTTTTCTTACCTTCTTAGCTAACTGTAGCTTAATCGTGGGTGAGAGAAAGTTGGACATGGTTGGAAGTAGGGTTAGATATCTTAATTTTGGGTGCATATTTTTGTCCCCTATATACCCTTGGAAAAATGTACATAAAATTGTACATTGATCCAGATGTTTACACTTGTCACTCTGTGGCGCGAGGAGAGGGAGATTAAAAAAACTTGTTTGGGCATCTAGGACCTGAGTTGGGTCACATGAGGAACTAGAGAAGGGGCTGAGATGGGGCACATTTTTGTGTCCCATTTTTCCTCTTGGGAAAGGGAAAATAAGGAAAATAAAATGCACTCTGAGCATAATTGTGCCACTTGGCATTATCTAGTGCAGTCTTGGGAAAATGGGCTTTGCAGGTTAAGCACTATGTTAGGCTAAGTTGGGTCATATGGATGACCAAAGAGGAGGGATGAGATGGGGTGAATTTTTGTTTCCCCTCTATCCCATTAGGAAAGGGATAAGAGGGACACAAAATTGTGCCATGGAGCCAGAAGCTGACGTGTGTCACTTCAAAATTTGGATAAATACGAGAAACACACATGTACAAGATAGAACTTGAACACATGATTCGTGGAGCTCCATATGGTCTTTTCATATAAAATTTTATATTATTTTGACTCCCAAGGACATTTAAAGAAAAATTAGATATATTTAAAACTTCAATTATTCCTGAAACTCCAAAAATTGGCTCTTTTTTCTTCAGGACAATAGGGTGTGCCTGCACAGATTGAGTTGCCTTGAGAATCACTTAGGTCTTGGAACAAATGTGATGATTCCAACATGTAGATAATTCCTTTAGATTTAAAATTCCTATTTTATTACCTCCTAACTCCTTACTGGGATTTTTGACTATGTCGGAGAAGTTTAGGTTCTAATTTTAACTACTTACTCCTTACACCCCAAAAACTCGTTATTGCATAATTTGTCCCTAAACCTCAAAATATTTCATAAATATTATTAACTCACTTCCAACACCTTCTTGGCTCTCCAATATCACTTTTGGATGATTATGTTCTTTTGGAACCTTCCCGATGGATGCACACCTACCTTGACATGGCCAGAATTGGCCTTTCTAGGCTTGCCGGAGAACTTGTCTTCAGAAGTATTTAACTAGATGAAAGAGTTGATCTTGTCACACCATTTAAAACACCTGCACATGTTTGTTCATCATATTGGAAGTATCTACAAGGTCAATATGATCATTACATATAAGAAAAATTGACCGGGAGAGGGGTTTGGGAAGAGACACGTGAGAAAATTCGCACATTTGGCTTTGTTGTCATGTTTCAAATTTCAAATTTTTGGGCTTGAAAAAAGCATGAAAACACTATTTTCACCTACATTTTCTAGGTACAATTTAATTTTAGGGGTCATCTCACCTAACATTTACAACAATAGTCAACTTTTTAAATTCAAATCGCCATTAGAGCGAAATTGAAATTTGTTAAAGTTTCCTTTATGAAGGTGTATATACTTCACATTTTTTCCCCCGGCCGAGAGAGTAAAACCATGGTACTGACTGGTAGAATTTTTTTTAGTGATGTCGTTAGACGGAAAAAAAATATGGGATTTTTTTGCTTACGCCATATTTTGCATGGAAATATTTCTCATTGAGACGATCATTTTAACTGCTAACATCACAAAATTCAAAAGAAAAACCATACAAAACTAGCAAAATATGCATTTTTTTCACAAAAAAACACTTTTTATGAATTTTTTGTTTGTGCCATATTTTGTGAGGACACGCTTCTCGTCAAGACAATCGTTTTTTCTGTTATTGTCAAAAAATGATTTTTTAAAAAAAATTACATATGATTTTGGACGACAACATATAATGTCAGTTGACAATTGCTATCGGCTGACACTATTATTAAATGATTCACAAAACTATTCAAAACCCATTTTCTTCAAATTCACCATCATTTCGAAAGTCATTTTCACATATTCGCCAAGTAATGTATACGATTTTTTAGGGGGGTCTTAAAATTTACCCTGATTTTTGGGAAAACCTTGCAACTTTCATCCTTTGGTAGTGGTGTTTGGTTAAAAAAGGGATGATGGGTTCAAAAGTAAAAAACAATGAAAATGATTAACAATACTTAATACGAAACAAACATTGCTCCTATAACCCACAAAGAAAAGAACAAATATTCCATAATTATAACTTTGATATGATGAAAACAACCATGTGAATGTATAAATTTAACTAAGCAAACATTTTTGTAGTATACCCAAACCCGCATTATATTATATTGTTATCCATTTTCTTATGTATGTAGACTTATGAATCAAAAAAATGAGATAAGAAAGAAATTTTATATGGCTTCTCCCTCATTAAAGTCAAGCTCTATCATGAATTCATGCCCATGGATGTAAATACAAAAAGATTGCAATAAGAATATTTCTTCTTCATTGTCACATATAACTCATTTTGAATCGCTCGTCATATACTTGGATAAGACTAAACTTCTAACAAGCTAAAATAATAGGTAAGGTGGTTGAAAAATACATCGTCTTTTTCAACCATAGGTGTTTTTAACCATGTTTTTCTACTACAATTTTTTTTGTTGAATCCTACAAATATTTAAACCCCCATTAGACCAAACTCCTAACAAGTTAAAAGAACAAGAAAGGTGGCCATCAAACAACCAATTTAATTTTCAACCAGATGTGTTTTTTACCTACGCTATTTTTCAAGCCAACCATTTTTATTACTTAGTCTTATAAATCTTATAGCTATTTTATAGCCTTTACTTTTAAATTCACGACAAATTATGTAAGGTAAATACAAGTGATAAAAAGAGCGAGAATGAATACCTTAAATAATTATATTTGATAAACATCGAGAGATATCAATCTCAAAGCATTTATTTTAGTTTTTTGCAGACCGTGATTATTAATAATTCAATTTCCATTGAGGCATATTTTCCATGACTAGTGGAAAATAGTGTCAATCTAGATAAAATTTTGTGTGATGCTTGAAAATATTTTTGCATCAAAAAAAGGTCTCCAAAATTCACCATCTAGACAAATTGATATGTTTTTCCTATTAACATTTTTAAAATGATGACTTCTAAGTGATTTAGAAATGGGATTCAAATGTGACGTTGGAAGTAAAAGTTAATTTATTTTTCTAGAAGCTATGTTCTTTAAGCTAGCCAATATTATTAGTTATTCTTATAAATATTATAACCAAAACTAGTTGAAAAACATAGCGTGTTTTTTAGTCATGTGTTATTTAACCACATTTTCTACTGCAAAAGGTTTTTTGTTGAATCCTACAAATATTTAAACTCCCATAAGATCAAACCCCCTATCAAGTTAAAAGAACATGCAAGGTGGTCATTAACCAACCCGTTTTATTTTTCAACCAATTGTGTTTTTCTACTAGCTCTATTTTTCAAGCCAACCAATTTCATTACTTAGTCTTATACATCTTACAAACATTTTGCAGCCATTACATTTAAATCCACAACCAACTCTACGTAACGTCAATCCAAGTTATATAAAAAATGAGTACAAATATTTTAAATACATCTATTTGATAAATGTCAAGAGATATCAATCTCAAATAATTTATTATAGATTTTTTTCAGACTGTGATTGTTAATAATTTCATTTCTCTTATGGTGTCAATTTAGATTCAATAATGTATGATACTTGAAAGTAATTTTACAACTAAAAAGGGCTTCAAAACCCACTATGTAGACTAGTTAATTTGTTTTTTCTATTGACATTTAAAGAAAAAGAATACTTCTAAGCGACGGTGAAATGGAAGTTAGATGTAAGGTTGCAAATAAAAGTTAATACATTTTTGTACCAAATATGTTTTTCAAGCCAACCAGTGCTATTAGTTACTCTTATAAATCTTACAACCAAAACTGGTTGAAAAAATTTGTGTTTTCATCCATGTGTTTTTAACCATGTTTTTTATTGCAAACATTTTTTCCCATTAATTCTAGTTTATTTTGCTTTCTTTATATACCTTGAAAACCCTATGAACAAATATAAGTATATACACCATCAATGTCCTAAATTTGAGTAGATACAATGATAGTACCCTGAATCTGATGCATTCTTAGATTGGTGTAATGTAGCACTTTTCGAAGTTACAATTTCTATGTCATAAAGATGAATGAAACAATTTTAGGTGTATATAATACCCACATATAATTGAACATACAATATCATTATATAAAACTCAAAGCATACCTGCAAGTTGCACCCTATGATGAAAAATGGAAATGGCTTGTGTTTTGTAGGGACAATAGATGGCTGTAATAAAGGTGGTTTCCTTGAGTATTGTGATGTCGTGCCTAAAGGACACTTGCAAATAGATTTAAAACCATTCCTCTGTCTGAAAGGGCATTTAAAACTGAGATAAGATTCAAAAATGACTTTTAAATATTGTTATGCTATCAGTTTAAAATAAAACAACGACGACTTCATTGTTATGAAGGGCCAAAATCTTACCAGTTAGGACTTTTCACCATAAAATCACTTGTAACAATGTTTGTTGAATAATACTTGGATAACAATGCGGCTCCAAAATAGGAAGTGTTGCAAATCGTAAAACAAAATGGTAGAAAATGGGGAAAGTTTTCAAATTTGACAGATGACATGGTCAAGATGGGATCATGTGGCACATTAGCTCACGTTTTCATGTTTGGTTGATTATGTGGGTGGCACGGGGTCACGTGGCACGTTGGCTCCCTTTGGTTAGAAAACATGAAAGTCCATGATGATTAGGTATAGGGGATCCCAATTATGGTATGGTATGGTATGCTATTTTAGGAGGGTGTTTTTGTATAGAGAATAGGCAATGCCGTCAACAAGTGTGGCATAATCAATGGTAAGGCTATACATTTTTGTGGTAGAAAATTTCCCCTACTTTTATTTAAATGATTTATAAAAAATTCCCACATTTAGAACAAAAAAATATAACCTTTGTCGCATAATCAATCACATGTTTCATAATGCTAAGATAACATGGTCTTTTAAACAAACATTATTTACTCGCCAAACGATATTACATGCAAAATTGTGCTAAAACTAATGCTTGAGATTATGCAATGTATTTAATCACCCATAATATTGGTCAATGTGAGCTTACACTCCCTAGACACTAGCAAAATAGGAAAATTAGTCACCAATATTTAATTGGTGAAAATAAGAGCAAGAATTGAATTTCTCATATTTACATGTATAAAAACTTGCTAACAACATGGTCACGTGCACTCCTTGGGTAGTCTCAAATGGCTAATGCCTCCTTACATGAACCAAGTAGTATGCATTGTTACTTGCTCGTGGAGTTTTTATGATGACCAAATCAACAATTTAATATATAAGTGAAATCCCAAGGCAATTAAAACATCCATAAAAATCACCATATGCCACTACCAATGCATGTTTACCAATGCAACAGTAATCATGCAAGTAAAATCTATTGTGTGATGGTACTTTTTTAAACTTTCTGTACAATGATGTGTGCCTTGATCTGTAACCTTCTTCCCAATAATATCCTCCCTAGGAACTGGCTCTATGAAACTCAACAAATATTCAAAATTTTCCCACCAATCATCATCAAGGATCCATGTCTTTATCCTTTGGGATCTCTCTGTGTTTGCTTGCCTCTAGACGGTCCAAATATTATCAATCACCAAGTTACTCAAAGCATGTCTCACCTGCACAAGCCGTCTCAAGATAAGTGTGTGAGAGGAAAACCTAGTCTCAACAACATATTAAAAAGGAATGGAAATAATTCAATAACAACACAAATTGAAATTAATTCTAAATCAAAGATTAAAATGAAAAACTTAAAAAGTTAAAAGCTAAAACTTATAAGTTATGGCTCATGAGTTGGTCCTTTACCTTCAAAAGCTCCAACTTTGAGAATCTTCTGAATATGGCTTAAGACATGTGATGGTTGGTGACAAACATTTGAATCTCGTTTGCCTTAGTGTAGATTTTCCGGTGCACACAAAAACACCCCCCTTTATTAATTCTATAGTCTACTGTAAAATAGCAGCCAACCAAACAAAACAATGTTTTTTTGTTCTCTCTTCCTAATGCAACCAACCATCACTGCTCCCAAATAAGCATGCAAAAGTCTATATTTGAACAAAAAATTGAAGACTAACTCATCTTGACAAAGCAAAAACAAACACAACAACTTGACAATTGTTAAAGAAAGACAAAGCAAAAACAAACACAACAACTAATTCCCCTTCTTGTTTTTGGTGATGCTAATTATGTAGACCCCATGGATGCTCATGCATCAGACACCCAGGGTAACAAAACATGATCTCTAACTCATGTGCCCACTGTGAGATCTTCAATTGTTTTTTCGTGCTTCACAACTTCGGATTCAAACATCCAAGTTGCATCTTCTGTCATTCTTCCTTTCCATTTTATCAAATATTTGTAATAATGTTTGTGTCTAGTGATCTTGTTGATTCGTATGTCGATGATAGCTTCGATTTCCTCTTTTACTCCGTCAGGAATTTGTGCTTTCCAGTCAATTGTTGGTACATACTCTTCTTGATTTTCATCAATTATAGAACCTTCAATATACTTATATAAATCTGAAACATTGAACATTGGTGAAATACCTATCCCATCTGGTAACTCAATTTTATAGGCGTTTGGTGAAATTTTGCATAAGACTTTACAAGGCCCAATCTTTTTCATCTTCAGTTTACTATACTCACCTTTAGGAAACCTATCTTTCCTTAAATGAGCTAGTACCGAGTCTCTAACCTAAAAATTTTGTTCTCTGCATTTTTTATCAACAAATTGTTTGTACTTCTTTCCACTCTCTTCCAATCTCTTTCTAACTTTTGTGTGTATATCATGCATGGCTTGTGCATATGCTTCACCTTCAACACTTTGCTTATTCATCTCAGTTGTGCTCCTCAACTCACAAATTCCTCATGGGTTGCTAACATACACAATCTGAAAGGGGCTCAACCATGTTCTCCTATTTACCGAGTCATTGTAAGCGAATTCAGCTTGTGACAAGGCTAAATCTCATTGTTTGGGCTTGTCACTAATGATGCACCTTAACAAGTTTCCAAGAGACCTATTCACAACCTCGGTTTTCCCATCCTTTTAAGGATGGTAAGCTAAGCTAAAATTTATTCTTGTGCCCAACTTCTTCCATAACATCCTCCAAAATTGGCCTACAAATTTGGTGCCTCTATCTGATACAATGCTCATTGGCAGTCCATGCAATCTCACAACTTCATGAAAATAAAGGTTTGCAATATTTTTGACATCATTTCACTTTTTACATGCTATAAAATGAGCAATTTTTGAAAATTTGTCAACTACAAAAATAGAAGCATTGCCTCTCTAAGTGCGTTGTAATTGGAAATGGCTCATATAGTCCTATTTTTTTGCTTTTCCCTTTAGCATGCTGACATATTATGCACTTTGCCACAAATTTCTTCACAAGTGTACTTATTTTTGGCCAATAATATTGTGAACTTAATTGATCCAATGTTTTATCATACTCAAAGTGACTAGTTAAACTGCCACTATGTTTTTCTCTTAACAGGTTTTCTGCTACGCCCTTAATCATATATCTTACATTGAATATATATAGATCGACTTGTGGCTATCATAACTTCTTATCATTATGTATCTCTTTCATATATGTTATATTATCATTAGTGGGTCGGCCTTGGTGTTGCCCATAACATAGGAATAGTATATATAGGGGTTAGTTGGTAGTAGTTGATCATCATATTGAGCATTTGAGTCTTATTGTTTGGTTTAGAGGTTGCCCACTCGAAGTGGCTAAGCTATTCCTACTTGCATATTGAGATCATTTATCTGAAATATTGTGTTCATTGGTGTTATATTGTACTGCTAATAATCATATTTATACAAGTAATTCCATTACAAGTGGTATCAGAGCTTGAACTCGGCCAGCGCTGCGTCAAACCCTAATTGTGAAGGTTCGACTATATCTCAAAATTAGTAGTGAAATTTTTATTGCATTTTTTTTGTGGCAGTGCTAGAAAAATTAGTTCAAGTAATATCCTCTCCAAATTTTAAGAATTTTTTACTTGTTTTGCAAAAGTTATAGCAATTTTATGTTTTTTCATAATTCAGCTACCTAGGGTGCAATTTGATGAAAATTTTCCAAATTTATTTACATTTCTAGAAAGAGGATTAAAAAATTATTTTGAGTTCATTCTTTGATTTTTTTAAAATTCGACCGAATTCCTATTGAAATCCCAAACCCTAAATTTTGACCTTGATCCCTAAATCCTACATTTTGGGCATCATGGTCGGGCCTTCGATAAGAGGGCAAAAAAAATCCCATCACTCCGGGTAAAATCCTCTGACAAGGATGAGATAATAGTTGAGGAGTTAGAGTTAGAAGGGGTATCTATAGAGTCCTCAGGGTTAGGGTTTACTTCAACAGACCATAAGGTCAGCTATCTTGAGTTAGAGTTGCGAAACCTTGAGGGTAGAGTGGCCAACAAAGAAGATGTAGAAAAGATTGGACAACGATTGGAGGATTTCATTCACCAATTTAGTTACAATATAATGGGTCATCATATCCTTCCTAACTCAACCACAACTCAATCATACTCATATTAACCAGGGTGGATCTTCAGGTCAAAGTAATAGACAAACTAGCCAGGGTGGATCTGTAAGCATGACCAATCCAAATACAAACACTCTGCAGGCCCGTAACATGATTCCAAAAGTGGAAATGTGGAAGTTTGATGGAAAGGATCCACTCAATTGGATTAACCAGATGGAGAATTTCTTTGATCTTCATCAAATTCCATTGGGACAGAAGGTTACCATGACATCTTTGTGTCTCAAACCTGACCAATTCATTTGGTATCGATGGTTATGTGCTCAAAGGAAAAAGAGTGGCCTCAATGTTACATGGACAGTCTTCACCGAAGAGTTGTAATTACACTATAGTTCTAGTGTTTCAAATAATTATTTCAGTCAATTAGTAAAGCTAAGACAAACAGGAACAGTCAAAGATTACATCCATCAATTCCAAAACCTTTCCTTACGGGTGGAAAATATTCCTGAAGAGAATCTAAATGACTTATTTCTTGGGGGTCTTAAAGAACACATTGAGACTGAGGTGCGTATGTTTAATCCTCATAAGGTTATCAGATTCTATGATCATGGCACGTAGGGCAGAGGAAAAATTTCTTTCTAGTAGGAAACCAACTGTCAATAATATCAGAGATCGTAGCACCTTTCCACCATCATTCCCTTGGCCAGTTAGACTGGCACCTCAACAAATTGAAGAAAAGAGAGCCAAAGGGTTATGTTTTAATTGTGACAACAAATTTAAGGACATAAGTGCCTGAAATTAAGTTTTTCTACATTGGCCTAATGAATAAGAAGCAAATGAAGAAGACAAAGAGGTAGAGCTAGAGGAGGAATTAGGATATCCCCATCCAACAATATCATGTCATGCAATTTCAGGTATTAGCACTCCCCAAACTCTCAAAGTAGTTGGATTCTTAAAAAATAGAGGGTAGCAGTGTTGATTGATTCAGGAAGTACTCACAACTTCATCAATCATAAGTTGGTGGTATGCTTGAGAACGATTTTTCTTATCCAGCTCCAGAATGTCAAGTCATGATTGTTGATGGGAAAAACTGTTAGTTGTTCAGGAAAATTCCATAACATTAATCTCACCATGGGAGATTACTTGCTAACTAGCAATATGTATGTCATTACCATGGGAGGAGCAGACATTGTGTTAGGAGTTCCAGTGGCTTACCACCTTGGGAACCATTGAAATTAATTTCCAAGATTTGTTCATGCAATTTAAATCAGAAGGGAGGAATTTTAAACTAAAAGACTAAGAGAAAAGTCCCCACATATGGTAAGTTCTCATCAGATGTAAAAATTGCTTAGAAAAGGTGCTGAGGGGTTTGTGGCACACTACTATTTTCATTGGAAGCACATCATTCAAATACATTTATACCCACAGATATGTAAGCAATTATAGATGAGCACTCAGTGGTGTTTGGAGAAATGCCAAAGGGTTTACCTCCAAAAAGAGACCATGACCATGCCATCCAGCTAGTACCAGGGAGTCAACCACCCAACATCAGACCTTATAGGTACCCCTATATGTAAAAGAGTGAGATTGAGAAGATAGTTCAAGAGATGTTAGAATCAGACTTATTTGTCATAGTCAGAGTGCTTACTATTCTCCTGTAGTCGATGGTACAGAAAAAAGATGACAATTGATGCATGTGTCCAGATTACAGGGAACTCAATAAGTACACAATTAAAGATAAGTTTCCTATTCCTGTAATTGATGATTTGTTAGATGAGTTACATGGTGTTGTTTACTTTACAAAACTTGATCTTCGTTTCTGGATATCATCATATTAGAATCAAGGATGAAGATATTCATAAAATAACCTTCAGGACACATGAAGGACACTATGAGTTCTTGGTAATGCCTTTTGGACTAACAAATGCACCCTCTACATTTCAAATCTTGATGAATTCCATCTTTAAGCCATTTCTACGGAAAGTTTGTTTTAGTGTTCTTTGATGATATATTAATCTATAGTAAAACATGGGAGGAACACCTGCATCATGTAAATAAGGTGTTGGAAACTCTTGAACAACATCAAATTTATGCAAAGCCTTCTAAGTGTTCTTTTGGTGTCAAGGAGGTTGAATATTTGGGTCATATTGTCTCTTATGAAGGTGTTAAAGTGGATCCTAACAAGATAAAATCCATGCTTGAATGGAAGGTTCCTAAAACCCTAAAAAATATCTGAGGATTTTTTTGGGCTTACAGGTTATTATCGTAGATTTGTAAGGAATTATGGCAGCATCACAACACCACTCACAACTTTATTGAAGAAGGAATCTTTCCATTGGAACAAGCAAGCTACTAAGACATTTGAGAAGTTGAAGGAGGCCATGTGCACACTCTGGTTCTAGCCACCCCATATTTTTCCAAAACATTCATTGTTGAATGTGATGCTTCAAGGTATGGTATGGGGGCAGTACTCATGCAAGAAGGTCAACCCATTACCTTTGAGAGCCACGTCAGTTCAAAGGTAAGAATATATCTAAACTAGTTTATGAGAAAGAAATGCTAGCCATACTTCATGTAGTGAAGCAATGGAGACCATATCTAATGGGTAGACATTTCAAAGTAAAGACAAATCATGATAGTTTGAAATACTTCTTAGAGAAACATTTATCATTTGAAGAACAATAGAAATGGGTCTAAAAAATGTTGGGGTATGATTTTGAGATAATATAAAAGAAAGGGAAAGAGAATGTAGTTACTTGATGCTTTATCTCGGAAGGATGAATCAACCGAGGCATTGTTGTGTGCCATATATGTATTATAGGAGGATTGGATAGAGGATGCAAGGTCTGAATGGAAAAATGACCTAGGTACACAAAATCTCATTCAGAATCTCCAACAAGATCCAAGCATGTCAGAAAAAATTGTATGCAAAGGAGATGCTTTATGGTATAAAGATAGATTATATCTATGTAAGAATTCAATCCTTAAAAATAGGGTTCTATCTGAGCTCCATGCTTCTCTAGTAGGGGGAATTCTGGATTCTTGAAGACTTATCATCGAATCAAGCATGATTTTTTCTGGAAGGGCTAAAAGGGGATGTCCAAAAATTTGTGGCAGAATGCATGGTTTGTCAGCAAAATAAGGGTGAAATAATTAAGTCCCCAGGTCTTTTACAACCTCTATCTATTCCTAGCCAGAGGTGGGAAGAGGTGTCCATGGACTTCATCACATGATTGCCTAAATCAGAAGGTAAAAATGTAATCATGGTGGTGGTGGAAAGACTCACCAAATATGCCCATTTTTGTGCCTTATCACATCCATTTGTTGCGAGTACAGTAGCAACAACCTTTAGGGATACAGTTCAGAAGCTACATGGGACACCCGAATATTATAGTAAGTGATTGAGACCCTATCTTTACTAGTAATTTTTGGACTGACTTGTTCTCATGCTTGGGCACACAACTAGCTCGTAGTTCCTCTTATCATCCCCAGTCTGATGGGAAAAAAGAGGTGGTAAACAAGTTCTTAGAGGGATATCTTCATTTTTTTACCTCAGATAAGCAAGCAAGATGGGTCCAATGGTTACCACTGGAAGAATGGTGGTATAACACCTCCTTTCATACTTCATCTAAAATGTCTCCTTTCTTGGCATTATATGGTACCATCCACCATCTATCACCTCATCTTTGAGAGTCCAACCAAGGGTTTGAGCAGTTGAAGAACATATTCAACACCAACAAGAGGTGCTTTTTAGTCTCAGGGAGAATTTGGCCATGTCACAAAACCGCATGAAGCAGCAAGAAGACCAACATCGCAGTGAAAGACATTTTGAAGTCGGTGATTGGGTTTTTGTGCGTTTACAGCCATATAAGAAAATGTCCTTGAAACAACAGAAAAAGGATAACAAGCTTTCACCTAAGTACTATGGCCCTTATCAAGTGTTACAGAAGATTGGCAGTGTAACATACAAACTGGAACTTCCTCCGAGCTACTCGAATTCATCCAGTCTTCCATGTATCTTGCCTGAAGAAGGTAATTGGACAGATGGTATCAACCCAGATAGTGTTACCAAAGCTTGACGAAGAGGGAAGAATCATCCTAGAACCAGAATGCATCCTTCAGACATGCACTAAGCAATTGAGGACAAGGGTCATCACTAAGTATTTGATCAAGTGGAAAAATCTAGACAATGAAGACGCAACTTGGGAGGATGCAAACTTCCTGCAACAAGCATCTAGATCTTCTCAACATTGGGGAAAATGTTGCTTTGAAGGGGAGGGGCATGCTACGCCCTTAATCATATATCTTACATTGGATGTATATAGCCGACTTGTGGCTATCATAACTTCTTATCATTATGTATCTCTTTCATATATGTTATATTATCATTAATGGGTTGGCCTTGGTGTTGGCCATAACATAGGAATAGTATATATAGGGGTTAGTTAGGTAGTATTTGATCATCATATTGAGCATTTGAGTCTTATTGTTTGGTTTGGAGGTTGCCCCCTCGAAGTGGATAAGTTATTCTACTTGCATATTGAGATCATTTATCTGCAATATTGTGTTCATTGGTGTTATATTGTTGCTAATAATCAGATTTATACAAGTAATTCCATTACAATATTTTTGGGCACACTTATTATTAGGTAGTGTATGGGTTAGTGAAGGGAAAGTCTTTTACCCCTATAAAATAGTCTCTCATTGTTTCATGGGAACACGTCTAAGTTATGGAGATTCTATGTTATGCAGTAGAGTTATGATATAGGGTTCTGATACTTGTGCACATGGACCAATGCTCTATTGTACTGGTTATGTATTCAACTTCAGTTATGTAATACCTTCATTGTTATAATGAATTCATGGTGGATGGACCTATGATCATTGATATGTTTGAACTATGGAGATTTACATGGTACTAACTAATATTGAAGTTAAATATCAATAATCATACCTCCTCCTTCGTGTTCCGTAGCAAACCTCAGAATGGGCTAGGAAACTTGGATTGAGCCCTGATTGTGTGATATGTAGGTTTTTTTCTTCCAGACGGAGCAAGACCTTCCTGCAACAACGATCCTCTTACTTTGCACTAGATGGGAAAAGGATTATGAGGTTACTTTGGGCATTAGGACGAGGCAGAAAGGATGTTCTTTGCTCAAAGGATGCAAGAACTTAGATATGGCATGCAAGCTTATTCTCCGTGTATTTAGAGGGGAGGGGTAAGATTGTATTTATAGTCATGAGGGAGTGATTAATATTTAGATTAGATTAATTTTACAGTGCCCTTTGAATCATGGTTTTCATGAAAATGTGGGCAAGATTAGATGAGTGGGGGCCACGAAGAATGGGTGAGGATTTAAATTATATTTTTAATTCATAAGTGGAGGATTTTAGGTGAGTGGGGACCACGAAGGGTGGGTGAGGATTTGAATTTGAATTTTTAATTCAATAGTAGAAAAACATGGAGAATAATGACATGTGGTGAGGATTGGGTTATTTTTTGGATTTTGAAATGGATGATTAATCAAATTATATTTGATTAATTCGAAGTGTATTTTTGTGGGAAATGAGGAAGGGGAATTAATTGATTTAGGACAGATGTGAAATTAGGGTGTCTACATTTTCCCCTCTTTGGAAGGGTACTATGAAAGTAGTGTCCTTTCAAAGAAAGTAGACGGTATGGGGGAAGAATTCAATCTACTTTTTTAAAAAAGGTAGAGTGAATGTTTGTTGGGGAGAATAGAAAGTGGTGAGTGACGGATGTCATAATATCTTCCAAGACAAAAATGTCATGAGAAGATGTGATTATGGATAGATGTGGTGATGCCCCCTCGAGAGGACTGACGAGAATGGAATATACAACAGAACTCTCAAAAGAAGGGAAATGGATTATGTGGAGAAGAGGACGATAATGGAGTGGAAGAGACTGGAATGACCGCACGATGCAAATGGAGAAAGGATTCTATCGACCTTGAATGCTAGGTGTGAGGGTGTGTGGGAAAGAGAAAAGGGAATGGATAGGATTGGGGGTTGATTACAAGAAGAGTAAGGGAGATAGGGGAGGTGAAAAAAAGGAATGAAAGAGGTAGAAATAAGAGAGAGGGATGATAGGAGAAGAAGGGAATGATGAAGGACAAACAAGGCAAAAATAGGAAAATGACAGAGTAGAGGGTGAAGGGATGAAATAGAGAGATGTGCAAAATGAAGGAAGCAACAGAGATAGTAAAGAGGGATGCGTGGAAGTGAAATAAATGATAGAGCTGAGAAAAGTAGGAAACGGGAAAGGATAAATAAGAAGGAGAAAATGAGGTGGGAGTAGGGGGTGAAATGGAGGAAAATGGAAAGAGGACGAAAGAAGAAGTAGAACGGAGAAAAAAAAGAAACTATGAGGGGCGAGGAAAGTGTGAAAAAGAGGAGAGAAAGGAAGAGAAACAGATACAAAATGAATGAAAAGGTAGGGGTGGTAGAGAAAAGGAGAAGTGGTCAGAAGAAACGTGAAAATTAGGGGAGAGGAAATGAAGATAGAACGAATACAGGGAGAAGATTGAAGGAATCATGTCATTGAGGAAGACCAAGGAAAAGAATATGGAACAGACCGTATGGAGATGCATGTGGAGGGTGGTATGATAAAAAAGACATAGACAATGTTGAACAGATGGAAAAAATGGGGAAGTAAGGAGAAAACGTGATGGAAAAAGGGGAAGAAGACGATACAGGGGAAGGGAAATAAGACGAGGGGTGGGAGAGAGAAGAGGATAACAAAGAAAATGATGTAGAAGGAAGGGAATACAGAAAGGGGACAATAAGTGGAAAGGGAACGGTATAAGGAATATTCAGAGAAGAAAGAGGGGAGGAATTACATCGATTAGAAAAGATGTGGAGATGCATGAAATGATGATACTAGGATGACGAAAAAATAGAAAAATGGATGTATGATGAAGACAATAAAGATATTGAAGAGGGAAAAGAGGAGATGGAGAGATGGGTAAGAAGTGACAAGAAAGGGTGGGAGTGAGGGAAAAGAATAAGAGAGAAAAGAGAATGGGGGATAGAAGAGGCAATGCCAATGAGGGGATGTTAGGGAAATCCCTTTTACAATGAGTGGTGGGGAAGGGTGAGAGAAAAAATGAAGAAAATGAGAAAGCTAATGAGGATTGGAAAGGGTAACGCCAACAAAGGGACGTTAAGGAAAACCCTTTTACAATGAGTGGTGGGCTGAGAGGAGGGAAGGAATGAAGGGAAACTCTAGAAGGTCCAAGGGAGTGAATGAGGTCGTGCGGAATGAGAATTGATGATTTTTAAGGAAAACCCGTTTACAATTATTAGCGCGGGAAGAGAAGATGATGATGAAAGAATGATATAGGAGTGTTAACAATAATGGTGAATGCGTGTGTGGGTAGAAATGTGGGGGGAATGTGAGAAGATGAAGTGGATGAGTTGGGACTAGGTGAAAGTGAGGAGAGGATGCGGGTGATGAGGATGAATGAAGTGAGGATGAAGAACCAAGACATGAAAAGAATGGGAAGAAACGGTATGAAGGATGATGGATCAAGAAGGGGAAAATGGGGGGAAAGAACGTGATTGTAGGTGGAAGAGATTAGATGTATGTTGTAAGAGGATATGTGGAGAAAGGATAATAGTAGGAGGAAAAAGTGGGTAGTAGGAGATACCAGGTGGAAGAAGCGATCAACAAAGTGAACGAAGAATGAGGCGGGGGAGAAGTTCACGATGACAAGTTAAGTGTAGGGAGGACCCTGACATAAGATTGTCATGTGACGGAAGTGGTTAAGTAAGATTGCCATGTGAAAATAAAACTGGAGATGACAAGTGGTCAAGCGAGAAGTGGTGTTTGCGAGAATCGAAAAGGAGGTGAAAGGATGTGATAATGGGGAATGCCGAGAAAAAATGAAGGGTGAAGGGTGCGTAGTGATGGGGAAAGGCAAAGAGACAGATCATCCTTAAGAGGGACTCTTAAGTGAGATCGCCATGCCGGGTGAGTGGTTAAGTAAGATTGCCAAGCAGAGGAGGGTGATAGTGGTGGTAAAAAGATGTGATGATGGGGAATGAAGAGGAAAGATGGATGGTGAGATTGTAGAGTGATGGGCGAGTGTAAGATGACATGTCATGCTTAAGAGAATCTCTTAAGTAAGATCGTCATGTTGCTGGAGAGGTTTTGTATGATCACCCAACCGACAGGGATGATATGCAAAGAGAAAGACAAGATGATATTGGGGATAGGGGTGGAATGGTAGGTTGAAGAAGATGATCACAATGAGAGGTGGGAGAAATAAGATGGGGGAAATATGATGGGATGGGGGAAGGCCATAGGGCAGATCAACCTTAAGTGGAAGTCTTAAGTAAGATTGTCATGCGGCTGAATGGTTAAGTAAGATCGCCAAGCTGAGGAAGAAGAAGGATGATGTTAGAGTTGGTGGGAATAGGGTATGACAAAATGGACTGAAGGGGAACCCTCAAGTGAATTTTCCATACTACGAAAGCGTGTAAGTAGGATGACCAGACATAAGGCAGATTTGGGGAAGGATGAGAAAAGAGTGAGTACAGGTATGCCTGAGTGGTATATGATATGAGATGAGGTGATAATAAGAAAGAAAGGAAACAAAGGAGTGTAACATGAATGGATGAAGGAATATATGTAGTGGAGGGCAGAGAGTGTGAGGGAAATCCTTAATTGGGATGCCCGTGTGGTGAGAGTAATGATGCGAGAATGGGAAGCAGAAGAGGTGGAATGGGAAGATGTGTTTGGTGGTGATTGTTGTTTGATGAGAGGGGAGGTGGTGAAGAAGCTTCTACAATGGAAGATCTTAGGGAGAGAGTAAACCTCCACCGAGGATCCCATATAGAAGGGGTTATTAAGTAAGATTGTCAAAGTGGGAAGTAGAAGGGGGAAATGAAAGAATACAAATGGGTGAGAGGGGACAGGAATGGTGAGAAGGGTAATATGGGTATAAGTGGCGGAGGAGTAAAAATGAGGAGCGAGGATGAATGGATCAAATACATGGTGAGCATGGTGGGGGAGGAGGAGCTGCTGGATAGTGAATGCTACTTGAGAAATATCGTCAAGTAGGATTCGAAAACTACAACGGTGATCAAGTAGGATTCCCAAACTGGAGAATGCATTAGTATGGGTGAATGGATGGGGTGCAAAGTAAGATGTTGATCATGCAGGAAGATACTCACGTGACGAAAAGTATCTTAATTTTAATATAGCACATAACAGGATGCATCATGATATAAAAGATCAGGATGACTAGACTGTAATATGCGTGATAGCATAGACAGGGGCCATCAAAAAGGTTTGATGCCCCAGTACGATATGCAAATGGAAGAGAGCATAGACAGAGGCCATCAAGAAAGTATGATGCCCCAGTACGACATGCAATCAGATAACGTAAGAATATTAGAGAGAACACCAGGATACATAAAATCAAGATGCCCCTGTAATATATCAAGATGCAAGAAAGAAATTAATAATTTACAACTAATAATGCAACACAAGAACCAATAAACATGTCCCTAACGTGTTCCACAGTGAGGATTGATTGGATGTGCCCCCAAGCAGGGGTACGAGGACATAGTAAAGCATTGGGTCATTGTCCTCAAACAAGGAAACAATGAGAGCCGGATTTGCCCCAAGCGAGGATTCACGCGAGGAGAAGTGGTTTGAATTTGGTAGTCATAAGGTGATTGGATCATTCGTTGGGGATAATAGTTCAAAGGTTAAATTGTGTTGGTTATTTTAGAGTTGTTTTTTTTTTTAGTTTTTGTGGATTTTTTTTTTTTAGCGATTTATATATATATATATTTATATTTTTTAATTTTTTTGGATATATGATATTTTCATATATTTTATTTTTTTGACAATTTTCAAATGTTTTTAGATTTTTGACGATTCTTGTTAATGGTTTTGGATTTTTGACGATTTGTGTAATGTCTTTGGATTTTTGACAAGTATTTCAAATGTTTTTAGATTTTTGACGAGTTCTAATTTTTTTGTTAGATTTTGACGATTGTTTCTAATGTTTTTGGGTTTTTGACAATTTTCAATGTTTTTGGATTTTTGACGATTTTTTACACTGTTTTTGGATTTTTGACTAATGTTTTTGGATTTTTGACGAGTTCTAATTTTTTTGTTGGATTTTGGATGATTGTTTCTAATGTTTTTGGGTTTTTGACAATTTTCAAATGTTTTTGGATTTTTAGATTTTTACACTGTTTTTAGATTTTTGACGATTTTCAAATGTTTTTAGATTTTTGGATTTTTACATTGTTTTTGAATTTTTGACGATTTTCAAATGTTTTTGGATTTTTATATTTTTACATTGTTTTTGGATTTTTGACGATTTTCAAATGTTTTTAGATTTTTACATTGTGATTGGCAATTTATGGACCAGAGTGCAGACTTATTTTTGAGAGGTGAATAAACATGGATATTATCCATATGTACCGTGTTCCATGTGTTGTAACTTATGCTCAAAATAACACAAATTCTCTTTCCATTGGCAGGATATGGTGGTGATGATATGATGAAAAGAATTCCAGCTCCATTCTTGACTCCACACAACTAGTAAGATGTGTGGGCTCATCACTGAGAATCAAGAAGGACGTAAGAGGTAGATAATGAATATAGAGACAAATGCTAACAACAATCCCTTTGAGAAATTGTGACTCCATTCTTCATAACGGTACTGAACCAGTTTCAAAAATGGCTTTCACTTTATGAGTCACGTGCTAGACTTAGACAGTTATGTGGCCTGCTGATTGGTAAGATATGAGGTTAAGGGATAGTTCTCTCTTCACTTAGGCATCTAAATTACGTGTTTGGGATTCTATAATTTGTAAGCACTGTAAGATTTTGTATTTTTGAAATGACTCCCTATGCCTTGCCCCATGCTACTAGTGAGAAGCAAGGGCTCATCACCGAAGGCAAAATATAGGCGAGTGAATTCCCTTTTTGTCTTTTTTTGTTTTGTTTTGTTTTTTTTTTTTTTGAATATTTTGCAATGTTTTTATGCTTGTATGAGAATGACCCTCTACGCTTTGCCCCATGCCACTTGTAAGAGGCAAGGGTTTATCACCGAAGACAAGATGTAGACGAGTAAGGGCACCTTCCTCCATTCCCAGTCTCACACTACTAGTAAGAAGTGTGGGCTCAACACCAAAGACTATGAAGGACGAAAGATGTGACAATGAATTATTCATAAGTTATTGAATTGATGGATTTTTTTACAATAGTGCTTTGTATTTGGGAAGAAACGTCTGCCCCCAATCTCAGCCCCACACGACTAGTAGGACGTGAGGGTTCAACACCGAAGACTGAGATGGACGACCAAACGAACTGGGTAACGAAGTTTAGAGCTTTGTTATGAAAGAGAGAATGTATTTGAAGGGAATATATTACCATCAGTAAGCTTCTAGGTATGACCATAGAGGAAAGCAACAGAAAATGGAAGAAGTATGACACTCACAAACTTAATAGGATTTATACTAGCACTTGTCTCATGATGATAAATATGAAGATGTGATTTTGATAAAGAAAATATCTGCCAATGGAAATGAATAAATTTAAATTATTCAGAAATAAGCAAGACAAAAGGAACAATGTACACGTTGTATCCTAGAATAGTGAACATCTCAAGGATAAAATTTCTTTAAATGAACTACATTCATTGGTTCATCAAGATCTTGACCATCTTCAGTGGCCAATTTATAGGCTCTAGAGCCAAATTTAGCTATGATTACATAGGGTCCTAACCAATTAGGCTCAAATTTTCCTTGTTTTTCTCGTTCTTTAGTGGTATTCTTTTGATTTTCTTTTAAAACGAGGTCACCAATTTCGAATTCTCTGGGTCTTACCTTTTTATGATAACTGCATTGCAGTCGGTTTTGATAGACTTGAAGATGATTGAGAGCATTAAGTCGTTTTTCATCGAGAAGCTCAAGCTCTTGAAGCCGTGACTGTCGGTATTTATCCTCATTAATTACATCTTTAAGGGAGATCCTCAAGGATGGGAGTTCTATCTCAATAGGTAAAATGGCTTCACAACCATAAACAAGGGAAAATGGGGTGGCTCCGGTAGGCGTGCGGTAAGATGTACGGTAAACCCAAAGAGCGGGGTAAATTTGAGTATGCCAATTACGTCCATGGGTGTTGAAAATATTTTCCATGATGGGATTTTAAGGTCTTATTGGTTGCTTCCGCTTGACTGTTGCCCTGAGGGTAGTATGGAGTGGACCATTTAAGTTTGATGTGAAAACATTTGGCTAGGTCTTTTACATCCTGGTTTTTAAATGATTTGACATTATCTGCAACCAGAGCGGATGGAATACCAAATTGACAGATGAGATTATTGAAAATAAATTTCGATATTTGGCTACCGGTAACATAAGTGAGAGGCATAGCCTCTACCCATTTAGTGAAGTAATCGGTAGCGGTAATGATGAACTTATGTCCATCGGAAGATGTTGGTCTGATTTTACCAATGAGGTCAAGTCCCCATTGAGAGAAGGGCCATGGTGTGGTTATCGATTGTAATGCCTGGGAAGGTGCGTGGATAAGATTTCCATGCTTTTGACATGCTTGACAACGTTTGACAAAATGACATGCGTCACTTTCCATGGAGGGCCAATAATATCCAACTCGTAGGATTTTCTTGGCTAAGGCGATACCATTCGTGTGTGCTCCACAGATACCAGAATGGACTTCAGCTAAGACACTCGAGGATTCTTCCTGATTAAGACATCAGAGCAGGGTGCCATCATATCCTCGTTTATAAAGAGTTTCTGCTAAAATGGTGTAACGAGAAGCACGTTGTACTAAAGTACGTTTATACATTGGTTTCATGTCGGCAGGAAACATTTTATCACGAATGAAGGTATAAAGATCGTGGTACCAAGGGTTATTCAAACCCACGATCTCACATACCATAGTGTTTTCAGGAAGATCATAGGCAGGCATTAAGAGATGTTCAACGAGAAAATGTGCCTGGGGTTGACTAGATGCGATTTCTAATAGGGATCTGATGGTTGCCATAGCATCGGCAGATTTATTACGAATTCTGGGAATTTGATCAAAGCTAATTAATCAAAAATAGCTTCGAAGACTATCCACCATGCGTTTATATGGGATAAGTTTTTCATCCTTGACCTGGTATTCATCAGTAACTTGATTGATGATAAGTAAAGAATCACCAAATACAGCTAATTCTGTAAGATTCTAAGATATAGCCAGTTTTAATCCTGCGATGAGAGCTTCATATTCTGCGATATTGTTGGTACATGGGAATGCTAAGCGAAATGATTTGGAATAACATGTCCGCTGGGTGTGATAAGAAAAATACCAGCCCCTGAGCCATGGAGATTACAAGATCCATGAAAAAATAGAGTCCAAGCTGGCGCGATGTCTATGTGTAGAATATCTTCATCAAGAAAAGAGAACTGAAGTGGTTCTGTGCCAGGAAGGGGTTCCTTGGCAAGTTGGTCAGCAAGGGCTTGTCCTTTAATTGCTTTCTGTAAAACAAACTTGACATCGAATTCACTAAGTAATATGACCCAACTAGACATTCTTCCCGTGAGAATGGGTCTGGACAACAAATACTTGAGAGGATCAATTTTGGCAATCAACTTAGTTGTGTGATTGAGCAAGTAATGACGTAACTTATGGAATGCAAAGGTGACCGCTAAGCATACTTTTTTGATTTGGGAATAACGTACTTCGTGCTCAATAAGTGTTCGACTAAGGTAATATACAACATGTTCTTTTCCTTGATCGTTATGTTGTGCTAGTAGAGCTCCTATGGCATGTTCAGTGGCAGATGTATAAAGCAACATAGGTTTATCGGCAACTGGTGACATAAGAACAGGTGGACTAGAGAGGTATTCTTTTAACTTAGCAAAAGAGTCTTGGCAATCGTGGTTCCAGTGAAAGTGTGCATCTTTCTTGAGCAACTGATTAAAGTGACAGCACTTGTCAGCCAACTGTGATATGAAACGTCGAATAGATTGTATCTTTCCCTGAAGACTGCGTAATTGTTTTAGGTTTTGAGGAGGAGGCATTTCCATAATGGCTTTGACTTTGGCAGGATCCACTTCTATGCCTCTTCGTGAGACAATAAACCCTAATAATTTACCAAAGGTTACTCCAAACACACATTTTTTTGGGTTAAGATGAACCTTATACTTGCGTAATCTATCAAAAATGTGTCTCAACACACTTGGATGCCCTATTCGTGTTTTAGATTTTTCTAATATATCATCAACATAGTCTTCCATGATATCATGTAACATGTCATGGAAGATGACAGTCATTAACTCGTTGATAGGTGGCACCAGCATTTTTCAAGCTGAAAAGGCATGACCTTATAACAGAAGGTGCCCCATAGTGTAGTAAATGTTGTTTTATGTTGATCACCTTCAGCAATACGTATTTTATTGTAACCAGAGAATCCATCCATTAAGGAGAGCATTTCATGGCCTGTTGTAGAATCAATAATCATGTCTGTATTTGGCAAGGGAAAGTCATCTTTATGGATAAGCCTTATTGATGTCATGGAATTCTTATGCATATTCTGATGCCGGGAGTTTTCTTGGCGACAGGAACTATGTTAGATATCTATGCCAAATAATCAATAGGTTTGATAAAGTCACCTTCCAAGAGTTTCTCGAGTTCGGCTTTGACAAGAAATCCAACTTGGGGATGAATTTTGTGTAGTTTTTACTTTACAGGTTTTACATCTGGATGGACCACAAGATGGTGTACTACAAGAGATGGGTCCATGCTTGACATGTCCTTATATGTCCATGCAATTATATCTTGGAATTCAATAAGGAGTGTTGTGAATTCCATGCATTCTTGGTCAAACAGACTAATGCCAAGTTGTAAATTTTTTGGCTGTTCAATGGTGCCAATGTTTATGTCTTTTGTTTCTTCTACAAGCATTTAAGATGTATCATTTTCAGAGAACGATGCTAATGGTTGATGTAGGTCATCAGTGTCAAGTGTTTGTTGGAACAAGATTTTTGTTGACATGTTTGGTGGATAGGGTGGCAACGAGGTTTTGACTATAGGGAAATCTTCTGTTTGCGCTTTTGATCCAAATTTTCTAAGGGTGAAGGATCTGAATATTTTATCTCTTCACTAAAATAGGCTGATTCATTTAGATTGATTTCAAATCCTTTTCTATGGTTGGAAGTAGGGATTTGGTCATGAGTTTCAAGGAATTCTTCGATGGCTTCATCATTTTGGAACATGTCCATGACCGCATGATGTGGTTGGCCATGGTCTATGAGACTCGGATGTGTAGGCTCAAAATTGATGACATTAATAGATAAATGTTCAAAGGAAAGATGTGTTTCAGTGAGGTCCTCAAAAAGACTACGTGGAGACCTGATGTCATTATCAGAACTGGTGTCATCATTGTCACTTGAAATTATTATGGGAGAAACATCAAACACCTTGAAACCTATACCGTGTTTACTTTGATGTTGTGTGCAATTTATCGGGTCAAAACGACCTTGTTCATTTGGACCAAGTCCTTTACCCTACCATCGCATGTTTTTCATTATTCAGTGAGCTTTGGTAAATTGAGGGGACTCATAACATGGAGCAAAGTCATCTTTATATAACCAAGATCCTGAAGAACTTGGAATATGTTTGTTGTCAAGATAACCAAACTTTTTCCAAACTGACTGACCCATTTGGTAAGTGGGATGGATTCTCATATGTAGAGCATTAGGTTTGCCATAGCTATGTGTGGATTTGGTTATATAAAAAGAGTCTGCCATCTTTTGAAATTGATATTCACCGCATCCTGTGTCAATGATTTTAAATGTGTGATATGTGGGACCAATAGGTACCTCATGTGGTGGGGAAGTTAGTTTGGTAGTCTTAAAAGATGAAGAGAAGGGGTTATAAGAAGAAGGGGGTGGATTAAAGGATGAAGGTTGGTTATTCATAGGAGGAGGTATCTTAATAGAGGAGGTGTGTTTGGATGAAGAAGATTGGCTAGGTGAAGAAGAAGATGGTGTGGTGGAAGAATAATTGTTACTGGAAGAAGAAGCTTGATTAGTGGAAGAAGATGATTGATTAGTGGGAGGAGGACTGGTGGAAGGTGGTTGACTAGCGGATGATAATAGATAGGAAAATGTGTTTTGGTTATGAGATGATTGTTTTGGATTATTGTTAGGGAGTGTATCAGAATCAATGCGTGTTTCATTAGGGATTATATGAGGTGGAGCATATTTATCTGTTAATGGACAATAGTGATCATGTTGATACCGTCATTCGAGGAATCTACAATACTCAAAAGGTTAGGGATTTGCACGTAATGTAAATTCCTTTTTCAAATGAGGAAACTTAATGCATTGGTGGAATGTTGATGGGATGGCTTTCATGGCATGAATCTATGGTCAGCCAACAAGAATGTTATATACAACTTCTACATCTACCACAAGGTCCAGACCATGTCTAAGGTGATGGGTCCAACTTGGAGAGGCAACACGATTGTGCCTTCAGACTTTTTTTCACTATTATCATACCCACGAATGGTTATGATATTGTTTTGCAAATCATTTTTAGTGTAGCCTAGACAACGTAAAAGTTTCATGGAACAAATATTTGATGCCAATCCATTTTCGATTAAGATGCGCTTGATTTTACGATGATTTACATAACCCTCAACGTATAAAGAATGATTATTAGCGATGTTAGGATTAAGCAGGTCAGCAGGACCAAAAGATAAAATAGGATTGGGGACTGTAAGATGTGCAATTAAAGCTTGGAATTGTTGTGAATTGATGTCCTCAGGGACACGAGCATTATTCAATGTTTGCATAAGGATGCGTTGTAGTGCGGGAGAAGAATTAAGTAGTTCCATGATTGAAATTTGTGTTACAGTCTTCTCTAATTGTTTGACAATATTAAATGATGGCGTAGGTTGTGGAGAGGAATTGGCGGCGGAATTAGATGGCGGATTAGGAGGTGATGTTGGGGACGAAGTGGCAGATTTTTTTGTTGTAGGGACCCACATTTTTTTCTGTCTAGTGGTGATCGCACAGTCAGTTCTAATCTTTATAGTTGCCACTAAGTCTTGGTCATAATCTATGGTCAAGATGACTGAGTCATACTCGACATTACTTGATGATTGACCCTTATCTTTTGAATTGTTATCATGGTTAGGGAATGGATTTTTGAACATGTGAAGTTTTTCATTAGGTGTTTTTGTCTCAGAAGTATTTTCAACTTCTATGTCTCCACGTTCAATCAGGTCTTGGACGTAATGGCGGAGTTGCATGCATCTATCTGTGGAGTTCCCTTTTATGCGATGGTAATCACAATATTCATTGTCTTTATACCAATTTGGTTTGGGTTGTCCTTCTTTGAAGGGTCTGACAATGGGATATGTAATCATATTAGCATTTGCCAAATGACGAAAGACACTAGATAAACTTTCTCCGAGAGGAGTGAACTCTCTTCGTCGATCCCTAGAAGGAACTTCCTTTCTAGGGATAATGATGGGTTGTTTAGGATTTTAATGTGTTGGTGGGATGGTTTTGGACATTTCAGATATGGCAGGAATCATTAATGCCATCGTTGACGATATTTCGATTCTGGTTAAAGAATTTAGATTTGTCCTGGTTCTGAGGAGTGTCTTGATAAGGTTGGTCTCTAAAGGGTGCTTTAAGTAAGCCCTTAGAAATGAGGGATTTTTCGATTTGTGTTCCCTTTTTGATGACTTCTTCGAAACTATTCAGACAATGCATTTGCATGTGGAATGATAATTCGGCATTGAGATTAGGACAAAAATGCTAACTAGTTGTCTCTCAAGTACTGAGCAGGGAAATCGGCTTGCAATTCCGTGTCATCGTTGTAAAAAGGAGGCAAAATTTTATGTTTGGCCTTTGCCTAGTGTTGTACAGAGATCAAGCATAGTTATTTCTGAGTCTAGGTTATAGGAAAAATGTTTGACAAATTTCTCTGATAAGTCTGCAAATGTCGTGACCGACCCTTTGGGCAGATGGAAAAAACCAGTCTAAAGCTTGTCCTCCTAAACTTTGGGGGAATAATCGTAAAAGGTACGTGTCTCTATAGGAAACTTCCTGACATTGCATGTAAAATTCCTTGACATGTTCACGAGGGTTGCCTTTGTTTTTGTATTTATCAAACTTAGGGATTTCAAAGGATGGCGGAAATGGTAATCGTGATATCTCTGTATCAAATGGATAAGACACAATTCTTCAAAGTTGAATTGTTTTGATTGTTTTTGCAGTCCCTGAATGGTGTCTTTCATAAGTTTCCATTCTTGTGCAAATGGAGAAGCGGGGGACGGTTTATCAAACATGTCGTGAGTATTGGAATCTAGATTGAGGTCTTTTAATCTTTCAGCTCTAGTCATTGCTTCCTCAAGTTTCTTTGTTAAGTCTTAGATTTTAGTGAATAACTCTTCAGCCGAAGAACCATTTGGATTGTTTGGTATTTCGTTGTGATAACTTGATTCACCGTTGTCGATGAGTTTGTTTAAATTTTCCGTCCCAAAGTCAGGGGGTAGTTTTGCCCCCATGGCTAGGATGCGTAACAGATATTCATTTTTGTTTTTTTCTATCACCCTATTGACTTGTTCTTGTTCTTCATTGGTGAGTTCTGGTTGTGCGACTTCTTCATCGTCATTTTCATGATTGTGACTGCAAGTGAATACCATGATGAAATGTGTCTGATTAAGTTGAAAAGTGGGTAGGAATTTTGAATAGGTGTGAGGAAATGAGAACTCAATTACTTTGGATTTATCACGAATAAGCTCGTGATGACTGATAAGGAGAGTAACTCAAACAAGTTATCTCAATATGATGATGATGTAACTCGAGACGAGTTATTAGAGGATTTGTTGCACGTTGTGTAGATTTGGCTTAAACAAGCTCTGGACTATTGACGGGGAGAGTAACCTGAATAGGTTAATCGTGATATGGTTGTGATATAACTCAAAATGAGTTATGAAAGGATTTGTGTTGGCTGTGATTTGGATAAACACGATGGTGGATAGAATAATGAGTGAACTCAAACAAGTCACCCAATATTAGTTTGATATAGCTGGAAACAAGCTATGAAGGATGTTTTGACAATTGACAATATGGGGAGTGAATGCTAGTCACTCAATATCAGTTGGATATAGCCGAAGACAAGCTATGACAGATGTATTGTTGGATGAGGCAAGCTAATGAAATTGGTGTGATGTTTTGGTCTGTGTTGTTGGATTGTTTGGATGTTTTCGCTTGGTATTGAATTGGTCGAGAACTGATTTTTTTTTTGTGGAACACAACTAGGGTTTGAACTTTTACAATGAACACATTGATATCAGCCAAGTTTTATGATAAAACAATGCTAAACTATTTTGTTTTCAAACAGCAAGCAATCATGTGGATTCAATTGTTTTGGCTTATGAGGTAACTTCTTCAGGAATGATCATTGTTTCATGCAATCATACAAGTATGTTGTGAAATGGTGGATGCAGGCTCTTATTACTCCAAGAAGATGCATCCTCCAATATACCATAGTCCTGATATACCTAATTATGTACGAGGACAAAATTCATATGGGGAACCCTTAGAGCACTAGAGGAGACTCACCAGTTCTTACTTACCTATTTCGGAGTGAATCACCACGTCCAGAACAGGTTTTGTGAAAAGGTGGAAGGTGATGTAGGGATGAATGTGTATGGTGTCCTTATAACTCCTCGAATATTTACAGGGATGATGCCCAGGCTTCATTGTTACAGCTATTTAGGCGTGACTCGCATGCGCTGCACGACATCATTACCTATAAGTGAAGAGCATGGGTGAGGTAAATACCGAACGCTATGATGAGACTAGGTCTTAAAGTGCAATGCAGATGCAAATGTTGTTGGTGCGTGGTAATCAAGTCCACATCACCGGTATAGCTTTGGTGGTGACGAGATCCACCTCATCTACGTGTAAAAACAATATGATAAAGTGATTAAATGCAGGGTTCTTTCCAACTTGAAATAAATCACTAGCATAAAATAATTACGTACATGAGCGTACTTTTTTTAGTTTCAGCAATTGTCTTTGAATGGTGGTATTTTTGCGAGATTTTTGTTATTTTTTTTTGTTTTGTATTTGTTTTTGACAATATTCCAGTGACGCGGTTCTACAGAAAACAAATTAGTAGTTATCCTACAAACGAAATATTAGAAAAGTGATCATGGTTGTTTTTGATTTTCCAGATCGCTCGAAGGCGTAGAAAAAGAGTATACACAACCAACGACCAAACAAATATTAATAATATGACAAAAGAAAATAATGATTGAAATGATAGTTGGAAAACAAAGCTAGAGGATCCTGCAATGTTAGAACAAGAAACTAAAAAAAATTGTGACCGTTTCTGATTTTCCAGATCGTTCGAAGGCGCAAGAAAAGAGCGTACGCGGATACAATTGGAATAGATTTTTTTATTTTTTTTAAATATTAATAATTATTGCAATTAATCATGATTGCAAAATAGCGATAATGATTATTTTCACAAAAAAAATGATGAAAGAAGAGTGAAAACGTTACCTAGAAGTGTTGTCGTCGAAAATTGAAATGTAAGGCAAAAAATTAAAAATTAAAAAAAATATATTTTGCAAAAGCTCGGGTAGCCTCACATTTCTAATTTCCAAGATCACTTTTGAAGTGCGAGGAAAGAGCATACGTGTGAGGTTGTTACGTGAAATAAAAATAAAAAAATAAAAAAATAAAACTCTAATTTTGTTGTTTTTTGTTAAAAAGACAGGTGTTAGAAGAAATGAAACCAAAATTTTTCTGTAAGTCTAAATCTAAAAATTATTTTTTCATTGCATTTATCTTTTCAATACCTTTTCGTTAAAAAAAATTAAGTCATTCCAAGTTCGGGAGAAAAAGTTATGGCTTCCGGAAGATAGATTACGGTAGCACTCTGAATGAAAATTTTGAACATGAAAAAAACATCCCGGGAGCTAGTTTTTTTTATTTTCTGACTTTTGTACTTCACCTGAGAAGCTAAAATTTTGACAGCAGGGTTAAAAAAGAACAATAAACAGAAAGAAAGAGTTAGATCACAAAATGATTGACTAAAATAAAAGAAAAAAAAATGATTAACTTCTTACAAAGCAGTTATTTTAGCAAAAGTAAATAAATAAATACATTTTCCGGATTGGTTGTCCCATGACAATAAGATGATAAACTAATGATTAGTTCATGTGTTTCTATAGATTACGAGTGAATAACAAATTTAGAACTAGGAATTAAACACCAAGCACCGAGGAGATCAAAGACAGGATGAGTTTCATAGTTTCATTGTTGTTATAACCTACAGATACACCACAAGACACTACACAACAAAAACACTACCCAAAGCGTGAAGGTTAACCAAAGAAAGCCATAAGGAACAGAAAAGGAAATAATAACGAACAATAATAAACAAAGAACAGATAAAACCACTAATTGGGAAATTAATGGTAATAGATCGAAAGTAACCGGACATGCCAGAATGTAAGCTAGGAAAAATACACTACTAACAAAGAAGTAAAATACCAATAATCATACCTTCTCCTTTGTGTTCCGTAGCAAACCTTAGAATGGGCTAGGAAACTTGGATTGAGCCCTGATTGTGTGATGTGTAGGTGTTTTTCTTCAAGACGGAGCAAAACCTTCCTGCAACAACGATCCTTTTACTTTACACTAGATAGGAAAAGGGATTATGAGGCTATTTTAGCATTAGGACGAGACAAAAAGGATGTTCTTTGCTCAAAAGATGCAAGAACTTAGATATGGCATGCAAGCTTATTCTCCGTGTGTTTAGAGGGGAGGGGTAAGATTGTATTTATAGCCTGAGGGAGTGATTAGCTTAGATTAATTTAAGTAATCATGGTTTGAAAATGTGGGCAAGATTAAGTGAGTGGTTTGAAAATGTGGGCAAGATTAGGTGAGTAATTTGAAAATGTGGGCAAGATTAAATAAGTGGGGGCCACGAAGAATGGGTGAGGATTTGAATTATTTTTTTAATTCATAAGTGGAGGATTTTAGGTGAGTGGGGACCACGAAGGGTGGGTGAGGATTTGAATTTGAATTTTTAATTCAATAGTAGAAAAACATGGAGAATAATGACATGTGGTGAGGATTGGGTTATTTTTTAGATTTTAAAATGGATAATTAATCAAATTATTTGATTAATTTGAACTGTATTTTTGTGGGAAATGAGGAAGGGGAATTAATTGATTTAGGACAGATGTGAAATTAAGGTGTCTACACTTATAATTTGTTTAACACAAGGATTCTTCTACTTAAGGCATCGGCAACCTTATTGTACTTACCACTTATGTGTTTCAAAACAAAAGTGTAGCTTTGGAGAAACTCCACTCATTTAGTATGCCTTTGGTTAAGCTTAGCTTGACTGTTTATATACTGAAGTTCTTGATGATCGGTGAATAAAACAAATTCTCTGGGCAATAGATAATGGCTCCATTTCTTAAGAGCTTGAATTATAACATAAAACTCTTGATCATAAACAAAATAACTTCGTTTAGCTTCATTCAACTTTTCACTAAAATAAGCAATTGGTTTACTGTCTTGACTGATCACCGCTCTTATGGTTGTTCCACTTGCATCACAATCCACCGGAAACACTTTATAAAAATCAGGTAGTGCTAGAACTGGTTGTTCTGTGACTTTCTTCTGTAGCAACTGAAATTTATCCTCAGCTTCAAGAGTCCATTGAAACTTCTTTCTATCCCCTCTCATGGTTTATGTGATAGGTGCACAAATATCATTGAAATTCCTTATGAATTTCCTATAAAAGTTTGCTAGACCGTGAAAACTCCTCGCTTCAAACATGGTTCTTGGTGAAGGCCATTCCACTATTGCTTTCACCTTCTTTGGATCCATCTTTAACCCATCTTGTGAGATTATAAATCCCAAATAAATTAGCTCCTTTTGCATAAAGCTGCATTTCTTTAAATTGATCAACAAGTTTGCCTCTTTCAACTTACTCAACACTAACTTTAGATGAGTTAAGTGTTCTTCTTTGGAATGACTGAAAATTAAGATATCATCCAAATATACAATAAAAAATTTGCCCATGAATGGCCTCAGTACCTCGTTCATGAGCCTCATAAATGTACTTGGGGCATTAGATAAACCAAATGGCATAACCAACCATTCATGCAACCCATCATTGGTTTTAAACGTTGTTTTCCACTCATCACCTTCTCTTCTCCGGATTTGGTGATACCCACTCTTTAATTCTATCTTGCTAAAATATTTGGCTCCACTGAGACCATCCATTAAATTATCTATCCTTGGCAACAAAAATCTGTATTTTAGTGTGATCTTGTTTATGGCCCTCGAATCCGCGCACATTCTCCATTCATTGCCCTTTTTTGGTGCAAACACGGCTGGTACTGCATATGGGCTCAAGCTTTCACGGATTAATCCCTTTTGTAACAACTCTTGCACTTGCCTTTTGATCTCCTCATTCTCTTGAGGTGTTAATCTATAAATTGTCTTATTTAGTAAACTAGCTCCTGGCATTAGGTCCATGTGGATGCTCCTAACCGATGGTAATCCTTTTGGTAACTCTGTGGATACAATATCATCATACTCTTCTAACAAAATCTAAATTTCAGTAGGTAAATCAATTACCTTGGTGTTTGTCTCAATTTGCATGGGATTTGAAATCAATGCAAAGCAAGCCTCTTCTTTCTTGGTTTCCATCTAGAACTCTTTTCCAAACACCAACATAACTCTTGGACTGCTTTCTGCCTCTTCTCCTTTATATTTTGTGGACTCAAAGTGAATCTCTTTCCATCCTTCACAATGGTGTTAAGTATTTTCCCTACCATCAAGTACAACTCTCCTGTCAAATTGTAATGGCCTACTCAACAACACTTGACACACACCCATAGGCATCATGTCACATACAACTTCATCTTTATAAGTACCAATTAAAAAATTTACTAAAACACTGCTCATTTACTAACACTTTGTGACCCTTAAGCAACCACAAGACTTTATAAAGAGTTGGGTGAGCTAAACCTTTTCAGTCCTAACTTCACTATCTTTTCTCTGGGCACCAGGTTGTCCGTGCTAACCACTGCCAACAATTAACTTACAACACTTACCTCCATATTTGCAGATGGTCCTGAAGAGGTTCTTCCATTGTTGTGGTTCACTTATTTCTTTAGCAAGTTTTAAGAGTACTCTCTTCATCATAAGGACTTCCCCTTGTTCTAGTTCTTCAATGTGTACGGGTGATCCAACACTTTCCTCATCTCCTTGAGTTATATAGGTTGTACCTTCAGTCCTTCTGACATTATTCTAAACATTTTATGGGCACTCAAATGACCTATGACCAACATACTTATTGCACTTGTAGCATTTTCCCATGAACCCTCTTCCTCTTCCATAGAATCCTCTTCTTCTAGGTGTGTAACCTCCTCTTCCTCGTGCATTATAACTCTGAGTTTGAGAGCTACTTACGTTCCCATCTTGAGTTTGATGTCCTCTTGTCATTAAAGCTTGGTCCTCTTCCTCTTAAAAACCTTCCTCTACCTCTAGAGTTCACATTTTGCGTTCATTGCCAACTTCTTTCCTGCCTTTAATGCACTTTCATAGGTTTGTTCCACCGTTCTAAGGTTCAACAAGCTAATTTCATCTTGAATATTGAAGCGTAGTCCATTCAGATACCTTGCAACTTTCTCTAGATCATCCTCTACATGTTCGACTCTTATAGTGAGTTTGTAAAACTCCTCTATATACTCTTTTATGCTCATTTCCTTTTGTCTCAAATTTTGTAACCTTCTAAACAAACTCGTCTGATAATCAGAAGGTAAAAATTTGGCCTTCAACTTGGTGACCATTATATCCCAAGATTTGATTTTCTCCTTTCCTTTCCTTTTGTCTCTCAACTTACATGTTGTCCCACCAAAGCGATGCATGACTTTTTAATCTGGTACATGCAAATTTCACTTTCTTTGGTTCATCCACTGCTTCATAATCAAAATACTTCTCCATCTCGCAAATCTAATCGATAAGCTCATCAACATTCAAACTTCCATTAAAATATGGCAGTTCCAGCTTTGGTTTGCTCCCAATTCTAGTGATGGCTCTGAGAAGTCAATTTTCAACTCCATCCCCCCATTTCATCTCCACGTCCTTCAACTCCTTATTCTTCTCCATCTTCATCATCACTCACATCTTCCATTTGAATCCCTCTTCTCTGTGTTATTTCCATTGCAACCATCCTTTCTTGAATTCCTCTCATCATTTGTGCCAAATCAACGACTCTAGGTGCTCCTGCTCTTACAACCCTTCTACCAGCACCCCATATGAAGTCCATTTTTACACAGTTGCAAGTTTCTATTTCACAACTTGCCTCTACACTTAGAGAATTTCTCTTCCACCGGTCTGATTACACTCAAACTTCTCTACAAGGGCTCTTCACACTTCTTCAGCAAAGAAAGAATAGCTCTGATACCAAAAATTGGTGCACACAAAAACACCCCCCTCTATTAATTCTTTGGCTTGTTGTAAAATAGCAACCAACCAAAAAAAACAGATTTTTTTGTTTTCTCTTCCTATTGTAGCCAACTCTCACTGCTCCAAAATAAGCATGCAAAAGTCTATATTTAAACAAAAAACTAAAGACTAACTCAGCTTGACAAAACAAAAACAAACACAACTTGACAATTGTTAAAGCAAGACAAAGCAAAAACAAACACAACTTGACAGTTGTTAAAGCAATACAAGACAAAAACAAACAAGTACTAATTCCCCTTCTTGTTTTTGGTGATACTAATTATGTGGACCCTGTGGATGCTCCTACATCATTTTCTCAATCCATGTAATTTTCTCAATTTTCTACAACATTAGATCCAGATAGTGTATTGCACATCTTGTCCAAAATATGTGCTCATACCTACCCTCTACTATCAACTCTGTTGCCTTGTAATTTTCGGCGTTCTCCGTGATGACTTGGACAACATTCTATGGGCCTAGTGGCTCAATAACCTCAATGAGAATATTTGCAATGAATTGGCATCTTTCACTTCCCCCTCACAACCAATAACCTTAAGCAACATTGGCCCTTTAGGACTTGCTACAATAATGTTGACGAGGTCTGTTTTTGGAGTCTTCCCATCCATCTGAAATAATAGACTCTTGAATCATTCTAGGAATTTTTGATTGGTTGTAGAGATGTTTGTATGTGTTGAACTTCTTTTCACAAAAGAGAAGTGCGAACCTTATTATAATTGGGGCTTGTATACCCCTGTGGTGCCTCATTAATGTCTCGCACCATCTGCTGCTAATAAGGTGACCTCAAAACATTGAATGGTAACCCACATGCATATATACGTCAAGCCACCAATTCATCTACAATTTCTCTTTTCTCAATGTTAAATGTTTTTTGTAAAGGCCCTTTTGTTCTCTTGTTTGATGGGGTATCTTCACCAAAAGGGGAATCAACTGGAACAGTTTCAACATTACTCTCAATGAAATGATGAAATAATGGTGGTGTTGGTGGTTTTCCCATAGTCCTCTGTTGTAAAGAAATTGTTCTAGAGCGAGTTCTTGTTATTTCAAAGTTTGTATCATCTTGCTCTTTTAGGTACATGGCTATTGTTTTCTTTTCCACCTTCTTACACGCTCTAATGCTCATACCTGATACCCTAGTTAGATAAACTTTCAAACGAGTATACAAGGATTTAAATGTGGTGGCATAATAGGGGCACTTCCAAACACAGACACCACCACCAAAAACAAACTCTAACACTTCCACATGCCTCCATAAAAGAGAACGAGGATCCATTTTCCGTATAGGGCCCCACTCAAAACATTTCCTCTCATGCCCCACTGAAGTTGAACTGGATGCCATGGTTATAGGTTTAATTTGTTTTAACCTACAATAGGAGATAATTTTTAAAACATTGCTAAATAATTTAATTAAAAACAACAAATACAAATTAGAGAAATAATTTGTTAACTCATACATGTCAATCTCTGATTCTCATCACCAAGTTCGCCATAAATGGTGCGAGGTGGGAGCATACATAGAGGGTAGACATTTAAATTTTTAATGAATTCGATTTAAAACTTTAAAATAAAAAAACCATAAATTAACACATTACTAATTTGAAAAAACAGTTCAACCCTAGGGCCTACATGTCAATCTTTGATTTTGATCACCAAATTCACCATAAATGGTGCGAAGTGAGAGCATACACAGAAGGTAAACGTTTAAATTTATAACAAATTCAATTTAAAACTTTAAAATAAAAAAACAAATATATAACTAACTTAAAAAATTAAACAGTTAGTCCTACATGTTAATCTCTGATTTTGATCACCAAGTTTGTTATAAATGGTGCGAGGTGAAAACATACACAGAGGATAGACATTTAATTAAATGAAACTTCAATATTAAACTTTAAATAAGAACAAATTAATTAATATTTTAAAAAATGTAAAATAAATAAATATTAAAAACAAAATAGATCATGAATGATGTGTTTGAAACACGTCATTGATCATTGATCAAAACATTGATAAAAAAAAATTAAAAATAAAGAATCTCTAAATGCATTAAAAATCCAAAAAAATAATTCTCCTTGTTTGTTTAGACTTGTAGGTGATCCTTCTTCTCTCTTTCTCCTACAAGCTCTCATTCTCTCCTCCAAGCTCTCTTTCTCTCCTTCAAACTCAAAATTAGCAAAATAGCAAATAATAAGTGTGAATAAAGTAGAGGGATTGGGGGTCTTTCAATTTAGGTTGTTTTATTTTTAAAAAAATTTGAGTTACATGCAAAAAAATGTATTAATTTGTTGGTACGCTGCGGGAATGAATCCACACACCCCAGGTACAGTCCAAATACGGTTTTTTGTACCCAGATCATATCTTGAGTCTGTGGGTACACACACAAAACATACTCGTACCCGTCCCTGTACCCGAAACGTTTCAAGGCTGGTGCGAAAGGGAGGGAACATTTCAGTGCAGTCTAGAAAAAAAAGTAACGAATAATTGAATTTAACTGCTTCAAATAATTAATTAGTGTTCTTATTATTCAACAAACTCAGATTCTTTCTTCTTTATGGTCATAGTTGAATCAATTTAAACTTAAGAATCAATAAGAATGTATTACACTTGTGAAAATACAAGCCTATGAGAAATGATACTTTTAAACAGTATTCTTAATTATTTATATTTTGTTTTTGTTTTTGTTTATAATTTGGTCTATTGAAACTTTTCCTGCTGTAACTGATTAGTTTGATGGATGTTATAAATATTTTTTATTAATAAAAACTTTCTCGATTTAAACCCAAAAAAAACCTATTTACAAACAATATCGATTTCACCGGCAACAAATCTGTAACTGGGGCTAACAGATTGGACGGCCAGAAAACAAATAAAGGAGACCGCTTCACTTTCCTCTTTTCGAAGGGGCACACACACACAGCTGTATATTTGATTCATGGGCATCCCTTTGAAATACCTGTATATATGTCATTGTATGAGAGCGCAACATACAAAACTTCATCATGGCAATCAGAGAGGAAGGTAAGTGAGATGAAAAACAAGATTACCTGTCTATTGATCTCCAGCTCAATCTTAATCCGTTTGATATTCACCTTCACTTGTATCATACCCATAGTCATTCATATCATCATCTTCTTCATCTTTAGTTTCGGGTAGGAATCTACCTTCAATTTCATCCTCATCTGTTATTACTGTGTAATTCTTAACTAATAAACACAACTCCCCCTCCAATCTCTCAAAGATTTCATCACCAATTCCATCATATAAAAGCTGCATTCCACATTTTCTAATTTGTATGTTGCTTCCTTTTGCCCCCACATGGATATTACCAGCTCTCCCCAGCTTCCTAGCGAACGGATGATTTTCTCTGTAAATGCAAATGTACAGCTGATCTCCTTCAGCTTTTTGCCTGTTGCTCAAAATTGTAGACCACAAAGCTTCCTGATTATCTCCTGTAATGCTTATTTCCATGACATTTTGAGAAAAGTGTCCATTAGTCTGGCACTCGCCCATAAAGTTTACAACAAAGCAAAGTAGAACACCTTCACATAGGTTGTTCTCTACAGGAGAAAAAATTATTTCCTTGAAGTTGTCACCATTCAGACAATGATCCCTTGTTTGATGTTTTAAACATTGTGGAATTTCATTTGCATAAATGCTTACTTCCTGTAGCCGTGGCATATCCTGTCAACCCATTCACACCATCAACATTACCGTCAATATCTTAAGGGTGCTCAAGAGAGTAGAAATAAGAACACAAAACACAGAAACGCACTTACCACGATGATCATCTTGCGAAGGTCCAATACAGAGACACCGGATCCACCAAACTGGAATGTTTCTAGCGATCTCAACCCTTCGACTCCTGCTAGGCTTCTAAAATTTATGCATCCCGATATATTGAGAATTGACAATGATTTGCATGAGCTGAGGTTTGGAAACCTTACTAGGTTTTCACAGTTACATAGAATTAATATTTTCAGCTGTTCCAAATGTGACATATCACATATCATCCTCAGCAGCCTACAATTTCCAACATCCAACTCTACAAGTCCTTTGGGAAGAGTTTGAATTTCCTCGAGAGATTTGCATTCATTCAAGTTGAGCTTGGTTAAATGAGCAAGGTTACCAATGCTCGAAGGCATTTCAAAGAACAAAATATTTTCTAGGTTAAGAATTCCCAATGCCAATATATCTCCAATTTGTGCAGGAAGACCATCTAAAAGGTTGCAATTACTTGCATCAAACAAGACCAGAGATCTGAGTTGTGAAAAGCTTGAAGGAAGACTCATTAGATTTGAATTATTCTTCAATTCTAGGGTTTTGAGGCTGACAAGTTTTCCCAAGTTTTCAGGTAGCTCAACTAATCTGGAGCAGTTGTTCATGAATAATTCCTCTAGAGAAAAAAGATCTCCAAATGTCTCTGGCAAACCAGATATGCTACGGCAACCATTCATTTCCAGATACTGCAAATACCTGAGTGTTCCAATTGATGTAGGCAATTCTCTTAAACTTGCACAGCCACTTAGGATCAGCCTATTCAAGTATAATAAGTTGCTTAACGGAGGCAGCTCCTGTATAAGCCCTAAAAATTGTACATCAAGCTCTTTTAGGTTATTGAGATCTTTAATTGAATCTGGCAACGTTCTAATTGAGGAACACCCAGTTAGAATCAACTTCTCCAAGTCAAAAAGCCTGTGAAAAGCTGGTAATTCCTCCACATATTCTAAAAATCCTATATCTAACTCCTTTAAGGTGGTTAATTCATTCACTGTATTTGGCATCAGCTTTAAGGAAAAACAATGACGTAGGAGGAGTCTTTCAAGTGATGAATGTTTAAAGATGCTGCTGGGAAGTTCTTCTAAGTTTCTGCACCCAGAAAGATTTAAGCACTTGAGCCCTCCTAGATGAAAACTAAAAGAATTTGGCAGGTTCCTTAATTTAGAACATTGTTGTAGATCAAGCATTGACAGGGATGTACAGTTTGACATATCCGGAAGCTTTGCAAGATACTGAGTGAAATTCAGCCGAAGCACTTTGAGATTTTTGTAGAAGCCCTGCTGAAAAATGATATGTCAAAAAGTGATCGAATAGTAAGGAATCCCATTCGTAACCACTATATGTCAATAAACTTTTCAAAACATATGGTGCGTAAATTATCATTGCCTAGGAAAATTACCTTGCAAGAACTCTCATTCCACAATTCTCTTAACTCAGAAGGAGGACCCTCTACCATTGAACTTAAATCTAGCACAGCCACACGTTCCATAGACCATTCAGAAGGAAGACATCTCAGTGGACATGAATTCCAACGCAGCCATATCAAATCCGGAGGTAACTTACGGAAGTCTCCTACAATTTCTCCGTCCATCCAAAGCAATTGCAATTTGGACATGGGTGCCAACCTTTCTGCTTGCAAAATGATATTGTTGTTTTCTGCCCCAGAAATGTAGATGGCTCGAACACTTTCAGTTCCCTGTTTATTTTTGACCAGGCACTCTCATTACTAGGTTTATGAATTGTTAATATTGTTCGCCTTCCGTCTTACCTTCATAAACATTATATTGCTAGGAAAAACATTGAAGTGTTATAGAGAGAAAATCTTACCAGGCCACTTTTTATTACTTGTACTGCATCCTCTGGCTTCCATAATCGACTCCGCTTTCCCATGTATGGAGATTCCTCCACAACCATTGCCCTTCCCATATCTTGGACATAGTCGTGGACTATAAACTGTTTTCTGTCATCTACCCTTATTAGGCATTTCAGAATTAAGCTTTCCAAGGCTGTATATGGGGTAAAGCCAGAGGCTTCCCAATAACTAGAAGTTGTTTCTATATTCTCTTTAGCGGAAAAAAAACAAACAATGTCTAGAAATATTTCCCTCTCTTGAAAGTCAAGATTTAGGTAGCTTACACTCAAGCCCTTGCAGATGTCCTCTGTGCTTTCTAAATACTTAATGGACTCGTCCCAACATCTCATGCCTTTCTTGCCATACAAGGATGCACCAACTACTTCCAGCAAAAGTGGAATTCCATGGCAAGCGTTCACAATCCTTTTTGACATGTCTCTGTAGCCATCGTCAGGATATGACCTAAGAAAAGCATGCCAGCTAAGTAACTCAATGCCATGCTCATTTTCTAATCCACCCATTTGATAAATTCTGTCTTCTTGTATATGGGCAAATAATTGATGATCTCTAGATGTTAGAATGAGTCTGCTTCCAGGTGCCAGCCATTCTGCACTAAATGCTTCTTCTTGCCATATTGGACAATCAATACCATCCAAAATAACAAGAGCTTGAATGGATGCTAAATGAGTTTTCATCAGTGCCTTTCCATGTTCAACATTTTTCACAGAAATATCTTGTCTTGAAAGATCTCTCAAAATCTGTTCCTGCAATTTGCAGATCTCGGTTGCCTGAGGATTAGGAACAAAGCTACAGGCTTGAAATCTAGAGCCAATTTTGTTAAAAAGAGCTTTGGCAAGGGTGGTTTTCCCAACCCCACCTATACCACAGATGGCTACTGTTACCACACTGTCCTCTGAATCCATATTAAGATTTTCCATCAGACCCGCTATGTTTTTCTCCATTGCCACAGCATGTAACGGCAGAATGTTCAACATTTGGAGAATATCAAATACAATACGCTTCACCTGCTGTGCATTCCTGCAGCAGTCCAAGATTGAATATTCAAAATAAAACTTCGCCTAAGAGGAAAAGATACTGTCTAGAACCTATTTTACTCACCTGGAATTTTCCAAAGACCAAGACCATTCAGTGTACAAAGACTCTTGGGGTAAAGCCCCCCTGGAAGAAGCACTTATATCCAAATCGTATCTAGGAAGATCCCCATGTAGGTTTTGTATGTTTTGGATTGGCTCTTCATCATAAAACAATGGTCTCAATAGGAATTTGGGTCTGTGCTTGCGCAGCAATTGTTTTAAAGACAAAAGAGGCTGTTTAACATTCATGGAAAGTATTGGAATGCGGATAGTTGTATCCTCCCTTGCCTGCTCTGTGAACAAAATTCCTTCTAGATCTGTTTTATGTTTGTCCAAGTCAATTTCAGCTACCTTAACCCCTGCCTCACCGAGAGACTTGAACAAGTGGTCAACCAGTGTTTCCTTGACATCTGACCCTCGGTAAATCAAGAAAACTTGGTATTTGTTGTCCTGCAAAAAAAACACCAGAGAATCATCTTCGGTGATTATATTGACAAAGCAACATGCACATCCTCTTTTGATTCAGAAGTATTGACAGCTTTTCATTAACATTTTAGTTTATGCCACATAATGTAAGGGTAAAAACTAATCATATTTATTTGAAAGACACTGGATTATGTATAAATGGTTTTGAAATTTAACCAGTAGATATTCTGTTTCCTGTCTAGCTGTTACTCCCTGATTATAAGCAATATTTTGTGAATGGCCCAAAGATAAAGGTGAGACTGATATCCAAGATACAATTACAGGCATTCAGATTCTAAGACTTGAGGGATATATTGTACCTTTACGCATGAGAAACCAAAAAATCATATATAACAGTCTACAGGTCATTTATCTCTTTCAGATTGATAAGTTTTCCTTCATTGCTAAGTGCTTTGCTATGTTTTTAAAAAAAAAAAATAGAAAACAATTCAACACTAAACTAATGAAAATAGATCTCTGGATCTGCTTGTCTCCAGTCTATAAGAGTTCAAAGCTTTTTTATCATGTCAAATACCCAGGTAGGCTTTAAAGATATCCCACTAATAATAGGCCATGTACATAAGCATAACCAGGTAACAAGTATGATAATGATGGCATAAAAGAAACTAGTCCAATCCTTCCTAATAACACGTGGACCAGAAACTCCTATCCATTCTTTTCCTAACATCAGTAAGAACAAAAGATAGGCTTACACTACTAAAGAGTTTCATAATGCTAATTGTTTATTAAAAGTCCATAGAAGCACATTTTTGAAACTTGCTGTCATGTCCAGAACAACATTGAAATAGATCAGCATACCATGATAGAAGTACAACAAACCCAGAAAGAACCAAACCATTTGTGGTATTACTCCTTGAGAGTACAGAGAGTATGTTGAAAGCTGTAGCTGCCTCCTTGTTCAATCACACATTCCATCATTTCGACTTCCTGGAATCAATGGTGTAATGTCCCCTTTTTCGGGATATTATTAATATTTATTTTTCATTTGCATTGTAACCCCTTGGCATGCCTAGCGCTACAAGTGGGGGTCTCTTTAATTAGTTTAATGTGCACATAGGTTAGTTACTTTTATTTATTTAATTAAAAAATAAATAAAGTGCACATAGTCTTAGTATTAAATATTTTAATGAGAGTTTATGTTTTCCCTCCAAAAGGGAAAGATCGGTATTTATTGGATATTGCACCTCTTAGTTCTATAAAAGGGAGGTCGCATTTCCTTATAGGGTTATGTTGGATGATCATTTGATTTCACTCCATGCTTGGAGTATTGGGATGTATGCCCTAGTTCTTGCATTTTGCTCTCTCTCATTTGGAAGCCATTGTTGAAGATATTGAAGATTTTATTGTTCTCTCCATTGTGATCTCTTGTGTTGGTGTTGGTGCATTTATTTGGATGAAAAATCTGCATGTTATTGAATATTGTGAAGGGTTTTATGGTGCTTTTATTTCTGCTGTTACTGCTGAAATTATTTTAGCTATAGCGACTTGGTTTGGTGATGATTTGTTCATGTTTTGATGCAATAAATGCTAGATCTGCAAATCTGCTGTGTTATTAATTATTTCAGAGCAAAGGGCTAATTTTTTATGTATTTGGTGGCTAGGAAAGAGCTGAAAATTATTTAATTAATTTCCTCTAACCCTAGAGACTTGAAAGCAATTTTTTTGGGGCTTTTTTGGCTAGGTTTTAATGCTCAGAAAATTCAGATCCTTAATGCAGTGGAAAGCCCTAAATTTCTAGTTTATTTTGCATTTTGTTTCATAGAAAAACTCTAAGTATTGAAGGAGTTATGAATTTTCCAAGTTTCAGCTGTCCTGGGTGCATTGTTATTGATTAACTGCTGTTATAAAATTCAGATCTGCAGTTTGGGGTGAATTTAATATCAAATGTGATTGTAGAAATTAGGAAAAATAAGGAGAAGGTGATTTCATAATTTTTGGAGTAGATTTGGTGCCCTAAATGTATTGGGCGACCTATTTTTTTAGGGAAAAATCAGGGTTTCATGTTGGCTGTGCAAAAACTGGTTTTGGGACATTGTTCTACATATTTTTGTGGCCCAAGATCCAAAGTTTGAAGATTTTTGCTTGGATGGTTAAGCAAGAATTAATTTTTGAAAATTGCAACAGTTCAGGGTTTGAATATTAATTGTTTTCAGCTGTGTGATCAAATTTGTGTTAATTCCTAACTTGTCTTAAAAGGGGATATTACAAATGACCCATGGCATTGTATGGTTTGCTCTTGCCGTAAACCAAGCCAGAATGTGAGCGGAGAGATACAAATCCTTGTAAAGTTGATTTGATTAAGTCAACCTCACAAATATTTTTCGGAGGTTCAACTAAAAATAGCAATGTTTAAACAGACTTATTTTTGAGTGGACTTGGTAAACATTGCTGGCGACGGTAGCTTATTTTTAGTTAACAAAATTCTAATTTTAGGGGCAGTTGACTACAGTCGGAGGCGGGGTGTGTTTAGAATCAGGCTTGATCCCATGAAGGGTTCTACAACAAAAAATATGCAGCAACGGGTCCCCTGAAGTATATTTCAACCTGCTACAGAGAGAAAATGAATCTTCTATTCTAAAATAGGAGCCCCGAAAATTCTCCCTACTGATTTTCGGAGGTTATTTGGAAAGGGGGCTGGAAGTTTCCCCTACTATTTAGGTTTTTTTTTTCATGTGGCACCCTAGTATGTAGACTCATTCTGCAGTAGCTTGGGTCCAAGATCCCAAACATTTCTCCATCTCTTTGTCGAACTCAGTGTGTGTATGGTATTCTTTATTTGCTTCCTCAATGGCAGACTGGAGGGAGCAGATTTCCTCGATCTTCTCCTTGGTGATGGGGTCCTCTTTGAACAAATTTCCTTTGACAAAAGCTTTGAATTGAGCTTTGATTTCCTACAGGGAGAAAGGTACACCTGAGGTCTCATCATGGAGATGACAGTGGATATCCTTAAAAGCGGATATCACCAAAGTTTTGAAAGCTTCTCCCTTCTGCCAGTTGTTCCTCAGTTCTCCCAAAGCCTCCTCCAGCACTCGGATCTTCCATTCTACGCTGAATACCCATGACTGTGACAAATTATCCTTTACATCATCAAAGACCTTACTTGCCACCAAAAGATTTTCATCAGTTTGCCCCATCAGGCGAAGGTCTACTATGCAGCTGCTCCAAAGTTTGAGCTCTTTATCCATGTTTCCAATTGTGGAGGAGAGCTTCTGTTGCAGATTATTTACCTTCTCATTGAGCTTGAAGGCTTCACCAATGAAATTTAACCCTGCAACAAGCATGTCATCCACCATGGCCTCCACAGCCCTCCCATAGATGGAATACCTATGTATATCCTTGATGCTTTGGACTTCATCTTGACTGAGAATCACAGGTGGTGGGAGTGCAGTCAGTGGGGTAGGGTCTAGAACCTTATCTTTAGATAACAGCGACTTGATGAAGCTAGAAAGTACTTGAGCCTGCTCCTCCTCCTGCTCTATAGTCTGTTGTCCTTTCTCTACCCTCCCGATGACCCTGGTGACTATTTCTTGGAGGTTGTGGATTTCACCTTCAGGAGTAGACTCTCCCATGGAGATCCTTGAGAGTTCCAAATCGGAGGCCTGCAAACCCTGCTCTGGCTTGTCAACCTTGGACTTGGCTATCTCAAGAAATTGCTGACCTTGGGCATCTGTTACTATCCTTGAGGTTGTTCTAGCTTTCTTGGCAGGAGCAGAAGGAGTAGTACCCAACAAGGCCGCCACAGCATCAAAATTGGGCCCTGAGATCCGAGAAGAAGATTTCCTCTTCCTACTATCAACAAACGACTGTACCCATGCAAAAGTGGAAGAAGAGGAAGAGGGAGTAGCAAGAGAACCAAGAGTGAGAGAACTCATGGCACAGAGAGTGTTTGCTGTTGTGGCCTCCAATAAGGATGTGAGTGGAGCAGACGAGGCATCTTGGACATAAGAATCCACATTGCTTGGAGGCTCGGTGCTATGAATCTTCTGCTCCTTATCCATTGTGGTTTCAGAAGCGTCTACAGGATTTGGCATTTCATTATCTTCACTCTCACTGAGAACAATGATGTTCTCTGGCCCAGAAGGCAGCTCTGAATGCTTTAGCAAAGGGTCTTCTTCAACAGGCTCCTTTTTGACCTCCTTCACCTTCTTTTGATAGACCTGAGTGGAGGAGGAAAGAGTGGAGGATGCAGGACCTTTACTTGATGAGGCAGGAGGAGTTTGTACATGTACCTCCGAACTAGGTGTTTGTTTCTCCTTCCTCGGGGTCGAGGTGTCTTTGGAAGAGGATTCTCCTGCGTTCTTCCTCAGCTCACGAGCCTTTCTATCAATCCAGACTTTGGTCCTGACCAGGACAGGGGCGAGGATTTCAGCCAAATCATCTTTCTCTCTCTTAAACCAGTCCAGATCCTCTAAAGGAGTATGCTTGATTACAGTTTCATACTCATATGACAACAGGTCTATGTTGTCATCCTAGAGTCCTTCAGGAATTTGATACAAGTTAAGCTCTTGAACTAACTGCAGAGGAAGCTTGCCATAATGCCTCCTTTTGGCCTCAAAGTCATCTATGCAATCAGCCCAATAATCTTCAGTGTCTGCCCTATGATGATAGTTGATTATGATGTTCAACTCAATGAATTTCTTCAAGTCGAAGCAGGTTCTAGGCCTGAAGAAATGGACAGTGATGGGAGCAAGGGCCCTCTCAATGTTCTGAGCGTCCAGAGCGGTTTTGCATGTATAGTTTCCCAAAGATATGGGAAAGTGCAACCCAATGATCTTCTTATCCCTGCAGGTTCTGTGCAATTTGTCCAATTGCCTGCATACTTCAATCAGGGCCATCTTATCATTACAAAACATGGGGAGCTTAAGGGGAGTGCTCTCATAACCTGCTAGCCTGATGTAAGAGAACCTTCTGAACTGAATGAAGTAGGCTCCATACTTTGCAATCAGGCTCATGCCTTCGTCTGAAAACCTCCTTGTGGTGTCACTTTCTAGAAGCCTTACAACGTACATGGTGAAGGCATCATTTACCGTCCTGAAATTATGGTTGCTAGTGTCCAGGGTGAACTGAGGGCAGTAAGCATATATAGGATCACCTTTTTGAGCATCAATGTATGTAAAGCCAAACCACTGCTTGGATGCTGCCAGGGTATACATCAGGTAGGAAGTCATGTAGAACTTTTTTGTTTGTTGTACATGGGACAGCTGCTCTGTCAAATTCATACAGATGATTTTTGCCCAATTGATGTTCTGGGTGCCTTCACACACTATGTTGATAAGTGGGCACATCCAGAAGTGGAACTCGTTAGTGGAAGGCAAGTCCATAACTCGAGCTAATAGGATTATGAAGTTTGAGAGCTCCTCATTAAAATCAGACCTAAACAGGGCCTTGGATAGTCGTGACGCCCCTTTCTTAGGGTTCTTCAGCCAAGACTTTGCAATTCCGGCTTTGTATTTCTTGCTGTCCTGATCAAAAAGAGCCTGTGCTTGATTTTGGGAGATTACCACGGAATTATCCATCTCCGGGATTCTTAGGGCAGTGGTAACAGCGGCAGCATCAAGCTTGGCGATGAGCTCCCCATGTACATTTGTTAATTCGCACGAACCGGGGTTGAAGTGAGCCTCGCAGGCGAGTACCGTGTCTGCACATTGTATTGAGATAGGAAAACCAACAGCAAATGCCAAGCTGCTATCGTTAATCATTTGTGCCATTGGAGAGGCGTTCGGGTTTGCCAACCTGGTCCAAAAATCGGCAAAGTCCAGGTGACAAACTTCACTGTCCCCGATATCGAGAACGGCAGACTCGAGTGGAGAAACCTGCTCATGACCTTGGAATTTAATCTTCATGTTAATAGTATTTGGAAAAGCAAATGTACCGCTTGAATCCGCGATGAAATTGCAGGGGGAAAATGAGGACGCAAGCAAATGGTTTCAATCGCAAGGGTATGAGCAGATGTTAATGAGAAGCAGTGTGCAAAAATGCGTAGAGGGGCAGTCTATTAAATAGCCGTTTTAGGAGAGAGAGGATTATAAATGCGCATTAAATTCATACCCACCAACTCAAAAAGCAAGCATCAGAAAGAGTGGGAAAAATTAGCCCATATGGCCTTTGGTACATTTGGGACACGCGGGACGCGAAAGCACGATTTAGCCGATGCGGGTGATGTAGGGACAGATTGCACGAATGTTTTAGGGGCATGAGGGGCAAAAGTACGCGGAGGACGCAATGCAGCCGCAGCGGGCGAACGGGGAACAGAGAGCCTAGGCGAACTTGGGACAGTTGGAACAAAAAGTTCCGACGGGCCCGCAAATTACACAAATTCCGGAGAAAGCGGCCGATCGGCGAACAGAGAGCCCAGGCGAACTTGGGACACGCGGGACAAAAAGGTTCGATAGACCTGCAAATTACACAAATGACCCAAAAAAACACAATTTTCCTAACTTCTCGACTTCTTTCTTTACCAGAACATCAGAAAAAGGTGTCGAGCTCAAAATTTTCAATATTTGACTTTCGAAAGAGGGGAAATTTTGAGAAGACAACAGGGAAGTCTCCTTTGCATACTGTTTTGGGAAACAATCCAAAAGGAGTAGTGAATTTAATTAATCTTCTTGTGGGAAAATATAATAGCCAAGATACGGAGGACTTTGTGAAGCATTATACATGAACTAATGCAGGAGCATCCAAGGGGATCATGCAATCTTGCATCAACAAATTAAAATCTGTCTTTTTTTGTTATTTTCATTTTTATGTTTGTTGATTTGCAAGGTCTCACACCTCCCTCCAAGTCAAATTGTTTCTCAAAGACTGACTAATGATTTCCATGTGTCACTGTTTTGAAGGCTTGAAACTCGGGGAAAATATTGACCGACTCACCAATTACTCCTAAAATTTCTGCAAAATGTTTTTCTATTTTAGGAATATTGAGAGATTGATTCTTATGCTCTAAGGCTCAGTTAAGGAGTGTGATCATTTTCATGCCACACAAGGAAAAGTGCTAAAATTCAGGAAGTTGTTCCTATATACCAAAAAGAAGCAATTTGAGACCATGCAAAAAAAAGGGGGAAAGAGTGATGGGGAAAATAGAGAGGAGAGGGGTATGCTAATAAAGTAACTAGAAAGGAGTGTTGTCAATAACTTTTGCATAGTGTTGTTAGAGCTTGGGTATTACAGCAAAGTTTGGAGAGAGGATAGCCACTCTTGTGAGAAGCAGAAATCACCAAGTGTGGAGCGAGAATGAGAGAAGACTATAGTGAAACTACAAAATGGTGATCAGAACTTGTAAGAAGCACATTTGAGCGTTAGAATCTACACAAAAGCTTTGATTTGAGCTTAATGTTTGTGCAGAGTCTGCACATGTGTCACACGCCTATAGATTCAGTTTGCTGAGTCACAATGATTGTAATGCCATCCTAGGCTAGAAATCAGTGAAATAGTGTTGTGTGTTCAATCCCCTGTTTTACTCACATAATTGCAAGGTAGGACTCTTGTTTTACTATGAGACTCTCACCTTTCCTGCATTCATTTGGTATCAGATCTAGAGAGAGCCCTTTGGGAGTGTGATCAGAGCATAAAAGTGTTTGAGAGGGGAGAGAGGCTGGTAGAGCCTACTGCAAGGTTGAGGAAATTTAGAAAGTTGTGAAAAAAAAGTTCAGCAAGTGTCGAGAGAGATATTGTGCGACTCTTGTTGTAACATTGACAAGTTGTGATTTAGAAACTTGCAATCTGGTGAAAATGGATTTCAGATGGGGCACTGGTAGAAGGGGTGCAAGAGCAGGAGAACCTAGAGTTGTTGACTTGACACAAATGATGAGAGAGGTCCAGCAAGACTGATTGCAATAGAGACAGCCCAAAGATGGGGAGTTCACATTGAGGATGTAAGTGATGATGAGGGAGAGAGAGCGCAAGAAGCTCAAGAACTCGAGGAAGAAATAGAGGATGATGTTGAGGCTAGATTTCTTAGACCCATGTCAAAACTTGGGAGCAAACCAAAGTTAGAAACACCTTATTACAACAGAGGATTGAATGCGGATGAACTCATAGACTGGATTACAGACATGGAGAAATATTTTGATCACCAATCAATGGAGGATCCCGAGAAAGTGAGGTTTGCTTGCACAATATTTAAGGGACATGTTTCAATACGATGAGACAACGTGGAAATTGAAAGGTAGAGAAAAGGAGAGGAGAAAATTAAGACTTGGACAGAATGGATGCTAAGTTGAAGGTCAAAATTTTACCCTGACCACCAAATGAATTTGTTCAGGAAACTGCAATATTTGAGACAGAAAGAAGGAGGTTTGGAAGAATCTACTGAAGAGTTTCACAAGCTCACTATAAGAGCTCTGTTACCAGGAAACACCTAGGGGACCTCGTTTCGTTTCCGAAACGTTTCCAAACGGAAACTCCTTCGAAACGTCCTAGTCTCCTAGAGATAAGTATACATGATAATATTGTAATTTCAATGAATACAAAATATTTTGAGTGTTTATCAGTTATACTTATCTCTTATGGTCTATGAAGTACAATTTTAAAATGAGTGTTATACATATATATACATATATATATATATATATATATATATATATATATATATATTGTATGGACGTTTCCCATAACGTTTCGTATCCAATGTTTTTTGAAAATTGCCATTTCCGCATTTCGTACCCGTTTCCGTTTCCATATCCGTTTCCGTTTCCTGGCAACATAGTATAAGAGTTGGACATGTAGAAGATGACCCAAAAAAAGTTCCAAGGTATTTCAATGGGTTGTGGTATAGCATCCAAGATGAGATTGGTTTGTTGAACCTCAGAACTATAGAAGAAGCCTATCAAAGTTTTTTGAAGGCAGAAGAGAAGTGGTCATGGAGGCAACATGCAGCCTCTAGAGGTAGAGGAAGGTCTTCATGGGGAAGGGAACATAATTTTGGTGGAAGAGGATAGTAGTAAAACCATGTTGGAGTAGAAAGTAGCTCTCAAACTCAAGGTTCAAATCCCAAAGGAAGAGGGAGTTACAGTCTTCGAGGAAGAGAATTTTATGGCAGTGGAAGAGGATTCACAGGGAAGTTCTTTAGGTGCAATAAGTATGCTAGTCACTAATCATTTGAGTGCCCAAAGAAACCACAGAACGTCGACATGAGAACTAAGGGAGGAACTCATATAACAAAAGGAGATGAAGAGAATGTTGGTTCACCAACACACACTGAGGAACCTGAGCAAACAAAAGTCCTGATTATGAAAAGAGTACTATTGAATCTAGTCAAGGATACATATGAGCTTGTGAAGTGGAAGAATCTCTTTGGAACAATCTATAAATCCAGAGGTAATTGTTGTGAATTGATTATTGACGGTAGTAGAACAGATAACCTAGTATCTAGAGAGATGGTTGAAAAGTTCGGACTGAAAAAGACAATTCATCCAACCCCTTATAAGGTCTCTTGGTTACTTAGAGGTCACTATATACTAGTGAATGAACAATGTATTGTTACCTTCCAAATTTGTCAATACAAAGATGAAGTTGTTTGTGATGTTATGGTCATGGATGTGCGCCATGTGCTTTTAGGCAGGCCTGAGCAATTTGATAAGAGAGCCATACATGATGGTTGGGCAAATATGTATTCTCTTATGAAAGATGGGAAGAGATTCACATTGAGCCCATTGAAAGATAAAGGGGAGGAAGTAGAAAACAATTGATAAGATCTTTGCATATAATAAATGAATGATTTAAATAATATGCATAACATAACACAACACGAGATATTGGTGGGCCAAGATGCCTTAAATATTCAATATACTCAAAAATAGAAGAATACTCTTAAGGTAGGGCAACACCGTACAATACTCCTTAAGGAGGGAATAACTCTATGATCTCCCAATACAGGAATTCCACTTCGAGGGGGACACCTCCTATATCCGTTTACCAAGTAGAAGACTCAACACATACATGACATCTCATAATGATTCTCATCTCCTTTATATAGGCATACATTACTCTTAATGGATGGGTAACACCTAATCCCCATGTAGGCCGACTCAATACCCAATATAACTAATGCCTATGTGACCTCATATATTATAAACAAAAAAACTAAGGGGATGTGTGCCACATGTCAACATCTCCATCAACCCATATACACTATAATATTATATCCCAAGGTACATAACATGCCCTCCCTCCTCGACTTGTTTCATCCCCGAAACATGAGAAAAAACCATGTAATGAGTGTGCTTCAAATCATTGAGCACTTGTCTCCATGCTTGATCATCCAACCATCCATATGTGATCTTAGTGGGTGATACATCTCTAAACCTGATTCTATAATTCGTTGCGCTACTCTATTTCCGTCCATATCCATAGTTGGTCCTCCTCGACTTCCATGCATAGCCATAGTAATTATTCTTGTAATTCCATGTTGCATACTTATTGCTCCAATAATTCCACGTATAGTATAGTGATTGTTCCTCCATTGACCTGTATATCTTTATCTATTGTTACTCCCTTGTGCCCTAACATGCCTCCATGATTGTTACTTCTCATGATGAGGTGGATGTCTATATGTTGCAACCTTAGTATCAACCTTTTTCTCTTCCCCCTTTTTCCATGCTATTTCTTTTTTCGCTTGAGTGGATTAACTGGTATTATCATATTTTTCTTCATATTCTTGTGTTCTTCTTTTGAATCATCCTTCTTCCCTATCTTCAGAATCATCCTTATGCTCTATCTTGACCTGTCTTTGTTCTTTATTAAGCGTGGTATCATGTAAAGTGTTCTTCTTCTTGTACCAAATCTTAATAAACTTCTTTTCCACATTAATATTAATTGTCCCCAATGTTTCTAACCAAGGATGCCCTAAAAAAATATCCAAACCATCCATATCCAAAGCATATAAGTTTGAATGCAAATCATATTTGTCCGTAGTAAGTTTCAAATCTTCAAAAACATTAATCGGCTTTCCATCCACTTGAGCTTCCTTTATAGTCTTTGCTTGTACATGTAGATGTTGAAACACATTCATGTTGATGAAGTTATATTTGTTGTTAGGGTTTATGGACACAATCACCTTCTTCCTTTGAATGCACACATGAAATTGGAATGTTACAACTTCCTTATTTGGAGCTACACTATCTTCTTCTTCATCTTAATCCTCATCAATAGCCTCTTCATCATCCTCATTTTCTTCTTCTTCTTCTTCTTCTTTTCTTCTTCTTTTCCTTCTTTATCCTCTTCCTCAATATCTTCCTTATATTCTTCCTCGTCCTCCTCTTTGTCTTCTTCTTTGGTGTCCCATCTATTGAAGAAAACTTGTTCCATTTTCTCCCATGACTAATCAGTCCTTTTCTTTTTTAACTCAAAACCAAGTCCATGCAGGACCATCATGCTACAAGTTTAATCTCCACATATCTAATGATGGAAACATTTCTCCTTAAATTAGTTGAACCATTCTCTAACATCTACCTCACCCTCTCCATAGAAAAATTTTCATCCCCATGATCCACAAAAATTAGGGTTTCAAAAATAGACCCTTTTGATAAATCTTTCCCCTACCAATTTCAACTAAATGTTGGCCTCAAATAAAAAAAATACAGAAAATAGACCATAATTAAATTTTTGAGAGCTTTCCAAAAATGTTGAAAAAAAATCCAAAAAATGTGGCATGTGGAGTGAATTTGTGGAAAACCCGAAAAGTGTCATAGCTCCCTCAAAATGACTCGAACAATTATGAAATTTGGAATGTATATTCCCTACAATGTTTCACAACTCCAAAACAAATGTAGAAAACTTCCTAGCCGTTCTAAGATATTGGCGAATCTTCAAAATTAGGGTTTTTGAATCTAAAATGGCAACAACTCTTGCAAAATAGGTCCCAAAATTTGAAAATTTGAGGGTAGCTTCCTTGAATGATTTCACCACTTTAATGACTTCACACAAAAATATTCTGAAAAAATCACAATCAACCTCAAGATATAGGCGAATCACTGAAATTAGGGTTTCACCCCAAAAAAAACCCAAATCAATGTTCTGATACCACTTGATAACATCATTGCATATATTAAATGAATAATTTAAATAATGTGTTTAATAATTTAAATAATATGCAGAACATAACACAACACAAGATATTGGTGGGCCAAGATGCCCTAATATTCAATATACTCATAAATAAAAGAATAGCCTTAATGTAGGGCAATACCATGCAAGACTCCTTAAGAAAGGAATTACTCCACGATCTCCCAATATGGGGATTCCACTTCGAGGGGGACACCTCCAATATCATTCTACCAAGTAGAAGACTTATCACATACATGCCATCTCATAATGATACTTATCTCCTTTACATAGGCATACATTACTCGTAATGGATGAGTGACACCTAATCCCAATGTAGACAGACTCATTACCCAATATAGTTAATTCTTATCAGACCTCATATATTATAAACAAATAACTAAAGGGGATGTGTGCCACATGTCAACATCTCCATCAACTCATATACACTATAATATTCTATCCCAAGGTACCATAACAACAATCCAAGAGTTATGATAGTGTCAAGGAAGGTGCTCTTAACAGAGACCAAGAAAGAAGAGGACTCAACCTCTTATATGTTCTCTTAGTTACTTAAGGGTCACAAATACTAGTGAATGAGCAATGTATTATGACATTCCAAATTGGTCAATACAAAGATGAAGTTGTTTGTGATGTCAATGCCATGTGCTTTTGGGTGGACCTTGGTAGTTTGATAGAAGAACCATACATGATGGTAGGGAAAATATGTATTCTGTTATGAAAGATGGGAAGAGATTCGCACTTCGCCCATCGATATATAAAGGAGAGGCAGTAGAAAACAGTCCAAGAATTATGTTGATGTCAAGGAAGGTGTTCTTAACAATGACCAAGAAAGAAGAGGTGTTTTGCCTGCATTTTGTAATGTCCCTTTTCCTCCAAAATTGAAGGCAATTGGGATTTCCGGGCAGACCTTCTCCATGGCTAGAAAGAAGAATAAAAGGAGAAAAATATAATATAGTTTTTATTATATTTTGTATGCTTTTATAAAATAAATAAATAAATAACACATGGGTCGGCCAAGCATAAATAAAACAAACTCTAAAAGGGGCGATCATGTTAGGGAAGAGACGCCACCCTTGGGAAGAATAAATAGGAGTGTGGGGCACTCATTTGGGCATGGACTTCACTTGTAATCATTTGATTTTTGAGAGAGTACTCTCACAGCCAACCTATTGGGACGAAAACCTCTTGCTTGTGACTTAAAACAATTGAACTTCCTTGAATATATATATATATATATATATATATATATATATATATATTATCTTTGCAAATCTGATTTATATTGTGCATTTTCAGATTTATATCGATTTATTCGACTTTATCCTAGAAGTGTGACTTGCACATGTGTGAATTCTGATTTATTGGCATATGATAACATCAAATCATCTTAATATTCTTGTTCGCCTTGTTCAAAAAGGCCCTAATCTCGAAGTTGATAAATTTTAAAGCAATATTTAATGTGAAATCGAACTCTTCTATGCTGCTGTGATTTCTGGGCATTAATACTAAATTCCAGCAGTATATATATCTATATATATCAATTCGACTTGATCTCAATAACCGGCAAAATCATTAATTAATAATTGATAAAGGTTCGCGGATGTTTATCAGCGAATTTTTCGCTCTTATCTTAGAGAAGTTAAACTGTTGTAGTTAATTACAGTCTGCTGCTACAAATTTTCTAAGATTCATATAAACCCTCAAAAAGGGTTATTACAGTGGTATCAGAGCATTTTCCTCCACGGCCTGGAAGATATTCGGTTGATGACATCATGGCAGGACAAGAGACTTTCACGGAAGTGGAAGAACTCTTCAAAAAGTACCAAACTCTACCAGTAGACATCCGTAATGCCATGCCATTTCCAGATTTCATAAGATGGGAATTCGGTACTCTAGGTGAGCATGTGTTGGAAGAGGAAATAAATGGCCATAAAGACCTTCCAAAAAAGGAAAATAACATCAGCGATAATGATGGAGGACCATTCAAGGAACGAGCTAAAGAAAATAATACAGCAGCCCCACCACCATTGTTCCGAATGATCAGCATTGATCATTTGCTTAGATCTCTATGCAAATGATAAATTTAAAAGTTATGAACAAGAAGCAATAACAGAGGAAAGTGAAGAAGAACGAGCCAAGAAGAATGACTCAGCCCCTACCTCCGTCAATTCTCCAAAAGTAAGTATTAATCAATGTCACATTAATCATGATAATGTTGCATTTGATAAAATTGAGGAGAACATGGATGGTAAACAAGAAGCTATAATATTGGGAGCGGATAAAACTCAAGATGGGGATGATAAAGAACAGCCCGTTGGTCCGTTAATCATAATGGACAATGAAGACGAAGAAGTGAACCTGGAAATGAGTCTCCAAGTCACTCCAGAGGTATGTGAACAAGGTCCGAGGATCGTCTCAGATATGTTGCTTCCCAGTATGCAATCACAAAGATCTAAGAGGAATCATGGTATGTACTCTGCTCTTAGATTGGTTGATCATCCTTTCGATATGGTTATGTCGGAAAGATTTTCCTTGGAGTTGTGTTAGTCCTATGGGGATATGGAAAAAGAAGAAAATCCTCAGAAAGAATATGATGAAAAGGTTGAACCATACCAATCATGCAAGCTTGACGCGGAAGAGCACATATGGAATGCGCACTATTTATTTGATCCGGGCATAAGGGTGAATCTGTGGTGTTCCGAGCTTGTCATTACAAGCGTTAATGTTGCTGGTTTGGAACAGCAGTATCACACATTATTTCAGAATTTTTGTGGATTCATTCAAGGTGTGAAGGTTTCCGAACAATGCCAAAGAAGAATCCCTCTTTTTATCATGGACAACAAAGATCTCCATGCAAGGTATGAGTTCATTGATATTTGTTAATGAATTGTTAACATCCAATGGTGGCATCCATAATGATGGAAGGAAAACAACGAAGAAAAAATCAGGGAGCAAAATTGGAGCTCCTAAATTACGAAGAGAGCTTGATGGTTGAAGCTATTCATTTTTTGTCCAAAGGACGCAATATAGGGCAGCCAAGGTCTGAAATTCGTGAGCACCCGAACAAACAAAATGGGGCAGCCAAAGGCACCAACTAATCACAGCCCCACTAAAGCACAAGAATGTAAGCAATCATCAAGCAAGGAGAAGGGGAATTATGCCTCATCACTTTCTCATCTACTACTGCCTTGTGACCAACATGCTTCAAGAATAGGAAATGTCTCTTACAAAAACAAAGGTATGGATGATTGTTTCTACATTGATGCTGCAATAAATTTTGGTAAGAGGTCTCATTTCAAAATCAGTATTATATATGTGGGAGCAAAGGAAAGCACAAATAATTCCAGGAAGATCAAAGGAAATGAGGAGATATGCATATGGAATAGGGTTGAAAACACGAGTTGTTATCTTCATGGCAAGACCAATGGCTTATTGGGAAAGGTAGCAATTTTCTTATTCCATAATTCCTATAAATTAGCTGATATATATGCTTTTGGAAAGAAAGAATGGAATCAAAGCATCTTGCACAATGAGAAGGACATTGGTAACAAATGTATGCATGTTGAAGAAATAAGGGACATATCAGATTTGAGGAACAACATTCACCTTCACCATGAATCGTTTAAAGAACATAAAGGAAGCATGAATTTCATGATTACCCAAAGTCATCACTCACCTGGCATAGAAGGAAATAAGGCTTTGAATGAAGAAAATAATGCTGTTACAAAACTCAAAATTTCTGAGTTTGTAGATGTTGGGAGCAGCCCAAGAAAAGAGAATAATTTGGGGTGCCATTTTGCACACAATGCTCCATATGTGCCAACTTTCATCCCTATGGGAGTTTTAAAGGAAGGATGGAACACATGGACCATCCCTTGCTTGATAAGTAATTTATTGTCATATTTTTGAGCAACAGTTGTGGTGTTTGGTTAATGTGCTTTCAAAGGAGGATGTATGCATGACCAAAAACTTATGGACTTCAAGAAAAGGTATGGGAAGAGTTAAGAGACATGGCATGAATACTTTCCAAAACATTTTATTTTCAGGGGTGCATATGAGTTATTTTCAGATTACTACTATTAAGGATGAAGCCTTAGTCCCTTGGAAGCCATTCTCATTCACCAGACTGCATAGCCACATGTGGATTAGCTCACAAGAAGGTTCAAACAGAAGGCATAATAATTTTCAGTTTATAGCATCCTTGGCATATGAAAGAAGATCATTTCCGGTCCCTACAACACTATGGAGGAGTTGGGATCAAGAAAGGATAAGGTATGAATTGGGTTTGCTAATCAATTACGATGCATTGTCAACTATATTTGGAAAAGTTCAAGAGGAGAGAGATGTTATGCTTCAAGGTAACATCTGTGAGCACAATATGATAAAAGAAGCTGAGATCTTCATTATTCGATTGATGGATTTATGGCATATGAATGTTATTATGGTCTGCCTGATTGGGTTGAGAGGACAGCCATTACTTTACGGATCCACAAAAAGAAAATGCTTGACTACAAACTCGAACAAGGGAGCCATCAAAATGCTTTAAGATTGTGAAGACTCCACAGACAAAAAGATAATGGCAAGATTTCAAGGAGTGTTATTAAACACTCGTGTTTTTACGAAGGAATTTGCTCCTTGTATGGATAAGCAGGTGAAGACAACAAGGATCACATGGAACCCAGGTGTTCGCGATTGCTTGAGAGCAAGCAATCTTGGGAAGGGAGGACTGTAATGTCCCTTTTCCTCCAAAATTGAAGACAATTGGGATTTCTGGGGCAGACCTTCTCCATGGCTAGAAAGAAGAATAAAGGGAGAAAAATATAATATAGTTTTTATTATATTTTGTATGCTTTTATAAAATAAATAAACACATGGGTTGACCAAGCATAAATAAAACAAGCTCTAAAAGGAGTGATCATGTTTGGGAAGAGATGCCACCCTTGGGAAGAATAAATAGGGGTGTGTGGGGCACTCATTTGGTCATGGACTTGACTTGTAATCATTTGATTTTTGAGAGAGTACTCTCACAGCCAACCTATTGGGACGAAAACCCCTTTAGAGGTCTCTTGCAAGGGACGAAAACCTCTTGCTTGTGACTTAAAACAATTGAACTTCCTTGAATATTAATACATATAAATTATCTTTGCAAATCTGATTTATATTGTGCATTTTCAGATTTATATCAATTTATTCGACTTTATCCTAGAAGTGCGACTTGCACATGTGTGAATTCTGATTTATTGGCATATGATAACATCAAATCATCTTCACATTCTTGTTCGCCTTGTTAAAAAAGGCCTTAATCTCGAAGTTGATAAATTTTAAAGCAATATTTAATGTGAAATCGAACTCTTCTATGCTGCTGCGATTTCTGGGCATTAATACTAAATTCCAGCAAGATATATCTATATATATCAATTTGACTTGACCTCAATAAACCACAAAATCATTAATTAATAATTGATAAAGGTTCGTGGATGTTTATCAGTGAATTTTTGGCTCTTATCTCAGAGAAGTTAAATTGTTTGTAATTAATTACAGTCTGCTGCTACAATTTTTCTAAGATTCATATAAACCCTCAAAAAGGGTTATTACACATTTCCAAGCTGGTGCAAGTCGGGACTAACAAATAAATTGACTGACTTACCTGCTGATGTTCACGATTTGTTAGAAGAGCATGTTGATATAGTGTCCATTGAATTTTGGGAAGGATTATCTCAAGTCAAAAGCATTAGTCACTATATGGACTTAATGCTAAGAGAAAGTTTACCAAACATGGCAACTTACAAGATGACAACTCAAGAGAAGATCAAATGGCAAGTCCAGGAGCTGTTATAGAAGGGTCTGATTCATGAAAGTTTAAGCCCATGTGCAGTGCCACCTATGTTAGCACCAAAGAAAGGAAGAGAATGGAGAATGTACATAGATTCAAAGGCAATCAATAAAATTATGATAACACATATGTTTCCACTTCCAAGGATGGATGGACTTAACAGACGATAGATTCAAAGAGTGAGTATCACCATATCTGAGTAAGAGAGGGAGATGAGTGGAAGATGGTGTTTAAAATCAATGAAGGGTTACATGAATGGTTGATTATACCATTTGGACTATCAAATGCTCCAAGTACTTTTATGAGACTCATGAACGATGTGCTGAAACCATTTACAAGTAAATTTGTTATTGTGTATTTAGATAACATTCTTGTTTTCTTTCACTCTAGAGAAGAGCACTTAAGACATCTGAGACTTGTGTTGATGGTGTCCCCCAGGATTTCACCCTGAAATTTGGGACTACCCCTGTTTAAATTTTTCGTTCTTTTTAAGTGAATGGTCATGTTTTTGTGTTTTGTTTTGCCTAACGGTTGCAAACGTTGCTCAAAGGTACCTTCAGGAAGTCATAGTGTCACGTCCGTAAAATACCCACATGCTAAAGCTCGCTCATTCCTTTCCCAGACTTAGTCTGAAAGCGTTTTATTTATTTTTATATTAAATAAATAAAGCTCTTTTAAAAATAGATTGAGCAAAAATTAGGAAATTTGGGTTATATAAAGCACTTCACCCCCTCATTATTACCACAGAGCATTCACCCGAGCAAGAGTTTTTGCAAACTAGATAATTGGAGAAAATTTTCAAGCAATTGCCCGCAAACTTCTTTCGGGTGTTGTTTTTATTTTATTTTATTTTGTCTGTGTTTTGGTTTTTCTCTGTTTTTCATCTGGCAATCCCCCGTAGCCTATTCTTTCTTCCTACCAGACCTTTACCCGGACCTAGGGTTTTGGAAATTTATCCAGTGTTTTTAATTGCTAATTAATTTGTCTGCCAAAGCTTGTTTTTGAAGGTGACCAGAGCTCAGGATTTTTGCCCTGTCTTAGGTTAAATCCAAGTTAAATGATTGAGTAGATCACGGACCTGGAGAATTTTGACTTCCTTTTACAATTGCGTCAAGGATCAAAGCAGAGTCTTCTAGTGAAAATCGTGTTTCTTCAATGATGAGTCTTTTAGTTTGCAAGCAGTTGCCAATTCTTCCAATTTCAACGCAAATTCTGTGCATTAGAAATACAAGGCAAAGATACTCAAGCAAATCGTGGATTTTGGGCAGACTTCCTTCCAAGAATCAGCTCAATTTTAATAAAGGGGCAATCACTTAAGTTGTCGTGAATTTCAGGCAGCCAGTCTATCAAGTTTAATGCAATTTCAAGAGAAAGAAATGTCACTTAAGTTGTCATGGAAATTCGTAGCTGAGTCTTCTAAAATTCACACAATCCATTCACTTCAAAATTCACACAAGTCACTTAAGTTGTGTCGTGAAAAATTACAAGCTTGTTTTCTACCTTTCAACGCAGCCTTTAAAGCAAAAGCATAAGTCACTTAAGTGATTGTCGTGGATTTCCCTTGGCTTGCCTTCTATTTCAAGAATCCTCTTCCTTCCAAATTCACACAATCCTCCTCCCTTGGAATTCACGCAATTATTTTAAAGAAAAAGTCACTTAAGTTGTCATGAATTAGAGGATTCATGTCTTCTAAAAGCAACCTACCTTCCAATTGCTAAATCAACGCAGCCTCCCAAGTTGAATCGTGGTTATTTTAAAGTGCTTATTCATCCTATAATCCACGCAGCCTTCCTTCTTGATTTTCAATACGAATGTTAAGTGAGAATCGTGGTTGTTTTAAAGTGCTCATCCATTCTTGTATTAACGCAAGTCTTTTATGCAATTCGTGGATCTAGAAATCTTTGAGAAGCTGCCTTGTCTCATGCAAATCCACGAAATTTTTAAAGGAAAAAGTCTTAGTGCAAATCGTTCTATTTGACAGTTGCCCTCAATGCTGCCTTCCCTCATAAGTTTCAATGCAACTATTTACATTGCCAAGTCCATGCAGTCTAATGTAAATTGCATGCAAAATCCCTTCTAAAGCACATGCATGTGCTCCCAATCTTCTAGTTGAAGCCCACATTGAATCTATTTATATTTGCCTTCACTCGGAGTGCTTTCCAGAATTAAAAATTGCTCATATGCAATTAAAAATAAGAGAGTGATGAGTTTTGTCTAAATTGTTTACAACAAACATTTCACTGGTGCACATACTTGAGAAGAACTACAAAAGCTTCAAGGACAAGAGGGGAAGATAGGTCAGAGGCAACACCCGCAAGCGAATCACAATTAGCTGCTCAGGGAAAATAGATGGAATATTTAGTCCTCTCACGGGTAATCTAGTCGAAGAAGTTGGTAAAATCTAAAATGATGCCAGATCCAGTTTGGTGAGAATCAAAGCAAAAGAGTCAACATGTGGGAGAAAGAGCTTCTTAGGTTTAGGACAGAGATATCATTCATATCATTCATTGCCAGAGTGGATGAGGCAGAGGTACAATACATATTGGATCAACATGAGAGTATGAAAGAAGAACAAAATTGAGAGTGTTTAAGCTGGAATAACTTCTTTTCTCTCTTCTTCTTTCTCTTATTTTCTCCGACAAAGTAATTGAGTAATCAATTAAATTGTAAAACTTCAGTGATTAGTTTAAAAGTCGTTACTTCAAGTTACTGGAAGAAGTCAATTACTTGGAAATAGGTGGCAGACATGCAAAATAGAAGTTCTATTTTCATTTGTAAGGCATGCATGTCATGCAAAGACGAATTCTAGGGGAAATACTGCCAACTATTTCCTTTACGGCTTCCACATGCGGCAGTTTATTGAGAGTTTTCCTATTTGTAATTGCCCTCTATGCACTATAAATAGAAGAAGAGCCTACAGGTTAAATGATTGAAAAGATCAATAATCACAATTTGTTTTAGCATAACTTGTTTAGCAAGAGCTTTTGTAATTTGAGCATTCTTGAGTTTTCAGCCTTTGTGCTGGAACCTTTGATATGATTGATGTGAAAGCTTGGGGATTGAATAAAGGTGGATTTCTGGATAACTTTGTGTCTACAATGCTTTGTTGGTTGCTTCTTTTCAGAGGTTTTAGATAAATTTTGTGTTATCTCAGATCTAGGTTAGAAGCTATATTTCCTTCCCTTATTGCTGAATATTGTGATCTTTCTTTGTTTATTTAATTTGTGTAGATGAGACCAACTGTAATAGTTATTGGTGAATTCAACACATCTTCCTTTCTTCTTTTCTAAATTCTATTATTTCCCCCTTCTGCAAATATTCCAATCACAGCTGCTTACTTGCTACAAAATTGTCCAACTGTGGTTCACGAGCAGTGGGAATTAAAATAAAACCCCTAAAAATAGTTATTAGGATTCACCCTTACAAAATTGAAAAACATCTTACATGGGAGATTCACCGTTAAATGAAGGAGATTTATCTCATGACTGCTTAGGCTTTATGTTGTGCATAAAATCTAGCCAATAGTTAAATAAGTTGAAAGAGAAACAATTGTTAGTGAACTTGAAATGATGCGGCTTTGTGCAAAGAGAGCTCATTTATCTAGGATTTGTGATCTCACATGATGGACTGAAAATGGACACAGAGAAAGTAAAGGCAATAACTGATTGGCCTTCACCAAAAACCATGTTTGAAGCTAAGAGTTTTTCATTGTCTAGCTAGTTTTGACTGAAAGTTTATAAGAAATCTCAGTGCTATTTGCACCTATCACTGAGAGTATGAAGGGAGACAAGAAGAAATTCGAGTGGACAACTGCAACAGAGGAGATTTTTTTAGCTGCTGAAAAGAAAGGTTACAGAACAACAAACATTTGCATTGCCTAATTTTGATAGTCTTCTAAGTTGATTGTGATGTCATTGGAACAACCATTGATGTAGTGCATAGTCAAGAAGGTAAGCCAATTTTCATATTTCAATGAAAAGTTAAATGAGGAAAAGAAAAAGTATAATGTTTTATGACTAGGAGTTCTATGCAATTGTTCAAGCCTTGAAGAAGTGACACCATTATTTGTTGTGTAAGGAATTTGTTTTGTTTATTGATCATCATGCTTGTTGTTTATTAATAATCAAGGTAAGTTGAACCAGCGACAAACCAAATGGGTTGAACTTCTTTTGAGTTATAATTTTGTTTTAAAACATAGAAGCGGACAATCTATAAAGGTTGCAGATGTCTTAAGCAGGCAAGTTTTTCAATGAACTCAAGTTAGAAGTCATTGGTTTTGAGTCAATGAAAGAGCTGTATGAAGAAGCTTTAGACTAAAGAGAAGCGTGGCAACATGTAAAAAACCCCATAAGTGTTGACAAAACTACATGGTTGGAGTACATAATCCAAGAGGGGACTGTTGTTCAAAGGGAAGAGGTTGTGTATACCTCAAAGTTCAATGCAAGACAATTTTTTGAAGTAGAAACATAGTAGCGGTCTTGCTGGTCATTTGGGGTATGACAAAACATTGGCACAACTGAGTGAGTAGTATTATTGGCGAAAAATGAGCACGGACACAAGGAAATTTGTGGAGAGATGCAGAATGTGCTAGCATGCAAAGGGAAGAAGTCATAATATGGGATTTTATCAGCCACTACCAATTGCAAATAAATAATGGGATGCGGGTAAGTATGGACTTTGTGCTCGGTTTGTTGCGAACTCAACATGGAACATTTTATAGCATGTAAGAAGACTAATGACACCACAAATATTGTTATTTTGTATTTTAAAGAAGTTGTAAGATTGCATGGGTTGCCAATGAGGATTGTCTTAGATAGAGATACTAAATGTGTAGTGCACCTCTGGAGACCATCGTCGACGAAGTTGGGCACGATACCAAATTTTAGCTCCCTATCACTCTCAAATTGATGGGAAAATAGAGGTTTGTGAACGAGTCTCTAGGAAATTCCTTTAGATGCATAGTTAGTGACAAGCCCAAACAATGGAATATAGCTTTGGCACAAGCTGGATTTTCCAAGGATTCTCTAAATAGAAGCACAGGTTTGAGCCCATTTCAGATTGTATAAGGCAGCAACCCAAGAGGAGTTTGTGAATTGGAGAACATGCCAGAGATGACAAGGAGGAGCACTAAAGGTGAGGAGTATACCCTAGCCATGCATGATGTGCACCTAGAGGTGAAGATAACGTTGGAAGAGAGTGGGAAAAAAATATAAACAATATGCCCATTTGATACATATAGAAAATGTATTCAGAGTTGAAGACTTGGTATTGTCACATTTGAGAAAGGAAAGGTTCCCAAGAGGCAAGTACAACAAGCTAAAGATGAAAAGGATTGGGCCTTGTAATATTTTTCACAAGTTCAACTCACCAAACACAAATAACACTAACACTTTCCTTTGCAATAAATCAACGTACCCAAGGTGTACCATCTATACTTTTGTATGCATCACATGTTATTAGATTCAGGAGTAATATCCTTGCAAAAGCACAGTTACATCCATCATGGCTCTCAATACCAACAACAGAGGAGGTTCATTTTTCACATGTATTACATTCCATAATTTGTTCATGTTACCCCTTTCAAATCAGAAAGTCAAATTTGATTCACAACACAACAGTTAGGTCCAAGTCTAGTAAGCCAATCTGATCATGACTTAGAATGCACACTGCACCTACACTAAGTAGGAAAAAGTCCACCAATGCCACGAAAAAACCAAAACAATCATCTGTAAGAGATCCTTCATACAAGCCTGACACATGTGCAAAGGTTGAAGAGAGGATCACTTATATACCACAAGGATTCATATAGGAAGTCCTCTCGGGGTAAGACCAAACTTGGTTTACGTTACCTTTCTCACATAAAATTCTAAGTCATTCCACAACAAAAGTTAATGAAGAAAAGTCATGTAATAACATATATGTGTGTCTCAATTGTTCGAGGTGTGTAAACACACGTTCACATAAATTTTAAAGGAGATTTATTCCACAAACTATTGATAAGGAGGCTTAAATCCCTACTTAGGAGTATGAAAGTACTATCCCTTAATCCTTGAGGTGTCATTGTCACCCAATATTCATTGCAACCTTACAAACTTTACCTTGTTTGATCCCTCCCAAGTGTGGCATAACAATTCCTTTAGGATGGTACATATTAGGTATCTATGGCCATTTACCACTATGGTCACAATTAGACCCATTTATATTTAGATTCCTCAATTGAGCAAGTTCTGATAGCACCTATGCATTTCATACATTCATTGAACTAAAGTGAAGGTAAAAAGTGCAACCTCAAAGAAGACAAAGATGAGGTACTCCAACCATAACTATGCACCTATTCATGAATAACCTTTTATTCTTCTAATCCATTCATAAATAATAATAGTTAATGATAACCAAGGTTCATGAGAACATTCATTCCATCAACTGAGGCAACCTTCTAAACCACAATCACTCATACAAGCGTAGTCTAATACAAGTAAAAAGGGACTACAAGAAGTAAAGATTGAGTTCTTAACAATCATTCATATAGGTCTCAAGATTTAGATTTTTCATTAGATTTCATTGTGTTAACACACCATATTGCCCCACTTATAACAATCATCAAACCATCCATTATCATTTACAATTTAGGAGTTTCCTCATCTTTGTGTTAGCTCATCAAGAGTAATTTCCTTTTCTTTTATTCGTATTAGAATCATGTTTGCATTTTATTCACTAGATAACAGTCAGGGTGATTATGTTCTAAGAGACCATACATTTCCAAGGTTATTCTCTTTAACTTGTATTCTTTCTACCTTTACATTGTGTAGTTAAGTTACCCATTAACATTGTTTAAAAGACAAATGTAAAGTGATGAAGCTTTAGTTTCCCGTTTAGAGATTTAGGAGCTCTAAAAGGGCATAGTCCCACACAAGAAGTTTGTTTCATTAATATTTGACCACCCAAGTATTAGAAGACATATTATAAGAGAGAAAGAAACTCCACATATATCAATGTAAGGTTTCCCTAGGACACCATTCCAAGAAGTACGAAATATACATTTATGTTTCATCCATTGAAATCCTATTAAGAGGTTTTGAGACTAATTCATCTTGATTCAAAAGGAACATGACCCTCCATGGGTAAGCAGTAGGGCATAAATGGTATTCTAATCTCATGAAGGTTTCACACCTAATGGTTATCCTTTATTAATTATTTGAAGAGACAAATTGCCCTTAGGATTAAATCTTTACCCATTGATTTCTTGTGGTGAAATTTATACGAATATTAGTTTTTTCTCACAACACCTATAACCCGCCACTATCTTTCTCTAGAGTTGAAAGTGGTTTATTTCATGAAGGTTGGGATTTGTTCATGGCCATGGTGGGTAGGGAATAATTTTTTAAAAATTAGAGATTAAGAACCAAACATGCTAACTTAATTCAAATGGAGTTATAGCACCCTTTAATGGAATAACCACTTTCCATATTGCAAATTTTTGTCTCGTGTACCACCAAGATGTCCAAATAACCTAGAGGAAACATATTTTACCTTGGGAAGAGGAAGGGTTGACCATAGCTATTTTATCAAGGAAACATGATTTGAGTGCATTATAAGACAACCATGAAAACTACATATTGAATGTTATTGCAACATCTTATCAATTAAATATTATCCTTCCTATCTACCAATTACTATTAAAAATGCTATACAAGATGATAAGTGCACTAACTATGTTATGTTGGAAACACATGATTTCTTATTCAAGCTGGGAAAGGGTGTATGAAGTTTTCAAGGAACCATCACAATTCATACTATCAATGACCAACTTTTTTCTTTACATGCTTATGACAAAAATACTTTTCAAGTTTTAGCTCACTACCATACCAATATACAAAATTATGAGGATTCACCACAGTTAACAAAATATTCTATTCTACAATAAAGTTGAATTGTAAGGTTACAAGTAACATTTTCCCATCACACTTATTTAACACATGTACACAATGAAAGGAATTCTTATTTCTTTAATAATACAAGTACTATTGCTAAATTAGAATACTATTCTAATTCCATCTTGATTACACATTTTCAGTAATAAACATTAAATTTAGATTTCCACATCCATTTTACTCCTGCTTCCGCTACCTGCAACTTGCCAAGTTAGTGTAAACATGGTCAACGAAAAAGGACGCTGGCATGGTTTCCCCTATGACTAACATTTTTCACATATATATGATTTTCCATTTACAAAGAAATTTAAACACTTGTACAAAACAAAAGAGAGTAAAAATCACAGAATGCAATTTCTTTTCATTATCAAACTAGAGAGAGAAAAAAAGGGAGGAGAGAGAGAGAAACACCATATTACCCACAAGCTTTTTGACCAAACAAGAAACATAAAGGAGTTATATAGGGTCATGTAATAGTTTTATATATTTTCCAATAGTTATTCGGCTAAGAGAAGGTTCTGTGATAATTTTCTAATATTGCAGCAAGTTTATAGGAACGTCTAATTTAGCCCAAATGGCCTGAGAAATGGAGTTGAAAAACCATTTTTCCAAACTCAAACACACCAAGAGTAAAGTTTCCTCTATTTTGTTAATTTACAAGGAGGTTCGACAGGAGTTGATGGAACTTAGATTTAGCGTGACCAAGGTTTAAATGGTGACCACTTGTCTTGGAGCTTCTCTGTCGTGATCGAGCTACCAGTTCAACTTATAGTCGTCGAACGACTGGGGGCCTACAAAACCCCCTTACAGAACACAAGCTTCCAAGATGATTTTATTAAAACTAAATTTTGACTATGATTGTATCCCCTAGAAATACTAGATGCTATGAGGTGATGGAACTTATTTTCTTGATACGGTGCCAAAACCGTGAGCCAAAAGCAAATGAAATTCTTAACTAGTGACAATTGTCCAACACTGCCATATTAACTAGTGGGCTCTTAGAAGCATGGCGAAAATTTATCAAATGCTTATCTGCAATCATTCTAGGGGTTGGTGTGGCATCTCACTTCACCAGTTAACATCATAGTTACCTGAGACGGGGGGGACGAGGTTTCCGGGACGGCAAAAAAATTTCTAAATTTTGGCGACGGTGGGGGGGACGGCTAATTAAAAAATATATAAATATTTAAAATATAAAGATATAGTGACTAAATTATATAAATAAGCTGAAATAAAACCATTTGAGATTTAAATAAGGTTAAACTTGAACTCATAAACATCAAATACATTTCTTAATACTATAATATCAATATGTTAATGTCATAAATTGAAAATTCATAATACATATTTGAATTTTGAATTTGAGACAAGCTGAAATTTTAAATATATTATAAAATATAAAAGTAAAACCATTCTAAATTACGATTGATCAAGTGACAATAACAACATAGCTGATATTCATATCATTAATCTCATAGCCAAATACACCAACAATTGTCTATTGTCAATATTACAAAAAAAGAGGACAACTACAAGTATCAACCTAAAAAATCAGAATCAACATCTGAAGCAATATCCATGAACTCCTCGCTGGTACTAGCATCCTCGTCCTCAAAGGTAAGCCCAATCAATCCCCGCTGCCACAGTATTGTCCTCTTCAACCTGCCTCGGCGCCTCTGGATCTACATCCCATCGTAATGCTGGGGTCTGTTTGTACTCAGGTGTCTTGCGATCTATAAGATGCAAAGCACTGTGTACAACTACCAGCTTCTCCGCTCTCGCAGAGGTAAGCCTATTCCTTTTAACAGAGTGTATCCAACCATATGTAGACCAGTTCCTCTCAGAGGTAAAGGAGCTAGAAACTTGGGAAAGGAGGCGAATGACAAGTGGTCGTAGTAGTCCTAGAAGCCCATACAATCGCCACCCAACTCACTGGTTTCTCCTGTGTTATTGTTACCCTGTCTGTCTTTCCTGATGTTTTGTACCCATCAAGTTCAGTGAAGTCGAGCCACTCAAATCTGATCTGTAAAGCCTCCCTGTGGAGTGTACATTTTTTTAAAGGCCTTCATAAGGCCCTTCTTCACCTCATCATCATCCAATGGGATAACTCTGCTTGGCCTCTCCACATACCATTTGGGATTTAGTGCATACGTAGCCATATGAAGAGGAGTGTTCAACTTCTCCCATCTCCACTGAATAATGGGCTGTATATGTTCATTATAGAACTCCAAAGTGGGGTCCCTTACCCGAATAGCTGTCTTCATTTGCCCAAGCATGCTGTCAATGCACTCGTAGATCTCACCAAAATTGGGGTTGTTTAGAATCCCCCATATTTGATGACACTAAAAACTGGAGCTATGATTGATATGATGTATTTCATATCAACCCAAAATGTTTCCCGCAACACCACTTCCTCCACTCTTTTCCCTTGATCTGTCTTGGACTCATGCCACCTAGTCCAATCTTGTGTCATAATCATAATTTGTAGGGGCTCTTGCAACTCAGACATCCTCTCCAACAAAATAAAATAGGATGCAAAGCGGGTGTTAAATGGTTTTAAAAATTCCTTCTTCGAAAAAATTCAAAAAAGTGCCAATAATGTGTGGTGATTACATATGAACTTCTGCACATCCCTGGTCTGAGTCACTACCCTGGTTAACCCACTAAATCTTCCCTATGTCTTTCAGTGCATTGTTCATCGGCATGCACAAAACATGGAGTATAATAAATATGGCTATATTTCCGCTCCATTAGCTTGCTTGCTGCTCTGCACACATAAGTTGCATCTGTGACAACCTGTACAACGTTTGAAGGTCCAACCTCCTCAATGGCATTCTTCAAAATCTGATACTAAAACTCAACATCTTTCCGCTTCCCAGGACAATCAATTGCTCTCAAGAAGTACAGTCCATCTTTGCAAGAGACAATGATATTGATGAGAGAACGATGTCTAATATCCGTCCATCCATCCATGATAATGCTACATCCATGTGAAATCCATGTCACCTTCATCTCTTCCATCAACAAATTAACCTTGGAATAGTTTCTATCCAAGATTGTCGTTCTCAGTTTTGTCTCCAGGAGGCACATAACTTGTACCTGTTTTTGCAACCTTAGCCATAGTCTCCTTGTAGTAAGGAGAGCGAGTGGCATTAAATGGAATCCCAACAGCATAGAAAAATTTCCCAATAGCATCATCTGCCTCTTCCCTTGCCTTTGAATCAAACATGTCAACAACTGAATTTGGGGCTGCCCCCACAACCTTTCTCTTCCCTCTGCTTTCCACTTCTGACACTCCAAAACTAGAACCAGCCAGAGTATTACTATGTTTGCCAGCCAGAGTAGAACCACGAACTTCTGACACATTGTCTGTAGTATTTCCATTGAAGATTCTCACCATCTCAGCTCTCTGCTCTAGTGAAAGGCCCTTACAAGTGCCAAACCCCCCTTCCTGTAAGGTGCAACAAGTGTGCATTGGTCCTAGTGATACTGCCATGCCAAGTCAGTGCACATATGTTGCACTTCTATACTTTGCTCCCCCTTCGATACTTGGAGGTGGGGTTATCAACAATTTGGACAAATTGTTGTAATGGCTTCTTCTTATCAAATGGTCCAATGGCAAATTTGGACAATATTAGAGAGGGGCAATTGGTAGCACTACCAACTAAACTACCAGTTGTCGCTGCCACTACATTTTGTGTCCCTTCTCCACTCTCCCTCATTGTGGCATTACCAACTCTTCCACGGCCACCTATCTCAACTTCCCGTTCAACCTTTTCATGCTCTGATTCATACTCATGCTCAGAAGAAGAACTCATTGTGATGATTACTACAATGAATTAAAAACAACCATAACTATATGATTGATTAATTTAGAAAAAAAAAAAACGTAACCAATATGCATTTTTTTAAATCCTACAAACTATATGCGACATGCGTGATTATATTGTGAATGTAGATGCAAAGGCTAAAAAACAGCCCCTAAAAAATGCAAAGATAAATTTTAAACTAGAAATAAAAATGTAATTAAAAAAAACGTAACCATTTAAATTTTACAACCAAACCCTATACAAGATGCATTTTTTTAAATCCCACAAAACTATATGCCTAATGTAGATGCAAATGCTAAAAAACAACCCCTAAAAAATGCAAATATAATATAAAATTTATAATAGAAATAAAAATAGAATTTAAAAAAAACATAACCATTTAAATTTTACCATGCATTTTTAAAATCTTACAAACTATATGCATGATTACATTGTGAATGTAAATGCAAATGCTAAAAAACATCCCCTAAAAAATGCAACTATAAGATAAATTTTAAAAGAGAAATAAAAATGTAATTTAAAAAAAAAAGTAACCATTTACAACCAAACCTTATGCAATATGCATTTTTTTAAATCCTACAAACTACATGCATGATTACATTGTGAATGTAGATGCAAATGCTAAAAAATAGCCCCTAAAAAATGCAAATATAAATTATAATCTAAATTTAAAAATAAAAATAAAAATTTACGGGTATTGTAAGCAAATAAAATTATAAATATAAATACCTCTTGCTTGCTCTTGTTTTTGCTCTTGCTTTTACTCTCCCTCTTGCTCTTGCTCTTGCTCTCACTCTTGCTCTTGCTCTTGCTCTCACTCTTGCTCTTCCTCTTGTTCTTGCTCTTGCTTCGTGTGAATATGAAATGAACCCATAATGTAAATTTATAACATAAAATTGCACTTTTAGGGTTAGGGTTAGGTTAGTAATGCTCTTTTTTTATTATTAGTGATTTACAATTTTTAAAAAAAAGGTTTAAAGTGTTGTTTTTTTATGTTTTTATGTTTGGAAATGTGGCTGACCACGTGGGGGACGTCTGGACGTCCCCCCCATGTCCCCCACGTCCCCCCCACGTTTCCCCGACCCCTAGGTGTTTCCCAGCCAAAAAAACAAAGGGAAACGTGGGGAAAATGTTTCCCCCACATCCCCAGGACGTTTGGGACGTCCAGAACGTGTCATTTTTGGGGGGGACGCATCCCCGCGTAAGTATGGTTAACATATTCAAGGAATTATTTCCCACCATGAGATTTGGATGGGGTATTTTGCGCATCTAAGAAAACTTGTGTTTTTTTAAATTTTGTAGGCGTACTAACATAAAAAATATTATGAAGTCTCATGTTTAATTTTTTCGCTTAGGAGGTTTTCATTATCATAATCCATCGTCCACATTTTATGTAGTTATAGGGAGTAATTCTAAGCAAGACTAACACTCAAAGTAATTCCTACAAATGTGCAACCAAAAGGTAATTTTAATGTTTTTGAGCTACAACACATTTCCAAATTTTATACCAAAGCTATTTTTTTTTCCTTCGTATTAATTTCCAACTACAGATAAAAGGAAAAACTATCAAAGCGAAAACATGTTAGAAGTAGAGAGAAAACCATGCCTGTAGCTGACAAGGCGGTGAGGGAAAGGGGTTGTTCGAGTCACTTTTGCATGCACTCTAAAAGACCACATTTTTCTGATGTACATTGTCATCCCTTTCTTGTGCCTTCGGTGTGATTCCACATTTTATCACTATCTTCCAAGCAGCTCACCAAGCTAGGAGTCGAGTAGCTACGGACTGAGCTCTAGAATTGGTGAGTTCATATTTGAGATAGGAGAGCTTTTAATTGGCTAAGGAGCCAACCCGCACCAACATGCAAGGATCCCAAGTGCCAACCAATGGCCGAGTCATCCACCAACTTTCCAACATCCACCAACTCACATACCAAGCATCTGACCATTCTATCATTGCCAAGGACGCCACTTAATTTTGTAAGGTAAGCAGCCACATCGAAATAAAAAAAACGCGGGTCCTTATACCATTGTGTTGCACCCTCTTTTACTACAGGTCACAGGCACCAAGTCAACACTTCCACATAACCACCATAGGTACAATTGGCATCTTAAAAAAATAACGTTCAAGGTGTCTTCAAGATAGCCGGCACGGCAAGAAGGTAAATTATTCAAACATAATGATCAACTGCATATGTAGAGCGATAAAGTTAATGCATGGTTTTATTTACAGCCCCCATTCACCAAGCCTGCAGCTGTCCGCACAGAACACCAAAAAACATTGTGGAACTTGGCTTCCACCTGCCCCTTGCATTTTCTTGAATTTGTTTTTATTTATTTTTAGTATTTCCAACAAATCCATTTATAGTACGAAGCCTGGGAACCTGCGACAACATAATCTGGCAAAAATACCCCCTTACCTCCATGATACACACAGCGACAGCAAGAATAAAAAATAAAATAAAACAAAAATCTCAAAGGGTATGGGACACATTTCTTTCTGACATTTTGCCAAACATCTCATGCTCCTGCCAACCATTTAAACGCCTCAGAGCTTCCATGTTTTGCATACGTATCTACCATCCACTTGCATCTTCAAACTTTGAACACAGGGTAATCCTTTTCATTCACCCTTGGTGGATATCCATCTCCTATTTCTAAGCTCTCGTTTTAACGCAAGCCAGGAGGATGCTGCAGAAGAATTTGTGGGTCCTGGTTTAAAATCTGAAAATATTCCACTTTGCAGAAGAATTTGTGGGTCCTGGTTTAGAATTTGTGGGTCCTATGCATCTATGCAGTATTGGCCGCCCCAAAGCCCTAAGCATACAACTAATAAGACAAAAATGAAGTTTACAATCTCTAGGTGCATTCCAGCTTGCAGATCCGCCAAAGAGATCTATTAAAATCCTCTGCCATGGCACAAGTCTTGAAGCACTCAGAATATTGTCAAAAGATGGCAATTATTTACTAGCAATTGCACATGAGTCGCAAGTTACGTCGGGAGGAATGTAAATATGCAGTGGGGCTAATGGAGCATACAAATTTGTATTGTTTATGCCCCAAACTTGCAGTAGCCTTGTATAACAAATTTTTGTATTGTGCATTATATTCATATTTGTTTTATTGGCAAATATTAGAGGTGCACTTATCACAAATATAAAAGTTTTACTTTTTAGAACAATACCTTCTGTCGTTGATGGTGTGGCTCAGTGGGGGTGTGCTAGTGGCCTTGGTTAAGCATGTATATTTCCCCCTCTATTTCAATACTACCGCTGCCTGTTGTCCATTTTATCTAATTATGCATCACCAAAATATTTCAATAATCACAAAAATCAATATTTCAATAATCACCAATATATCGATGGGAGATTGGTTTTGGTCGTTCCAACGGGCACTCCAGTTTTGATGCAGTTCTCCCTAGGAGCTTTGAAAATCCTCCCGAATTTCCAAATGACTTTGGCAGCTCTTTACAAAATTGATCACCATAAAAGTTCCAACTCATTGAATTTGGCAATGTTTATAATTCTGGATAATTACTACAATCACAATAATCCAAGTTGAGTGCCCAGAGATTTGCCATACAACATATCCAGCTTGGCACTGCAAACCCAATTAGCCTTTTCTTGGGTGCATAAAATATTGCAGAATGTTCCAATTTAAATTGATTTGCATGGGTTGACATGCGCTAACTTGCTATCCAAGCATCCAAATAGCCTTTAATCTGTTATGGCCTTTCGTAAACATTACAGACCATTGTCATTACTGTGTAACAACATTCCTTTCAAATGATATTTTTGTAGATTAGCCAACTGATAAGGAAGCCAAACAATTCCCTCTATCTTTGAACTGGCCTATGCTCCTCATTATTACTCTGTGTGACGGACAAACGCCAGTCAGCTGACGGTAAACTACAAAACAATTATAAACACTTATGTCGAAGAAATAGGCCCCTGGTCACATGAGGGGTCGCATCTTTAGCAGCTGCCACGTGATCCCTTCTTCCATCCTTTTCAATTGCAATTCATGGGTAACACTGAATCATATTTCCTGTTGTTGTGTCATATAAGAAATATTTTCTAATCTTAACAACCCGTCATCCTCTTTAATGAACAATAAATAAATAAATAAAGCACATCACTCACAAAGAGAGCAGATTTAATATTTTCTTTAGCACCCGATCATATAGTCCAAAAAGTAGATACACTCATAATGTTAGATATTATTATAGGAAATATCTAAAATTTGTGATCATACAATCCAAAAAGTAGATACAATTATATTGTTAGATATTATTAGAGGAAATATCTAAAATTTGTAGATATCTACCATAGTAAATATCTAGGACTGTAGGAAAATATCTAAAATCCGGCAAACTTGCATTAAAGTTAAGAGAACAAAGATTAGAGCCACCGGAATTTGACACTTTCCAGCCAAGCCATCTTCAAAGGTGGACGCCTACCGGCGAATTAAAAAACAGGCATAGCCATCACACCAGACCCATATCCAATCTTCTAAGATTACGTACAGCTGGAGGAGGGGACAAAAGTTTGGTGATGCAATAACGCGAGTGGCACTACAGTTCTCAGCCAATGCGTATGGAATAGAGTTACTTGAAGGGATGGGTATTTCACCCATCTTTAATGTCTTAAATCTATATATGTTTATTGAAGATTACACAAGCGCAGAGAACTCAACAAAAAATACTCCTGAACCATTGATTGGAGAGTACAAATTCCTAAGAAAGCAAGAGAAGAAATGGAAGCCAATCTAGACATTAGGATTGGCAAGAGCACAAGCAGGTTATTATGAGTATTTGATCAAATCTAAAGGGTGCACAACAGAGGATGCAACATGGGTGTCTAAATCCAAAGTTGTGAAGAATGAATAATTCATTGATAAGCTCACAGCAGGTTCATGAGTGAGAGCTCGTGTTTTATTTACCTTAGGTGTCTGGTGCAAGATGATCCAAGGGGATTGTGCAATCTTGCATCAACAAAAAAAAATGTCTTTTTGTTATTTTCATTATGTTGTTTGTTAATTTGCAGTCTGACAGCTCCCTCAGAGTCAAATTCTTCCTCAAAGACGGATTGATGACTGCCATGTGTCACTGTTTTGAAGGCTTGAAGCTCGGGAGAAACATTGACAAACTCACCAATACGAACTGTTTTTCTATTTTGGGAATATTGGGAGACCGATTCATATGCTCTAAGGCCCAAATAAGGAGTGTGATCATTTTCATGTTACATAAGGAAAAGTGCTAAAATTCAGCATGGTGTTCCTCTATACCAAAAATGAGGCAGTTTGAGACCATGCAGAAAATAAATAAACAAAACGAAAAAAAAGGGAAAAGTGACGAGCAGAATAGAGAAGAGGGGGCATGCTAAAGAAGTAACTAGAAAGGAGTGATGTCAATAACTTTTGCAAGGTGTTGTTAGAGCTTGGGTATTAAAGCAGAGTTTGGAGGACTGGCATTACTGGAAGAGGCAGAAACCACCGAGTGTGGAGTGAGAATGAGAGAAGAATATAGTGAAACTACAGCAACAGTGATCAGAACTTGTAAGAAGCATGTTTAAGCGTTAGAATCAATGAGAAAGTTCTGATTTGAGCTTATTGTTTTTATGGAGTCTGCACATGTATCACACACCCATAGATTCAATTTGCCAAGTCAAATTGACTTCAATGCCATACTAAGCTAGAAATCAATGAAGTAGTGCCGTTGTCTGTTAAATACCCTGTTTTACTCACATGGCTGCAAGGCAGAACTGTCATTTTTTTATGGGACTCTTACCTTGCATTATGTACCTGCAACAAGAAATTAAGCAAAGGCTGCAAATAGCAAATGAGTAGCATAAAACTCATGCAGACTTGCATATATATAGAGAGAAAAAGTGTACCGAGAGGGTGAACTAGTAATGGCATACCTGAGTAAAGAGGTTTCCTCAAGGAACGTACAATAAGTTGAAAACAAAGAAAATTGGTCTTTGCAAGGTTTCCCAAAAGGATTAACGAGATTGCAATCTTGATAGATTTGCCTATATTCAATGTTGCAGATCTTTATCCCTATAATGCGGCTTGGAAGAATTTCAAGAGGAGAGTGTCCTTGGAGAGTGGACCCAGACACTTGCCAAAGAAAGAGAGAGAGCAGATCGAGAAGATCCTGGACAGCAAGATTACTGCTACAAGGGCCAATAATTATAGGATGTATTTAGTGAAGTGGAAAGGATTACTAGATTCTGATATCACCTAGATCACAGAAGAGGAGCTCATGGAGTTAACAAAGCTAGATTCAGCTGAACCAGGAGAATCAGAATTTTGGAAGGAGGGAGGGATGATGTACACCCGTTCACCTCACAGATATTTATGGAAGGTTCAACCAAAAATAGCAATTCTTTTTTTAGTGGACTGGGTAAATGTAGCTGGTGGTAGTTGCTTATTTTTAGTAAATAAAATGCTAATTTCTGGGGCAGATGACTGCCCTAGGAGGCTGGGTTTTTGAGAGTTGGTTTTCTTTTTAATTTGGTTTTGGCATGTATTAAGTTGGAGGAAAAATAAAGAAAGCATTTTCTTTTTGGGTTCCAAGGAATTCTGATTGTGTGCTGGGTATCAACCCTACAGAGTCCCTGTTTGGCAACTGTGTTTTCATCTACTGTGATTTTTGTTTACAGCTGCAGGTTATAGAATTGCTGAAGACTGCTATCCAGATTTAATTCTTGCCTCTCTTCATTGTTTTGTATTTTAGCTGCAGGTGTGTGAGATTTACATCAATTAATCCTTGAGAGCAGAGAGTATGTTGAAAGCTGGAGCCTTCTCCTTGTTCCATCACACATTCCATCATTTCAACTAATTGGAAGTTGGAACCAATGGCCCGTGGCATCATATGGTTTTGATGCAGAGCTTATCACTCATACAACCATTCAAACAAGTTAGTACGATCAAAACAACTCAAATCAGGCCTTTAAGCTTGCGAAATGGCTCTTTTTCTCAAGACTAGGAATCCTTCAAACATGCAATTTTTAGCCCTAACACCCAAATTAGCTTGTGCAATGCTTGAAATATGTTGTCTAACCTCCTATCATGCCAAAACAATATTCAGATTAAAGATGCAATCACAAAGAACCTTCAATTTGATCACCTAGTTCAAAAAGTGCCCTTCAAGCTTTTTAAGACGAGGTCATTTGTGAGTTGGTGGTTGGAGCAAACTACCAGCAACCAGAACAAACTAAAGACACTTCTGAGTACCCATTATGCTCCTTGAGGTGTGTGTTAAATCTTTTGGCTCAATTCTCAATGTAAGTGCCTTTTTCTAAACTATCTCTCTCCTAGGCCTAGCTCTCCTCTAGTAGCCCTGTCCAAGATTAATTTTTGACATAACTTTTGACTCGAGCACTTTCTAGACTAATTGAGAACACTTGGAGTACCCATTTGGCCTTAATTTCCCAATACAAGTTTAAATTTCACCTTCTTAAGGAAAAATTTGATAAAATCCACGCTTTCAATTGCAAATTAAGTCTCTAGTGACCATCTTGGTGTCACTTAGATTTCACCCTGAAATATGTGACTACCCTATCCGAAAAATTTTCGTACTTTTAAAATAATGGGTCGTTTTGTGTTTTTATTGCCTGAAAGTTCCTGTATTGTGTCAAGATAATCCCAAAGAGCCATATTAGCCTTTTTCGCCAAATACCCAGATGCCCAAAATTGTTTTATTCTGTCGTCGGGATTTGTCTGCGGGAAATTTGTATTTAATTATTTTGAGCCCCGTATGAGGCTATTTGCGCTCTGTTTTAACTCTATTATGAGTGAATATGTTATTATTCCTATGTGCCAGAAGGGTTTTAACTTATTTTAAGTTTTGGGCTTTATTTGTAACTTTTGGCAATTTTTCGTGTTTTTGTGGTGTCCCGTTTTGTTTTCTGTAAAATTTCTCTGGAGCAATTCCTTTACCGGGTAAGCTCGATTTTTGGCTTGGAGCAGCTGGAAAACATACACGCACATTATGACCGGAGGAAGTCGTCATCGGAGGTCTGGATCACTGGGAAAAAGTGAAGTCGTGCACGGAAAAGCCCCTGCGGGGATGGACGCATTTTTGGAAAACAAAGGATTTAAGCTGCAATGGGAAAAATAGAAGCCGCAGGCATGATGGGAATTTTATGCCTGCCTAGCAGGGTACTTTTTCCCGTGTTATAAAATTCACTTAAGCTGCGGTGGGAAAAATAGAAGCAGCAGGCAGGTGGGATTCTATTGCCTGCCTTGCAGGGTACTTTTTCCCATAATATAAAATTCACTTAAGCTGCGGTGGGAAAGTTAGAGGCTGCAGGCAGGCGGGAATTTATTGCCTGCCTTGCAGGGTAAAAATTCCCATGGTGAAATAAAAGAAAAGTGACTTAAGTGAAATCATGGGATTTTATTGCCTGCCTTGCAGGGTAAATAATCCCATCGTCAAAGTCAAATCACTTAAGTGGATCATGGGATTTCCGGGGCTGCCTTGCAGGGTAAAAAATCCCATTGTCAGAAATTCTTAAAAATAGAATTCTATTATGCAAAAAAGTGCGACCCACCTTGGGTGAATAATAATGCATTAAATAAATATTTGTTAATATTTATTCACCCAATTTTGGCACCCAGGCTTGTGGAAAAGTCAACAAAAGCAAAGGGGAATAAATCAATTGGAAATAAAATTCTAAAATTAAATAAATTTAATTTATTTAATGCAGCCCCTTTTGAGAAGGAATTAATACTTTTTAAAGTATTAAAAGATTATATTAAATTCTATTTTCAGTGGCTATGGTCAAAGCACACTGTGAAGCTTAAGTGAAGTGATGTGTGAAGGATTAAATTGGATTAATTTAATTTATTGGATGACTGTCCTTAAACATACTATTTTTAAAAGAGAAGAGCATGATTTTTAATTAATTAATTGCCTTTAATTGTTAGGGCAATTATTAATTATAGAATTGTGAAGGTTATATAAGCATGGGCAGCCATATGGGTGAATTATTTAATTCACAGGTAAAGAATTGCAGCCAAGAGGAAAAGTGCGCCCCCATTAAAGGAAGGATTTTGTTCAGACAAAGTGCTAACAAGGCTAAAAGCTTCCAAATTTGGCGCATGCTTTGAAGGAGGTTGATCTTTGTCTGCATAATTGTTTGCACAGGTGTTGTTGAAAGGATTCATGCTCTCTTTATGTGCAAATTAAACACCATTTTTTTGGGGCAGCAGGCTTGAAAAGTGCAGATTTTTACAATTAAAATTCACTATTCATGCTCCGGTGGCCATTTTTGTCTGAATAAATTGCAGGAATTCATTACAGGTGCTTTACAAAGAAAAAAGAGCTTTTATCAATGTCCAATACATTGCATATATCCTCCAAATCTGAAGAATTGTCCAGATCTGCACCAGTATTGAAGAATTCCAGTCAAATAAGAAGAAAACGACATTCAGACAAAGATAGACAAAGCTATGGCGAAGAAAGATGAAAAAGAAAGCACGACGGAGTCATGCATCACTTCTAAATTTGTAGATATTAGAAACACGGATCTAGGCTCGGAACCTCTTGCTAAATTGATAGACAGATCCAGAGCAAGAAATACTTCACTCATGCGTGCAGGAGAAACTTCACTCATGCGTGCAGATTAAAAGCAGTGGAATTATTCGAGCTGCAGTTTTTCCATCCATAGCCTAGTTGCAAGAATTTGTTATGCAGGTGCAGATCTATATCCAGATGCAGATGTTGATGCAAATCCATATGCAGATCCAGATCTAGATCTCATAGTTGCAAAAGCTTCTGGCACAAAGGCTTCATCCTCTTGTTTCAAATGCAGCCCGTGAAGAAGTCAGTGCGTGGAAAATTCCTTCCAAGATCCTGTGCATGTGCTCTCATCTTCCAGTTGAAGCTTTCATTGAATTTTCATTCATCCAAAGTGCTTTCCAGGATTTTTAATTGCTCTTATGCAATTAAAAATAAGGATGATGAGTTATCTACGGCAAACAATGCATTGATGCATGTACTGGAGAAGAACTGCAAAAGCTTCAAGGATAAAAAAGAAGACAAGGCAAAGGCAAAATTCCAGCTTGCTTCCAATTCCAACTGCTTGCAATTCCAGCTTGTTTCCAGATCCAGCCGGCTTCAAGATCCAACTAATTCCAGCTTGTTTCCAGATCCAGCTGCTTCCAGATCCAGTTTGAATCAGTTGCATGCAGACATGAAAAAGGATAAAGTCAGCTTTCCTCTTCCTTCTTCTTTCCTACGACAAAGTAATTGAGCGATCAATTCAATTATACAACTTAAGTGATTGGTTTAAAAGCCATTACTTGAAGAAGTCAATTACTTGGAGATAGGTGGCGGACATGCAAAATAGAAGCTTCTATTTTCAGTTGCAAATCATACATGTCATGCAAAGAGGAATTCCAGGAAGGAGATTGCCAGATGTTTCTTTTTCGACTTCCACGTGTGTCAGTTCAACTAAAGCTTCCAGCTTGTAATTGCCCCTCTACATTCTATAAGTAGAGGAAGAACCTTCGGGTTAATCATCGATCAGAATTTGTGAGAAGCAATCTTGTGTTCTAGACTTTGTGCTGAACCCCTGAGAGCAACTTGGAGCAAAGGAATACAAAGGAGCAGGTTTCCGGAGAACTTTGTGTCACGGTGTACTGTGTTTCTTGCTTTTAATCTTAGATCTCTTAATAGACTTTGTGTTATTTCAGATCTGGATCTAGAGCTGCCTTTGTTTTATAATTCTGTGTGTTCATATCTATTAAGTTTCTTCTATGTGCATGCAATTAGCTCTGCTATCTACTAATTGGGATGCACATCTTCCCCATTTCTTCTATGTGTTTCCTTTACTTCCTTCTTCTATAACTTTCCTTTCTTAAACAGCTGCTTACTTGCTGCAGAACTTCTTAGTTATGGTTCATGAACTAAGTGGTTAAAGTAAAACCCCTGATAGATAATAACACATTTTTATTGACAAATCTGACACGGGAGCCTCACCGGTTAAATGAGGGAGATTTCTCTCATGACTGCCTAGGTTTGATGCTATGCAGAAAATCTAGCCAACACATCTGAAGTCTTCAAAGGAGACTGACAACTTTTTCTATCAACTGAAAACCTTTCAATGCAAAATTCTTCACAAATCTGATGAAAGACCCTATGAATATAGTTTCCTGAAAGTTTTAGTCTCTGAGATTGTGTCTAAGGTATTTAAACTTTCTTATTTGTTCAAACGCTAGTAGGATTTCACGATGAAATTGGGAATGAATATCTTCTCACCAAATGATTTATACTAGTGTTTAAAGCCTTCAACCACCTCTAACAGGTCTGTACACTTCTTCTAATGCCTATTATCATGACACTGAGCCTGAAATAGTACGTGCACTTCAATAGTGTTCTTTGCTTGACTGTGTTCATCTTAAGAACAGGGGATTCCCAGATTTCATTCACATTCCTAGCTAGATAATGTCTTCACCACATTGGTAGGGGTCACGGAGGGTTGTTTATAGCCATAGCCATCTATCACACCATTCACCAATTACAAACTTCAACTCTTACGGTTTACCTTCAAACCTTGTTCTAATTTGCCTTTTTCAAACTCTGACTGTGTTAAGATACACTCAGCTGCAGGGTATTGGATTGTGCAAAACAGAAACTCTTATAATGAAAGAAATGTATCTTCAAGACAACGGAGAGAGATTATAAATCCTTACCCAATCCATGATTGTACATTTCCAACTAAATGCATTAGATTTAAAAGGATCGTCAAATCTTCATACACAGATTTTAAAGGTCTGTTAACCAGTTGTTTGCAAACAATCTTCACTCAAAATTCTTCTTGGAACTCCTCCTTAGTTTTGTAATTCGAATGATAATAATCAAAACAGTTCAAAGAGTGTTTATACCCCCTCTAGTTCAAGTTTATCCCCATAACTAACAATTATGGTCAAGAGGAAGGTCTCATGGAGATTACATTTTAAGAAAAAGGAGCTAAAATCAAGCTTTAAGAGCCATATGACCAACTAGGCCCCATGAAGAGTCTCTTAAGACACCACTATGGTTCTAAAACCTCTAATGAACCTATTGAAACCTTTTAGACTACCTACACCATGCTAGTAAAGCCAAAATGGCTCAAACTAGCTTCAAAAATTCAAATATGCTAGAAAGGAGGGAAAATGTGTATTTTAAAATTTTTAATTATTGGAGTCAACTAATCAGCTTGAGATTACTTCTAAGACTGCTAAGGACCCTTAAACCACTTAGCAAGCCAAAATTTTGTCATGACATGTCTAAATCGGCCTTAGGAGTGATGTTCCTGCATCATACTCCCAAGGAAAAGAGAATACTTCCCCATGAACTCTTTGCTTGTAGCTTGTCTTCTTCTTCCTTTGCTTCCAATTGAAAATGAGCTTCTGAAAGTGGACTTTGACTGAGTACCATGTTTGGTTTGTCTTTGTCAGTTGTAACATACTTCTCACAAGCTTTTAGCCTTTGAAATTGTATATGTTAAAAAGATTAGTGAGCAAAATGTGAGAAAACAAAAAAACTTGCTTCCCTAATCTAATCTCCTCAAGAATACACCAGATAGAGCAATGGATTGAAAGGGGGAGAGAGATTATACCTGCACTTACCTACAAGGATGCAAAACTCCTCCTTTAATGTGTTGGATTTGCTCTTGCTTGATTGATTGTTGCTTCAGATGTTGGTGGAGGCACACGAGCAGCACCTCCCCTTGATCTTGCTTTGATTGCTTGATTGATGAAGATTAAGGATTGAATGTTGATTAATGGATTGATTGGATGATTGAAGAAGATAAAAATGGCAAAGATTTGCTAACTTGCTAACTAGCTCTCATGGAGGATGAGAGTTCAATTTATAGTTCAGGGGTGGAGGATTCAATGGCCAAGATGAAACCATGTTGGATTTAGATCAAGGGTAGATAATTGATGAGAAGAATGCAACATTCTAGAATTTGAGAGAAGATTCAATGGAGAGTGTAAGGTTTATTTGAATTATTAAATTGAGGGAAGTTTGCAGAGGCTTCTAGAAATAGAAGCCTTTAGATTTAGAGGTGGAGCATGTGACTAGGATTAGAATTAGATTAGGTTAATAAATGATGTTTCGGGATCAGGTTACATGGAAAGGCTAGGTGTAGGGATGTGCAGGGTAGGTGGGTAGGTAGACATAGGAATATTAAATTCCTAGAAAGTGTTAATATGGATTATTAGGAGGACAATAGGATAATGTGATATAATACTGAAATAAAAGTGATTAATGAGAAGATGGGGTAAAATAATGAATTACGAGGATTAATGATGGAATGATGGGATAAATGATAATAAAATGATAAAACGGATAAGTATGATAAAATTGATTAAATAACAATAATTAGTCTTGCGATTAATTATTATATGGCTGATGTTGGGATCTTTATGGGACAAATTAATCGTAATTAATCATGTCAACATTTTAGATGTCTACAGAAATAACCATATTCTTGAGCAAGATGATTGTTCTAGGACTGTATGTTGTCTTCTCCACCTTGTGTCTGAGAATACACACCTGGTCCATGTTCATATAATATGAATTTTCATCACTCATGACTACTAAACTGCCTTTTTCATCCTCTTTTGGTCCTCCTTGAATCTCTATGCTCTTGAAATCTGAATGTAAATTCCTTTACTTGAAATGTTCATCTTTATTTGACTGCTCCTCCACTTTATCAGTCAAACCTGCATAAACAACACTCAGAGAAAGATTAGATTGAAAAATCTGAGTTACATCATCCTTCTTATTCACCACTTCCTTCTCATACTTGCTCTCTTTTTGGTCTTGCAACCTCTTGTTTTCTTGAATTGTTTTGATACATCTTTCATGACTGTTTTTATCTCCTTCAAAGTCTAATTGTTCCATAACTTCATCATGCTCTGAGATATTCTCATTCTTGTTTAGTTTTTGTGCTCCTAAGAGCTCACCATTGTCTTTTCTCCCAATGTGATCTGCAAATCCACTTACCTCATCCTCCTTGCTCACTCTTCTTTGTAAGTTTCCCTGATATTCTTCTTTGCCACTTAACCACTTCCACAACTTCTTGATTGTACTTATTGTAATTTCCATCATTCCATCTTCTTTGTCAGTTGTACCTTTCATAGTTTCATGGCCATCTTCACTCCTCTGTTAAAAATATGTTTTCATGTCCATTAGCATCACTCTAAAAGTTTTTAGTCCATGTTTGATTGTCTTTTAGTGGGTTCAAGGTGTGTTTGACTCCATTCTTTACAAAATATAAGTGTCAGCCCATCCATCATGAATAGCCTTTCTATCAAACTGTCATGGCCTTCCTAACAAGAGATGACAAGCATCCATAGGCAACACATCACAGAGAACTTCATCCTAATATTAACCAATCTGAAAATTGACTAAATAATGTTCACTAATCAACACCTGATGATCTCGTTGAACCCAATACACTTTATATGGCTTAAGATGCTTCATTCTTCTCAATTTTAGTTTTTTAATCAATTCTAAAGACACTAGATTATTTTGCTACCATTATCAATGATAAGTTTCCAACACTTACCTCTTGTTTTGTACATGGTCCTAAATAATGTTATTCTTTGGGTTGGTTCTTCACATTTCTTGCTTGCATTCATCAATACCCTCCTCATCATCAAGGATTCTCTTGTCTCTGGTTCTTCCACAAGTGATGGTGATGCCACACTTTCTTCTTCATCAACATGTGCAATCTGATTTCTAGATTCACTCATTCTACCATTGTTTGCTTGAGAGTTCTCTAGACACTCAAAAGACCTATGACCAGCAAACTTGTTGCATTTGGAACACCTACCTATAAACTCACCTCTTCCTCTTCCAAAACCACCTCTTCCTTTGCATGAATAACCACCTCTAGTATATTCACCTCTTGTAGTACTTTGTATCTGTGAGCTACTTGCCTCTTCCTCATGAGTTTGTTGTTGTCTTCCTTTGTTTGACTGTTGTCCTCTACCTCTTATTCCTCTTCCTCTACCTCTAAATTATTGTGTTTGTTTTCTGGACAATTCCTCTTATGCTTTCAAGGATGTTTGGTATGCTTCTTCCACTATTCTCAAGGTAAACAAACTGATTTCATCCTATATGTTAAGCCTTAATCCATTCATATATCTAGCTACCTCTTCAACATCCCCTTCCATATGACTTGATCTCATTGCTAGCTTATAAAACTCATCAGTGTAATCAACTACACTCGTTTTTCCTTTGCCTTATATTTGGAAATTTCTTAAACAAGCTAGTTTGATAATTTGAAGGAATAAACTTACCTCTAAGTTTAGCAATCATTTTGTCCCATGATCTGATTTTGTCCTTTTCTCTACTCACTCTTTCTTCTTACACAAAATCCCACCAAATAACAGCATGCCCTATTAGTTTAGTATAAGCAAACTTCACTTTCTTATCCTCAACTATGCCCTCAAAATCAAAATATTTGTCCATTTTAGCAATCCAATATATCAACTCCTATGGATGCAAGCTTCCACCATACTCTAGTACCTGTTAGTACAAAATCACAGCACCCCCCGAATGGCTTCAAATATGCTGTTTGAAAATGGCATTCAGGTGTGATTTGCATAACATTGGATCATCTCTCAAGGTGTCGGACATGTGAACTTTAGATGATCCTCCAGAGAAGGTTGGTTCCTCTTCCTAAACAACCTGCCACGAGCTATTCCAGTGCAGGCCAACTAAATCTAAACCTAATCTAACTTCCAAGGGACCTAGGAGAGAGAAAATAGACAATGAAAAGCCTACACTAAGCGGTGATACACTAGAGAAGGAAAACGAGCCATTTTGTTGAGGGAGGAAGAAATAGAGAAAATGGAGATGAGGGAGGTCAGACAGAAGTGACACGGCCCAAATCTTCAAATCTGTTGTTAAAACTCCATGAAACACAACATCCCGCACCTACAAACGTGAAATACATGCACAAAAACAGAACTGAAAGGGAGAGGCACGGAGAAACAATAAAACATGAGAAAGGGTTGAAGAACACCACAAAATCATGAGTTCATTGCTCTAGAAGGTGCACAGACCATTACATTTTTGCTCATAGGCACAAATACGCTTGCCAGGCATAGGAGAAGGTTCGTTGCTCAAAAATGGCGTCGAGAAACAAATTTGATAGAGTTTCTCTATGCCCAAAATGTCCCTCTCGTCAAAATGACAAGTTTAAAATATATATCGATAAAAAACCAGCGAGAAAGAAGAAAGGGGGGAAAACGGATTCGAAAGCTCAACCACAGACAACATCATTAAATATGATCCCCAAAAGTTAAGGGCGCCTCTGCAAATCCATTTTCCAATGTATTCAACCATGCTAGAGAGAAAATAGGTGCCATACTGCATTTAATTTCGGTGGTTGGATGTCTGCTCTGCGTTTTTTCCCCTGCCGGAGACGTTTCTTCATTTTTCTCCCACAAGACCACCAAAATTTAAAATTGAAGCCTCCATGGTGAAGAGGGCATTGAGAGCTTTCCAACGGTACCTAATTCGAAGAATTTCGACTGCTGAATCGAGAGATATGGCCATTTGAAGTTCTGCAACCAAAACTAGGGCACAAATCGGGCTCGCGGGTTCAACATTTCCTTTTTACCTTTTTCGCAGAATTTGCAAACTTTTCAAAAATCTCCGCGGGCCCGCAGCTCCGTTGTAACACGTGGCGCCTTCTGATTGGATGTGGAGCCTTAACCATTTTCCTTTCTTCTTTCCTTCGTAGGTCTGCGGGCCGATTTTTTACTTTAAGTTTTTATCCAAAAAAAGGCTAAGTACCAACATTTTCCCCTCGGCCCCACAAGTCTGGTTTTTGGGCAAAAAAGCCTTCTAAGGCCCATCGGCCCATAACTTTCAAAATACAAGGAGTTAGAAGGACTTCTTTACCTTTCTGGAAAGGGGGAAAATTTTCCCATCTGATGAAGGCATTTTTAGAAACCCTTGAGTGCTTTAAATGTGTAAAATTTGAGATGAAGCACAAAGGAGGAAAAGTGGGTTTCTTGACCAAAAATAAAGGTGAGCTTATTTTGGTCAACAGTACCTACATCTTTGGTTTAGTAACTACTCTTATGATTGCTTTTAGGATTATCACCTCTGTTCGTTCTTCCTCTGGTACTGTTTCTGCTACCACCTCTTTTTCTTTCTTTTCTTTATCACTTTCTTCATCCAAAACCTCATCTCTTCTCTGAGCAACTTCTAATGCTCCCAACCTGTCATGTATATTTCTCAATATAGCAACCCATTCATTTTCCCTAGGCTTCCCTCTCTAACCTCCTCTGGTCACTCTTCTAGGTGGCATTTTGATGATCTTCTTGCAAATCTTCTTTTCTCTACTTGTTTCTCTTCTCTTTCTTTCTTTCTTGTCAATTTGTTTCTTTATCCTCCGCTCTAATACCAAATGATGCAAAGCTTATCATTCATACTAACATTCAAACAAGTTAGTATGATCAAAACAACTCAAATCAGGCCTTTAAGCTTGCTAAGTGGCTCTTTTTCTCAAGACAAGGAATCCTTCAAACATGCAATTTTTAGCCCTAACACCCAAATTAGCTTGTGCAATGCTTAAAATATGTTGTCTAACCTCTTATCATGCCAAAACAATCATCAAATTAGATGAAATCACAAAGAACCTTCAATTTGATCGTCTAGTTCAAAAATTGTCCTTCAAGCTTCTTAAGACAACGTCACTACTGAGTTAGAGGTTAGAGCAAACTACCAGCAAACAGAACAAATTAAAGACACTTATGAGTACCAATTATGCTCCTTGTGATGTGTGTTAAATATTTTGGCTCGACTCTCAATTTAAGTGCCTTTTTCTCCACTATCTCTCTCCTAGGCCTAGCTCTCCTCTAGTAGCCCTGTCCAAGATTAATTTTTGACATAACTTTTGACTCAAGCACTTTTTAGACTAACTGAGAACACTTTGGAGTACCCATTTGGCCTTAATTTCCCTACACAAGTTTGCATTCCACCTTCTTAAGGAAAATTTTGATAAAATCCACACTTTCAATTGCAAATTAAGTCTCTAGTGACCATCTAAAGTCTTCAAAGGAGACTGTCAACTTTTTCTATCAACTGAAAAACTCTCAATGCAAAATTCTTCACAAATCTGATGAAAGACCCTATGAATATAGTTTCCTGAAAGTTTTAGTCTCTGAGATTGTGTCTAAGGTATCTAAACTTTCTTATTTGTTCAAACCCTAGTAGGGTTTCACGGTGAACTCGGGAATGGATATCTTCTCACCAAATGATTTATACTATTCTTTAATGCCTTCAACCACCTCTAACAGGTCTGTACACTCCTAATGCCTTTTATTATGACACTGAGCCTGAAATAGTACGTGCACTTCAATAGTGTTCCTTGCTAGACTGTTCATCATAAGAACAGGGGATTCCCATATTTCATTCACATTCCTAACTAGATAATGTCTTCACCACATTGGTAGGGGTCACTGAGGGTTGTTTATATCCTGAGCCATCTATCACACCATTCACCAATTACAAACTTCAACTCTTACCTTCAAACCTTGTTCTAATTTGCATTTTTCAAACTCTAACTGTGCTAAGACACACTCAGTTGCAGGGTATTGGATTGTGCAAAACAAATAAACTCTTATGATGAAAGAAATGTATCTTCAAGACAACAGAAGAGATTATAAATTCTTACCCAATTCATGAATGTACATTTCCAACTAAATGCATTAGATTTAAAAGGATCGTCAAATCTTCATACACAGATTTAAAGGTCTGTCAACCAGTTGTTTGCAAACAATCTTCATTCAAAATTCTTCTTGGAGCTCCTCCTTAGTTTTGTCATTCGAATGATAATAATCAAAACAGTTACAAATAGTGTTTATACCCCCTCTAGTTCCAGCTTCTGCCCATAACTAACAGTTATGGTCAAGAGGAAGGTCTCACGGAGATTACATTTTAAGAAAAAGGAGCTAAAATCAAGCTTTAAGAGCCATACGACCAACTAAGCCCCGTGAAGAGTCTCTCAAGACACCACTATGGTTCTAAAACCTCTAATGAACCTATTGAAACCTTCTAGACTACCTACACCATGCTAATCAAGCCAAAATGGCTCAAACTAGCTTCAAAAATTCAAATATGCTAAAAAGAAGGGAAAATGCATAATTTAATTTTTTGAATTATTGGACTCAACTAGACAACTTGAGATGACTTCTAAGACTTCTAAGGACCCCAAAACCACCTAACAAGCCAAAATTTTGTCATGACATGCCTAAATTGGCCTTAGGAGTGATGCTCCGGCATCAAGTTTTCTCTCGAGGTAAACCACGACCAAATTGTGAGCAGTGAGATACAATTCCTTGTCAAGCTGAATAAGCCAACCACGATCCTTATGGAGCAGCCTATTGATGTTCCTTTTCACATAGGCCTTCGCATTTGATTAGATGCCGGAAAACGCTTAGCAAAACCACTGTATGGAGAAATTGCATGGTTGGTTCCCATCAAGCGGCTAAACCACCGCAGCAAGCTCCATCACTTCCTCATCACCCTGGGCAACATTCATCCTGGGAAAATCTGAATGCTTATAAGAACGATATTGTGGGTGTTAGTCAATATGCTGTTCTTTTTTAACAAATTCTTAAATGCTCCTAAAACAGTCCATTCACGGATAGGATCTTACTGCATATATTCAGCAGGCCCATCTAAATCCTTGGTCCAAAGAGGGAAAGGAGGTGCAAGTTAAACTCCACCATTAGGGAGAATCATATTAACCAAGATGTAGAATAACAGCTTTTTGTGAACACAGTTCTTGGAGTACCCAGTGTAGTTCATGAAGCAGAGTAGATTTGCATCCTTCAGTATCAGCATCTACCAGACGAAGGCAAATTTTAGAGTAGCTTTGGGCACCCTCATGGACAGCCGAAGTTTGTCTCAGAAGAGACTCTACCAGCAGTTTTGCCTGGGTCTTCAGGGAGAACAAGCAAAATCCATTTCCTCAATGGTGTCGTCAACTTGAGGGATTTCTTGTCCTTTGAGCACACCTTTGCAGAAAGCTAGCATCTTGAGCAGAAGTTTCAGAAGAGCTCTCCCTCATCACCTGTTCACCAGGCTTGCCACAGAATTTTCCTTTCATGCAACTTCTCACTCTAGCCATAATCATATACAAAGCCACTACCCACAAGCGACTGAAAACATAGATAAAGCACTAAAAATCCCAAGCCAAACAGAGGAGAAAGGTAAGAACTAGCTATCAGCACACTGAATAGTTACAACTAACATTAGAGAATCATTATATAGAACAACAACATTCTATCGTAGTTGACATTGCAGGGGACTGCCAAATTGTGCAGTCGGCGTCACTTTAGCCAAACTTGGTCTCAGAATCTGTGAATGCCCCTTCTGTTTTGCTCTTGAATCTATCCCATTTTTTTTGGCATTGCCCTTCCTCCTCTCAGCTTTGGTCTTCCCTGTGCTCCTATTTTCATACCTGCAACACTTAACCACTACACTGAAACAACTCTTAACACTTGCAACAATCAACTAACACCTGATACAGCTTGATACCTGCACACACAACTAATGAACAATGTAGGAACTTCTTTTTCAGTCTAAAGAAACTCTGATCTACAGTATGAAAGTGTGAACGTGAAAAGTCATAGTGTCGAATTGAGTGGATTTAAAGTGAACAAGGATCCTATCAGTTTTTACTTGGATAAGCAAAGGGAGGTGGCAAGCGAAGTAGAAATCATCCTTGCAAGTATACATGAACTTGTATAACTTATAAGAAAAGTCCTGGTTTAATTTATTAAGGAAAGGAAATAAGACAAGTAAAATCAGCTCTGAACCAAAAGGTAAAGAAACTCTGATCTACAGTGTGAAAGTGTGAACGTGAAAAGTCATAGTGTTGAATTGAGTGGATTTAACATCAACAAGGATCCTATCAGTTTTTACTTGGATAAGCAAAGGGAAGTGGCAAGCAAAGTAGAAATCATCCTTGCAAGTATACATGAACTTGTACAACTTATAAGAAAAGTCCTGGTTTAATTTATGAAGGAAAGGAAATAAGACAAGTAAAATCAGCTCTGAACCAAAAGGGAGAGGATGATGTAATCTGCCATTTAATGCTAAATCACTTCTACTTCCCATTAGTTTTGGCAGTTCACGTATTTTAGGGAATTTGTTGTTGGATTGTAATTGCTTTAGGAGTATTAATTATTAACAAAGTAGTTTCCCTAACGGCTGTGTTTTAGGGGAATTGGGATAACAACTGTAGTTGATTAATTATGTTTAGAGTTGGGAAGTCAAAATAGGAGTCTTTTGCTTGTTATTGTCTATTAGTTTGTTAATATAAATGCATTTTACTTTAGTGTTGGGAGAGGAGAGGAGGAGAGGAGAGATGTAATACCTTCTGAAGAATTAATAAGAGTTGTTGTTACTATCTGTTGTGCTTCTTCTTTCTGCTATGCTTAGTACTTGTATCCAGTGTTCTGTTACTATTTTTTTTTAAATCTTGATCTCTGCTGCCTACTGCAGATTACAGAATATTTTTTAGTACTTGTATCAAGAATTGTGTTATTAATCTGAATAGTAGATTTCAGGGTTGGTTTTCAACTGTTTCCTATCAAGCTTCATACAGAGCTTCTGTAAGTAGCATATGTATGTATTGAAATTGTATTGCAGGTAGTTGTGAGCTACATCAATATGCTGTTAAATACTATATAGAGTATGCTGTCTCAAGTAGATTATGCCGTTACGGCCAATACATTCACTAAATCACACATATCTCAGAGAGCGATCAACGTTCTATGAAATGAAGTTGTAATCAGTCACTCAGTGCTGAGCTCAATGGAGACATTCAAGAACAATAAGATAACATACGTCTTCCCACTACCCCTGGCAAACAACCAAAACATTCTGAAGAAAACAGAGTTATGAGAAAAAGGTTTTTTTTGACAAAATCGATGTTAAAAAAAATACATTTTTCTTGCTTCTGTAATGCTGGATTCTCCTATGGGATCAAAATCCCATATCAAAAGATGCAATTAGATTTCAAAATGGATGTCCATGGACACTAAAACAAGCTCGAACTCCTCGAATTGGGACGTCTTTACAGTCCTTCAACTGCACACATCTCTCAAACGGTGATTGTTGTGTAAAAATCGTGATAGGTTATTCGTATCATGTTCATAGCTTAACATTTTAGGCAATAGTCGAAATAATTGCAGCTCCCATCTCATGCCCCATTTTCCTCAAAACGGCCTCTCCCAGTCTAAATTTCGATCCTCAATCTTTCTTAAACAGAAACCCCCCAGAAAATGTGATGATGGACGCTTAAATGGTTTGAAAGACCCAGTTGGAATCCATGGTAAGAATCTGTCCAGCACATCTTTGAAATTTTCATTTCGCTAAGCCTATGCTGCCATTTTTGGAGATAATTTGACTGAAGTCTGCAAAGTTAGTGGGTGTTCTTGGTATGTGGCAATTGAATCACCAATAATATGAGAAACCTGCAAGGAATCCACTCTCCTTCCATGTCCAGATGGCTCAGATTCCCGAAACCGTGACTTAGTCATGCTTGACAAGTCATGCCCTTGTGAAGAAAAACATGGCTGGATTCCTTCTGCTCGCTGAGTGGATTAGCAACAAAGTGAACAACTGGTGTGAATGCTATTGTATCCTACTTATCCACAAATCTATCACTTATCATCTTTTCGGGTGATGCAAGATTGGTTTGCATCAATCATGGCAGCTTAATGACACCTGCCTCGCCTTGCCCCTGACAAGGAGAAGGCTCTTGCTGTCATTTTTAATATTATAAAAGGTCCTGAAACCGAAAGAAGGGTTTTGTTTTGGATAAAATTGTTCAGAAACGATCAGAGAGATGATTAGGTGGAAGCAGTGGAGTCCACTGGTCTCATCTATCATTTTTTCGGCTTCGTTTTGAATGAATGGGTCTCCTTCAAATGGGCAATCCTCATTTTGAACGATATCATCAACAGTGACCCATAAGCGTAGGGATTGACCCATAAGCGTAGGGATTTTTCGAACATGTGAAATGCAAATCAATCATCACGCACTGGGGGAATTTCCATTTGAACACGACTACCAAATCTTTTGTTTCATTTTTGGCAGCCCAAGACCTCAGCTAGGGATTTGCAAGATGATGTACATCTTGCAAGATGATGTACATTTTCGGCGAGAACTATTTTTTGTATGCTTTGGTGGACCTCAGCTAGGGATTTGCAAGATGATGTACATCTTGATTGGAAGGACTAAGTGCACACTCGGAAAGTAGACCATGAAATGTTGCCTTTTGTTATATGGATTATGGAACCTTGAAATATCCACAAACTCAGCCTTCTAGTACTAAGATTATGGAAGTCAATGATCTTTCACTGTGCAAATGAGGCGAAGTCCAATGATATGTTGTGTTAGTGCAAGAAGCAACCTAGTTAATCATGTTATCTGCTAGTGGTTGATTAATTCTCTTGGGACAAGTTTATTTAGGGATTTGATTTCGATGAAAATTTAGATGATATATTGGAGATTCTTTGTATTCATATTAACATGATATTCATATATCATATGTATGACAACTACATGGCTAATGGAAAAATGTTAAATTTGAAGTATATTGAATGCTTTTAACCTTAGCCTTATTATATTTTTTAAGTTTTTTATTTTTTATAAAGTAAAAATGAGTAAAATGAGTTTATATATATATATATATGGACGTCATAAAGACGTACCATACCCAAGGGTTTTTGAAGATTAACGTTTGTGTATCGAACTTGTACCCATAGTTGGAATACTCGCATTTGGCAAATACTCAGCAGGCCCCAAAAAAAATTCGGCAAAACTTGGCAAAATCCGGCCAATACTCAGGAATACTCGGCAACTTAAAAAATACTCAAATTTCTTTAAAAAACATAAATTTTAAGCAACACATAGCTACAAAATGTATCAAATGAGCCCATAAAATGTTGGAGAAGTGTTTTCTATTAGATTTGAATACAAATACAATACAAAATCGCATCATCATGTGAATACAACAACCGGCTGATAAGTAATGTAATATGAATTTATGTTGATTGACGTTGAAAAATATCATCATAAATTTCATATCTATGCAAGTTATAATATACAATAAATTACATTTTCCTCTTCCCTAATCTAGAGAAATATTGGGGAGCGGGTCTAGTGCCTCTACTAGTCCCTACACTCGGCTACGTCTCCATGCTCCTCCTAGAAGGTTGTGACTCTGGCTCGATCCTGGAACTAGATGGTGGTGTTGGTGGCTCCTCTGCTGCATGTTGGAGATCACCTCCAAAGATGTCATCCAATGATTCCAATCCAATATCTCCTCGGAGTCCTGCTAGTGCTTCTCCCTCCATAGCCTCCCTCTCAAAAGAAGCAATCTCGTCTACTGTGAACGCAGGGTTTTCCTCTTCGTGCCCAGTCCACTCGCTGTATGGATCTATCTCATCCAAATCAATGAGCTCCTCTGATGTGGCCTCAACTTTTCTTGTACGAAGTCGGAGATTGTATTGCATAAAAACCAAGTCGTTGAGTCTTTTTTGAATCAACTTGTTGCGCTTCTTCGTGTGAATGGCCTCAAACAAACTCCAGTTGCGTTCACATCCAGAAGCGCTACAAGGTTGAGATAGAATTCTGAGGGCTAACTTTTGAAGATGCGGGGCATTCTCTCCCCAATCCTCCCACCAAGAACCTACAAACAAAATAATCAAAAATTTATAATTAATTAATAAAATCGAATCTGTAACTAATAAGTAACTTGGTAAACATTTTAATTTTTATTACTTGGTGACTACATGGATCTCCCTCGAATAGTTAGCGCCGAAGAAAAGAGTCTCCCCCTAGCATGTTTGTAACTCTGCAACTCTCAAATGACGAGGTCCCTCGTCTCAACATCTGGTACCATCCTCTCAATACATGTTGAAAGGCCCTCCATAACCCCTTCGTTCACATCTGTGAAGCTGTCGGAGTAGAAATACTTGGGGTTGAGGTAGTACCCGGGTGCATGAATAGGTTGGTGGAGTTGATTGTTCCACCTCCGATCAATAAGCTCCCAAAAGGGACCATATCTGACGATATCTCCTCTGTAATAGTTTTGGATAGACTCTTTGGCCCTATCCATGGCCTCATATATAAACCCCATGGGGTTTTGCTCCCCATCAACCAAATGCAAAACCCTCACCAATGGCTCTAACACCTACACACAAATTAAAATGTAAGATTACAAACTTACAATACATATTACAAATAAAGTAAAAAAGTTAAAAGTAAAACAATATATTTATAATTTAACAAATTAAAATAAAGGAATGAAATATAAATCAAAGTTTGAAATTACCTTGATGATCTCTATAGCTTTCTCTGCAAAGATATCATTAAAAACTATCTTTGCAACCCTCTCTCCGTCAGCTTTCTTTGAATATTGTGAGTTTAGCCATGCTTGACTCACAAACATTTGTTTCAAAGGTGTCAACAAACTAGAAATACTTTGCAACGTCAAGAAGTTAGCTGCAAACCTTGTGACACCGGATCGAACAAGCTCTTTCCGGCCTCTTAGTTAGTTCTCTCATCAAGATTAGAACCCAAGGGTGATTATATATGTACTTAGTTATGAATCTTGCATCTTCTACAACCGGCCTCACCCAATCAATTTTGCCTATGTCCTCCAAAAGAAGGTCAAGGCAATGAGCTACACAAGGAGTCCAAAAGAGTGATGGATGTCTCTCCTGCAGTAGTCTCCCAGCCGCCACATATGTTATTGCATTGTCTATGACAACTTGCACAACATTTTGTATACCAACCTATAATACAGCCATCTCTAACATAACACTCAAATTCTTTGCATTTTGTATTATGTTAGAGGCATCAATAGACTTTAAAAACACCATCTCACCATTTGAAGCTGCTAAAAAAATAGCGAGGGTGCGATTCCTTCCATCCGTCCACCCATCTGAAAGAATGGTGCATCTAAATTTTTGCCATTGTTTTTTGTGCTCTTCTAACATGGTAGTGGCATCTGCAATTGCACCCTCAAGCAATTTCCCACTCAAATCTTTTGGAAAGGGTGCCATGTACCCTTTCCCTGAAACTGTCAACGTTGTCACCAAGTATTCCCAGTATGGGCTCTTTGCCACATTGAATGACATGTTGTTGCAGTACTAGAAATTTACACAAGCTTTATTTGCTTCCTCATGCATATCTTTGTTCCAGGTTATACCTTCCAATGAAGGTTGTGCTCCAAGTGTGTTCCTTGCCACAAAAAAGCTCGGTATGCCTTTGCTCGAACTCGATGAAGATGCGCATCTTCCGGCTCTTTCGTTTCGTATGCGTGGACCACAAGTAGAGCCCACAATTGTTGCCGCATCATCCTCTAAATCCTCTGCCATTACAACCCCATATCTAATAGCTTTTGTTATGGCTGCCTTCAGCCTTGCCTTCTATAGTTTCTTCTCCTCTAACTTTGCCAGCTTTGCTCTCATCTCTCGCTTTGTCTTTTCCAACACGTTGGGGCAAACCGTAACATCTCGACAAACAATACATGAAAGGTGATATTTCAAACGGTTGATGCCTCCGTTCATTTTTCTGCTACAGAAATTGCAAAAAACTTCGTTCTCACTAGCTCCACGTACACCATACTTCCATGCTTTGGAACAGGCATTTGGAGGAACGGTCCATGCTAGTGATGCTGACCCAGATGCCGAACCTGATGCCATTGTTAAGCTCTAATCTGCAACACAATGCACATTTTAAAAAATAGAAAACGTAAGCTTAATTTATTTATTTTTTAAACAACGTGCCTAAATAACAAATTTGCGTAAATAAAAAAAACCATTACAAGCATTTGATTTTACATTACATGTATTTAGAATTACAAAACGAATCGATTACAATACACATACATAAAATTTAACTCGTTTAAAATGAATTTGAGTTAAAAAAAAAATTACATACCTCTGGTTGCAAATGAGTATTAAAAAAATACAAGCATTCGATTTTACATTACATGTATTTAAAATCACAAAACGAATCGATTACAATACACATACATAAAATTTAATTAATTTACAATGAATTTGCGTTAAAAAAAATGCATACCTCTGATTGCAAATGAGTATAAAAAAATTACAAGCATTCGATTTTACATTACATGTATTTAGAATCACAAAACGAATCGATTACAATACAATTATGATAAATTTGCGTTAAAAAAAAAATACATTCCTCTGGCTGCAAATGAGTATAAAAAATTACAAGCATTCAATTTTACATTACATGTATTTAGAATTACAAAACGAATCGATTACAATACACATACATAAAATTTAACTAATTTACAATGAATTTGCGTTACAAAAAATATACATACCTCTGGCTGCAAATGAGTATAAAAAAATTACAAGCATTCGATTTTACATTACATGTATTTAGAATCACAATATGAATTTATAAAACCTAAATAATATACACAAAATTTGAAAAAACTTCAAAGAATTAAAAAAAAAAACCTACCTCCAAATGCAAATCTCCAAATTCTCTCCTCGAATTCGCTCCAAAATCCACTCAACACAAGCAATGCAAGCTCAATTGGTTGTGTGAGTGACAATGAGGGAGTAGAGGGCCTTTTAAAGAGCCTAAAATGTGTAAAAAAAGCGTTTTTTACGTGTGAAAAGGGTGTATACATGTAAAAACAACGTATGGTGAGTATTTAGCATGAACTTGTCGAGTTTTGGCGAGTACTCACTGAGTTAACTCGGCGAGTACTCGCCAAAACTCGGCAATTTTTTTTTACCTTTTTTGGCAAGTTTTCTGGCAGTTTATTCGTTTTGCATGGTTTTTGGCGAGTTTTTAATAACTCGACGAGTTATATGCAAGTATTCCAACTATGCTCGTACCTATATCTTGACAACATAGAGAGCTAGATTATAAGGAGACCAAGAATGCTCAGAATAAGGTAGTTGCAAAATTTAAAAAACATCATCAGAAAACTCTAATGTTGGTCCCTGTGGCAATCAATGGGCATCTAGGAATGACACTTGTATCTTTCAGGTAGTGTTAGCAAAAGATTCCAAGTCAACAACCATTGATTTGTTGGGCATGAGAGGTTACGGTCTAGTCTGTAAACAACTTTATTGTTTTCTTCTGAAAAAGTGAACCTTTGTTAGTTGTGAACGCTCTCTCAAAATTAAAATACATATGAACCAAAGAATTCATTCTTTTGCAATTAAAGTTTTATATGTCATTATACGTTATAAATGTAACTCCTAAGATTTTATGTTTTAAATGAAACAAATGTATGTTGTATTATGTTAACAATATTGACCCTACAATTCAAATCTTGAAACTCAAATCAAAGTAATAAATATGTAATTACATGTCTTAATTAGTTGATTGAATATAATTTTAGTTTGCACTAATTTATGCAATCCATTCCTGCCTTGACAACCCTAATAAATCATATATGCACAAAAAATTTCTTGTTTCCACAACAAATAGCAAATAGCAAAAGCAAAGAAATCAAAAAAATATGTTTCAATGGGAGCTACAAACTTGGATTTCTACAATGTGCAAATATGTTTGTGTACAAAAATCATGGAGAAAATAATAGAAAGAAACAATGAAATGAAAGATTTTAATGACTGTCCACGAGACTGAAGAGTCTATGGGACCACAAAACTGAGATATTAATCAGATTTCAGACTCTTTTCAATATCCGCTCTTCGGTTGTGAATCTTTAGGATGAAACCCGCGGTTGCTTGAAGCTTTGTACCTTCGAAGAGTTCCTCAAGTCCGTCCACCTTCAAGTTGTTTTCGTACTGAATACGAATATCATCATATGCCGAACACTCCATGATGAAATGTCATTCTGTCTCGACAACTCCTTTGTTGCAGAAAAGACAAATTCTCCTTTCCCAGTCTTCCTTTGGAATAGTCCATCTACCGGTTTCACATCGGAGATGATGCGATCCGGTCCTTAACTGTGCCACTAGGATCCTTGCTTTATCCTTGATAGCTGCCCCTAGATAAGATTTTTCATCATGTTCCCCAGTGGGGTTGAATTCTCTGATATAATGCACTTTCTTTCGGCCAATCTGACACATCCACATGGCAGTCTTGAACTTTTCTATCACATAATTTTTTTATTTCCCTGTTGTTGTTAGGACACTCTTGCAAGTTGATGCCCCATTTGTTCATCCATTTAGTATTCTGATTCATCCAAGTTTTCTTTCTGCGTTCCAAAGTATCGTCCATAACTATTTTGGGCTAGCAAAGATTGTCCATGTTTTCAACTTTTTTCAAATAGCTTATCATCCGAGATACTGCTGAAGCTTCCAACGGGAAAGTACCCACTTCAGCCAACAGGATCTCATAAGAAACAGTTGATTTGACTTTAAGAGTGCTTGTGATTAGATGTTTCTGGATTCTTTCTATCTGTCTCCACCCATGATTTGACATGCTACTTCCCCAAACCTCGCAGCCATATAGAACAACTGGAGTGACCAACAATCCAAAAAGGGTTTTCTTAGTTTTCCAGTCCCAAAGTTCAGCTTTCCTGCACTTGTTTTGAAGTAGGTAAGATGCTTTCCAACCTCCCTATATCCTTTTTGCTTTACAAGTCTCCTAGCTAAGTTTGTGGTGAAAGTCAATCCCAAGATATTTGTATTCAGTGACTATTTCCAAAGGGCTCCCTTCAAAAAGAAAGTTAATTTGTCTCTCTTTCCTTTTCAAGCAGAAAATCATGATTTTTGTTTTGCTAGGGTTCACTTGCATCCTGACTTCCTGGCAGAAGAGCTCTAGCGCTTTTAGTTGTTCCCTCAATCCTTGGGCTGTTTTTGAAATTAGGATAAGGTCATCAGCATATAGAAGTAACTTCGCCACGTAACTTGTTAACTGAATACCTCCTCCCTCAGTTTTGTTTAACCATTCTTCAAGCTTGTCAATGTATAGACCAAATAAGGTGGGAGAAAGAGGGCAACCTTGCTTGACACCAATGTCACTGCCGAAACACTCGGACATACCTTCTCTGGTTCTGATTTTAGCTTTGACCTGCTCATACAGTTTATGAACTACAGCTCTAAACTCATCTGGGATCCCAAGCTCCTCCATCCTGTTCCAAAGTTTCTTTCTGGGCATTGTGTCGAAAGCTTTCTTGAAATCAACAAAACAACAAAAAGCTTCTTCTCCTTGGGTGTCCCCAAACCTTCTCAATCAAATGCCTACGAGTGATACAATGGTCAATTGTTGAGTGTTTAGGTCGGAATCCCGCTTGCCCTTTTGCTCTTTTACCCTCTCTTTCGGCCCAACTGCTGATTCTCCGTTCTATCATGCCTCCAAAAAGTTTACCAAGAAGAGGGTTGATCATAATGGTGTGATAATTGGACGGATTATTAATGTCACCACTTTTAAATAGAGGAATAACAACGCTAGTCGTCCACTCTGTCGAAAAGCCATTCTGATTAACATCATTGAATATTTTTCTGATGTGTGGCGTGAGGACCTCAATCCCACCATTTTAAAAATTCAGCCTGTAGATCATCGATATCTTGAGCTTTACCACTTGCTAGATTCTTTATGCCATGCTTGATGTCTTCTGTCAAAAAAAGCTCAATCGAAGTATTGATTACTGGGAGGAGTATCTTTTTGTTGGGGGACGCTCATAAAGAGTCCTTGCATATTCTAACCAATGATTACCTGTGATATTATTTTTTATGTATTTTTTCTTTTGTTGCAGCTCCTTCCAAAAACCTTTGGGGTTGTGTTTTCCAAGAGAAATTAATTCTGTCCTTCTCTTGCACACATAGCTTTCTTTTTTTGTGTTGAACCAATCTCTCATAAGTTTTTTTATTTTCTTTGTTCATCCCCACTTTCTTTCAAAGCTCTCTTGGCAGCTTTACACTTTTCATCATACCACGGGTTTATCGGAAAAGTATTTGCCGCTCCCTTTCTAGGTTTAGATCTCTCACAAACACTTAAAGCCTTTCGGATTAAGGATATCAGCAGATTACTACATATATAACCATTCATTCTCTTGGACGCCGTGTTCTCTATATCCTTCCTCATTATCTGAAATTGTTGCTTAAGGGCTGCAACAAAGATTTCCTGATTTTCTTTATTGAGAATGATTTTTCCCTGTTTTTGAGATGCCTTTCGCATGTGATGAGCTTGATTCCTTTGTTGTTGATTGAAGACGGTCCCAAGCTTTATCAAGAGAGGAATATGGTCTGATTTTAGTTCGATAGGGAAATCTCCAATTTCAAACTCAAGTAGTGTGGAGATAAAACTTTGAGAACAAATTACATAGTCTACTACACTTTGACCATTGTATGTTTTACAAGTGATATTGCCGGATCTGGGCCAAGCCCTCATGCCATTGCAAATGACCATGTTGTATAAATTACATAGGCCTAGAAGCTCAACCCCAAAATGCGACACCCCTCCATTACCGTCTTGAGATAATCTTTCCCAAAGCTTGTTCTCTTCTTCTTTAAGCCACAACGGATTGTCTTCACCTCCTTCTAAGCTGGTCAACTGAAGAGATTGGTTATTTGCAGTCCTCGCATTGAAATCACCCAATAGAATTATTTCACCAGTTGTACTGAAAATAGAAATGTCTTTTTTTATTGAAGCGTATGGATCTTCGTTATCCAGATTTCTTGTCTTATATGTTTTTGAACCTTTTGGCGCAAAGTAACAGGCATCTAATCTGATTATTGTCTTGTCATTTGTTATTTTCAGCCATATGTATTGCTTATTTGGATCTTCTTTTTCAACTTTGACATTTTCGAGCCATATTTCCTTGATTAACACTGTGATTCCACCGTGGCCTTTCCCTGTTTCATTCCCTTCGTTCTAGACTGAAATTTTTTTGTAGCCTTCAAAATCTGGAACCTTGCAGCATTCATGTTCATGTGTTTCCGTAAGAATAATAATTTCTTTCCCTTCTGCTATGGGCCCCAAACCCGGTCCTCTTCTCCACGGATATCCTCTGCAATTCCAACTTACTATGTGCATGAATTCCCGTGGGGCCCCTAATTCCTATTTCCTGTTTGATAAATGATCGCTGATTTGGGATTTCCCATTTCTCATCTGTGCCCATTTTCCTGCTTCCCTTGCTTTTCTCACTTTCTCCCATTCTTTCCTTCGGTCTTCTTGCTGAGCGAATGTCAAATCCTCATTTAGATATGTGTGTGCCTCTAAGAAGTCCCCTGTTTTTAGGATAGCATGTTTGTCTTCTATTTTTCTCATGACCACACGCACGTGGCGGTCCTTTCCTCCCTCTGTTCTCCTACCAATCATGTTTGCTTGTTGTATGTATCATGTCCACTTCAATTCGTCTTTAAGAAAGTCTCTTGCCAATATGTCAATTCTCTCATTTTCACCAAAATCTTTTAGACCCTTGATAATAAAATTTACTACTCTGTCTTGTTGATCTTTCTCTTCTTTTATCCGTGTTTCTCCATGACCTGCCTTTGCTCATTTGACGATCCACTTACTAATTGTGACCAAGTTTTGGCTTCTTCTATCCGATCCTTTAGTTGATTTTCCTTTATTTCCATGTCTTTAATTGTTGATTGGATCTCATCTATTTGCATTGTTTCCTTCCCCTTTACTGTTTCAGGTCTTTTTTCTCCCCCTGTTTTCATATGTCCTAGATCTTGTTTTAGCATGATTAACTCTTGTTGCCCTCTTTCCATGAGGTTTTGGAGATTTAGAACCTGTTCTTTGAGAATTTTATTCTCTTTCCAACTTGTACCTAACTTCTGTGAGTTCTTTCCTCTCACTGTTTTCTTGCAATTTCTAGTTTTCTAAAATTCCAAGCCTTTCTTTCATGTTCATGAGTTCCTTCACATATAGCTCTGAAGACCACAAAAGAGGGGTTGAAATAGGACTGTATAGGTATTTGGAGTCCTGGACTGTGTTTTCTCTTTCCTCTTTGTATGTTGTAGTTCTATCGGTTTTGTTCAGCGTTGATTCCTTTTTATTATCTTTATGACTTGATTGTTTGCCTTTCATTTTATGTTCTCTGAAAAAGAAGTTCTCTTTGTTGTTTGTTGTCTTCGGTAGAATCAGAGTGAGGTTTTTCTTCTAGGTTCTTCGTAGTTTTTTAGCTTGTCTACGTCGTAGAATCCCCTTATATTGTTTTGCATTCACATATACCAACTTTTTAGCTGTACTCGTTGTATGATTTTAGAAGACTTCTGCATTTCCCCAAATTTTGTTTTCCATTGCTGTATGTGTTTTTGGAATAATAGATTTTTGTAGTGCCATATTTGGATTGTCTTTGAAACCCTCATGTTTAAGCATGGTTTGCATGCCTTGTTGAAACCATATTTGACAGAAATATATAAAAAATGCTACAGAGAATGAGGAGGTTTGGTGGGTCTACCTGAGAAACTGACTTATTTAATTAGACTTTTACCAAGTTTGGCCTTTGAAACAGGAATATTCACAACCCTGGCGCACAGCCCTGTCCTCCACTCGCAGCCCTAGCCTGCAGCCCGCAGCCCTATCCTCATGTCGCAGCCCTGTCCAGCCCTGTTCTCCCAGCCTTCCTATTGCAACCCTATTCCTGCAGCACCCTTGTCCCACATCACCTGTCCCATAGCACCCCTGTAGATCCCTGTCGCAGCATCTGTCGCGCAGCACCCCTGTTGCAGATCCCGTGTCACACCTGGCCCGCACAGATCCCGTGTCGCACCTTTTCCAAATAGGCCGATAGGTCAATGGAACTTGGAAAGTACAAATAGCTTAAGAATAGGGATATACTTGTCTCCATACAATTAAAAGGAAAATTTGAAAAATAAAACCTCTCTCAATGGCATTGAAAAGCACGTGAGGAAAACTAGCTGCATTTTTTTTTACTCTTGATCATGTTGTCGTGTTGTCATCTCATTATAAGCATGTGTTCTTTTATTAATATGGAAGGGCTTCTGCTCCTAGTTTGTTTAGTAGAAAGTCCCATGATTTTTGTTTGAAGTTAATAATAGGGAATAAAAGAATCTTGCCTTGAAAAAAGAAGATCCACTTTTTTTATTTGCTGAACTTAAGAGGTGGCTGAGGCGAGGCCTAGAAGTTTCCCCCTACAATTTAGGGAGATTTTTGTACATCTAGGCTGTAGCATTCCCACTGTCAACTTTTTCAGATTTTACAGGGAAATATGCTCTTCATCAACCTACAACTTACCAGTAATCTGTAATGGGATCCTAATATATCTCAACAACTATTGTTGAAGAAATTAATTAAAAAAAAAACCCTTAAATCTGCTAAAATATTCCTAATTTTTCTCAGCAACACCTAATAAGATAATTGAGGAGCCCCACTAGATAAAATCATGGCCTAAGAAGTGTTTTGTTGAACAAACTGGGTTGAATGGAGTCTGAGAGCCGAACTGATTTAATATATTTTGTGAACGCAAGAACAAAAATAACAATGGCGTACCACTAAAAAAAAACTATACACAGAAAGACATGAACTATCATGTAATAACTATGCCGGGAGGTGAGGAATGTGAAGATAAGGGTAGCTGCAACTGCAAGTAGCGTGTCCACTTAACAGAGAGAAAGTTGTAGGCAACATTTCCAAAAAAAGAAATGTTTTGGCCTGCTCGCTCTCTATTTCTCTGCGGTCGTGATGGTTTTGTGTTCCCAGTATCTTATGTAATATTGGGAACTGTAGGTCTGGTACTCGATGCTTGCCACTAAATCTGTGAAATAAGCGCTTGTTTTTATTTTGCCGGATTGAAAAAAGGTAAACTGTAAACATTTAGTTTATGATGAATATAAATGATGTTTTAGATGGGCAAAGAAAATTAGAGCTGTACATTTGATACATGTTCTTACCTTGAGGGGGTTTTCCACTTGGACCATGTTCCGTGGATCATCCGAATAATTTGATAAGACATCATCATCTGAGCAATTTGATAAGACCTCATCATCTGAGCAATGTGAAAATTCATATGGTATTTGTGTGGATTCCTCCGGGCTTAATGTTATCTCTGGTAAATGATGAAGACCTGGGCTGGAGCCTCC